>JAPYXD010000722.1:0-1450000 GCA_030998225.1 Diplolepis rosae
AAGATATTACATACATATGTGATGTCCATAGGTGGTACACTTTTTTCGTTTTATATGTAAATTAACCGTCTAAGTCAATTTTCGTTCGGTTCCTTGCAGTTTTTGCTCTGTGCGAGGGCCGTCCGCCCTAGATAAATTTAATTTTAATTTTTTATATTACCTGTAAAGATATTACATACATATGTGATGTCCATAGGTGGTACACTTTTTTCGTTTTATATGTAAATTAACCGTCTAAGTCACTTTTCGTTCAGTCTGTCACAGTTTTTGCTCTGTACGAGGGCCGCCCGCCCTAGATAAATTTAATTTTAATTTTTTTTATAGTACCTCTAATGATAATACATACATATGTGATGTCCATAGGTGGTACACTTTTTTCGTTTTATATGTAAATTAACCGTCTAAGTCACTTTTCGTTCAGTCTGTCACAGTTTTTGCTCTGTACGAGGGCCGTCCGCCCTAGATAAATTTAATTTTAATTTTTTTTATATTACCTGTAAAGATAATACATACATATGTGATGTCCATAGGTGGTACACTTTTTTCGTTTTATATGTAAATTAACCGTCTAAGTCAATTTTCGTTCGGTTCCTTGCAGTTTTTGCTCTGTGCGAGGGCCGTCCGCCCTAGATAAATTTAATTTTAATTTTTTTTATATTACCTGTAAAGATATTACATACATATGTGATGTCCATAGGTGGTACACTTTTTTCGTTTTATATGTAAATTAACCGTCTAAGTCAATTTTCGTTCTGTTTGTCACAGTTTTTGCTCTGTGCGAGGGCCGTCCGCCCTAGATAAATTTAATTTTAATTTTTTTTATATTACCTGTAAAGATATTACATACATATGTGATGTCCATAGGTGGTACACTTTTTTCGTTTTATATGTAAATTAACCGTCTAGGTCAATTTTTGTTCGGTCCTCATAGTTTTTGCTCTGTGCGAGGGCCGTCCGCCCTAGATAAATTTAATTTTAATTTTTTTTATATTACCTGTAAAGATATTACATACATATGTGATGTCCATAGGTGGTACACTTTTTTCGTTTTATATGTAAATTAACCGTCTAAGTCAATTTTCGTTCGGTTCCTTGCAGTTTTTGCTCTGTGCGAGGGCCGTCCGCCCTAGATAAATTTAATTTTTAATTTTTTTATATTACCTCTAAAGATATTACATACATATGAGATGTCAATAGGTGGTACACTTTTTTCGTTTTATATGTAAATTAACCGTATAGGTCACTTTTCGTTCAGTCTGTCACAGTTTTTGCTCTGTGCGAGGGCCGTCCGCCCTAGATAAATTTAATTTTAATTTTTTTATATTACCTGTAATGATATTACATACATATGTGATGTCCATAGGTGGTACACTTTTTTCGTTTTATATGTAAATTAACCGTCTAAGTCACTTTTCGTTCAGTCTGTCACAGTTTTTGCTCTGTACGAGGGCCGTCCGCCCTAGATGAATTTAATTTTTTTATATTACCTGTAAAGATATTACATACATATGTGATGTCCATAGGTGGTACACTTTTTTCGTTTTATATGTAAATTAACCGTCTAAGTCAATTTTCGTTCGGTTCCTTGCAGTTTTTGCTCTGTGCGAGGGCCGTCCGCCCTAGATAAATTTAATTTTAATTTTTTTTATATTACCTGTAAAGATATTACATACATATGTGATGTCCATAGGTGGTACACTTTTTTCGTTTTATATGTAAATTAACCGTCTAAGTCACTTTTCGTTCGGTCTGTCACAGTTTTTGCTCTGTGCGAGGGCCGTCCGCCCTAGATAAATTTAATTTTAATTTTTTTATATTACCTGTAATGATATTACATACATATGTGATGTCCATAGGTGGTACACTTTTTTCGTTTTATATGTAAATTAACCGTCTAAGTCACTTTTCGTTCAGTCTGTCACAGTTTTTGCTCTGTGCGAGGGCCGTCCGCCCTAGATAAATTTAATTTTAATTTTTTTTATATTACCTGTAAAGATATTACATACATATGTGATGTCCATAGGTGGTACACTTTTTTCGTTTTATATGTAAATTAACCGTCTAGGTCAATTTTTGTTCGGTCCTCATAGTTTTTGCTCTGTGCGAGGGCCGTCCGCCCTAGATAAATTTAATTTTAATTTTTTTTATATTACCTGTAATGATATTACATACATATGTGATGTCCATAGGTGGTACACTTTTTTCGTTTTATATGTAAATTAACCGTATACGTCACTTTTCGTTCAGTCTGTCACAGTTTTTGCTCTGTACGAGGGCCGACCGCCCTAGATAAATTTAATTTTTTTTAAGTTACCGTCAATGATAATACATACATATCTGATGTCCATAGGTGGTACACTTTTTGGGTTTTATATGTAAATTAACCGTCTAAGTCAATTTTTGTTCGGTCCTCATAGTTTTTGCTCTGTGCGAGGGCCGTCCGCCCTAGATAAATTTAATTTTTATTTTTTTATATTACCTGTAAAGATATTACATACATTTGTGATGTCCATAGGTGGTACACTTTTTTCGTTTTATATGTAAATTAACCGTATACGTCACTTTTCGTTCAGTCTGTCACAGTTTTTGCTCTGTGCGAGGGCCGTCCGCCCTAGATAAATTTAATTTTTTTTATTGTACCTCTAATGATAATACATACATATGTGATGTCCATAGGTGGTACACTTTTTTCGTTTTATATGTAAATTAACCGTATACGTCACTTTTCGTTCGGTTCCTTGCAGTTTTTGCTCTGTGCGAGGGCCGTCCGCCCTAGATAAATTTAATTTTAATTTTTTTTATAGTACCTCTAATGATAATACATACATATGTGATGTCCATAGGTGGTACACTTTTTTCGTTTTATATGTAAATTAACCGTCTAAGTCAATTTTTGTTCGGTCCTCATAGTTTTTGCTCTGTGCGAGGGCCGTCCGCCCTAGATAAATTTAATTTTTTTTATATTACCTGTAAAGATATTACATACATATGTGATGTCCATAGGTGGTACACTTTTTTCGTTTTATATGTAAATTAACCGTCTAAGTCACTTTTCGTTCAGTCTGTCACAGTTTTTGCTCTGTACGAGGGCCGTCCGCCCTAGATAAATTTAATTTTAATTTTTTTTATAGTACCTCTAATGATAATACATACATATGTGATGTCCATAGGTGGTACACTTTTTTCGTTTTATATGTATATTAACCGTCTAAGCTAATTTTCGTTCGGTCCTCATAGTTTTTGCTCTGTGCGAGGGCCGTCCGCCCTAGATAAATTTAATTTTAATTTTTTTTATAGTACCTCTAATGATAATACATACATATGTGATGTCCATAGGTGGTACACTTTTTTCGTTTTATATGTAAATTAACCGTCTAAGTCACTTTTCGTTCAGTCTGTCATAGTTTTTGCTCTGTGCGAGGGCCGTCCGCCCTAGATAAATTTAATTTTAATTTTTTTTATATTACCTGTAAAGATATTACATACATATGTGATGTCCATAGGTGGTACACTTTTTTCGTTTTATATGTAAATTAACCGTCTAAGTCACTTTTCGTTCAGTCTGTCACAGTTTTTGCTCTGTGCGAGGGCCGTCCGCCCTAGATAAATTTAATTTTAATTTTTTTATAGTACCTCTAATGATAATACATACATATGTGATGTCCATAGGTGGTACACTTTTTTCGTTTTATATGTAAATTAACCGTCTAAGTCACTTTTCGTTCAGTCTGTCACAGTTTTTGCTCTGTACGAGGGCCGTCCGCCCTAGATAAATTTAATTTTAATTTTTTTTATAGTACCTCTAATGATAATACATACATATGTGATGTCCATAGGTGGTACACTTTTTTCGTTTTATATGTAAATTAACCGTCTAAGTCACTTTTCGTTCGGTCCTCATAGTTTTTGCTCTGTGCGAGGGCCGTCCGCCCTAGATAAATTTAATTTTAATTTTTTTTATAGTACCTCTAATGATAATACATACATATGTGATGTCCATAGGTGGTACACTTTTTTCGTTTTATATGTAAATTAACCGTCTAAGTCAATTTTTGTTCGGTCCTCATAGTTTTTGCTCTGTGCGAGGGCCGTCCGCCCTAGATAAATTTAATTTTTTTTATATTACCTGTAAAGATATTACATACATATGTGATGTCCATAGGTGGTACACTTTTTTCGTTTTATATGTAAATTAACCGTCTAAGTCACTTTTCGTTCAGTCTGTCACAGTTTTTGCTCTGTACGAGGGCCGTCCGCCCTAGATAAATTTAATTTTAATTTTTTTTATAGTACCTCTAATGATAATACATACATATGTGATGTCCATAGGTGGTACACTTTTTTCGTTTTATATGTAAATTAACCGTCTAAGTCAATTTTTGTTCGGTCCTCATAGTTTTTGCTCTGTGCGAGGGCCGTCCGCCCTAGATAAATTTAATTTTAATTTTTTTTATATTACCTGTAAAGATATTACATACATATGTGATGTCCATAGGTGGTACACTTTTTTCGTTTTATATGTAAATTAACCGTCTAAGTCACTTTTCGTTCAGTCTGTCACAGTTTTTGCTCTGTACGAGGGCCGTCCGCCCTAGATAAATTTAATTTTAATTTTTTTTATAGTACCTCTAATGATAATACATACATATGTGATGTCCATAGGTGGTACACTTTTTTCGTTTTATATGTAAATTAACCGTCTAAGTCAATTTTCGTTCGGTTCCTCATAGTTTTTGCTCTGTGCGAGGGCCGTCCGCCCTAGATAAATTTAATTTTAATTTTTTTTATATTACCTGTAAAGATATTACATACATATGTGATGTCCATAGGTGGTACACTTTTTTCGTTTTATATGTAAATTAACCGTCTAAGTCAATTTTCGTTCGGTTCCTTGCAGTTTTTGCTCTGTGCGAGGGCCGTCCGCCCTAGATAAATTTAATTTTAATTTTTTTTATATTACCTGTAAAGATATTACATACATATGTGATGTCCATAGGTGGTACACTTTTTTCGTTTTATATGTAAATTAACCGTCTAAGTCACTTTTCGTTCAGTCTGTCACAGTTTTTGCTCTGTACGAGGGCCGTCCGCCCTAGATAAATTTAATTTTAATTTTTTTTATAGTACCTCTAATGATAATACATACATATGTGATGTCCATAGGTGGTACACTTTTTTCGTTTTATATGTAAATTAACCGTCTAAGTCACTTTTCGTTCAGTCTGTCATAGTTTTTGCTCTGTGCGAGGGCCGTCCGCCCTAGATAAATTTAATTTTTATTTTTATTATATTACCTGTAAAGATATTACATACATTTGTGATGTCCATAGGTGGTACACTTTTTTCGTTTTATATGTAAATTAACCGTCTAAGTCAATTTTCGTTCGGTTCCTTGCAGTTTTTGCTCTGTGCGAGGGCCGTCCGCCCTAGATAAATTTAATTTTAATTTTTTTTATATTACCTGTAAAGATATTACATACATATGTGATGTCCATAGGTGGTACACTTTTTTCGTTTTATATGTAAATTAACCGTCTAAGTCACTTTTCGTTCAGTCTGTCACAGTTTTTGCTCTGTGCGAGGGCCGTCCGCCCTAGATAAATTTAATTTTAATTTTTTTTATATTACCTCTAATGATAATACATACATGTGTGATGTCCATAGGTGGTACACTTTTTTCGTTTTATATGTAAATTAACCGTATACGTCACTTTTCGTTCAGTCTGTCACAGTTTTTGCTCTGTACGAGGGCCGACCGCCCTAGATAAATTTAATTTTTTTTAAGTTACCGTCAATGATAATACATACATATCTGATGTCCATAGGTGGTACACTTTTTGGGTTTTATATGTAAATTAACCGTCTAAGTCAATTTTTGTTCGGTCCTCATAGTTTTTGCTCTGTGCGAGGGCCGTCCGCCCTAGATAAATTTAATTTTTGTATATTACCTGTAAAGATATTACATACATATGTGATGTCCATAGGTGGTACACTTTTTTCGTTTTATATGTAAATTAACCGTCTAAGTCACTTTTCGTTCAGTCTGTCACAGTTTTTGCTCTGTACGAGGGCCGTCCGCCCTAGATAAATTTAATTTTAATTTTTTTTATAGTACCTCTAATGATAATACATACATATGAGATGTCCATAGGTGGTACACTTTTTTCGTTTTATATGTAAATTAACCGTCTAGGTCAATTTTTGTTCGGTTCCTCATAGTTTTTGCTCTGTGCGAGGGCCGTCCGCCCTAGATAAATTTAATTTTAATTTTTTTTATATTACCTGTAAAGATATTACATACATATGTGATGTCCATAGGTGGTACACTTTTTTCGTTTTATATGTAAATTAACCGTCTAAGTCACTTTTCGTTCAGTCTGTCACAGTTTTTGCTCTGTACGAGGGCCGTCCGCCCTAGATAAATTTAATTTTAATTTTTTTTATTGTACCTCTAATGATAATACATACATATGTGATGTCCATAGGTGGTACACTTTTTTCGTTTTATATGTAAATTAACCGTCTAGGTCAATTTTTGTTCGGTCCTCATAGTTTTTGCTCTGTGCGAGGGCCGTCCGCCCTAGATAAATTTAAATTTTTTTATATTACCTGTAAAGATATTACATACATATGTGATGTCCATAGGTGGTACACTTTTTTCGTTTTATATGTAAATTAACCGTCTAAGTCACTTTTCGTTCAGTCTGTCACAGTTTTTGCCCTGTATGAGGGCCGTCCGCCGTAGATAAATTTAATTTTAATTTTTTTTATTGTACCTCTAATGATAATACATACATATGTGATGTCCATAGGTGGTACACTTTTTTCGTTTTATATGTAAATTAACCGTCTAAGTCAATTTTCGTTCGGTTCCTTGCAGTTTTTACTCTGTGCGAGGGCCGTCCGCCCTAGATAAATGTAATTTTAATTTTTTTTATATTACCTGTAAAGATATTACATACATATGTGATGTCCATAGGTGGTACACTTTTTTCGTTTTATATGTAAATTAACCGTCTAAGTCAATTTTCGTTCGGTTCCTTGCAGTTTTTGCTCTGTGCGAGGGCCGTCCGCCCTAGATAAATTTAATTTTAATTTTTTTTATATTACCTGTAAAGATATTACATACATATGTGATGTCCATAGGTGGTACACTTTTTTCGTTTTATATGTAAATTAACCGTCTAAGTCAATTTTCGTTCGGTTCCTTGCAGTTTTTGCTCTGTGCGAGGGCCGTCCGCCCTAGATAAATTTAATTTTTATTTTTTTATATTACCTGTAAAGATATTACATACATATGTGATGTCCATAGGTGGTACACTTTTTTCGTTTTATATGTAAATTAACCGTCTAGGTCAATTTTTGTTCGGTCCTCATAGTTTTTGCTCTGTGCGAGGGCCGTCCGCCCTAGATAAATTTAATTTTTGTATATTACCTGTAAAGATATTACATACATATGTGATGTCCATAGGTGGTACACTTTTTTCGTTTTATATGTAAATTAACCGTATACGTCACTTTTCGTTCAGTCTGTCACAGTTTTTGCTCTGTACGAGGGCCGACCGCCCTAGATAAATTTAATTTTTTTTAAGTTACCGTCAATGATAATACATACATATCTGATGTCCATAGGTGGTACACTTTTTGGGTTTTATATGTAAATTAACCGTCTAAGTCAATTTTTGTTCGGTCCTCATAGTTTTTGCTCTGTGCGAGGGCCGTCCGCCCTAGATAAATTTAATTTTTGTATATTACCTGTAAAGATATTACATACATATGTGATGTCCATAGGTGGTACACTTTTTTCGTTTTATATGTAAATTAACCGTCTAAGTCACTTTTCGTTCAGTCTGTCACAGTTTTTGCTCTGTACGAGGGCCGTCCGCCCTAGATAAATTTAATTTTAATTTTTTTTATATTACCTCTAATGATAATACATACATATGTGATGTCCATAGGTGGTACACTTTTTTCGTTTTATATGTAAATTAACCGTCTAAGTCAATTTTCGTTCGGTTCCTTGCAGTTTTTGCTCTGTGCGAGGGCCGTCCGCCCTAGATAAATTTAATTTTTTTTATATTACCTGTAAAGATATTACATACATATGTGATGTCCATAGGTGGTACACTTTTTTCGTTTTATATGTAAATTAACCGTCTAAGTCACTTTTCGTTCAGTCTGTCACAGTTTTTGCTCTGTACGAGGGCCGTCCGCCCTAGATAAATTTAATTTTAATTTTTTTTATATTACCTCTAATGATAATACATACATATGTGATGTCCATAGGTGGTACACTTTTTTCGTTTTATATGTAAATTAACCGTCTAAGTCACTTTTCGTTCAGTCTGTCACAGTTTTTGCTCTGTACGAGGGCCGTCCGCCCTAGATAAATTTAATTTTAATTTTTTTTATATTACCTGTAAAGATATTACATACATATGTGATGTCCATAGGTGGTACACTTTTTTCGTTTTATATGCAAATTAACCGTCTAAGTCAATTTTCGTTCGGTTCCTTGCAGTTTTTACTCTGTGCGAGGGCCGTCCGCCCTAGATAAATGTAATTTTAATTTTTTTTATATTACCTGTAAAGATATTACATACATATGTGATGTCCATAGGTGGTACACTTTTTTCGTTTTATATGTAAATTAACCGTCTAAGTCAATTTTTGTTCGGTCCTCATAGTTTTTGCTCTGTGCGAGGGCCGTCCGCCCTAGATAAATTTAATTTTAATTTTTTTTATATTACCTGTAAAGATATTACATACATATGTGATGTCCATAGGTGGTACACTTTTTTCGTTTTATATGTAAATTAACCGTCTAGGTCAATTTTTGTTCGGTCCTCATAGTTTTTGCTCTGTGCGAGGGCCGTCCGCCCTAGATAAATTTAATTTTTATTTTTTTTATATTACCTGTAAAGATATTACATACATTTGTGATGTCCATAGGTGGTACACTTTTTTCGTTTTATATGTAAATTAACCGTATACGTCACTTTTCGTTCAGTCTGTCACAGTTTTTGCTCTGTGCGAGGGCCGTCCGCCCTAGATAAATTTAATTTTAATTTTTTTTATATTACCTGTAAAGATATTACATACATATGTGATGTCCATAGGTGGTACACTTTTTTCGTTTTATATGTAAATTAACCGTCTAAGTCAATTTTTGTTCGGTCCTCATAGTTTTTGCTCTGTGCGAGGGCCGTCCGCCCTAGATAAATTTAATTTTAATTTTTTTTATATTACCTGTAAAGATATTACATACATATGTGATGTCCATAGGTGGTACACTTTTTTCGTTTTATATGTAAATTAACCGTCTAAGTCACTTTTCGTTCAGTCTGTCACAGTTTTTGCTCTATACGAGGGCCGCCCGCTCTAGATAAATTTAATTTTAATTTTTTTTATAGTACCTCTAATGATAATACATACATATGTGATGTCCATAGGTGGTACACTTTTTTCGTTTTATATGTAAATTAACCGTCTAAGTCACTTTTCGTTCGGTCCTCATAGTTTTTGCTCTGTGCGAGGGCCGTCCGCCCTAGATAAATTTAATTTTAATTTTTTTATATTACCTCTAAAGATATTACATACATATGTGATGTCCATAGGTGGTACACTTTTTTCGTTTTATATGTAAATTAACCGTCTAAGTCAATTTTCGTTCGGTTCCTTGCAGTTTTTGCTCTGTGCGAGGGCCGTCCGCCCTAGATAAATTTAATTTTAATTTTTTTTATATTACCTGTAAAGATATTACATACATATGTGATGTCCATAGGTGGTACACTTTTTTCGTTTTATATGTAAATTAACCGTCTAAGTCAATTTTCGTTCGGTTCCTAAAAGTTTTTGCTCTGTGCGAGGGCCGTCCGCCCTAGATAAATTTAATTTTTTTTATATTACCTGTAAAGATATTACATACATATGTGATGTCCATAGGTGGTACACTTTTTTCGTTTTATATGTAAATTAACCGTCTAAGTCAATTTTTGTTCGGTCCTCATAGTTTTTGCTCTGTGCGAGGGCCGTCCGCCCTAGATAAATTTAATTTTAATTTTTTTTATATTACCTGTAAAGATATTACATACATATGTGATGTCCATAGGTGGTACACTTTTTTCGTTTTATATGTAAATTAACCGTCTAAGTCAATTTTTGTTCGGTCCTCATAGTTTTTGCTCTGTACGAGGGCCGTCCGCCCTAGATAAATGTAATTTTAATTTTTTTTATAGTACCTCTAAAGATATTACATACATATGTGATGTCCATAGGTGGTACACTTTTTTCGTTTTATATGTAAATTAACCGTCTAAGTCACTTTTCGTTCAGTCTGTCACAGTTTTTGCTCTATACGAGGGCCGCCCGCCCTAGATAAATTTAATTTTAATTTTTTTTATAGTACCTCTAATGATAATACATACATATGTGATGTCCATAGGTGGTACACTTTTTTCGTTTTATATGTAAATTAACCGTATACGTCACTTTTCGTTCAGTCTGTCACAGTTTTTGCTCTGTACGAGGGCCGACCGCCCTAGATAAATTTAATTTTAATTTTTTTTATAGTACCTCTAATGATAATACATACATATGTGATGTCCATAGGTGGTACACTTTTTTCGTTTTATATGTAAATTAACCGTCTAAGTCAATTTTTGTTCGGTCCTCATAGTTTTTGCTCTGTGCGAGGGCCGTCCGCCCTAGATAAATTTAATTTTAATTTTTTTTATATTACCTGTAAAGATATTACATACATATGTGAAGTCCACAGGTGGTACACTTTTTTCGTTTTATATGTAAATTAACCGTCTAAGTCAATTTTCGTTCAGTCTGTCATAGTTTTTGCTCTGTGCGAGGGCCGTCCGCCCTAGATAAATTTAATTTTTTTTATATTACCTGTAAAGATATTACATACATATGTGATGTCCATAGGTGGTACACTTTTTTCGTTTTATATGTAAATTAACCGTCTAGGTCAATTTTTGTTCGGTCCTCATAGTTTTTGCTCTGTGCGAGGGCCGTCCGCCCTAGATAAATTTAATTTTAATTTTTTTATATTACCTGTAAAGATATTACATACATATGTGATGTCCATAGGTGGTACACTTTTTTCGTTTTATATGTAAATTAACCGTCTAAGTCAATTTTCGTTCGGTTCCTCATAGTTTTTGCTCTGTGCGAGGGCCGTCCGCCCTAGATAAATTTAATTTTTTTTATATTACCTGTAAAGATATTACATACATATGTGATGTCCATAGGTGGTACACTTTTTTCGTTTTATATGTAAATTAACCGTCTAAGTCACTTTTCGTTCAGTCTGTCACAGTTTTTGCTCTGTACGAGGGCCGTCCGCCCTAGATAAATTTAATTTTAATTTTTTTTATAGTACCTCTAATGATAATACATACATATGTGATGTCCATAGGTGGTACACTTTTTTCGTTTTATATGTAAATTAACCGTCTAAGTCACTTTTCGTTCAGTCTGTCACAGTTTTTGCTCTGTACGAGGGCCGACCGCCCTAGATAAATTTAATTTTAATTTTTTTTATATTACCTGTAAAGATATTACATACATATGTGATGTCCATAGGTGGTACACTTTTTTCGTTTTATATGTAAATTAACCGTCTAAGTCAATTTTCGTTCGGTTCCTTGCAGTTTTTGCTCTGTGCGAGGGCCGTCCGCCCTAGATAAATTTAATTTTAATTTTTTTTATATTACCTGTAAAGATATTACATACATATGTGATGTCCATAGGTGGTACACTTTTTTCGTTTTATATGTAAATTAACCGTCTAAGTCAATTTTCGTTCGGTTCCTTGCAGTTTTTGCTCTGTGCGAGGGCCGTCCGCCCTAGATAAATTTAATTTTTTTTATATTACCTGTAAAGATATTACATACATATGTGATGTCCATAGGTGGTACACTTTTTTCGTTTTATATGTAAATTAACCGTCTAGGTCAATTTTTGTTCGGTCCTCATAGTTTTTGCTCTGTGCGAGGGCCGTCCGCCCTAGATAAATTTAATTTTAATTTTTTTATATTACCTGTAAAGATATTACATACATATGTGATGTCCATAGGTGGTACACTTTTTTCGTTTTATATGTAAATTAACCGTCTAAGTCAATTTTCGTTCGGTTCCTTGCAGTTTTTGCTCTGTGCGAGGGCCGTCCGCCCTAGATAAATTTAATTTTAATTTTTTTTATATTACCTGTAAAGATATTACATACATATGTGATGTCCATAGGTGGTACACTTTTTTCGTTTTATATGTAAATTAACCGTCTAAGTCACTTTTCGTTCAGTCTGTCACAGTTTTTGCTCTGTACGAGGGCCGTCCGCCCTAGATAAATTTAATTTTAATTTTTTTTATTGTACCTCTAATGATAATACATACATATGTGATGTCCATAGGTGGTACACTTTTTTCGTTTTATATGTAAATTAACCGTATACGTCACTTTTCGTTCAGTCTGTCACAGTTTTTGCTCTGTACGAGGGCCGACCGCCCTAGATAAATTTAATTTTTTTTAAGTTACCGTCAATGATAATACATACATATCTGATGTCCATAGGTGGTACACTTTTTGGGTTTTATATGTAAATTAACCGTCTAAGTCAATTTTTGTTCGGTCCTCATAGTTTTTGCTCTGTGCGAGGGCCGTCCGCCCTAGATAAATTTAATTTTTTTATATTACCTGTAAAGATATTACATACATATGTGATGTCCATAGGTGGTACACTTTTTTCGTTTTATATGTAAATTAACCGTCTAAGTCACTTTTCGTTCAGTCTGTCACAGTTTTTGCTCTGTACGAGGGCCGTCCGCCCTAGATAAATTTAATTTTAATTTTTTTATAGTACCTCTAATGATAATACATACATATGTGATGTCCATAGGTGGTACACTTTTTTCGTTTTATATGTAAATTAACCGTCTAAGTCACTTTTCGTTCAGTCTGTCACAGTTTTTGCTCTGTGCGAGGGCCGTCCGCCCTAGATAAATTTAATTTTAATTTTTTTTATATTACCTCTAATGATAATACATACATATGTGATGTCCATAGGTGGTACACTTTTTTCGTTTTATATGTAAATTAACCGTCTAAGTCAATTTTCGTTCGGTCCTCATAGTTTTTGCTCTGTGCGAGGGCCATCAGCACTAGATAAATTTAATTTTAATTTTTTTTATAGCACCTTTAATGATAATACATACATATGTGATGTCCATAGGTGGTACACTTTTTTCGTTTTATATGTAAATTAACCGTCTAGGTCAATTTTTGTTCGGTCCTCATAGTTTTTGCTCTGTGCGAGGGCCGTCCGCCCTAGATAAATTTAATTTTTTTATATTACCTGTAAAGATATTACATACATATGTGATGTCCATAGGTGGTACACTTTTTTCGTTTTATATGTAAATTAACCGTCTAAGTCACTTTTCGTTCAGTCTGTCACAGTTTTTGCTCTGTACGAGGGCCGTCCGCCCTAGATAAATTTAATTTTAATTTTTTTTATAGTACCTCTAATGATAATACATACATATGTGATGTCCATAGGTGGTACACTTTTTTCGTTTTATATGTAAATTAACCGTCTAAGTCAATTTTTGTTCGGTCCTCATAGTTTTTGCTCTGTGCGAGGGCCGTCCGCCCTAGATAAATTTAATTTTAATTTTTTTTATATTACCTGTAAAGATATTACATACATATGTGATGTCCATAGGTGGTACACTTTTTTCGTTTTATATGTAAATTAACCGTCTAAGTCACTTTTCGTTCAGTCTGTCACAGTTTTTGCTCTGTACGAGGGCCGTCCGCCCTAGATAAATTTAATTTTTTTTATATTACCTCTAATGATAATACATACATATGTGATGTCCATAGGTGGTACACTTTTTTCGTTTTATATGTAAATTAACCGTCTAGGTCAATTTTTGTTCGGTCCTCATAGTTTTTGCTCTGTGCGAGGGCCGTCCGCCCTAGATAAATTTAATTTTTTTTTTTTATATTACCTGTAAAGATATTACATACATTTGTGATGTCCATAGGTGGTACACTTTTTTCGTTTTATATGTAAATTAACCGTCTAAGTCAATTTTCGTTCGGTTCCTTGCAGTTTTTGCTCTGTGCGAGGGCCGTCCGCCCTAGATAAATTTAATTTTAATTTTTTTTATATTACCTGTAAAGATATTACATACATATGTGATGTCCATAGGTGGTACACTTTTTTCGTTTTATATGTAAATTAACCGTCTAAGTCACTTTTCGTTCAGTCTGTCACAGTTTTTGCTCTGTACGAGGGCCGTCCGCCCTAGATAAATTTAATTTTAATTTTTTTTATAGTACCTCTAATGATAATACATACATATGTGATGTCCATAGGTGGTACACTTTTTTCGTTTTATATGTAAATTAACCGTCTAAGTCAATTTTTGTTCGGTCCTCATAGTTTTTGCTCTGTGCGAGGGCCGTCCGCCCTAGATAAATTTAATTTTAATTTTTTTTATATTACCTGTAAAGATATTACATACATATGTGATGTCCATAGGTGGTACACTTTTTTCGTTTTATATGTAAATTAACCGTCTAAGTCACTTTTCGTTCAGTCTGTCACAGTTTTTGCTCTGTATGAGGGCCGTCCGCCCTAGATAAATTTAATTTTAATTTTTTTTATTGTACCTCTAATGATAATACATACATATGTGATGTCCATAGGTGGTACACTTTTTTCGTTTTATATGTAAATTAACCGTCTAAGTCAATTTTCGTTCGGTTCCTTGCAGTTTTTGCTCTGTGCGAGGGCCGTCCGCCCTAGATAAATTTAATTTTAATTTTTTTTATATTACCTGTAAAGATATTACATACATATGTGATGTCCATAGGTGGTACACTTTTTTCGTTTTATATGTAAATTAACCGTCTAAGTCAATTTTCGTTCGGTTCCTTGCAGTTTTTGCTCTGTGCGAGGGCCGTCCGCCCTAGATAAATTTAATTTTAAATTTTTTATATTACCTGTAAAGATATTACATACATATGTGATGTCCATAGGTGGTACACTTTTTTCGTTTTATATGTAAATTAACCGTCTAAGTCAATTTTCGTTCGGTTCCTTGCAGTTTTTGCTCTGTGCGAGGGCCGTCCGCCCTAGATAAATTTAATTTTTTTTATATTACCTGTAAAGATATTACATACATATGTGATGTCCATAGGTGGTACACTTTTTTCGTTTTATATGTAAATTAACCGTCTAGGTCAATTTTTGTTCGGTCCTCATAGTTTTTGCTCTGTGCGAGGGCCGTCCGCCCTAGATAAATTTAATTTTTGTATATTACCTGTAAAGATATTACATACGTATGTGATGTCCATAGGTGGTACACTTTTTTCGTTTTATATGTAAATTAACCGTATACGTCACTTTTCGTTCAGTCTGTCACAGTTTTTGCTCTGTACGAGGGCCGACCGCCCTAGATAAATTTAATTTCTTTTAAGTTACCGTCAATGATAATACATACATATCTGATGTCCATAGGTGGTACACTTTTTGGGTTTTATATGTAAATAAACCGTCTAAGTCAATTTTTGTTCGGTCCTCATAGTTTTTGCTCTGTGCGAGGGCCGTCCGCCCTAGATAAATTTAATTTTTTTTATATTACCTGTAAAGATATTACATACATATGTGATGTCCATAGGTGGTACACTTTTTTCGTTTTATATGTAAATTAACCGTCTAAGTCACTTTTCGTTCAGTCTGTCACAGTTTTTGCTCTGTATGAGGGCCGTCCGCCCTAGATAAATTTAATTTTAATTTTTTTTATATTACCTGTAAAGATATTACATACATATGTGATGTCCATAGGTGGTACACTTTTTTCGTTTTATATGTAAATTAACCGTCTAAGTCAATTTTCGTTCGGTTCCTTGCAGTTTTTGCTCTGTGCGAGGGCCGTCCGCCCTAGATAAATTTAATTTTTTTATATTACCTGTAAAGATATTACATACATATGTGATGTCCATAGGTGGTACACTTTTTTCGTTTTATATGTAAATTAACCGTCTAAGTCACTTTTCGTTCAGTCTGTCACAGTTTTTGCTCTGTACGAGGGCCGTCCGCCCTAGATAAATTTAATTTTAATTTTTTTTATAGTACCTCTAATGATAATACATACATATGTGATGTCCATAGGTGGTACACTTTTTTCGTTTTATATGTAAATTAACCGTCTAAGTCAATTTTCGTTCAGTCTGTCACAGTTTTTGCTCTGTGCGAGGGCCGTCCGCCCTAGATAAATTTAATTTTAATTTTTTTATATTACCTGTAAAGATATTACATACATATGTGATGTCCATAGGTGGTACACTTTTTTCGTTTTATATGTAAATTAACCGTCTAAGTCAATTTTCGTTCGGTTCCTTGCAGTTTTTGCTCTGTGCGAGGGCCGTCCGCCCTAGATAAATTTAATTTTAATTTTTTTTATATTACCTGTAAAGATATTACATACATATGTGATGTCCATAGGTGGTACACTTTTTTCGTTTTATATGTAAATTAACCGTCTAAGTCAATTTTCGTTCGGTTCCTTTCAGTTTTTGCTCTGTGCGAGGGCCGTCCGCCCTAGATAAATTTAATTTTTATTTTTTTATATTACCTGTAAAGATATTACATACATATGTGATGTCCATAGGTGGTACACTTTTTTCGTTTTATATGTAAATTAACCGTCTAGGTCAATTTTTGTTCGGTCCTCATAGTTTTTGCTCTGTGCGAGGGCCGTCCGCCCTAGATAAATTTAATTTTTATTTTTTTATATTACCTGTAAAGATATTACATACATTTGTGATGTCCATAGGTGGTACACTTTTTTCGTTTTATATGTAAATTAACCGTATACGTCACTTTTCGTTCGGTTCCTTGCAGTTTTTGCTCTGTGCGAGGGCCGTCCGCCCTAGATAAATTTAATTTTAATTTTTTTTATATTACCTGTAAAGATATTACATACATATGTGATGTCCATAGGTGGTACACTTTTTTCGTTTTATATGTAAATTAACCGTCTAAGTCAATTTTCGTTCGGTTCCTTGCAGTTTTTGCTCTGTGCGAGGGCCGTCCGCCCTAGATAAATTTAATTTTTTTTATATTACCTGTAAAGATATTACATACATATGTGATGTCCATAGGTGGTACACTTTTTTCGTTTTATATGTAAATTAACCGTCTAAGTCACTTTTCGTTCTGTCCCTCTCAGTTTTTGCTCTGTGCGAGGGCCGTCCGCCCTAGATAAATTTAATTTTAATTTTTTTTATATTACCTGTAAAGATATTACATACATATGAGATGTCCATAGGTGGTACACTTTTTTCGTTTTATATGTAAATTAACCGTCTAGGTCAATTTTTGTTCGGTCCTCATAGTTTTTGCTCTGTGCGAGGGCCGTACGCCCTAGATAAATTTAATTTTTTTATATTACCTGTAAAGATATTACATACATATGTGATGTCCATAGGTGGTACACTTTTTTCGTTTTATATGTAAATTAACCGTCTAGGTCAATTTTTGTTCGGTTCCTTGCAGTTTTTGCTCTGTGCGAGGGCCGTCCGCCCTAGATAAATTTAATTTTAATTTTTTTTATATTACCTGTAAAGATATTACATACATATGTGATGTCCATAGGTGGTACACTTTTTTCGTTTTATATGTAAATTAACCGTCTAAGTCACTTTTCGTTCAGTCTGTCACAGTTTTTGCTCTATACGAGGGCCGCCCGCCCTAGATAAATTTAATTTTAATTTTTTTTATAGTACCTCTAATGATAATACATACATATGTGATGTCCATAGGTGGTACACTTTTTTCGTTTTATATGTAAATTAACCGTCTAAGTCACTTTTCGTTCAGTCTGTCACAGTTTTTGCTCTGTATGAGGGCCGTCCGCCCTAGATAAATTTAATTTTAATTTTTTTTATATTACCTGTAAAGATATTACATACATATGTGATGTCCATAGGTGGTACACTTTTTTCGTTTTATATGTAAATTAACCGTCTAAGTCAATTTTCGTTCGGTTCCTTGCAGTTTTTGCTCTGTGCGAGGGCCGTCCGCCCTAGATAAATTTAATTTTAATTTTTTTTATATTACCTGTAAAGATATTACATACATATGTGATGTCCATAGGTGGTACACTTTTTTCGTTTTATATGTAAATTAACCGTCTAAGTCAATTTTCGTTCGGTTCCTTGCAGTTTTTGCTCTGTGCGAGGGCCGTCCGCCCTAGATAAATTTAATTTTTTTTATATTACCTGTAAAGATATTACATACATATGAGATGTCCATAGGTGGTACACTTTTTTCGTTTTATATGTAAATTAACCGTCTAGGTCAATTTTTGTTCGGTCCTCATAGTTTTTGCTCTGTGCGAGGGCCGTACGCCCTAGATAAATTTAATTTTTTTATATTACCTGTAAAGATATTACATACATATGTGATGTCCATAGGTGGTACACTTTTTTCGTTTTATATGTAAATTAACCGTCTAGGTCAATTTTTGTTCGGTCCTCATAGTTTTTGCTCTGTGCGAGGGCCGTCCGCCCTAGATAAATTTAATTTTAATTTTTTTTACTGACCTCTAATGATAATACATACATATGTGATGTCCATAGGTGGTACACTTTTTTCGTTTTATATGTAAATTAACCGTCTAAGTCACTTTTCGTTCAGTCTGTCACAGTTTTTGCTCTGTACGAGGGCCGTCCGCCCTAGATAAATTTAATTTTAATTTTTTTTATAGTACCTCTAATGATAATACATACATATGTGATGTCCATAGGTGGTACACTTTTTTCGTTTTATATGTAAATTAACCGTCTAAGTCAATTTTCGTTCGGTTCCTTGCAGTTTTTGCTCTGTGCGAGGGCCGTCCGCCCTAGATAAATTTAATTTTAATTTTTTTTATATTACCTGTAAAGATATTACATACATATGTGATGTCCATAGGTGGTACACTTTTTGGGTTTTATATGTAAATTAACCGTCTAAGTCAATTTTTGTTCGGTCCTCATAGTTTTTGCTCTGTGCGAGGGCCGTCCGCCCTAGATAAATTTAATTTTTTTATATTACCTGTAAAGATATTACATACATATGTGATGTCCATAGGTGGTACACTTTTTTCGTTTTATATGTAAATTAACCGTCTAAGTCACTTTTCGTTCAGTCTGTCACAGTTTTTGCTCTGTACGAGGGCCGTCCGCCCTAGATAAATTTAATTTTAATTTTTTTATAGTACCTCTAATGATAATACATACATATGTGATGTCCATAGGTGGTACACTTTTTTCGTTTTATATGTAAATTAACCGTCTAGGTCAATTTTTGTTCGGTCCTCATAGTTTTTGCTCTGTGCGAGGGCCGTCCGCCCTAGATAAATTTAATTTTAATTTTTTTTATTACCTGTAATGATATTACATACATATGTGATGTCCATAGGTGGTACACTTTTTTCGTTTTATATGTAAATTAACCGTATACGTCACTTTTCGTTCAGTCTGTCACAGTTTTTGCTCTGTACGAGGGCCGACCGCCCTAGATAAATTTAATTTTTTTTAAGTTACCGTCAATGATAATACATACATATCTGATGTCCATAGGTGGTACACTTTTTGGGTTTTATATGTAAATTAACCGTCTAAGTCAATTTTTGTTCGGTCCTCATAGTTTTTGCTCTGTGCGAGGGCCGTCCGCCCTAGATAAATTTAATTTTTTTATATTACCTGTAAAGATATTACATACATATGTGATGTCCATAGGTGGTACACTTTTTTCGTTTTATATGTAAATTAACCGTCTAAGTCACTTTTCGTTCAGTCTGTCACAGTTTTTGCTCTGTACGAGGGCCGTCCGCCCTAGATAAATTTAATTTTAATTTTTTTTATAGTACCTCTAATGATAATACATACATATGCGATGTCCATAGGTGGTACACTTTTTTCGTTTTATATGTAAATTAACCGTCTAAGTCACTTTTCGTTCAGTCTGTCACAGTTTTTGCTCTGTATGCGAGGGCCGTCCGCCCTAGATAAATTTAATTTTAATTTTTTTTATATTACCTCTAATGATAATACATACATATGTGATGTCCATAGGTGGTACACTTTTTTCGTTTTATATGTAAATTAACCGTCTACGTCACTTTTCGTTCGGTCCTCATAGTTTTTGCTCTGTGCGAGGGCCGTCCGCCCTAGATAAATTTAATTTTAATTTTTTTTATATTACCTCTAATGATAATACATACATATGTGATGTCCATAGGTGGTACACTTTTTTCGTTTTATATGTAAATTAACCGTCTAAGTCAATTTTTGTTCGGTCCTCATAGTTTTTGCTCTGTGCGAGGGCCGTCCGCCCTAGATAAATTTAATTTTTTTTATATTACCTGTAAAGATATTACATACATATGTGATGTCCATAGGTGGTACACTTTTTTCGTTTTATATGTAAATTAACCGTCTAAGTCACTTTTCGTTCAGTCTGTCACAGTTTTTGCTCTGTACGAGGGCCGTCCGCCCTAGATAAATTTAATTTTAATTTTTTTTATAGTACCTCTAATGATAATACATACATATGTGATGTCCATAGGTGGTACACTTTTTTCGTTTTATATGTAAATTAACCGTCTAAGTCAATTTTTGTTCGGTCCTCATAGTTTTTGCTCTGTGCGAGGGCCGTCCGCCCTAGATAAATTTAATTTTTATTTTTTTATATTACCTGTAAAGATATTACATACATATGTGATGTCCATAGGTGGTACACTTTTTTCGTTTTATATGTAAATTAACCGTCTAAGTCACTTTTCGTTCAGTCTGTCACAGTTTTTGCTCTGTATGAGGGCCGTCCGCCCTAGATAAATTTAATTTTAATTTTTTTTATTGTACCTCTAATGATAATACATACATATGTGATGTCCATAGGTGGTACACTTTTTTCGTTTTATATGTAAATTAACCGTCTAAGTCAATTTTTGTTCGGTCCTCATAGTTTTTGCTCTGTGCGAGGGCCGTCCGCCCTAGATAAATTTAATTTTAATTTTTTTTATATTACCTGTAAAGATATTACATACATATGTGATGTCCATAGGTGGTACACTTTTTTCGTTTTATATGTAAATTAACCGTCTAAGTCAATTTTCGTTCGGTTCCTTGCAGTTTTTGCTCTGTGCGAGGGCCGTCCGCCCTAGATAAATTTAATTTTAATTTTTTTTATATTACCTGTAAAGATATTACATACATATGTGATGTCCATAGGTGGTACACTTTTTTCGTTTTATATGTAAATTAACCGTCTAAGTCACTTTTCGTTCAGTCTGTCACAGTTTTTGCTCTGTGCGAGGGCCGTCCGCCCTAGATAAATTTAATTTTAATTTTTTTTATAGTACCTCTAATGATAATACATACATATGTGATGTCCATAGGTGGTACACTTTTTTCGTTTTATATGTAAATTAACCGTATACGTCACTTTTCGTTCAGTCTGTCACAGTTTTTGCTCTGTACGAGGGCCGACCGCCCTAGATAAATTTAATTTTTTTTAAGTTACCGTCAATGATAATACATACATATCTGATGTCCATAGGTGGTACACTTTTTGGGTTTTATATGTAAATTAACCGTCTAAGTCAATTTTTGTTCGGTCCTCATAGTTTTTGCTCTGTGCGAGGGCCGTCCGCCCTAGATAAATTTAATTTTTTTATATTACCTGTAAAGATATTACATACATATGTGATGTCCATAGGTGGTACACTTTTTTCGTTTTATATGTAAATTAACCGTCTAAGTCACTTTTCGTTCAGTCTGTCACAGTTTTTGCTCTGTATGAGGGCCGTCCGCCCTAGATAAATTTAATTTTAATTTTTTTTATAGTACCTCTAATGATAATACATACATATGTGATGTCCATAGGTGGTACACTTTTTTCGTTTTATATGTAAATTAACCGTCTAAGTCAATTTTTGTTCGGTCCTCATAGTTTTTGCTCTGTGCGAGGGCCGTCCGCCCTAGATAAATTTAATTTTTTTATATTACCTGTAAAGATATTACATACATATGTGATGTCCATAGGTGGTACACTTTTTTCGTTTTATATGTAAATTAACCGTCTAAGTCACTTTTCGTTCAGTCTGTCACAGTTTTTGCTCTGTATGAGGGCCGTCCGCCGTAGATAAATTTAATTTTAATTTTTTTTATTGTACCTCTAATGATAATACATACATATGTGATGTCCATAGGTGGTACACTTTTTTCGTTTTATATGCAAATTAACCGTCTAAGTCAATTTTCGTTCGGTTCCTTGCAGTTTTTACTCTGTGCGAGGGCCGTCCGCCCTAGATAAATGTAATTTTAATTTTTTTTATATTACCTGTAATGATAATACATACATATGTGATGTCCATAGGTGGTACACTTTTTTCGTTTTATATGTAAATTAACCGTCTAAGTCAATTTTCGTTCGGTCCTCATAGTTTTTGCTCTGTGCGAGGGCCGTCCGCCCTAGATAAATGTAATTTTAATTTTTTTTATATTACCTGTAAAGATATTACATACATATGTGATGTCCATAGGTGGTACACTTTTTTCGTTTTATATGTAAATTAACCGTCTAGGTCAATTTTTGTTCGGTCCTCATAGTTTTTGCTCTGTGCGAGGGCCGTCCGCCCTAGATAAATTTAATTTTTATTTTTTTATATTACCTGTAAAGATATTACATACATATGTGATGTCCATAGGTGGTACACTTTTTTCGTTTTATATGTAAATTAACCGTCTAAGTCACTTTTCGTTCAGTCTGTCACAGTTTTTGCTCTGTACGAGGGCCGTCCGCCCTAGATAAATTTAATTTTAATTTTTTTTATAGTACCTCTAATGATAATACATACATATGTGATGTCCATAGGTGGTACACTTTTTTCGTTTTATATGTAAATTAACCGTCTAGGTCAATTTTTGTTCGGTTCCTCATAGTTTTTGCTCTGTGCGAGGGCCGTCCGCCCTAGATAAATTTAATTTTAATTTTTTTATATTACCTGTAAAGATATTACATACATATGTGATGTCCATAGGTGGTACACTTTTTTCGTTTTATATGTAAATTAACCGTCTAAGTCACTTTTCGTTCAGTCTGTCACAGTTTTTGCTCTGTACGAGGGCCGTCCGCCCTAGATAAATTTAATTTTAATTTTTTTTATATTACCTCTAATGATAATACATACATATGTGATGTCCATAGGTGGTACACTTTTTTCGTTTTATATGTAAATTAACCGTCTAAGTCAATTTTTGTTCGGTCCTCATAGTTTTTGCTCTGTGCGAGGGCCGTCCGCCCTAGATAAATTTAATATTTATGTTTTTTATATTACCTGTAAAGATATTACATACATATGTGATGTCCATAGGTGGTACACTTTTTTCGTTTTATATGTAAATTAACCGTCTAAGTCACTTTTCGTTCAGTCTGTCACAGTTTTTGCTCTGTATGAGGGCCGTCCGCCCTAGATAAATTTAATTTTAATTTTTTTTATAGTACCTCTAATGATAATACATACATATGTGATGTCCATAGGTGGTACACTTTTTTCGTTTTATATGTAAATTAACCGTCTAAGTCAATTTTCGTTCGGTCCTCATAGTTTTTGCTCTGTGCGAGGGCCGTCCGCCCTAGATAAATTTAATTTTAATTTTTTTTATATTACCTGTAAAGATATTACATACATATGTGATGTCCATAGGTGGTACACTTTTTTCGTTTTATATGTAAATTAACCGTCTAAGTCACTTTTCGTTCAGTCTGTCACAGTTTTTGCTCTGTATGAGGGCCGTCCGCCCTAGATAAATTTAATTTTAATTTTTTTTATTGTACCTCTAATGATAATACATACATATGTGATGTCCATAGGTGGTACACTTTTTTCGTTTTATATGTAAATTAACCGTCTAAGTCACTTTTCGTTCGGTCCTCACAGTTTTTGCTCTGTGCGAGGGCCGTCCGCCCTAGATAAATTTAATTTTAATTTTTTTATAGTACCTCTAATGATAATACATACATATGTGATGTCCATAGGTGGTACACTTTTTTCGTTTTATATGTAAATTAACCGTCTAAGTCAATTTTCGTTCGGTTCCTTGCAGTTTTTGCTCTGTGCGAGGGCCGTCCGCCCTAGATAAATTTAATTTTAATTTTTTTTATATTACCTGTAAAGATATTACATACATATGTGATGTCCATAGGTGGTACACTTTTTTCGTTTTATATGTAAATTAACCGTCTAAGTCAATTTTCGTTCGGTTCCTCATAGTTTTTGCTCTGTGCGAGGGCCGTCCGCCCTAGATAAATTTAATTTTATTTTTTTTATATTACCTGTAAAGATATTACATACATATGTGATGTCCATAGGTGGTACACTTTTTTCGTTTTATATGTAAATTAACCGTCTAAGTCACTTTTCGTTCAGTCTGTCACAGTTTTTGCTCTGTATGAGGGCCGTCCGCCCTAGATAAATTTAATTTTAATTTTTTTTTATTGTACCTCTAATGATAATACATACATATGTGATGTCCATAGGTGGTACACTTTTTTCGTTTTATATGTAAATTAACCGTCTAAGTCAATTTTTGTTCGGTCCTCATAGTTTTTGCTCTGTGCGAGGGCCGTCCGCCCTAGATAAATTTAATTTTAATTATTAAAATATTACCTGTAAAGATATTACATACATATGTGATGTCCATAGGTGGTACACTTTTTTCGTTTTATATGTAAATTAACCGTCTAAGTCACTTTTCGTTCAGTCTGTCACAGTTTTTGCTCTGTACGAGGGCCGTCCGCCCTAGATAAATTTAATTTTAATTTTTTTATAGTACCTCTAATGATAATACATACATATGTGATGTCCATAGGTGGTACACTTTTTTCGTTTTATATGTAAATTAACCGTCTAGGTCAATTTTTGTTCGGTCCTCATAGTTTTTGCTCTGTGCGAGGGCCGTACGCCCTAGATAAATTTAATTTTTTTATATTACCTGTAAAGATATTACATACATATGTGATGTCCATAGGTGGTACACTTTTTTCGTTTTATATGTAAATTAACCGTCTAAGTCACTTTTCGTTCAGTCTGTCACAGTTTTTGCTCTGTACGAGGGCCGTCCGCCCTAGATAAATTTAATTTTAATTTTTTTTATAGTACCTCTAATGATAATACATACATATGTGATGTCCATAGGTGGTACACTTTTTTCGTTTTATATGTAAATTAACCGTCTAAGTCAATTTTCGTTCGGTTCCTTATAGTTTTTGCTCTGTGCGAGGGCCGTCCGCCCTAGATAAATTTAATTTTAATTTTTTTTATATTACCTGTAAAGATATTACATACATATGTGATGTCCATAGGTGGTACACTTTTTTCGTTTTATATGTAAATTAACCGTCTAGGTCAATTTTTGTTCGGTCCTCATAGTTTTTGCTCTGTGCGAGGGCCGTCCGCCCTAGATAAATTTAATTTTTTTTATATTACCTGTAAAGATATTACATACATATGTGATGTCCATAGGTGGTACACTTTTTTCGTTTTATATGTAAATTAACCGTCTAAGTCACTTTTCGTTCAGTCTGTCACAGTTTTTGCTCTGTATGAGGGCCGTCCGCCGTAGATAAATTTAATTTTAATTTTTTTTATTGTACCTCTAATGATAATACATACATATGTGATGTCCATAGGTGGTACACTTTTTTCGTTTTATATGTAAATTAACCGTCTAAGTCAATTTTTGTTCGGTCCTCATAGTTTTTGCTCTGTGCGAGGGCCGTCCGCCCTAGATAAATTTAATTTTTTTTTTTTTATATTACCTGTAAAGATATTACATACATTTGTGATGTCCATAGGTGGTACACTTTTTTCGTTTTATATGTAAATTAACCGTCTAAGTCACTTTTCGTTCAGTCTGTCACAGTTTTTGCTCTGTATGAGGGCCGTCCGCCCTAGATAAATTTAATTTTAATTTTTTTTATTGTACCTCTAATGATAATACATACATATGTGATGTCCATAGGTGGTACACTTTTTTCGTTTTATATGTAAATTAACCGTCTAAGTCACTTTTCGTTCGGTCCTCATAGTTTTTGCTCTGTGCGAGGGCCGTCCGCCCTAGATAACTTTAATTTTAATTTTTTTTATAGTACCTCTAATGATAATACATACATATCTGATGTCCATAGGTGGTACACTTTTTTCGTTTTATATGTAAATTAACCGTCTAAGTCAATTTTTGTTCGGTCCTCATAGTTTTTGCTCTGTGCGAGGGCCGTCCGCCCTAGATAAATTTAATTTTTTTTATATTACCTGTAAAGATATTACATACATATGTGATGTCCATAGGTGGTACACTTTTTTCGTTTTATATGTAAATTAACCGTCTAAGTCACTTTTCGTTCAGTCTGTCACAGTTTTTGCTCTGTACGAGGGCCGTCCGCCCTAGATAAATTTAATTTTAATTTTTTTTATTGTACCTCTAATGATAATACATAAAAATGTGATGTCCATAGGTGGTACACTTTTTCGTTTTATCTGTAAATTAACCGTCTAGGTCAATTTTTGTTCGGTCCTCATAGTTTTTGCTCTGTGCGAGGGCCGTCCGCCCTAGATAAATTTAATTTTTATTTTTTTATATTACCTGTAAAGATATTACATACATTTGTGATGTCCATAGGTGGTACACTTTTTTCGTTTTATATGTAAATTAACCGTCTATATCCCTTTTCGTTCAGTCTGTCACAGTTTTTGCTCTGTGCGAGGGCCGTCCGCCCTAGATAAATTTAATTTTAATTTTTTTTATAGTACCTCTAATGATAATACATACATATGTGATGTCCATAGGTGGTACACTTTTTTCGTTTTATATGTAAATTAACCGTCTAAGTCACTTTTCGTTCAGTCTGTCACAGTTTTTGCTCTGTACGAGGGCCGTCCGCCCTAGATAAATTTAATTTTAATTTTTTTTAAGGTACCTCTAATGATAATACATACATATGTGATGTCCATAGGTGGTACACTTTTTTCGTTTTATATGTATATTAACCGTCTAAGTTAATTTTCGTTCGGTCCTCATAGTTTTTGCTCTGTGCGAGGGCCGTCCGCCCTAGATAAATTTAATTTTAATTTTTTTTATATTACCTGTAAAGATATTACATACATATGTGATGTCCATAGGTGGTACACTTTTTTCGTTTTATATGTAAATTAACCGTCTAAGTCACTTTTCGTTCAGTCTGTCACAGTTTTTGCTCTGTACGAGGGCCGTCCGCCCTAGATAAATTTAATTTTAATTTTTTTTATAGTACCTCTAATGATAATACATACATATGTGATGTCCATAGGTGGTACACTTTTTTCGTTTTATATGTAAATTAACCGTCTAAGTCAATTTTTGTTCGGTCCTCATAGTTTTTGCTCTGTGCGAGGGCCGTCCGCCCTAGATAAATTTAATTTTAATTTTTTTTATATTACCTGTAAAGATATTACATACATATGTGATGTCCATAGGTGGTACACTTTTTTCGTTTTATATGTAAATTAACCGTCTAAGTCACTTTTCGTTCAGTCTGTCACAGTTTTTGCTCTGTACGAGGGCCGCCCGCCCTAGATAAATTTAATTTTAATTTTTTTTATAGTACCTCTAATGATAATACATACATATGTGATGTCCATAGGTGGTACACTTTTTTCGTTTTATATGTAAATTAACCGTCTAAGTCAATTTTTGTTCGGTCCTCATAGTTTTTGCTCTGTGCGAGGGCCGTCCGCCCTAGATAAATTTAATTTTAATTTTTTTATATTACCTGTAAAGATATTACATACATATGTGATGTCCATAGGTGGTACACTTTTTTCGTTTTATATGTAAATTAACCGTCTAAGTCACTTTTCGTTCAGTCTGTCACAGTTTTTGCTCTGTATGAGGGCCGTCCGCCCTAGATAAATTTAATTTTAATTTTTTTTATTGTACCTCTAATGATAATACATACATATGTGATGTCCATAGGTGGTACACTTTTTTCGTTTTATATGTAAATTAACCGTCTAAGTCAATTTTCGTTCGGTTCCTCACAGTTTTTGCTCTGTGCGAGGGCCGTCCGCCCTAGATAAATTTAATTTTAATTTTTTTTATATTACCTGTAAAGATATTACATACATATGTGATGTCCATAGGTGGTACACTTTTTTCGTTTTATATGTAAATTAACCGTCTAAGTCAATTTTCGTTCGGTTCCTTGCAGTTTTTGCTCTGTGCGAGGGCCGTCCGCCCTAGATAAATTTAATTTTAATTTTTTTTATATTACCTGTAAAGATATTACATACATATGTGATGTCCATAGGTGGTACACTTTTTTCGTTTTATATGTAAATTAACCGTCTAAGTCAATTTTCGTTCGGTTCCTTGCAGTTTTTGCTCTGTGCGAGGGCCGTCCGCCCTAGATAAATTTAATTTTAATTTTTTTTATATTACCTGTAAAGATATTACATACATATGTGATGTCCATAGGTGGTACACTTTTTGGGTTTTATATGTAAATTAACCGTCTAAGTCAATTTTTGTTCGGTCCTCATAGTTTTTGCTCTGTGCGAGGGCCGTCCGCCCTAGATAAATTTAATTTTTGTATATTACCTGTAAAGATATTACATACGTATGTGATGTCCATAGGTGGTACACTTTTTTCGTTTTATATGTAAATTAACCGTATACGTCACTTTTCGTTCAGTCTGTCACAGTTTTTGCTCTGTACGAGGGCCGACCGCCCTAGATAAATTTAATTTTTTTTAAGTTACCGTCAATGATAATACATACATATCTGATGTCCATAGGTGGTACACTTTTTGGGTTTTATATGTAAATTAACCGTCTAAGTCAATTTTTGTTCGGTCCTCATAGTTTTTGCTCTGTGCGAGGGCCGTCCGCCCTAGATAAATTTAATTTTTGTATATTACCTGTAAAGATATTACATACATATGTGATGTCCATAGGTGGTACACTTTTTTCGTTTTATATGTAAATTAACCGTCTAAGTCACTTTTCGTTCAGTCTGTCACAGTTTTTGCTCTGTACGAGGGCCGTCCGCCCTAGATAAATTTAATTTTAATTTTTTTTATAGTACCTCTAATGATAATACATACATATGTGATGTCCATAGGTGGTACACTTTTTTCGTTTTATATGTAAATTAACCGTCTAAGTCACTTTTCGTTCAGTCTGTCACAGTTTTTGCTCTGTGCGAGGGCCGTCCGCCCTAGATAAATTTAATTTTAATTTTTTTTATATTACCTGTAAAGATATTACATACATATGTGATGTCCATAGGTGGTACACTTTTTTCGTTTTATATGTAAATTAACCGTCTAAGTCAATTTTCGTTCGGTTCCTTGCAGTTTTTGCTCTGTGCGAGGGCCGTCCGCCCTAGATAAATTTAATTTTTTTTATATTACCTGTAAAGATATTACATACATATGTGATGTCCATAGGTGGTACACTTTTTTCGTTTTATATGTAAATTAACCGTCTAAGTCACTTTTCGTTCAGTCTGTCACAGTTTTTGCTCTGTACGAGGGCCGTCCGCCCTAGATAAATTTAATTTTAATTTTTTTTATAGTACCTCTAATGATAATACATACATATGTGATGTCCATAGGTGGTACACTTTTTTCGTTTTATATGTAAATTAACCGTCTAAGTCACTTTTCGTTCAGTCTGTCACAGTTTTTGCTCTGTACGAGGGCCGTCCGCCCTAGATGAATTTAATTTTTTTATATTACCTGTAAAGATATTACATACATATGTGATGTCCATAGGTGGTACACTTTTTTCGTTTTATATGTAAATTAACCGTCTAAGTCTATTTTTGTTCGTTCCTCATAGTTTTTGCTCTGTGCGAGGGCCGTCCGCCCTAGATAAATTTAATTTTTATTTTTTTATATTACCTGTAAAGATATTACATACATATGTGATGTCCATAGGTGGTACACTTTTTTCGTTTTATGTGTAAATTAACCGTCTATATCCCTTTTCGTTCAGTCTGTCACAGTTTTTGCTCTGTGCGAGGGCCGTCCGCCCTAGATAAATTTCATTTTAATTTTTTTTATAGTACCTCTAATGATAATACATACATATGTGATGTCCATAGGTGGTACACTTTTTTCGTTTTATATGTAAATTAACCGTCTAAGTCACTTTTCGTTCAGTCTGTCACAGTTTTTGCTCTGTACGAGGGCCGACCGCCCTAGATAAATTTAATTTTTTTTATATTACCTTCAATGATAATACATACATATCTGATGTCCATAGGTGGTACACTTTTTGGGTTTTATATGTAAATTAACCGTCTAAGTCAATTTTTGTTCGGTCCTCATAGTTTTTGCTCTGTGCGAGGGCCGTCCGCCCTAGATAAATTTAATTTTTTTTATATTACCTGTAAAGATATTACATACATATGTGATGTCCATAGGTGGTACACTTTTTTCGTTTTATATGTAAATTAACCGTCTAAGTCACTTTTCGTTCAGTCTGTCACAGTTTTTGCTCTGTACGAGGGCCGTCCGCCCTAGATAAATTTAATTTTAATTTTTTTTATAGTACCTCTAATGATAATACATACATATGTGATGTCCATAGGTGGTACACTTTTTTCGTTTTATATGTATATTAACCGTCTAAGTTAATTTTCGTTCGGTCCTCATAGTTTTTGCTCTGTGCGAGGGCCGTCCGCCCTAGATAAATTTAATTTTAATTTTTTTTATATTACCTGTAAAGATATTACATACATATGTGATGTCCATAGGTGGTACACTTTTTTCGTTTTATATGTAAATTAACCGTCTAAGTCACTTTTCGTTCAGTCTGTCACAGTTTTTGCTCTGTACGAGGGCCGTCCGCCCTAGATAAATTTAATTTTAATTTTTTTTATAGTACCTCTAATGATAATACATACATATGTGATGTCCATAGGTGGTACACTTTTTTCGTTTTATATGTAAATTAACCGTCTAGGTCAATTTTTGTTCGGTCCTCATAGTTTTTGCTCTGTGCGAGGGCCGTCCGCCCTAGATAAATTTAATTTTTATTTTTTTATATTACCTGTAAAGATATTACATACATATGTGATGTCCATAGGTGGTACACTTTTTTCGTTTTATATGTAAATTAACCGTCTAAGTCACTTTTCGTTCAGTCTGTCACAGTTTTTGCTCTGTATGAGGGCCGTCCGCCCTAGATAAATTTAATTTTAATTTTTTTTATTGTACCTCTAATGATAATACATACATATGTGATGTCCATAGGTGGTACACTTTTTTCGTTTTATATGTAAATTAACCGTCTAAGTCAATTTTCGTTCAGTCTGTCACAGTTTTTGCTCTGTGCGAGGGCCGTCCGCCCTAGATAAATTTAATTTTAATTTTTTTTATATTACCTGTAAAGATATTACATACATATGTGATGTCCATAGGTGGTACACTTTTTTCGTTTTATATGTAAATTAACCGTCTAAGTCAATTTTCGTTCGGTTCCTTGCAGTTTTTGCTCTGTGCGAGGGCCGTCCGCCCTAGATAAATTTAATTTTAATTTTTTTATATTACCTGTAAAGATATTACATACATATGTGATGTCCATAGGTGGTACACTTTTTTCGTTTTATATGTAAATTAACCGTCTAAGTCAATTTTCGTTCGGTTCCTTGCAGTTTTTGCTCTGTGCGAGGGCCGTCCGCCCTAGATAAATTTAATTTTAATTTTTTTTATATTACCTGTAAAGATATTACATACATATCTGATGTCCATAGGTGGTACACTTTTTGGGTTTTATATGTAAATTAACCGTCTAAGTCAATTTTTGTTCGGTCCTCATAGTTTTTGCTCTGTGCGAGGGCCGTCCGCCCTAGATAAATTTAATTTTTGTATATTACCTGTAAAGATATTACATACGTATGTGATGTCCATAGGTGGTACACTTTTTTCGTTTTATATGTAAATTAACCGTATACGTCACTTTTCGTTCAGTCTGTCACAGTTTTTGCTCTGTACGAGGGCCGACCGCCCTAGATAAATTTAATTTTTTTTAAGTTACCGTCAATGATAATACATACATATCTGATGTCCATAGGTGGTACACTTTTTGGGTTTTATATGTAAATTAACCGTCTAAGTCAATTTTTGTTCGGTCCTCATAGTTTTTGCTCTGTGCGAGGGCCGTCCGCCCTAGATAAATTTAATTTTTGTATATTACCTGTAAAGATATTACATACATATGTGATGTCCATAGGTGGTACACTTTTTTCGTTTTATATGTAAATTAACCGTCTAAGTCACTTTTCGTTCAGTCTGTCACAGTTTTTGCTCTGTATGAGGGCCGTCCGCCCTAGATAAATTTAATTTTAATTTTTTTTATATTACCTCTAATGATAATACATACATATGTGATGTCCATAGGTGGTACACTTTTTTCGTTTTATATGTAAATTAACCGTATAAGTCAATTTTCGTTCGGATCCTTGCAGTTTTTGCTCTGTGCGAGGGCCGTCCGCCCTAGATAAATTTAATTTTTTTTATATTACCTGTAAAGATATTACATACATATGTGATGTCCATAGGTGGTACACTTTTTTCGTTTTATATGTAAATTAACCGTCTAAGTCACTTTTCGTTCAGTCTGTCACAGTTTTTGCTCTATACGAGGGCCGCCCGCCCTAGATAAATTTAATTTTAATTTTTTTTATAGTACCTCTAATGATAATACATACATATGTGATGTCCATAGGTGGTACACTTTTTTCGTTTTATATGTAAATTAACCGTATACGTCACTTTTCGTTCAGTCTGTCACAGTTTTTGCTCTGTACGAGGGCCGACCGCCCTAGATAAATTTAATTTTAATTTTTTTTATATTACCTGTAAAGATATTACATACATATGTGATGTCCATAGGTGGTACACTTTTTTCGTTTTATATGTAAATTAACCGTATAAGTCAATTTTCGTTCGGTTCCTTGCAGTTTTTGCTCTGTGCGAGGGCCGTCCGCCCTAGATAAATTTAATTTTAATTTTTTTTATATTACCTGTAAAGATATTACATACATATGTGATGTCCATAGGTGGTACACTTTTTTCGTTTTATATGTAAATTAACCGTCTAAGTCAATTTTCGTTCGGTTCCTTGCAGTTTTTGCTCTGTGCGAGGGCCGTCCGCCCTAGATAAATTTAATTTTTATTTTTTTATATTACCTGTAAAGATATTACATACATATGTGATGTCCATAGGTGGTACACTTTTTTCGTTTTATATGTAAATTAACCGTCTAGGTCAATTTTTGTTCGGTCCTCATAGTTTTTGCTCTGTGCGAGGGCCGTCCGCCCTAGATAAATTTAATTTTTGTATATTACCTGTAAAGATATTACATACGTATGTGATGTCCATAGGTGGTACACTTTTTTCGTTTTATATGTAAATTAACCGTATACGTCACTTTTCGTTCAGTCTGTCACAGTTTTTGCTCTGTACGAGGGCCGACCGCCCTAGATAAATTTAATTTTTTTTAAGTTACCGTCAATGATAATACATACATATCTGATGTCCATAGGTGGTACACTTTTTGGGTTTTATATGTAAATTAACCGTCTAAGTCAATTTTTGTTCGGTCCTCATAGTTTTTGCTCTGTGCGAGGGCCGTCCGCCCTAGATAAATTTAATTTTTTTTATATTACCTGTAAAGATATTACATACATATGTGATGTCCATAGGTGGTACACTTTTTTCGTTTTATATGTAAATTGACCGTCTAAGTCACTTTTCGTTCAGTCTGTCACAGTTTTTGCTCTGTACGAGGGCCGTCCGCCCTAGATAAATTTAATTTTAATTTTTTTTATAGTACCTCTAATGATAATACATACATATGCGATGTCCATAGGTGATACACTTTTTTCGTTTTATATGTAAATTAACCGTCTAAGTCACTTTTCGTTCGGTTCCTTGCAGTTTTTGCTCTGTGCGAGGGCCGTCCGCCCTAGATAAATTTAATTTTAATTTTTTTTATAGTACCTCTAATGATAATACATACATATGTGATGTCCATAGGTGGTACACTTTTTTCGTTTTATATGTAAATTAACCGTATACGTCACTTTTCGTTCAGTCTGTCACAGTTTTTGCTCTGTACGAGGGCCGACCGCCCTAGATAAATTTAATTTTTTTTAAGTTACCGTCAATGATAATACATACATATCTGATGTCCATAGGTGGTACACTTTTTGGGTTTTATATGTAAATTAACCGTCTAAGTCAATTTTTGTTCGGTCCTCATAGTTTTTGCTCTGTGCGAGGGCCGTCCGCCCTAGATAAATTTAATTTTTATTTTTTTTATATTACCTGTAAAGATATTACATACATATGTGATGTCCATAGGTGGTACACTTTTTTCGTTTTATATGTAAATTAACCGTCTAAGTCACTTTTCGTTCAGTCTGTCACAGTTTTTGCTCTGTACGAGGGCCGTCCGCCCTAGATAAATTTAATTTTAATTTTTTTTATAGTACCTCTAATGATAATACATACATATGTGATGTCCATAGGTGGTACACTTTTTTCGTTTTATATGTAAATTAACCGTCTAAGTCACTTTTCGTTCAGTCTGTCACAGTTTTTGCTCTGTATGAGGGCCGTCCGCCCTAGATAAATTTAATTTTAATTTTTTTTATATTACCTGTAAAGATATTACATACATATGTGATGTCCATAGGTGGTACACTTTTTTCGTTTTATATGTAAATTAACCGTCTAAGTCACTTTTCGTTCGGTCCTCATAGTTTTTGCTCTGTGCGAGGGCCGTCCGCCCTAGATAAATTTAATTTTAATTTTTTTTATAGTACCTCTAATGATAATACATACATATGTGATGTCCATAGGTGGTACACTTTTTTCGTTTTATATGTAAATTAACCGTCTAAGTCAATTTTTGTTCGGTCCTCATAGTTTTTGCTCTGTGCGAGGGCCGTCCGCCCTAGATAAATTTAATTTTTTTTATATTACCTGTAAAGATATTACATACATATGTGATGTCCATAGGTGGTACACTTTTTTCGTTTTATATGTAAATTAACCGTCTAAGTCACTTTTCGTTCAGTCTGTCACAGTTTTTGCTCTGTACGAGGGCCGTCCGCCCTAGATAAATTTAATTTTAATTTTTTTTATAGTACCTCTAATGATAATACATACATATGTGATGTCCATAGGTGGTACACTTTTTTCGTTTTATATGTAAATTAACCGTCTAAGTCAATTTTTGTTCGGTCCTCATAGTTTTTGCTCTGTGCGAGGGCCGTCCGCCCTAGATAAATTTAATTTTTATTTTTTTATATTACCTGTAAAGATATTACATACATTTGTGATGTCCATAGGTGGTACACTTTTTTCGTTTTATATGTAAATTAACCGTCTAAGTCACTTTTCGTTCAGTCTGTCACAGTTTTTGCTCTGTACGAGGGCCGTCCGCCCTAGATAAATTTAATTTTAATTTTTTTTATTGTACCTCTAATGATAATACATACATATGTGATGTCCATAGGTGGTACACTTTTTTCGTTTTATATGTAAATTAACCGTCTAGGTCAATTTTTGTTCGGTCCTCATAGTTTTTGCTCTGTGCGAGGGCCGTCCGCCCTAGATAAATTTAATTTTTTTATATTACCTGTAAAGATATTACATACATATGTGATGTCCATAGGTGGTACACTTTTTTCGTTTTATATGTAAATTAACCGTCTAAGTCACTTTTCGTTCAGTCTGTCACAGTTTTTGCTCTGTATGAGGGCCGTCCGCCCTAGATAAATTTAATTTTAATTTTTTTTATTGTACCTCTAATGATAATACATACATATGTGATGTCCATAGGTGGTACACTTTTTTCGTTTTATATGTAAATTAACCGTCTAAGTCAATTTTCGTTCGGTTCCTTGCAGTTTTTGCTCTGTGCGAGGGCCGTCCGCCCTAGATAAATTTAATTTTAATTTTTTTTATATTACCTGTAAAGATATTACATACATATGTGATGTCCATAGGTGGTACACTTTTTTCGTTTTATATGTAAATTAACCGTCTAAGTCACTTTTCGTTCGGTCTCTTACAGTTTTTGCTCTGTGCGAGGGCCGTCCGCCCTAGATAAATTTAATTTTAATTTTTTTTACATTACCTCTAATGATAATACATACATGTGTGATGTCCATAGGTGGTACACTTTTTTCGTTTTATATGTAAATTAACCGTATACGTCACTTTTCGTTCAGTCTGTCACAGTTTTTGCTCTGTACGAGGGCCGACCGCCCTAGATAAATTTAATTTTTTTTAAGTTACCGTCAATGATAATACATACATATCTGATGTCCATAGGTGGTACACTTTTTGGGTTTTATATGTAAATTAACCGTCTAAGTCAATTTTTGTTCGGTCCTCATAGTTTTTGCTCTGTGCGAGGGCCGTCCGCCCTAGATAAATTTAATTTTTTTTATATTACCTGTAAAGATATTACATACATATGTGATGTCCATAGGTGGTACACTTTTTTCGTTTTATATGTAAATTAACCGTCTAAGTCACTTTTCGTTCAGTCTGTCACAGTTTTTGCTCTGTACGAGGGCCGTCCGCCCTAGATAAATTTAATTTTAATTTTTTTTATAGTACCTCTAATGATAATACATACATATGTGATGTCCATAGGTGGTACACTTTTTTCGTTTTATATGTAAATTAACCGTCTAGGTCAATTTTTGTTCGGTCCTCATAGTTTTTGCTCTGTGCGAGGGCCGTCCGCCCTAGATAAATTTAATTTTTTTATATTACCTGTAAAGATATTACATACATATGTGATGTCCATAGGTGGTACACTTTTTTCGTTTTATATGTAAATTAACCGTCTAAGTCACTTTTCGTTCAGTCTGTCACAGTTTTTGCTCTGTATGAGGGCCGTCCGCCCTAGATAAATTTAATTTTAATTTTTTTTATTGTACCTCTAATGATAATACATACATATGTGATGTCCATAGGTGGTACACTTTTTTCGTTTTATATGTAAATTAACCGTCTAAGTCAATTTTCGTTCGGTTCCTTGCAGTTTTTGCTCTGTGCGAGGGCCGTCCGCCCTAGATAAATTTAATTTTAATTTTTTTTATATTACCTGTAAAGATATTACATACATATGTGATGTCCATAGGTGGTACACTTTTTTCGTTTTATATGTAAATTAACCGTCTAAGTCAATTTTTGTTCGGTCCTCATAGTTTTTGCTCTGTGCGAGGGCCGTCCGCCCTAGATAAATTTAATTTTAATTTTTTTTATATTACCTGTAAAGATATTACATACATATGTGATGTCCATAGGTGGTACACTTTTTTCGTTTTATATGTAAATTAACCGTCTAAGTCACTTTTCGTTCAGTCTGTCACAGTTTTTGCTCTGTACGAGGGCCGTCCGCCCTAGATAAATTTAATTTTAATTTTTTTTATAGTACCTCTAATGATAATACATACATATGTGATGTCCATAGGTGGTACACTTTTTTCGTTTTATATGTAAATTAACCGTCTAAGTCAATTTTTGTTCGGTCCTCATAGTTTTTGCTCTGTGCGAGGGCCGTCCGCCCTAGATAAATTTAATTTTTATTTTTTTATATTACCTGTAAAGATATTACATACATTTGTGATGTCCATAGGTGGTACACTTTTTTCGTTTTATATGTAAATTAACCGTATAAGTCACTTTTCGTTCAGTCTGTCACAGTTTTTGCTCTGTACGAGGGCCGACCGCCCTAGATAAATTTAATTTTAATTTTTTTTAAGGTACCGTCAATGATAATACATACATATGCGATGTCCATAGGTGGTACACTTTTTTCGTTTTATATGTAAATTAACCGTCTAAGTCAATTTTTGTTCGGTCCTCATAGTTTTTGCTCTGTGCGAGGGCCGTCCGCCCTAGATAAATTTAATTTTTTTATATTACCTGTAAAGATATTACATACATATGTGATGTCCATAGGTGGTACACTTTTTTCGTTTTATATGTAAATTAACCGTCTAAGTCACTTTTCGTTCAGTCTGTCACAGTTTTTGCTCTGTATGAGGGCCGTCCGCCCTAGATAAATTTAATTTTAATTTTTTTTATAGTACCTCTAATGATAATACATACATATGTGATGTCCATAGGTGGTACACTTTTTTCGTTTTATATGTAAATTAACCGTCTAAGTCAATTTTCGTTCGGTTCCTTGCAGTTTTTGCTCTGTGCGAGGGCCGTCCGCCCTAGATAAATTTAATTTTAATTTTTTTTATATTACCTGTAAAGATATTACATACATATGTGATGTCCATAGGTGGTACACTTTTTTCGTTTTATATGTAAATTAACCGTCTAAGTCAATTTTCGTTCGGTTCCTCATAGTTTTTGCTCTGTGCGAGGGCCGTCCGCCCTAGATAAATTTAATTTTAATTTTTTTTATATTACCTGTAAAGATATTACATACATATGTGATGTCCATAGGTGGTACACTTTTTTCGTTTTATATGTAAATTAACCGTCTAAGTCACTTTTCGTTCAGTCTGTCACAGTTTTTGCTCTGTATGAGGGCCGTCCGCCCTAGATAAATTTAATTTTAATTTTTTTTAAGGTACCGTCAATGATAATACATACATATGCGATGTCCATAGGTGGTACACTTTTTTCGTTTTATATGTAAATTAACCGTCTAAGTCAATTTTTGTTCGGTCCTCATAGTTTTTGCTCTGTGCGAGGGCCGTCCGCCCTAGATAAATTTAATTTTTTTTATATTACCTGTAAAGATATTACATACATATGTGATGTCCATAGGTGGTACACTTTTTTCGTTTTATATGTAAATTAACCGTCTAAGTCACTTTTCGTTCAGTCTGTCACAGTTTTTGCTCTGTACGAGGGCCGTCCGCCCTAGATAAATTTAATTTTAATTTTTTTTATAGTACCTCTAATGATAATACATACATATGTGATGTCCATAGGTGGTACACTTTTTTCGTTTTATATGTAAATTAACCGTCTAGGTCAATTTTTGTTCGGTCCTCATAGTTTTTGCTCTGTGCGAGGGCCGTCCGCCCTAGATAAATTTAATTTTTTTATATTACCTGTAAAGATATTACATACATATGTGATGTCCATAGGTGGTACACTTTTTTCGTTTTATATGTAAATTAACCGTCTAAGTCACTTTTCGTTCAGTCTGTCACAGTTTTTGCTCTGTACGAGGGCCGTCCGCCCTAGATAAATTTAATTTTAATTTTTTTTATAGTACCTCTAATGATAATACATACATATGTGATGTCCATAGGTGGTACACTTTTTTCGTTTTATATGTAAATTAACCGTATAAGTCAATTTTTGTTCGGTCCTCATAGTTTTTGCTCTGTGCGAGGGCCGTCCGCCCTAGATAAATTTAATTTTAATTTTTTTTATATTACCTGTAAAGATATTACATACATATGTGATGTCCATAGGTGGTACACTTTTTTCGTTTTATATGTAAATTAACCGTCTAGGTCAATTTTTGTTCGGTCCTCATAGTTTTTGCTCTGTGCGAGGGCCGTCCGCCCTAGATAAATTTAATTTTTTTTATATTACCTGTAAAGATATTACATACATATGTGATGTCCATAGGTGGTACACTTTTTTCGTTTTATATGTAAATTAACCGTCTAAGTCACTTTTCGTTCAGTCTGTCACAGTTTTTGCTCTGTATGAGGGCCGTCCGCCGTAGATAAATTTAATTTTAATTTTTTTTATTGTACCTCTAATGATAATACATACATATGTGATGTCCATAGGTGGTACACTTTTTTCGTTTTATATGTAAATTAACCGTCTAAGTCAATTTTCGTTCGGTTCCTTGCAGTTTTTACTCTGTGCGAGGGCCGTCCGCCCTAGATAAATTTAATTTTAATTTTTTTTATATTACCTGTAAAGATATTACATACATATGTGATGTCCATAGGTGGTACACTTTTTTCGTTTTATATGTAAATTAACCGTCTAAGTCACTTTTCGTTCAGTCTGTCACAGTTTTTGCTCTGTATGAGGGCCGTCCGCCCTAGATAAATTTAATTTTAATTTTTTTTATTGTACCTCTAATGATAATACATACATATGTGATGTCCATAGGTGGTACACTTTTTTCGTTTTATATGTAAATTAACCGTCTAAGTCACTTTTCGTTCGGTCCTCATAGTTTTTGCTCTGTGCGAGGGCCGTCCGCCCTAGATAAATTTAATTTTAATTTTTTTTATAGTACCTCTAATGATAATACATACATATGTGATGTCCATAGGTGGTACACTTTTTGGGTTTTATATGTAAATTAACCGTCTAAGTCAATTTTTGTTCGGTCCTCATAGTTTTTGCTCTGTGCGAGGGCCGTCCGCCCTAGATAAATTTAATTTTTTTTATATTACCTGTAAAGATATTACATACATATGTGATGTCCATAGGTGGTACACTTTTTTCGTTTTATATGTAAATTAACCGTCTAAGTCACTTTTCGTTCAGTCTGTCACAGTTTTTGCTCTGTACGAGGGCCGTCCGCCCTAGATAAATTTAATTTTAATTTTTTTTATAGTACCTCTAATGATAATACATACATATGTGATGTCCATAGGTGGTACACTTTTTTCGTTTTATATGTAAATTAACCGTCTAAGTCAATTTTTGTTCGGTCCTCATAGTTTTTGCTCTGTGCGAGGGCCGTCCGCCCTAGATAAATTTAATTTTATTTATATTACCTGTAAAGATATTACATACATATGTGATGTCCATAGGTGGTACACTTTTTTCGTTTTATATGTAAATTAACCGTCTAAGTCACTTTTCGTTCAGTCTGTCACAGTTTTTGCTCTGTACGAGGGCCGTCCGCCCTAGATAAATTTAATTTTAATTTTTTTTATAGTACCTCTAATGATAATACATACATATGTGATGTCCATAGGTGGTACACTTTTTTCGTTTTATATGTAAATTAACCGTCTAAGTCAATTTTCGTTCGGTTCCTTGCAGTTTTTGCTCTGTGCGAGGGCCGTCCGCCCTAGATAAATTTAATTTTAATTTTTTTTATATTACCTGTAAAGATATTACATACATATGTGATGTCCATAGGTGGTACACTTTTTTCGTTTTATATGTAAATTAACCGTCTAAGTCACTTTTCGTTCAGTCTGTCACAGTTTTTGCTCTGTATGAGGGCCGTCCGCCCTAGATAAATTTAATTTTAATTTTTTTTATTGTACCTCTAATGATAATACATACATATGTGATGTCCATAGGTGGTACACTTTTTTCGTTTTATATGTAAATTAACCGTCTAAGTCACTTTTCGTTCGGTCCTCATAGTTTTTGCTCTGTGCGAGGGCCGTCCGCCCTAGATAAATTTAATTTTAATTTTTTTTATATTACCTCTAATGATAATACATACATATGTGATGTCCATAGGTGGTACACTTTTTTCGTTTTATATGTAAATTAACCGTCTAAGTCAATTTTTGTTCGGTCCTCATAGTTTTTGCTCTGTGCGAGGGCCGTCCGCCCTAGATAAATTTAATTTTAATTTTTTTTATATTACCTGTAAAGATATTACATACATATGTGATGTCCATAGGTGGTACACTTTTTTCGTTTTATATGTAAATTAACCGTCTAAGTCACTTTTCGTTCAGTCTGTCACAGTTTTTGCTCTGTACGAGGGCCGTCCGCCCTAGATAAATTTAATTTTAATTTTTTTTATAGTACCTCTAATGATAATACATACATATGTGATGTCCATAGGTGGTACACTTTTTTCGTTTTATATGTAAATTAACCGTCTAGGTCAATTTTTGTTCGGTCCTCATAGTTTTTGCTCTGTGCGAGGGCCGTCCGCCCTAGATAAATTTAATTTTAATTTTTTTATATTACCTGTAAAGATATTACATACATATGTGATGTCCATAGGTGGTACACTTTTTTCGTTTTATATGTAAATTAACCGTCTAAGTCACTTTTCGTTCAGTCTGTCACAGTTTTTGCTCTGTATGAGGGCCGTCCGCCCTAGATAAATTTAATTTTAATTTTTTTTATTGTACCTCTAATGATAATACATACATATGTGATGTCCATAGGTGGTACACTTTTTTCGTTTTATATGTAAATTAACCGTCTAAGTCAATTTTCGTTCGGTTCCTTGCAGTTTTTGCTCTGTGCGAGGGCCGTCCGCCCTAGATAAATTTAATTTTAATTTTTTTTATATTACCTGTAAAGATATTACATACATATGTGATGTCCATAGGTGGTACACTTTTTTCGTTTTATATGTAAATTAACCGTCTAAGTCACTTTTCGTTCAGTCTGTCACAGTTTTTGCTCTGTGCGAGGGCCGTCCGCCCTAGATAAATTTAATTTTAATTTTTTTTATTGTACCTCTAATGATAATACATACATGTGTGATGTCCATAGGTGGTACACTTTTTTCGTTTTATATGTAAATTAACCGTATACGTCACTTTTCGTTCAGTCTGTCACAGTTTTTGCTCTGTACGAGGGCCGACCGCCCTAGATAAATTTAATTTTTTTTAAGTTACCGTCAATGATAATACATACATATCTGATGTCCATAGGTGGTACACTTTTTGGGTTTTATATGTAAATTAACCGTCTAAGTCAATTTTTGTTCGGTCCTCATAGTTTTTGCTCTGTGCGAGGGCCGTCCGCCCTAGATAAATTTAATTTTTTTTATATTACCTGTAAAGATATTACATACATATGTGATGTCCATAGGTGGTACACTTTTTTCGTTTTATATGTAAATTAACCGTCTAAGTCACTTTTCGTTCAGTCTGTCACAGTTTTTGCTCTGTACGAGGGCCGTCCGCCCTAGATAAATTTAATTTTAATTTTTTTTATAGTACCTCTAATGATAATACATACATATGTGATGTCCATAGGTGGTACACTTTTTTCGTTTTATATGTAAATTAACCGTCTAAGTCAATTTTTGTTCGGTCCTCATAGTTTTTGCTCTGTGCGAGGGCCGTCCGCCCTAGATAAATTTAATTTTAATTTTTTTTATATTACCTGTAAAGATATTACATACATATGTGAAGTCCACAGGTGGTACACTTTTTTCGTTTTATATGTAAATTAACCGTCTAAGTCACTTTTCGTTCAGTCTGTCACAGTTTTTGCTCTATACGAGGGCCGCCCGCTCTAGATAAATTTAATTTTTTTTATTGTACCTCTAATGATAATACATACATATGTGATGTCCATAGGTGGTACACTTTTTTCGTTTTATATGTAAATTAACCGTCTAGGTCAATTTTTGTTCGGTCCTCATAGTTTTTGCTCTGTGCGAGGGCCGTCCGCCCTAGATAAATTTAATTTTTATTTTTTTTATATTACCTGTAAAGATATTACATACATTTGTGATGTCCATAGGTGGTACACTTTTTTCGTTTTATATGTAAATTAACCGTCTAAGTCACTTTTCGTTCAGTCTGTCACAGTTTTTGCTCTGTATGAGGGCCGTCCGCCCTAGATAAATTTAATTTTAATTTTTTTTATTGTACCTCTAATGATAATACATACATATGTGATGTCCATAGGTGGTACACTTTTTTCGTTTTATATGTAAATTAACCGTCTAAGTCAATTTTCGTTCGGTTCCTTGCAGTTTTTGCTCTGTGCGAGGGCCGTCCGCCCTAGATAAATTTAATTTTAATTTTTTTTATATTACCTGTAAAGATATTACATACATATGTGATGTCCATAGGTGGTACACTTTTTTCGTTTTATATGTAAATTAACCGTCTAAGTCACTTTTCGTTCAGTCTGTCACAGTTTTTGCTCTGTATGAGGGCCGTCCGCCCTAGATAAATTTAATTTTAATTTTTTTTATTGTACCTCTAATGATAATACATACATATGTGATGTCCATAGGTGGTACACTTTTTTCGTTTTATATGTAAATTAACCGTCTAAGTCACTTTTCGTTCGGTCCTCATAGTTTTTGCTCTGTGCGAGGGCCGTCCGCCCTAGATAAATTTAATTTTAATTTTTTTTATAGTACCTCTAATGATAATACATACATATGTGATGTCCATAGGTGGTACACTTTTTTCGTTTTATATGTAAATTAACCGTCTAAGTCAATTTTCGTTCGGTTCCTTGCAGTTTTTGCTCTGTGCGAGGGCCGTCCGCCCTAGATAAATTTAATTTTAATTTTTTTTATATTACCTGTAAAGATATTACATACATATGTGATGTCCATAGGTGGTACACTTTTTTCGTTTTATATGTAAATTAACCGTCTAAGTCACTTTTCGTTCAGTCTGTCACAGTTTTTGCTCTGTATGAGGGCCGTCCGCCCTAGATAAATTTAATTTTAATTTTTTTTATTGTACCTCTAATGATAATACATACATATGTGATGTCCATAGGTGGTACACTTTTTTCGTTTTATATGTAAATTAACCGTCTAAGTCACTTTTCGTTCGGTTCCTTGCAGTTTTTGCTCTGTGCGAGGGCCGTCCGCCCTAGATAAATTTAATTTTAATTTTTTTTATAGTACCTCTAATGATAATACATACATATGTGATGTCCATAGGTGGTACACTTTTTTCGTTTTATATGTAAATTAACCGTCTAAGTCAATTTTTGTTCGGTCCTCATAGTTTTTGCTCTGTGCGAGGGCCGTCCGCCCTAGATAAATTTAATTTTTTTTATATTACCTGTAAAGATATTACATACATATGTGATGTCCATAGGTGGTACACTTTTTTCGTTTTATATGTAAATTAACCGTCTAAGTCACTTTTCGTTCAGTCTGTCACAGTTTTTGCTCTATACGAGGGCCGCCCGCCCTAGATAAATTTAATTTTAATTTTTTTTATTGTACCTCTAATGATAATACATACATATGTGATGTCCATAGGTGGTACACTTTTTTCGTTTTATATGTAAATTAACCGTCTAAGTCAATTTTTGTTCGGTCCTCATAGTTTTTGCTCTGTGCGAGGGCCGTCCGCCCTAGATAAATTTAATTTTTTTATATTACCTGTAAAGATATTACATACATATGTGATGTCCATAGGTGGTACACTTTTTTCGTTTTATATGTAAATTAACCGTCTAAGTCACTTTTCGTTCAGTCTGTCACAGTTTTTGCTCTGTATGAGGGCCGTCCGCCCTAGATAAATTTAATTTTAATTTTTTTTATTGTACCTCTAATGATAATACATACATATGTGATGTCCATAGGTGGTACACTTTTTTCGTTTTATATGTAAATTAACCGTCTAAGTCAATTTTCGTTCGGTTCCTTGCAGTTTTTGCTCTGTGCGAGGGCCGTCCGCCCTAGATAAATTTAATTTTAATTTTTTTTATATTACCTGTAAAGATATTACATACATATGTGATGTCCATAGGTGGTACACTTTTTTCGTTTTATATGTAAATTAACCGTCTAAGTCACTTTTCGTTCAGTCTGTCACAGTTTTTGCTCTGTATGAGGGCCGTCCGCCCTAGATAAATTTAATTTTAATTTTTTTTATTGTACCTCTAATGATAATACATACATATGTGATGTCCATAGGTGGTACACTTTTTTCGTTTTATATGTAAATTAACCGTCTAAGTCACTTTTCGTTCGGTCCTCATAGTTTTTGCTCTGTGCGAGGGCCGTCCGCCCTAGATAAATTTAATTTTAATTTTTTTTATAGTACCTCTAATGATAATACATACATATGTGATGTCCATAGGTGGTACACTTTTTTCGTTTTATATGTAAATTAACCGTCTAAGTCAATTTTCGTTCGGTTCCTTGCAGTTTTTGCTCTGTGCGAGGGCCGTCCGCCCTAGATAAATTTAATTTTAATTTTTTTTATATTACCTGTAAAGATATTACATACATATGTGATGTCCATAGGTGGTACACTTTTTTCGTTTTATATGTAAATTAACCGTCTAAGTCACTTTTCGTTCAGTCTGTCACAGTTTTTGCTCTGTATGAGGGCCGTCCGCCCTAGATAAATTTAATTTTAATTTTTTTTATTGTACCTCTAATGATAATACATACATATGTGATGTCCATAGGTGGTACACTTTTTTCGTTTTATATGTAAATTAACCGTCTAAGTCACTTTTCGTTCGGTCCTCATAGTTTTTGCTCTGTGCGAGGGCCGTCCGCCCTAGATAAATTTAATTTTAATTTTTTTTATAGTACCTCTAATGATAATACATACATATGTGATGTCCATAGGTGGTACACTTTTTTCGTTTTATATGTAAATTAACCGTCTAAGTCAATTTTTGTTCGGTCCTCATAGTTTTTGCTCTGTGCGAGGGCCGTCCGCCCTAGATAAATTTAATTTTTTTTATATTACCTGTAAAGATATTACATACATATGTGATGTCCATAGGTGGTACACTTTTTTCGTTTTATATGTAAATTAACCGTCTAAGTCACTTTTCGTTCAGTCTGTCACAGTTTTTGCTCTGTACGAGGGCCGACCGCCCTAGATAAATTTAATTTTAATTTTTTTTAAGGTACCGTCAATGATAATACATACATATGTGATGTCCATAGGTGGTACACTTTTTTCGTTTTATATGTAAATTAACCGTCTAGGTCAATTTTTGTTCGGTCCTCATAGTTTTTGCTCTGTGCGAGGGCCGTCCGCCCTAGATAAATTTAATTTTTATTTTTTTTATATTACCTGTAAAGATATTACATACATTTGTGATGTCCATAGGTGGTACACTTTTTTCGTTTTATATGTAAATTAACCGTCTAAGTCACTTTTCGTTCAGTCTGTCACAGTTTTTGCTCTGTATGAGGGCCGTCCGCCCTAGATAAATTTAATTTTAATTTTTTTTATTGTACCTCTAATGATAATACATACATATGTGATGTCCATAGGTGGTACACTTTTTTCGTTTTATATGTAAATTAACCGTCTAAGTCAATTTTCGTTCGGTTCCTTGCAGTTTTTGCTCTGTGCGAGGGCCGTCCGCCCTAGATAAATTTAATTTTAATTTTTTTTATATTACCTGTAAAGATATTACATACATATGTGATGTCCATAGGTGGTACACTTTTTTCGTTTTATATGTAAATTAACCGTCTAAGTCACTTTTCGTTCAGTCTGTCACAGTTTTTGCTCTGTATGAGGGCCGTCCGCCCTAGATAAATTTAATTTTAATTTTTTTTATTGTACCTCTAATGATAATACATACATATGTGATGTCCATAGGTGGTACACTTTTTTCGTTTTATATGTAAATTAACCGTCTAAGTCACTTTTCGTTCGGTCCTCATAGTTTTTGCTCTGTGCGAGGGCCGCCCGCTCTAGATAAATTTAATTTTTTTTATAGTACCTCTAATGATAATACATACATATGTGATGTCCATAGGTGGTACACTTTTTTCGTTTTATATGTAAATTAACCGTCTAAGTCACTTTTCGTTCGGTCCTCATAGTTTTTGCTCTGTGCGAGGGCCGTCCGCCCTAGATAAATTTAATTTTAATTTTTTTTATATTACCTGTAAAGATATTACATACATATGTGATGTCCATAGGTGGTACACTTTTTTCGTTTTATATGTAAATTAACCGTCTAAGTCAATTTTTGTTCGGTCCTCATAGTTTTTGCTCTGTGCGAGGGCCGTCCGCCCTAGATAAATTTAATTTTTTTTATATTACCTGTAAAGATATTACATACATATGTGATGTCCATAGGTGGTACACTTTTTTCGTTTTATATGTAAATTAACCGTCTAAGTCACTTTTCGTTCAGTCTGTCACAGTTTTTGCTCTGTATGAGGGCCGTCCGCCCTAGATAAATTTAATTTTAATTTTTTTTATTGTACCTCTAATGATAATACATACATATGTGATGTCCATAGGTGGTACACTTTTTTCGTTTTATATGTAAATTAACCGTCTAAGTCACTTTTCGTTCGGTCCTCATAGTTTTTGCTCTGTGCGAGGGCCGTCCGCCCTAGATAAATTTAATTTTAATTTTTTTTATAGTACCTCTAATGATAATACATACATATGTGATGTCCATAGGTGGTACACTTTTTTCGTTTTATATGTAAATTAACCGTCTAAGTCAATTTTTGTTCGGTCCTCATAGTTTTTGCTCTGTGCGAGGGCCGTCCGCCCTAGATAAATTTAATTTTTTTTATATTACCTGTAAAGATATTACATACATATGTGATGTCCATAGGTGGTACACTTTTTTCGTTTTATATGTAAATTAACCGTCTAAGTCACTTTTCGTTCAGTCTGTCACAGTTTTTGCTCTATACGAGGGCCGCCCGCTCTAGATAAATTTAATTTTAATTTTTTTTATAGTACCTCTAATGATAATACATACATATGTGATGTCCATAGGTGGTACACTTTTTTCGTTTTATATGTAAATTAACCGTCTAGGTCAATTTTTGTTCGGTCCTCATAGTTTTTGCTCTGTGCGAGGGCCGTCCGCCCTAGATAAATTTAATTTTATTTTTTTTATATTACCTGTAAAGATATTACATACATATGTGATGTCCATAGGTGGTACACTTTTTTCGTTTTATATGTAAATTAACCGTCTAAGTCACTTTTCGTTCAGTCTGTCACAGTTTTTGCTCTGTATGAGGGCCGTCCGCCCTAGATAAATTTAATTTTAATTTTTTTTATTGTACCTCTAATGATAATACATACATATGTGATGTCCATAGGTGGTACACTTTTTTCGTTTTATATGTAAATTAACCGTCTAAGTCAATTTTCGTTCGGTTCCTTGCAGTTTTTGCTCTGTGCGAGGGCCGTCCGCCCTAGATAAATTTAATTTTAATTTTTTTTATATTACCTGTAAAGATATTACATACATATGTGATGTCCATAGGTGGTACACTTTTTTCGTTTTATATGTAAATTAACCGTCTAAGTCACTTTTCGTTCAGTCTGTCACAGTTTTTGCTCTGTATGAGGGCCGTCCGCCCTAGATAAATTTAATTTTAATTTTTTTTATTGTACCTCTAATGATAATACATACATATGTGATGTCCATAGGTGGTACACTTTTTTCGTTTTATATGTAAATTAACCGTCTAAGTCACTTTTCGTTCGGTCCTCATAGTTTTTGCTCTGTGCGAGGGCCGCCCGCTCTAGATAAATTTAATTTTAATTTTTTTTATAGTACCTCTAATGATAATACATACATATGTGATGTCCATAGGTGGTACACTTTTTTCGTTTTATATGTAAATTAACCGTCTAAGTCAATTTTTGTTCGGTCCTCATAGTTTTTGCTCTGTGCGAGGGCCGTCCGCCCTAGATAAATTTAATTTTAATTTTTTTTATATTACCTGTAAAGATATTACATACATATGTGATGTCCATAGGTGGTACACTTTTTTCGTTTTATATGTAAATTAACCGTCTAGGTCAATTTTTGTTCGGTCCTCATAGTTTTTGCTCTGTGCGAGGGCCGTCCGCCCTAGATAAATTTAATTTTTTTTATATTACCTGTAAAGATATTACATACATATGTGATGTCCATAGGTGGTACACTTTTTTCGTTTTATATGTAAATTAACCGTCTAAGTCACTTTTCGTTCAGTCTGTCACAGTTTTTGCTCTGTACGAGGGCCGTCCGCCCTAGATAAATTTAATTTTAATTTTTTTTATAGTACCTCTAATGATAATACATACATATGTGATGTCCATAGGTGGTACACTTTTTTCGTTTTATATGTAAATTAACCGTCTAAGTCAATTTTTGTTCGGTCCTCATAGTTTTTGCTCTGTGCGAGGGCCGTCCGCCCTAGATAAATTTAATTTTAATTTTTTTTATATTACCTGTAAAGATATTACATACATATGTGAAGTCCACAGGTGGTACACTTTTTCCCTTTTATATATAAATTAACCGTCTAAGTCACTTTTCGTTCAGTCTGTCACAGTTTTTGCTCTATACGAGGGCCGCCCGCTCTAGATAAATTTAATTTTTTTTATTGTACCTCTAATGATAATACATACATATGTGATGTCCATAGGTGGTACACTTTTTTCGTTTTATATGTAAATTAACCGTCTAGGTCAATTTTCGTTCGGTTCCTTGCAGTTTTTGCTCTGTGCGAGGGCCGTCCGCCCTAGATAAATTTAATTTTAATTTTTTTTATATTACCTGTAAAGATATTACATACATATGTGATGTCCATAGGTGGTACACTTTTTTCGTTTTATATGTAAATTAACCGTCTAAGTCACTTTTCGTTCAGTCTGTCACAGTTTTTGCTCTGTATGAGGGCCGTCCGCCCTAGATAAATTTAATTTTAATTTTTTTTATTGTACCTCTAATGATAATACATACATATGTGATGTCCATAGGTGGTACACTTTTTTCGTTTTATATGTAAATTAACCGTCTAAGTCACTTTTCGTTCGGTCCTCATAGTTTTTGCTCTGTGCGAGGGCCGTCCGCTCTAGATAAATTTAATTTTAATTTTTTTTATAGTACCTCTAATGATAATACATACATATGTGATGTCCATAGGTGGTACACTTTTTTCGTTTTATATGTAAATTAACCGTCTAAGTCAATTTTTGTTCGGTCCTCATAGTTTTTGCTCTGTGCGAGGGCCGTCCGCCCTAGATAAATTTAATTTTTTTTATATTACCTGTAAAGATATTACATACATATGTGATGTCCATAGGTGGTACACTTTTTTCGTTTTATATGTAAATTAACCGTCTAAGTCAATTTTTGTTCGGTCCTCATAGTTTTTGCTCTGTGCGAGGGCCGTCCGCCCTAGATAAATTTAATTTTAATTTTTTTTATAGTACCTCTAATGATAATACATACATATGTGATGTCCATAGGTGGTACACTTTTTTCGTTTTATATGTAAATTAACCGTCTAAGTCACTTTTCGTTCAGTCTGTCACAGTTTTTGCTCTGTATGAGGGCCGTCCGCCCTAGATAAATTTAATTTTAATTTTTTTTACTGTACCTCTAATGATAATACATACATATGTGATGTCCATAGGTGGTACACTTTTTTCGTTTTATATGTAAATTAACCGTCTAGGTCAATTTTTGTTCGGTCCTCATAGTTTTTGCTCTGTGCGAGGGCCGTCCGCCCTAGATAAATTTAATTTTTATTTTTATTATATTACCTGTAAAGATATTACATACATTTGTGATGTCCATAGGTGGTACACTTTTTTCGTTTTATATGTAAATTAACCGTCTAAGTCAATTTTTGTTCTGTCCTCATAGTTTTTGCTCTGTGCGAGGGCCGTCCGCCCTAGATAAATTTAATTTTAATTTTTTTATATTACCTGTAAAGATATTACATACATATGTGATGTCCATAGGTGGTACACTTTTTTCGTTTTATATGTAAATTAACCGTCTAAGTCAATTTTTGTTCGGTCCTCATAGTTTTTGCTCTGTGCGAGGGCCGTCCGCCATAGATAAATTTAATTTTTTTTATATTACCTGTAAAGATATTACATACATATGTGATGTCCATAGGTGGTACACTTTTTTCGTTTTATATGTAAATTAACCGTCTAAGTCACTTTTCGTTCAGTCTGTCACAGTTTTTGCTCTGTATGAGGGCCGTCCGCCCTAGATAAATTTAATTTTAATTTTTTTTATTGTACCTCTAATGATAATACATACATATGTGATGTCCATAGGTGGTACACTTTTTTCGTTTTATATGTAAATTAACCGTCTAGGTCAATTTTTGTTCGGTCCTCATAGTTTTTGCTCTGTGCGAGGGCCGTCCGCCCTAGATAAATTTAATTTTAATTTTTTTTATATTACCTGTAATGATATTACATACATATGTGAAGTCCACAGGTGGTACACTTTTTCCCTTTTATATATAAATTAACCGTCTAAGTCACTTTTCGTTCAGTCTGTCACAGTTTTTGCTCTATACGAGGGCCGCCCGCTCTAGATAAATTTAATTTTTTTTATTGTACCTCTAATGATAATACATACATATGTGATGTCCATAGGTGGTACACTTTTTTCCTTTTATATATAAATTAACCGTCTAAGTCACTTTTCGTTCAGTCTGTCACAGTTTTTGCTCTATACGAGGGCCGCCCGCCCTAGATAAATTTAATTTTAATTTTTTTTATAGTACCTCTAATGATAATACATACATATGTGATGTCCATAGGTGGTACACTTTTTTCGTTTTATATGTAAATTAACCGTATAAGTCACTTTTCGTTCAGTCTGTCACAGTTTTTGCTCTATACGAGGGCCGTCCGCTCTAGATAAATTTAATTTTTTTTATTGTACCTCTAATGATAATACATACATATGTGATGTCCATAGGTGGTACACTTTTTTCGTTTTATATGTAAATTAACCGTCTAGGTCAATTTTTGTTCGGTCCTCATAGTTTTTGCTCTGTGCGAGGGCCGTCCGCCCTAGATAAATTTAATTTTTATTTTTTTTATATTACCTGTAAAGATATTACATACATTTGTGATGTCCATAGGTGGTACACTTTTTTCGTTTTATATGTAAATTAACCGTCTAAGTCACTTTTCGTTCAGTCTGTCACAGTTTTTGCTCTGTATGAGGGCCGTCCGCCCTAGATAAATTTAATTTTAATTTTTTTTATTGTACCTCTAATGATAATACATACATATGTGATGTCCATAGGTGGTACACTTTTTTCGTTTTATATGAAATTAACCGTCTAAGTCAATTTTCGTTCGGTTCCTTGCAGTTTTTGCTCTGTGCGAGGGCCGTCCGCCCTAGATAAATTTAATTTTAATTTTTTTTATATTACCTGTAAAGATATTACATACATATGTGATGTCCATAGGTGGTACACTTTTTTCGTTTTACATGAAATTTTACCGACTTTGTTATTGTGGGCTTATCAGAAAATTTGTATTTAAAATAATTTTTTTCAAACAATTAAAAATTTTTTTATTGTGTATTTTTCTTAAAAACTATTTATAAACCTTATTCTAACTTTTTATCTCAATTTTGACTTGATTTAAAAATATTTTAAAATTCGTCTGACTAGACGTCTGATACTTCAACCCAATCTATTTCTATTTGTCCTACACAGAATAAATCATAAAAGACTTTCACGCCTATCAGTGCGTCTATTGTATCCGGTTTGTAAAAGCCTGTGTCAGCTAGTTGTATATTTTTCGGAATATTTAATAGTTTTCTATTTATAAGTTGATTCGGTAGATAGTCGCATATTTTGGGCACTACAAGAAATTCTAATGTTTCTTTATAATTTGAATTTTGTGATTAAATTTTAGCGCGTATTTTATGCTTTTTTCGTGTTTCTAATTGATTCAAACTTTCTACGGGAATGTCAATATTTTCGAAGGGTAAATTCAAAAATTCCGCGAAATTTCGTCTTATAAAATGAGACTGCGAACCGTTATCTAATAACACACGTGCTTGAAAGGTATTGCCATTTTTACCCTTTATGTTTATAAGTGCTGTAGACAATAGCATTTGGGTTGAAATTAAAGTACTAAAATTTTTTGTGCTTGATTGGGGTTGTTCGAAACTCAATTTTTTCTCGTTTTCATCTTGCGCGTGTTTATAATCTTTATCTTCTAAATGTAGCATGGTATTATGATTTTTGCCGCATTTTTTACATCCCGTCCATTTGCAATTATCATTACGGTGGCCATTGTGTAAACAATTAAAGCAGAACTTAAGAGCCTTCATTTTTTCAATCCTATCCCTTACTGTCATTTTTTGAAACACTTCGCATCTGTGTAATTGATGAGCGCCTTTACATAAAATACACCCGTCTGAATTTTTTGTTAACGCAAAAACTTGTTTGTTGTGCATATTATTCTGGTTACTCTTAAAACTTGTATACGAATTACTCATATTGTTAGGATTAATGTTGACAATTGTTGCTTGCAAAACTTGGCATCTTTGTTCTAAAAAGCTCATGAAATCCGTCATTCGTGGCATCTCGGAGCCTGTAATTGATTTTTCCCACTCCCTATGTGGGTTTCGATCTAATTTATTCGTAATCGAGTAAGTTAATAAACCATCCCATGAATCTACTGGTTGACCTAGTGTTTTTAAAGCGCGTAAATGTGTGCGAATCGTATCTATTAACTTGCGTAAGTCGTATGCAGATTCTCGAGAAATACTAGGCACTTCCATTAATGTTTTTATATGCTTTTGTGCTATTACTCGCGTATTATTATAACGGGTTGTAATCAAATCCCAGGCAACATCTTAGTTTTCATGGGATGTTTCTAAAGCATTTATTACATAACTTGCTTCACCTTTCAAACTTGAACGAAGGTAATGCAATTTTTGAATTCCGGTAAGTTCTAAATTATCGTGGACCATTGATTTAAAGGAATTATAAAAATCGAGCCAATTTTCATATGACCCATTAAATGTCGTTAGGTCGATTTTCGGTAATCTAAGTTTGTTATGGCGTTGCGCCGCGTGCATCCGTGTATTATCTGCAAACGTAGCGATTCCAGCCGCGCCTACCGCTGAGGCTGTCAAGAAAGATTTTTTCGTATCAATTAATTCATAAGCGCGACTCATAGTAGAAAAATATAACTTCTCGAATTCATTGAAATCGTCTGAAGTTTCTTCTGTTAAAGAATCAATTTCATTTTGGATACCTTCAAACAAATCTAAACTGTTTTCGACCTTATTTAATCTTAATTCGATTTCTCTATAATTAGTGTCATTATCCGCGTCCTTCAGAAAGTTAATAAACCGCGTAAATTTAGCCTTAACCGTGGCTCGCTGTTTTTTAATTCGGTTATTTGCGTCATGGTGCAATAAATGTAATTTCTATAACAAGGAGTAAAAATCACTCAATACGACCGAAATTGTGGCTATTTTAAATTAAGATAGGAGAATAGAGGAAATCGGAAACCTTACACAAACTTACTTGATGATGTAAACCTTGATGATGATTATTTGAATGAGCCATGACCTCCAACAAATCCAGTGGCTCAGCTATCTTCGTGATGTATGTATTTCTGATGGCTGCAATCGTCCTGCGTCTTAATATTGTTGAATCCTCTTCATATAATTCTTGAAGATATTTTTGTGCACCTTTTATTACTAATGCCGCGTATTATTAAAAATGAATAATGTAAGAATCCTTTGAATAACGTATTTGTCGATTTCAACTTCTGCACCTTTTCCGTGTTGTAGAATATGTGACACGGCTTGTCAAGTATTTATTAAAGGAACTTCAGATAAATACTTGCGTGACAAATTTTCACAAAGTTTATATCTATCACTCGCGTAAATTGTTCATAGAATCGAATGTTGACGCATATATAAACAATCGAGTCACCAACGAGTTTTTGTGTAAAACATAAATAAGGCGTGTATGAAACACTCGTTTTGTCCGTATGAATTGTTTTAAGTCGTCAATTTTATCGTCGCACTACGTATAAATAATCGTATACTGTCTTGTGTCTTTTGGAAAAACTGTCACCATTGAACACTATCACTATCCGGCTCGAAGGACCATATGTTTTTAATCGATGCTTTATACTCTAGATCCCTTATTTCAAGTGGAGTATGAAGCGGACGTTTTATCTTCATAAAACGCACCAAGTATTAAGTACTGTAGAAATAAATGAAACGCGTGAGTGCTCTGAATTGGATTTATTTTTCCTTGCGATTTAAGCGACTAGAATGTTGGTGCAGAACTAAACTCTTTTTCTCTTTTCTTGACGGATACAAAACTGTTATGGGTAGACACAAAAATCCAGTAATTCTAATTGGTTACAATAATTTTAAGGCGTGACTTAAAATCTAGGTACATTGAAAGGATCAGTATTCCCAAAAATGTCTATGCTTTGAATTAACAATGGTTGAAATTATCTCTAAGGCCTATATAAATTATACTCTAAACTAAATGCCTATGCGCATTCTCTTAATCCTAAAAATGAGTTGCACATTCGACGGACAATTTCTGTGCTTTAAGTAAAGAGGATTAACATCATAAAATTGTAGAAGCTTTATTGCTTAGGAAAGAAATATGCTGAAATGACACATCAATTGCCTTATTGAGGGAAAGAAATTCGAACCTTTTTCAGTAATATCAATAAAGGTGAAACTGGCCGTGCACTGCGTGCATCTCTTTATACAACGCCTTCTGTATATCCGGGCACCCCATTGAGCTAAGAAAGGCTATTGCCTATGTTTAGTCTTATACTCTAAACAGGCTTCTCCGAACAACACATATTATACACAAAATTCACTCTGAAAAGTTAGAATTGTGACTGATTTTAAACTTTCGAAGGGGTTTGTAGAATGCGACTGGCCAGATGAAATGGAGAGAAATTTTGTGTGTGAAGGTTTTCCTTTTTAAATTTGGAAGGGAAAGGTCCAAGGAAAAATCGTAAACCGTAACCGGAGTCATTGTGAATATTCTTATACATAGTTTATAAATAGTTTTAAAATAGTTTCAGAAAAAATAGTCAAAAGATAGCCAAGAATATATCCAAACTTTCCTTTTTTAATTAATATATCAAGTACTCCTTTTTGTATCATATGTGACGTGCCACGAGAAAAGGGGACTAACGCGGAAAATATCGCAAATCTGTTTTTGGTCTCTATTGATAGTTTCGGAGTTGCTCTATCTAGCAAAAAAATCGGAAAAAATTTTTAAGCATTATTTATACCTATAAAATAGCTTATTAGAGGGCCGTAAATGCAGCATTTCTGAGCTAGACTACGGACCAACGAAAACACCTCCCACCACTCACTACTACATCCTCACGCGCGGTTCGCCTGCCTTGCGGCGGGTGATCCCTCAAGGGATTGCCCTTTGCACGATGCACGGCAGGTGAATAATACCTGGGACACGACTAGTGAGAGTGTAGTTGTAAGTAGAGGAGCAGGTTTTTAGGAGTCGCCTTTTACTGAGAAAAGTCCCCTTTTCTCGTGGCACGTCACATATGTTAAGTACTCTAGTTTTTCTGAGAAAATATGTGAAATTAGCGACAGCAACCTTTTTGTATTATCTAGATTCTAATAAATATTAATGATGAGGGCTCCGGTCAGAGCCGAAACGTTTAATTAAATTTGACTTAATCATTTTATGGGCCCTAAAGCCAATTTTTCCAACAACATACCATTCTATAAATATTAATATCTGATATAAATATTGCTTAAGGTAAAAATTTAAAACCTTTAAATTTTAAGCAAAGGCAAAAAGTTTAATTGATAAATAAGTGAGGGATTTTTTTATCTGAAAAAATTTTCCCAACCTTGAGATCACAGTTTTATTCTGATTACCATTATTTAGTTTATAAAATTTATTATCTTTCACGATTTTCTAATGCGAGAAATAATTGTGTAGTCATTTGATGTCAACGCGTAATCATTCAAATAATAATGTAATAATTATGTACATAGCGTAAATAGTATATTGTGCTACTAAGAAAAAAAAAATTTGTGAAGTTTGATGACCGAGCAAAGCGAGAGTAACAACCACACGAGTACGTGGAGACATTCTCATTGTATGCTCGTTGCGTTCGGTGTTTTATATTCCTTATGATTTTTTTTCGTATTCCACGTAGGTTTGCTCAGAAAGAGTGTTTTTTATTTTTAATAATTTTTTTCATTAATAAAGTAAATATATAACTCCTATGAAAAAATAGTCAATACTAAAGCTGTAGATCTCGTTGAAATAAACAGTTTTGTTTTTTCAACAGTTTTTTCGTATCCTACATAGATTTGGTGCAAAATGGAAATTTTCATTTTTGATAACTTTTTTACGATCAAAACAAAAATTACGTGTCCAATCAAAAAATGGTCTAAAGTAAATCTGTATATCTACTGAAGATGAATAATTTTGTGCACAATATCTTTGTCGTATCTCGTATAGTTTTTATGGAAACCAAAAGTTTTTATTTTTTATAACACTTTTTATTAATAAACAAAAGATATAACTCTTATGAAAAAATGGTCATCAACATATTTGTAGATCTCTTTGAAATAAACAACTTTGTTTTGTTAACTTTTTTTTCATATCACGCATAGATCTGGTGCAAAATGGAATTTTTCATTTTTAGAAAAACGTTTTTGTCGTTAAAACCAGAACCGTTGGTAAAAAATGGCTTGTTAAGGAACTTGTTCTTTCTTTTTAGGCTTTCAAGAAGTGTGCCAAAGCGCAATCCAATCCGATATTTCTTTCGAAAGTTATCATGCTTATAGACGTCGGCGTCGACAACGACAGACAGACAGAAGCGGTCGTAAAAACCATTTTTTCTGATTCAAGGGGTCTCAAAACGTCAAGATTTCATGAAAATTTGAAAATTAATTATTCACATAAAACGAATACCTTCTCATATGATGAGAATGTAATAATGGTTTCTTTCATTATTTTCGAAAATCTGATTTTTTTAGACTTTGTCTTATAAATATTTGTTACTAAGCTTACTTTAAAGGTAAAAGAATTTTTATTTCATCCATTTTTGTGTATGTTACCTGTTGAAACGTTAAGTTGATTTCTGAAATGTTAATAATTCTAGTTAAAATTAGGAAGGCTGAAAAAATTGATGGTGAATGGATTTGTATTAGCTAACTGCAGAATTTCTTTATTAATTTATGAACAATGCTCTAAGAACTAAGGGTTAAGAAAATGTTCATCACACCGTCAAAGGATACATTTAAGGTTATTTTATATAAAAATTTAAAAAACTAATAAAAGGTTCGTGGAACAAATAGTCGATACATCATAATTATCAAACTTTATCAACATATATACAAAATGGCATGTTTTAAATTATTTTTACAATAACTTTTATCATGATATCTACAATAAATAATACGTGAAATTTACAATTAAATTTTACCATTGACAAAAATTCAATTTCCATATTCTGATATTTTGGAATTTAACCCGTTTCCGCCGAAAACGCCACTCGCGGTACATGGGTCTTCGGGAGCTCATAACTAATGCTGTAGATTTCAAAAAAAAATTCAGAGAGACATATTTTTCAAGAGCTTTCCTGTCAGCAATCAACCTGGAACCTTTTCAATCGGTGGAATAAATGTCTGAACTTCAAGAATCCATGGTTCAAAGTTCGATTTTAGGCCTTGGTATTTGTAAAATGGCGCCCTAATCGCAAAATTTTTGCAAATACATCCATGACTTTTTTAATCGAAAACTATGAACTTTCGGAGAAAACACCAAGAGTGAAAAAGTTCTTAAAATCAGTCAAAGAATGCGCTTAAATGTTTCCAACTGCTGTCGAGAAAATTTTTGTAAATGGTTAATTTTTGCAAAATCCAAAAATTGTTCAAAGCGCTTCAAAAAAAAAAAAAAAAAAAAACAGAAAATCTTTTGGAAGCGTTTTGAACAATTTTTGGATTTTGCAAAATTTAACCATTTACAAAAATGTTCTCGACAGCAGTTGAAAACATTAAAGTGCATTCTTTGACTGATTTTAAGAACTTTTTGATTGCTGACAGGAAAGCTCTTGAAAACTAAGTTTTTGAAAAAAAGAGAGTGAAAAAATTATGCTTTTTTTTGTTTAAACAACATTTTTTGATAATTAATGATATGTCGAAGCAATTTTGAGTTCGCTATGGAGAATAGCAGGTCTTAAACTTTAAAAATATGTCTCTCTGAATTTTTTTTTGAAATCTACAGCATTAGTTATGAGCTCCCGAAGACCCATGTACCGCGAGTGGCGTTTTCGGCGGAAACGGGTTAAATTGGTTTTTAAAGAAATAAATCATGTGAAAGTAGTTCAATTTTACTTTCTTTTATATAATTATCAAACAAAATTGATGAATAAAAATAAAAGATGAAAAGATTATGCAGGTATTACTATTTAAACACTCTTAATTTTTGTATAAAATATTCTTTGTACTGTTATATAGACTCTCTTTTATATCGAAAAAACCGGTGAAACCAACATAATTATTCTTCAGGCGTGCTTATAGAGATTCATTTATCTATGTGGATTCAGTACAGGAAGTCTACTCCGCGCATGTGATCTTCATGAAGTAGTGTAAAGATTTCACACCGAATTTAGTGTTCAGTGTCATTCATACTGTGTTGTTTCGCAAAAAAAGGCAATAAGACGGAAGAAATCGATTTAAAATTTTTCAACTCTATCGATAATTTTATCGATTTACAAAATTCGAGTTGTTATTAAGCTGCAAAGTTAGACTTGAATTTTACTTGATGGATTTCGGAAATTGTCCCTTACATACAGACTACCGGGGTTCGACTATTTTTTGCTTTTCCTGTAAAATTTGCCTAAGCTCCCTTAGGACGTATTCTTTGCAGAATAAAAAATGATCATTTGTTATACAACTTTTTTTGGTGCTATAAAGTGTAGCAACTCATCAAATCAAAGCTTATTGATATGTATTCAAGCGTCACCGTTTGAATAGCGTTATGGGGTCGAGGCAGATTAAAACTGCTATTTGTATCTGTTTTAACAGATTGGGAATAGGCTCGACGAATATAAAAGATTCAATTCAATCTGTTCAAACAGATTCAGCAGTAATATTCACAAGTACGTGAAAAGTGAATCAGTTTAAACAGATAAAAATAAAAATTATAAATCTTTTGAAGTTATACAGCAAAAATGTTACCGTTAAATCGAGTTTTTCATGCAAAACTAGATAAAAAAACAATCTTCTAATACATGTATCGCTAAAAATTTCGAAAATATACAGTTATGAGGTACTTTTATTTACTTTCCGTTTTTTTAAAAAATATTTTCAATAGCAAAAAGATACTTTAGACATTTTTATCAGCTAGGACACATTGAATACCGACCTGGGCGTTTTAATCTGTTGAGATAGATTCAAGGATACAGAATTCAATGCATGAAATTGAATACGATATAGCAGATTGAATCGTCAATAAGCTTTCATTTGCTAGACAATAGAAAATACTAATGGTTTTACAAAACTAATCAAACCTTGAGCACACTTTCAAGAAAAAATTACTGTTAAAAAATTAATTCTCCTGGGACGCATAATCGAACTTCAATGTTTTTCTTTTATACATTTACTCACTTGTGAGCGTCAGTGAAATTCTTTCCACAGTCATCGCACGATTTGAGTGAGTTAAATTTCAGATAAGTTTGTATTTCCATACCTTATCTCTTAATTAGTTTTGGTCACGTGGTCTCAGAAGCTTTTCTAAACCTGTTGGTTTTTTTTTGCTTAACAGTTTCAGTCGTGCTATCATTATCTGACAGCGACGAATCTCTCAAGGACTTTCTACCTTTTCCAGCAGGTTTATCTTCACTCTCAGAACCCACAGATTCTCTATTTGACTTTTTACGCTGCCTATGAGATGTTTGGATTTCCATCGCTTCAAGCAAATGTTTTCGTTTTGCTTCCCAAAAAATCTCTTGTCTTTGAGTTATTTCTGGAAACCTGAAAAGAAAATTAATTAGGATTGAAATCAAGTTCAATTTAATTCGACTGGAGTGGTGAATAATACTCTGCCTTATTATTCTTATTACCTTTTAGAAAACTCCTTTTCAGGAGCTCGGATGAGTTGCCACCCCTTTTTGTGTTGATGTTTTGCTAAATTGGTTAAAATTTCCGTAATTTCTTCTGTTGGTAACTTAACTGTTGAAGAAATTGTTCTACGGTCGATATACTGACTTTCCGTGAACTTCAGTAGCTGCAACGTTTAAATAGTTGTTTAGTGGAAAATAAATATTAATTTTAAAAGTTTTACCTCAGACTCAGACACTTACAACAAAATCTCTAGCTCTGCACATGTGATCGGCAGGAATACCACTATGATGTGATTTCGTTCCCTGCGGATAAAGTATTTCGCTATTTACTACCCAGTTTCCTTGCACAAGAACTGCCAACTGTTGCAAATACTTAAGAATTACTGCAGATTCATGTTCAGATGTTAAAGTACTTCTTAACTGTGAGAAAGGCATAACTTTCGCTAAAAAAAAAATCATTATGTTATTACAGAATACCAATATTATTTTCAAATTAATCAAATGAGTACACTCGAGATTCCCTATAACGGAATTCCCTGTAACAAAACCTCTCTGTAACAAGCGCGTCACGCCTCCCTATAACGTGCAGACGATCGACCCCTCTTCCCCCACTACTACGGAATGAAGCGCGCTCGAATTTCAAAAAGTAATCAATGAGTTTGATGACTTTTATCACAAATTAATGAGAAAATTATTTGTCAATTATTGAAAAATTACTTGATAGTGTAATTTCTTTTTTTCTGAAAATATAAAAAAATACACCTGATATAAGCATAAATATTTTTATTATTATATTATTATATTCTTAGTATTTTGAGTACATACCGTCAAATAAGTTAATTCCATCTTCAATACTCACAGAAATCTTTTTTATACCGTTTTAACTATGTAAATATATTATTCACATAGCCTCACTGACAGACAGACTGCGCGCATTATATAATGCGCATAACAGCGCTTAGCAACAAGTAGGATATGGAGGGGATCCCTCTCGCGTTTGTTACAGAGAGGTTTCCGATGCTCGAGCTTTACGTTACAGGGAATCTCGAGTGTACTAAAAAAATGAATAAAAAATATCTTACCATCTTTCATGAGAAATCGAATCTGATCGAGAAGAGGTAAAGATCGAATATAATTCAAAGACGTCATGTGGTTTGGAAGTTGAGCTACCATCGTAGTTTCTTGTATTTTTGGAGGCAATAAGGTTTTCAGAAATTCTTCCTTTGACATATTTAGATTATTCATGGCTTCTTCTACAGGCGAACAGAACATTTCCATTCTTGTGAGCTGGAAATAAACAAAAAGTATATTGTTGGAAAGGTCAATGCAGTAGTATATTTCTATTTGTTCTTTCAACTCCAGAATTACGTGTAATCAGTTCGTATCAAAGAAAGTTTTATAATTTCTTTATCGATCAACCTCAGAAACATTTACCACTTCGTGCAAGAAACTACAGTACCGGCCAGAAATGTCAGTCCACTAAAAAAAATTGTATTAAAAACATGTCTCTATTTTTTTGCAGATATCTCAGTGAAAAATTAGGATGAAATCTTTTTCAAGAGAAGGTTGAAAAGTTTATTAAATTTTGCGTCGAATGAGTTATATTAGATTTATTTTTCATGAAGAGAGACCGAGTTATCGTGTGAGAAAGACCGACGACCGAATTTCCAATTTTTTAAAATTTACATTATTCAACATTAGCTCTCTTCATGATCCAGGCAAGTAATGGGAGAAAATTGAAATTCACATGTATTGAACCTAGGAATCTACCCAACGAGCTAGGAAAAATTGAAATTTTTTTATTGTTTCTCAAGATATGATTAAATGTGTAAAGTCGTGCACGTTGGACTGGTGACTCGCTATTTAAGCTCATTCGACGCAAAATTTAATAAGCTTTTCAACTTTTGTTTGAAAAACATTTCACCTTAATTTTTCACTGAGATATCTGCAAAAAAATAGAGGCTTGTTTTTAACATTGATTTTTTTTTTTGGTGAATTAACATTTCTGGCCGGTACTGTATGAAGAAAAAATTTGCAGAGTTGTATGTCGGTGCGGGAATTAATCTTTACCACTGTTGCACATGCGTACTTCGAGTAAAACATTACATTCCCTACACTTCCCTAACTACCCCCCATATGGTAATGGGCCTGAGCACAATAATGTGGGGTACGGGAATCGGGGACGCAAAGACTGTCTCTTCTAATTGCAGTTTAATTGTGCTTAGACCAAATATTTGAAAGTTTGAGTTATTCTGGTTAAAAGAAATAATTGAAAATCAATTCAAATTATCGAATCGATTTGGACAACTAACGATAATTCGAAATGATGAACCTCTTTCTGTACACTCTACATGCACTGTAAGTGGCGTTATATTTCTTACATTTTTGTTATAAAAAATATCGTCTGTAGCATGTAAGGGAATCATGTAATTCTGACTCGTGTTAAGTTTGCAGCACTCGCCTGCGGCTTGTTTTCGGCTCATCGTCTCGCTCTTCGGGCTCGAACATCTATAACTGGCCTCTAGCTCGTGTTGCAAACATTAGACTTGTCTCATTAAATCTTAATGGTTTTAATAGAAAGATTTACCTCGGCATGAGAACTTCTAGTTGGGACGTATTTAGTATTCACCCACGACTCTTCAAAACTTTTTACCGTTTGGCACTTAAATGACTGTTCTTGTAACTTTTTTAAATGTTCTGGTTTCTGCCTAGCAAACGTAACGTTTACCTGTTTTGCAGGTTCTTCTTCTTCATCGACTTCTGCTTAGAAAATCGGACATGATTACATGTAAAATTAATTCTTAAAATGAATTCTTAGTAAAAAATAAATTTTAAACATTTGAAACAAAAAATTATTTTAATACCATCTTTATTATCATCCTTTGAACGTTTGTCGTGCTTATCAAGGTAATTGAATACAGGTTTCAATTCTATAACACCTTTCAAAGGTGTGAGGTGCAATTCTTCGTCCTGGAGAACAGCTACAGCGAAATTATTATGATTGACTGCTACAGATCGGGAAGACTGAAGAATTATTTTGTCCATTAAGTCACTGGAATATAAGTAAAAACTTTAAATTTACTTTTGTATCTTGACATGTTCCTGCACATGTCCTTTGTTATATTGACTCACAGTGATATATCTGTGATATTTAATTTGGCATGGGGTCAGTTTAGCTCCAATTTGTTTATGTCGTAAAAAACATAAACATCAGAAAGGCAAACGTTTCGGCCACAAATGGGGGCCCTCTTCAGTGCCAACAATTTTAATTTGCATTAAAAATAATAATTATAAACTAAACAAACAAAACTCATGCAACTTAATATTTATTTTCTTTTTGTTTTTGTTTTGTTTTATTGTTATAATAAATTTATTAATAAAATTAGAACATGCGAATAGACCCTCCAGCATCGTCCTCACACAGAAGTCCTCTCGTGTCCGATTCGTGGAAGATGTGATTCGCTGAACGCGCCACCTCAAAGGCACACAACCACAATTAATTCAATAAAAACACAGGTCAAAAATCCAATCGTGAGCCCTCGATGGAGAACGCACAGCACAACACACACACGCACACGAACCCGAGAAGTTAAGGGTGAGTCGAAAACCGATAAATTTGAATTTGGGAAGAAAAAATTAAAAATTTTTTTCCTCTTTGCGATCACGGAGTCGACAGTCAGTATGGTAGACTGCCACTCCGCTGCAAGACAGAGAGAAAACTGATTTAGAAAATATTGAGAATTTTCTGTATACGAGAAAACTTGTTATGAGGAGTCAAGTTACAACCTCAAAGAGTATGCACACTCAAAAATCTTTTCAACGTCCCGAGCACTTGAGATTTCTATGTGCCAAAACGTTCGAGGAAGGCAAACCCCATACCACATGTTCGAAGGAATCCGTCAGAAAACTCGCTCAATACGGTACCGAAACACTCCCTCGAACATATTTTAATACAGTCGTTAAAAATAATCGCGAGTGAGAACATTTTTTGATAAAAGAGAATGGTATAGAATTTTTAAGTTATTTTGAATTGAAATACATGTAGAAAACTTTTTTGCCAATACTTTTACTGAAGTATTGTATTTATATTAAAACAAACACATAATGCAATCAGTAATCCTGAGAACACGAAGAATAGAATTTTTTTAAGTGCTTTAATTAGAAATGTATGATATGCGCGTGAACCCTTGTTGCCAAAACTGTTTTTAGCATTGTATTTAGATTGAGACAGTACCGTAATACGATTACTAATTCTAGATCCACGAAAAAAAGCATTTATGAATTGATATGAGACTGAACTCACTGTTATAAACGCGAAAAAAGAGAATTTTTTATTTATTTTAACTGACAAGTATGATATATGCGTAAAAATCTTTATGACAATATTTTTCAAAAGTATTGTATTTATAGTAAGAATCACTCCCGTAATGTAATTACCAATCATAAATACGCGAAAACACGAAGAATAGAAATTTTTTAGTTATTTTAAATTGACACGTATTATATATGCGTAAAAAACTTGGTTGACAATAATTATACGAAAGTATTGTATTTATAATAAAGCGATCCCATAATGCTGTTATTAATCCTAAAAACGCGAAAACGCGAAGAAAAAGAATTTTTTAGTCATTTTAAATTGACATGTATGATATGCGCATGAAAAACTTTGTTGCCAATACTTTTTCGAAAGTATTGTATTCAAAGTAAAGGATTCCCATAATGTAATTACTTCACATAGAAACGCGAAAACGCGAAAATACGAAAACGCGAAGAATAAGAGATTTCTTTAGTTATTTTGAATTGACAGGTAGGATATATGTGTATAAAACCTTGTTTACAATACTTTTCCAAAGGCATTGCATTTATAGTAAGAAACGCTCCTGTAATGTAATTATTAATCCTAAATACGCGAAAACGCGAAGAAAAAGATTTTTTAGTTATTTTAATTTCACCTGTATGATGTACGCGTAAAAAACATTGCTACCGATAATTTGTCGAAAGTATTGTATTTATAATAAAGCAATCCCATCATGCAATTACTGATCCTAAAAACGCGAAAACCTGAAAAATAAAAATTTTTAAGATTTTTTAAGATATTTTGAATCGACATGTAAGAGATATGCGTAAAAATCTTAGTTGAGAATACTTTTTCAAAAGTATTGTATTTATAGTGAACATCACTCCCGTGATGTAATTACTAATCATAAATATGCGATAACGCGAAGATAAAAATTCTCTGGATATTTTAAATAGACCTGTAAGATATATGCGTAAAAATCTCTGTTGGAAATACTTTTTCAAAAGTATTTTATTTATAGTAGAACAATTCCATAATGCAATTATTGATCCTGAAAACGCGAAAATCCGAAGAATAAGAATTTTTAAGATATTTTAAATCGACATGTAAGATATATGCATAAAAAAACTTAGTTGACAATAATTTTTCGGAAGTATAGCATTTATAGTAAAGCGATTCCATAATGCAATTATTGATACTGAAAACGCGAAAACCCGAAAAATAAAATTTTTTAATAATTTTAAAGATATTTTAAATTGGCATGTGAGATATATGCGTAAAAAACTTAGTTGACAATACTTTTTCAAGAGTATTTTATTTATAGTAAAGCGATCCCATAATGCCATTACTAATCCTGAAAGCGCGAAAACCCGAAAAATATAAAAATTTTTTAGAATTTTTAAGATATTTTAAATTGACATGTGAGATATATGCGTAAAAACCTAAGTTGACAATACTTTTTCAAAAGTATTGTATTTATAGTGAACATCACTCCCGTAATGTAATTACCAATCATAATTGCGCGATAATGCGAAGAATAAGTTTCTCTGGATATTTTAAATTCACCTGTATGATGTACGCGTAAAAAACTTATATACTTTATCGAAAGTATTGTATTTACAGTAAAGCAATCCCATAATGCAATTACTGAACCTGAAACCGCGAAAACACGAAAAATAAAAAAATTTTAAGATTTTTTAAGATATTTTGAATCGACATGTAAGAGATATGCGTAAAAATCTTAGTTGAGAATACTTTTTCAAAAGTATTTTATTTATAGTAGAACAATTCCATAATGCAATTATTGATCCTGAAAACGCGAAAATCCGAAGAATAAGAATTTTTAAGATATTTTAAATCGACATGTAAGATATATGCATAAAAAAACTTAGTTGACAATAATTTTTCGGAAGTATAGCATTTATAGTAAAGCGATTCCATAATGCAATTATTGATACTGAAAACGCGAAAACCCGAAAAATAAAATTTTTTAATAATTTTAAAGATATTTTAAATTGGCATGTGAGATATATGCGTAAAAAACTTAGTTGACAATACTTTTTCAAGAGTATTTTATTTATAGTAAAGCGATCCCATAATGCCATTACTAATCCTGAAAGCGCGAAAACCCGAAAAATATAAAAAATTTTTAGAATTTTTAAGATATTTTAAATTGACATTTGAGATATATGCGTAAAAACCTAAGCTGACAATACTTTTTCAAAAGTATTGTATTTATAGTGAACATCACTCCCGTAATGTAATTACCAATCATAGTTACGCGATAATGCGAAGAATAAGTTTCTCTGGATATTTTAAATTCACCTGTATGATGTACGCGTAAAAAACTTATATACTTTATCGAAAGTATTGTATTTACAGTAAAGCAATCCCATAATGCAATTACTGAACCTGAAACCGCGAAAACATGAAAAATAAAAAAATTTTAAATCATTTTAAATTGTCATTTAAGATATATGCGTAAAAAAAATTTTTTACAATACTTTTTCAAAGGTATTGTATTCATAGTAAAATCAATCCCGTAATGCAATTATACAGGATATTTAATGCCCGAGTAGTGGAGTCACAGGTCCTAGGACCCAGGTCCCCCTTTTTCTTTACATTATTATGACCCTTTTTTTAGTATAGGGTTATAAATCTTGGAAAGGTTTTCCACGTCTGTTCTCAGGTTCACCGCATCATCTGTACCTACGATATGGAACATCTCCAACAATAATCTTTTTTTATAGTTCTCTTCATTAGCTAGAATTATGGTTTTATCAAAATCAAAAAAAATGGTCCTTATCAATTGTATGTTTTGTTAGTGCATTTCGTTTATTGGGGCTTTCTCTAATATTATTTTTGTGTTCTTTTAATCTGTTTTTGAGAAACCGTTTTGTATTAAAGTTTTTTACGCGTACATCATACAGGTGAATTTAAAATATCCAGAGAAACTTATTCTTCGCATTATCGCGCAATTATGATTGGTAATTACATTACGGGAGTGATGTTCACTATAAATACAATACTTTTGAAAAAGTATTGTCAACATAGGTTTTTACGCATATATCTCACATGTCAATTTAAAATATCTTAAAAATTCTTAAAATTTTTTTATTTTCCGGGTTTTCGCGTTTTTAGGATTAATAATCGCATTATGGGATCGCTTTATTATAAATACAATACTTTAGTAAAATTATTGTCAACCAAGTTTTTTACGCATATATAATACGTGTCAATTTAAAATAACTAAAAAATTTCTATTCTTCGTGTTTTCGCGTATTTATGATTGGTAATTACATTACGGGAGTGATTCTTACTATAAATACAATACTTTTGAAAAATATTGTCATAAAGATTTTTACGCATATATCATACTTGTCAGTTAAAATAAATAAAAAATTCTCTTTTTTCGCGTTTATAACAGTGAGTTCAGTCTCATATCAATTCATAAATGCTTTTTTTCGTGGATCTAGAATTAGTAATCGTATTACGGTACTGTCTCAATCTAAATACAATGCTAAAAACAGTTTTGGCAACAAGGGTTCACGCGCATATCATACATTTCTAATTAAAGCACTTAAAAAATTCTATTCTTCGTGTTCTCAGGATTACTGATTGCATTATGTGTTTGTTTTAATATAAATACAATACTTCAGTAAAAGTATTGGCAAAAAAGTTTTCTACATGTATTTCAATTCAAAATAACTTAAAAATTCTATACCATTCTCTTTTATCAAAAAATGTTCTCACTCGCGATTATTTTTAACGACTGTATTAAAATATGTTCGAGGGAGTGTTTCGGTACCGTATTGAGCGAGTTTTCTGACGGATTCCTTCGAACATGTGGTATGGGGTTTGCCTTCCTCGAACGCTTTGGCACATAGAAATCTCAAGTGCTCGGGACGTTGAAAAGATTTTTGAGTGTGCATACTCTTTGAGGTTGCAACTTGACTCCTCATAACTTGCATATCACTTTTCAGAGGTCTGTTTTGAGTCTCGAAATACGTGATATATGCGCAAATTTAAGGTATCTTGAGAATCAGATCAGGCATCTTGAGGATAGAATAGTTGTTGTTTTTCCTAGCCACTTGTTCAACAGTTTTTTTGAATTTGAATCTGGGAAAGTTTCGCGCCAATTCGAGGAAAGCAAATCTAAATGTAAAAGAAAATTGGATTGTCTAATTAGCGCTCTTGATTCCAAAAAAAGGACAGTCTCCAACAATAAACTTAATCAAAAGTGGTTCAAAAATCTGACAGGAAATGAAATCCCAGAAAATGTCGCAAAAATAGCTAGCTTAGGTATAAATTTCGGGCTTACTATCAAAAAACGTGAAATTCCCACATATACTATTATCGCGGACATTGAATCTAACATTAATAAAATTAACCCTGAATCGCAGGACGAAATGAGACTTAATGTTGCAAATGTCGTTAATAATTTTAAGAAAGGTGTCAACGAACACAAATCGAAATTCGTACAACCGGTTAGAGAAATCAAAGAAGCTAGAAATTTCGTTAAAAATAACCCGGATATAGTTTTTATTAGGGCAGACAAGGGTAACACCACAGTAGCCTTGACGCGAGAGAATTACAATGAAAAAACCTTTTACAAGACGAGAACACATATCAAGTCCGGTCCAAAGACACAACAACCAAAATACAAAATAAGGTTAATTCCCTCGTGAAATCATGGGAAAACAAGAGTCTTATTAACAATCTGTTAGCCAAGGAATTAAAGTCTTCTAATGCAATTCCCTCGAGATTCTATGGATTACCAAAAATCCACAAAGAAGGTAACCCTGTTAGACCCATTGTTTCCTATGTGGGTAGCCCAACCTACAATCTAGCATCCTTCTTTTGCTCTATCATATCCAAAAATACCACCCCACCAACATCAAAAATCATTAACAGTTTTGAACTAGTGAATAAATTAAAAAACGTAAGCGTCCCTGAAAACTATGTTCTCGCCTCCTTAGATGTAGTCTCCCTCTTCACGAATATACCCAACGAAGCAGCTATTTCTGCTGTTACAAGTAGATGGGATGAGATTCGTTGCAAAGTATCCTTACCATGGAGAGATTACGAAGAAGGGTTGCGACTGTGCTTGGACAGCACAGATTTCAATTTTGATGGTACCACTTATTTTCAAAAACGAGGATTACCAATGGGTTCTCCTTTTTCCCCCGTCCTTGCTGATATAGTGACGGATGACCTAGAAAAAGACAGACTTTCCAACCTTGATTTTGAAGTACCTGTCTATTTCCGATACGTAGACGATATTCTTATCGTGGTTCCTAACACACATGTTGACCGTATTTTACAAATCTTTAATACCAACCCCTTCAACATCAAATTCATCCTCGAAAAAGAGGTCGATGGTGCTATCAATTTCTTAGATGTCTCTATCATGAGGAAACAGAACCGTAAACTGTCTTTCAATTGGTACAGAAAACCAACTTGGTCAGGCAGATACCTTATCTTTAATTCCAATCACCCCCTCAGATATAAAAAAAGTGTAATCAACAACTTGGTTGATAAAGCAGTCTTACTTTCAGACATAGAATTTCAAAAAAGCAACCTTAAATTAATTACATATAAACTAGAAGAAAACGACTATCCCATTTTTTTCACACAAGAAATTATTAACCAGAGACTCCTCACTCTTGAACAAAAGACACGTTTAGGTAACAATCATATCGACATAAACGCGGAAAGCAAACCCTTTATCAGCATTCCTTATATTGAAGGCCTTTCGGAAAAAATATCAGGAATCCTACACAGCTACAACTTAAACACTGCGTATAAAAATAAAAAAAACCTTAAAATGATATTCAAATCAACTAAAGATAAAATACCTAAAGAACATTCCTCTAACATCGTTTACAGTGTTCCTTGCAAAGGGAATGAGTGCAAAGCCGTCTATATAGGTCAAACAAAACGGTTCCTCAAAAACAGATTAAAAGAACACAAAAATAACATTAGAGAAAGCCCCAATAAACAAAATACACTAACGAAACATACAATTGAGAAGGACCATTTTTTTGATTTTGATAAAACCATAATTCTAGCTAATGAAGAGAACTATAAAAAAAGATTATTGTTGGAGATGTGCCATATCGTAGGTACAGATGATGCGGTGAACCTGAGAACAGACGTGGAAAACGTTTCCAAGATTTATAACCCTATACTAAAAAAAGGGTCATAATAATGTAAAGAAAAAGGGGGACCTGGGTCCTAGGACCTGTGACTCCACTACTCGGGCATTCAATATCCGGTATAATTGCATTACGGGATTGATTTCTACTATGAATACAATACCTTTGAAAAAGTATTGTAAAAAATTTTTTTACGCATATATCTTAAATGACAATTTAAAATGATTTAAAATTTTTTTATTTTTCATGTTTTCCCGGTTTCAGGTTCAGTAATTGCATTATGGGATTGCTTTACTATAAATACAATACATTCGATAAAGTATTAAAGTTTTTTACGCGTACATCATACAGGTGAATTTAAAATATCCAGAGAAACTTACTCTTCGCATTATCGCGTAATTATGATTGGTAATTACATTACGGGAGTGAGGTTCACTATAAATACAATACTTTTGAAAAAGTATTGTCAACTTAGGTTTTTACGCATATATCTCACATGTCAATTTAAAATATCTTAAAAATTCTAAAAAATTTTTATATTTTTCGGGTTTTCGCGCTTTCAGGATTAGTAATGGCATTATGGAATCGCTTTACTATAAATGCTATACTTCCGAAAAATTATTGTCAACTAAGTTTTTTTATGCATATATCTTACATGTCGATTTAAAATATCTTAAAAATTCTTATTCTTCGGATTTTCGCGTTTTCAGGATCAATAATTGCATTATGGAATTGTTCTACTGTAAATAAAATACTTTTGAAAAAGTTTTTCCAACAGAGATTTTTACGCATATATCTTACAGGTCTATTTAAAATATCCAGAGAATCTTATTCTTCGCGCTATCGCGTAATTATGATTGGTAATTACATTACGGGCGTGATGTTCACTAAAAATACAATACCTTTGTAAAAGTATTGTCAATTAAGCTTTTTACGCATATATCTCACATGTCAATTTAAAATATCTTAAAAATTCTTAAAAATTTTTATTTTTCGGGTTTTCGCGGTTTCAGGATCAATAATTGCATTATGGAATTGCTCTACTATAAATACAATACTTTTGAAAAAGTATTTCTAACAAAGATTTTTACGCATATATCTTATAGGTCAAATTAAAATATCCAGAGAATCTTATTCTTCGCGTTATCGCGTAATTATGATTGGTAATTACATTACGGGAGTGATGTTCACTATAAATACAATACTTTTGAAAAAGTATTTCTAACAAAGATTTTTACGCATATATCTTATAGGTCAAATTAAAATATCCAGAAAATCTTATTCTTCGCGTTATCGCGTAATTATGATTGGTAATTACATTACGGGCGTGATGTTCACTAAAAATACAATACCTTTGTAAAAGTATTGTCAATTAAGTTTTTCACGCATATATCTCACATGTCAATTTAAAATATATTAAAAATTCTTAAAATTTTTTTTTTCGGGTTTTCGCGGTTTCAGGATCAATAATTGCATTATGGAATTGCTCTACTATAAATACAATACTTTTGAAAAAGTATTTCTAACAAAGATTTTTACGCATATATCTTATAGGTCAAATTAAAATATCCAGAGAATCTTATTCTTCGCGTTATCGCGTAATTATGATTGGTAATTACATTACGGTAGTGATGTTCACTATAAATACTATACTTTTGAAAAAGTATTGTTAACTTAGGTTTTTACGCATATATCTTACGTGTCGATTTAAAATATCTTAAAAATTCATAAAAATTCTTATTCTTCGGGTTTTCGCGTATTCAGTATCAATAATTGCATTATGGAATTGTTCTACTGTAAATAAAATACTTTTGAAAAAGTTTTTCCAACAGAGATTTTTACGCATATATCTTACAGGTCTATTTAAAATATCCAGAGAATTTTAATCTTCGCGTTATCGCATATTTATGATTGGTAATTACATCACGGGAGCGATTTTCACTATAAATACAATACTTTTGAAAAAGTATTTCTAACAAAGATTTTTACGCATGTATCTTATAGGTAAAATTAAAATATCCAGAGAATCTTATTTTTCGCGTTATCGCGTAATTGTGATTGGTAATTACATTACGGGAGTGATGTTCACTATAAATACAATACTTTTGAAAAAGTATTGTCAACTTAGGTTTTTACGCATATATCTCACATGTCAATTTAAAATATCTTAAAAATTTATTTAAAAATTTTATTTTTCGGGTTTTCGCGTTTTCAGGATTAGTAATGGCATTATGGGATCGCTTTACTATAAATAAAATACTCTTGAAAAAGTATTGTCAACTAAGTTTTTTACGCATATATCTCACATGTCAATTTAAAATATCTTAAAAATTCTTAAGAAATTTTATTTTTCGGGTTTTCGCGTTTTCAGGATCAATAATTGCATTATGGAATTGTTCTACTATAAATAAAATACTTTTGAAAAAGTAATTCTAACAGAGATTTTTACGCATATATCTTACAGGTCTATTTAAAATATCCAGAGAATCTTATTCTTCGCGCTATCGCGTAATTTTGAGTGGTAATTACATTACGGGCGTGATGTTCACTAAAAATACAATACCTTTGTAAAAGTATTGTCAATTAAGCTTTTTACGCATATATCTCACATGTCAATTTAAAATATCTTAAAAATTCTTAAAAATTTTTATTTTTCGGGTTTTCGCGGTTTCAGGATCAGTAATTGCATTATGGAATTGCTCTACAATAAATACAATACTTTTGAAAAAGTATTTCTAACAAAGATTTTTATACGCATATATCTTATAGGTCAAATTAAAATATCCAGAGTATCTTATTCTTCGCGTTATCGCGTAATTATGATTGGTAATTACATTACGGGAGTGATGTTCACTATAAATACAATACTTTTGAAAAAGTATTCTCAACTAAGTTTTTTACGCATATATCTTACATGTCGATTCAAAATATCTTAAAAATTGTTTAAAAATTTTATTTTTCTGGTTTTCGCGGTTTCAGGATCAGTATTTGCATTATGGAATTGCTCTACTATAAATACAATACTTTTGAAAAAGTATTTCTAACAAAGATTTTTACGCATATATCTTATAGGTCAAATTAAAATATCCAGAGAATCTTATTCTTCGCGTTATCGCGTAATTATGATTGGTAATTACATTACGGGAGTGATGTTCACTATAAATACAATGCTTTTGAAAAAGTATTCTCAACTAAGTTTTTTACGCATATATCTTACATGTCGATTCAAAATATCTTAAAAATTGTTTAAAAATTTTATTTTTCGGGTTTTGGCGGTTTCAGGATCAGTATTTGCATTATGGAATTGCTCTACTATAAATACAATACTTTTGAAAAATATTGTCATAAAGATTTTTACGCATATATCATACTTGTCAGTTAAAATAAATAAAAAATTCTCTTTTTTCGCGTTTATAACAGTGAGTTCAGTCTCATATCAATTCATAAATGCTTTTTTTCGTGGATCTAGAATTAGTAATCGTATTACGGTACTGTCTCAATCTAAATACAATGCTAAAAACAGTTTTGGCAACAAGGGTTCACGCGCATATCATACATTTCTAATTAAAGCACTTAAAAAAATTCTATTCTTCGTGTTCTCAGGATTACTGATTGCATTATGTGCTTGTTTTAATATAAATACAATACTTCAGTAAAAGTATTGGCAAAAAAGTTTTCTACATGTATTTCAATTCAAAATAACTTAAAAATTCTATACCATTCTCTTTTATCAAAAAATGTTCTCACTCGCGATTATTTTTAACGACTGTATTAAAATATGTTCGAGGGAGTGTTTCGGTACCGTATTGAGCGAGTTTTCTGACGGATTCCTTCGAACATGTGGTATGGGGTTTGCCTTCCTCGAACGTTTTGGCACATAGAAATCTCAAGTGCTCGGGACGTTGAAAAGATTTTTGAGTGTGCATACTCTTTGAGGTTGTAACTTGACTCCTCATAACAAGTTTTCTCGTATACAGAAAATTCTCAATATTTTCTAAATCAGTTTTCTCTCTGTCTTGCAGCGGAGTGGCAGTCTACCATACTGACTGTCGACTCCGTGATCGCAAAGAGGAAAAAAATTTTTAATTTTTTCTTCCCAAATTCAAATTTATCGGTTTTCGACTCACCCTTAACTTCTCGGGTTCGTGTGCGTGTGTGTGTTGTGCTGTGCGTTCTCCATCGAGGGCTCACGATTGGATTTTTGACCTGTGTTTTTATTGAATTAATTGTGGTTGTGTGCCTTTGAGGTGGCGCGTTCAGCCAATCACATCTTCCACGAATCGGACACGAGAGGACTTCTGTGTGAGGACGATGCTGGAGGGTCTATTCGCATGTTCTAATTTTATTAATAAATTTATTATAAGAATAAAACAAAACAAAAAAATAAAAACAAAAAGAAAATAAATATTAAGTTGCATGAGTTTTGCTTGTTTAGTTTATAATTATTATTTTTAATGCAAATTAAAATTGTTGGCACTGAAGAGGGCCCCCATTTGTGGCCGAAACGTTTGCCTTTCTGATGTTTATGTTTTTTACGACATAAACAAATTGGAACTAAACTGACCCCATGCCAAATTAAATATCACAGATTTAAATTTACTTTATGACATGTTCCGGTACATATTTTTTCATTTTTTTATTGACCCACAGTGATAAATTTGTAATGATTGAATTGGCATGGGGTCAGTTTGTTTTTTCCAACCTTTTAGGTGGTGGAAACCATAAAATTTCAATGGGCAAACGTTTCGGCCACAGATGTGAGCCCTCTTCAGCGCCAGATTTTTTTAAACCATTAAGGGTGTCTAGAATACCTTAGAATATAAAACCTCAACAATAAATAATTAAATGTGGAAATGCGTGCAATCTTTGAGCTATTTACAAACCTAAGACTAATGTTAATTTTTGTTTTTCTTTTCTGAACTAATTAAGCAAACCATGCATAAAAGACTTTGGTAAGAAACTATTTTTTCACCTTTAATTGCGCTCGCGTGTGTATGTAGATTCATAATTGGTTTACAATTTTAATAATTAATTAACTTTTTACTTTTTCAGTTATTTAATTTCTTTAATTTTTAATTTTTTTAATTTTTCCGTGTGTTACTTTTAGTGTCCTTTGTGTTTTTTTATGTTTTTAAATATATTTCAACGACAGTGTCGTGCTCTAGACCAGTAAAGTGATTTGTAGTTTTTAAGTGGTTTTTCGTGTTTTATAGTGTTTTTGTGTTTTTTGGTGTTCGCTGTATTGATAACTACATACTCACGAGCGCAATAGGAAATTTTACTACCAAAAACTGAACTTTCCCTGTGGTTGATGTGTTGTTCAGCACCAGGCCTTCGCTTTTCATGAGTTTCTTACCAAAGTTTTTTATGCATGGTTTGCTTAATTAGTTCAGAAAAGAAAAACAAAAATTAACATTAGTCTTAGGTTTGTAAATAGCTCAAAGATTGCACGCATTTCCACATTTAATTATTTATTGTTGAGGTTTTATATTCTAAGGTATTCTAGACACCCTTAATGGTTTAAAAAAATCTGGCGCTGAAGAGGGCTCACATCTGTGGCCGAAACGTTTGCCCATTGAAATTTTATGGTTTCCACCACCTAAAAGGTTGGAAAAAACGAACTGACCCCATGCCAATTCAATCATTACAAATTTAAATTTACTGTTCTAAGTTTCAGAAAAAATAAATGTACAGAATAGAAAATGTTATTATAATTACCTATCAAAAACTTTCTCTTCATCTTCCTTATCATTCCGAGAAGGTACGTTGGCATTAATTGCTATTTGTTCACCCTTAAGCTGATCGTAATTAACACTATGCGTGTTCAAAGCCACTTCGATTTTGACGTCTTGATTTTGTGGCTTTATTGCAGTCTTTAAGAATGTTGCATTGTCGTAACCGTCTTGTGCAGTACGTAGTGGATATGAAAATACAAAGAGCTTCTCCGCAAGTCTCTTCGAAAAATACACTGGGATCTAAAACATGAGAGGTTTTAAATTGCATTAAATTATTAACTAATGTACCAAATTAAAAATATCATAAATAAAAGGCATTTACATCTAAATCAATGAAATAAACTTCTGGAAATTTATATTTTACAAGTAATTGAAGAAAAAAAACCAGAAACTCAAAGTTTTTATTAAAAAAATTTGTTTGAATAAAAATGACTTTATTTTAGAACTAAACCGTATCTTGCAAAAGAGGCATCCCAAACATATTTTATTTCTAAAACAAAAGAAATTAATAGAATGTAAAGGTAAAAAAAGTTATGAGTGTCATTAAAATACTTCTAAAGTGGAGAAAATTATTTAAATAAATTGACTTAGCTTTCGTCAGGCTGGACGAATTTCATTTGTTCAAAGACCAAAAATCTCCATCCCAAGTAGAAAATTTGGATTCTTGCCAGTATTGACAATTCGCGTAGTACTGTGCTGGTAGTCAATCAACATTACCATCGGTACTATTAATAAATAAAATAACAAAACAAAACTTTTGAACAATATTATTTTTTAAGGCCATGAATCAACCAGACCACGTGACCAAATTCCTGTGAAAGTTCATGTAAGATAACTTTTTTATTTTACAAAATATCTTTCTGAAATTTCGAAAAATACAACAGAAGACGATAAAGAACGTCTGTCAACTTTGTTTGGGTGAAAATTTTTTACATTTAACTGTGATTGTCGATAAGTCTTCTAATTTTTTTCAAAACTTTTACTAAAAAGAAATCAACGGACGCGCTTTATTCTCTTTTTTATGTTTCCCAAATTTTCAGCAAGATGTTTTGTAAATTAAAAAAGTTATCTTACATGAACGAATTAATGTATAATTTAATCGCGTGGTCCGATCGATCCATGGCCTTAAAGGCATGTGATACTTAGAAAATTAGTAAACTTGATTAATTTCAGGTCTCTACATGTTTGTCTTGAATAAGGTAAATTTTGTTTTAAAAATTTATAAAATGGAAGAAAACGTGAAAATTTATCGACTTTGCGATAAGTAATAGCATGGTGTCTTACAAGTGAGAGAAGCATGCAATCAATTACAGACAAGTGTGAAGTTTGCAGTATGAGCATGAGCATACATGCTTTAGCTTTTCTCAAAATTTTATTTGATGATTTTAATCATTTTGGAGATGAGCAAGTACAAACAAAACTTTCGGGTGCTCACATGCCCTGAAGAATAAGTAGTTAAGGATAGAATTCGACTTTATATTACTACAAATTCAAAATAACATTAACGTCCAAGCAAAACTATAATTCAAAACTTCATGAAATTCGAAACAATGCGAATTCTTAAATCACTAAAACCACCAAACTTGGACTAACACTATCATGCAAGCTGTATCTCAATTAACAATTAAAACTTTTATCTGCATCTACCATTATCATAGGAACACCTTTGTCTCGGTATCAGGTGGGATACGCCAATAAAACCAGACGTGGAGTCCACATTTTGCGCATGGCATTGACTTCGAAAAGAGTGGGTTAGAATTGCGTTATTTTTCACTGACTGTTATGAGGAAAAAAACATGTGCTCAAATAATGGGCAATATCTGGCCACTTTTAACTCAAAAGTGAGGGGCAAAACTTGCGCCTCTTTGCGGACGGAGATCATAGCAATATTTCCGTAAATACGCGATGGCATATAAAAGGCGCAAAAAGTCGTCAATTTCCGTCCTAAGTCATGGATAAAGATGACTCGAGCAGAGTGCTCGAAATTAGGTCAATTTTTACAGAAAAACGTGGAGTCCAGTTTAATGGTCAATTTTTTAGTAAAACTTTGGTGGCGTGACAGAATTGATCAATTTTATTGAGTTATTTTTATTATTATTAGAAATTCTAAATGTTTCTGCTGAAAAATTTAAGCAGCTGTATCGACAGTTACGAGATAATAGTCCGAATTTTATATTTACTAATTAATAATTATTGCTCTATTTTTATGTCGATTTTGATCTCGATCAAAATATTTGATGACGCGAAATCTCCATGATTCGACTGATTTTCTACGTTCGAAATTTCAATTACAAACGTAGAATATGTCGACATTTTTAGTGCCTGGAAGTCTTGTTTATTTTTGATAGAATGCTAAAAAAAAGTTTCAAAACTTACAATATTAATAAGGCTTTTGAATGTCCCAGAAAATGAGTCTATGACCTTTCAATTCCTACACAAACGTTCAGTAACTGATAATTTTAAAAGCGCTCCATTTTTATCGAAGATTAAAATAATTACTTTTTATATTTGAAAAAAAAGTAACCCCAGCATACACAAGAATTAATATAGACAGATCTAAAGAACCCAAATAATTGATTCCATATTAAACTAGATTTTTGTAGATAATATGTATAAAAAAAACACTTGAAGTAGTGCTTTACTGTTGAAAATCTTGTTCTCTAATTAAATTTACGTAGAATTTAACGTAAAAGTGATAGTAACGAAATATGGCTATAAAATAACCATTACAATTTTTTTTGAAAGAACTTGTGCAAATTACATTGCAAGTTTAACCGGTTAGCATTAGATCGGCTACTAGAAAATCGACATAAGCAACAATGTCACTTACGTATATTTTTTCGTTTCATTGGGTCATCAAGTATGAAGTATATACATCTTATGTATGAATTTGGACATTTAATATCTTTAACATTTTGCATTAGCATTTATTTTTGTTTTGTATATTGTGAAGCTACATTATTATTTTTACGATTACACTTTAAAATTTACAATTATCCAACAAATCGGAGACAGGCCGTAAAATTAATAGTGTGTTAGGAGAAGGTTCAACTAGCCATAGCACAGTATTGTTTTGGTTTGCGAAATTTCGTTTCGAGTATTTCAGCCTTGAAAATGAACCACGTGGTAGACCTCAACCCAAAGTAAATAATGATGAACTGCAAGCTATTGTAGAGTGACACATTTGAAATTACTCGTAAGTTATCATTGAAATTTGGTATTTCTATCCCAACCATATTGGATCATTTGCGTCAAATCAACAAAGTGAAAAAGCTTGACAGATGGGTTCCGCACGAATTAAACGAACATCAGATGTAAAAACGTTCCGATGCTTAGTGATGGGACCTCGAAAGCAAAACCTCGGTTTTTTCGATATTTTTTCAAAAAAAATTTAAGTTATAAAAAAAAGTAATAAACACCATAACAACGTTATTTTAAAAATTCTCAATTATATTATTTATAAAAATTAGAACACTTATTCAGTTTACAAACCATAAAATTGAATTACGGGTGCAGGATGGTCTTCACCTGAAAATTTAATCTCCTAATTTAAAAAAAATATATATAATTACAGATTTTATCGCTTTATTAACATTTTTTTACAATACAAGAATGGTTACGAGATGGCAAAATATATCATGTTAATAGTTTTTCAATATCCTTGGAATTCTTCTGAATATTCTTTTTTTTTAATGGTCCCCATTGAAAAATGGAAAATTATCTAATCAAAATATCTACAGTAGGAAATGAGAATGCTTAAACTTGAAACCAAATATTCAATCCTGTACCTTTAATTTGAAACCTCAAAAAACTAATGACGATGTCGGTTCGCTACACCAGGCTACACTCGGTGTATCTATCGCACGAGAACAAGTGAAATGAAGTGAAATGAAGCGGCAAGTCTGTCTCTCTTGTTCTCATAATTCGTATAACCTAGCGGCCGTAGCGGTGAATGAAAACCTAAAAACATCGACTTTCGAACCATCGAAAACAAAAAGTTTCGATATTCGATGTAACCTCAACATCGAATCTTAAACATCGACATCGAAAGCAAAATCCTCGATGAGGTAGGTTGTCTAGAAATCGATTTCGCCAAAAGCTGTTTTCTCCCAGAAACTGTCAACTTCAGGCTACACTTCTTGATCGCTTATTATTTTCATAATAGAGAGACTAACACTTGTCAGAATGGGTGAATGTTGGTAGTGGAGAAATGTGTAAGTTTGAAATTGAACAATAGATGGCAATTAGAGTAAATTCTTTGAGAAGCATTTTGAAAAGTGAAGTACAAGAGAAAACTTTATTAAAACTATAGCTGTGAAAGTTAATGATTATATTTGAACATTAATGGTTACAAAAGCAAATTTTATTGCATTTTCAATGAGCGCGTTGTCTAGGATCATGCACCAGGTTACTAAAACAATACTCCACAGGAACTTTTTTTATATTCATATATTAAGGGTTATAAAAACAACTAACAATGCATTTTTGATGACCCTGTTGTCCAGGATCATGCACCAGGTCGCTAAAATAATAATCTACTGGAACTTTTTCTATACTCATATATTACGAGTTATAAAAACAACCAATGCATTTTTAATGACCCTGTTGTCTAGGATCATGCACCAGGTCGCTAAAATAATAATCTACTGGAACTTTTTTTATATTCACAGTTAAAAGTTATAAAAAAAATATACAATGCATTTTCAATGACCCCGTTGTCCATGATCATGCACCAGGTTGCTAAAATAATAATCTACTGGAACTTTTTTTATATTCACATTTAAAAGTTATAAAAAAAATATACAATGCATTTTCAATGACCCCGTTGTCTAGGATCATGCACCGGGTTGCTAAAATAATAATCTACTGGAACTTTTTTTATATTCACATTTAAACGTTATAAAAACAATTTACAATGCATTTTCAATGACCCCGTTGTCTAGGATCATACACCAGCTTGCTAAAACAATACTCCACAGGAACTTTTTTTATATTCATATACTAAGGGTTATAAAAGCAACTAACAATGCATTCTTAATGACCCTGTTGTCAACGATTCTGCACCAGATCGCTAAAGTAATAATCAACTGGAACTTTTTTTAAATTCCAACACTAAGTCTTTCAACAGAAATTCTATTGCATTTTCAATGACCCCGTTGACTAAAATCATGCACCAGGTCGCTAAAATAATAATCTACTGGAACTTTTTTTGAATTCGAGCACTTATTCTTTCAAAAGCAAATTCTATTGCATTTTCAATGGCCCCGTTGTCTAAGATCATGCACCAGGTTGCTAAAACAATATTCCACAGGAAATTTTTTTATATTCATATATTAAGGGTTATCAAAACAACTAACAATGCATTTTCAATGACCCCGTTGTCCTGGATAATGCACCAAGTTGCTAAAATAATAATCTACTGGAAATTGTAAATATTTGTAACAACTGTGAAAACTTCCGTAAATTATAATAAAAATCCCGTAGATTATTGTTTAAGTAACCTGGATTTTGAGCCTGGGGAACATGAACATTCAAACTGCAATAGAATTTGTTTTTTCGCTATATATATATATATATAAAAGTTTTTGAAAAGTTTTCGTAGATTATTAGTTTAGTAACTTGGAGTATGAATAAAAACAATGGGATCAATGAGATAGTGATGAACTTTGTATTTGTAGCTGTATATATAAATATTTAAAAAGTTCCTGTGGAGTGTTGTTTAAGCGACCTGGTGCATGATCTTATGCGATGGGGTCATTGAAAATCCAATAGAATTTTTTTTTGGAACAATTAGTGTTCGAATTTTAAAAAAGTTCAAGTAGATTATTATTTTAGCAACCTGGTGCAGAATCGTTGACAACAGGGTCATTGAAAATGCAATAGAATTTGCTTTTGGAAGAATTAGTGTTCGACTTTAAAAAAAGTTCCAGTAGATTATTATTTTAGCAACCTGGTGCATGATCCTAGACAACGTGGTCATTCAAAATACATTTTTAGTTGATTTTATAACTCGTAATATATGAATATAAAAAAAGTTCCAGTAGATTATTATTTTAGTGACCTGCTGCATGATCCTGCACAACAGGGTCAATAAAAATGCATTTTTAGTTGTTTTTATAACTCTTAATATATGAATATAAAAAATAGTTCCTGTGGAGTATTGTTTTAGCAACCTGGTGCATGATCCTAGACAACGGGGTCATTGAAAATGCAATAGAATTTGCTTTTGAAGAATTAGTGTTCGAATTTAAAAAAAGTACCAGCAGATTATTATTTTAGCGACCTGGTGCATGATCCTGGACAAAAGGGTCATTAAAAATGCATTGTTAGTTATTTTTATAACTCTTAATATATGAATATAAAAAAGTTCCAGTGGAGTATTGTTTTAGCAAGCTGGTGCATGATCCTAGTCAACGGGGTCATTGAAAATACATTTTTAGGTGTTTTTATAACTCGTAATATATGAGTATAGAAAAAGTTCCAGTAGATTATTATTTTAGCGACCTGGTGCATGATCCTGGACAACAGGGTCATTAAAAATGCATTGTTAGTTGTTTTTATAACTCTTAATATATGAATATAAAAAAAGTTCCTGTGGAGTATTGTTTTAGTAACCTGGTGCATGATCCTAGACAACGCGCTCATTGAAAATGCAATAAAATTTGCTTTTGTAACCATTAATGTTCAAATATAATCATTAACTTTCACAGCTATAGTTTTAATAAAGTTTTCTGAGAAAACTTTATTAAAACTATTGTACTTCACTATTGTACTTCACTTTTCAAAATGCTTCTCAAAGAATTTACTCTAATTGCCATCTATTGTTCAGTTTCAAAATTACACATTTCTCCACTAACGACATTCACCCATTCTGACAAGTGTTAGTCTCTCTATTATGAAAATAATAAGCGATCAAGAAGTGTAGCCTGAAGTTGACAGTTTCTGGGAGAAAAAACTTTTGGAGAAATCGATTTCTAGACAATTAATACCCTACCCTCGATGATTCCGACGTTTTCGATGTCTAGGTTCCATCACTACCGTTGCTTGCGTTTTTTTGCTTTCGCGGAATAAAGGAAAACCTTCTCTGCATTGTTTCGTCACTTGAAATGAAAAAGGGATTCTCTATGATAATCATAAACGTCCAGGAAGCTAGTCAAATAAGGATGGAGCACCAAAATACAGGCTAAAACCAAACTTTCATCAAAAGAAGTTCATGGTTACTGCTTGGTGGACGACATGATAAAAAATTTGGCAAAAAAACAGATGGGATTAGTGAACAGAGACAGGCCAATTGTCGTTGATTTGACTGGTTGGCCGGACTTCACATATGATTTTTTGCGTTTGGGGTTGTTGTAATGGATCCATTTTTCATCTCCAGTAACAATCCGAAGCAAAAATGACTTCTTTTCGTGGCGTTACAGTAGCATTTCGGACATTCAAAACCGCCTTTCAACGTCTCCCGGCTTGAGTTTATGTGGAACCCAATTTTCTTGCTTTTGAATGTATCCGGCTGCTTTTACCAGGTCTAGAAGTATGAAACCAGAATTTCCCTATAGTTGGTGCTTGCCATCAGTTTAGGGACCGTGCGACCGCTTCTACAGCGCCATTTTCTCCCTCTAGCAGCTGAGAAAGATTTTCAGTAGACAACAACCCAAGTTCGATTTACCAGTGTATTTACTACAAGCATTAAAATGTCGAGTTTTGTACCTACAAACTACGATTTGCAGACAGCACTGGTTTTTTGTTACCACTTGAAGAAAACTGCTGCAGAATCGCATCGAATGCTTGTCGAAGCTTACGGTGAACACGTTCTTGGCAAAACACAGTGTTTCGAGTAGTTTAAAAAATTCAAAAGTGTTAATTTTGATGTGAAATACGAAGATCGTGGAAAACCACCGAAAAAGTGCGTTTGGTTCGATCAGAAGGTTGTTATCTATTATGAGCTGCTAAAACCTGGTGAAACTGTCAACACGAATCGCTACCAACAGCAAATGATCGATTTAAATCGAGCATTACAAGAAAAACGACCGCATTATCGAAGAAGGCAACACAATGTCATTTTTCTTCACGATAATGCCCCATCACACACAGCGAAACGGGTCAAGGAAACGATCGAGACGTTCAGTTGGGAAATACTGGCGCATGACGCTTATTCTCCAGACTTCGCTCCGGCGGATTACCATCTGTTCGCATCACTGGGCCACGTTCTCGCTGAACAACGCTTCACTTCGTACGAAAATGTACGAGAATGGCTGGATAACTAGTTTGATTCAAAAGACGAACAGTGTTATTGGCGTGGCATTCATCACCTTCCGCAGAGCTGTGAAAAATGTGTAAATAGCAATGGAGATTACTTTGAATAAAATATTTTCGATCATTTTTATGCAACAGACGTGTAACTTTTGCAAAAAAATTCCGGTTTCATACTTCTAGACCTGGTAAACGTTTTGAAATGGCTGCTTGAGTGACTCCCAAAGATTCTGCGAGCTCTTCTTGTTTTTGGCAACAATCTGCATCGAGTAATGCTTCCAGTTCTTCATCTTTAAACTTTTTTGGCTGCCCAGGACGTCCTTTGTCTTCCAAGCCAAAATCACCACTTTTAAATCGTGCAAACCACTTTTGGCACGTTCGCTCAGCTAGAGCATGTTCACCATAAACTTCCACCAAAATACGATGACTTTCGGCAGCAGTTTTCTTCATATTAAACTAATGAAGAAGAACTCCCCACAAAAACACTTTTTTAGGCACAAAGTTCGACATATTTGAGTGAAAAAAAATTATTGTTGTTTACGCATCAGTGTCTCCAGATCGTGGGATTTTTCGGCCCCCACCACGTTCCCATCTGGGAGAAACACATGCAAACGTGGCGTGTCAGTGTGTCGGCTCTGCTACACGCTGCGGTCACCAGCTTCGTGTAAAGCCGAAGGTGCACGAAGACGGACTTCGTTACAATGCTTGAGTTTTCAAGTTATTTTTAGATTTCACGCTTTCGTTTATCGAGTCGAAATTAAGAATTGTATTTTTCTCGAGTACGTGCAAAAGAGGCGCGAAGCAGACGACGAATTTGAATTTACGAAGTATATAGTTCAAGAAATAACACTTTTCTTCAATTTCTTGAAGAAAGTCTGCATGAAATAAACATCAGTATGATCTTGGAAAATTTCATGAGGATTTCAACACTTCAAAAATAAACTTTCAGTGAAATTTAGTGACAATAAATGTATAAAATTTGAATCAATATATAATTTTCCATTCAAATTTATATACTGCTTACTAATTTTGTACATTTAACAATTTTTCAATTAGAACAATATTTTCTATCAAGATAAAATGAACATAAAATTCAAGTTCATAATTTATATTTTCAGTTATATGTTAGAAATATTTTCATCTCACATTTTTGTAGCCTAAGCACAAACTTTTCCTTCCCAAACTTCAAATCTCTCCGGAAATGGAAAATTGTCTAATAGCAGTAGATAAATTAAAAAGCTAAAATATGTGTTTATTGGTATTTCCATATTAAAATATAAATATCAATCAACTTTAAATTTTACATAAAAATGTTCGTTCGAAGTGTTCAAATCTTGTTACAATTTGACAAGATTTTATGGAGGAGTGCAATCTTTTGGATGAAATATTTTGTAGTTCTTAATTTGTCTGTCCGTCTGAAATCGCAGTAAGATTTGAACAGTAAACAACAAATTTTCCAATAGAATTCAGGATCAATAATAATTGATTCAGGAAATACTTCAACTCTGTAGAGCATTTTTGTATTTCGAATTCAAAATGTGTGCTTAAGCCACAAAAAAGTAAGCTGAAAATGTAGATATAAAACTAATTATGTCATGTTTATGTCTTCTTAATGGAAAATACTTTGCATATAATTCTCTAATTCGATATTTTTTTAATGTATGAACATTCAAGAAATTGATAAATATTCCATCTTTTTATAGGAACTAAAAATTTCCGGATAATGCTTTGATTGAGAAAGCTAAAAATTTGTCAAATATTGATATAAATTGCAATTTTACAATTGCATTATTTTTCAAATATTTTAACATCTCTTCAATCTTTATAATTCTTACAGAAGTTTATTTCATGTGAGTGACTTTTTCTTTTTCTAATGAAAGATTTCGTAATTCTAAATTCGGCCCAATTCGTAACATTGTAAAAAAATTTTAAAACTTCATAAAAATTTTTTTTCTGTTTTATTCAAAGTCTTAATAAATATTCAATGTTTGGAATCGACATATTAAGTAAATGATTTTTAATTTCTGGGAATAAACTGCTTTAATAAGACAATCTTTCTTCTTTGTGAGAAATCTCAATTTTAAAATTAAAATTCTACGCATAGGATACAAAAACATAATATGAAAATACTTTTATTACAGAATTTTGAAATATACAAGTTGACCAATTTTTAATCGAGTAAATCGGCTACTTTAAGCAAAAAATTATGTTAAAAATATTTTATCAAAAAAAAATAAGACACATTAAATTACGGTTTAAAATCCACATTCATAGATTGATGGTAAAAGCAGTTTAAAGTTGTTTAATCTTACGTTTTAGTGACGTATGCACAGACTTTTAATCAGATAAATGAAATGCTTTATAGAAAGTCAAAATTTTCTTATTACTGCACTTAATCAAATTTATAAAGTAAAAATATTTTTTAATTGATGCTTTCACTCAATTCTTTAAACATTCATTAATTGAAAATTGTACTCAAAATTTAATCTTGCAGCGTTCCAATATTCCCACAATGTTACAAAATCTTATTAATCATTATTTTAGTCGAATTATTTTCAAAATATTTAAAAAATAAATGTAAATATTTTGATTAAATACTCTGTCAAATTTTGCATTTGACTGATCTTGCAAAATTGTTGAAAGTTTTGAATACCGATAGAAGAAACTTTAAATGAAATTTTATGTCCATAAATGCTTAAAGTTCTATATAGAAATATCAACTACAACATTCTCAAATTTTATAAATAAACTACTAAATTCAAAAAGTTTCGGATTTTTTTAAAAACTGTACAAATTTCAAATATGAATCAGTCAAAATCTACTGATTATCAGTGAAATTTGACTGATTTAAATAACTAAAAACAGGTTACTGTGAATCAGTCAAATTTCACTGATTACTGCAGTGAAAAGTAACTGATTTAACAGTGAAAAATATTGTTTCCACTGATGATTCAGTGAAAAGGCAAATTACTGATTCAATCAGTGAAAATTTGACTGATTCAGATTTAGAGTGTATACAAATTTCAAATATAAAGTGTACTCTGTACATTAATCAAACAAATTTAGAAGATGAATATTTTAATAAATATTCCTAAATATTATTGGAATATGATACATATCGATTTAGAAAAACTTCTTCAAAGTACTCAGACATTTTTCTTAGTTTACGACATTTTTGCACCATGTTTGACCTTTGGGTAGGACTCAAGAAAACTATTGTAGACATACTTTCATTACTTAGTAAAATACTATGAAGACTTGCTTTTTAAATTAAAGCGAAAACTTTTAAAACCTTTAACAATCGGTTGCATAGATTCGGCTCTAATCTTGGACGCAATTAGAGAAATAGGTTTTTTTTCTTTTTTTAGATCTAGTTTTTGCCTTAAACATAAAAGAAAGAAAACACATTTGAAATATTAAAATAAAAAAGCTGGTTCATTCTTAGAGAATCCCAAATATTCTGAAATAAAACTCCTTTCCACAACACCACGGAGGTAGAGTTTAAGGCTCGTTTTTTTTACGTGGTATCCCCTGTAGGCCTAGTCCACGTCCTACGAAACGAAAAGGGTTTTTGCTTTCAAGCAAAAAGAAAAAAGGAAAAAAATGAAGCAAAGTGGTAAAAAACGCTACAAATGTAGCCCGTACTTCAGGCTTGCCTCTATCAAATGCCAGTATACGTCGAACAAAAATGTTTTGTTTTAAATCAAATAATGAAGAAGTTTGAGTAATTCGGGATGATTGGGGGTGCTTGGTTATTGTGAGTCCCCTTGCCTCTCACTTATGCCCAAAGCGTGATATTACTCAATTTCAGTATGTTTTCTTGCTCACAAAATAATAATTAAAACTAAACAATTTCCATACCCGAGGCACGCGAAGAAAGGAATAAAGAACGTATCTCTGATATAAGAAATAAAATGTCATTATTTTGTGAGTAAGAAAGGGGTTTGAAATTGATTAACGCCATGCCTTGGCCATTAGAATTAATCCTCTCCTTCGTGAGCGAAGAGCGACAAACCACTTTCCCTATCACTTTCTGCCATCTCATATAGATTTTCGGTCATTAATTGCAAATGCTTCGAAGTGATGCTCGTTGTTCTGGCTGTTTCAGCTCTCGCCTTTAGGGTTGATTGAGTAACACAAATTGAGTTGACCGTCCTATTTCCTAGGCGATTTCTTTTGGGAGTTTTCGCGTCCGTGAGCTTGGAGAAACCTCGCTCCGCCTCAGAATTTTAATGAGGAAGACTCCGAACACGATTCAATACTGAGGTCAAATTAGGAAAAAGTTTTTCTCCTGTACTCGTCGAAGATACACCGATACTGGACCACATTTCGTCAAAAGATAAATTCGACCACTTTTCTTTGAGTTCCTGTCTGATTTTGAGTAAAGAATCCCACTCTTTTTGTACACCTATTCTATCAAACGACCCTAAATCTTGACAAACTTTCCAGACCCTAGGAAAAGTTTCGCTTCGATCAGCATAGAAAGCTACTTGAGGCCGGAAAACAGCAACGCAAGACAAAAAGATGTCATCAAAAGGAAGTCGATTGCGAATTTCTTCGCTTGCTGTGACATAAAATTTCAAGCAATTACGAAGAAATAGATCAACTTCTACTATTTGCAACTTCTTGTTTGTAAGTTGCTGCTGGAAATATTCTCGCGTTTCCTTACCAACGTCAATGTCTTGAAGCGGCTTTTGATTACTAGGATCTGCAAAGTTAACATTTCTAATGATTTGAAAGAATAAATTCGATTGAAGAAGACCCTCTTTCAAATAACTGCTAAGAATCCATACGAAGAATTTAGCCGAGTTTGGCTGGAGTTCCTGAACCATTGTTTCGCGACTTTGAAATTTCGCATTGTATACGTTGAACCTATTCAAAGTAAATTTCAAGAATAGGAAATATGCGAGTGTCAAAGGATTCTGCATTTTTCCTAACAAGTCTTTGGCCTTCTCTACCTTCTCAGATACGAGGACCATAAGATACTGAAGAATAACTTCCCAATTCTTTATTATAATATCTATGCATCGATAGCGGACAAGCCAGCGAGTTTCAGAATGACTAGGAATTTTTTGATAGTCATTTCCTAATTCCAAAACAATCGATCGAAAAATAGCCGTTCGCTTGGAGCTAGCATTAAGAAAAGCTGGCAAATCTTTGATTAAATCCTCTACATCTGGGATTGTGGCACAAGCATATTTTGCTACTATTGCTGTCGAATGCGAGACACACGGGAAAACAATTAAACGGGGACTTTTTTCCTTTAATTTTGTTTTAAATGAGGACCTATTGCCGACCATCACCTGTGCATTATCACAAGCTAAAGCACAGATATTAGATAAAGGGATTTTCTGCCCGGACAATGCTTTTTCGAACGCATCAAAAATTTTAGAGGCAGAACAATCCGAAGCATTTACATTAATAAGCTGGAGCAATTCCACCCTGACAGAAAATGTCGTTGGCTCCACATATCGAACCATTAATGACAGCCACTTTTCTAGAGTCCTGTCGGTCGTTTCGTCTTCGTACACTGAAAATGATTGCTTACGCAAAATATTTGCCATGCTATCAGTTTCAGCAGCATATACGACGTTATTTACAACTAGGACCATTTTAGTGTGGCTCAATCTAACGTCTTTTAAAACCGAAGGTTCCATATCTTGGAAAAGTCCTATCAATTCTGATGAAATCGCGAATGGTAAATTATGTTCTACGAAAAATGTACTAATCCTAATCTCTGCTTCTTGTACTTTCTGTTTGAAAGTAACACTTTCCGGAATCGTGGAATTTGTGAATTCTGAAGCAGAAGAACTTGCTACACAAGGTTCAACACTGTAAGAATTGGCAGTTACATTAGAAGAATTTTCACTTACTACTCCATAACATTCTAATTTATTTGAAAACTCTTGCTTCTTTCTGTGTGATAAAGATGCTTCATGCTTTTCAATTTCCGATTTGCCACATAGCAACGTTTTATTGCAAATTTTGCAATGAAATCTTGTTTCATCTGCTAATGTAACCACCCACTCTCTCCACGACGGAAATTCCTCAAACCATCCCAACTGAAAGTTTTTTGCATTTTTCATGACTTTTCTAGCGGGTTGACATTCGTTTGAAGCAGAGTTCAAACGATGGTCAACCTTCGTTTGAACCTGGCTGTCCTTCAAAACACTCGAATTTGGGTCAACCGGATTACTCATTATGAACAATAAATTATACGACGAAGGAAAACAGAATTATTTGAAAAGAATTAATAAGATGAAAAGTCGATAAAATTGAGCGAATGTGAATAATTTGTAATCTGCACACAAATTAAGTTTCACAAAATAAACTTACCCACAAGCATCAAACAATAACGTACGTAAGAGCACTCACGTATCACCAAATAATAATATAATATTCTTACTTTTGCCGTTTTCAATAAGGAATTACGATAAAAATACGAAGAATCCACACTCTTGCCTTCTCAAATAACGCATAAAGCGAGAATTAAGTATATCTTAGAAGAAAACAAAAGAAGGTTGCTATTATTATTTGTTTTCGTCTCCAATTTGACCTCTATACCGTTCGTTTGCGATTTAAAACATTGGTAACTTTTTGGCTATTAATCTGATTGAGCTACAACTTTTCAGAAAACTTTCTTTACTAAAGTATTAAAATTTTTCTCCTGTAGATAGTTTCAGAAAATGTAGACACTTAATACAATATTAATAAAATCGTAAAATTCTGAAAATTTGTTAAGCTAGCGCGAGTGGAAGTAGAGAAAACAATTTTTTTTTTAAATGTACTTCTCCCAATTACTTGAAAAATTAGAAGTTTTAAAAAATTTTGCAAAAGGAAAAACGATGTGCCTTGAAAGTGAACATAAAATTTATTGAACTATTACTAGTAAACTCTACCTCCGTGGTGTTGTGGAAAGGAGTTTTATTTCAGAATATTTGGGATTCTCTAAGAATGAACCAGCTTTTTTATTTTAATATTTCAAATGTGTTTTCTTTCTTTTATGTTTAAGGCAAAAACTAGATCTAAAAAAAGAAAAAAAAACTATTTCTCTAATTGCGTCCAAGATTAGAGCCGAATCTATGCAACCGATTGTTAAAGGTTTTAAAAGTTTTCGCTTTAATTTAAAAAGCAAGTCTTCATAGTATTTTACTAAGTAATGAAAGTATGTCTACAATAGTTTTCTTGAGTCCTACCCAAAGGTCAAACATGGTGCAAAAATGTCGTAAAATAAGAAAAATGTCTGAGTACTTTGAAGAAGTTTTTCTAAATCGATATGTATCATATTCCAATAATATTTAGGAATATTTATTAAAATATTCATCTTCTAAATTTGTTTGATTAATGTACAGAGTACACTTTATATTTGAAATTTGTATACACTCTAAATCTGAATCAGTCAAATTTTCACTGATTGAATCAGTAATTTGCCTTTTCACTGAATCATCAGTGGAAACAATATTTTTCACTGTTAAATCAGTTACTTTTCACTGCAGTAATCAGTGAAATTTGACTGATTCACAGTAACCTGTTTTTAGTTATTTAAATCAGTCAAATTTCACTGATAATCAGTAGATTTTGACTGATTCATATTTGAAATTTGTACAGTTTTTAAAAAAATCCGAAACTTTTTGAATTTAGTAGTTTATTTATAAAATTTGAGAATGTTGTAGTTGATATTTCTATATAGAACTTTAAGCATTTATGGACATAAAATTTCATTTAAAGTTTCTTCTATCGGTATTCAAAACTTTCAACAATTTTGCAAGATCAGTCAAATGCAAAATTTGACAGAGTATTTAATCAAAATATTTACATTTATTTTTTAAATATTTTGAAAATAATTCGACTAAAATAATGATTAATAAGATTTTGTAACATTGTGGGAATATTGGAACGCTGCAAGATTAAATTTTGAGTACAATTTTCAATTAATGAATGTTTAAAGAATTGAGTGAAAGCATCAATTAAAAAATATTTTTACTTTATAAATTTGATTAAGTGCAGTAATAAGAAAATTTTGACTTTCTATAAAGCATTTCATTTATCTGATTAAAAGTCTGTGCATACGTCACTAAAACGTAAGATTAAACAACTTTAAACTGCTTTTACCATCAATCTATGAATGTGGATTTTAAACCGTAATTTAATGTGTCTTATTTTTTTTTGATAAAATATTTTTAACATAATTTTTTGCTTAAAGTAGCCGATTTACTCGATTAAAAATTGGTCAACTTGTATATTTCAAAATTCTGTAATAAAAGTATTTTCATATTATGTTTTTGTATCCTATGCGTAGAATTTTAATTTTAAAATTGAGATTTCTCACAAAGAAGAAAGATTGTCTTATTAAAGCAGTTTATTCCCAGAAATTAAAAATCATTTACTTAATATTTCGATTCCAAACATTGAATATTTATTAAGACTTTGAATAAAACAGAAAAAAAAATTTTATGAAGTTTTAAAATCTTTTTACAATGTTACAAATTGTGCCGAATTTAGAATTACGAAATCTTTCATTAGAAAAAGAAAAAGTCACTCACATGAAATAAACTTCTGTAAGAATTATCAAGATTGAAGAGATGTTAAAATATTTGAAAAATAATGCAATTGTAAAATTGCAATTTATATCAATATTTGACAAATTTTTAGCTTTCTCAATCAAAGCATTATCCGGAAATTTTTAGTTCCTATAAAAAGATGGAATATTTATCAATTTCTTGAATGTTCATACATTAAAAAAATATCGAATTAGAGAATTATATGCAAAGTATTTTCCATTAAGAAGACATAAACATGACATAATTAGTTTTATATCTACATTTTCAGCTTACTTTTTTGTGGCTTAAGCACACATTTTGAATTCGAAATACAAAAATGCTCTACAGAGTTGAAGTATTTCCTGAATCAATTATTATTGATCCTGAATTCTATTGGAAAATTTGTTGTTTACTGTTCAAATCTTACTGCGATTTCAGACGGACAGACAAATTAAGAACTACAAAATATTTCATCCAAAAGATTGCACTCCTCCATAAAATCTTGTCAAATTGTAACAAGATTTGAACACTTCGAACGAACATTTTTATGTAAAATTTAAAGTTGATTGATATTTATATTTTAATATGGAAATACCAATAAACACATATTTTAGCTTTTTAATTTATCTACTGCTATTAGACAATTTTCCATTTCCGGAGAGATTTTAAGTTTCGGAATGAAAAGTTTGTGCTTAGGCTACAAAAATGTGAGATGAAAATATTTCTAACATATAACTGAAAATATAAATTATGAACTTGAATTTTATGTTCATTTTATCTTGATAGAAAATATTGTTCTAATTGAAAAATTGTTAAATGTACAAAATTAGTAAGACGTATATAAATTTGAATGGAAAATTATATATTGATTCAAATTTTATACATTTATTGTCACTAAATTTCACTGAAAGTTTATTTTTGAAGTGTTGAAATCCTCATGAAATTTTCCAAGATCATACTGATGTTTATTTCATGCAGACTTTCTTCAAGAAATTGAAGAAAAGTGTTATTTCTTGAACTATATACTTCGTAAATTCAAATTCGTCGTCTGCTTCGCGCCTCTTTTGCACGTACTCGAGAAAAATACAATTCTTAATTTCGACTCGATAAACGAAAGCGTGAAATCTAAAAATAACTTGAAAACTCAAGCATTGTAACGAAGTCCGTCTTCGTGCACCTTCGGCTTTACACGAAGCTGGTGACCGCAGCGTGTAGCAGAGCCGACACACTGACACGCCACGTTTGCATGTTTCTCCCAGATGGGGACGTGGTGGGGGCCGAAAAATCCTACGTTCTGGAGACACTGTTACGCATCAAATGAATGACATATACTGAAAAAGACTCACAATGACAGTAGCTTTCCAACGCATGTTCGGAATATTGGAACGATGGAATAATAATCAAGTTACGCCATCTCTTAGCAAACCGCACGAATTAAGTTATAGATCCAATATATCGATGCCTCTTGAGTGTACTTTGAATAATTGAAATATTATTTTATTGGAAAAACATCAAATCAAACTTTTGAATCCGTACTTCCAACTTCATACTTAATGACCTAATATATCAAGTGGCAGTGAATATGGCTGGGTAACAAGCTCGTATTTTCTTTCGGGGGACTGATGTGGTATATAAAATTAGTTGCCTAAATCATATAATAATTTGTTGTAACTATTTAACTTGCTACTTCAACAAAATGAATAGTTACTGCAAATGTTTATATGGATGAGGCAACTAATACAAGATAATTTGTTGGACCAAACGCTTAAAGTCAAATATTTTTATTGTTATCAAAATAATCCGCTAGAGACTCTACAACCGTTTAGTCTTACAAATACATTGTGGCATACTTATGGGAAAAATTATTTAAAAAATTTTTTAAAACCGTTTTTGACTTGAATTTGATAAGAGACTTTTTCAGTAGACTTTCTAATGAGTAATTAATACTTTTAAAATACAAAAAGATATTAATATCTGGAACAATATTGTGTAGAAATTCACTATAAAAGTTAATTTTTTCCATTATTCTTCCAGATCTTAATATACCTTAAGTATTTAATAAAATACTTTTTACGATCAGTAAGAAGTTCAAGATTTGCAACATACTGTTAGATAGAAGCGTGGATAGTTCTAAAAGTATTTTATTGTCCTTTAAGGGCAAAAACTCTCAATATTTGGGAAACTGACAAAAACTGAAGATATCTCGAAAACCCTGATACTTCGGATAACAGCATATATTATAAAATTTGTTTCTTTTGACTTCTTCTGCCACCCCATTCAATATTGATATCGACTTTCCTACTAACATCCTGTATATTCTTCTCAGACGTTAAAAAGTATTATTTTGAATCTAAAATTAATATTTTAGAAAAAAATGTGTAAAAAATAAGCAGAGTACATTTTAATGTTTCAAATCTTACTTAATTCCTTTTTATCTTAGATATCGTTAAAGTAATTCTAAATTGAAGATCTATAACGTGAATATGCTAAAGCACGGTACCCGTACTCTCTCGGTATGGCCAAGTTGGTTTGACAATCTATTGCAATACATTAGGTTCAGCAACTTCAGTGTATTGCAATACATTGTCAAACCAACTTAGCCATATCGAGAAAGTACGGATACCGTGCGTTTTTCGCAAGCAGAGTGGTGTGCTTTCTTAGTATGACTCTGGAACGAATTTGGTATATCGGCTTTGTTATTTTGGCATATTGATGTCCATACAAAATCCGCTCAAATTTGTGCAACAAAAGTAAAATGTGTTGCGATTTTAGTAAATTCAGATTTTATCCAAAACTGGTAAATCTTTTTTACCAATATCACATAAAAAGTCGCTTACGAAAATTGTAGCGGCACCTCATGCGAAATTCGAAGGAGATTTTTTTCGGTGTATGTAACGCTTATTGTTATTCACTTTGGGTGAATTAGGTATTTATCAAATTCATTTTACTCGACTAGGATTTAATAGATGTTCAAATGTCCTTATGTCCCAATTTTAATCGACAGAGTTGAGTAAAATTACTTTAACAATTTTTCTCCGTGTACATATGTCCAAACACCAAAAATTTGAGCACATGTAATTCGAAAATCCGTTAATCTTAGGTTCGTACTCTGACATTATGGTCAATAAATTTACAGAATGTGTAAATTTGAAATCTCCGCTCAAATCAATGTGGAAGACATTTTGATAATCAGATGGGAATTTTATGTATGTGCAAAATCTACATTGCATTCTCGTTGATTTCATTATGGTTTCTAATTCCTATTTAAATTTGTCTTTTCGTGTGATGTAAAATTCAAGAAGATCTTTAAATTAAATTAAATGTTGTTTTCAACTTACATTCTGAACTGTGGCTTATTTTTTCCATATTATATTTATAAGAATGTTTTTTTACAAATATCTTAATATCGCTCATAAAATCTGCTTTATTTTGATGTGTACTTCTGCATTGAAATTTACGTGGATTTTTTAAGTAGAAAACTGAGTCATAGTTAACACAACATTGAGATTGATGTTTAAAATCATCTTAAAGTTGCACTCAAAATTACCGTGAAAAACAAAAATAAAATCTATATTTAATTCGAAGTTTGTATAATGTTTCAAATTTTCATCTAATTATCAACATTGATTCCCACGTTGTTTTCCACGTGGAAATTTTGAATAAAAAACGCAAAAAGAATAATAATCTACATATTAATGAGTGGGCAATATTAAAAAAATTACGGATTTCCATTCAAATTGTTTACCTTAAACTAAATAAATCAAACCTTTACTGAAATCGCAATGAAAGCTGAACCAAGTTATCATATTGTATTACATATTTAATATCCTTATGAGGTAGACCTAACCTATGAATCACGCAAGTTATCAAACATAGATATTATTCTGTACCTCTTTGACCACAGGATCGTCTTCTTCGGAATTCTTGGATTCTGACATTTATAAAATGTTTTTTAAATAAATTTCTCGAAAATAGTTTGACCCACGAGTATCTTACAATGTTTTACTCCAAATCGTCCAACTGCCGAATACAACCAAATCCAAAAAGCAGTCGTGCCCAGTGCCCAGTCATGCCTAGTACGTAGACATACTGACGTTCTGAGTTCTGACGTACCACGACAGCACTAGAGTGGTAGGGGTGTGACGAGCGACTATCCCTCGCTCGTGTCTGCGCAAGAGGGAAGCACTTACCGGTACAAATTTACGCGGAATTATTTGAATATTTAAGATTTGCAATAAATTGATATTTGAAATTTTTCTTACTGTAAAAAAAATATAAAGAAGAAGCATACAAAGAGAAACTAATAACATGAATTTCGAAAAGTGGTTGAACTCGGTGCGTAGTTAGATTAGGAATGATTAATATTATAAGTCATAATATTTAGTTTGAGAACGACGAAGAAATTATAGAGTAATCAAAGCTAAATAAAATTTGAGTGTCGTGGCAAGGGCTTCAGAGAACCCTGGACGAGCACGAGGTTTTATAAAATGTAAACTTAGATATAAGAAACCGTTTGTAAGCGAAAAGCCAAATGAGTTATCAGATTTAATTACCAAAAAAACTTTCCAAGGTATAATTTATCATATGTGAATGATATTTTTATTAAAATTTATCTTGACAGCGAGTGCGTGAGGTCTTAGAGAAATTTGAATCGTACTCAAGATTTAAAAGGTTTTCTGGGAAGCTATTAAACTAGCCTGTAAACTTAAGGTGGTCCTTCTATAAAGAATTAAGACATTTTATTGGTTGGACGTATGAGTGACGTATGTTAACGTAAACTTAATGTAAAGCGGTAATTGGATGAATGTGAGGTGGGGGAGTGTCAAAGATCTAGCTAGCGAGAATAGACTAGCGCGAGAGATCTAGATTTTGGAAAAAGAAGTCAGTCAGACGTTTGCTTTTAACTCCAAAACATTTATTTCGGCTCTGACTTTAATTTTGTTTAACGTGAATCTTTCTTAATAAAATTATACTTTCAAATTTATAAAATGTGTGCTATTAGAAGAAAGGTTGGTCATGGAGTAATTGTGTCATGTTTTGGACGACGAAATATAAATAATAATATCTCAGTTAATTTTTAACTTCTTAGGTTGACGTTTGGTGGAAAAGTAGCAGACTTTATGCTCTTCAAATGTATAGAAAAAGGACACTTTAAGATAATACGTTTTTGCCCCAAACATGGCTTCAAACGCTTGAACGCAGCAAAGTGACAGTGGTGAGGGGAGAAGGCGACTAGGCACACTGAATCACTTTGCTGCTTTCAGGCGTTTGAAGCTATGTTTGGGGCTTTTTTAAATAAACTTTGCAACATTTTAGCGAAAAACCAAGATTGACGTTCTGTTGTGCTTGATTTATATTTTTAAAAGCCGTTTTCAAAATAAAAATCGGACCACCTCTGCGGCAAGCAGACATTTTGCAATTAACGCATTATATAAATTAAAGTGTCAATAGCGCGGAAACGTATTATCTTAAAGTGTCCGTTTTTTCATACATTTGAAGAGCATAAAGTCTGCTACTTTTCCACCAAACGTCGACCTAAAAAGTTAAAAATTAACTGAGATATTAATTTGTTTAACAAAAGCTAAATTTCCCGGTTTTCCAAATTTACTCCGCTTCCAATTATCTAATCAGATCAAGCGACAGCTCATTTTGTTTGCAATTCAATTGCCTACAATTTTTCAATTGATGTCATTAAGATTGGATAATTACCTTTAATGTTATAAACAAAAAACTAAAAATCTGCCCGCTTCGCGGGCACATTCTCATCGCGCGCAGCTCGCAAGTTTGAGCGCGCCCAGGGCGCGCGATTCGATCGTCGCGCTTCGCGCTCCGGAATTTTTGAAGGTCGCGCTTCGCGCTCGGTCTTGTGCTCTTCGCATACATTTAAGTTTATTTCTTATAATTTGATACTGAAGCTCAAACCAATTTTATAATAATATTACAGATGATGTGAATTACACATTTTCTCAAAGTCACTGAATTTCTTTTTGAATTTAAGTGAAACAGGAAATTCAATTTACTTAAGGCTCTATCAGCCTTAAGGAAAACATTCTCATCATGACGCTCGCGCTTCGCGCTCGATTTTCTGTATACATTTCAGTAACTTTTTAAGAAATTACATGGTTAAAATAATTTATTTTCTTCCAAATCTCTCAAAAATAAAAAACAATCGTAAACTTTATTTAAGGAAACGATTTTGCAGAACAACGCTTATTTCGTATCTCACATATTTTGTCTAAAAAATGGAATTTTTGAATTTTAATCGTATTTTTTGGAATTGAAACGAAAAATATATGTTTGATCAGAAACTGTGTGAGACAAAATTTGTAGATCTTTTTGAAACGAACAACTTTTTATTCTCACGCTTGTTTCGTATTACACATATTATTGTTAAAAAATTGAATTTTGGATTTTCAATAGTTTTTTTTTTAAACTAAAAAGAAAAGTATGCATCTTATGAAAAAATGTTACAATTCAAATTTGTTCGTATTTATTTATATAATAATATTGTATCATAACGTTTTTTCGTATCTCGTATAATTTAACTGGAAAATGGAATTTTGATATTGACTTTTTTCGAAAGGTTATTTTCAAAAACACAAAAGTAGTGCTCAATCCCTCAATTTTGATTGGATGTGGCTGGTTATCGAACTTGTCCTTACTTTTTCGGCTCCGATAAAGTGTGCCAAAGCTCAATTCAATCTGATAATTCTATGGCGAGTTATGCCGCACTCGACCTACTACAGACAGACAGACACTTTCGTAAAAACCATTTTTTCTGACTCAGGGGGTCTCAAAACGTAAAGTTTTGATGAAAATTTCGAAAGTCATTTTTCACATAAAACCAATACCTTCTCATCCGTGATGAGAATGTAAAAAAAGTGCGATTTTTTCGTCTTAAATGTTAATAAAAAATATATAAATCATATTCCGTTGACCAAAACATGATACAATTACTCCATGACCAACCTTTCTTCTTATGGCGCAGCCCGTTTTCTGAAATAAATAATGTCCTAAATCATTCATAACAAATCCCCTGTTGCTTGGACTATTAGGTAAAAAGTATAAATGAAATAGAAATATATATTTCCATAGCAGCAACTTCTTTATCAGCTATTGTCAATTTCAATATCACTATGCTAGCTATATTGTAAAGGGTTTCCCAATAGGGGTGATATGATTTTGAATGTCCCTATCGGGCTCATTTGAACTGAAATTTTTGACGTCTGCTGTCAGTTGTCATCAGTAAGGTTTGCCATTTAATCATGAGTAGTTACACGCTTCCACAACGTTTGGAAATTGTCCAATTATTTTACCAAATTCGAGAAGTTTTGTCGGTGTTCAAAGAGCATATCGTGCAAAATATGGTCGTCATTCTGCTCCATCCGCGCTCTCAATTCGTCGAATAATCGATAAGTTGGAGAGTGAATTTACTCTATTGGATACTAAGCCTAAAAATCGTATGCGTACCGCACGTTCTACACAGAATATAGCCGCCGTACAGGCCAGTATCGAGGAAAACCGTGAATTGTCCGTGCCACGCCGATCTCAGGAATTGGGCCTGTCCAGGATGACTACCTGGCGTATTTTGCGATTGGATCTTGGCCTGCATCCCTATAAGATGATTCTGGCCCAAGAACTGAAGCCTAATGACCATCGTTTGCGTCGGGAGTTCGCGGATTGGGCTCTGGAATCAATTGAAAATGATCCCAATTTTCATCAAAAAATCATCTTTTCTGATGAGGCGCATTTTTGGCTCAAGTCTCGGGGGACATTTGGCCGATATATTGTTTAAATCATAAATGGCATAGAATATCCAATATAATAAAAAAGATTTCGATCAATTCCGAATTAATATTCAGTGTTTTTTTTCAATTTCAAAACATATCACCCTTATTGGGAAACCCTTTAAATCCCTGCAAGTTTATGTGGTGATGTATTCAAAATGACAACTAAAGTTCAAGTGCAGTGTTTAATGTGTAAATTACTGTAATTTTATAGTATTAAAGGTAAGTAAACTTATGATTTTTCGAAATGGAACTCAAATTCAAAAGCTGGTCCACATATTTCTTGCACTGTTTATGCTCTAATTCAGTTACGTCACGACATTTTGCGGAAACTATAGTGAGGTTATCTTTAGTGGTTCATTTTGCTTTTTTCGTTACCGGTGAAATCTCCTACGTAAATTAAGGCCTCCTCTTATTTTAATGTACTTTTGAGTTCCCCGTTAGCACAATACCTTCCCTGAACGTTCCCATGGAATGTTCGGAAAGCTCCACCGGAACGTTCAAGGAACGTTCCTAGAACTAAGAAAATGTTCGGGTTTTTTTAACGTTCCAAAGCAATGTTCTCTGAATGTTCCTGTGGAACGTTCCAGAAACGTTCAAAAGGAACATTAAGAGAACGTTCCGCAGCAATATTCAGAGAATATTCAAAGAGAACGTTCCTGGAACCTTCCATAGGAAAGTTCAGAGAGCATTTGTATCAAACGTTCGTAGAACTTTTCGTGGGGACATTCAGGGAACATTCGCCGAGAACGTTTTGGAATATTCGCGGGAACATTTTTTGAGAATGTTCCTGGAATTATTTTCTACAGCATTCAGGAAACTTTCTTTATAGATAATCCTGCAGCTTCAAACATACTAATGCAGGGAATGTTTTTTATAAATAATTTTGGGCATTAATTTATAGGTAAAATGAAAAGAATTAATTACAGATATTAATATTTGATTTATATATTTTAAAATACTTTAAGTACAAAGAGGAAGATGATATAACGTTTACTGAAACATGTTTTTGATAAAATATTTAAATAAATTACATTTTTTCACAAAGGTAACATTTGACGTTTCCAGGAATGCCATCGTCATTCGGATCTAATTTATTCTTTAATTCGTGGAAGCAATAATCTTCACTCTGTAAAAAGAAAAAATAGTTTTTAATAAGTAGTGGAACAATTTTTTGCATATTTTAGGTTGTTATCAAATTTGTATAAAAAAGTCTAAAATGTTTTATAATTACAAAAACAATTTATATATATTAAAAAGAATTTTTTTGTAATTATAATTAAAAATCCAAGAGTTGAGATACTTTGTTCAGGCTATTTTTCATTATTTTCCCACATTATGAATCTGATATCTTAATTTACTTGAACATGATTTTTCAGAAAAAAGTGTTGGTAAGATAGGAATCTAATCATATGGTCTACTTGAACCAGCCCAGTGTTACTCTTCTGGAGGCCTGTAGAATAAAAGTTGGCTGAGAGTTGGATCACGACCACCAGGCGAAATGGTGGCGCTGATTACCTTTAGGGCCGACTTGCTTTCAAATACATGGCAAAAATTTAAATATTTATGTTTTTTTAAAATTGAAACTGCCTTTTCGTGTTTTTTTTACAGAAAAATAAAGTTAAATGTTTTTGGCATATAATAATACAACATATATAAGAAAAAAAGTGAAATATATTGATTTTCTGAACGATCAAGTAGGAGTGAAAGCAATAAGAAAAATTTGTCCCAGTTAATGAATTGAATAAAATAAATATAAAACGCGAAGTAATCACAATAAAATTGTCATTAATCGAAAAATTAATATAATTAGTATATTAATGAATTTTAGTGCAATGATTATAAGTTATAATCAAATATAAATACATTTATTTGTACAAGTAAACATTAATATTTAGTTTTTCATATATTTCAATTATGTCATAGTAATTGGGAGAAGTAAATAAATGTGTGGAAATTGTTAGTTTTAAAAACCAAAATTCTAAATTGGTTATTGCATTTTTTTAAACTGTAGTTGTAAATTAACTAACTCAACTGTTTATTAAAATTTATTTAACATGATGAACTATTTTTACTAACACAAATTATATTTTGCAATTATAAAAATAGCAATAACCAAGAGACATTAGGCATGTATATAGGATTTACAATAAATAAGGCAATTTTAAAATTTCAAGATTGTAATTCTTGTAAATATATTACAATGTTCTTAGTATTTTATGATAAACAATATATAGAATAAATACAAGGAGCATTTCAACACTCATATAATGAAAAAAATAATTATCACATTGTGAATAAAACATAACAATAAAACATAACAGAAAATTTCATCAATAACAATAATAAGTTTATCACAATTCTTTTAAATCGAGTCGTTCGTCTATAAACATTTTTTACCCTATTGAAAAATCCTGTGTAGGATACCACTTAGGATCTCATATAGGACCTTACATAGGATCCTGCATAGGATCCTATATAAAATCTTATGTACGACCATATGTGAGTTTCTATGCCAAATTCCTACATAGGATCTTGCATAAGATCTTACACAGGATCCTATGTAGTATCCTATGTAAGATCCTATATATTGTTATTATTGAAGGGCTATTTTGAAAGAGAAAAGATTATTTTACATGAAAAAAATTTGAAACACAGAAAAATAATTTTATTAATCAATTTTATTTCTTATCCAATTTTTTTTCTTATCGCTTTTCGCCAAATTTTAAAAAATTATGCGATTTTAATAAATTACAAATAACTTTTTCGAGAAAAAGATTCCCTACAACTTAACCATTTCCAATTTTCGAAAATGAATAAATTATTATTAAATTCAGCAATTTCTTTATAAAAATTTCGTTTTGGAAATTTTTTTTTAATGTTTTCAGCCATTAAAGAATTTATATTTAAAAATCAGAAACGGTAAAGTTGTAGGAAATCTTTTCTCTGAAAAAATGATTCATGATTCATTAGAATCGCATAATTTTTTTAAATTTGGCGAAAAGCGATAAGAAAAAGAATTGCGTAAAAAATAAAATTGATTAATAAAATTATTTTTCTGTGTTTCAAATTTTTTTCATGTAAAATAATCTTTTCTCTTTCAAAATAGCCCTTCAATAATAACATTGGTATTCTAGAAAGCAAAATTATCTATTGTTGCCTGAGGTCTAATTTTCGTGGGTGATAACTACCTTAAACTTGAAAATTTCGATTGTTCTTATTTTAAATTTAAATTAAATGATTTCAGCCAAATGTGAATCATATTTGTAAAAATATAGTTTCACGTTAATTTCTGTTAGCGAATCCGGCGGGATTGTGAATTAGAAGTACACAATAAACAAAACAATATGCAACAGAGAAAATGAATGCGAAAAATACATACCGTTCCCAAAACAATTCCGTCAGGACCAATAATTGTTCTTTCGCGGATGATGTCACCTTCAGCAAAATGTTTGTCACAAACTGCTTGACCTTCTTTGACTTCGATATCGTCTCTTAAAATTGCGCGTTGCCATTTTTTAATTAAATTTTTATCTTTTGGCACATAAAAAAATCGACGAGTTTGCTCCTCGGAACTCCGTTTATTTTTGTAGCCAGAATCACACTTCACGGCAATACACTTCACCATTTTTTATTGTTTTTTATATCCTTACACCAAGAAAACTATTCACTTTACTTTTTCAACAAAAAACACGATAAAAACACTACTAAATATCAAAAAACCTCGAATCTTTACTGTTTTGCCATGCATTTGACAGTTAGTCGGCCCTAAAGCTTATCAGCGCCGCGCTCGGTCACATTAAGTACTAATGCCCTCGCCAGTCAAAAGCCAGCCCACTTTTAGTTTTAAGTTGCCAAGTACATAGTTACAAAACTTCCCGATGAGGGCATGTGTGTCCCCTGGGTGCAAAATGGCGACGTCTAATACATGATGCTTATAAACCGTGGATGCCGCCATTTTGCACCCAGGGAACACACGTGCCCTCATCGGGAAGTTTACTAACTAAGTACTTGGCAGAACTTTATTTCGTGTTTTGTGAAGTATGGCCCAAGGGGGTGCAACCGCTATACTGCTCAATGTAAAAATTGTGACGCGAGAGTTGAAAACGGCCGTGCGGCGGCGCTAGTAGTAACTTGGTCCTACAAAACCATGCAATACCATAGGAAAATTGCATAAAAATTACAAAATAAATATTAAAAATCGTTTTAAAATCATTTTTCCACATAGTGTAGAGTCAGGTAGTAAATAAGAATTATGTACTTACTTCAAACACACAAATTAACGGAAAAATGGTCAAAAAATTAAATAAACGAATTATTAAATTTTCCCACAAATTTTTCAATTTCCAAAAATAAAAACTGCTGTACATATTTAATGATTAATTAATTATGATTAATATTATTATTGGTTATTAAAATTCATGAAATTATAAATAAAACCCAAAATTTAATTATTCATCAATTATTAATTACTTTTGGGAATTTAACATTTCATTTATTTTATAATTCGGTAAATTTTATAATACGTTAATTATATATTATATTCAAACACTTAAATATATTTAATGATGAAGAATGCGTTTATTATTTGCGTGCATTTTATTTGTTACATAAAATATTATTTTTTATCACAAATATTTTTATCTTTGGCATGAAATTAATCAAATTAATCGTAAGTTATTTCTCAAATTCTTATACAATAAATTTCAAGTTAAAATTAGGTTTCAGCTAATTTCGCTAATTTCTTTTTTTGTAAATTAGTTTTTTTTTGATCAGCTAAAGAAATTTTAGCAAATTGTCGCATTCTAATTTGCAAATATGAATGAATCATATAGGCCAAAACTTCTGTACCATGCTCTGCACAAGGATAATAAAATTTTAATTTGGACATGTCATTTAAGACTAAGTCAAAAACTTGACTTTGCTTGCAATGCAGAGAAAACGAGTTTTCAATGGATTTTATAAAATTGAAGAGTTTAAAATTCGGGTGCTGAAGATGGTGATTTTGATCTAAAGTGATCAGTTTTGCCACAGGATGATTAATTTGGGTTTGACATATACTTTCGTCGTTAGCAGAATAAAAAATTGCGGATTTGCAATCCATGCAGATTCTCTTTTTCAAATTCTGACATATTTGACCTGTAATGTAATACATTAGACAATCCACAACATATGGTAAATTATAATCATGATCTGTAGCGTTCGTGAAATCCATAAAATCACTATCTTCCTTCTCGATGACTACGTTTAATTTTTCTTCTATTTTCTTTACAAAAGATTCTTTCTTGTTTGTTTTATAAATTCTCTTCAACTCTGACATGGGAATCAAAGGTTCCGTAGGAGTATCATCTAAAACTTTACAGTTTCCGATTTTTGGTGGCTTAAGGATGCTATAGAAAGTCAGGATTTTATAAATCTGAAGGAAAGTAGGAGTGGCGGGATAGTCATTTGTACCTCCAGCTAGGCGAATGGTACCAAAGAATCTCTAGATAAACATAATCAGGAAAGAATAGCAGTTCAGTATTATTAATCTGATATAAAAGCTCTTAATAAAAATTCTACAATTTCACTGCAATAATTCGCATTAACAGTTTTGTAAACGTCAGTGAAATTAAAGAGATTTTTAATATTATTAAATTCATATATCAGATAAATAAAGGAATGAATTTGGAAACAATTAAAACTGAGAATTAAAATAAAGAATCTTTTAAGTAGATCCTGAATTTATTGAGTAAAGTATTTTTTATATAAATCTGGTAGTTTTTAAGTATAATAATTTCTTGTATATCATAATAATAATATTATGTTGATTACATTATTTATTTAGCAGCAATGTATTATTTTTGGTTATACAAGTAGTTACAAAAGAAAGTATAAAACAGAAATGAAAAGGTGTATATATAATTATAATTACAATTGATGTATAATCAAATGATGATAATTTGTATAATAATATTTATGAAGACTTACTAAAAAAATCTATTAAAAGAAAATCAAAAGATGTATATAATATTTACAATTGACGTATAACCAAAAGATGATGATAGTCACTATAAAATTTCTGAAGACAAACTCGTTGTAAATATACAAAATATAGAATTTTTCAATTCTCAGTCTTGATTCTTTTACATTCTTACTAAGGAAATATAGTTTATACGACGCGTATAATTATTGTATGTTGGCTTAGAATTAAATATAACTTAGAAATCTCGTACTTTATTAAATTCTCATAAAAATTGACACCCATTTGATGTGGAAATTTCATAAAATATAAAAGTTGAGAGTTATATTTGATTCTAAGACATTGAGTGATGCGTTTCGCATAAATTAAAGAACCTTAGATATGAACTTACTTCCAAGGGATCCTGATTGATTTTTCCTGTTAAGATTACATCATAATTTTTCTCCTTGAGCAAATAATTTGCCAAATCAATTGTGGAGCGTACTGTCATTCTCAGGCCTTCAGCAGTGCTGTCCGTAAGAAAATATTTTCGAGGAATCAAATTATCGTTCACTCGTTTCTCCCAGTCATTCAGCCATTTGAGAAAGTCTTCTAGAACCTGAATAAAGGTGAAGAATAAAATGATATACTTCAAAGAGGATAAAAAGCATGCAATTGTGTTACAAGTCGAAATATACTTTGAAATCTGTACAGCCAAGGCGTAATCCCGTTTCCGCTGTTGTGCGATTTAGAGCATCAAATAAGTCATTAAAAATTTCACAAAATACAGCCGTTGATTCGCAATTTTTTAACCTTGCATCGTAGGCTCTGTAGAAGCGTAAGCCGTTTGCAACAGATTTGCTCAAAATCTGTGTAGTATAAAAAATATGGATAAAATATTTCATATGTGATTAATACCTTTAGGTAAATATGCAGAAGCACATATATAGAAAAAAACATACTTGAACAGCAAAAAAGACTCTCATTTTTGTGAAGCTGTTACTGGCAATGTCAATATGAGCATCAGAAACTTTAGGACAGCGTCGTTTACATGTTGGTTGCAGTTTATCAATGTCATGAAGAATTTTTAAATATTCCCATTGTACTGGACTTTCGTTTTCATGAATCTGAAATTGATATGACACTTTTGATTTAATATAGATGATAACAAATAGCGATAATTAGCAAGCAAAGTTTTATAATACATTTTTAGAATTTTATAAATACATTAATTGTTTAATTAACACACCTGTAATTTGGAGTTATTAGCCAAACGATTTCGTACGTTCTTGATTAAGTGAGGTGCATCTGAGAAGAAAAAGATCTTGCGCGCTTCGTCAGTGGGATGTTGAACTGAATTTTTAAATGAGTCCAATTTTCCACTGCAACCTAGTTCTGCCCAAACTTTCCTATTAGTCGTTGCCCCATCAGCAACAATACCGTGCACTCTAGCCCCAGCTTTTTCCAAGAGACAGATCGCTTCAATTATTAATTTAGCAAGAACTTCGCCGTGGACAGGTCCTTTCGAAGCGAAGACGGCAATAGGCTGAGTGTAATTGTCATTCAAAGGTTGGAAAGCAATAACCAATCCATAATCAGCCATTTCTTGGGTAACATCATCTGTAGAAGTTTCATTTCCAAAATCAGTCAACCCCTTGTAAGTCATAGTCGAGTAATCTAAAAGCAAGCTCTTTCGCGTCTTCATTTCATCCATTATTAGTAGACCGGCACGTTGAGCTTCTGGTTTGTTTTCGAAATATTTGGTTAAAATTTCAAAAAATCGAGGATCAAACCCGCATGGAGTGTCGATAAGAGCTAAGTATCTGAAAGAATTATTCAAATATAAATAAGTTCTTTTTATTTCTAGTCATAAAAATTATATTTCATATATTTGTTATTCTATTGCAGAAATTTTATGTTTAATTTGTACTGTATATTATTATAATTCATTGGGGAATTTCTTTTTTATATTTAGTCTACAAATGAAAGAAGCTATAAATGATAAGAGAAACTCACATGTAAATATAATATACCTATATTTAAAGTAATTACCTTCTAATAGATCTTATACAGGGCAGAGGTAATATTTTGTTGTCCCGTAGCATTCGATAAGAAGCTGGAGATCGCATGTGAATCAGCATACAAAGAACCACCCAGTCATCTGAATACTTCCGATTTTTTGGATTCTTTTTCCTAGCAGCTGCAAACATTTCTGTGATTGCTATTTTTTCGTTTCTACTAAGACACTCCTGGTTATCTAATATTTTGTTCAAGTTTTCTGTTTGAATATCAGCTATTTTTTGTTGACAGGATTTTACAGTTTTCTTTAAAAGACTTATTTTATGCTGAGCTCTTATTTTCCCTTTTGCCTCAACCTTGAGTTTATCTCGCAGGCTTTGAATTTTCTTTTTAGTTTGTGGACTAAGATTTTTAAATTTCAAATATTTTTTAACGATTTCTTTACTTTTTTGAATACGTACTAATTTCTGGTTTAAAGTGTGCTTTGCCCGGGAACAAAATTTGCATTTATCATTCGTTTTATCACTGCAGTCACTAATTTCTTTCGGCAAAATGAGTGGACAAGAGGTGTGTCGCAAATATCCTTCTTTATCTCGACATGTGAACGATGTAATAATATTTTCACTTGCACCTATTTCTGCACATCCAGAGCAAATCTTACAATCACCTACAATTTTTATTATATTCTCAATATCGTTAACTGTCAATGCAACGTTGCTTTTTAGACCAAAATCCTCGAATTTTAGTCTTCTTCCCATAACATTAATTCGAATGGTCATATTCTCGTCTATGAGAATTTGTTTTGTACATACAGTTTCTATATCATCTATTCCTTGCTTTTTTACAATCCATTGAGTAAATTGTATTGTATATAAATTGTATTAATATTTTCTCTTGACCACGAAAGAGGAGAAAAAATCTTCGTTTCAAATTCAAAAATAGACGAGAACAGCAGTTCTCGATTTTGACTGTCATAAACAGAATGCATTGCATTATCACTATTGATTGCATTGTGTTCATTTGTAAAGTTGTTACTTGCACTTAAATCCTTGTTCTTTTTTCTTCTTTTTGGAGCCTGTGTATTCTGATGGACACTTTCTAATTTGCGTTTTTTTGTAGGCGAGTTTCTTTTTTTTGCAGCAGGTTTCGACAAGTAAGCAGGGCATCCGGGGAACAATCTAGGTATTGCTCCTTTTCTTAACCGAGCACATCTATAAGGACTCTAAAATAAATAAAAAATTTCGAGTTACTTTTAATAGATTTTTTTTTTCATTGAAGAAGAATGTAACTCCAAATTATGAATCTTCAACAAAAATTAAAAAACATATATTCATAATAAATGTACAAATAAAGTGTAATAGTTAACTTATTTAAATAAAACAGAATTTGTTTTTGTTGTGTCTTTAAAGTGTAATTTCTATTTCACGGTAAATATATTACTTACCTTTCCCAATGTAGAGCCATCGGATGCTTTTAGGATTTTTTCATGGAGAATATCTTCCTTTAAAAAATGCTTACTGCAAACGAACTGGCCAGCTTTCAATGTAAAATTTTTCCGAATTAAAGCTTTCTCCCATAATACTTGAATAGACGGGTCTTTCGGAACGGAGAAAAAATTAATTTTTTCATATTCAGGATCTTTGGGTTCTCTGATTTGAATTTTATAACCTGATTTGCACCCCGGAGCAATACACTTTGGCATGATTACTGAGAAAAGTTAACATCAAATCACTACTAGAAAACTCCATCCGACTATTTTAAAAAAACTCGCAATGTAAACGATTTATTGCTACATTTTAAAAAGTTTGTTATGACTTTTTATAACGAAAGCCATATAAATATAAAATCAAGTAGGACCAAGTTACTACTAGCGCCACCGCACGGTCGTTTTCAACAAATGGACCATTTTCAACTCTCGGAGTCACGGGGCTGGTATGGCCATAACAGATTGGTCTCCTCATATCTAGTCTCCATGCATGTCTCCAAGAATCGGGAAGAACTTAGAGTTCTGAGTCGGTTATATTACATTGAGATAACAAAGTTGACGTCACAGGCCATGTGGTAGGGATAGACTGTAAGTTAGGTTCAGCCCAGCCCTGTCCGACTAAAAACAAAATGGCGGTTGCTTAGTGATTATAGTTTGTATGTGCAAAGTTTTCTCACCAGAGCGGCGCTGCACGCGGCACGCTCTACAAAAGCATTATACTAATTGACAAATATTTAAAAAATGTTAAATAATTAATTTTCTGAACAATATGAAATGAAAAAATGTTCCTAAAATGAATCTAGCACATAAAATACACATTTTCCATAGATCAATTAATACAAAATAGAAAAAAGAACACATTAAACTTCGTAAAATATATACTGTGGATACGCAGGAAGAATTCTTGAGACCCTGAACAAAATTTTTTTTATGTTATCCCCATATAAATGAAAATATATTTAAAAATAAGTAAAAAGCTTAAGCTTCTAAATAGAAGTATTTTCCATTTTTATTTTCCACCTTCAAACGAATGAAATGAAAAATAAATATTTTGTTAAGCCCTGTGTTCAACATAAAAATCCATGTGAAGGGAAATATATACTGAATTAAAAATTTGTAAATGTAACAACAAATATTCATTACTATAAAATTTGATAGTACATATTTTTAACGTATTTTAAATTTTTAAGATGTACAGATCGATGATGACTAGTTAAGTGTCGCAAAGCTTGGCTGTTTTTTTCTTCAAGACGCTAACTTTTTTAATCTCAGCCATTTCCTGTCTTACGAATTGTCTCATCCGTATTTGAAGATAAAATTGAATTATATATGCTAACATCTCCACAGCTTCATTGGCATGTTCTTTGCATTGAAAACTAAATTTTGTTTCAGATGAAATTTAATCGTCTAGAATTAGATCAAAAGAATTGCTAGACCGGCAATGTTTGTTAATAGATATTCGACAACTGTGATAAGCTTGTATAACTTAACATTTGGATCTATGAAATCTTTATTTATTTTTGCAAATCTACTCAAACTTTCAGGTAACTGATCACTAGAAAAAGATATCGTATCTGCATGAATTTCAGAAGTAGTCGAAAATGCATTTAAGCATTTCGAACACTGAGTGTGGTGTTTAATGTAAGCAGTTATACGACCAGTTATGTAAAAAATCAAATAATCTCTAACAGCTGGTAAAGCATAATCGTGCGCTACTGCATCTGCAAAATCACTAAAATCAGTGTCTTCACAATCGATTATTGCTTTCAACTTTTCTCGAATTGCGCTTTTACTATTCGATTGATGTAATTCTTTCAATTTTCAAATTGTTATTAAGGGCTGTGGAGGGTTGCCATCGAAAGTCCTACACTCAGAAAAAATATTTGAATGAATCAAAAAAATTATTTGTTTAAAACACTTTCTTTGATGTGAAGAAATGTTTTGTTTTAATGAAACAAAATTTTTTTGATTCAAACAAAATATCTTTGGATCAAATAAATATTGCTTCGAATCAAATAAATTTCTGCCTTGAATCAAACAAATTATATCTTTGACCATATATCAATGCATTAATTTCTTTGTTTTGAAGAAGAATTTATTTCATTCAAATTGATATTTATTTGGCCCAAAGATATTTTGTTTGAATCAAACAAATTTTATTTCATTTAAACAAATCGTTTCTTTAAATCAAAGAAAGTTGTTTAATCTAATCATTTTATTTGATTCAATCAAATCTTTTTTCTGAGTGTACAATTTTCAAGCTTTGGAGGTTTCAAAATTCTAAAGACAGATAATATCTTGTATATTTGCAAGAAGGTAGGTCAGCCCTGTCCGACTAAAAACAAAATGGCGATTCCTTAGTAATTATAGTTTCTATGTGCGAAGTTTTCTCACCAGAGCGGCGCTGCACGCAGCACGCTCTACAAAAGCATTAATACGTCCAGTTGTGTAAAAAATAAAACAATCTCTAACAGCTGGTAAAGCATAATCGTGCGCTACTGCATCTACAAAATCACTTAAATCAGTGTCTTCACAATCGATTATTGCTTTTAACTTTTCTCGAATTTCTTGAATTGCGCTTTTACTATTCGACTGATGTAATTCTTTCAATTTTCAAATTGTTATTAAGGGCTGTGGAGGGTTGCCATCGAAAGTACTACAATTTCCAAGCTTTGGAGGTTTCAAAATGATAAAGGCAGCTAATATCTTGTATATTTGCAAGAAGGTTGGGGTACAAGGATGGTCATTTGTTCCTCCAGCTAATCGGATAGTGCCAAAAAATCTCTAAACAACACGAAAGGAACAAAGAATTAGTGAAACTTTTATACAGTATTGATAATATTCCATTCGAAATCTCATACTGAATAAAATATTTTAATCCTGTTCAGTTAAATTTTCTAAAATTAAGGAAACTTAAGAAATACTAAATGGATTTCAAATGCAACATCAACGACACTATATTTCTTATACAAATCTATTTTGTAAAACAACATAAAAGTAGTTTCTTCGATATTTATATTTCACTGGAAGAATTCGGATGAAATGCAATGGATTGATGGGATACAAAAATTGATTGAATATAATGAAAAAAGACGAAAAAAATCAACTATATCTGATAAAGTATCTAATAAATCTATATTCCCTGTACGAAATATGTCGAACATAACCGAAGACATATATACATATGTTAAAAATATGTACTAGCGAATTTTATAGTAATGAATATTTTTTGTCATGTGATACAAAATTTATTTTTCAATGCAAAGAACATGGCAATGAAGCTGTAGAGATGTTAGCATATGTGATTTTATTTTATTTTAAATAAGAATGAGACAGTTCGTAAGACAGGGAATCACTGAAATTTAAAAATTTAGCGTCTTGAAAAAAAAGCATGCCAAGCTTTGCGACACTTAACTAGTCATCATCGATCTGTACATGTTAAAAATTTAAAATATGTTAAAAATATGTACTAGCATACTGGTGAAAAAAAAACACTTTTCACTATCAATTTTATTTTCTTTTCGGAAATGACTTAAATTCACTCCCGCACTAAAACTATTTTTGCTTCAGGTCGATGTCCTCAGCCTGTAGAGTCCTTTAAAATCCAGTGTCCTTTTTTATTTCTTCTTGTGGATCCCTTGGTGCCGTAATCCTCTTCCGGGTAGTCCAACGATGCCGTAACCCTCCACGGGCCGGGGTCTGCTCCTATCCGAAGACTTTGATATATACCTCTTCCAAATTTCGCGCACCCTGTGGGCCGAGAAACTACTCGATCCGTCCCTCAGTTTACCACCAAGTACGCAAAATAAGGTCAAGGCGTTTCGGAGTGTGTTGACACACTAACCCAGTTCTTATTCTTTAAGGGTTGTTTCTTGAAGTTGAAGATTCATTTTCTGGTACGCCTGATCTACAGAAAATCGCATAGATCCTGATGGATGGATTTGTAGCTTCACTCCTTCTTGTGGCACAAATGTTTTTTTTTTTGCACTTTTTTCTACAAAAAAAAAAAAAACTTAGTTCACTCGAATTTGTCACTTGAGGAGGATTTAAAATTTAGAATACACTTAGTTTTTAATATTCACTCACTGCTTCACTTTCAAATCCACTTTTGTTTTAAAGTTCACTCCGATTTTTCCGGCCGATTATTTAATTAAAAATATCCCACCGCTGTCACCAGAAAAACTGTCATGACTCGACTAGAGCGCAGTCGGAGAATTGATCCGGAACTAAATTTTCTATTAAATACTTTGCGCGGTTTTAATTAAATTCACTAATCGCCGGCTTATAAAGATAAGAAATCGGGTGATTTTAATTAAACTAGACACTGTTCAATTTTAGCGTTTTATTAAATCTTTTATAAGGAAAATAGTGAACAATTTACGTATCTAAAGTTTAGAAAGTTTCTATCAATTCGATATGATGGAAAAAGTGACTTACAAACGAAAATACGAAATCTCACTGCTGCCATCATGTGTGAAAACTGCTCCCTGGTCCTCTCTTTGATGATTTTCCCACCCTAGAACCTTGGCCTTTTGGGCGTTTACTTATGAATTCATTGGTAGAATTCATCCCCCAGAATTAGTAAACTTTCTTTAATTGGTTCTTAATTACCCCAATTTGAATCACGTGGGCGACTACGCTTACGGTCCCTTGGCACTTTTTCTGAAACTAGTGCACCACCCGTGGAGACGGTCCAGTCACATAAATTAGACCGTATTTGAACTCGAGGTCCAGCTAGCCCCTTCACACGTGACCTGTCGCCGAGTCCTTTCAATCTTTTATTTTTATAAGTATTTCTGGTTCCAATTTCTGACGAAACATTCTAAAGCATGGTTTTCGTAAGTTTGTCTATAAAAATGTCAAGAGTTTACTTTTAATTTACTCTGCAAGTTGAACAACATGCGCTTTTGAATTTTATGTGATAATTTTCAGGGAAAAATGTTTAGCTTTAAAGTGTCTAGTCATCAGAAATGGTTCACAGATTCTAGAACAGAAATGCTAAAGAAAGGTTTTTCTCTGGAATACAGTTATAAATCTTAAAACTAAGTATTTTACGAGGCGAGATGCCAGTCTTTGGATTTAAATATATTTGAAAAAGGAACATTTCAAGATTATGAAATAATCCAGACTAGACCTGTAGTCTCAAAAATACAAATCCTTAAAATTAACTTATTTTTAAAGTCTCCTCAGTAGATCAACAATTCTGCCATTTCAATTAAGAATTTAATTGACAATTTACATTTGAAATTGTCACGTGACCATAAATTGTTGCCAAAATAAGAAGGTGAAATCATGACTTGCGAACACGCCTTTACCTTTAGTTTATTCGCTCTCCGCAATAAAGATGAGCGCACAGGTGCGATCATCACACCTTCCCCCTTATTTAAAGAAAAATAAAAGATTCTGGTAAGGAGAGATGAAGAAAGTTCTTTTATTTTTCTTGTAATATTATTGAGGATAAATCGAAAATAAGTGGCCTTAATTACGATAGAGGCTTTTGCTCAATTTTAATGTGTTCTGCCTGTTATACATAGAGTTCGACGCTTGGATCTTTTAGGTTATATATAAAAATATATATGTAGTTGATACTTTGGTAAGTTTTTCTATTATTTATACATATTTATTTTTAATTTTAATTCGACTAATTATATCAGACACTAATATTGATAAATGTCTATTTAAAATAATTTTTGCTTAATCCTATTGATACTGTATAGAGATTCGCCTTAAAATTTATTTATTTAAATTTAAAAATCTAGGAAGATATCATTATTGGGTAAGGTAATTTGTTGGTCAATCATTTCATTTTATATTAATTTATTTATTACTCATTAAAATTTTTTATTTTATTCTAATTCTTCGAGGTTCCCTCGCAAGTGTGCTAGTTTTAGTTTGTTTTTATGCACAATTTTCCTTCGATTTTTTGAAATCTCAAGTTCAACATTATGATCAGCGAAAATGTTTATTACTTTGTATGGACCTTCGTAATGGTCGTCGAGTTTCGACGTCCTGGGTTCTTTCAGTAAATAAACATACTCTCAGATCTCGTAATTTTGTATGTTTGATTTTTGATCATAGTAAAATTTATACTTTAACTTTGCCTGTTTTATATTTTCCCGAGCTGTAGCTTGAGCCTCATATATCTTAAACAGTAATTTATCTAAGTATTCGTTGTAGGTAACAGCAACTTCGCCAGTTTCAAATTCGGATGGAATCCTCGGATTTACGCCAAAAACGAGTTTATGAGGAGTGAATTTGGTTGCGGAGTGAACAGAGGAATTGAAGGAAAACATGGCGAATCTTAACCATTTATCCCAACTGTGATTTTTACAATAGTGGCGCAAATACTCGACAAAAACATGGTGACTTCGCTCTAGAGCACCGAGTGACTGAGGATGGAAAGCAGTGGATTTTATTTGTTGGATTTTAAAGATTTGACAGAAAGTTCTCATGATTTGACTGAGGAAATTGCTGCCTTGATCAGTATGAATGATCCTAGGGCAACCGAAGCGACAAATCACATGTTCTGCTAAAGCACAAGCAATACTAACGGAGTCAATGGTTTTTAATGGTATTGCGTCTGAGTATTTGGTCAAACAGTCTTGTACAGTTAGAATGTACCTATTCCCTTGTTCTGTAGTTGGTAGGGGTCCTACGATGTCAATTTGAATTTTATCGAACGCTTTTAGTGGCGTGTCGGTAATCTTCATAGGTTCCCTTCCCTTTTGTCGCACTAATTTTTTCTTCTGGCAAGACTTGCAAGTTTTTATGAATTCTCGCACATCTTGTTTAGAACTTTCCCAAAAGAATTTTTTTTTTAATCGATCATAGGTTTTTGCGATGCCTGCATGACCGCCAATCACGGAAGAATGACATTCTTTGATTATTTTTTGACGGTCCTCGGGATCGGGAACTAACAACTCATTGGAACAGACAAAAATAGTAAGATCTGTCTCGCTAAAGGTTTCTTTGAGGGCATTTTCTATTCCTGACCAGGGTAATCGATGAAGACCGTTTCCTTTTCTGGAAATATTACAAGAATTTACTTTGATGTTTTTCATTGCTATTTTAAGTCCCTCAAAGCATTGCTTAACGGTCTGTAGAGAAGGTTTTTCGTCGTAGGTGGACTTTGTGACCAAATGAAAAATGAATCTTCCATCTTTTTCGAAAACTACAGTGTGACCTAACTCAGGTTGAGCCGATAAAAGAGCTTCAAAATCTACTATCCCTTGATCTCTCAAATTTCGACTCACCTCAGTCGTGAACCTGCAGTCCTTCGAAACAAAGTGAACGAGATGATGATTATTTGTTAAATAAGGTTCTTTAACGTATTTTATGCAAGAGGTGTTTAATACCAAAACGGAAACACTTGATTGAGGACTCTGATTTCCACTATCTGTCTGAATTTCTTTTCTTTTAAACTCAGTCAGATAGTCACAATTTTTGAGGATCTCTTTTTCTTTTATCTCCGGCACTTCTCCCTTTCGACAAAGTGCCTCTCCTCCACAGCCAGATGGCAAATAAACATTTGCAGTCAGCTGACCAGTAACGAGGTCCCTATCATTTCCAGGTTCCTGTCTGTCCGGAACCCATCCATTATCCTCCTCGGCTGTTTCGTAGCCATCACTTTCAGAGTCCTCAGAATTTGTTTCTCGCCTGCGAAGCGTGCGGATATTCCCTATCGGCAGTACTTGTAACCAGGTTGGAGAAACTTCGTCTTTGTCATAGTTGTTAGTGTTATCTCTATTATTATAATCAGATTCAATGCAAAATAACTCAAAGGCTTCATATATTAACTGATTATTATAGTTAAAATCGTCATCCTGTAGGTGACCCTCTAAGTCGAAATCTGAAGCCGATACAGTGCTGTCAATAGCAAGTATTTGCTCCCGATCTCTAAGGTTAAAAGTCTCGTAAGTATTAGAGTCGTCTGAATTGATATTTATTTTATCTGAGATTGTCTGATCCAAGGTCTCCGCTTCAGTATTTTTAACCTCACATCCTTTTTCATTATCCAAGGGATTTCTCGACAGTGCATCGGCATTAGCATTCACTCTCCCGGGTTTGTACATAATGGTCTAATCATATTCCTTTAATCTCAAACTCCACCTTACTAACTTTGATCCTGGATTTCTAACGTTATGGAGCCATACCAGTGGTCGATGATCAGTGACCAAAGTAAATTTATGTCCATAAAGGTAGGGTCTAAAAGTTTCGACTCCGAATAAAATAGTTAAAAGCTCTTTTTCGATGGTAGAATAACGCGTCTCAGCGTCATTCAGGGTCCTAGAGGAATAAGCTATTGGCAGATCTTCTCCGATATTCTCTTGACTTAGCACAGCTCCAATAGCATAATTTGATGCATCGGTTGTGACGATAAAAGGCTTGCTAAAATCAGGGTATTGAAGTATGGGTTTACTTACAATTCGATCACGTAGATTCTCGAAAGATTTTTGCTGAGCTTCACCCCAATTAAACTTAACACCGAGTTTAGTGAGATAAGTTAAGGGTTTTGCTATTTTGGCAAATTCGGGTATGAATCGCCGATAATAACCGACTAATCCAAGAAACTGCTTAATGTTTTTTCTATTTTTGGGGATCGGAAAATTTTTGACAGCTTCGATTTTGCGAGGATCAGGTTTCACACCGTTTTGTGTAATCACGTGACCCAAATACATGATTTCTTTTTTCAAGAAATGACACTTATCAGGTTGAAGTGTGAGGCCAGCAGTTTGAAGTCTACCTAGAAGCTTTTTTAATTTTTCTGAATGTTCCTCTAAAGAGCTTGCATATATGACAATGTCGTCCATATAAACAAAAAGCTCTAAGCCTTGCAGTCCAGACAGAACTTCATCCATTACTCTTTGGAAAGTGGAGGGGGCATTTTTTAATCCAAAGGGCATCCTTTTATATTCATAGTGTCCATAAGGACTAGAGAAAGCAGTTTTTGGTTGAGATTCTGGATCCATTGGGATTTGATGAAATCCAGAAGCTAGATCTAGGGTTGAAAAGTATTTGGCACCGCCTAATTCATCTAATATGTCGCATATATTTGGCAAGGGATAAGCATCACCAATAGTCTTCGAATTTAATTGTCTATAGTCAATGACCATTCTTGTTTTTACTATTCCCTGAGAGTCGGGTTTTTTAGGGACTATCAATAGGGGAGAATTATAGGGTGAATTTGAGTGCTTGATAATGTCATTGTTCAGTAACTCTTTTACGTGTTTTCGCGCTTCGTCTTTATCAAATTGAGTCAGGCGATATTGTTTAACTTTTAAAACTTTTGTATCACTAGTGTTAATTTTGTGAGTAGTTGCATTAGTGCTTCCTAACATATCTGTTGGCAAATAAAATTGATATGGAAATTTATTTATGAGTTGCATTAAACTACCTGTTTCTTCATCGTTTAAGTCATTTAATTTTAAAAGTCGAACAATATCGCACATTCTCCTCGCATGAGATACTTTCTTTTCAGAAGATGAATCGATTTTATTTAAACTGTTTTTCGCGGATTTTACTATGTCGAATTCTTCCAGTCTGGTGGGAGGCAGCGTTATCTCAGTATTTACTGAGGTTGTATTTATCGCAAAGACTTTGATATATCCATTTTGTGGAGTTACCAAAGCGTCCCCTATAAAAATGCCAGGTCCAACTCGGATTCTTGGCATATACCCCGATTTTAGATTATTACCTTCTATAGGGAGAGTGATCAAGGTTTTTTGGCGAGCTGGCAATCTGATCGTGCTGTAAGTTTCAAAGGGGATAATTAATAATTCAATTTCCCCTAGAGTTTTAGTTACTCCCTTCCCTATTCCTATTAAATTGAAGGTTTTATTTTTATTTATGAAGATGTCTTTTTTTTAAATTCCTTCTTTAATCAGGTTTAAATCGGAGCCGGTGTCTACGAGAAATTCAGCTGCTTCGATCTGGGAGAGATCGTCATTTAACGTTATTATGGGATTTTTTATTTCTGATGAGTCGAAGGAGCAAAGGACCCAACGAGATTGGACGTTGAAGGACCCGGTTTTGGAAAATGAGTTTGTCCTGTTTTTCCTTCACTCCTTTCTGAGGACTTTTGGGAAAATTTAAATTTTTATTAATTAAATAACTCTTTTTTGCTAAACAGTTCTCCTCATAATGATTGGGACCTTCACAGAATCCACAACGCATTAGAACCCTAACATCTTTCTTTAGTTGATGAGACTCGTTTCTCAATTTAGGACAGTCTCTCTTGAAGTATCCAGATTTATCGCAATTAAAACACTTTCGGATATCTTTTGATTGACCGCGATAACCTTCAATTTTATTAACCCGATGATGTTCGTTTCGATTCTGGACATTGTCGCGTATATAAGGGTGAAACCTTTGGGGTAATTCAGATTTTTTTGAACCTCGCAAACTGTTCAAGCATTCAACTTCTGTTTCGATAGCAACTGCTAAATTTATAATTGCTTGAAGACTATCAGCTTGTCGAGTAGTAATTCTTGTCTCTATATTCTCCTTCAATCCACGTATAAAACAAGAAATAGCATTTTGCGTAGCACCTAATTTCATGCCAGCAACTGCTTCTACAGGGAATCCTTCCTCGATAGCGTCAAGGGTGTGTCGGAGAAATTCACTGGCACGAATTCCATATTGAAGTACGGACTCGTTATTGGACTGCATGGCATTAGAAATTTGAGCTTGAAGTTGGCTCAGGTCTTTTGGGGGACTAAAGGCAGATCTAATGGCCTCCAGTAATGAGTCCATCGAGTCCGGTTCAATATTATTTTGAAGGTATAAATCGGCATTACCTATGATTTTATTTCTGACCATGGTAACAAGAAATTCTTTGTCGCCAGGATGTATGGCTTTTTCTGCAGATCTGCAGGCACGAATAAATGAGAGAACTGAGGGTGTTTTGCCATCAAATTTTGGCACCATATCTGCGGCAGTGTTTAAATTAACATATAGTTTAGAGGTGTTATGACACGTTTGGAAGCCTCCTGGGGTTTTAGTTTGAGGAAGAGTGGCTTGCTCTTCCCTAAAGGTATAGGGAACGAGACTCCCATTTTCATTTATGGCATAAAGAACGAGAGGAGAATTTCGAATTCCTTGAGTCATATTTGTCGATTCTGTTGATTCAAGGTGAGACGTGCTAGAACCAGGGGTAGATGAATGGTTCAAATTTTCAGAGGTAAGAGGAACATTTTCCAAGGCGTAATCGTGATCATCATTCGAGAGGTTATTTTGATTTTGATATGAATTTAATTCCTCCTCCATTTTGGAAACAATTTAATAATAATAAATCTAACAAAAAAACAATTTACTGTGTAGCAAATAGTGCAATGATCTTAATCTATAGTATATATCTTAATCTATCTATATATCTTTATCTATACACGAAAAGGCCTTCTAGTTTTTATTTTACAAGTAAAATATATCTGGAGCTCGTTCACAAAGGCTTCAGTATATGATTAATAATCGTCATCAAATTCACGATCTCACTTGAGGTTTGAACGGTACATTAAATTGTATATTCAGTTTTCGATGTGAACTAAAATTAACAAATGATCTTCAAGAGAAAGTTTTTGTACGAAATATTTAACATTGCCTAATAAAAATACTTTCTCTAATACTTAAATATATATATCCCTAAACCATTGTTTTTTTTTTCTTTTTTTTTCAACTAATGTTTTCTTAATTTCAGAAAATCGCTAGCACGTATTTTTATTAAAAAAAAATTTTATTTTTATTACACATGGTAGAATTAAGATTGAATAAAAAGGAGACTTACCATTCTGCATACAACATTCAGCATACTGGTGAAAAAAAAACACTTTTCACTATCAATTTTATTTTCTTTTCGGAAATGACTTAAATTCACTCCCGCACTAAAACTATTTTTGCTTCAGGTCGATGTCCTCAGCCTGTAGAGTCCTTTAAAATCCAGTGTCCTTTTTTATTTCTTCTTGTGGATCCCTTGGTGCCGTAATCCTCTTCCGGGTAGTCCAACGATGCCGTAACCCTCCACGGGCCGGGGTCTGCTCCTATCCGAAGACTTTGATATATACCTCTTCCAAATTTCGCGCACCCTGTGGGCCGAGAAACTACTCGATCCGTCCCTCAGTTTACCACCAAGTACGCAAAATAAGGTCAAGGCGTTTCGGAGTGTGTTGACACACTAACCCAGTTCTTATTCTTTAAGGGTTGTTTCTTGAAGTTGAAGATTCATTTTCTGGTACGCCTGATCTACAGAAAATCGCATAGATCCTGATGGATGGATTTGTAGCTTCACTCCTTCTTGTGGCACAAATGTTTTTTTTTTTTTGCACTTTTTTCTACAAAAAAAAAAAACTTAGTTCACTCGAATTTGTCACTTGAAGAGGATTTAAAATTTAGAATACACTTAGTTTTTAATATTCACTCACTGCTTCACTTTCAAATCCACTTTTGTTTTAAAGTTCACTCCGATTTTTCCGGCCGATTATTTAATTAAAAATATCCCACCGCTGTCACCAGAAAAACTGTCATGACTCGACTAGAGCGCAGTCGGAGAATTGATCCGGAACTAAATTTTCTATTAAATACTTTGCGCGGTTTTAATTAAATTCACTAATCGCCGGCTTATAAAGATAAGAAATCGGGTGATTTTAATTAAACTAGACACTGTTCAATTTTAGCGTTTTATTAAATCTTTTATAAGGAAAATAGTGAACAATTTACGTATCTAAAGTTTAGAAAGTTTCTATCAATTCGATATGATGGAAAAAGTGACTTACAAACGAAAATACGAAATCTCACTGCTGCCATCATGTGTGAAAACTGCTCCCTGGTCCTCTCTTTGATGATTTTCCCACCCTAGAACCTTGGCCTTTTGGGCGTTTACTTATGAATTCATTGGTAGAATTCATCCCCCAGAATTAGTAAACTTTCTTTAATTGGTTCTTAGTTACCCCAATTTGAATCACGTGGGCGACTACGCTTACGGTCCCTTGGCACTTTTTCTGAAACTAGTGCACCACCCGTGGAGACGGTCCAGTCACATAAATTAGACCGTATTTGAACTCGAGGTCCAGCTAGCCCCTTCACACGTGACCTGTCGCCGAGTCCTTTCAATCTTTTATTTTTATAAGTATTTCTGGTTCCAATTTCTGACGAAACATTCTAAAGCATGGTTTTCGTAAGTTTGTCTATAAAAATGTCAAGAGTTTACTTTTAATTTACTCTGCAAGTTGAACAACATGCGCTTTTGAATTTTATGTGATAATTTTCAGGGAAAAATGTTTAGCTTTAAAGTGTCTAGTCATCAGAAATGGTTCACAGATTCTAGAACAGAAATGCTAAAGAAAGGTTTTTCTCTGGAATACAGTTATAAATCTTAAAACTAAGTATTTTACGAGGCGAGATGCCAGTCTTTGGATTTAAATATATTTGAAAAAGGAACATTTCAAGATTATGAAATAATCCAGACTAGACCTGTAGTCTCAAAAATACAAATCCTTAAAATTAACTTATTTTTAAAGTCTCCTCAGTAGATCAACAATTCTGCCATTTCAATTAAGAATTTAATTGACAATTTACATTTGAAATTGTCACGTGACCATAAATTGTTGCCAAAATAAGAAGGTGAAATCATGACTTGCGAACACGCCTTTACCTTTAGTTTATTCGCTCTCCGCAATAAAGATGAGCGCACAGGTGCGATCATCACATTGCATCGTTCGTTGCCCCGCTTGCGGAAAAGCGTTGCAACACAAGTTTCAAAAATGTCGGCGTTCATAATAATGTAAGCGTGATTTGTACAAACAAAAATTACCAGTCATTGCCATACATCTGCGAGAAGTTTTAAATATATTAATAAACAAGTGCGTGCAAGATAATATGGTCTATTGTTTTACTGATGGTTGCGCATCCACGCGCTATGTTGGAAAGAAGAAAAAAGAAAAAGAAGACAGACTGGAGAAACGTCACTTCTTTTGCCCTAGCGCGGTCGGTTTGTTTAATCATTTTATAAATCTGTAATGTGAAGTACATTGATCTGTATTTAATTTTTGTGCTATTGCAACTATTTTTTCTTGATCTCCTAGCCGAAAGCACGGTCCTCCCGGCCGCATTTCACTCCAGAAACAACGACTTTTGTGGCCGCTAAATTCATCGTATAATCGTATAGAGTCAATTGTTTAGTTGTTTGTTTAATTTAATGTGACTTCATGCAATTACACGAAAAATCAATATTAATATTGTTTTCTAAGAATAAATTTTCTCTGGTATTTATTAATTTAAAAAAAAAATTTGATTTTCAATTGTTTTTTTGCAGTTATTTTATGATTGCAATATTTGTAACTATTACTTTATTTTAACTGTATTCTTTGATGCAGATTTTATCTAACTTTTATTGAAATTAAATTTCTAATTAAGTACTTCAATATGTTTCCAATGAATAACATTCCTTTACTTTCGTGTAGTATAAAGTATGTATTCCTTATTTATTGGAAAACATTTTTTATAAATAAAACTTATTTTAAAATATTTCTTTGACAGGAAGAGAAGCTTCAAATTTGGCAGAATGCAATATCTGCATCTGCGTGTGGACCAGGAAAGAAGTCACTAAAAAGTACTGATGTCTTGTGTCATCTGCACTTCAAGCATGAAGATATTTGGTGGAACTATCCTGAGTGCAAAATGCCTGATGGAACATATTTCTCCATGGAAAGGAAAAAACCAGCGTTGAAGGCAAATGTAGTGCCGTCTATTTTTCCAAAAAAGGTACTGGAATACGCACACTTCCTAGGAGAAAGAAAGGTACCTGATAACGTGAAACATTCACAGAAAGAAAGTGGTACGTTTTTACAACAAACTTCAACTGATTGCCCTCTTTCTTTGCATGGCTTGAATAAGTCTTCCTCAAAAGTGGATGGTGATCCAAATTATTTTTCGAAAGCATGTGCACGTTTTGAAACTCAAACTATTTCACAAGTTTCTGCTAAAGAAAAATGTGAAAAGACTAAAGTAGAGGAGAAAGTCAAATTTATAAAAGTGTGTGAAGAATTAAACCATGATCCCAACAGCGTACCTCTGCCTCGCTCTGGAGTCTGGTTGTCAAATGTCGTAAATACTCCAGCTTTTCAATGTATAATGTGGTCTCTTTGGTCAGACGATGCTTCATAAGTCAAGAAACAAATTGTGCTCAAACCAGATATGACAATTAGTGTAAGTAGTATATTTTGAAATATCGGTCGTTTCTGTTCATTAATTCGAAAAAATTATAACTTATAAATTTTTAAAATTTCTTATTGAATATTCAATTCCATTGTAGCGCTTAGTCATTTCAAGGAAAATTTGTTTTCAGATTTACGTAGAAGGAAAGCATGTCAATGTACCTGGGCTTGGCAAAGCAGAAACAGTAGATGATCTTCGAAAAATCATTTCTGCAGTAGACAAAAATATCGTTCCTTGCAGAAAAGCTACACACACGACAAGGTATTAATAAGTGTGATCAGTGTATATTATAGAAGTAAAAACAATTATTTAGTGAAAAATAAATTAAATGTATCCATTGCATGATAATCCTCATAAATTAATCCCCTTTTTAATAAACTTTTATCATTTGCAGCGCGCTCAACTGTCCAGGATATGCTTGGAAGAATGAAGTACGAATGGGTCCTCAAAGTTGGAGGTGTGGGCACTGTTGCAAGTTGCGAAAGTCAGCTTTGCGAAAAGTGCAGTCTGCAGAAAAACTAAAGAGCATGAGGAAAAAAATGAAGAGCGTAGGATTAGTGTCTTATATGCTGAAAAGAAAATCAAGAAGACTCAAAGATCAGGTTCTTTTCTTCGTCTTTTTTTGTGTAATAATAATAATAGTATGTATTTGCATATATATATGTTTTCATATTTTATTTAGGTTACGAAATTCAAGACGCAGGTTAGACGTCTTCAGGATCAATGTGCACAATCGGACCAAAAAGTACTTCAAGACGCATGCTCTAAGCTACCAGAAACACAGCAGTTGTCAATTACAGCGTGTTTTTCTGCTTCAAAAGTGAAGGACATAAGAGCTATGCGTTATTCGAGCCAATGGATTTACGAGTGCATACTGTTGAGAATCAAAAGTTCAAAAACATATAATCATTTGCGAAGACGAAAAATATTAATTTTGCCCACTGAAAAAACTCTGAACAGATACATTAAATCTGTGAGAGGCTCGTATGGCTTTCAAAAAAGTATTTTTAGAGTACTTTAGAAGAAATTAGCAACATTTAATGATCAGAGTGATTTGAGAGGTATGTATACTTTATAATTAAAAAAATTAAACTGGAGATTTCTCACTTTGAGCCCTGCTACTCCACAAAGGACGAATAATGTTTATTTTCTTTTTACTAGGCATGATTCTTATTGATGAGATGAAGTTATCCAAGACATTGGCCTTCAATCGACAGAATTTCAGATTTGAAGTTTTCACGAATCTGGGGAAGTACACTCCAAAACATCAAGTAAATGCAAAAGGAGATCATGCTCTCGTGATCATGTTTCAACCCTTCAAAGGTGGCTGGATGCAAACTCTAGGATGTTTTCTCAGTAAAGGAAGCGCTAGTGGGACGGTGCTGCATCAAATTGTTATGGAATCCATCATTCAAGGTGAGAGAGCAGGTCTACGAATTGATGGAGTTGTGACGGATGGTGCTTCTTGGAATAGAACAATGTGGGATTTTTTTGGAGTGTCTCCCGACAAAGTAAGTGTGGAACATGTTGTGGATTCCGCTCGCAGACTATGGTTTGTTTCTGACATCCCACATTTAATCAAATGTCTACGCAATTTCCTCTCAAAGCACGGAAAGTACGAAATGATTTGGGTAAGACAATGAAATATCGATACACGTGCAATTGCTACTACACACTATAAAAGTTTATTAACATTATAATATTGTTTTATGCAGACACCAGATGGATTCGTCTCATTGAAGCATTGGTACGCACTCCTAGAAATCGAAGATCCTAAGCTCTTTAATCTAAAAGTTTCTCCTAAACTGACTGAGAGTCACATTAAACCCGAATTTTATAAAAAGATGAATGTTGCGCTTGTTTTTCAGGTACGTTAAATTAAAAAAATTCGTAAATCTTACGTATTATTTAGTATGAATAAAACTTTATATTTTTGTAGTCTAAATTGAAAAAGAGTAAGTATTGTTAAATTGTTCAAATTTCAGTTTTTCCACGTAGCGGAGGCAATGGAGGTGTTTCGAAACGATCATTCAGATCTGGCGGACTGCGAAGGCACCATAAGGTTTTGTCGTAGAGTGTGGAGTCTCATTACTGCCATGAATAGCAGAACCGCATTAAATTCTCTAAAACTTGGAAATTAAACGTGGAAGGTAAATGTTTGCCTATGTAATATTATTTACGGCTCGACACATTTCACCATTTTTTAACCATCCACCTGGTATTTAATAAGTTTTAATCAATGTTTTTTCTGTTTTTCCTGAAAGGCTATTGAGAGTTTCTTGTGCTTTCTCCAGGAATGGGAAGAAGAAGTAAAAATAAGAGAGATTGAATTTATTGCTTCTCCGAATGCCTATGGTTTCAAAGTTTCCCTGCAAGCAGCATTGGAAATCTGTACATTTTTAATTTCAAAGTGTGAATTTCAATATCTTATGACAGCCAGGCTAAATCAAGATACTTTGGAGGTATGCATATAAATCGATTTTAACATTTAACTTTACTGCTTGTAGTACAAAAATTTCTTACAATTCTATTATTTTCTGTCAGCGCTTCTTCGGGCTGATGCGAGAATGCTGTGGTTCCAACGATCACCCGGATTCGGTGCTAATTATACAAATGTATAAATTGATCTCTACGTACTCTCTAGTAAAGACTCCAAAAGGATGCAATATTTCTGGAGGAGAAATAATTGATGTTCTACTCAGTATTAAGGACATCACAGATGCTGATGAAAGAAGAGATCATTGGAACGACAAAATAGACTCAATTCTCGACAAAGGAAGAAGTACTGAAGTTTTGTATGATGCTGCCACTCTATTAGATGAGCATGATTACTTTGAATATGGGACCTCAGATTATGTACTGACATATGTAGCTGGTTTCGTGGCTAGGAGAGTTGCAAGGTTCGCTAATTTTAAAAATGCAAATGGTAGGATTGCTATTTGCGAAATCTGCTCAGCGGCATTAATTTTAAGGGTAGATGAACAAGTTCCAGAGAGGCATAAATTGATTTATGCTAGGACAAAAGGATATTTGATCCACCCATCTATTCAACTGTTTGAATTGATTTCTTTGCTAGAACGCGGAACACTGCGAGCTATTCAAACGGAATCTTTGAATGCGGACACCATCTTCCGTGTAACAGACGAAATCGAAGCACTGTCCCCTCTCCCAATGATTGGCTGTGAGCAGCATAGGCGACAGATGACTCACAGCGTCGTATGTTTTTATCTTACGACGAGAATGATGTTCATCTCAAAACAGTCCAACAAAAATGACAGTTTAGAAAAGGAGAAAACAAAGGAGCAGAGAAAACTCGCTAAACTATCTTATGCTCCAGACTACAATGGAATTCAAGCTTGTTACTCACAGGAAAAAGGACCAGAGATTACTACCAAGACTAAAATATTACACTTCATCACAATTCTTATCCAGCGTTACAACAAAAATTATTAAACACATTGTGAGTAGCGCAAATTATTTTTTAAATAGGCATTTTGTCAACAGCTTGTAAAAGTTCAATTAATTCCGGTAAATTTTTGATTCGTTTTCCCCGATACAATGAAACAATTTTGTCATCAACAAACACTTTTACAATGAAACAATTTTGTCATCAACAAACACTTTTACAGCAATTCGTTTCTTAACGCAGCAAGAAGTTTCCACTTTTTGGAACCCAAAGAATTTATTATTATCTTTTACGAAACCCCATTGTGGCGAGGGTAATTCTATTTCATGCAGTGATTCTTGAAAGCTTTTAAATATCTGATCCTTTCTGCATTTACTGCTCCTCTTACGTTTTTCCAATTTCGTACTCATATCTACAAATTAAAAGCATACAAATAAATTTAACATTAATTTTTATAATCCACTGAATCTCCGAGACCAATATATTTTTAAATCTATTGTAAGAACATGCATTATGTATGTTTTAACAAATTGAATTTAAAAATAATATTAAAAATTAAAAACAAAAATAACTTTTTGAATCAAACGCATTTTACATAACTATCGACCGCATTTATAACCAAACATATATAAATTTTAAAGGCAGTTACTTACTGTATTTTATTTTTCGATTTTTGACACTTTCACTATTTCTTTCTTCTCTTTCTTATTTAATTGTTGTCCTCTTTATCTTATTCTATGCAGTAATACAAGAAATTCATAACCTCAGTCTGTCACGCGAACGTTTGTTATTAATTGCTATTAATGCGCAGTACGGCCACAGTAGCGCTGGAGTTCGATTTAGCAAAATTATTCTATTTCCCGACTCCACGAATTATTCCGGAAAACCCCGACGTGACCAATGGCTTTGATATGTCTCCTTATACTCCTCCATGTTATACTACTTCGTGTCTTAGACGAAAGAAATATATGGGAATCATCGGGAAATTGATGAAACAAAATTTTCTAGCGTAAAAGTAAGTCATAAATTTATTAATAATTATATATTTCAAGTGCAAAATTAATTTCCGCCTATCTTGAATACCTACTTGTCGCTTTTCATTCTTTTAATTTTTTAATATAAAATAAAATGTCATAAATTTGTAGGTTATGATGACCGTTTGTTTTGAAGGATTTGAAGAATGTGTTGAAAACGAGAACATGCTTATCGACAAATCCTTCAAAATAAACGGTCATCATAACCTACAAATTTATGACATTTTATTTTATATTAAAAAATTAAAATAATGACAAGCGACAAGTAGGTACTCAAAATAGGCGGAAATTAATTTTGCACTTGAAAAATATAATTATTAATAAATTTATGACTTACTTTTACGCTAGAAAATTTTGTTTCATCAATTTCCCGATGATTCCCATATATTTCTTTCGTCCAAGCCAACCTAACTTACAGTCTATCCCTACCACATGGCCTGTGACGTCAACTTGGTTATCTCAATTGGGAACGGTAACGAGAATGAGAATATTACCGCGAATATAACCGGCAGATAAATTCTCTTAGAATTTATGAGAATTTTCTCATTTTGACTTTTTAAATGTTTTAAACAATCAGAATCAATTATTTATTGCGTATAAAATTATATTTCAATATTTCAAACATATTCTGATTGTATATGATAAGCGTCTGTCGAAATTTAATAAATATCATAATCACAACACGTCGTTTGCCTGTTGCCGGTGGTTGCCGGGTCTGCAAGTACTTATCACGAAAAGTTGATCCTAATGAGACTGAATGAGACGATGCGAAGGATATCAAATGCAATGGAAACATTAGTTTATTTAAGGCCATGGATCAATCGGACCACGTGACTAAAATATACATTTATTCGTTCATGTAAGATAACTTTTTTAATTTACAATGTATCTTTCTGATAATTTGGGAAACGTAACAAAAGATAATAAAGCACGTCTGTTAACTTCTTTTTAGTAAAAATTTTTAAAAAAATTCGAAAACTTATCGACAATTACAGTTAACTGTAAAATTTTTTGCAAAATTTTCACTCATACAAAGTTGACAGACGTTCTCTATCGTGTTCTGTAGTATTTTCCAAATTTTCAGGAAGATATTTTGTAAAAGAAAAAAGTTATCTTACACGAACTTTTACAGGAATTTGGTCACGTGATCTGGTTGATCCATGGCCTTAATTAGAATACACTACCGGTCAAAATTGGGGGACCACGTGTTTTTCGATGATTACTTAAATTATCTTAATATTAATTTTGTGAGTGATGAAATTTGCTCTCATTATGAATTGAATGCCATCAATATTCTCTATAAAATGAGTCCAGAATGAAGTTGTTTTGTTAAATTTTGAAGATGATATTGCAAAAAAAGTCTACATTTCAATGTTTTCTTAAATTTTAAAAAACTTTCAAAATAATCAACATTTATTAATTCGAAATTAATTCGAAAACATTCCATCTGCAGGGAAGTCATAATAAAAATCATATAAATATATGTTTGAAGGGAGTACTATAGAAAATTCATGATTATATGTTTTATATACCTTATAAAAATGTTTTTCTATATTGGAATTGGAATTTTTCCAATTTTTTTATTCGAACTTTAACCTAGTGCACTGTGCAAGAAAAAAATTATTGGATTTCCATGAATCATGGCTTATTCTTTTGGGGAAAAGATTCTCTATAACTCTACTGTTTCCAATTTTAAAAGTACAGTTTTCTGTTATTAAAAGCGTTGAAGCAATTTTTCAAAAAGAATTTTTTTTCATAATAGCTATATTTGAAGATTTTCCACTTATTTTCAAACTGGCAAACAGTAGGGTTATAGAGAATAATTTCCCTGGTAAAATAGGCCATGATTTATGAAAATTCAATTATTTTCAAAAAATTGATAAGAAGGTTTAGTAAGGAAAGATTCTATTACAACAAATAATGTTAAAAGTATTATTTTTCGTGATTTTTAAATTTTCTCCATAAGAAATAATTTTTTCTGTTTCATATGAAACGACTAATGATATCATTTCAAGTCTCAAAATCATAAAAGAACTTTTTTCTTCAGAGACCTGTTTCTTGGCACGACAACTACCTTATAATGATAATATGTTAGCCTCATATTTTTCGACAACGATGGGTACATACTTAGGAATAGGTAGAGAATAGGTATAAGTGATATCAATATTTTTTTACTAAAGTTGCATTCTCAAAATTTTTTATACTACGATTTAATCGTTTATGAAGCTCAAAAATGTTAAATAATTTTTTTTAAATGTAGCTTAAGCTTTATTACTCTATATTTTATATGCTAGGTCTTAAAAAGTTGAACAGTATTGAGGAAAATGAAAACAAAAGGCTGAAAATGATTACTAAGATTCTCAAGCTCATTAAATAATGTGCTTTACATAATTAAAATATAATAATGTTCTATTTTGTTCTAATAAAAATTGTTTAAAGAATTTCATGCAAATAAGACGTTTAGGTTACTGAAGAAATTAATATAATTCATTGAATTTTTATAATTATAAATTGTTTTTGTAATTATAGAACATTTTAGACTTTTTTATACAAATTTTATAACAACCTAAAACATGCAAAAAATTGTTTAACTACTTATTTATAAAAACTATTTTTTCTTTCTACAGGGTGAAGACTATTGCTTCCACGAATTAAAGAATAAATTAGATCCGAACGACGATCGCATTCCTGGAAACGTCAAATGTTACCTTTATGAAAAAATGTAATTTATTTAAATATTTTATTAAAAACATGTTTCAGTAAACGTTATAGCATCTTCCTCTTTGTACACGGAGAAAAATGGATATTGAAAAGTAGATATTCAAATAGGAGATATTCATCCATAATATCTAGATATTGACACGCAATATTAAAATTTTTTTTTCAATATATAAGATTTTTCCGAAAAGTAACATTTGATATTCAAATTCAATAGTTTAGATATTGAAGCATGAAGTGCACGCGCATATATATAAAGGTTATGTGATCACTTTTGCGCGCTCATCGAAATCTAAGTGAATCTAAGATTGACATGCTTGCAGCGTACCCGAAAGATAAATTTTGAAAGTTTATTAAAGTTTTCTGAAATTCTAATAAGTGTTTCTAATGGAATAAGAGTGATCGGGTCTTTAACTTGAGATGCAGTAAGTAAAACATATAAGTTATATATTTTTTCTATATGTGGTTTACAGCCGAGAATGAAATCTAACCTTAGTGTTAAGGTTAAGTTTCTAATAAGAACATTAAATTAATTTTAGACATGCTAAATAATGAAAATGAGAGCGATGTATAAATCTACTATATACTTATGTACATAAGAAAATATAATTTGACTTTTTTCTAAAAACTGAATATGTAGTTATTTTATAACCTTTAAAACAATTTTTTGAGTAACTTAGACATTGAGCTGTAATATCTACAACTTACCTTTTCAGTATACCTGATATTGATGTTCAATATCTGAGATATTCAACTTTAGTACCTCAGACATTCAAGTTTACTAACGAGGATATTCAGAAGTTTAGTATCTTGAATATTCATTTTTAATATCTGAGATAATCAAGCTCAATATCTGAGATCCTGGTGGTTAATATCTTTTTTTCAATATCTGCAGGCATTGAAGTAGAATATCTAAATGTTTGTCACATAGTTGAATGCTACTGACATTGTGCCTCAATATCTAGATATGATGGGTCAATATCCATTTTTCTCCGTGACTTAAAGTATATTAAAATATATAAATCAAATATTAATATCTGTAATTAATTCTTTTCATTTTACCTATAAATTAATGCCCAAAATTATTTATAAAAAACATTCCCTGCATTAGTATGTTTGAAGCTGCAGGATTATCTATAAAGAAAGTTTCCTGAATGCTGTAGAAAATAATTCCAGGAACATTCTCAAAAAATGTTCCCGCGGAATGTTCCAAAACGTTCTCTGCGAATGTTCCCTGAATGTCCCCACGAAAAGTTCTACGAACGTTGATGCAAATGCTCTCTGAACGTTCCTATGGAAGGTTCCAAGAACGTTCTCTTTGAATATTCTCTGAATATTGCTGCGGAACGTTCTCTCAATATTCCTTTTGAACGTTCCTGGAACGTTCCACAGGAACATTCAGAGAACATTGCTTTGGAACTTTAAAAAAAACCGGACATTTTCTTAGTTCTAGGAACGTTCCGATGGAACCTTCCGAACATTCTATGGGAACGTTCAGGGAAGGTATTGTGCTATGGGAGTTAATTATTGTCATATTTATTATTAAGCAAACTGTTAAACGATGGCTGATTCTTATGTACGCAACATTCTCCAACAGTGGAAGTTGGATAAGTACATTCCCGTATTTGAAGGTTAGTTTTGCATATTGTACAGTAATTGTACAGTGCGTTGATGATTCACAACTGGAATGGTTGCGAGACAAAAATTCAGCGTATGAGATGTGGAAAGCATTAGCAGATAGGTATGAAAAGAAAAGTTTGCCAGATCAAATACACTTAAAAAGAAAAATATTATCAATGAAAATGAATGAAGAAGAAAATTTAGAAAAACATATTTTGGAATACGAGGACCTACTAAGGAAATTGAAAGCAACAGGTGCTGAAGTTAAAGATGATGATAAAATATGTAATTTGCTGATCAGTTTACCAAAATCGTATGACACAGTGGTTGCCATTTTAGAGAATACAAAAGACATTAAGTATACAGAAGTGAAAAGTAAACTTTTGTTTGAGTTCGATAAAAGAAAAGTCACAAATAAAGAACGTAAGTCATACCCACAAAATCAAGCAGCCTTTATGACACAAAAATGTTGTTTCACTTGTGGTGATTCTAGACATCTTCAGAAAGACTGTCCGAAAATTTATCGAAGACAAAACGGAGGATCATTGAGAGGTCAATTCAATCAAATGAGGTTGAATCCGACTAGCCAAGAAAGGGGTAATTTCAACAATGCCCAAAATGACTCAAAATATTCCACAGGACAGTATAACCAGAGCAGAGGACATTTTCGAGGTGGTTTTTCTACATATAGAGGAAATTTTCGCGGAAACTACAGGGGAAATTATACGAATCACAGAGGGAGAAACTTTATGCAGAATGAATATCGATCAAGAAGTAATCAAGATGATTCAAATTATGGACAAAACAGTCGAGGAAGCCACTACGTGCAGAATTCAACAAGATTCCAGTATCAAGAACAAAGCAGCGATGATCACGATAAGACTGAAGAGAGCGAAAATAGAATATCATTTTTGGGACAGGTAAACGGTAATAAAGTTAACAATAAATCTGAAGGTAAATTGAATTTTTTGATAGATTCGGGTTGTACAGATCATATGATTAATGATAAATCTTATTTTACTGATATAATAATGTTGAAAAATCCGTTAAAAATTGCTATTGCCGAAGATAATAACTACTTGTTAGCGGTTGGCGTAGGTAATATTGATGCGTATTCGATTATAAATAACAAAAGAGTACAATACACTTTAAAGAATGCTCTTTATGTACCAGGTTTAAGAAGAAATTTGCTTTCAGTAAAGAAATTAGATATTGCGAATATATCAGTAATTTTTGAAAATGGATGTGTGAAATTATTGTCTAATGAGTACGGTTTGATAATGTCTGGGAAAATGAATAGTTTATATGAGATATCATTTTTTGTATTGAAGCCAGAATGTTTAAATATTGAAAATGTTGATAATACTTTTGAGAAATTACACATGCGATATGGTCACATAGGGTTTTCAAACTTAAAGATTTTGATCAATAATAATTTAGTAGAAGGTTTAGAGAAAAATATAAAAATAAACAACGTGCAATTTTGTGAACCGTGTGTGAACGGAAAAATGTCAAAATTGAGTTTTGGAGAGAGAACAAAAGCGAAAAGAATTTTAGAAATTATACATTAGGATGTATGTGGTCCAATGGCTCAAACAACTTATGATGATTATTCTTATTTTGTAACTTTCATCGATGACTATTCTAATTTCACCATGGTATATTTATTAAAACATAAGAGTGAAGTCTTTGAAAAATTTAAAGAGTATTTTAATATGGTGCAATCAAAATTCAATGTCAGAATTTCTAAATTTAGATGTGACGGTGGGGGTGAATATATTCCAAATAGTTTAAAACAGTTTTGCGTTGATAAGGGAATATTTATAGATTATACTGTGCCTTATAACCCCCAGCAAAACGGGAAGGCAGAGCGTATGAATCGCAGTTTGGTAGAAAAAGCGCGAGCAATGATTAATGAATCAGGAGTTCCTAAATATTTTTGGGGTGAAGCAATAAAAGTTGCAAATTATTTGATAAATAGGTCGCCAAGGAGAAGTCTAGATGTTACGCCAGCAGAAATATGGTACGAAAAGAAACCAAATGTAAGTAATTTGCGAGTATTTGGATGTACAGCATATAGTCTTGTTCCAAAACAGTTCAGAGATAAGTTTGATGGAAAAACTGATAAATGTATAATGATTGGATATGCGCAAACAGGATATAGGTTATGGAATTTAGAAACAAATAAAGTAATTGTATCGCGAGATGTTCAATTTGATGAAAATAGTTTCTATTTTAAAATAAATTATATAACTGTAGAAAGAGAAATAGAAGTTGAGGAAAACAATGATCAAAATAAAGAAAGAGAAAAAGAAATTGAAAAGGAAATCGAGAAGGAGGTGGAGTCTGAGAATGAAAATGAAACTTTCGCACAAAATGATAGGAAACGTACAGTTAGGCCTCCCAAAGGATATGAAGATTATGAAATGTACATGGCTTTTAATGCAAGTAGTTTTGCCAATAATGTACCAAAGAGTTACCAAGAATTAGATCATAGGCATGATAAAAAATTATGGTTTGAAGCTGTAAAGAGAGAATTGAATTCAATAAAAGAAAATGAAACTTGGACTGAAGTAGATAAACCAAATAATGCCAAAATTCTAGATAATAAATGGGTATTTACATATAAAGATTCAGAAGAGAAAAATGAATTTAAATATAAGGCAAGGTTAGTTGTAAGGGGTTTCCAGCAAGATAGAAATACAAGTTTTGACGATATTTATTCTACCGTTGCTAAAATGGTCACTATAAGAGCATTTTTAATAATCGGTAATCAGTTAAGGCATTATTTCCAACAACTTGATGTAAAGACTGCGTTTTTAAACGGAACAATTGATGATGACATTTACATATATCCACCTGAAGGTATTAACTGCAGACAGAGTAAAGTTTTAAAGTTGAAAAAATCATTATATGGACTTCCGCAGTCATCAAAATGTTGGAACGAAGAAATTAATAGTTATTTATCAGAATTAGGGTTTATGAGATCTGAAAATGACTTTTGCCTATACATTCTGAATCATGAAGGTAAAGTAGTATATTTACTTATTTATGTAGATGACATTATCTTGTCTGGGCTAGATTTGAGAGTAATTGATGAAATTAAAGTTAAGCTGATGAAAAGATTTATAATGAAAGATAAAGGGGAACTTAATCATTTTTTGGGATTGCAAATAACATATGATAGAGAAGCAGGAATTTTGAAATTGAGTCAGACCAAGTACATCAAAGCAATTTTGAACCGCTTTAATTTGAATGATTGTAAAGTATCTAATATACCAATTGAACCTAAATTACATATTAATTCATGTTCAGATGAAGTAAATTTAACTAAAAAACCGTATAGAGAAATGATAGGTTGTTTGATGTATCTTATGTTAGGGACTAGGCCTGATATATGTTTTGCTCTAAACTATTTCAGTCGATTTCAAGATAAAGCAACAGATGAAGCATGGGAATATTTGAAAAGAGTATTTAAATATTTAAAGGGGACGATTAATTTTGCTCTAGAATATACTAGATCTGACATTAAAGAAAGTTTGATATGCTTCGTTGATTCAGATTATGGCGGTGACTTATCTGATAGAAAATCTGTAACAGGATTCGTTTTTAAGATATGCAATAATACTGTAATGTGGGCCACACGTAAAAAAAATTGTGTTTCTACGTCAACTACAGACGCTGAGTTAGTTGCACTTTGTACAGCAGTAAGTGAGGGATTGTGGTTGAGAAAACTTTTGAATGATTTTGGTATTATTGTAAAGAGCATAACGTTCTATGAAGATAACCAGGGTTGTATTTCTATAATTAAAAATCCGGCAAATAATAGACGTGTAAAACACATGGATATAAAGTACAACTTTGTTTCTGATAATTATAAGAAGAAAAATATAAATTTAATTTTCATTGAAAGTCGCAATCAACAAGCAGATGTTTTAACAAAAGGCTTACCTGCCATTGCATTTAATAAATTTAGAAATTTATTAGGCTTGAAGGATTTTAGCGGGGGGAAGTGTTGAGTATCACTAAAATCAATATATGTCAATTCAAATGTAGCGCGTGATTGTAGACGGGTCCTGAGGATCAAACGTGTGTGTGTTGTGAATAGAGCTTTATGGTCGGCTATGTATGCGAGTATAGGAAGGGAAGGAGTTAGTAGATATGGCGACGTGAGGTCCTCGTAGTGAACTTGTTAAGAGAATAAAACTGTATTTTTTTAAGAAAGAGAATTCTGTGTTAGATGAATATTATTACATCCACCTACAACTCACAATATCTTCCTTCCGCTCGGCCAACTGGCCGAGCGCCTAGACGGTTATTGCATGCGCACCCTCAATTAGCCTTCTTTTATAATTGTAAAATCTCAGTTCTAGCTATAAACAGTGCCTTTCTCGACTAAAGAATATCGCTAGAATAGCTAAAGTGATTACGGATACTCACTATGGCTGATCCCGAGATATTCCTTCATTCGCTCTTTCGTTACCAGCTAAACGTTTAACTGTCGCAAAGAATAACTTTGCTGTCACAACCACACTTTTTTTCCGTGATATGAAAACTTACCTTTGAAATGAGACTACAGACTTTTCACAATGTTAATTAATTTTAGAGTTATTAATATTATTAAGAAAGATCTAAATATGATGTCTTTTAGATTCTCATCATATGAGAATTAAGGTTTTGGTTTTATGTGAAAAATCATTTTCGGAATTTTCGACCAAAGTTGATGATTAGAATCAGATTTATACGTACCCCAACGGTTAGTACACATACATTTTCTTTATATGTACTGCGAAGCTCCTTTGGTTACTACAACCGCAGCGTTCGCTGTTACGCTAGACAAATCAAGTATAACTTTCATTTTTTACAACGAGGTAAGCCTGTCGTGACAACTATTAAATCTTGTAATAGTCACACAATTTAACTTGCACTGCACTGGAGATAAGTAGTTACTCCCAAAAAGATATGCAGCCAAAGTTGAATTTTTATACGTAGAAAATGTAATTTGGTGATTTCATGCACGGGAAAAATAATCAACTCCAATATGCGAATAATGACAGTTTATTTATTCGAGCTGTAGAGAAGTGCTCAGGACGGGAGGTCAAGACTTACTGAATTTTTGAAATTACAAATTGAGGGTGTAAAGAGTGAGTCTACTAGAGAGTGAGAAATAGGTATAAGGGTATGAAAGAGTAGGGGAAATATTCAGGTAATTGGAAAGAGTACCTCAGGTAAGGTACCGACGAGACTCTCGACTCAAGGCATAAAATGTTTGCATTTGGATTAGGAAAAACCTGACAGCTGGGCGACAATTACAAGATGACGATTTTTATGATCGACCGTTTTGAAATTGTTGAAGAAAAGATGTTAAATGAGATTCTCTAAAATTCTGTAGAAGAATAATAGAAAAAGAAAGTGAAAGTGAATAGAACCTGAAATAAAGAAATAGAATTAGAAATAGAAATAAATAAGAAGGGTCCTGAGCACAAATGTACAATGCAATAGGTAAGAGTATGAAATATATATACAACATATAAAAATTTAAGCATTTTAGAATTAGAGTGTATAAATGTAACATTAATGATGTGTTTCATGTATCATGTGTTTGCGTTGTGATAACAACAAAAAAATTGATTTAATGAGTGGAGTATGTGATAACAATCACCACAGTAAATTCATAGAATTTTTTATAAAATTAGTATGAGAAAAGTTATCATAAGTATCATTATACCGGATTATTTTTCTAGATGTTTTCGGTGAAACTTTATTTTTTGTAATCAAATTGAATTCGTATTTTGGTAACTAGGAGAACCATACCTATAACCTCAAAAATAATTTTGGCTGGGTATTTACTGTCCATAGACAATTCATTACAAATTAATCTTAGAAAATGATCATAACCTAGTGATTCTAGTTTTTATGCAGAAAACTTAAAAAAATAAAGATGAATTTTCATAAAATAATGTAGATTCTATAAATAAAGCAATTTGATAAGAACTGTACTTGGTCATTTTAACTAAACTCTATTAATCATGTTTCTGCCACTCGGCCTACCAGAATCGTGGTCTCAGTAACGTTCCTTGCAGTTAGAGTAAACACTTTTCCAAACTATGACAGCCACTACCATGATTGTCATGACAACTTTAACATTTTTTGTCAGGACGATTTTAACAAAAAAACTTTGGTTTGTGAAACCCGAAATTTCTCTCAGTGTAATAGATCATATACTCGATAACTCTGGATAGAAAAAATTGTCGGATTGAATTGAGCTTTGGAATACATTATCGCAGCCGAAAAAGTAAGGACAAGTTCGTTAACCAGCTATATCCGACAAAAATTGTCAAATTAGGAGCATTTTTTGTGTTTTTGAAAAAAACTTTATGAAAAAATCAAAAATTTTAAGACTGGTTTCTGATAATTCTCGTAAATCTCTACTAATTATCCTTATAATATTTTGCAATTAAAATAAAATTAAGAAAGTTACAGTATATTAAAATTTGAAAAAAGTCAATATCCATTTTTCCGTTAAATTATACGAGATACAAATAAAAGTTATGATAAAAAATAGTTCACAACATAAAGGTCTACAACAATAATAACTGTCCTTTCTTTCTTCGACTGTTATATTATAATATCATATAGGTTTGGTTTCGTCGGTCTTAACGTCAATAACACAACATTAAAGAAAAATTATTGAATCAATTTATATCAATAAAAATATTAATATTTCAATAAATTTTAAGGCTGAAATTATGAATATTAATCGAATTTACCATGGCATTATTTAACATATGATTTTCAAGTTTGTGTTCTCAAGCTTTAGCACACATTTCATTGGTGAATTTAATTCAATTTATCGTAACTTCGTCTCTCTATCCTACAGTTTGCGTTGCTTCATCGGATTGTACACACCGTATTATAATGTAATTTTAAATTATTGAAGCCCTCAATCTTTGAAGCTTTAATTTTAATGCCATTTTTAAGAATAAGACTGAATCTTCATGTGTTCTTTCGTTTTTTTGTAATTTATATAAGTAATTATTTATTATATCAACACAACATAAAATAGTTCTCTTTGGAAAAAGAAATTTGATTGTAAATTGATTTGTTCAATTTTTAGTGACATATATATTCCTTGAAAAAAAACCCGCAGTGAGGTTGAAACGTAGGAGAATTTTTGACCAAATATAAAGAAGGAGTTTTTTATGGAATGTTGTTTTATTGACCGTAAGACCGAGGAAACCAAACCTATATGATATAAAGATCTACAAGTTTGAACTGCAACATTTTTTCATAAGATGTATATTTTTTTTTAAATACAAAAACATACCATTGAAAATCCGAAATTCAATTTTTTAACTAAAATATGTGAAATACGAAAAAAACGTAAGAATGGAAAATTGTTCGTTTCAATAATATATACAAATATTTTCAGATATAGTTTCTGATAAAACGTATATTTTTCATTTTAATTTTAAAAAATACGATTAAAATTAAAAAATTCCATTATTTGAACAAAATATGTGACATAAGAAAAAAACGTTGAGATGGAAAATTATTTTCCTAAATGAGGTCTACAAATTCTCAGTAGGACATTTTTTGACAAGATGTATATTTTATGTTTTGGTTTTAAAAAAACACTATTGAAAATAAAAAATTCCATTTTTGAACCAAAATATGTGAGATACAAAATAAGCGATAATACGAAAAATTGTTTCCTCTAAAAGAGGCTATGAATTCTCTTCCTTTTTTAAAAATTGGCAGAAAATAGATTTTTTTTTAATCTTGTAAATTATTAGAAAGTTACAGAAATGTATACAGAAAATCGAGCACGAAGCGCAAGTTTCTTGATAAGAATGTGTTCTTTAAGGCTGATAGAGCTTTAAGTAAATTGAATTTCTTTTTTCATTTGAAATCAAAAACAAATTTAGTAACTTTGAGAAAATGTAATTCACATCGATAATATTATAAAATTGACTTGAACTTAAGTATCAAATTACAAGTAATAAATTTAAATGTATGCGAAGAATATAAGACCAAGTGCGACGATCGAATCGCGAGCCCCAGGCGCGCTAAAACTTGCAAGCGAAGCGCGCGATGAGAATGTGCCCACGAAGCGGGCAGATTTTTTGTAGTATATTTTTACAAAATTAATATTTTGCTCTTAACTTTGGCTTGTTAGAAGCAAAACTGTATTAACTTTTATTTTAGCATCAGGAAAAAATGTTAACCTTTTATTATAAAAATTAAGTTACTTTAACAATAGCTTAAATAACATATGAACCTCTAATTTCCGATGGAAGTATCTGTGTAAAGAAAGGTTTTAAATATTACAAAAAAGCATAAATTGTATTTGAATTTGCATGCGATCTTGCACTTTGAGATTTATTTGGTCTGAAGTAAATTCGACATATCATTACTATAAAGTAAAATACTTGAAAAAAAATTTTCAAAATATTTAATATTTTTTCACGAATGTATATGCAGTCGACCGGCAATCGAAATACCCGGGATCGAATCCCGGTGCATTCGAAATCGTCTTTTTTCTACAGAAAGATTTTCAAATTCTTTAAATGTAAGTATGTAACTATGAACGTTTTAATGTGTTTAATGTTTTTAAATTATTCAATGCTTTCTTAAAACAATTAAAATAGTAGATTGTATTGACCATTGATTTAATTTATAATAGACTTCTTCATTTATGGACCCTTAATCCAATGCAAACGTACTAAGTTTTATTAAAACATTTTGAATTCAAAATAATTCTGAATGTTTGAGTATAAAAAGTTTAAATATTTGAAAAATAAATATATATTATATCAAAATTAGCACACGAAATCGTACACTAACTTTAATTTGGTATGAAGTAAAAGTGAAAATAAATCCTTTAGAATAAAACATTTTGAAAAAACTTTCAGAGTATATAACATATTTTAAATGAAAATTTTAATATATAAGTATAAATAACCTGTTTGATTATTAAAAAATAAAATATATTATATCTATAATATTTAAAGAATTTGAAAATCTTTCTGTGGAAAAAATGACGCTTTCGACTGCGCTGGGATTCGAGCCCAGGTCTTTCGATTGCCGGTCGACTGCTCTACCACTGAGCTACACAGGCGTCCGACATCTCCTTCTCCACAGGAAGATCTCCTTATATCGCCTAGTGGCTCAGCCTTGCGGCTGTAAATGATTTCAAATTAATTAGTTGAGTTTGAAATTTTTGTCACTGCCTACATTATCGGAGGATCACTAGTCGCGTATCAGATATTTTATCGAACAGCACACTTTAAGATTTCATTGGTATGGGGATACACATTTTTAAAATTACACGACTTTTTGTAACATGTTCAACCCCAAGATATAAAATCCAGAAAAGAATTTCTAAAAATATTTTAATTAGATTAACAAATCACTATGAAGACATACTAAAAAAATTTTAAAATTTTAATTTTTTTACATACTTATTAATTTCCGTCAAAGATATCTAAATTATCAAAATAAGGAAAATGACCGAGCTGGACAATAATTGATGTTTATTTTTATTAAATGGCCAACGTTTCGAAGACAGGAACAGTCTTCCTCTTCAGGGCCTACATTTATTAAAAAATTGCTATTAAGAGAATTACAAACATAAATTTGTGATAAAATGAAATAAGAATTATAGACAATATAGGAATTTTGAAAAAATTATAAACTTAATGGAAAATAAAAAGACGATAAAGTAGATTAGAAAAATAGAAAAATTAAGAATACCTTAGTAGTTAGGAGAACGGAGAAACATCATAACAATTGTAGATTCAAAAAAGTCAAGGTTCAAAACCAATGTCAAAATATAATAAAAATTTGTTAAGGTTAATAAAATTTGGATAGTTGAACCTTCAAAAGTTGATTTTTCCTGATTCGTAGAAAGATATAATGGTCAAGACAACTAGTACCATCCATTCCATCTTGTAGATTTAAAAAAAAAATTTTGTAATATATATTATTTATATTTATATTATATTTAATATATTTTGTAATATTTTTCTATAAAATAAATCACTTTAACGAAAGTTGAAACTCTAGGTCAACGTGTAATTTCCGATGGTAATTTATATATATCGATACCCACGTTCTAATATGTCGTATCCCACATTTGGAAAATTTTTCAGGAAACGATAAAAACGTCTTGCTAGCACAAATAAATAAATGTAAACAAATTTTTGTTCTATACGTTCATAAAAATGCATAAATAATAATAATTAAAGCAAAAAAAATTATTTAAATAAATTTTATGATATTTATGTGGGTCACGCAAGAAGAAAAAATTAAAATGTATTTTAGAAAAGAAATTGATTTAATCATTTTATAATTAAATATTGTTTCATCCCATACATAACATTTTTCTCTCTTATTTTGTATTGTTTAATTCATAATTATTATAATATAACATTATTGATACATTTTATTTTGACTATCTTTAATATTGCTTAAAAAATTTTTTTTTTTCATTTTAAGTACTTTTAATTTTTTTTTTTTTACTTCAGGTACATTTTCTTGCTGAGATTGTTGAAAATTTCTTGTCCTCTTTCGTCTGGTGTTATCACAATTTTTTTTATAATTAATATCATTATCTTCAGGTTTTATAAATCTATTATTAGTACGCAGTACTTTGCTATTAACACCAAGATTAACTTGATTATAGCTTTTCGTTTCTTACTCTTAGTCTTTTCAGTTACCTTAACTATATTTTTACTCTCGGCTTCCAAATTTTTTATTGATGGAGATTGGTCAGAAGCAGAGTCAGTATCATCAATATATTTTATATTATCATAGAAGCAGTGTGTAGAAGAACACTTTTTTTAATGCCTGTAATTGTTGCCATTTACTTTTAGTTATTTTTAATCGATCTACAAACAAAGGTTTCAGCGGATGCTCTAGATTTAATTGGAGTTGTAAAAATATTATTTGTAATTAACTTCTTACTCATTTTATTAAATAATTTCTTAAAATAAACTTAAGACTAATCACAAAATAAAAATTGACTGTCACATCGCTAGCGCTGACTTAACCAATGGATGTGGGATACGACATATTAGAATTCGTGAAAATCGGCATGTGGGATACGACATTTTGGAATATTTATTTAAAAATATTAAATAAACAATTTGACTCCCAAGATTTTAATACAAGCTGTAAAACATTATTATTAATCCATTTTTCAAAAAAAGTCAATTTCTCAAATTTTGTGGGATACGACATATTAGAACGTGGGTATCGATATATATATACAAATTGTCATGTAGAAGATGTAATTTCCAAAAAATTTTATAGTCACAAGGCTTCAAAATTTTGTAAATAAAATTTTAATATAAAACTTTAAGCATTTATTGACCCTGAATTCCATTGGAAAATTTGTTGTTTACGGTTCAAATCTTCCTCCGATTTCAGAAGAACAGACAAATTAACAATTACAAAATATTTCATCAAAAAAATTGAACTAGTCCATATGATCTTGTCATATTGTAACAAGATTTGAACACCTCGGACAAAATTTTTTATGTAAAATTTGATATCGATAAATATTTACATGTTCATATGAAGATATTAATTAACACATATTTTAGCTTTTTAATTTATCCACATCTATTAGAAAATAATGTAAATTTTAAACTTGAATTTTAAGTTTATCTCTTCTTAATAGAAAAAATCTCTGTATCTAAACAGTTTTTAAATGTACAAATTGATGAGAAGTATGGAAATTTGAATAGGAAAATATATATTGATTTAAATTTGGAACATTTATCGGCTTATAAAATTTCACACGATATTTCAGATTTTTATTTTAGGCGGATTTTTTCCAAAATATCGGAAAAAAGTGTTGTTTCTTGAATAACATATTTCGAAAATTTGAAATTGTCGTCTGCTTCGCGCCTCTTTTGTACGGTTTCGACAGAAATACGCAATTCTCAATTCCGAATCGATAACCGAAAGCGTGAAATCTAAAAATAGCATTGCATAGTAGTGATGCAATATCGATATCGAAATATCGAACATATCGATATTTTCCTCTTGATATATCGATATTTCATATCGATATTTTCCATACCGATATTCGATATGGGATATCGATATTTTCCCCAAAACCGATATTTTTCCTGATCGATATTTAAGATTTAAGTGGAAATAGTGGAATCACTGATCTCTATAACACACTGGATGCACATTCAATGCAAAGTCGTGTGCCCAATTGAAGAGCTGAGCCGCCATATTTACTTAGGTTGATTACAAAGAATGTTGCGGTAAATTCAAATTTAGTAAAAAGGGAAAAGTGTAAATATTAAAGAAATAATATGAAATCCATGCTTTTTCACCGGTATTAGTATTGATAGTATACATAATATTAAACTAATGAAATGAAATTTATTAAATAATACTAAAATATAACTCGGTAATATTTATTATTATGGTATATAATGTTGTATATATTTAAATAGGCATATGTATTTACTGCTTAACTATAATTAAATATAAATTTATTATAAATTTATCAAAGAGATTACAGAATTCAACAAGTAAACGTACCTTGGCGTAGTATAAAAATTATCTCACGTTCTGAACGTGAACTATTAATAATGGTCACATATAATAACTATTTTTAGTATATATTAATTCGCGTTTCATAATTCAACCCTTATGTACCTAATAAAACGGTTTTAAAAACTGAAAAAAAGCTCCATCCCCTTCTGTTTTAAAAAATGTTGAATTACTCGATCTTGTTGGCGTATTTCATCATACGTTTAAATTTCTCAGGAGTAATAAGTTTAGTATTCTTTATAGAATTGGATTCTATTATTTAGTAACATACTAGTCACGGCATGTAAATACTTAATTTTCATGTAATATCTGCATTCAGTATTAATTATATTTCAGGGTTTGTTTCTTTTCCAATTGTATTATTTTTTGATAAATTAAAATGTTCGTAAACGACCAAAATACAATAGTTTATAATTTTTGTATATATTTAAAATTATTTCTATTACTTCTTTCAGTTGGAGCAACTTATTACTCCTGAGAAATTTAAACGTATGATGAAATACGCCAACAAGATCGAGTAATTCAACATTTTTTAAAACAGAAGGGGATGGAGCTTTTTTTCAGTTTTTAAAACCGTTTTATTAGGTACATAAGGGTTGAATTATGAAACGCGAATTAATTTATACTAAAAATAGTTATTATATGTGACCATTATTAATAGTTCACGTTCAGAACGTGAGATAATTTTTATACTACTCCAAGGTACGTTTACTTGTTGAATTCTGTAATCTATATTTGATAAATTTATAATAAATTTATATTTAATTATAGTTAAGAAATAAATACATATGCCTTTTTAAATATATACAACATTATATACCATAATAATAAATATTACCGAGTTATATTTTAGTATTATTCAATAAATTTCATTTCATTAGTTTAATTATGTATACTATCAATACTAATACTGGTAAAAAAGCATGGATTTCATATTGTTTCTTTAATATTTACACTTTTCACTTTTTACTAAATTTGAATTTACCGCAACATTCTTTGTAATCAACCTAAGTAAATATGGCGGCTCAGCCTTCAATTGGGCACACGACTTTGCGGACTTTCCCATTGACATTGTGCATCCAGTGTTTTGTAGAGATCAGTGAGTGGAATCCGTTGCCGACAGGAAATAAATAAAAATTGTTTTCACATTGCAGCACACTTTATCGAAGAAATCAGTGACAGAACAAAACCTAATAAAATCTACATGTACACACGTCACGCGGTCATGTCAGTGTATCCCCACTAACTCGCTTCGATTTCACGCTGTCTGTTATCAAGTTAAAATCAGAAATTGTATCTTTCTCGACTTCCTACAAAGGAGGCGCGAAATAGACACAGAATTCAAAATTACGGAATATAACATTAAGAAAATTACACTTTTTTTCTATATACTTTGAAAAATATTCATCTGAAATGAGTATCTAAAAGATTTTGTGAAATTTTAAGATAGTTTAAATACTTGAAAAATAATTTTTTAATGAAATTTAAAGTCAATAAATGCTTCAAGATTCGAAACAAAATATCGATTTCAGCATTTTTTTTTTAAATTATGTAGAGAATATTTTATAATAAGATATCATTCAAGATGAGATACAAGTTTCAAAAATGAAGGGTTTGAACATTTTCATAATAGGTAACATCTTTTGTATGAAAATTTCGATAAATAAATGTAAGTGAAGTGTTTCCTGATTTAAAGTAGTTCATCCACAAAAATTAGACTTCAGGCAAAAATAGATAAATTTTTTTTCAAGAATAGCAATATTATTATTGAAGAGATCATTTGGAAGAAAAGAGATTTGTTTCCAAGAAAAAAAAATTAAAACATAAACAAATAATGCATTTAACAAATTTTATTTTTACCCGGACTTGTTTTCTTATCGCTTCGAGCCAAATTTTAAAATTGATGTGATTCTGTGAAATCACGGATAATTTTTTCAAGAAAAAGGCTTTCTACAACTTAACCGTTTCCATTTTTTGGAAATTATAATAAATACTTCAATGGCTGAAACCATTAAAAATAAATTTTCCAAAACAAAATTCTTGTAAAAAAATTACTGAATTTGGTAAAAACTTATTCATTTTAGAAATATGGAAACGGCTAGGTTGTATTAGGTCTTTTTCCTGAAAAAACGATTCTTGATTTATTTGAGTCACATCATTTTTTTTTAAATTTGGTTTGAAGCGATAAGAAAAAAAGTCGGGATAAAAATAAAATTTGTTAAATTTATTTTTTCTTATGCTTCAAATATTTTTCTTGGAAATTAATCTCTTTTCTCTAAAATGATCTCTTCAACAATAATTTTTCTATTTTTGGAAGCAAAATTATCTTTTTTTTACCTAAGACATATGGCAATTTCAATAGATGAATGTAAATGAAGTGTTTGCTGATTTAAGAAAATACATAAATTATATGTGAATTTACACCTCAAACTTTTCTTGATATGAAGCTAAGTCGACAAACCTTTACTAAAAAATAAAATACATTGAATAAAATTTTTTGGAATTTAACATCTTTTACATGACAATTCGTATATATATATATATATATATAAACTACCAACGGAAATTACAGATTGACCTGGAGTTTCAACTTTCGTCAAAGTGTTTTATTTTACAGAAAAATATTACAAAAGAAATTTTAATTTAGATTTAGATTTCAAAAGGTTTTTTTCAGTATGTCTTCATAGTGATTTCTTAACCTAATCAAAATATTTTTAGAAATTCTTTCCTGGATTCTATCTTGAGGTTGAACAGAATTAAAAAAAGTCATGCAATTTTTAAAATATGTAGCTTCTTCAAGAAGTTTTTAAAAATCGATGTATATCATATTTTACACTGAAAAAAATGGTTAGTAAAACCAACTACTTCGGTTTGTAAAATATGCCTCAGATATTTTATTAGTTAGCACAGCAATTTTTACATTCTCATCATGGATGAGAAGCTATTGGTTTTATGTGAAAAATGACTTTTGAAATTTTCATCAAATCTTTACGTTTTGAGACCCCCTGAGTCAGAAAAAATGGTTTTTACGAAAATGTCTGTCTGTCTGTCTGTAGGTCGTGTGCGGCATAACTCTCGATAGAATTATCAGTCTGAATTGAGCTTTGGTACACTTTATTGCAGCTGAAAAAGTAAGGACAAATTCGTTAACCAGCCACATCCAATCAAAATTAAGGGATGGAGCACTACTTTTGTGTTTTTGAAAATAATTTTTTAAAAAAATCAAAAATTCCAATACTGGTTTTTGATCGTGCTCATAAATCTCTACAAATTATCCTGATAACATTTTTTGATTAAATGAAAATTAGAAATGTTACAGCATATTTTTTTTTTTTTTTTTGGTGAGGAGGAAAAATGGCAAAATCATTTATAAACGTTGTACAGGACTCTCCTAGGACGGGTCTAGGCATACCTGTTAAAACCAAAAAACCCCCTCTCTCGAACCAATAAACCACCCGCGGAACCGCCTTTCGGCTTAAAACTTCACGGGTGGTTGGTCCAATTAAAGTCGCGTACGACTCTTCCGTCATCCGTTCGCTCGGAACTTCCATCCGCGGCCACACGCCCACTAGGATAACCGACTAGCCGCACCACCCAGGGGAGAAATAAACAGATTCCTCCCCCGAACGACGCGGACAGTCAAGTCTACCCGAGACGCAGGACCGCGGGTGCAGGCCTCGATGCGATTTCTACTGGCCCTCCCCGTTTTTTCGCTCTCGACGCCCATCAAGTTCTCTCGTCTTCATCACGAGTGTGACGAATGACTCGATGAGCGTCCAGAACCGTTCAGACTGGAGCATGAGAGTGACCATCGTGTCAGGAGTAAGTTCGGAACCCACCACTTGACCGAAGACCTCCTTAGCCACACCCCATTTTGCGCAGACGAAGAGTGCGTGCTCTGCGGTATCCACCGGGAAATCGCAGTAGCAACACGTCTCCTCGTCTCTCTTCTTAAAGCGCCTCAGGTACGCGTTAAAACAGCCATGGCCAGAAAGCGCTTGCGCCAAGTAAAAGCCGATTTCCCCGTGCTTTCTGTTCAGCCAGATGGCGAGCTCCGGGATCAGGCGGTAGGTCCATCTCCCTGTCTGCTCACCATGCCATCTCATCTGCCATTTCTCGACGAGTCTGCGCCTTCCATCCTTCCGGATGGCCTCCTTCACGCGAGCGATTTCCTGCAGGTCGGCGCAGATAAGCTCCTTGCGAAGCTGAAAGGTTTCCTGCCTTTCCTCCGCCAATAAATGTATTGGTGGGACGCTCGCCAGGACCAGCACAGCGCTCGTCGATATTGTTCTATATGCCGAAACTATTCTCAGCGCGACAAGTCTCTGCGCCGAGAACAGCTTCTTCTGGATAGCATCGTTTTGCAAGGAATTGGCCCAGATCGGAGCTGCATAAAGCAGCTTCGAATGGACCACGCTCGCCACCAATCTTCTTTTCGCTTCCCTGGGTCCACCAATGTTTGGCATAAGCCGGGCCAATTTCGCTCCACATTGGATGGCTTTGGCAGCTGCGATCTTTAGGTGTTCGCCAAAGCTAAGCCTACGATCCAGCTGCACCGCCAGGTACTTAATGCTTGTTTTCCACTCGACTTCATACTCTCCGAGAACGATCCTCGGATATTGGGAGGATCTTCTGTCCGTAACGAGCAAGGCCTCGGTTTTCTCAGGGGCCATTTTAAGACCTCTGCCATACAACCAGCGCTTTGCTCGCCACAGACTTTCATTGATCCTCAGCTCTAGGATTCCGACGTCGTCAGCGGCGCACACGACAAGTGCCACATGTCATCTCTTCTTTGAGAGACCATTTGTCGCCCTCGTATATCGTATATCCTCGCCTCAAAGCTGTTTTGGCCCCTTTCCATGCCTCGTGCAGCGTAGCATCCCCCTTTGAACGGGTGAATTTTCGCCGCGCTGCGAGGCATTCTCGACGTAGGGCTGCCAACTGGTCGTTCCACCAGTACATCGAACCCTTGGCTAGCCTGCGCTTACGGCGAGGCATCGAGTAGTCACAAGCCGCGACCACCTTCTGCCTCACCGAGCGCACAGCAGCTTCAAACGACCCAGCAGGGCAGACCCAACCAAGCTCATCGATGAGCCTGGATTCTTCGAGGTATTCGCGAAGTCTTTCCCTGCTGAGTCGTCTCGTGTTCCAGGAGGGGCTCCTTCCTTCGCCGCCCCTACCCTTATCCACCGCCTGACACCGTTGTTCTAATGTAAATTCGATGCACCGGTGGTCACTCAAGGTTATTACCTCGAGGACCGACCAGTCGCTTATCCTTGAAGCGAGGCGAGATGCGGCAATTGTGAGATCAATTATTGACCCCCCCCCCGCTCCTCGTCTGAACGTAAATTCCCCGCCCTGATTCAAGACGATCAGTTCGTTCCTAGCGACCATCACGCCAACCAAGATTCCCCTCCTATCTAGGCGGGCCTCACCCCACTCGGGCGACTTACGGTTGAAGTCACCCCCTATGAGGGATCGCCCGATGGCCTCACGGAGGCTTTCCTCAAGGAGGAGGATCTGGGTCTCAAAGACATCGAAGGGATCGCCGGGGGAAAAGTAGCAGCTGTACACACGCACACCCGCCACCTCCACCCAAACGAACCCCGCGTCGGTCTCCAGGAAGTCCCCGACGCCCAAATCAGGGTTACAAACAAGGATGCCGGCCCTCCTTGATGCATCCTGATACCAAGCAGGGTTATCGGACCACTTGTACTGCTCACTAATGAGCAGCAAATCAGCCCCCCTCTCCCTGGCAGTCTGCATCAGGAGGTCCTGGGCATCCTTCCCCCTTCCGAGGTTGAGCTGCAGGAACTTCAATTCCTGCTTCTCAACCTCCGAAGCTCTTCCCGGAAGACCGGGCAGGAGCCGCTCCCTGACACATGGGCGATATCTTTGTCGCCCCTGTCTGCGCATGACAGGCACCTTGGTGGCGCCTTACAGGTCCTGGCCAAGTGTCCCGTGGCGCCGCATCTCCAACAGGCGTTTTTCCTGTCGGGGTTGCTGCAGCCCCGGGACCCGTGGCCGTACCCAAGGCACCTGAAGCAGCAGGCGACTTCCACGTGCTCGCGAATGCGGCACTCTACCCACCCGACCCTCAACTTACAGCTAGCCGGATCACTGCAGTCTTCACCCCACCAAAGCGGGTGAAGAGCCTGCAGGACCCCTCAAAGGCCGGTCTGCCCAATTCCAAGCACAGGGCAGACACAACCTCTTCTTTTTCAACGGTCTCATCGAGGTCCCTAATTTCGAGGGACCTCGTCGAGACCAGGGCTGAAATTTGCGCCCTTTCCCCGACCGCCAGGTCGAGCTCCTTTCGGAAGGCCGAAACGTCTCCCCCCTTTTTGAGGGCCAGAAGGACTTCTTCCTTCCTGGTCCTCCGGATAGACAGGACCTCAAGTCCTGCCTTCCGGTGGTCGACTTTTGCCTTCATCTTCTTCAAGATGTCGGCGTAGGACTGGCCGTCCTTCGCCAACACCTTGATGGCGTCGCCCAACCTGGCGAGCGAGGAGCGCTTCGGGGTACTATAGTCGTTTGTACCCTGTGCTTCTTGCACAGGGTCCTTCGACCTTTTCTCCGTTACCACTTTTTTCTTTTTTTTCTTTTTGGCAACCACTTGCCAGTCCCCATCTTTAATTGAGGCCTGGCTCTTGGCCACCTCTGCATACGACGGTGACGGGCCGCCTTTCCCCCTCTTAGGAGTTCTTTCCTGAGGGGGGGAGGGGGCTGCCCTCTTCTCACCTCTTGTCTGCGTTTGTGGGGTGTCTCCCAGAGACGCAGAGCGCGGTCTCTGGAAGATACCCATTTTTTTCGAGGCGGGGTGGATCTCCAGCCTCTTCTGGAGTTCCACCCCGCTTTCAAGTAGGCACCTGTGGGTGTTGAGCATACCGCCCAACACCTCAGCTGCCTCATTGACCAAGTCTTTCACAAAGCCAGGGTTATTCCTGAGCATACCCTTTTGTATTACGCTCAGGGCCCTGGCTAACTTTTCCATTTTCTCGTTTTGCTCCTTCAGGAGCTGAAGGACGTCCTTCCATCCCTCAGCTCCTGATGAAGCACCTAAGTCCACTTTCCCCACAGTTTTTTTTTAGAATTCATAAATCAATTTCACCAGCGCATCGTGCGTAGAGGAGCGGGTCGAAAAAGTTGGGAACGGGTGTACCCTCGGACCGAAGTCCTACTCCAGTTCTCTGAGGCCCAACCTCCGCTTAGCCGGTCCCGGAATGCGGGCCGGGGAAGACACCAATCGGCGACGAAGCACTCCCAGTGGGATGCAATACGGAAACGATCGTTTGGACTGTTCTTGGTCACAGACTGCGGAGGCTTTTGCAGTGTCCCCCAGGAGATTCCATACACCAATTCGCTCTTAGTCTCTTTCAAGAGGGAGACCGTCTATAGGTTCTCCTCTCACATTCGAAGAACACATATCACAGTCAGGCGGCGCTGTCATTCAATCAGTTCACTCATTACTCACACACACTCCAGACTCATTCTCAGCGCCGCTGCCTGGGGCATACATCCTTCCTCATGCATGGGGATGGACGCGTTCATAGCGTCCCCCGCTTTCAACATGGGATAGACCCGTTTATAGGGCACCCTTCACGCAATGGGAAGATGCCCGTCTATAGAGCTCCCTGCATTTGTTCACCGATTCATCCGGACACTACAACCCCCATGACCTAAGGGCCGTCTGCTAAGCCTCCCCACCCGTCCTTTTTTGGCATAGCCAAGAGAAGGACTTCGTCAAGGTACCAGTCCGAGGGAATCAAAATTCCATTTTACAGTTAAATTATACGAGATACGAAAAAACGTTATGATACAATATTACTTTCTACATAAAGACCTACAAATTTGAATTGTAACATTTTTTCATAAGATGCATATTTTTCTTTTTAATTAAAAAAAAACTATTGAAAATCCAAAATTCAATTTTTTAACAATACCATGTAAAATACGAAAAAAACGTAAAAATACAAAGTTGTTCGTTTAAAAAATATCTACAAATTTTGTCTGACGCAGTTTCTGATAAAACATATATTTTTCGTTTCAATTCCAAAAAATACGTTTAAAATTCAAAAATTCCATTTTTTAGACAAAATATGTGAGATACAAAAAAAACGTTTAGATGGAAAATTGTTTGCCCAAATGAGGTCTACAAATTCTCATCAAGACATTTTGGGACAGGATGAATATTTTATGTTTTGATTTTTAATATTAAAAAAATTCGATTTTTTTCACCAAAATATGTGAGATACGAAATAAGCGTTGTTCTGCAAAATCGTTTCCTTAAATAAAGTCTACGATTGTTTTTTCTTTTTGAGAGATTTGGAAGAAAATAAATTATTTTAATCACGTAATTTATTAAAAAGTTACTGAAACGTCTTGCTAGCACAAATAAATAAACTTAAACAAATTTTTATTTTATTCGTTCATAAAAATGCATAAATAATAATAATTAAAGCAAAAAAAAAATATTTAAATAAATTTTATGATATTTATGTGGGTTACGCCAGAAGAAAAAATGAAAATGTATTTTAGAAATAAAATTGATTTAATCGTTTTATAATTAAATATTGTTTCATCCTATACATAACATTTTTCTCTCTTATTTTGTATTGTTTAATTCATAATTATTATAATATAATATTATTGATACATTTTATTTTGACTATCTTTAATATTGCTTAAAACATTTTTTTTTCATTTTAAGTACTCTTAATTTTTTTTTTACTTCAGGTAAATTTTCTTGCTGAGATTGTTGAAAATTTCTTGTCCTCTTTCGTCTGGTATTATCACAATTTTTTTTATAATTAATATCATTATCTTCAGGTTTTTTAAATCTGTTATTAGTACGCAGTACTTTGCTTTTAACACCAAGATTAACTTGATTAGCTTTTCGTTTCTTACTCTTAGTCTTTTCAGTTATCTTAACACTTTTTTTAATGCTTGTAATTGTTGCCATTTACTTTTAGTTCTTTTTAATCGATCTACAAACAGAGGTTTCAGCGGATGCTCTAGATTTAATTGGAGTTGTAAAAATATTATTTGTAATCACCTTCTTAATCATTTTTATTAAATAATTTCTCAAAATAAACTTAAGACTAATCACAAAATAAAAATTGACTGTCACATCGCTGGCGCTGACTTAACCAATGGATGTGGGGTACGACATATTAGAATTCGTGAAAATCGGCATGTGGGATACGACATATTAGAATATTTATTTAAAAATATTAAATAAACAATTTGACTCACAAGATTTTAATATAAGCTGTAAATCATTATTATTAATCCATTTTTCAAAAAAAGTCAATTTCTCAAATTTTGTGGGATACGACATATTAGAACGTGGGTATCGATTTGAAATTTGATGATTTTTCATTACCATGTTTGACTCTAGAGCAGAATCTAGCAGAAAAATTCCAAAAACATCACAATTAGTTAGAAAAATACTATGAAAACTTACTTTTGAAATGAGAGTACAGACTTTTCACAATGTTAATTAATTTTAGAGTTATTAATTTTATTAAGAAAGATCTAAATTTGATGTCTTATAGATTCTCATCATATGAGAATTAAAGTTTTGGTTTTATGCGAAAAATCATTTTCGGAATTTTCGTCAAATCTTTACGTTTTGAGATCCCTTGAGTCAGAAAAAACAGTTTTTACGAAAGTGTCTGTCTGTCTGTCTGTCCGTCTGCAGTAGTAATAGGTTATATACTCAATAACTCTGGATAGAAAAAAATTGTCGGATTGAATTGAGCTTTGGCATACATTATCGCAGCTAAAGAAGTCAGGACAAGTTCGTTAACCAGCTACATCTGACAAAAATTGTCAAAATAGGAGCATTTTTTGTGTTATTGAAAAAAATTTTATGAAAAAATCAAAAATTTTAAGACTGGTTTCTGATAATTCTCGTAAAACTCTACTAATTATTTCTTCATAATATTTTGCAATTAAAATAAAATTAAGAAAATCACAGTATATTAAAACTTGAAAAAAGTCAATATCCATTTTCCATTTAAATTATACGAGGTACGAATAAAAGTTATGATAAAAAGTGGTTTACTACATAAAGATCTACAAGAGTAATAACTGTAAAGTGGCATGCTTGATGACATGTCTGCTATTATATTGACCCAAAATTCACAGAATTTTTGTTAATTTCTCATTTTTTTGGCACTGGGTCAGCCTCTTTTTATTTTCTTCTATTAATATTATCAATGCTACTTACGATAAAAAACGCAAAAAAAGAGAGAAGGCAAACGTTTCGGCTACATATGCGGGGGCCCTCTTCAGTGCCATAAATTAAAAGATTAATTCAAAATTTTCGTAAAAGATAAAAATGTAGAAGATAGTTAAAATAAGGATAATAATGAAACTCAAAAACTTATCTCATTGCTTGAAAATCAAAATGAAGAAGTCCAGTAAGCAACAACACGAATTGGAAAAAATATGTAGAATTCACTGTATATAGAAAACCGGATAAAATGAACGAAAAACTTAGAAATATATACAAATATTTCCAGATATAGTTTCTGATAAAACGTATATTTTTCATTTTAATTTTAAAAAATACGATTAAAATTAAAAAATTCCATTATTTGAACAAAATATGTGACATACGAAAAAAACGTTGAGATGGAAAATTATTTGCCTAAATGAGGTCTACAATTTCTTAGTAGGACATTTTTTGACAAGATGTATATTTTATGTTTTGGTTTTAAAAAAACACTATTGGAAATAAAAAATTCAATTTTTGAACCAAAATATGTGAGATACAAAATAAGCGATAATACAAAAAATCGTTTCCTCAAAAAGAGTCTATGAATTCTCTTCCTTTTTTGAATATTTGGAAGAAAATATATTTTTTGTAATCTTGTAAATTATTAGAAAGTTACAGAAATGTATACAGAAAATCGAGCGCGAAGCGCAAGTGTCATGATAAGAATGTGTTCTTTAAGGCCGATTTTTTTAAAAAACCTTCAGAATACATAACATATTTTTAATGAAAATTTCAATATATGAGTATAAATAAAAGGTTTGATTATTCAAAAGTAAAATATATTATATCTAATATTTTATCGAACAGCACACTTTAAGATTTCATTGGTATGGGGATACACATTTTTAAAATTACACGACTTTTTGTAACATGCTCAACCCCAGCATATAGAATCCAGTAAAGACTTTCTAAAAATATTTTAATTAGGTTAACAAATCACTATGAAGACATAATAAAAATAAAATTTTAATTTTTTTACATACTTATTAATTTCCTTCAAAGAGATCTAAATTAAAATTTCTTTTGTAATATCTTTCTATGCAATAAATCACTTTAACGAAAGTTGAAACTCCAGGTCAACCTGTAATTTCCGATGGTAATTTATATATATACAAATTGTCATGTAGAAGATGTAAATTCCAAACACGGAAAAAAATAATTAGCTGCATTAGCTAAATATTCGCTACCACAGCTAAGAAAGTTACTTGATATACGGACAGCGAATGTCTTAGCTGCTAATACTAACGACTATTCGCTACAGTACTTTAGCGATGCCAGCTAATTTACGTTAGCACTGGTAACAACGATTGTGAGCAGTAGCCTATCGGTCGTGTTATCTTCCTGTTCTGTTCTAACAGCGTTTGAAGTACTAGTTAATTTTATTAGCAATTGCTGCAAATAGAGGTAGCACTCAAAATCATTGATTTTGAACTTCCAAACCTACATTTAAATACAGTTACACCTGGGTGCTTAAGAAAAAAATGATCTCGTAACCCTTCTATACTCACAAAAGTCTGCTGGCAAGTTATATCAAAACAACTAATTTCTTGCGACATATCGTAACCTGCAAAATTAAAAACGAAAAAAAACTGATTCAGTTCTAACCTTAATCACAGCATAATTTTTCAAGAATAAGAATAAAATGTGAGCTGCTTTGATAACCAAACTTATAGTTACAAGTAGAATCATTACCGGGAACAGTAGCGACTTACTTGCCAGTCCAATATAATGTTTTCAAAAATTGTACAAGTATACAACACTTAGAATTAAGATAACCTCAGTAAGAAGATAATAAATAGCACAATAAAAGAACCTATTACAAAACCTACAATACAATCTTCAGAGATCAGTTGCAAATCAGTCATTTGCATTATAAATTAATGCGAATCGTCGAATTATTTATAAATTAAATTTAAAACAACGCGACAGGTGTACAACTTACCATTTACAGCAGAATATCTGACTAGTCGCACTTTGTGCGCATGAGCAGCACAGAAAACGCGGGATGTCTAAGCAGCCGTTAGCAACCGCTGCTAACTTCGTACATATCAGCGCAAAATTTTAAAAGCTACGAGTACGAATTTTGAGATTTTCTAGGAGAGTAAACTGTTTTAGCAGCAACAACCAAATGATTAGCTACAACCCTTAATACGCTAAGGAGTCCAATGCAAATTTTCAACTTCGATTGCAGCTAATATTTTTTAACTGTCCCAGCAAACTGTTAACTCTCTTTTCCCGTGAAAAATGTTATAGTTACAAAGCTTCAAAATTTTGTAATTAAAATTTTAATATAAAACTTTAAGCATTTATTGACCTTGAATTCCATTGGAAAATTGGTTGTTTACTGTTAAAATCTTCCTCCGATTTCAGAAGAACAGAAAAATTAAAAATTACAAAATATTTCATTAAAAAAATTGAACTCGTCCATATGATCTTGTCATATTGTAACAAGATTTGAACACTTCAGACAAAAATTTGTATGTAAAATTATTATATTAAAATATTATATTATTATTATATTAAAATTATATTAATGAACACATATTTTAGCTTTTTAATTAATCCACATCTGTTAGAAAATGTTTCCTTTCCATAGACCATTTCATTTTTTTAATGAAAAGTCTGTGCTTAGGCTACAAAAATGTGAGATCAAAATATTTCTAACATAAAACTGAGAATGTAAATTTTAAACTTGAATTTTATGTTTATCTCTTCTTAATAGAAAATATCTCTCTAACTAAAAAGTTTTTAAATGTACAAAATTGATAAGAAGTATGGAAATTTGAATAGGAAAATATATATCAATTCAAATTTGGAACATTTATTGGCATCAAATTTTACTGAAAGTTTATTTTTGAAGTGTTCAAATCCTTATAAAATTTCACACGATATTTCAGATTTTTATTTTAAGCAGATTTTTTCCAAAATATCGGAAAAAAAGTGTTGTTTCTTAAATAACATATTTCGTAAATTTGAAATTGTCGTCTGCTTCGCGCCTCTTTTGCACGGTTTCGACAGAAATACACAATTCTCAATTCCGACTCGATAACCAAAAGCGTGAAATCTAAAAATAGCATTGCATGAAGGAAGCGAGGAGAATAAAGAGAAGTGGGACGAGCCGTTCTCACGTGCAAGAGCGACGAGGAAGAAAAAAGGGCAGCGCGCGCCACTGCCCCTCCAAAGAAATTCTGATGGTAAATCATTTCTGGATTTTCTAACTTTCATTATTTACCGACGCGCAAAGTACACCTTTTGCGCAACGCGTTCAGAGGGCGCGTTTATCGGCCCACTTTTGTGAAATTCTCTTATTCCATTACTTTAGCAATCTCCCAACTCATCTCTGGTCCTGTACAACGTCTATAAAAGATTTCGCCATTTTTTCTCCTCACCAAAAAAAAAAAAAAAATCGTAGATCAATCAAGAAAACTGCACTTTTACGACCTTTCTCAAGTGCACATGCATGCGAGTGCTCGGAACGTTGGGCCAGAGGGTTAGTGAAATGGACTATGTGGGGTGCGTGAGAACATAGAAATGTCACGAAATCAACGAAATTTTCATTGGCAGAAAGACTATAAAAATCATGCATACTAAGTCACTGTAAACACCCTCATTGGATAAGGATCTTCCCCAACTTTTTCTTTTCTAATTTTTATTCTTTAGAGAGGGGATTTTAATCTTGAGGTTCCGAGATTGCGCCGTCACTTTTTGGCTAAGTCAGTAGTGGGTATTCAGTTTTCAGTAAGATAACTTTCTTCTTCTCGTAGAAGAAATTAGCGCTGGTCACTGAAAACCTTTACAGTTATTTTATCGTAATACAAATTTAGTTCTCATAAATGTAGTGGCTATTTGTGTGTTATTAAATTTATCAAATAAAGAACTAGGAATATTGTTTGCTATTATACTAACAGTGTGTTTTAATTTTTATAAAAAACACGAAACCTATCTTCATAGGCGACCACACATCACCCGCGCAATTTCAAATCGAAGCAATCATCACGTCAATCAATCAGACATCGTCGGCGCACGATTGTCAACCACGCACGTGACACCAGGTGCGCGCAAACATCTGCGCGTTGACACTTTTAATTATTTTAGAAAATTATTATAATCGCGTTATTTTTAATTACCAAACATTTAAAACCTAGGGCGCGCGATTTGATCGTCGCGCTCGGTCTTGTGCTCTTTAAGTTTATTTCTTATAATTTAATACTGAAGCTCAAACCAATTTAATGATATTACAGATGATGTAAATGAGTCATTTTCTCAAATTCACTAAGTTTCTTTTTCAGTTTAAGTGAAACAGGAAATTCAATTTACTTAAGGCTCTATCGGCCTTAAGGAACACATTCTCATCATGACACTCGCGCTTCGCGCTCGATTTTCTGTATGCATTTTTGTAACTTTCTAATAAATTACATGATTATTGATAAATTTATTTTCTTCCAAATATCTCAAAAAGGAAAAACAGTCGTAGACTTTATTTAAGGAAACGATTTTGCAGAACAACGCTTATTTCGTATCTCACATATTTTGGTGAAAAAAATCGAATTTTTTCAATACTAAAAATCAAAACATAAAATATACATCTTGTCGAGAAATTTCTTTATAAGAATGTGTAGACCTCATTTAGGCAAATAAATTTTCATCTCAACGTTTTTTATGTATCTCATATATTTTGTCTAAAAAATGGAATTCTTGAATTTTAATCGTATTTTTGGAATTAAAACGAAAAATATATGTTTTTTCAGAAACTGCGTTAGACAAAATTTGTAGATCATTTTGAAACGAACAACTTTGTATTCTTACGTTTTTTTCGTATTTCACATATTATTGTTAAAAAATTGAATTTTGGATTTTCAATAGTTTTTTTTTAAATTAAAAAGAAAAATATGCATCTTATGAAAAAATGTTACAATTTAAATTTGTAGGTCCTTATGTAGAAAATAATATTGTATCATAACGTTTTTTCGTAGCTCGTATAATTTAACTGGAAAATGGAATTTTGATATTGACTTTTTTCAAATTTGAATATGCTGTAACATTTCTAATTTTGATTTAATCAAAAAATGTTATGAGGATAATTTGTAGAAATTTATGAGCACTATCAAAAACCAGTATTGAAATTTTTGATTTTTTCAAAAACACAAAAGTAGTGCTCAATCCCTCAATTTTGATTGGATGTGGCTGGTTAACGAACTTGTCCTTACTTTTTCGGCTCCGAAAAAGTGTGCCAAAGCTCAATTCAATCTGATAATTCGATCGAGAGTTATGCCGCACACGACCTACTACAGACAGACATACAGACAGACAGACAGACACTTTCGTAAAAACCGTGTTTTCTGACCAAGGGGGTCTCAAAACGTAAAAATTTGGTGAAAATTTCGAAAGTCATTTTTCACATAAAACCAATACCTTCTCATCCATGATGAGAATGGAAAAAGTTGGTTTTATCATAGTTGCTATGCTAACTTCACGGGAATTACTTTGCGTTATCCAGTTGAAACTCCATATATGTGAGGATGCACTCATCAGGAAACTGCAATCACAAAAAGCAAGATTATCAATACGATTCAAACAATTACTGACCTAATTTAGTCATCTGTTATCTTCTTTTAGGGTTTTGAACCTACTCCAGATGGCTCTGGCGTTAAATATCGGTGACGATTGCTGATTCCGTCACCAGAGCGTGCTTTTAAACTGGAGGGAATTTTCAAATTATGCTTAGAATGAAAAGGTTAAGTAAATTAAAATAAAATAATATTGTTTTATTTTATTTTAATAATAAAGTAAAGCAATTTGTTTTAAGAGATTGGCTAGACTTAAGAATGACTGGACATGAATAACATTCTTGTTTATAATTATGTACATTGGATGAGAGTTATTATGCTGGTTGGGAAGAGTGCGATTAGCCTTTCATTTAATTATTATGAGTTTTCTAAGAAGTAATTATTTTTGTTAGTAGTAGGCTTTCTTCAAAGACTTCTTAAAAATTATTATTTGCATCGTAGAAATTCAACTTAATCTAAGGTCCTAAGGTTTCATATAATTGTTTATTTAAGAATGAACCAGACGACTGGTTGTCGCGACTAACGTTCAATAAATTAAACATATCAAGTTTTATATTTGACAGGATATTTTCCTGTGCAACTTATCAATTTTAACGAGTTAGATTCCTACCGAATTCGAAATGCGTGAAACGTTATTTGAAGTATAGACAGGTCTGGCAACTCCCGTGGTGGGGGATGTTCTCTTCTTGTATTCAGAATGTTTTATATTTTCGCCACGGATAGCGCTAGTATCGAGTAGTGGCTTGAATGATCGCACTATAGCATGTATGTATTGATACACACACTAGCGTATAATAGTCTTTTTAGTTTTTTATTAACTGACCTTTGATTTGCTTATCTCAAGGGACAAGAACTGGGAAGTAATTTCATTAGTAGAAGATTAAGTTTTTCCATTCATTTACTAAGCATCAATGTTTACTTGGACGCCATATTCACCAACTCTATCTTTCTCTTTCTATCCTTCCATGTTTGTATCCTCCATCTTTTTCTACGGCGTCCAAGCGTCACCCGCCATCATTGATGCATAGAGAAGTTCTCGGTTACGGTTAGTTACTGTCACGGGCCGGCCAACCCGTTGTCATGCGCCTTACCGTTACCAGAATTTCAATAAATAAATTCACAAGAACAAGTTAAAAATTAATTAACTTTTTAAATAGATTCAAACTTCCCAGATCTTTTAATATTTTTAGACATAAGTTAGACTCTTAAATTATTAATATTTAGAAATTGTTTAGATTTTCACACTTTGCCATCTACGCCATTGGTGGGATCTTAGAAAATTAGTTTTAAGGACTCATTTAGTTTGTATAAATATTCATTAATTTTTAAAATCAATTAATTAGTTGAGTTTGAAATTTTTGTCGCAGTGACAAAAATTTCAAACTCAACTAATTAATTTGAAATCATTTACAGCCGCAAGGCTGAGCCACTAGGCGATATAAGGAGATCTTCCTGTGGAGAAAGGGATGTCGGACGCCTGTGTAGCTCAGTGGTCAGAGCAGTCGACCGGCAATCGAAAGACCTGGGCTCGAATCCCAGCGCAGTCGAAAGCGTCATTTTTTCCACAGAAAGATTTTCAAATTCTTTAAAATATAAAATTTTAAAATCAATTCTAGTATTTTTAAAGTATAAAGATATATTAATAAGGTTAATTAAGTTAGATTAAGAATTATTTGTAAATGTAGCATTTTCCCGAACGGGCCCATTGGATACGCATCGAACGACTCAAGGGAATGAAAAGCGCGTGCTTACCGAGGATTGGCTCAGCGGACCAAGTCTATCGGAAAGCACGATGCACGCGGCGCGTAGGCCACCAAGTGCATCATGCCCACGCATCTCGAACACCCCCACGCTTGCACCTACCCCCACGCACTTTCCCTTCGAGCCCTTCGGATATAAAAAGGGGTCCCTTCACTTGGAAAATGAGATCTAACGCGCCACTACCACGAGCTAGATCCAGTCTCAACCTTAAATATAACGCACTACTAAATCATCACCAGAGAAACCATGGTAAGCCGTACTTATTTTCACCTACCACACTGACTCTTTTCTACATTAATGGGAGCGAGGCGAAGTATCTTCTCGCCGCTTTCCGTCGAGAACAAGGCGAGGCATTCCTCTCGTTTTTCTCCCTCTCTTTCTCTCTCTTTCTGAACGGGGTGAGCATTCTTCTCGTCGTTCAATCTTTCTCTCTCCTATACTAACGGAAGCGAGGCGAAGTATCTTCTCGTCGCTTTCCGTCGAGAACAAGGCGAGGCATTATTCTCGTTGTTCTCCCTCTTTCTCTTTCTGAACGGGGCGAAGCATTCTTCTCGTCGTTCACACCTTTCTCTTTTCTACACTAACGGAAGCGGGGCGAAGTATCTTCTCGTCGCTCTCCGTCGAGAACAAGGCGAGGCATTCCTTTCGTTGTTCTCCCTCTCTCTCTCTCTCTCCTTCTGAACGGGGCGAATCATTCTTCTCGTCGTTCACTCTTTTCTCTCAACCCCCCTGATACTAATCCGTAGGCAAACACTTACAGGGTCGCAAATACAACCAGCCACGCAGTTTGACTAGGGCCGTCGAATACCAGCAGCGGACAAAGTTGATCCAGCCAGGATACGCCACCGAGCCTATCCGACCCGGTTATCAAAAGGACCCGGGACGAGTACACGCCATATTGTCTCACTAGCCATCGACTTACTAGGTTGTTCAAAAAGTTTTGAAAGCGGAAATGAAAATACGTTTTTTTTTGGTGAAATCACTTTTATTGCTCAGTATAATCTCCCATAAGATCAATACATTTGGTCCAACTGTCTTCCAACTTGTTTATCCCATCATGGAAGTGACTTTCTGCAAGGCCTGCAAAATACTCCTCTACGACGGCTATAACCTCTTTGTTTGAATCGACGCAAAAAATCCTTTTTATCCTTTCGAAAACGCTCCAAATGTTGCTCAGAAAGTCGCATTCGAACGTGTTTTTGTTCCATTGTGAGCGAATGCGGCACCCATTGTGCACAGAGCTTTCTGAAACCCAAAACTTCACGTAAAATATGACTCACACTGCCTAATGAGATGTCTAGGGCCTCTGCTAAATCTCTCTCGGTCAATCGACGATCTTCCAAAACCATATCCTGTACTTTTGCTATGAATGCTGGTGTTGATGCACTTTTTGGACGTCCTGAGCGTGGATCGTCTTCAACGCTTTTTCGACCACGTCTAAACTCTAAAACCCATGGATGCACAGTTGGAAATGAAGGAGCAGCTTCCTTTAACACTTTCACCATTTTTGTATGAATTTCCGTTGCTGATAAACCTTCCAAAACAAAGAATTTTATCACTGCACGATATTCGGTTTTTTCCATTGTACAAAAATACACTGACACGTCAACTTCAAATGGCTTGTAAACAAACAATGAATTGACAGAGTGGAATGACACTTTGGGTATGTTCATATGAGAGATGAAATCTTAATACTGGCGTAGAAATTTTGGTTCTTCTACTGCTCTATAGATGTCGCTTTCAAAACTTTTTTAACAACCTAGTACGCCACCTACCTCCTACGTGAAAGGACCCATCTGGCTCGAGTACCCGTACAGTTATGTGTACCAGATTGGACGTCGCCTCAACAGGCATGAAATCACATACGGGACCCGATACTGTGTCCTTTCTCACCATCTCACCAGGACGTGCCATTGGGGAGTTTTTCTCCGGAACACGGAACGGAAACAAGCGGTCGTGACAACGTCCGACGGCCGCCATTACGGCTCCCAACCAGGGAGTCGCCAAGGTGGTTCTCCTACGTGTCCATTGTGAACCCCAGCCGAGATGCCAGAATCCCACCACGTACTCTAGAGGGACCCTGTAAGCCGGCCAGGATTGCATCCCCCCCAAGGGCTATTGTTGCACCCGCTTGGCCTCTTTCCATTTTTTCTCCGCCAGACATACCGGTGAAACCCCGCACCTCAAGGAAGGACGAGCTTCCGGGAACGTCCGACGACTTTCACGCCCTCTGGCAGGATATATTAGATATCCCGATCCTACTCTCTCCAATAGGGTCGACAACTTCTTCTATCGGACGCCAGGAGGCGCTCTGTTCGGTTACGAATTTGAACGTGACCCCTCAACCAGCTTGCGGAGCCCGCCACCCACAAATACGGGCGCGGACAGACAGAATTAAACGGCGACTCAAGGTGTTATTTTAATTGTATCATTTTTCTCCTCTGTAACGGTTAAAATAAACTTATAATTTTAGACTCAGAAACCACTGTCAAATTTCTCCTAACAGCCTCTCACCTAGGAAATAATAAGAGCGAGGCGAGGCATACCTCTCGTTGCTCTCCCTTTCACTCTAACTGTCTCCCTCACGCCTATACCAAAAAGGGGGGACGACAACAGTATATAGATATACCCAGGACGTAGTCAGCTGTGAAAGCTATCTGTAAACCACGGGTATTCCTTTTAGAGTTCTAAATTTCTCGGACATTTAAAATCCGGTCACGTTCTCGTGACTGTGACCGTCATTTTAAGACAACTTGAGAATTTACAGAGAATTTAAGAGAATTTTACCTTCACCAATATTTTCTTTATCATTAAACCTTATAATATTATAAATTTATTTCCAAACACTATGAATTGCAATAGTGAAGGTTTCATAAAAATAAAACTACGAATAATGTCAAGTTTTATCGGAATTCAATATCAAAATTTTTATTATAATTATATTATAATTATATTAAATTCAAACATAAAGAACAAGTAATTCAAATTTTCTTCGCATAAATTACGCTTTGATTTAAATAATTGTTTGACAGTTTCGGGACCGTTTCTGTACTTTTTTAAGTGCTCTACTTGTCGAGTGGCGCATGCTTTCTGTACACCTGATCACAGTCTTTGTACTTGAAAGAAGCTTTATTTTGTTTATCAATAATTTTTATAAAATAATTCCAAACTATATTCTTTTTTTCCCCATTTTCATCACGCACGTTACACGAACTTCCAGAACAAAGCATTTATCAAAAACAATTGAAAGCTTGAACCGTTACGGAAAAATATTTTTAAATTCTCATAAATTCTCGAAGAGAACATTCATCAGAGAAATTCTCAGTCATATTCCCGTGCTCCCAGACATATTCTCGGTCACATAAACTCTTTAGAACTCTAATTCCTTTAACTACCCGATTGCAGTGCTGCCCAAGCGGTCACTTTCGAAACTACTACTCGTCACGATAAGGGAACATCCCCCACCACGGGAGTTGCCAGACCTGTCGACTAAAGCCAACTTAGCCAACTAAAGCATTGCGCGACCATAGCCTGAACGCCCTGAACTGGCCTGAACGTGAACACCACAGTGCGGTCACTACCATGTATTTTAGGAGGGTACTTAAAAAAGTGAAAATGAGAATCAGCGCCGCCAAGTTTTGATAGCAAGAACTAATATCAATGCAAACGAAACACCCATCCCCCCAACCCGATGTATTCTAAAGAGCGGAAAATTTTGAAATATATTATATGAAATCCATTTCATAAATTTAAATGATTAAAAGTTGAAAATAATTTGTTAAAGAATAAAAATACAACAAGAATTATTAAATATGAATCACAATGAACAGTTAAGTACTGTACTATTGCACGGAGAAAAATAGTTGAAGTAATTTTACTCAACTCTGTCGATTAAACTTGGGACTTAAGGACATTTGAACATTTATTAAATCCTAGTCGGGTAAAATGAATTTGATAAATACCTAATTCACCCAAAGTGAATATCAGTAAGCGTTACATAGGAAATAATAAGGAGTTGAGTAAAACGTTGTCGACGACAAGGCATAACAATGCGTCAGTGGGTTAACCTGAAATGTATACATATATCCCCGACGCTTTAGGTGCTTCGAACGGAAGTTGAGTAAAATGAGCATCGGCTGTATTATATCAACTGGCAATGGTATGGTTGCTATGGTTACAACAGTTTAAAAATAACATCGCTAGCGACAATAGCGCCACCACTTGTTGATAGCAAACATTATAATTTGTTCCCCTTTTCTCCTATATGAGTGACCCAGTGTGGTGAACACTGCCTACTATCATCACTGTTTGACTGGTTTGACATTTCAACATATGTCCCTAAAATATCCTAATACATGAGCTATCGTGTTTATCGTGATCCAAGAAAGCTTGGATTAAGATAATAAGAAGGATAAGGGAATAGACCGGCACTATCAATTTCCCGAAGGCGCCAGGCCGCGACCCTGAGCTCAATTGGCAAGTAAAGTCAATGGTTTAGCAGACCAATGTGTGTAATAAGGAACGACAAGAAGAAAAAGTGAATCGCTCATACCTTATACGCTTCATACGTTTCAAAGATAGTTGCGAATTTCATTAATGTTTCGTTAACCCGAGTGACGAACAGGAACGCATTTTCTGATTTTCGTTCAACCTTAAGGCATGCCCAGTTTACTTTAATAATCGTGGGGCTTTGTATAGAAAGAAAGAGTCTGATCGAACAAATAGTGAATTTTGAAGTGGTGTGGGTAGCGCAACGCGCAAGCATCCATGAAAGCAATATAATATAAGAACAAGTGTCTATAGTCATTCATTACCCGGAAAGGAACGTGTGACGATCGGGAAGAGAATCGCGTTAATTTTGCTCCAAATCGAGCTTTGCCAAGGGACATAATTAATGTTTGGTGGCATGAGCGTAGTCTCGTGTCGTAATTTCTGAAGATTTTATATCGTTCGCTGTCACTTTGAACAATTACAACCTGTCACTGTTTCGAGAGGGACCGGACGGACTAGCAGCTGGGGCCCAGGACCGCCAGGTTGACCGTCTGGGAAAGGCAGTTCGCAGAAAACTCTCAAAAATGCCGCTTTTTGGAAAAAAGGACTCAAACAAGAAAGTGAAAAAGGACGGCAAGGACGACAAGTCGCCCTCCGTCGATGAAAAGTACACCCTTAAGGAGCTACTTGGGACGTAAGTCGTCTTATATTTGTATGTTTTTGCTGTAAACAATAATAAACTGACGTTGGCTTATTGTAATTTAATGCTTCAGTTGAGGATTGTGTTTTGTTTTTGCTTCTTGTATAAATTGTTAAAAAGAACAAATTTTGATTTTGTATATGCCTCTATTGAGAGTTAATATTTTATTCATTGCATTAATTCCTCGCTTGGTTTGACAGCTGGACAGCTGGTATAATCACTTCCATTACACGGCAGCATCATACCGTCGTACAACTCTTGATTCTTGATTAATTTCAAGAGAAAATAGCTGTTTTAGCTGATATAATAGATACTCGAATGAATGCCATACTGAACCTGTTGCGAGATGCTTTTATTAGTTTTCTTTGTTTTAGGCGAGCTCATAGAAATTCAGAAATCTTCAGAGATTGACCTCTGAAATATGTATGTTTTATTTTTCTTCCTTTTTTGGAGCGTTTCAACTAAGGTCGTTTATTTCAAGATGTTTTCACAATAGCAGCATCTGATTTTCATCTATTTGAGTTGCTCTAAATGATTCGTGGTTTTATTTTCCGAGATAAGCTCAACATTTTTTAGGGTTTGTGTGATCAAATATTATGATATAAATCTTCACCTGCAATTTAATTTATATTATTTTAAATATATTTATAACTTGTAAGTAAATATCAAATAAAAATCAGACTTTTTATATTGAATTCATTAATCTTTTTTTAACATTCTCAGTAAAATAAAAGTGTTAAATCTAAAAGTTAAATTTACAGAAATCTAGTTTAAAAATTTTTATTGATAAGTAATTTTCACTCATTATTTAGTAATAAGAGATCCGAACTGATTTCAAACACAAATATATAGATTCAGTTCATGCTTCATTTAATATAGGTAATAACGTAGTACAGTAACTTGAATAACCACCAATACGAAAAATATTGCTTCCAAGTATCTCGAGCCATTTTATTTCATACCTTCAACTAGAGGCATTTTTTGTAGCACAATATTTTTTTTATGCAAGAAAGTTTTGCTTACTATATAATCTAAATTAGGGTTTAGTTATTACCTTGAATCTTTTATTGATAACGGATGATTTCACAAATAATTTTACGTGCAACTTTTTTAATTTCCCTAATAAAAAATTATATCAAATTTAAACTGTGAACTTTGTATAGAACAAATCAAAAATAAAAGCTATTAAATATTATATTACACTGTAAATAAAATAAATGAATTTTAAAAAGACTTTAATCTTTAATTAATTTTTCAGAAGAAGGATTGATATTTCCAGAATACTCTTATCATGAATACGTATGAATTTCGAATATTTAAAGTCAATTCTTTAAACTTGCAACGCACAGAATATATTAGCAGGTATTCACATCTACGATAGAAGAAAGAGTAACAACACAGGTCTGCAAATAATGGGTTTGTTTTCGCTCTCTAAAAACTCTTACTCGGGGGTTTCGGAGTTGCTTCTGACTGTAAATTCTTATTCACAGACCATCAAAACCCGGCAAGCACAAATTTTCAAGATAAATTTTCGAATGCAGAATGGTATGCACCAAAGAGTCAATGTGAATGCTCATAAGGTTGTTCGGATAAATGCCAAAACTTGATATAGCCGTATCTTTGTGAAAAAAAATCGCTCGTGACTGTTTAATAGCTCATTTTGAAGGAAAAGAGTAGTGCTAAATGATGACATTTGAGAAGAAAACCAAAAAAATTTCTTGCGCCCTGTACATAACCTCAGATGTAGCGGAAAACTCCATTTTTCGAGCACTTAACCTCAAATATCTCAAAATCCTGACGTGATAGGCTGATTCTGATTCCAGATTCGGATTCTACGTCAAAAATTACTCCAGAAACGACCCATAGCTTTTCAATAACAAAACCTTGCAGACCTGTGTAATACATTTTTATTCCATTTAATTTGACTTTAATACTGATTTTATTAAATTAAACTTACATAAATATTTTCTTCTATTTTGAATGTGGCTGTTTATTTCTGAATTTTTTTAATGTTTAATAAATCAGCGCATGTGATAAAATTTTATTTATTATTGACTCAAATATGTAGAAACTGAACCAAATCATTCACATGAACTTTCTACTTTTCTCAAGTATTGCATGCCCTTAAATGGTTTAGTTTTTATACTTTTGTTATTAATGTCTACATTATCGTTTATAAAGTCTACACATATCTGATCATTATAATAATTCAAATCAATAAAATTATTGTATCCGCTGCTATTATAAAAACATCCATGTTGAGTTATTTTTATATTTCCTTTTTCTGCATTTTTAGTAATTCAATATAATTTTCAAGTGTGGCTTAAAATTCTTCTTCTTTGTAAAACTTGCATAACAGAATTTTTTTTAAATTATTAAATTCCGTTTTAAAAATATGTATTTTTTTAATTTACTTTTAAAAAAATGTTATTTCTTAAATTTATTTCAGATTTTGTTAAAGATATGAGGAATTAATTCAGCTGTAACTTTTTCATGCAAAATTTAAAAACCAATTCTAGGCCTGCTTTATAGTGCCATTTTTTGGTTCACTAATTTACATTAATCAAATTGAAGGTTGCAACCCCCTTTATCCTATTTCATTGATTGGGTTATTCAAAGCAGTCCTTTTTAATTGTGAAAACGTAATTTTCACTTTCTTAGCCTAGCTATTGAAGTGGAAAAACTCGAAACGTGGTTTATGTTGGAGAATGAGCATGGATAAATGATTTTGATAATTGTGTTAATTTAGCTCATCATGTTTTGCAATATACAGTGGCCGAACTCTGGAACATTGATACACATTATTAGTCAGTTCTATCATGTGACTTTAGTTACAAAATTGTTTATCAGTAGACTTGACCTTGGATCTATGTTACATAATAATCGACAATATGAAAAACGTTGCCTCTGATAAATTACAAACACTTTTCCTGTAGTAATTTTTTAATACATTGTTCTTGTCGAAAAAATATTGATAAGTTTAATGTTTTCAGAGGAGCTTTTTCGGAGGTAAGATTGGCGGAAAGTAAAGAGAGACCTGGACAAATGTTTGCAGTAAAAATTATCGACAAGAAAGCGCTCAAAGGAAAAGAAGATTCCTTAGAAAACGAAATCAAAGTTCTACGAAGGTAAGTTTGCTGCAAGGTTGAAACTAATTTCTATTCAAGATAATTTCTTTATATTGAATAGTTACAGCTGCTTTTTTAATTGTGAGACTTTCCTACAATGAAATCGGAGCCGATATGAGAACTGCCTGACTTTTTGACAATACTTCCTTCTGCATGCTTGATTTAGTGTGCTTTTTATCACAAAAAAATATTTTGTCAGTGTTATTCTTTGCTGTCTTCAAACTGTTTCTTTTTAGCGAAATATAATATAAATAAAGTAAGTACAGACAAAAATATTTGGACTGTCACTGCTTATATTTCTCATCAATTAAACCTAATTAAACCTAATCGTCCTATATTGTTCAATAAAATATCATAACTTCTACATTGGCAGCTCCTTTTATTCTCTTCTTCACGTTGTGAGTTTTACAGTGTGAATTCAAATCTGATTCCTGCTCTGATGGATGTCTTCCACCTAAATTTCACTGCAATCTTATATTTCTGCAGATCCCAATTTAATTAATATACTGTTTTATTTTCAGAAGCTATTTACCACATTCACAAACACAGACACACAATTACTTGCGTAATTGTTTTTATAACAATGCTAAGTGTTTTTATATTAAAAACCCTTCTTCTTAATTCGCCCATATAAAATCTCGAGTAATTAGTGTAATATCATTAACACATATGGTGGCTATAATTTATTTTATTTTATGTATAACTACAAATAACTCTACATCTAAAGTTTAGTTGGAACTGGATTAAATCGTTTTCAAATTCATTTCAAATCTGTCATGTAGAATTGTATTTTGACAATGACTCTTTTTATTGCACATTAGTGCTTACAAATTGATTGAAGCCATCTCAAAATCATGATGAAAATTCTATGATTAAGTTTTTAGAGAAAAGAAAGAAAGCCTATCGACCTTAAGATAATCATTTATCATTCACAACCATTGTGCACTAAAATTATATTCAAGTACGCTTTCCCACACTCCTCTTAGTTTCAGTATCTTGCACACATTCGCGACGAACAAATGAAGAAGGCTCTGAGTAAGAAATGAGATTAAATATTGCTAAGAAAGATTATTGACCAAGCAATCACTTGCGTCTTATAAAAATTTTGTGATTGTGTATGGCGTTATTGTAATTCGTAGGTTCAGTGAATCAGTGACATCACAGAGTGGTGATGGGTCGCTCAAGTCGGATAGTAGTGGCGAAAAAGGATGGTAAGTCTGGGCCTTTCATATGGGCACCAACTACCTTTACCATTCACACTCTTTATCATTTGACTATGCCAAATATGGTACCAATCTGAATCGCACGCTGGATTACTTGTATATAACAATCTCATGCACGTCCCATTTTTTCATGCAACACAGTTTTGGTAATAATTTCAATATTTAAATTTACCATTTAAATTCAATCACTAATGCAGATTTAGAAAATAAAACTTAATAAAAAGATAGAGGAAAGATAATTCGAAGCTGAAATGTAATGTCATGACATGCCAAACGTTTTAGCCAAAACTAGGAACCCTCTTTTGTGTGATTGTGTGTCAACACTCTGTATGTTTTATTTTTAGTATTAAAAATTCACAAATAGCTCTTCATCACTGAACATAAAATTACTACAAGGGCCGTTATTTTGAAAATTTTAATTTTTAATCTCAATAATTTTTCTTATATTTCTATCAATAAATAAATAACATTTTAAGTTTTTAATATATCTTGATATTTATCCGTTCCACTCATCTACAAATTCAAAAGCATAAATCAAGATATAACGTTTAAAAAATAATTAAATTAATTCTAGATAAGGTTTGTTTATCATTTTTTCTTTTATATTTTTTATTGCAAATTAATTAGTTGAGTTTGAAATTTTTGCCACTGCCTACATTATTGGAGAATTATTAGTTGCGTATCAGATAGGATACGTTGCCGACAGGTGTCCTCGTAGACAATTTCAAACTCTTATATCGCAAATAAATGCAAATTCAAATTTAAACAGTTTTAAATCTATCTGTGGAAAAAAAGACGCTTTCGACTGCGCTGAGATTCAAGACCTGGGCTCGAATCCCAGCGCAGTCGAAAGCGTCTTTTTTCCACAGAAAGATTTCAAATTCTTTAAATATTTTTTATACTAGAGAGGGTTCCATTATACTTGTATTTTGATTATTAATAAGGGTCAATATAGCACAAGACATCTCAAAAATTTCACAACATAATTTTGTTAAAATTTGGAACTGTTGATTTTTGAAAACATTTTAGAATTATTATATATATTTATATTATATTTATTTATTAAAATTGATATTCGAATAATAGAAAATAATTTTATTATTCAATTCAAAACATTGTAAAAAGTTTCAATTATACAGATAAAAGTTTGAAAATTTTGACGGCGCTTAAAAATTCATAGATTTTATATATATTATAAAACAATATTATAAATACTGTAATTTTGTTTGATTTTATTTGTTAAAAAACTTAAAAATTTTGTTTATAATTTCAAATTATATTTTAGTTTTGTGTACTTAAATTGTGTTGCATTTTAGTTTGTTCTGGTTATTTTTATTTGGGATCATTATATTATTTCATTTATTCACTATTACACGATTTGTGTTTCTAGGTTATGGTTACAAAAGGCATATGGAAAAATGATTAAAAGCTCTTGAGATTATACCTATTACATAATCTTTGTTTTGGGCAGACCACTAGTTTATGTAAGAAATTCTACATTATGCTTTCAAATTTCGGAGCAGTGGAATTTATAATATATTAATTCCCGTAATTGTGTATATTTCGCATTCAAGAAACTTTCACTTTTTAAGTTTAATCTATTCTTTTAGCTCAGAATAAACAAAAATAATTTTCAGTCTTGAAATTAATATTTTGTTAATTTTATATTTTATTTTTAGTAATTGTTCCATCTACAAAGCTAATGAGTTAAATTAAAAACGGTTTTGTTTTGTTTTCTTAAATTTCTTAAAAATATATATCTTTTGCCATTCATTATTACACTCCACTTCGGTTATTTCACATTTATGACAATTCAGTACTTCGCTTATATTTAATAAAGCCTACAACACGAATTTATTCATATCCGTTTGTTGTATGATTATGTCTGCATATTTTCTCATACCGGTTTTAGTCCCTCGTCTTTTTTTCCAACCTATGACCAGCTGTATTTCACAGCTTTCACTTTCCTACCTACTTTTAAACACAAACAACCGTATAGTATTTATAATAGTAGGTACATAATTTTCTATTATATAAAATTTCCGATTCTACTTTATTTTTCTTTATCAAAAACACAGTTTTGTTGTAATCGAAAACTAGATCTTATCTTAACTACCTTCATACCTCAATTTCATACAATTTATTGTTATATTAACTAATTAAAATAAGAGCTAATTAAGTGATAAGAAATTTAATAATTCATTCCAATGATCAGTTGCAAGTGCAAGGAAAATCCTGAATAGAATTGAGGAACAACGCCGTATTCTTATTCATTCGCGATATCGTTTTCAGGTGTTTAGTAATGAATTCAGCAGGAAACCAGATGCTTAAGTTAAACTTTTGTGGTGTTTTCGCGTTTTATTTGCATATCAGTGACTCCTCCCAACACTGGTGGATATTTTTTTGGACCTAGAGACGTCTGGTTAACCATATGTTTACAAGTCTTGTGAATGCACTGTAAATATATAATAATTTGCTTTATAACATTACGTAAACATATACTGACGCAAATGACTTATTGTCTCACCTACTGGCTTCTTAAGGAGCTTTTTTATCATTATTGAAAATCGCTTTTGCGCAGGTTCAATGTAACTAGTAGATACTTTCAGCTGGTTGGTTCAATAGTTAAAAAATATGCACGTGTTTGCAGGGCTAGTAGATATACATATATATCGTGCTTTCTGAATGTCATTACTTATTCTATAATATATAATTAATTAATTATTAATCAATTTCTCAATTTAGGTCTTCTTAATTTAATTAAAATTATCCGTAACAGCAGAAACACAAAAAATATTTTGACTATTCAGCAATTAGAACAGAAATTATTTGCCTAAGCTTGATGAATTTATTTTCCTTGATTGGCTTTTTTCTTTAACAGTATGATTGATGCTAATAGTATAGAAACTATGAACTTGAGTAAGTAGAAAATTATAGGGTAACTTGAAATATGATTAAAACAACTGCCATCTGATTAAAATCTATCATACTTATACATTTTAGTTTATTTTTATTTACCAGTATTTTAATTTGAGAGAGGAAGAATAGTTTTCTTATCTGATCATGTAGGGCTTTTTTTCAAAAATAAAAAATATTTGGCATGATTTCCATGATATCATTCATATACTCCTTTCTGCGTGAGTAAGGAGAACTTAATCCATGATAATAAAAATTGTAACTTTGTTTCAGGTTAAAACACCCGAATATAGTCCAGTTATTGGAAACGTTCGAAGATAAACATAGAGTGTACCTCGTGATGGAATTGTAAGTTTTAGATATTTTCTTTTATTTTCCTCACTAATAAATTCGGTGCCCTCTAATTTTAATTCTTAACAAATAATTTTATGTGCCTCCGGCGCGGAAACTCGTTTTTTCGCTACAGTTGAGAGTAGCGCAATTTTGTGTATTGCGCTACAGAGAAATGTAATGTAAAAATTGAACTGCGCATGCGCCTATATCCATACAGCGGAGCACAATCTTCTTCTTATTCTTCTTCTTCGTACAGCGTTAGCACCCTACTGACAAAGCCTTGTATATTTGAACTACGCATGCGTCTATTAAAATCCGCTACTACTACACAAGATCGATAATATCAAAATGGCCGGGACTAGTCGCGAAATATCAAGTGTAATGAGTAGCGCCGCAAACAACTACAATACTAGATTAGATTCGAGTGTACGCATAAAAACTCGTACACGCACTGAAGTCACATAAAATAGAATACGTGCCAATGCACACAATTCGGGAAATTACGAATGCTCGCAGGACTAATCGCGTCTCGGATTCGTCTCGGCTTGATCTCGGCTTCGATCGCCAGCGAGCATTGTCGCTCGTCGCGCAATAACCCTCATTGGGCGCCTAGGCACGTAATATACTATTCTCTTCAGTAGATACCCTGAAAATATAATTTCTAATTTCTTAAATTAACAAATACATTTTATTTGTTTCTAAGGGTTACGGGAGGAGAATTGTTCGACCGAATAGTTGAAAAAGGTTCTTATACAGAAAAAGATGCGTCGGGTTTAATCAGGCAAGTTCTAGAGGCTGTGGATTATATGCATGAACAAGGAGTCGTTCACAGAGATCTTAAACCAGAGAACCTTCTCTATTATAGTCCTGATGAAGATAGTAAAATAATGATTAGTGATTTTGGTTTGTCAAAAATGGAAGACTCTGGAATTATGGCCACTGCCTGTGGTACCCCAGGATACGTAGGTATGCGCAACATAACGCATTTTTAAATTATGAAATTCAAGTTTCAGCAAATTTTTCGATTGAAAATGTAAACCTTCTTGTCTTTATTTATTTATTTATTGCTTTTACAAAGAAATTGATAATTTAAAATGCAGCGTTTTAACTAAGTTTAAATTTATCATTCGTAAAATAGGACTTGTATCGACCTTCAAATAATAATTTAATACGATGTTGTTGTTCATAATTGGCTTTAGGGTCCAGAAATGATAACTCAGGAAGTTATATACTGTCAAACGTTTCGACTCTGATCGGAGTCCTCATCAGTGATCTTTATTTCTAAAATATCAAAACTTTGGATAAATATTGCACATATGAGCCCTATCTTGGAATAAACTTTGGTAATGTGAAAAATGTAAAAAAAAAAAATTTTTCTCTTTTAAATTGTAAAATATCGTGAGAAAATTTACATAAGATTGTACAGAAAACATCGATAAATTACCTAAAAACTTGCTCACGAATGACAATAAAATTCTATCACATAAACCTAAGATACATACACTAACAAGTAGTATATATTTGTGCTCGAAATTCCGCCACATACCACAGAAACTCCGTTACAGTTACGTAATTTTGTGATAAATTAATAACAGTTCTGTTACAGTTTGGTAGTTTTAAGACACATTTATTGAAAATTCAGTTGAGCTCCATAATATAATGAAAATTTTTATTTTTTTTGAAAATTCAGTAAATTTTTCAGAAACCTTTAAAATATAAAAATGCATAAAGGTATTTTGTGTAAATTTCCGAGCATTTCTAACAGTGTAGTGTTGAAATATTTTTTAAATAATAACAATTTTTGATAAAAATGCGTAAAAAACTTTTAGAGTAAAAATTGCAATATAGCGAATAAACTTGCAATATAAACGTAAAAAACTTAAGGAACATTTAATAATAACAACTTTTTATTTGAAAATGATTGGATAAAATATACGAAATTTGAGAACTGTCGACGTAAAAAATTGGATAATTGTAAATATTCGAGGTCATGTACCGCGTCGATCAAGAAACTACTGAGTTTAGTTTCCACAAAATGTTTTCTAGAATAATAATTATCTCTTGCTGGAATATTGGATCATGATAAAGGACGTACTGTAACGGGTCCCGTGACTTTTCTTTAGAATGAATAATCAAAAAATATTATTCATTACAATACCAACATAATTAGTTTCTGCAACTTTTTTTTCGAAAAGTTTTCTGAATATTCTATAATACTTTCTGAAAGAATTAACAATTACAATTCTCAATTCCGTTCAATAACGTTCTCTTCAATATTTTTATTCAGCATTTATTGAGTAATTATTAACTGAAACGCATTTAAAGAGACTGTATTAATCACTTTACGTTATTAGGACTGATTTCCACGCATGAAGTTTCGATGATTAAAAACTTCATATAGTTTTTATCACGATTTTATTTTATTTTTCTTCATTTAAAAGCAGGTAAACGACCAACCTCGGACAATCAGATTTTTATTTCTATCTTTAATAACAATTAACAATTAACTTTATTAACAATTAATTTGGAGAGTAAGGGATTTTTTAGGAAAAAATGTAACAAAAAAAGATATTTCTATAAACAATACAATCTTACCAATAATATATGGTCTATCAAAAATTCATAATCAAAATTTTCCTTTACGTCCAGTGGTTTCACTTATAAACACTCCCACTTATTATATGTCAAAGATTTTTGCAAAAATTCTAAAGAATTTTTTACCAGTTTCAAATTCACAAGTAAAAAATTCGTTTATTTTCAAGGATGTCATTTCAAAAACAAAAATTGCAACAGATCACATAATGATTTCACTAGATGTCACGTCCTTATTTACAAACGTTCCGTTTGATTTAGTATTAAACAGTATTAAAAAAAGATGGTGTTTTATAAAAAGTTCTACAAATTTGCCTTAACAAGAATTTCAAAAAGGTATTGAATTTCTTATGAATAACACGTTCTTTCAGTTTGATAACAAATATTATCGGCAAGTTTTGGCACTCCGATGGGTTCTCCTATTTCCCTAATTTTGGCTGATTTAGTTTTGAAAGATCTTGAGGAAGTGGTTTTAATAAAAAAATTAAGTTTCAATATACAGGCTTATTACAGATATGTTGATGACACTTTTTGAATTATTCCTAAGAATAAGATTAAAGAAATTCTAGAAAAACTTTAATTCCTATCATTCATGTTTAAATTTTACATATGAATCAGAAATTGATAACACACTTTCGTTTCTAAATCTTTTGATGATAAAAAATCTGCCCGCTTCGCGGGCACATTCTCATCGCGTGCAGCACGCTTCGCGCTCCGTTCTTTCTGGACCTCGCGCTTTGCGCTCGGTCTTGTGCTCTTCGCATACATTTAAGTTTATTTCTTATAATTTAATACTAAAGCTCAAACCAATTTTATAATATTAAAGATGATGTAAATCACTCGTTTTCTCAAATTCACTAAATTTCTTTTTCAGTTTAAGTGAAACAGGAAATTCAATTTACTTAAGGCTCTATCGGCCTTAAGGAACACATTCTCATCATGACACTTGCGCTTCGCGCTCGATTTTCTGTATACATTTCAGTAACTTTTTAATAAATTACATGATTAAAATCATTTATTTTTTTCCAAATATCTAAAAAAGGAAAAACAATCGTAGGCTTTATTTGAGGAAACGATTTTGCAGAACAACGCTTATTTCATATCTCACATATTTTGGTGAAAAAAATCGAATTTTTTCAATATTAAAAATCAAAACATAAAATATACATCCTGTCCCAAAATGTCTTAATGAGAATTTGTAAACTTCATTTAGGCAAATCATTTTTCATCTAAACGTTTTTTATGTACAGTACCGGTCAGAATTGTGGGACCACCTGTTTTTCGATAATTGCTTAAATTATCCTAATTTGAATTATGTGAGTGAAAAAATTTATTCTCCTAATTAAATTCAAAGCTATCAAAATTCTTCATAAAATGAGCCCAGCATGAATTCGTTTTGTTAATTTGTGAAGAAGTTATTGCAGAAAAAGTCAAAATTTCAATGCTTTCTTAAATTTTAAATAACTTTCGAAATAATCAACGTCATATGTATGTATGTATGTGTGTATGTACGTATGCATATTATATAGTATGTGTACATTGTATATTGCACATATATATGTGTATATATTGCATGCGTGATGTATATGTATATATGTGTATGTATGTGTATGTGTGTATGTGTATGTATGTGTGTATGTGTATGTATGTGTGTATGTGTATGTATGTATGTATGTGTATGTATGTATGTGTATGTATGTATGTATGTGTATGTGTATGTATATATGTATGTGTATGTGTATATGTATATATATGTGTATATGTGTGTGTATGTGTGTATATATATGTGTGTGTGTGTCTGTGTGTGTGTGTGGTTGTGTATGTATGTATATTAAAAACTACACCACAAAAATTTCAATCTACAATTCCATGCACGAATGTCAATTAAAAATATTTTTTATATTTAGACACTTAATTCCAACCTTCCAAAAAACGCTTTCTGGTATCTAGTTTGTTAGGTTATGTGAATGAAATATTTACCTCAAAGTAATATCAAAATTTATTTACCTACATGTAAAAACATAATTATAATTACTTGTTAAATTTTTACAAAAAATTTTGTATGCAAAATATCCTATGTTAGCAAAACCCTTTTTCTGTATTTTTAGATTTGAATAAATCACTGATGAGGGCTCCGATCAGAGCCGAAACGTCTGATTATGTAAAACTCTGAGTTTTTATCAACCTTGGACCCTAAAGCCAATTACCAACATCAACATATATCTTCAATTTTGTAATATTCTTGGACTAATTTTAAAGCTGAATTTCTACAAAATCGAACAAAATTCTTGGAATTGTTGTGTAATTTTTTTCTTATATACTGCACAAGGTTAAAGTTCAAATAAAAAAGTTTGAAAAATTCCAATATTGCTTTTGCTGAGAAAAACATTTTTATAAGATATATAAAACATATAATCATGAATTTTGTATCGAATTCCCTTAAAATATATATTCATATGATTTTTATTATGATTTACCTACAGATTAAATGTTTTCAAAATTTTCCTACTTTTTTGTTACAATTTCAACTCTTTGCATTATGCAAGAAAAAAATTATAGGTTCATAGTGACAATTTATTGCGGTTCTGTAGAATCTTAGCTTTAAAATGAGCCTAAGAACATTAAAAAATGTTGATTGTTTCGAAAGTTATTTAAAATTTAAGAAAACATTGAAATTTTGACTTTTTTTGCAATAATTTCTTCAAAATTTAACGAAACGACTTCATTCCAGACTAATTTTAAAGATAATTTTTATTGCTATCACATTATTAAGCGTACAAATTTCATCACTCACAGAATTTAAATTAAGATAATTTAAGCAATCATCGAAAAACAGGTGGTCCCACAATTCTGACCGGTAGTGTATCTCATATATTTTGTCTAAAAAATGGAATTCTTGAATTTTAATCGTATTTTTTGGAATTAAAACAAAAAATATATGTTTTTTCATAAACTGTGTGAGACAAAACTTGTAGATGTTTTTGAAACGAACAACTTTGTATTCTTACGTTTTTTTTTGTATTTCACATATTATTGTTAAAAAATTGAATTTTGGATTTTCAATATTTTTTTTTTAATTAAAAAGAAAAATATGCATCTTATGAAAAAATGTTACAATTCAAATTTGTAGGTCTTTATGTAGAAAATAATATTGTATCATAACATTTTTTCGTATCTCGTATAATTTAACTGGAAAATTGAATTTTTATATTTACTTTTTTCAAGTTTTAATATGCTGTAACATTTCTAATTTTGATTAAATCAAAACATTTTATCAAGATAATTTGTAGAGATTTATGAGCACTATCAAAAACCAGTATTGAAATTTTTGATTTTTTCAAAAAGTTATTTTCAAAAACACAAAAGTAGTGCTCAATCCCTCAATTTTGATTAGATGTGGCTGGTTAACGAACTTGTCCTTACTTTTTCGGCTCTGATAAAGTGTACCAAAGCTCAATTCAATCTGATAATTCTATCGAGAGTTATGCCGCACATGACCTACAGACAGACAGACAGACACTTTCGTAAAAACCGTTTTTTCTGACTCAGGGGGTCTCAAAACGGAAAGATTTGATAAAAATTTCAAAAGTCATTTTTCACATAAAACCAATACCTTCTCATCCATGATGAGAATGTAATAAAGACAAAAAGTTTTCTTTTATTCCGAAGAATAATGAAAGAGAAATAGATTACAAACGTTTAGTTTATATTCCTTATTATGGAGACTTATCTTGTAAAATTAAAAGACAGCTAAAAGATTACAACATAACCACAGTTTTCAGAAACACTTCAAAATTAGATAAATACATAAAATTAGGAAAAGACCCATTGGAAAAATTTGAAATTTCAAATGTAGTTTGTAAGATTCCATGCTTGGATTGTTCAAAAACTTATGTAGGCCAAACGGGAAGAATGCTTTTTATCAGATGTGATGAACATAAAAAAAAATTAATTTAAATGAAAAATACCACAATTTTGTTACAAAACATAGAATAAACAATAAAAATGATACAGGTTCTCAACACAATTTTGATTGGGATAATATTAAAAGTTTATACAAAGAAAAAACTATTTTAAAAGAATAATTGCAGGAATGTTTTACATAAAAAAGGAAGGAAAAAATAGTATTAATGTGATGTCTGACTTAAAAGATTATAACACTTCTTATGATATTAGTTTGGATCAGCTCACATAAAATTTATTTTTGTATTAATTTAATTAACAAACTTATAATTTTCATTCTATATTCTTAAAAATAAAAATAGGTTTCAATTTATTATAATAAGTGGTTTCCCATTACTACGGCACTGTAAAATTCTTCACATATAGATTTCCGTTTAGTACTTCTCAGTATACTGGTATTAGCTTCTGTGAATCCACACTTTGATTACAAAAGTTTTAAATTAAGAAAAATGAAGTTAAGGTTCACCTATCGTTGCAATATTGTAATAAGTTCTTTTATGACTAAAATTTGACAAAAAGTGTGAATCAATAATTTGACCTCTTTGGTTTATAAAAAATTTTCGACGATTGTTCCTGTTATACTATTTTTGACAAAAGTTTTTAATTTGAGATTGACTACAGTATTTTAAATAACAATCGGCGATATGTACGTTGAAGTTGTAAAAAAAGTTGACAAAAAAATTACAGGTATTTAGATTTACATATATACTTATTCTTATAAAAATGTAGGTCTGTTATTCTCATGATTTTCTTTTTTAAAAAAACTTTTATAGAATTTTACAACGCAATATAATTGTAAAATCTGAAGAGGATGACATATGGTTCATCGAAACGTTATTAAAGAAAGAAATAAACATCTGATTGTCCGAGGTTAAATTTATTGTATTTTTTTTAAGCAATATAATTTGGATAAAGTAAATGTTTACCAATAAGATAATGTAATTGAAGTTTGAATGTTCAATTATTAATGAAGTTAGCTTGTTCCGATCCATATTTTTATTCTTATCCTTAAACTCTATGATAATACTATAACCTAATTTGCAATTCTGTATCTTCAGACCCATTAAAATTTTCGTAATTAATTGCCCAGCTAATTAATTACGTTTCACAATTTTATTTTGATTTTGTAATTTTTCAATTTTTGTTAACCGACATTTTTTTACATTTTTTAAATAACTTTTAATCATTAATAGCTATTGTAAGACAATAGTTTTCGCCTGTTCAATTGCAGAAGATGAAATTGTAGTACCTTCAGATAATACTGTAAAATTTCTAGTGTTGTGCTTACAAAGAAAATTTTCTTTATTTTTTTACTGAAAAGTGAAATACAAAATACAAACAAATACACCAAGATCATTTCATGGATTTATAAAAACTGCAGAATTAAGAATCAAAAACAATTGAACTTTTTATATCGTTTCCAATACGAGCTTTCTTTTATTAGGATATTATTAAGAAATTAAGAAATTACACACTAAGAGATTATAAAATTTCAATTATTTACTAAATGTAATCGTAAATGGAGTTATTAATATTTTTAAAAGTCGGAATCAAAAAAGAGTCCAAAGTTTATAGAATTATCGAGTTTATTTTCAGCTCCTGAAGTTTTGGCGCAAAAGCCATATGGAAAAGCAGTGGATGTCTGGAGTATAGGTGTTATTTCGTATATTCTACTGTGCGGATACCCTCCATTCTATGATGAAAATGACGCCAATCTATTTGCCCAGATTTTAAAAGGTAATGTATGAATCATAGCAGAAGAAATTTTTAATCTAACTCTTTCAGGTATAACTCCAAGAAAAAATTAAACTGACAGTCATTAGGAGTTTAAATTTTTTCAAGTCGTATATAAGATTGTTAATTTAATGATTTCCTTTTCAAGGTACAAATCTAGTTAACATTTGCAGCATAATTATACATTCTAGGGTAGTAAGTAAAGAATTTGATGTGCGTGAGAGTTTCGTGTATATTTTTTTTATCCTGTATTTTCAAAATATAACATAGTTTGTAAAAATAGTGACGAAAAATCATCCTGTAACATCTAGTCTTAAGCAACATTTTTTATTTTGTTTCTTTTTTCGTTTTATTTTATAACACAACTTTGCAATATAATCCTACACTCTATAGCAAAGAGCTAACCAGACTGTTGTAGGTGAATTTGAATTCGATTCGCCATACTGGGACGATATCAGCGACTCTGCTAAGGACTTTATACACAAGCTTATGTGTGTCAACGTGGAAGAACGCTACACGTGCAAGCAGGCTTTGGCACATCCTTGGTAAGTACTTTTACTCAAGTATGATTTAATAGAAGGTTACAAAAATTGATATTTTCAAATTACCCATTGCTTTATCCAGATTTTATAATTCAAAACAGAGTATTGCAATTCTATTTCATAAAAGCTTTAACATTTAAAATTAAACTATGTTACATTCTAAGATGAGCAAATGTAAAGACTTCAAATTTTAATACCTTTGAATTGAAAGCTTTAAAACTTGCACGTTTTTCAAATGTAAAAACTTTGAGATTTGCAAGCTGTCTAAAGACTTTACAACTTAAAAACATTAATGTTCTGCTAATTAAAGTATACATAAAAAGTTTTCAAATCCAAGATTCTATATTCAAAACATGGATAAAGTTAAAACCATTAAATAATCATTTTAACTGTACCTTGAATTTAATCACAACTTTCAAAATTGACAAGACCTATCTGTTTCAGGATATCTGGAAACGCCGCTAGCAATAAAAATATCCATGGTACTGTATCAGAACAACTTAAAAAGAACTTTGCCAAGTCAAGGTGGAAGGTTAGTATAAATACATTTTTGACAATTTGCTGACCGAAATGTTTTGCTCGCCAGGCTCCGTAGGAAAGTCTCCCTGTTGTGTCATGGTTGCAGCAAGCATATCACGCAGCCACGGTCATTCGTCAGATGCAACGACTGGCTCTCAACAGCGGACAACTGCAGCAGGGCCCAGGGTCGACCGGCCACTCTACAGGCAACCTCATGCCGCAACAGGATCCATCACAACAACCCAATCCCAATCGTCATCACAGAATCCTGGGGCCTCCGACCACCTACAATTGAAGATTAATCCCGAGCCACCATCTTCTCTACCTAATTTGGTGGCTTCGAATCCTTCTTTTCAAGGCACTCCCAGTTCATCGCTTTACTTGCGTAACAAACGATTCAAACTCTGGGGCAATACTAGGACCGCTTTATCGACTTTATTTCAAGCAAATGTCTCATATCTTCGAAGACAGCGAAAGCATAAAAAGAGCTGAAAGTTGCTCTTGAATATACGCCTGCGAAAAATTCTTTTAAAATTAATTCTCCAGAAAATGTAAAGGAGATACGTAAAACAGTCTACTCAGGCGGAGTAGTCTCGTGAGTAGTTAAATCGTTGGAATTAGCGACCTTTGATTATCAGGCGTATTCCTCGAGAAGTGGAAACCAAGACCCGGGCGTTTTTTTGCCAATTACGAAAAGTAGAGCGATAGCTAGTTCTGATACTGTAAAACCAAATCCTGGATCTTTTAAAATCATTTAGTAATTAACACTTCAAACTATTCAAAATCAATTGTAATGATTAGAATTTTCACTTTTGTGAAAATTTAATTAACATTTAGTTTCCAGAAAAAAAAAATAATAACAGAGAAATCGGTCCACTTAAGCGTAGCTAGAGCGAAGTTTTAGGAATCTTTCTCTATAATAAGGGTTTTTTTAAACAAACTAGGTTCGGATCTCTGACACTTTTATTTGATTTTTAATGTCTTTCCAATTGATAATTTTTAATAAGAATCTAATTTCTGGCAAGACACAGACTTATTTTATCACATGATAATATTCGTCTCTAATTACAGTTATATATCTTTCGTCACGTGTAGATGCATACTGTTTATCTGATGAAACAATGATGTGCAGAGAAACTGCTACTTATAGCATTCGAATTGCACAATTTTTGGTAAAGGAAAATATTGCTTGTGCTCACACCGGTGTTTGAAGCTTGACTTAGTAAATATGGTGTCTCTAACGAAACAGAGTAGAAAATATATTCAAGTCTGTGATGTTCCATTGGTATTTTCTGATAATATGATTTGCATATAGTTGAATAATTTTATAAGATATCGAAGAAAGTACAGTGAGACACGCTGTTGTGATATGGATGTAATGTAAGAGGATCAAGCTAATAGCTAGGTATGAATAAGAAATGATACAATTATCGAGAACTAAATATTATTTAATAAACTATTTGCTAATTTTACGTTACATCGTTTCAACAAGGATTAAGAATTCGATTATGATGTATAGATGACCAAATTTGAAAATCATTAAATTTCAAAGACGTGTTGAATTTACAAATCGTATTCCATTCAAAATTGTATTCAATTTGGCGAGCTCGATTGGTACAAGCAGCCTAGGCAAGATTTTTATCTCTTAATGCAAAGTTTCAGTTTCGTGATATCCGAAGTAAATGTATGTGTTAATGCTTAATCTAGAGTATCTAACTTATTTCTAGATGTATAATGTACATGAGCTCTCTGGGTTATTAGTTGTAGTATAAAGATGGAAGGGATAGGAGGTGAAAAGTGTTGAAAGTGAAAAAATTTAGAAACCCGTATGGAAACTAGATAAGGTCTTTTCCCCGGGACAATAAATACTCTAGTTGGGATTGTTTCCATCGAGGTTAAATTAAGTTTTTGATTTAATCTTAGGCATATCTCTGGGACCAGAATCTCCTTCTTGACACCACTATATCATTCAGTGTTCTCATTTTTTTTTACTCTTATTAACTCAGTAGGTAAAGTAAAAAAATAAATGCTTTAGAATGTTAATATTACGCAAAATACGTGCACATATTTATGCATCAGAATTCACGAAAATGTATAATTTTACAATGCTTTTATTAATCAGACAATTAGAAACTTGCCTAGGTATTCACGCTTAATTTTATCGTATGTAGCATTTTTTGTGTGCATATAAACCAGGAATGCATGAAGGTTGTGAAAATATTCCGAGGTTCATCTCTTTTTCATTAGAAGATTCAGGAAAACTTCTCCGTTCTTGATATTAACCTCAAACGGTTAATTCGCTTTGACCTCTCGGTTTATTTTATATTCCTTGTTTCATTTCTTTTTATATTCAGGTAGAAAATATTTCATCATGCTCCACTAATGAAAATTTTGTTTGTCAAAAAAATTTCAGTTCCGTTCTTACTTTTTAAATGAAGTTTGATTTAAAGAATCTTAATTGTCATTATTATGCAAATATTTTGTATTTTACTGTTAGACCTCGTCATTAATAACTATACGAATCGAAATTTTTCTTGGGATAATTAAGGAAATAAATTGAACAAACATGTGTATTTTAAATGAATAATACATAATTGCAATTGAAAATAAATTATTCGGTTTTAAAAATCAATGGTACCTATAAACTGAAAGGTCAAGACGAAATTAATTTTGCTTTTAAAAACATGGTTTTTCAGAAAAATTGTTTAAAATAATTAGACACAGCCGGTGTGAACTATTGCAATAAAGTGAGGAGGATTTAGGCTATTTATTGCTAGTTTAGAGCAATCATTCCAGACATAATCTCTAAAAAAAATTCCTCGTTAAAAAACTACTGCATTCGTGATAATCATTTTTAAACTACTACAATAGACGTCCGTCCGATGTCGGGCACTGTCGAAACGAGAATGTTGTACGAATGAATTTTAATAGTTGATTACAATGACACATAACTCGTATAAAATAATTTAAATTAAAGTTTAGTCTTAAGACATAAATATTCTTTAATAAACGCTTTGAAATATAACTACAAGCTAAGTTGTAATAGAGAAAATAACGCACGGACGATATTAAACACATATATGTACAGTAAGGGTGCAAATCAAGTAGCCATAGAGGGAGCTTAATTGAGGGTCAGGGAAACGCGAGGAGGTATAGTATAAAGAGTGTCCCTGTCCAAACAATTGTCTGTTCAGCACACATGGCTACTTGACTCGCGCCCTTAGTGTATATGTTCAATATCGTCCGTATATACACTAACGTACATATAGTACAGTAGCGTTCATTAATACCTCTCATCTGATTAGGTTCTACACATAGAAAAACACAGTAAAACTGATGCGCATAGCTTACCTGAAAAGAAAGCATTAATGAACATTACTGTATATATTATGCTTGCAATTATTATTAACTTTTATCGGAATACTTTGGTACCTAATTAATACAAATCAATATGACGTGCATGTTTCACCGCGCAAAATAGCAAAAAGTTTTGGAATTATGATTTTGAAAAGACAGAAAGTTGACGATGCTTCTATTGATAACGTTCGATAAAACTAATTTTTTGCTTAGCGATAGAATACAAATAAAAAATCTTTAATTTTTTATAATATCACTGTTTTTTTTTTTTTTTTTTAATTTTATCAATTTTATCGTCCATTGAAATAGAAGGCGTTCAACTATCAGGGAAGTTTTAAGACTAACTAACACTTTGTAGGCAAGAAGATGCTTCAGCCTTAATATATATCGTTTTGTTCTGATCTATTGACTTTATCTCTTTTAAAGGATCAGACTAATCGCTCAATCTTTAAAATTCAGCTAACACTTTCGTATTTTAGCAGCGCGAATTTCTAAAATCCGTTTAATATTAAGGACTTGAGTATACTTACAGAATATAGATCTTTATTAATTTAGTTTACGAAGTAGAATCTTGCCTGTACAATTCTAATATTGTGGGTCTAGCGCAATTTATCTTTATCTACAAAATTTATAGCTTATATTTCCATGACATAATGTATTGTGATAAGATGTACATTTCGAAAATGTATTGCTAAGACAGGTGCTCATTGTTACATCTAATCTTCTGTCTTTAATTTAAATATAACATATCTATTATAGTTTGAAAGTAATGAACTTAACACTTTGATACACTTTGATTTAAAACTTTTTCGAACATTTATGTATTATGATGCGCTGAGCACCTGACTCAATCTTTCTCTCCTATTTAATATCTAAATTTTCTACGAATAGCTCTCAGGAAATAATGTCGTAATTATAACTGTAAGTGGGAGACTAAAATAAAAATGGGAATTATAACTATCTGTTCTCTAGGTTTACGACATTCTTTAAAGTTGAATATTGTGAATGTAAAATTATTTAAGGTTTGAGAAATTCGGGGTTCTTAATTTTAATTTCAGGGTGTCTACTATCTTTTGAAAATTTTTCCGTAATTAAATTTTTTTATAAAAAAAGTTTTTTTAAAGTTTAAAACATTTTTAATTCAATTTTATAATGCGGTTTTCTTCATTAGAAAAAAATTCTTCTATGAAGTCTTTAAATTGTGAGGAAATATTTTCAGATTAAGTAGGCATTCTGAGTAAATTAAAATAATTTTAGAAAAAGTGACATGGTTATCTGGACGTACAAAAACAATGTCAAAAGTCTGGTTATAAGTGACTCTTTGTATGCGCACAGTTTTAAGAGCTATTTTGATTCAAATAATTTTCGAATCGCTTCGTGTTGCCCTCATCTGTAATCTAATGGTACTTAATAATCACAATTCTGTACATATACTAGATATTCCTACGAGTTTTAAAAATTGTACTTCCTACTGTCGCATTTCCTATATTGCACTACTACCTATTGCAACACTTAGCGTTTACAGTAAACATATATTCTGTTAATGAAATTCGAGAAACTAGATTTTCAATAATGTACTTGCTGCACTACTTTTTCAAGAAGGAAAGAACCTGCTATATTAATATTATACAGAAAGGAGCCGAATAACTCGTTGAACGGAAAGCTCACTTTTGGCTGTACAACCAATCCAGCACAAGCTTGATGCAAATAGTTACTGTAAATACGTCTATGTAATATTAGTGTTGATTTCTTTTCTCGAATGCCTTTTTGAAATGTGCCATACTTATATTCAATGACCGAGTAATATATTTTTACGATTTCCTTGTAAAGACAAACTCCGGTTTGAATGCGTAACTTGAATTGAAAGTACTTAAAGAGTGCTAATTGTTATTGAATCTATACTTTTTCTCTGATATTTTAAGTACCTACGTTAAGTCTTACGCTGGATAATGAAGAAGAACCAGATGCATATATATATATATTTATGTTATACGTTGTAATGTGGATGTGATGTATGTGTAGGGACTCTAGAAAGGGAAACAGGCAACGAAGTACCATTATTTTTTTAGAACTCCGAAATATTAATGTGCGGTTTGTACGATGCAGTTGGGAAAAAAGCTAGTGTACAATTTAATCAGTAATAAAATCACACATTCTTGAGAAAAAATTTATGTTTTGTTAGAACTACGAGGATAAATTGAAAAGTTCCCAACCTGAGTTAAAAAAGAATATTTTTTTACTTAAATGAAATCTATTTTCCAACATTGTCTCCTTTCAATTTAATGCACTTGGTCCAATGCTTTTCTAGACCTTTCATTCCCTCAATATAACAATTTTTGCTAAACCCGAAAAATGGTCATTAACGGCACTTTCATTTTTTTAAATTTGAATATAAAAAAAAGTCACACGAGGCCAAATCTGGGGGGTATGGTGGATGTGCAATTATTTTATTAAATTAGATTCAGTTTCGATTCGTATAATTTTGCCACCATAATTGCCACTGATTTGTGGGCTGGTGCATTGTCCTGGTGGAGGAATCTCTTGTTCAGATTGACTTGTGTTTCCCGGCCGATGCACCAGAAAAAAGGAAGTATGTTACGTCACAAGTACGCAAATATACTTACTTTGATCGAAGATTTCTCGTTTTAAGTTAGGATCGAATGATCCTCGCTTAGGGATGAGGATAAGTCAATGAAAGACACAATGATTATGAAAATAATACAAATTGAATTTATTTTACTGGTTAAAATTTCCGGATATACATTCGTTAAGACAATTCTTATATAATGTAGGCACAGGCTGGTTGGTACGTGGGTGAGAAAGAGACAAAGAATAAAGATAGAGAGAGAGAGGTTCGGTACCTTTATGATTCGTAAGTTGTGTTGAGGTTTAATCCACACGGCGGTGAGTTGTAAGTACTGGATCCCCACAGGTGTATTCCAAGTGTGTGAGAGAGACGGAGTTGTAGGCCGCACAGGTATATTCCGTAAAGGGCGGTGATTCAAATTTACGACACTGCTCGAAGATCTTTACAAGATCTATTCAAGTCTACGATGACTTTTACGACTCCCGAACTTTGATTTTAAATTGTCCCGGTCGAATTTTATTAATCTCAAACTCAGAGATTTTCGAAGTTAAATTGAAATGCCGCACTGGACTATTGTCGCGAGACCGGTTATAAATCCGAAGGAAAATTTATATGTCGAACTAGACGAAGAATTTACTGACTGCTTGCTCTTGGTGTGGGCCTCTTTTATATTTTTTTATACAAATTGACGGTCAGCGAAAATCGTGACGTAGTCATATTTTCTTAGAGGAGAAGGGGCCCTATACTGCTCCCTACTTCCCCTACTCCCTATTCCCCTTTATCGATTTTCTCATAGATTTCTAACTCAAACCAGCCTGTGTGTATTATATACATTCAAATACGTCGCGGGACGTGACACCTCCCCCCTCAGTTCGAGCGCGGGGAGTTAACGATCCGCGATCGAAACTTCGGTAGAAGAATACATTTTTAATCCAAGATGCTTACTCAATCAAGTACACATTTTCAATTTAATTTGCCAATTTATAACATAAAAATTTTGTTTATACATAATTATAGGAATTGACATTTTCAATTATTGTTGCGAATTAAAAATTTATAACAAGGTTTACATAAATGCATAGTAATAACGGAGGATACAAGTATGGAAATATTACAATCATTGATTACATATGTTATAGTGGTGATTAGGTAATTTAACAATTTTTTCTTTGATTGATAATAACTATTTAAACTTACAACATGATGATTGTTGATAAAAAGAAGATTAAAAATTGTAAAATTTCATCGATTAGATTTAAAATAGTCAAGAGCAATTTACAAGTATTACGATGGTTGATGTATACATTAGTAAAAAGAGAAATTGAAATATATAATATTAATAATATATTTAAAGAATTTGCAAATCTTTCTGTGGAAAAAAAGACGCTTTCGACTGCTCTGGGATTCGAGCCCAGGTCTTTCGATTGCCGGTCGACTGCTCTACCACTGAGCTACACAGGCGTCCGACATCTCCTTCTCCACAGGAAGATCTCCTTATATCGCCTAGTGGCTCAGCCTTGCGGCTGTAAATGATTTCAAATTAATTAGTTGAGTTTGAAATTTTTGTCACTGCCTACATTATCGGAAGATCACTAGTCGCGTATCAGATAGGATACGTTGTCGACAGGTGTCCTCGTAGACAATTTCAAACTCTTATATCGCAAATAATGCAAATAAATTCAATATTTAAAGAATTTGAAAATCTTTCTGTGGAAAAAAAGACGCTTTCGACTGCGCTGGGATTCGAGCCCAGGTCTTTCGATTGCAGTCGAAAGCGTCTTTTTTTCCACAGAAAGATTTTCAAATTCTTTAAATATTGAATTTATTTGCATTATTTGCGATATAAGAGTTTGAAATTGTCTACGAGGACACCTGTCGACAACGTATCCTATCTAATACGCGACTAGTGATCTTCCGATAATGTAGGCAGTGACAAAAATTTCAAACTCAACTAATTAATTTGAAATTAATAATATAGATTAAAAATAATATTTAGATCGTTGATAACATATATTAATTAATAGACGTTGTAACTTGGTACATTGAAGAGAAAAAACTTGGTTAAGTCTAAAATTGATTTCTTCAAAACATGGCATAGCTATTGCTTATTATTACTTTTACATGTTTCTAAAAATTAATTTCATGAACTTCAATTTCATTGGTGTATTATTAAATGAATAAAATAATCATATGAAAAACAATTTTACATAATCGCTGGGTAATAGATTTTCCTACAATTCTTGTACTTTTAATTGTTTTTCTAATCTTTCTTGTAAAATTAATAGAGTTATTTGTGCATGAAACATATGAAGAATAGTAATTATTCATTTTGTTATTGTTGCACATTAATTTCTATTGGAAAAGCAATTTTTACATTAACAATTTTGTAACGCCATCGCATAGTATACATTTACAGACTCAATATTTGTAGAAACTATTCTTCCAATAGGATGGGAATCAAGAAAAGTTCCCTTGATGGAAGAAAAAACAAAATTGAAATTATATTTATGATGGCACCGATTATGAAGTGCTTATTTATTCTTGTCAGAAAAAGTCTTTTTTTTTCATCCAAAAAAGAAGAAAAATACAAATATTTCTATATTTTTCTTTAAGTGATAAAATATAATGTTGACTCGAATGAAAACTAGCATTTGTCTTTCTAAAAAGGTTATTAGTTTGTTTTTTGAAAGGTTGGTGAACAAAAATGAAATTGATTAAATTAAATGCAAAGAAATTACACATAAGAATTTTAATGTAATATAATTTCTTTGTGATGATATTGGATTATTAGTTTTTGCTGAACAGAAGAGAAAAGTTAAACATTTTTGATTAATTTGATAGATACTTGCTAGTTTGAGAAGTTTAATTTACTCTGAAAAAAGACACGAAATATATTGAAATTTTTTGAATGGTATTTGAAGGTACAGTGAGCTTCTCGAATCTCTGAAATAGAAAAATAAGATTAGAATAAAATTTCAAAAGATCTTTTGTTTAAAACATTTCCTGGTTTAGTTATTCTAAACGCTTTGGTTGTATGCAAAGTTTATATTATTTTAGGTTTGGATTCAAATTCAGTTAATCAATTTTGTATATTCATGTGCGATCTTTTTATTCGATTGATGTGAACTACTGTCGGTTTTCCTTTTACGTTGATTTTTACATTTCCTTTTCCTAGTACATCTAAAACTTCGTGAGGTCCTGTGTATTGATTATCCAGCTTTTTAATTTTTCCTCCTTTTAATAAAAATACGTTGTCTCCAATTTTTACTTCTAAAGGATTTATTTTTTTATCATAATATATTTTCGATTTTTCTTTTGCTGAAATAAGATTCTCTCTTGCTTGGGTTCGCATTTCGTGTAGTTGAGTTACGAAATTAATTAAATAATCATCATACGTTTGTAATTTTTCTTGTTGTGATAAAGGTTCGCTGGAAGGTTCACGAGCTAATTTACCAAAAACCAATTCATAGGGTGTGCATTTTGTGCCTTCATGTACACTAGTATTATACGAGAACATTGCTAGTTCAAGCCAATCATCCCATTCCGAATTTTTTGCAACAAATTGTTGGAGATATTCTCCTAAAACATGATGTGAACGTTCTAATGACCTGTTTGATTGAGGGTGAAAAGCTGTGGTACGAAATTGTTTAATTCTAAAACGTTTTGCCAATCTTTTTAATAAATTACTTAAAAAATCTCTGCCTTGGTCAGTAAGTACTCCTTTTGGTGATCCAAATATGTAAATAAATTTTTTCACAAAAGCATCTGCTATTGTACTAGCTTGGTGATTAGGAAGAGGTATTGCTAAAGAATATTTGGTAAAATTGTCTTGTATCGTTAGAATATATAAGTTACCGGATTTTGTTTCAGGTAGTGGACCAACAATGTCCATTGATATTTTTTCAAAAGCAGTAGTGGGTGTTTCTGTGATTACCATAGGATTTTTTGTTTTGACTCTGATTAATTTTTTCAGTTGACATTGTAAAGAGCCTTGAATATATTTTTGAATGTCTACTTTCATATTTTCCCAAAAAAATTTTTGGCGAATTCGGCTATAAGTTTTTGTAACGCCTTTATGGCCTCCTAATGCCGAAGAATGAGCTTCTTCAATTAAATGAGTTCGTTGTTCCTTTGTTGGATATTGCGTTATTCCATTGCAAACTATAATTTTTGTAGTTGAATTTGAAAAAATTGAATCAAAAATTGATTTCACTTCTTCCCAAAGTATATGATTAATTCTGGAAGTTTTAGAAATACTAATTGACCGTAACTTCAGATTTTGAGATAATTCATGTAATGAGTATATTGATAATTTTATATTATTTAAAGTTTCGGATAAATTGTCTTTAGTTTCTTCTTCAATTGGAAGTGCAAAATGGTAGTAGTTTCCTTTTTTAGTTTCCTTTGCTATCCCTTTTTGTAAAATTTTAAATTTTGGTAAAATTTCACGTTTTTCTAAAGTTTTTGATCCGTTGTCGCGAGGAGTTCCATTTGTTGTAACAAAATATGCATAATTATCTTTTCGCATAGTTAAATGATCGCGACATTCAACTAAATTTTTCCTTGTTATAATTTTTTCTGTTTCAGCGTTTATAGAAGGAGGTTCTGGGGGTGGGCGATTATAATTATCATGATCTTTATCGATTTTTTCACAATTTATTTGAGATCTTCGGTTTAATCTCAAATTTTCTTCAAAATAAGGCTCTTCAAATTCTTCTTCCAATTTTTCTTCTTGGTTTTCTTCAAACTTCTCTTCAAAATTCTGTTCAAAATTCTTTTTGAAATTTTCGTCAAAATCTTCTTCAAAGTTATCCTCCAAATTTTCTTCATAATTTTCTTCATCATTTTCTTCGTGTGTGTTTTCAATGTCGTTGATTTCATCTTCTGAGGTTGAGAAATAATTTTCACTGTCATCACTTTCGAATTCATTAATATTTTTTTGCTTTTTGGCATTCTTCTTTTTTCTGTTTCTTGCTTGAGCTTGTTTTAAATAATCTGAATAATCAGGATCAGAGTCGGAATCTGATTCTACTTTTGTTCGGCTTCCCATTTGCATATTTATTTCTGGTAATTCGTTTTCAAATATTTGTTTTCTTGGCCTACCTCTCTTTCTTTTTGTTTGAGAGGGAATATTTTTCAAATTTGTAAGTAGATTTTTCCTTGGCCTACCTCGAGGTTTTTTCACAAGAGGTTTAGAAGAAAAATTTTTGTCTAATTTTTCTTGGATTTCATTTTGATTCAAATTTTTTGCTTTTTCTTGTTGTATTCTCTTTTGAGCTCTTGTGGTAATAGTTTTCCATGATAAATTTTCGTATTTTTTGGAAAACATTGGACTTAATAAACATAATGTCATAAAATTAAGTTTTGAAGCCATATTTTTGAATAAATTTGTGTATTTTAAAATGTTCTCACCAATTTCACTAAATGATTCTTCACTAAGGAATTCTTGAAAAAATTCTGGAAATTTTGAGATAATATTCAATATTTGGGCATCTGAAATTTCGCTAAAATGATCTGCGTCGTCTGGTACGATTCCTGGATTCAAGTTTCTTCGTTTTAAAGGTCTTACCTCATTTTTAGAGTTTTCTTGTTTATTTCTTGTAAAAGTTTTCTTGAAAAACGTTTTTTCTTGAGAAGTCATAAAAGTATCATTGTCATCAACTTGTAAATATTTTGATTTCTCCTTGTTATCATCAATAGGGTTTCTTGAGAGAGCGTCTGCATTTACATTCATTTTTCCTGCTTTGTAAATTACATCAAAATCATATTCTGCGAGTTTTAATCTCCAACGTGAAACTCGTGAACACGGGTCTTTAGAATTTTGAAACCAAACTAGAGGTTTGTGATCAGTCACTAAAGTAAATTTTCTTCCATACAAATAAGGACGAAAATGAGTTACACAAAATATTATAGCAAGGGCTTCTTTTTCATATGTATCATATTTTTTCTCAGTATCACTTAGACTACGTGAAGCATATGCTATTGGTTTATCTTTACCTATTTTACCTTGTGATAAAATACCTCCTATTGCAAATCCTGAGGCATCTGTTGTGAGTATAAAGGGTTGAGAAAAATCAGGTCGTTGTAAAAGTGGTTCTTCACATAATTTTGCTTTTAAAATTTCGAAAGCTGCTTGTTGTTTTTCTGTCCAATTAAAAGGTGTATCTTTTTTCAGAAGTTGATTTAAAGGACTTGCAATTTTTGAAAATCCGTCAATAAATCGTCTATAATATCCTGCTAAGCCTAAAAATTGTTTAACATTTTTCTGTGTTTTTGGGACTGGAAAGTTTTTTACAGCTATTATCTTTTTTGGATCTGGACGTACTCCATTTTTATCAATTATATGACCTAAATATCCTACTTCAGGTCGTAAAAATTCGCATTTGTCTGGTTGTAAATGAAGATTTGCTTTTCTAAGTCTTTCTGCTAAATTGTTAAATTTAATTTCGTGCTCTTCTAGAGTATTTGCATATATAACTATGTCATCAAGATATACAAAAAGTTCCGTTCCGATTAATCCAGTTAATGTTAAATCCATTAATCTTTGAAATGTGGCTGGTGCAGTTTTTAAACCGAAAGGCATTCTATCGAATTCGTAATGACCGTGAGGTGTGGAAAATGCGGTTTTATGCGAGTCTTTTGGGTCCATTTTTATATGGTGAAAACCGGTAGCTAAATCAAACACTGAAAAATATTTTGCTGATCCTAGAGAATCAAGTATATCGTTTATATTAGGTAGAGGATACGAATCGCCAATTGTTTTTTCATTTAATTTACGAAAATCAATAACCATTCTCCATTTTATTTTTCCTTGGGAGTCAGGTTTTTTAGGAACTATCCACACTGGAGTGTTATATGGTGATTGTGAGGGCTTGATTATTTTATTTTTTAATAATTCATCGACTTGTCTTGTAATTTCTTCCTTGTGAACTGGGGGAAATCTATATTGTCTTGAAAAAATTGGAGCGTCATCTACAGTAGGAATTGAATGTTGTAATACATTAGTAGCTTCAAGTGGTTCTCCTGGGATTTGAAATCTGTCTGCATTATTTTTAATTAATTTTTCTACATGTTCATATTCATCTTGATTTAAGTGGTCTAATCGAAGAAGTTTTTTAATACATTCTACTCTGTCTTCGTCTGTTACATTATAAAATTTGCATGAGTCAATTAGAGAATTGTCAGTTTTTAAAAAGTTATTTAATATTTTACTTGATAAATCTTTGTCATTTGTTTGTTTGAAATTAATTAAATTTTTAATTTGTTTATAACATTCTTGTTCTTCAAAGTCTTCTAAATTAACTAATGGGACGGATAATGTAATTGGGATTTCATTTGTGTTTGCAAATTTTAAATAAGCTTTTCCTCTGTGATTTTTTACAACTGCGTCACCTACGTAGACGCCATCTTGGATATGTAATCGAGGTACATACCCTTCACTCTTTTCTGTATTTTTTATATTAACATAAAATGTTGTAACTGTTCGAGCTGGAAAAGTAAATGTATTGGTAGATTTAAAAGGGTAACAGTGGTTCTCAATTTCTAAGCATTTTGAAGTATAGTTTATATTCACACTATTATCTTGAAAAAATTCTGATCCTGATACTCCATCTTCTTCTACTGGGACTTCATTGGGAATAATGTTAAATATCGTTGGATAACCAAAAATGTTTATTTTTATCTGTCCTAACGTGTAAAGTGGTAAATCATTAATTCCTGTAAGTTTCAATACGTTTTGGCTATTTATGGGTACTTCAGGGTTGAGAACCTTTTGTTTAATTAAATTTCGAGCAGCACCAGTATCAATCATCATGTGTGTTGGATTTTTTAGACCTTCCGTTGATATTATAATTGATGGAATTGAAGTGGACTTTGAAATATTTATTGTTGTTGTTGTATGATCGTTAGAAGTGGATGCCAGTGGTTCTCGATTTATGCTTTCCTCAGTGCACCCGTGCTGGGGAGAGCTTTGGAGTTTTCCTGATTAGCTGTTTGTGATTGGTTATTTGGTCGTATCTTGCAGTCTCGTACTAAATGACCGGGTTGTTTACAGTAAATGCAAATTATTTCAGTATAATTTGAATTTTGTTGAGTGTTATTATTTTGTAAAAATCTATTTTCATATGGTTTATTTCGATTTTGAAACTGTCCTGAGTTAAAGTTTTTATACTGTCCTGGATTCAATTGTCTATTAGTATTATTAAAATTATTGTTATTATTGTAAAAATTTCTAGGAAAATTATTATTATTGTTGTATCTTTGTAGTAAAAAATTATTATTATTATTCCTATAATTGTTATTTCTATTTTGTAAAAAATGATTGTTGTTATTATTAAAATTATAATTTTTATTTTTTAAAAAATTGTTATTTGGAAAATTATTGTAATTGTTTTTTGCAAAATTATTATTATTATTACTTCTTTGACCATTGAAATTACTATATCCTTGTTGGTTAGGATGCAAAATTTTTTTTTGTTTATTGTTAAGAACTGCATCTTGAGCTTTACTTAAATGAAAACATTTTTCAGTTGTGTAACCTGGTTTTTTACAAATTAAACAAATAGTTTTATTTTCAAGTGCTACGTTGAATCGGGTGGTTTTATTATTTTTATTATTATTAGTTGATTCTTCGGTTTTTAAATAATCAGTACTTTTATTTCTTCGCAGTGCAGAACTTGCAGCCAATCTTCGTTCTATGTCTATTGTATCATTAATTACTTCCTTAAATGTGTCCTTTTCTTCCACACGAATTTCTAACTCAGGACGCAAACCGCGTATAAAACATTGAATTACATCTCTTTCTAAATTTTGTTTAAAAGCATTATCTACCTGACACTCATTATTAAGTCTGTGAGCATCTTCTATTCTATCAGCAATTTCTTTAATTCTAGCAGCATAGGAAAGGACATTTTCTCTTTCCCACATAAATGTATTACCTAATTCTCCCTGCAATTGATATACGCTATTCGCAGGGGCATATACTCTTTTCAATTTTTCTATTAATTTCTCTATTGTTGCATACGTTGACCCAAAAATACATTTTCGTGCCTCACCAGACAATTTACCTCTCAATAGACGTGCAAGATTTTCTTGGGCAGCAGGTGTCGGCAGCATTGCCTTTGCTTCCATGCAACCCTCAATAAAATGGGACAATGGGAGGTTACTTCCGTCGAACAAAGGGACCACCTCTAGCGCGTCGCGTAAGGATACCTGCTGGCTGTTAGGTATGGCTACGGCCATCTCTTCGTTGTTTACAATTACGGGATTATCCTGATTTATGACTTCTGTTTTCTATTGTTATTACCGTTGAGCTTAGCAAATTAGATCCGTCAAAATAAGATAACTCGTTCGTTAAAGTTTGATCTTGATTACTAGATCCTGTCACAATGCTCAAATCTGGACAGAAACTTGAATGAAATCCGCTAGTATTACTAGAATTTTCACTTGATATGGTTTGATCATTAATTAGAGTCTTGTCGAAACGTGAATCGTCTAGCTGAAGAGTGTTATCTAATTCTTGTTCAGCAGAAAAAGTGTTTGAAATATCCTTGTATTTATTATAATCGACTAAATTTTCTTTGATTTTACCTGATCTTTTTAGTTTCAAGGAATCTATTTGATTCTGATCGACAATTTTTGCGAGTTGATTGTCTTGTTTTGCTTTACTACGCGTAATAACTTTTTGGGCGGATTCTACAGGGATATTTGAATTTGACATTGAGTTATTATAAATTTAGTTTCTTTTTATTGAGCGTTATCTTAGATTATTTATTGTTAATTATCGATTGCTTATAACAATTTAAAAAACTAGATGTAAAATTTTGTTTGTAAATAAAGTGAAATTAGTAAAAATATAATTTTAATTTATAAAAATTCAAAAAAAAAAAATTATAATAATAATTTCAATATATAATTTAATTATTTTTATTTGTTTATAACAATAATTAATATTTTTACTCTTTCATTAGGAAATAAGATAATAAAATAAAAATATAATTCTATTTAATACTCAAATAAATGAATAATCGCTCAATTTTTGTAAAATTATAATGTTAAATAATACATTTCTTAAAATTATAACAATATATATATATATATATATATATATATATATATATATTTTGTACCAACCACGTGCGTCTTATAAATTATAATGATCTATTTTATTAATTTATTGAATTATAAATTGTTTTTTAAATAAATAAAATTGTTTATAACAAGGATCAGATAAGATTCGAGTTATGCACAATTTATTTTTCTCTAGACTGTACAAGTTAGGCTCAAGCTCAGATCCTTGGACAATCTTTGCAAATAAAAATATTCTGTTCCTTAACAGAGTTAAAATTAAAGTTATAAACAATACAATCACAAGCACTTCGAACTTTGCCCTACCCAATGATCGTAATCAATGGTGACCGTTCAACGTACCCAAAAGGGACTTATACTCTCGTGTGCTGTTTTTTTTGTTTGTTTTAACTTAAACCAAAACTTAGTTAACAAATTAGAATAATTTTTTAAATAAGATAAGTTACTTAATCACTTAGGTTAGCCTCAAGGTCAGATCCCTGCGTGATTTTTCAAACTTATTTTATTTTATACAATTTATATAAATTATGAAATTTCAAAGAAATGATTTGTTTATTAAATCATTAAGGTTAGCCTCAAGGTCAAATCCCTTTGTGATCTAACAAATCTGTTTTATTGAAATTTCATGTTACAAGTTGAAATAATATTTCATAATCATTTATTTATTCACTAGAAATAATCAATGTGTTCATTTTCAATTGACTTGTGTTTCCCGGCCGATGCACCAGAAAAAAGGAAGTATGTTACGTCACAAGTACGCAAATATACTTACTTTGATCGAAGATTTCTCGTTTTAAGTTAGGATCGAATGATCCTCGCTTAGGGATGAGGATAAGTCAATGAAAGACACAATGATTATGAAAATAATACAAATTGAATTTATTTTACTGGTTAAAATTTCCGGATATACATTCGTTAAGACAATTCTTATATAATGTAGGCACAGGCTGGTTGGTACGTGGGTGAGAAAGAGACAAAGAATAAAGATAGAGAGAGAGAGGTTCGGTAACTTTATGATTCGTAAGTTGTGTTGAGGTTTAATCCACACGGCGGTGAGTTGTAAGTACTGGATCCCCACAGGTGTATTCCAAGTGTGTGAGAGAGACGGAGTTATAGGCCGCACAGGTATATTCCGTAAAGGGCGGTGATTCAAATTTACGACACTGCTCGAAGATCTTTACAAGATCTATTCAAGTCTACGATGACTTTTACGACTCCCGAACTTTGATTTTAAATTGTCCCGGTCGAATTTTATTAATCTCAAACTCAGAGATTTTCGAAGTTAAATTGAAATGCCGCACTGGACTATTGTCGCGAGACCGGTTATAAATCCGAAGGAAAATTTATATGTCGAACTAGACGAAGAATTTACTGACTGCTTGCTCTTGGTGTGGGCCTCTTTTATATTTTTTTATACAAATTGACGGTCAGCGAAAATCGTGACGTAGTCATATCTTCTTAGAGGAGAAGGGGCCCTATACTGCTCCCTACTTCCCCTACTCCCTATTCCCCTTTATCGATTTTCTCATAGATTTCTAACTCAAACCAGCCTGTGTGTATTATATACATTCAAATACGTCGCGGGACGTGACAGTTATATTAACCCAGTATAATAGTCTTCGGTGATTGTTTTACCTTTTTCCAAATGGTAGGTAGTAATTTGCATCCCACTTTTCATTTCTTCGGAGTCAGTTCGTCTTTTGCAGTCCACTATTTTGACTGTTATTTTATCTCCGAAGTGCAGTGGTATACCTGTTTTATCAACAATAACAAAACGGCATAAAAACTCTTTTTTTATTCCGCTTGAAACGCTCAAGACACAATCGTGAAGTGTCTAACCGCTCTCATTTTTGATCAACACTGAGCAAACTCGACACCTACCCAGTAAGAAGGCTTGAATTGAATATATTTTAAAAAATCAATTCCATTTAATACTTGGTTTTTCCTTTGTGTCTTATTCTGTTAGTGGCGAAAGAAAAAAGGCAAAATCCAAGACATGTTAATTCACCTAGAAAAAGAAAAGGAAGTGGATTAAAGGAAATTCAAAAATACGAGAATGCGAAGAAAATAATAGAAATTCTATTCTGTTTTGTGAAATTATAATAACTTTTTTGTTACGCAAACAAATATTTGAATGATAATTTTAATTTTTTGATTATTGGAAGTTAAGGGTGAGGAAATGAAATCTGACCCAATGTGAAAATAACAAAATGAATAAAAATATATACACTCCACGCTCCCTTATACGACGAGCTCGGGACCGAGAACTTTCCTTTATACGACGGCGGAAAGGGGACCCGCCTATCCCCTACCACTATACAATATATACTATTACATTACGAGAGATGAAACACAGCGATTGCAACGAGTGTGAAGTTTGCTGCCCGAGCGAGGCGAGGGCTGCATTCACACTCATTGAATCCATTGTGTTTTGTTTCGACTAATGCATATTATTTTCCATAGCAACTCTTTTGAGAATTTAATTTGATGTAACTGTAGAGCGAAGGAGTGGGAATGGAGGAAAACGACCTTCCCGGCGTATAGGGGAGCGGCAAATGGTCGTGTAAGGGAGCGGGCGTATAGGGGAATGTCGTATAAGGGAGCGCGGAGTGTATATCGTTAACCGGGGCTATTTTGGTACAAAAAGAGTTTTTTTTCTGGTTTTCGCGATGCAAGATCGAATAAAAAACACTCTTCTACCAGAATAGCTCCAGTTAACGATATCCCTTGTAAAAAAAAAAAATTGGACCCGATTGACCCCATTTCAAAAACATCATTGAAACCGATTTATTAATCGGATTCAAAAAGGTCTCAACTAATTGTATCCGATTAATAAATCGGTTTCAATGATGTTTTTGAAATGGGGTCAATCGGATCAATCGGGTCCAATTATTTTCTTCTACAAGGGATATATTTCCGAATGGAAAGATTACCTAAATTTAGTATTTTTTGAAAATAATGAGAAAGCTGAATAAAGATACTAGATATATAATATAATAAGAGTTTTTCGTATATGGAATTATCAAGCTCTATTTTTATCTTTATAAAAAAACACATTTTTTAACCATTATAAAGAATATAAACTCGCTTTCAGTAACGTATCAGTATAGTGTATCTGTAATATATAATAAAAGAGTATCTTAATATATTGAGTATCGAATACTCAAGCTCTGTTAGTATCTCATAAATAAACACATTTTTTAACTAATATAAACTTTTTTATGCATGTTAAGTCTTATCAATTTTGAGACCAGAAACTTAAAATTCAATATCGAAAGCGTGTTTTTTCCACAGAAAGATTTTCAAATTCTTTAAATATTGAATTCATTTGCATTTATTTGGGATATGAGTTTGAAATTATCTACGAGGACACCTGTCGACAACGTATTATCTGATACGCAACTAGTGATCATCCGATAATGTAGGCAGAGACAAAAATTCTAAACTCAACTAATTAATTTGAAAACTTAAAATGATTTGAATTTGTTAAAGAGGTTAGAAATAGCCAATTCTTCATTTCACAAAAGCAAGTTTGCGACTCGTATTCGACGAATGATATGTCTGCGTGTAGAAAACTACGTAAAATACATGGGTTTTCAACGTGTCACGTAGAAAATAGTTTTCGACGTGTCGTTATCCAAACCTGCACACATGTCATATACACCAGCAGACACTGGTTACTACAGTAGAGAACGGAAATCGCTATCGAAATTAAAATCTCCTGAATTTTCTACTACGTTGTTCAAAGTGTAAGAAATTAAAAAAAAATTAGTAATAATATCATATGATTCTCCACACTTCACTTTATTAAGCAATAAGAAAAATTCATTTCCGATAAAAAACGAGTTACTACAGATTTCAAGTCCTAAAGAGATACTACACTTGGAAAACGGCGCAGCGAGATACTACACTTGTCCAATGCCACAATGCATCAGAGAGACACTATTACCTCTCCTAGAGCTCTTAACCTAGAACTCTAGGAAATATTTACTTACCTTTTCTAGCAGAATTTTTAATTATTGTCTAAAAGACGATTTTCCTAACGCCTTGTAGAATAGATTGTCGCGAACTTCGACAAGTTTTCAATAACCTTTAACAGAGACCTCAATTAAAGAGGACTGGAATATGTTCTTAAGAAGCTCTAATAGAGTTCTTCAAACAATCTAAAACTCATCGAATGATACTCCTCTAAAAGACGGCATAAGGACGTCTTGTAGATGCTTTTTTTCGATCGTCACCTAGACGCCAAAAATAGTTGAATTAGCGGCCAATTTGAGCTCTACTAGACGTTTAATAGCACTGAATAGCATTTTCGGTGGATAATCGGAACGTCTTCTAGAGCTCTCCCGTTTTTCCCAAAAAGCTGTTTTAGACGTCTAATAGATGATCTTGTGTTACTCGGGTAACATCAGTAAAACAACTTTTTACGGATGGAAGAAGCGTAAAAACAATTCAACAAAGTAATGATTTAATCGGTATGGGATCAAATTGTCGATTGAAAAAACTTACTGATTCAAATGCCCACAACACAATTGATACCAATTAATACGCAATTCACAGTGATTTTAGCCTATCGCTTTTTGTTTCCTGGGTAGTGACTGCAAGAAAACCAGAGTTTTTTAGCCTCACTCAAGTAAAAATAGATCAACTTTTTTCAAAAATTTGAATCATAAAATATTAGAAAAAAATCAATATAATTACATAATTATATATAATACATTATTATATAATTATTACTCAATATTTAGTATACATTTTTATTATAACTATACGTATGACGTTTGGTGCAACTAAATTTTGAAATGTAAATTAAAAAATTGCATTATTATTAAAAAGTATCTTGTGTAATAGTATATTATGTACCTAGGCGCATAATGAGAGTTATTACGCGACGAGCGACAATTCTCGCAGGAGATCAAAGCCAAGGCGTAGTCGAGGCGTAGCCGAGGCATAGCTGAGCAGTGTATGCTCAGATCTGATACCAACGCAGTCACAACCTGAGCAAACTTCAACTAACACCCCTGGTATATTTCAGAAATTCATTTGAACACACATATATTTATTTTGCACAAATCAATATTAATATGGAACATAAATTATGAAGAAATAGCAAACAGTCAGTGAATTTATCTTATTAAAACTTGACAATTATACCAGGGGTGTTAGTTGAAGTTTACCGGTTTTCTCAATAAAGAAAACACTTAATTCTCAAGGGAATCGCAAAAATTTTTTATTCAAAGTATTGACTATTGGATTCTACACATTTTGCCCATCTTTCAGGCAAATCATGGATACCATTCCAAAAAAACTTTTTCCCTTTCAAGGCAACCCACTCGACGAGCCATTTTTCGACTTCTTCAAAATTGGCGAAGCGCTGCTCTGCGAATGAGTGTCCCATTGATGCGAAAAGGTGATAGTCGGACGGGGTGAGGTCTGGAGAGTACGGCGGGTGCTATAATATTTCCCAATTCAATGCTTTTAATGTGTTCTTCACCACTTTAGCGGTATGAGATGGTGCGTTGTCACGTTGTAGGATAACTTTGTCATGTCTTCGGGCCTATTCCGGCCGTTTTTCGATCAACGCATGATTCAAATTGATAATTTGCTGTCGGTAGCGATTCGTATTCACCGTCTCACCAGGTTTTAATAACTCGAAGTACACCACACCACACTGGTCCCACCAAACACAGAGCATTGTCTTACGGCCAAAGCGATTTGGCCTTGGAGTCGATGGGCCGACCTCACCAGCTGAAAGCCATGATTATTTCCGCTTCGGGTTTTTGAAATAAATCCATTTTTCGTCCCCCGTGACAATTCGATGCAGAAAATATTTCCTTTCGAACCGTTGAAGCAGCATTTCACAAATGGTTTTTCGATTTTCCATTTTTCTATCGTTCAGTTGGTGTGGTACCCATTTTCCATACTTTTGAATTTTTCCCATGGCTTTTAAACGTTGGCAAATTGCTCATCGGGTCACATTTAGTGTTTGTGCCGATTGCTGTTGCGATTGGGTTGGGTCTTCATCCAATAACGCCTGCAATTCCTTGTCTTCGAACTTTTTCGCTGCACTAGGATGTTCGTTGTCTGTTAAATCGAAATCTCCACTTTTAAATTGACGAAACCATGTCTCACATGTTCTAATCACTGGAGCATGTTCACCATAAGTTTCTACCAGCAATCGATGAGTTTCAACTGCTTTTTTCTTTTGATAAAATAAGAAAAGCAACGAATGCCGCAAATGCGATTTACTTGGAACGAAACTCGACATATTCACTGAGGTAAACAATTATGATGCTATTATTTTGGCAGAATGTAATTGTGTATTTTTGAAGGTTATTGTCCATAGAAAAATATGACATAGATGCCAAATCATAGAAATGTATTGTAGGGAACGACTATGGTTCGTTTACACACTGCGACACGCGTATCTTGCGAACCGACTTTAGTCTATGCCCAAAGGGCAGACATGCTTCGCGCCAAGTAGCAGTAGAGTTCTAAAGAGTTTATTTGACCCATCGAGCTCCGAATTCTAACGTAACTAGCCTGTTTTGTGGAAGAACATATGGTAATAGCAATCCAGAATTAATCCACTAAATCTATAATTTGTGACTATCCTAAGGTAGGCTTCAACCTTAGGTTAAATAGAGGACCTAACTTATTAGTTAATGTGTAAGTTTTTTAACCTCCGTGAAGATAGCACTGCAAGAATACAACATAGTAATTTTGATATATCCTATCGTTTGTGGGTCGTTTGTGGGTGTTTCGGATTTAGTTTTTATCATTTTGGGGTCAAAAATGCCAAAATGGGAGAATTTCTAAAATTTGCGTGCTAACTTCACGGTCGCACCACAAACATTGTTTGTTTGATACATTTTTTATACCAATCGTTTGTGTGTCGTTGGTGGGTGTTTCGGATTTAGTTTTTATCATTTCGGCGTCAAAAATGCCAAAATGGGAGAATTTCCAAAATTTGCGTGCTAACTTCACGTTTGCACTGCAATTCTTTCTTTTTGCAAAATTTTTTGATCATTCGTTTGTGTTTCGTTTGTGGGTGTTACGGATTCAGTTTTCATCTTTTCGGGGTCCAAAATGGTAAAACGTGTAAGAAAATTACAAACTTTAAAAAAGTGAGTCAAATGGCTGGTGTTCATGAAGCGAATCTTACTGCGCATGAACATCACGCATCGTGTACATACATCCGTCAACGCGCGCTTTTTTAAATTTCCATGAAAGTCAAATTCTAGATATTTACAACACATAATGACACTCGATCTCATATTATGGATAATTAGATCACTAGAAGTTTACTAATAACAATTTTATAATTGTAATGCAATAATTTTGGTTACAGTTTTATTGCAATCTCTTAATTATTTTGGAGGATTTTTTACTACATAAGAAGAGTCTGGCAAAAATCATTAGTTCATATAAATAAAAGACGGAGCAGTTGACGGAATAGATTAATCTTGCAAATAAAATATAATTAATAAATAATAATTTTAAATAATGAAAAACGATTTATTGATTCATTCTATTCACATCGAAGCTTCTATTTTTCTCCTTTATTTCAGTTTATTTTGATTTATTTTCAAGCAATTTAGAAAAATTGTTATGAATTTTCAAAAATTTCCAAAGGAATTCCGAAAATTGTAGATTTTTAAAACTGAATAGAAAATAGGATCAAGAAGTATTTTTAGGAAATTTTATTGAAGTATAAACAAGTATAAACCAATTGTAATCTTTTGCATTATTTACTAATGCGTATGTAAATGACAGCGAGCGGTGTTAGTTGTTGTTTTGAACGAAATGCAGTTGATTTTGGTGTCAAATCATTAAACAGTTCCCATTGTCCAGTATCTCTTCGGTACACGGATGTGTAATGCCTTGCATCATATGCAATGATTCCGGCTAGTCTGCAAATACACCAAACAGTAAAAATAAGAAATAATTCGTAACTAAACATAGGACAGCCGTAAAATTTTATTTTATTCATATTATGATGACACTTAATTTAATAATTATGAACGATCTTAAAATAAAAATGTTCAATATTGCGTTATTCAATTTCAATTTCAAAATAAACAATATGACAAGTTGTGTCTGGGATGAAATATAAGTTAAAAATTGTATATCCCCTGTAGAAAAAAATAATTGGACCCGATCGAGACTAATTGATCCGATTGACCCCATTTCAGAAACACCATTGAAACCGATTTATTAATCGGATTCAATCAGGCGAGACCATTCTGAATCCGATTAATAAATCGGTGTCAATTATGTTTTTGAAATGGGGTCAATCGGATCAATCGGGTCCAATTATTTTCTTCTACAAGGGATATTAAACAAACCGATACTCAGAGTCTGCCAAAGTTAAATAGACTGGAAAATCGGATGCCGTGCATGTCATCGATTCATCTTTGTGGTTTCTGATGTCCAATTCCATAAATATGTGAACGTTCATGTGTACGGTTTCCTCTGCAATAAGTGTACAACCGGGTGCGGAACAGGGTGTTGCTTGACTATTCAGATTGAACTGAATGGCCTGATAGAGTTCTTGAAAACCGCTTTCACGAATGATGTTTTCATTGACACACAACTCTGAGATCTCTTCAATGACAGTGTGATTATCCGGACATTGTTTAAACCGTCTTAAACTTGGTTCATTGACCATGATGAATCTCCACATGTTCCGAATGTTTGTTTCGACATCTATTGTCCGAATTGCTTTTGGGGATTCGCTGTCAAATACTTTTTGATTAAGCAATGTCTTGGATGTATCTGCAAAATTCAGTAATAGAAGGCACCGTAGAACGTAAACATGATGTGCCGATCCATGTTCAATGAATTCAAGTATAAAGCCGCAAGTTTGATTTGAAGACTTATGTAGATGTTGTAAATAATCCTCGTTCTGGGAAGCATACATTGCTAACACTTGAATTATGAAATCAAAAGGGCAAGTATTTCTGAGAAAAATACATCGTTTATTTAGATGCACAGGGTTTCTAAAAAGACTTCCGTTCTTCAAGAATGATTTTAATTTACTGTTACTAGAAGAAATTTTTTGGGTGTGTTGAATTTCCGGATATGGTCTGAAGTATTTTGAAGGTTTTTTCTTCCTTACTAGCTTCTGCTGGAAATCCTTTTGATTTTCCCCTACAGGATGCAAAATATTCTCTTCAATATTTTGCGTTAATGCTGGATCGATTTTCTGAGCTTTATTCCTCCAGTTTTCTATATGTTGGAAGCCTGATTCAGAATCTGAACTCACAAGTACACTTTCATCAGCTTGTTTAGTATTTTCAGTAACTTTTGATTTCATATTCTTCTCATGAAGGGATTAGTGATTCCTCGTATATTACAATCTTCATAATGCACTAGATGTCCAAGAACTTCTTCTGATTCATGAATAACTTCAGCACTTTTTTCTACAGCTTTATTCTGAAGTTCCATAAGAATACTTTTAATGGAGCTACCTACAAGCAATGCTGTCGACATCAGAGCGTTGAAGTGAATTACGAAGAATTTGTCAACACGCATTGGGCGTTCATAATTTTTCAAAATCCTATTTTCCAGTTCGTTAAACTCTCCTTCACAGTGGGAACTGGTCGCTCGTACATATGATGATTTGAAGTGTGGCGTCATTACTGCTGACCATAGAACAAATTCCTTTCCTAATCTTAACAAATGTCGGTAAAATCCGGGAAGATGGTAGGCATTTGCTCTTGATGCCACCACATTGTTGTTCTTCTCAGCTTCGGCTTGTGATAAGGAAATCCATCTTTCTATTGTAATATCGGATTCAGATTCTTCTTCTAAGAAGCTTTGCCTTAGCTTGGCTTTTTCTTTTAAATGAATCAGCTTGACTTTTTCAGAACTTTCGTCCGGAAGCACTTTCATTGTATCATGCGATGCTACAGCTATATAATTATTTAATCGATGCCTTGCAACTTTAGCTGGTGATGGAACCGAGGTCCCGAGTATGTCCCCCTCGTATTGATGAATCGAAATAGTTAGGGTAAGTAGCAGAATTTCCTCAAATAATTTGAAATCTTCTCAAGACACCATTAATGCCACGCAACGAATTAAAAAGTCTTTTACTGCTTTCTTGTCAGAGCTGAAGTACTTTGCTTTAGACCAAATGTTTATAAAGTGAGCCACATCAACTCTAATAAACGTTGGCGTTGGGCGAGTCGGACTTGATCCATTCTGTAAAGCTGCAAAACATAGCGCAATGTATCGCTTTAGAGTAAGACTATTGAACACCATGGACATAGCACCTAAAATTGCTTTTCCATAATCGGAAACAGCTTCTTTTGGTCTGGGAGCACCTGCAGCTAACCATTTATTCAAAAAATTCAAAATGGTAGCAGTGTCCTGAGCTGCTGATAGCATTTGCGCTACAGACATGGTGGTCCCTACTAAATTTACAACTACTTCGTAAATAAAAATAGCCGGTGAAGAAATGTCTTTTGTCAAAGCCAAGTTGGTCACGAGGCTGCTTTTGGCGTCCATAGAAATCACTGAAGAGTCTTTAAGGAGGCGACAGTATTCCTTATAAGTATGCATTTGTTGTGGAAGATAGTATGTCACATAAAAAGGATCAAGTCCAATCTCGTGAATTCCACCGACGTAAGGAGGCGTGTATTTCTTCGTTTTTAAAGCTAAAACAGGATGTTGGGCATCTTCAGCTGTCATGCCTAATTTTCGATCTGTAGTTTCTTGCTTTAGTTTACGCAAAGTATCCAATTTGTACACAATTGGCGCCTCAATATCACCTAAAACAAGATTATTCTTGGCTAAAATCCGTCTCATGTTTGATGCTCCTTCGGTTACCGTCTGTTCTCCAATAACTCTACGTTTGTAGTTCCTCAGCTGACGTTTTATAGTTTCGTGAACGCTCTGTGATGTATCATAGGTTTTGACTCGTAATAACAAATCTTGACCGTTACATGGCTCTCTCTCAGCAACAGCAACAAAGGGCGATTGGCACTGTTTGCTCTTACATTGACCTTTAATGCTCAAAAAAACATTCCCCTCAGTAAGAGATACTGAGGCTTTCTTGAACGAGTACGCACATGGTAATGGAAACTGACGCCAAAATTCGTCATTTACAATATCGGCCCATACACCCGGTTCCAAAACTATAGTATTTCGATCCTTATATTGACGAGTAGTAGGCTTCATCTGCTGGTAAAGTTCATTTGATATAAGCAAATCGAAAATGTTGCTATTTTCCGAGTGCGACATGTTGAGAGAAAAAATCTGATCATTGTCTGAATGTTGACCGAAATTTTCTAGCGATTCGTTACTTGAGTGTGATACATCAAAATTTTCATTAATGGGTACCGCTTCTTTCTTCTCATCAAATGTTATTTCCAGTTCTTTGAAAACGCGCATGCAAAGATCTCTGCGATTTTCCCGTAGCGAATTATAAAAGTCCTTTGGTGTCCACTCTCCTCTAACTTCTTTGCTGAGATCCTTATAAAAATCTGAACTATATTTCGGTAACACTCCATCTTGTAAGTAATCTTTAAATTTTTTAATAGCATCAATGGCTTGCTCCACTAAAATTTTAGCTTTTCGTGGCATCTGTAATTAAAATTAAGTTTAAAAAATGTGCCGGCACATTTTCTTCGCTCGCAAATTTGAGCGAGTCTAGGGCGCGCGCTCCGAAATACATGAACCTTGCGCTTCACGCTCGGTGTTCTATGTCCTCCACATACAAATTAACCTTGTTATTATTTTTAATTTACCTTATTGCAGCGAAAAATTTTGCATTCTTGAGTTTATTTTCGTAGTTCACATATTCTGGTTAAAAAATTTGATTTTTGATTTTTAATAATATTCGATATTGTTGATGTTCTTAGTTTGCTTTAGGGTCCAGAAAAAATGTAACTCAAGGTTTCATGCTTTCAAACGTTTCGACTCAGATTGGAGTCCTCTTCTCAAATTAAAAAAATAAATACAACTTATAAAAAACTGCTGCGATTGACTGTAATTGATACTGTAACTTTTATAATTTTGGTTTAATCGAAAAATATTATGAGGGTGATTGGTAGAAATTTATAAACACTACCAGAAATCAATATTGCAATTTTTTATTTTTAAAAACACAAAAAATATTTTTCGACAGTTTTTATTTATGAAAAACGAATGAATTTAATTTAAAAAAAAAAAAAAGCATAATTGAAACCTGCACATTCTTAAGAGAATTGCAATAAAAATATTTCAACCAATTTTCGGGTATTTCCAAGAATTTCAGGGGTTTGTCAAAAATGTCAAGAGATTTTGGTAGGATTTCAGGAAATTCATAAATATTTAAAAGGATTTTGAAGAATTTGATTTTGCTCTACATAAGAATTACTTTTTGGTTAGTTTCCCACTTAATTTTGAATAACAAATTTGAAAAGAAATTCAAACACCATAGCATCCCGGAAAATGTTTTGAAAACAAGTTGATTAAATATAAAAAATCCCAGAATAGTCGATCCAATATTGTCCCAATATTTCATAATAAATACTAGTATAAATCGAAAAATGATTTACCCGCATAAACTTATATAATCCTATAGGACTAGATTTAAGTCTTTTGTTCCTAATGATATGTTGTATATATATATATATATATATATTGCTTATACGAATAATAATTCAAACAATAAATGATAAAATATTTTTACAATATTTACCTTAGTTTTTACATTCTCATCATGGATGAGAAGGTATTGGTTTTATGTGAAAAATGACTTTCGAAAATTTCATCAAATCTTTACGTTTTGAGACCCCTTGAGTCAGAAAAAAAGGGTTTTTACGAAAGTGTCTGTCTGTCTGTCTGTAGTAGGTCGTGTGCGGCATAACTCTCGATAGAATTATCAGATTGAATTCAGCTTTGGCACACTTTTTCGGAGCCGAAAAAGTAAGGACAAGTCCGTTAACCAGCCACATCCAATCAAAATTGAGGGATTGAGCACTACTTTTGTGTTTTTGAAAATATTTTTTTGAAAAAATAAAAAATTCTAATACTGGTTTTTGATAGTGCTCATAAATCTTCAAAAATTATCCTAATAACATTTTTTGATTACATCAAAATTAGAAATGTTACAGCATATTCAAATTCGAAAAAAGTCAATATCAAAATTCCATTTTCCAGTTAAATTATACGAGATACAAAAGAACGTTCTGATACAATATTATTTTCTACATAAAGTCCTACGAATTTGAATCGTAACATTTTTTCATAAGATGCATATTTTTATTTTTAATTAAAAAAAAACTATTGAAAATCCAAAATTCAATTTTTAACAATAATATTCGAAATACGAAAAAAACGTAAGAATACAAAGTTGTTCGTTTCAAAAAGATCTACAAATTTTGTCTCACACAGTTTCTGATAAAACATATATTTTTCGTTTCAATTCCAAAAAATACGATTAAAATTCAAAAATTCCATTTTTTAGACAAAATATGTGAGAAACAAAAAAAACGTTTAGATGGAAAATTGTTTGCCTCAATGAGGTCTACAAATTCTGATTAAAACATTTCGGGACAGGATGTATATTTTATGTTTTGATTTTTAATATTGAAAAAATTCGATTTTTTTCACCAAAATATGTGAGATACGAAATAAGCGTTGTTCTGCAAAATTGTTTCTCTTAAATAAAGTCTACGATTGTTTTTTCTTTTTGAGAGATTTGGAGAAAATAAATTTTTTTAATCATGTGATTTATTAAAAAGTTACTGAAATATATACAGAAAATCGAGCGCGAAGCGCGAGCGCCATGATGAGAATGTGTTCCTTAAGGCTGATAGAGCCTTAAGTAAATTGAATTTCCTGTTTCACTTAAATTCAAAAAGAAATTGAGTGACTTTGAGAAAATGTGTAATTCACATCATCTGTAATATTATTATGAAATTGGTTTGAGCTTCAGTATCAAATTATAATAAATAAACTTGAATGTATGTGAAGAGCACAAGACCGAGCGCGAGGTCCAGAAAGAACGGAGCGCGAAGCGCGACGATCAAATCGCGCGCCCTAGGCGCGCTCATACTTGCGAGCGAAGCGAGCTGGGCGCGATGAGAAAATGCCCGCGAAGCGGGCACATTTTTTATGTTGGATTTGAAACGAATTTCTTCACATCGCAACAGAAAATACAAGCAACTCCAATTTGACACCGTCAAGTAGGTGCTGAAATTTTCGAATGAAAAACATCCCAGGCCCAGTAAAAGCTGGAGTAAAATTTGTGCTTCTACTATATATCACTGCGTTTGCTTTAGGAAATTAAGAAAAAAAGCAGCCTATAACAAATAATTTTAATTTCAGACAAATATTGGCCTCATTTTCAGATGAAGTGATTATTTAGATCTAAATAATTGAGGGTATAACTAAAATATAGTTAAAGCTTTTTACATACCTTTTTTATGGTTAATTCACGTTATTATATTTCTATATTATACAGATAAGATTAAACTTTAGTTAAAACGATTTTAAAATCAAATTTTATATTTTTTCACTATTGACACCGCCAGGCACGTTATATATTTTTCGCAAACCGGCTAATGGCTCTTAGAAGTTCACACAAGTTTTCCTTCCCGCGGTAAGCATGCTTTAAAAATATAAGGATTGTGGCCAATAGAAGGGGCAGGACCAGCTTCGACACTTTTCGGTCACCTTCGATTTGGTTTGGCGGAAAATTTGAATTATAATTGTACCGTTATGTCTTAAATATAATTTTTTATTCTAATTTTGTGTTATTTTTAGCAATATTCTGTTTGAAGCGTTAGAAATAGAGAAACTTAATTGTAATTGAATAGTTTTAACTAAAAGCAGTCCAAATTGAAATAAATTTAAACTCAAAGTCACTAGAATTACAAACATTTGCTAATCAGAAAAATTGTAAACTATTGATATCATAAAAATTAATGAATTAGAATTATTTCAAATTGACGAATTTCAAACTAAAATAATTTACAAGTTGAAGTACTTATTATTGTATAATATTGAATTCAACTGCTTTAACATTATACACTTTAAAACTGAAGGCTTTTACAACATTACAATTAAAATTTCTTAAATGTGTAGCTCAGATGGTTAGAGCAGCCGACTGGCAATCGAAAGTAGAGACAATGTCTTGAATTAAATGCATATGTATAATTTGAGTATGTATCTATAATTCCAAAATTTAAATAAGAAATTATGCAATACGATGATTATTAAATTAAGTGTCATCATAATATGAATAAAATAAAATTTTACGGCTGTCCTATGTTTAGTTACGAATTATTTCTTATTTTTACTGTTTGGTGTATTTGCAGACTAGCCGGAATCATTGCATATGATGCAAGGCATTACACATCCGTGTACCGAAGAAATACTGGGCAGTGGGAACTGTTTAATGATTTGGCACCAAAATCAACTGCATTTCGTTCAAAACAACAACTAACACCGCTCGCTGTCATTTACATACGCATTAGTAAATAATGCAAAAGATTACAATTGGTTTATACTTGTTTATACTTCAATAAAATTTCCTAAAAATACTTCTTGATCCTATTTTCTATTCAGTTTTAAAAATCTACAACTTTCGGAATTCCTTTGGAAATTTTTGAAAATTCATAACAATTTTTCTAAATTGCTTGAAAATAAATCAAAATAAACTGAAATAAAGGAGAAAAATAGAAGCTTCGATGTGAATAGAATGAATCAATAAATCGTTTTTCATTATTTAAAATTATTATTTATTAATTATATTTTATTTGCAAGATTAATCTATTCCGTCAACTGCTCCGTCTTTTATTTATATGAACTAATGATTTTTGCCAGACTCTTCTTATGTAGTAAAAAATCCTCCAAAATAATTAAGAGATTGCAATAAAACTGTAACCAAAATTATTGCATTACAATTATAAAATTGTTATTAGTAAACTTCTAGTGATCTAATTATCCATAATATGAGATCGAGTGTCATTATGTGTTGTAAATATCTAGAATTTGACTTTCATGGAAATTTAAAAAAGCGCGCGTTGACGGATGTATGTACACGATGCGTGATGTTCATGCGCAGTAAGATTCGCTTCATGAACACCAGCCATTTGACTCACTTTTTTAAAGTTTGTAATTTTCTTACACGTTTTACCATTTTGGACCCCGAAAAGATGAAAACTGAATCCGTAACACCCACAAACGAAACACAAACGAATGATCAAAAAATTTTGCAAAAAGAAAGAATTGCAGTGCAAACGTGAAGTTAGCACGCAAATTTTGGAAATTCTCCCATTTTGGCATTTTTGACGCCGAAATGATAAAAACTAAATCCGAAACACCCACCAACGACACACAAACGATTGGTATAAAAAATGTATCAAACAAACAATGTTTGTGGCGCGACCGTGAAGTTAGCACGCAAATTTTTGAAATTCTCCCATTTTGGCATTTTTGACCCCGAAATGATAAAAACTAAATCCGAAACACCCACAAACGACTCACAAACGATAGGATATATCAAAATTACTATTTTGTATTCTTGCAGTGCTATCTTCACGGAGGTAGTTTTTTAAGCAACTTTCTGGAAACTGGTAATATTAGACTATATTTTCAGATGGAAGATAAAATATGCCAAACAACAATGCAACTCTTTTATTTTATGCTTCAAGGAAAGAGGACAAAATCTAGCGAAAAGTTTGTCTATGACTAAGCAAAATAAATATGTATAAACTGCCTCCGTTTTGTAAAATTTCTTCTGTTGGTCAGTCTTCAGCCAGTAAAAGCAAGAGAGAGGGACACGTAAGTCAAGCAAATAGAATAAAGATGAATGTATGTACTAGAATTATATGTCCCTCTTTCCTTGCGTCTGCTGGCAGACGATCAACTAACAGAAGGTTGGTAACTTTTTGTTTATAACAATATTTACACTTTTTTGTTATTGTTGCCCTTCAAATACTATTGTATTGTTCATCGCTGATTACGACTTGAACGATAGACAATTTGTATTCCTAATAAATCGAAAAAAAAAAGAAGAATTTTTTGAATTTGCAAAAAACGTGGTTTTTACGCATATTTCAAAAATGGTAGAATCTAGAAAAACTGTAATTGAAGGAAACTATGCGCAGTAAAATTTACTATCGGAATCTATTTTTAAAAAATTCAAATTTGTAACTCAATTTTTCCATTCTCAGCGAAATAAGTTTACGTGCCCTTTTTTTGTTTCAGCGGCTCAATTGAGACTTGAATTATTTGCAGACACCATTTTTTAGCGCTTGAGAAGGGGTTGCGTCAAAAAATGAATGTACTTCGAAATATGCACTTGGACGTGATAAAATTAATAATTTGGAAGGAAAAAGCATCAAGCTTTTAAAATACCCAAAGAACATTTTACAATATCTGAACATTTATTTAAAATGTTATAAATAGAATAGCACTGTAACAAATTTCCAAAATTACTATCAAGGAAAGGTAAAAATAAGACGTAAAAAGTGAAATAAATAATAATAGAACAATAACCATATATTTATTTCCGCATGAAAGTTTTAAATGAAATAGGACATAGAAAAATCATTAAATGAACATAATTTCTAATTCACAATCTCAGATATTAAACGCGTTTGCATTTTATATTTTAAAAATGTAACGTAGCATGGTAAGGTACATTAAAATGTTGATTTACCACATTATTGACTCACAACACCAACAAAAATAAAGAAACAATGTGAGTAACAAAATTATAATCTTCAGATTTAGAATTCATCTCGTTAAAAAATATTGGAAGTTTTAAACTTTTCTATTCTACGTAACAGACGATTATTTCAGATTACCAGTGCTCGTGTCTATGCAAGATGAGACTTCATATCTCGTTTTGCATTGATAGGAGTTTACAGAGAAAAAATTCCGACAATACCGGACCATATGTTCCGGTTGGTCCATGGCTTTAAGAGCATGTACTACTTGAGAAAAGTAGTCAGTGCATGTGAACAATGTAGTCCAGTTTCTACATGTTTGTATCCAAAATACATAACCTTTCGTTTCCAAATTTGGAAAATGGTAGAGAAGTTAAAAAATGACGTTTTGGAATTGAAAAATGGTTTAATTTTAGCCAATTATATTGGAAAATTCATTTTCATCGTCAAAACCAAAAGTAGTCTACCTACGTTTGTTTTTATCTTTTCTACTGTCTCCCAAATTTTGAAAACTAAATTTTATGTCTTTCAAAACATGTAGGAACCTGAAATCAATCAAATTTGCTAATTTCTTAAGTATCACATACTCTGAAGACAGCTACAAAATTTGTAAGAACACCCAAGCTTGCTCCTTAAACATTTTTTTCCTTTTCAGAATTATTCGTATCTTCCTCTCTATTTACTGATAAATTGAAAATTCGTGAATGTAAATTATTAATTGAAGTTTCCTTGTAAAAAATTTGCTGATCAATTTCTTTTTTTTCAATTTCTTAATTTTGTGTCATGGATCAACCAGATTATATGATCGACATGGTAATTTTTTTTCTCTATACTTTTGTCCAAGCAAAATATGATATCAAGTCAAAATTTTGTCAGATCTAAAAAAAAGGCACTAAGGAAGACATGTCAACTCGCGCTTTTTGAATTGAAAAACAAATTTCTTTGAAATATATTTGTTTTACTATTAGAAAAATTGATGATTTGACAGACCTTCTTTAGTGCCTTTTCTTTGATCTTACAAGTTTTTGACTTGATATCTTATTTTGCATGGATAAAGGTATACAGAAAAAATAATCACCATATTGATCATATGATCTGGTTGTTCCATGGCCTTAAAAACATGTACTAAAGTGTCCCGTAACCAATTCTTGTAGGTAAACTTAGTCATAAACTAATAATTCAAATAATTTTTTTTTTCATCTAACGTTTTAACCAAATATGTACTACATACTATAGTGATACTAAAATAAATAATATAATTTTTGAAAAAAGTGTTCACTCCAAGTTTTATTTCCAAAAGTTCTTCGCTAAATTCTTTTGATTTTCTTGTATTTTGTTCAGTGATTCGAGGAGAGCCTTTGACCTTTCCTGGGTTTCTTGTCGGTGTAACTATAAAAATACAAACGTATTCATAAATGAAAGTCGACAGTTTTTCAAAAATATTTTTTTCTAAACATCAGTTTTATCAGTTTGTTGACTTCACTAATGTGATCATTATACGCAAATGTTCGTGAAATATTTGTATGAAACACTATCTTTTTATTAGAAAAGTAAATTTAAACTGCTTCGATGATTTAAATTATTTAATTAAATTATTTAGTGCTTGTTTTCCCTTTTCAGAAAACGAATTACGTTAACATGTACATAAGCTGATTGAATCAAGTTTAATCGGATAAAATATTTATCTAGTCTAATAAGTTCATTAATATAAATAACTATAATATGTAACGATGAAACTGTAACTAATAAACCGCTGTATACCGAAAGTTAGCTTTATAGGTGTCGTTTCGCATGTGGAAAAATCAACTTTCCGCAGGTGTAACGACACCTACAAGGCTAACTTTCGGTTCACGGTGGACAAAAATGAATTTACTCTCGTTCTAAGCCTAAAGTGTGAGTGGAATCAAACGCATATTGTTTATTACTTTTTTAAAATGATTTACCTCTGCCACTTAAAGGCTCAACGAAAAGTTTGTCAACTAGTTGTTGCTGCTGGTATTTAATGTTGGGCATTGAAACTTGTGGAGATACCTGCAATTTTGCTAGTGATTGTCCAGTATAAGAATGACTTTCACTCGGTTTACCAAATGTTTTTTCCAGAAAAATCTGTTGATTCAAATAATTTCAGATAAGTAATAAGAAAACAAAATACCATGTTCTTTTTCATAATTTGACGAGAAAGATTGTTTATGCAATATTTACGTATAGCCTGAATATATTTACTACATTTTCGCTTTATTATTAGTCACTATGTCCACACTATTCGTACCGGAAAAAAATCTGGGTCTTGATACTGGAATTTTGGTATGCGCAAAAACGACCAAAAAATGTTCAAGTGAAAATTTTTCAATTTTCTTCTAACCTGTTGTTGATAGAATCGATGAGGATCAGTGTTTCTGGATGACACAGCAGATAGTGTTACATCTGATGGTCGAGAAAATGCAGTACTTGATGATGAATCCGTACTTGATGATGAATCTGTAATTGATGATCACAGAACATTATATTGTTTTAAAGTTGATCCTAAAATATTAAGTTTACCCCTGTCTTTTTATTGATGATTTAGTTACTTTAAACTGTACAAGTTTACTCAAGAATATTAATAACTATAAAGAATTTCAAATCGCCCTCAATGAAAATCACATACTTTCCTGTAAAAAAGTAAGAAGAATGAGTGGTAAAAATAATATACTTTTAATAATTTACTTTTGTTCTTCGACGACTGATTACTGATTTTTAGAGTTTGTTCCAGTTGTGGAGGCTGATTTTTAATTAAAACGGATGCTGAAATTGAATCTAATGATGATGAGTGAAATACGTTTGTCGTTGATAATACTTTTAGTGGTTTATTTACTCCCGGAACTTTAAAGTTCAATGTATCTACTGATTAATTGTCCACTACTAGTTTCACTTGTTTCTGCGTACTTAATGTGTTGTTCTGAACTATTGGGTTTGCTTTATTTACTGTAATAAGATTCGAGTTTGAAGAATCTATAAGCATTACAGGTTTTATGATATGAGATGATCCTAAAATCTTATGCATTTCGTTGTAATAAATCCAAGAGGCAGCAGTTTCCTCTCCGTCTTCAGTTTGTATTCCAGTGGGAGGAGCTGTCAATTCCTACGGAGAATACAGGGGGTTATTTAATATTATTGATTACAATTATTAGGAGACGACACTGTACGCAAAGATAAGGTGAGTCAATAAGATTAATATTAAGACCTTATATACTTCTGTTTCAAGTTGTTCCATTTCTTCATTACTTGATTTTGTGTAAAGTTTTTGTTGAAAACTTTTGATATTATCCTGTAAATAAATTGATAACGTCAATAATAGCACTTTCATAGTATAAAAATAATAATTTAGTTTTGTGCATAAGGAAAAGCAAAGTCAGCAAGAAAAAATGGAGAAGATAGAGAATAAAGGACCTAAAAAAGTATAAATAAATGAAATAATAAATCAAAATCTACACAATATATTATTTGCAGAAACTTACTTCCACCGATCTTTTGCTGTTCTTCCTCTTTTGCCAGAGAATAAAGAATTGTATTTCAACCGAGTGTTGATCAGCTTACTGGTATCTTCGTCCGACCCTGCAGTAAATGCAATACATAATGTGTTGTACATCAATTTATTCATCTCCAGATATTTCAAAATTTTTTCCATATCATAAGAAATTTTTTAATAAATCAATTAATTCAATCAATACGTGAGTAGCAAATTCAAAATTAAATAATTACACATTTGGAGGATTTGCAATTTAACAGATTTAGAAAAGCATTGAAAATAATTGAGCGATTAAAGACTATCAATTTGAAATTGTACAATATTATTTAAGTTCACATTTTCTCCATTTCAAGTACACCTAATATAAAACTGTCCTATTCCAAAATGAAAATGTAACAATTTTTCATGCTGAAATTTTTCTGTGGCCCAGCACAGGAATCTCAAAATTAGAATTCAACTGATAGCGCAACCGGGGGTTTAGACCTGGTCGCCCGTGGTTAAATCGAGTCAAAATCAAATCGACTATTACCTCAGTTTAATCAATTTATAATTACTTTTTCATCGAGATATTTTAGTGGAAATGTTTCATTTTACGGCCGTATGGTAGACTCTGACGACATCAGTAGTGTACGATCGTTTTGTAATTAAATTAATAATTTAAACCAATTTTTTTACCAGGGCAGTAATGCAATAGAATTTTCTGCATTGATGTATTCTCCCGAAAATTTATTACAGTTATTATTTTATTAGTAAAGTGGATATATATAATTGGTGATGACAGGCCTCATCACACGGCCTTCACAAAAATTGTAGAAAATGGGCTTTTTGAATTTTAATTGAAACTCGACGTTTTGAGGTCCCTTTGGTAAAAAAGGAAAAAAAACATTTTTATGTGTCATGTCTGTTGTCACAGATGTTGTAGGAGAAGCGGCAATCACGCGGACGGCAATGAATAGGATTTGCTATATCTTGACAAGGTTAGCTTTCAATATTACATAAATTGTATTTAATCTTAAATTCCACAACTATAAAGGATTTTAATTGTAATCCGTAAAAATTTATAATTTTTGAGCTTAAACGAAAATTTTAACTTTCAATTCCTTCAGCTTGTAATACATTCTTCAAATTTAGAAGAGGGTTCAAATAAAAACAATAACCGGTGATGAAATACATTTATAAACAAAATTGTTTCTACTTATATTCTTAAGATAGAATATAAAGATTTGTTTTGATCAGAAACTAATATCAAAACATATCTTCCGAATGTAGGTTTAATACTTTGAATGTCTTGAATTTAAAATTCACAGTAAACCTTAAAAGATCAAACTGTTGCAGACCAAACTGATTACTAATTTGGGATCAAAATGATCCACTTTTGAAAGTTAAAAAATAAATATGTGTACAAGTTCACTCGTATCTGTCGAGCGGCAATTGTTACTTGTTCATTTATTTCTTTTTTGTTTACTGTGTTACTTTGGTAACAGGCGATTGATTCCGATAATCGGATCATTTTGATTCGCAATTTCGAATTTAAAAGAAAAACTTTAAATTTGTATCAAAGTGTTACAGATCATTTTGATCCAATTTTGGGATCACATTGATCAACTATAGGATTTACTGCACGGAAAAAATTTGTCGCTTAAAAAGTCATCGACTTTGTATAATACTCGTGGATAGGTTAGAAAGTCGACTAAACATTATGAGCCTCCTTATTGAAGAATATGATAGATAGTCGCTGAAAATTTAAAACGTAAAATCGAAAGTTTAAGTGACAGTCGCGGAAAATTTAAAACACCGTGGGTTGGGTTCCATTGTCTCTAAACCAGGCATCGAAAGTCTAAGTGACAGTCGAAGAAAATTTTGAACAGTGTAAAAAGGAAAATATTATTTTCTGTGATATGATCCTGCACTTATATAGTTAATTATTTTTCACTTTTACATTACCTATATAATCCTAATATGAACTTACCATTATATTTAACACTGCACATTACAGAAACGCAATTTTTTATAAACACTTCGCAGCACCGAGAATCGAACGCTCGCACGCACGCACGCATCCTAACCTAATTCTAATCGCACGCCTTAACCCGCATATCCGTTACATGTCATGGAGACTTGTGTAAAATATTTGGATCACATTCAGAGTTTGAAGGCAAATCTAAAATAATAGATAAATTTCAAATTTGACGTAATACACTTTATCAAGGTAAACATATACTTACTCGGAACTAATTCTTCAATGTACGCTTCAATCCAGATTCAAACAAAACCAAACGACACGTAATCTCAAAATCTAACCAAAATTATTACAAAAACATAAAGCTGAGCTGCATTGTCTGCTGTGCGATGCTACGAATTACGTTTCTGCGCATCGCTTTTTGCGACTGTCGAAGAAATTTTAGAAGACGGCATATAAAATCTGATGGACTTTAGAATACAATTTACAAAACTATTTGTGTGAATTACTTTAATTTCAAATTATTCGATAGTCTTTTAAAATCTATGACAAATGAATCCAAAGATTATGAAACTTTTCATTACTTCTTAGAAAAGATCAGTTAGTGTTTAAAATACTTTTATAATAGTAAATACGCGACTTTTTTTCTTCGACCTGGTTTTCTAAAAGTTAGTCGACTTTTTTCTACTATTTCCTAAAAGTCATTGAAACCTTACAAGACTTTCTCCGATTTTACTTTCTGTCAACGACTCTTCGAATAGTCTGTTAAATTTTAAGCGACAAATTTTTTCCGTGTGTGTTGTATAATATAAAAATTATCAAATTTAATATTGTATAATAATGATAAAATAAAACTTAGAATTATTTAATTTCGAACGCTATAAACAGTAAATTTACACGCACAATGGTAAATAATAGGAAAATTTTGTGAATTAATTTATACCACCTCTGCGAAATTTTGATGATTCTGTTCAATATTGAAGGGATTATTATGTACTTTTTTATTAAAGAAAAATATTTTGTGGGTTAAACAGAACCACTACACTGAGAAAAAAGATTTGATTGAAACAAAGAAAATAATTTGTTTGAACGACTTTCTTTGATTTAATGAAATTATTTGTTTAAATGAAATAAAATTTGTTTGATTCAAACAAAATATCTTTGAACCAAATAAATATTTGTTTGAATCGAATTAATTTTTCTTCAAAACAAAGAAATTAATGCATTGATATATGGTCAAAGATATAATTTGTTTGATTTCAGGCAGAAATTTATTTGATTCGAACAAATATTTATTTGGTCCGAATCAAAAAAATTTTGTTTCATTTAAACAAATCATTTCTTTAAATCAAAGAAAGTCGTTCAAACAAATTATTGTCTTTGATTCAATCAAATCTTTTTTCTCAGTGTATTTATGACATTTTGATTCTAAAACGTACAAATAAATATTTTTTTTGCATGGCGATCAAATATTTCACTTATACATTATACTGCCTGTACTCGTTGTCTTTTTTCCATTTTTCCTAACAGTAGGGTTGTAAAATTTCATGAAACTTTGATCTAATGTAAAGTTTCATGAAACATTGGGGGTCTTGTGATGATCGCACCTGCGCGCTCATCTGATTTGCGGATTGCGAATCAACTAGATGGTGCATTCATAAATTAGATTCAAAATCCCTTCCTCTATACATACGTAATTATACGTAACAAAGAAGTACTGTGGGAAAATTTAATATCGTTTTCATTTTTAAAATAATTAAAAAGGGCAGAATAAATCTTAAGGTTTATGATGAAAGAGACTTTTAGTATTAAGAATAAATATAAATCTTCTAGTTTTATTGGAAAAATAACAAGGGTTGGTTTATGTCACTTTATATGTACGGACACGTGCAACAATCTCACGGTTCTTAAATTGTTAAAATGAATTTAATGTTAATTTACATGCTGAAATTTACCAGATCAAGTTCACATTTAAGAGAAATAATAAATAAACCAGCCTTGTTCCTTAGAATAATTAAATTAATGGTTTATTTTCAGATTGACAGGTTGTCTGGAAACCTTCGAGGAAATGCCTCAATAGAAATAAATAATAAATAGTTTTAAGAGCCTTCCTGTGTTCTGAATAGGACCAGACTATGTGAAAACCGTTCTGGAGAGTTTGGGAAATGTCACTAGCGACTAATAAATTCTATATTTATTGCCATCTAGTATAAATTGTTTGATTTACAAACCATGAATTTCGCTAAATACTCAATAGTCGTTGAAATTTGATTCCAAATTTCAATAAACCCAAAATCCCCAGAACGATCGTAAAATGTGAAAGAACATGGGTACTTGTCAACCCTTAAAAATTGATCTACGATCGAAGTTAAGTGACCAGAGACGGACCCCCGGAGTCAAAAGAGGAATTGTATTTTCACACCCTCAAGTGGCCGCACTTGAGATGCTGGGAACGCACGTGGGCCCGACACCCACTATTGGCCTAGTTCGTTTCCGCCCTCACTGTTTTAAGGGAAGAATCTAATCCAATAAGATTATTTTGGAAACACCCAAAACTAAAAATCAACCAATTAGATCTATTATCTACGCCCTAAAAACTCAAATCATTTAGTGGGGACTTTTGATAAAAAGACCCCTTGGATCCCTCTCTGGACATTACGTACACACGCGCGCTCGCACGTACGCTCCTAGTTTCTGTTAGTTAGTTACGCTCCTATCTTCGGAATACGTATTTTGTACGGGAACTTTTGTTTGTGAATAAACAATTTGAGTAAATTGTTCGAACTTTGTTTTTGATAATAAAGAAGTGTTCAATAAAGCAATCTCATAATTTCTCGTTCCTATCTTTATAGGATTTGAAATCGAACCGCGCAATAAAACTTAAAATATATATTTCGCGAAGTTTCGTGTAGACGGCCCTGAGATCGGGTTGTCACATTAAAAATTGGTGACAGCGGTGGGATTATTTGAAAAAAAAATATATATCTATATATAAACATATATTCAAAAAAAAAAAAAAAAAAACTTCATACAACTGGTGCCAACTCAACGCTCGGAGCGGTCGTACGTGAAGTGCGATCCATCGTTGGACCTGGACCTGGAACCTGCCTCTGGACCTGGAAGCGGCTGGAATCCTTGGACCTGGACTGCTGCATCCCGCGGATCTGAAGAACTCAGCGAACCTGAAAAAGAAAAGAAAGTGTTAGTGCGGGAGTGATAAAAGGGCAATTCCGAAGTGTTTAGTGAAAATAAAAGTGTATGGATTACAAGAATGCAGAATGAATGGTGAGTCTCTCTGAACATTGATATTTATTCTGCCTTTTCTGTTTCGAAATTTTCTTTTATATGAAATTTAAATAGAATAGGAGACGGAAATTGATTATCTCCCAGTTTGCCACTCGATGATTTTCAAATAAAAAAAAATCGAATTCCGAACTCGACAAATTTCTTTGAAAATTTGATTAAAAACTTTTTTAAATGTTTCTATTAGGAGAAAATCACATTTTTTTACTTCACCTCTCTTGAAAATCATTAGCTATTCACCATCATAGATAACGACGGTCTGCCACATCAATTTTTCATTCCTCGTGACTTTACTTGGGATATATTAATTAAAAACCGCACAAAATACATCATCTGAAAAAAAAGAATGTTTAATTTAGCCTCCCTAGATAATCTTGTCAGCTCAACAAATATGGAAGGGTTTATTTATACCTGAGCCTTATAATTTAATTTCACAGAAGCTACCTGAAATCCACGATAGCAATGTGCATTCACATTATTCATTGCGAAACTAGTCCTTATTTTTCTTGTTCATGGTGAACTTTAAATCTCAAAATGTCGCAAAACGGTATATCCTTTGATGACTGTTAATTTTTCCTTGTCGTTAGAAATTCCATACATTGACTTTATCCAAACACTATAGGATACACACGTATACGTATAGGCATGTGTATATATACATATTCTTTAATAGCTACCGGCAATACCGGTCATAATTACAAAACCTAGAAACAAACTTGTCTCAAATAATCCTAAAGGATCAACAACTATAATACGTACTTTGATTTCTTACCTTGGAAATCTTGAATCCATAATGAAGTAAAAGAAATTCTTACTTTATCAACAATCGCTGTCAAGGTTCACTTTACCTCATTTTTCACGATTCCCGCGCACAGTTCATAAGTTGCAAAATTTTAAATTGGCAATAGAAACTGAGTCCAATTTAACGAATAATCATCCATTCACTGTAGATTAAAATTATTTTTATATTCACTGGCACACAAAAACCGGCGTAAAACTTCACGAAAAGAATGTAAACATTCTTTTGAAAATAGGGGGTGAGGTGTGATGATGGCACCTGCGCGCTCATCTGATTTGCGGATTGCGAATCAACTAGATGGTCATAGGTCACTATGACACTATTTGCTGTCATATCCACTTCTAACATTTTAGGTATCGAGCATAGTTTGATTTCCCAAACTTTTTATCCACTTTCTTAAGCATTTTGGATTGAAAAAGATAGACATCCCCGGTAGTTATGGGGATGTAAGTATTTTCCTGTGTAACTGACACTATTTGCTGCGATATCCACTTTTACAATTTTAGGTATCGAGCATAGTTTGATTTTACAACCTTTTTATCCACATTTTTAGACATTTTGGATTGAAAACGATAGATATCCCCTGTAGGTATGGGGATGGAATGTTTTTCCTGTGTATCTGACACTATTTGCTGTCATATCTACTTCTAACACTTTAGATATCGAGCATAGTTTGATTTCCCAAACTTTTTATCCACATTCTTCAGCATTTTGTATTGAAAACGATAGATACCCCGGTAGTTATGGGGTTGGAAGTTTTTTCCTGTGTATCTGACACTATTTGCTGTCATATCCACTTCTAACGTTTTTTTTATCGAGCATAGTTTGATTTCCCAAACTTTTTATCCACATTCTTGGGCACTTTGGATTGAAAACGATAGACATCCCCGCTAGGCATGGGGATGGAAGTTTTTTCCCGAGTAACTGACACTATTTGCTGCGATATCCACTTTTAAAATTTTAGGTATCGAGCATAGTTTCATTTTACAACCTTTTTATCCACATTTTTAGACATTTTGGATTGAAAACGATAGATATCCCCGGAAGGTATGGGGATGGAAGTTTTTTTCCGAGTAACTGGCACTATTAGCTGCGATATCCACTTTTAAAATATTAGGTATCGAGCATTGCTTGATTTTACAACCTTTTCATCCACATTCTTGGGCACTTTGGATTGAAAACGATAGATATCCCCGGTAGGTACGGGGATGGAAGTTTTTTCCTGTGTATCTGAAACTATTTGCTGTCATATCAACTTCGAACATTTTAGGTATCGAGCATAGTTTGATTTCCCAAACTTTTTATCCACATTCTTAGGCATTTTGTATTGAAAACGATACATACCCCCGTACGTATGGGGTTGGCAGTTTTTTCCTGTGTATCTGATACTATTTTCTGTCATGTCCACTTCTAACATTTTAGGTATCGAGCAAAGTTTGATTTTCCAAACTTTTTATCCACATTCTTGCGCACTTTGGATTGAAAAAGATAGACATCCCCGGTAGGTTTGGGGATGGACGGTTTTTCCTGTGTAACTGACACTATTTGCTGCGATATTCACTTCAAAAGTTTTAGGTATCGAGCATAGTTTGATTTTACCAATTTTTTATTTAAATTTTGGCTCATTTGGGCTTGAAAACGAAAGACATTCCCTCTAGGTATGGGGATGGAAGTTTTTTCCTGTGTATCTGACACTATTTGCTGTCATATCTACTTCTAACATTTTGGGTATCGACCATAGTTTGATTTCCCAAACTTTTTATCCACATTCTTCAGCATTTTGTATTGAAAACGATAGATACCCCGGTAGTTATGGGGTTGGAAGTTTTTCCTGTGTATCTGACACTATTTGCTGTCATATCCACTTCTAACATTTTAGGTATCGAGCATAGTTTGATTTCCCAAACTTTTTATCCACATTTTTAGACATTTTGGATTGAAAAAGACAGACATCCCCGCTAGGTATGGGGATGGAAGTTTTTTCCCGAGCAACTGACACTATTTGCTGCGATATCCACTTTTAAAATTTTAGGTATCGAGCATAGTTTGATTTTACGAATTTCTTATTTAAATTTTGGCTCATTTGGGCTTGAAAACGAAAGACATTCCCTCTAGGTATGGGGATGGAAGTTTTTTCCTGTGTATCTGACACTATTTGCTGTCATATCTACTTCTAAAATTTTAGGTATCGAGCATAGTTTCATTTTACAACCTTTTTATCCACCTTTTTAGACATTTTGGATTAAAAAGGCAGACATCCCCGCTAGGTATGGGGATGGAAGTTTTTCCCGTGTAACTGACACTATTTGCTGCGATATCCACTTTTAAAATTTTAGGTATCGAGCATAGTTTGATGTTACAAATTTTTTATTTAAAATTTGGCTCATTTGGGCTTGAAAACGACATACATCCACTCTAGGTATGGAATTGGAACTTTTTACTGCGTATCTGACACTCTTTGCTGTCATATCCACTTCTAACATTTTAGGTATCGCGCATACTTTGATTTCCCAAGCAATTTTTTAAATTTTTGGGCATTTTGGAAAGAAGACGACAAACATCCATGCTAGGAATGGGGATGAAAGACCTTTCCCGCGTATTTGACACAATTAGCTTCAATATCCAATTTTCAATTTTTTGTTATGGAGCATAGTTTTATTTTACAAATTTTTTATTTAAATTTTGTCTCATTTGGGCTTGAAAACGAAAGACATTCCCTCTAGGTATGGGGATGGGAGTTTTTTCCTGTGTATCTGACACTATTTGCTGTCATATCAACTTCGAACATTTTAGGTATCGAGCATAGTTTGATATTACAACCTTTTTATCCGCATTTTTAGCCATTTTGGATTGAAAAAGACAGACATCCCCGCTAGGTATGGGGATGGAAGTTTTTTCCCGAGCAACTGACACTATTTGCTGCGATATCCACTTTTAAAATTTTAGGTATCGAGCATAGTTTGATTTTACGAATTTCTTATTTAAATTTTCCTCATTTGGGCTTGAAAGCGACAGACATCCACTCTAGGTATGGGGATGGAACTTTTTTCCTGTGTATCTGACACTATTTGCTGTCATATCCACTTCTAAAATTTTAGGTATCGAGCATAGTTTGATTTTCCAAACTTTTTATCCACATTCTTGGGGATTTTGGATTGAAAACGATAGATATCCCCGGTAGGTATGGGGATGGACGTTTTTTCCTGAGTAACAGACACTATTTTCTGCGATATCCACTTTAAAAGTTTTAGGTATCGAGCATAGTTTGATTTTACAAGCATTTTATCCACGTTTTTAGACATTTTGGATTGAAAACGATAGATATCCCCGGTAGGTATGGGGATGGGAGTTTTTTCCTGTGTATCTGACACTATTTGCTGTCATATCCACTTCTAACATTTTAGGTATCGAGCATAGTTTGATTTCCCAAACTTTTTATCCACATTCTTAAGCATTTTGGATTGAAAAAGATAGACATCCCCGGTAGGTATGGGGATGGAAGTTTTTTCCCGAGTAACTGACACTATTTGCTGCGATATCCACTTTTAAAATTTTAGGTATCGAGCATAGTTTGATTTTACAACCTTTTTATCCACATTTTTAGACATTTTGGATTGAAAACGATAGATATCCCCGGTAGGTATGGGGATGGAAGTTTTTTCCTGTGTATCTGACACTATTTGCTGTCATGTTCACTTCTAACATTTTAGGTATCGAGAAAAGTTTGATTTTCCAAACTTTTTATCCACATTCTTGGGCAATTTGGATTGAAAAAGATAGACATCCCCGTTAGGTTTGGGGATGGACGGTTTTTCCTGAGTAACTGACACTATTTGCTGCGATATTCACTTCAAAAGTTTTAGGTATCGAGCATAGTATGATTTCCCAAACTTTTTATCCACATTAGTAGACATTTTGGAAGTTTTTTCCTGAGTAACTGACACTATTTGCTGCGATATCCACTTTTACAATTTTAGGTATCGAGCATAGTTTGAAATTACAACCTTTTTATCCACATTTTTAGACATTTTGGATTGAAAAAGACAGACATCCCCGCTAGGTATGGGGATGGAAGTGTTTTTCCTGTGTATCTGACACTATTTGCTGTCAAATCCACTTATAACATTTTAGGTATCGAGCATAGTTTGATTTCCCAAACTTTTTATCCACATTCTTCAGCATTTTGTATTGAAAACGATAGATACCCCGGTAGTTATGGGGTTGGAAGTTTTTCCTGTGTATCTGACACTATTTGCTGTCATATCTACTTCTAACATTTTAAGTATCGAGTATAGATTGACTTCCCAAACTTTTATCCACATTTTTAGACATTTTGGATTGAAAAATACAGACATCCCCGCTAGGTATGGGGATGGAAGTTTTTTCCCGAGTAACTGACACTATTTGCTGCGATATCCACTTTTAAAATTTTAGGTATCGAGCATAGTTTGATTTTACAAATTTTTTATTTAAATTTTGGCTCATTTGGGCTTGAAAACGACAGACATCCACTCTAGTTATGGGGATGGAACTTTTTTCCTGTGTATCTGACACTATTTGCTGTCATATCCACTTCTAACATTTTAGGTATCGAGCATAGTTTGATTTCCCAAACGTTTTATCCACATTTTTAGACACTTTGGATTAAAAACTACAGACATCCCCTCTAGGTATGGAGATGAAAGTTTTTTCCCGTGAAACTGACACTATTTGCTGCCATATCGACTTCTAAGATTTTAGGTATCGCGCATACTTTGATTTCCCAAGCAATTTTTTAAATTTTTGGGCATTTTGGAAAGAAGACGACAAACATCCATGCTAGGAATGGGGATGAAAGACCTTTCCTGCGTATTTGACACAATTAGCTTCAATATCCACTTTTCAAATTTTAGGTATGGAGCATAGTTTGATTTTACAAATTTCTTATTTAAATTTTGGCTCATTTGGGTTTGAAAACGACAGACATCCACTCTAGGTATGGGGATGGAACTTTTTTCCTGTGTATCTGACACTATTTGCTGTCATATCCACTTCTAACATTTTAGGTATCGAGCATAGTTTGATTTCCCAAACTTTTTATCCACTTTCTTAAGCATTTTGGATTGAAAAAGATAGACATCCCCGGTAGGTTTGGGGATGGACGGTTTTTCCTGAGTAACTGACACTATTTGCTGCGATATCCATTTTAAAAGATTTAGGTATCGAGCATAGTTTGATTTTACAACCTTTTTATCCACATTTTTAGACATTTTGGATTGAAAACGATAGATATCCCCGGTAGGTATGGGGATGGAAGTTTGTTCCTGTGTATCTGACACTACTTGCTGTCATATTTACTTCTAACATTTTGGGTATCGAGCATAGTTTGATTTCCCAAACTTTTTATCCACTTTCTTAAGCATTTTGGATTGAAAAAGATAGACATCCCCGGTAGGTTTGGGGATGGACGGTTTTTCCTGAGTATCTGACACTATTTGCTGTCATATTTACTTCTAACATTTTGGGTATCGAGCATAGTTTGATTTCCCAAACTTTTTATCCACATTCTTGGGCACTTTGGATTGAAAACGATAGATATCCCCGGTAGGTATGGGGATGGAAGTTTTTTCCTGTGTATCTGACACTACTTGCTGTCATATTTACTTCTAACATTTTGGGTATCGAGCATAGTTTGATTTCCCAAACTTTTTATCCACATTCTTCAGCATTTTGTATTGAAAACGATAGATACCCCGGTAGTTATGGGGTTGGAAGTATTTTCCTGTGTATCTGACACTATTTGCTGTCATATCTACTTCTAACATTTTAGGTATCGAGCATAGTTTGATTTCCCAAACATTTTATCCACTTTCTTAAGCATTTTGGATTGAAAACGATAGACATCCCCGGTAGGTATGGGGATGGAAGTTTATTCCTGAGTAACTGACACTATTTGCTGCGATATCCACTTTTAAAATTTTAGGTATCGAGCATAGTTTGATTTTACGAATTTCTTATTTAAATTTTGGCTCATTTGGGCTTGAAAACGACAGACATCCACTCTAGGTATGGGGATGGAACATTTTTCCTGTGTATCTGACACTATTTGCTGTCATATTTACTTCTAACATTTTGGGTATCGAGCATAGTTTGATTTCCCAAACTTTTTATCCACATTCTTGAGCATTTTGTATTGAAAACGATAGATACCCCGGTAGGTATGGGGATGGAAGTTTTTTCCAGAGTAACTGACCCTCTTTGCTGCGATATAAGCTTTTAAAATTTTAGGTATGGAGCATAGTTTAATTTTACAAATTTCTTATTTAAATTTTGGCTCATTTGGGCTTGAAAACGACAGACATCCACTCTAGGTATGGGGATGGAACATTTTTCCTGTGTATCTGACATTATTTGCTGTCATATCTACTTCTAACATTTTAGGTATCGAGCATAGTTTGATTTCCCAAACATTTTATCCACTTTCTTAAGCATTTTGGATTGAAAAAGATAGACATCCCCGGTAGGTTTGGGGATGGACGGTTTTTCCTGAGTATCTGACACTATTTGCTGCGATATCCATTTTAAAAGATTTAGGTATCGAGCATATTTTGATTTTACAACCTTTTTATCCACATTTTTAGACATTTTGGATTGAAAACGATAGATATCCCCGGTAGGTATGGGGATGTTTTTCCTGTGTATCTGACACTATTTGCTGTCATATCTACTTTTCACATTTTAGGTATCGAGCATAGTTTGATTTCCCAAACTTTTTATCCACATTCTTCAGCATTTTGTATTGAAAACGATAGATACCCCGGTAGTTATGGGGTTGGAAGTTTTTTCCTGTGTATCTGACACTATTTGCTGTCATATCCACTTCTAACGTTTTTTTTATCGAGCATAGTTTGATTTCCCAAACTTCTTAACCACATTCTTGGGCATTTTGGATTGAAAACGAAAGATATCCCCGGTAGGTTTGGGGATGGACGGTTTTTCCTGAGTAACTGACACTATTTGCTCTCATATCAACTTCTAACATGTTAGGTATTGAGCACAGTTTGATTTCCCAAACTCTTTATCCACATTCTTGGGCATTTTGGATTGAAAACGATAGATATCCCTGGTAGGTATGGGGATGGAAGATTTTTCCTGTGTTTCTGACACTATTTGCTGTCATATCCACTTCTAACATTTTAGGTATCGAGCATAGTTTGATTTCCCAAACTTTTTATCCACACGTTTAGACATTTTGAATTGAAAGCGACAGACATCCCCGCTAGGTATGGGGATGGAAGTTTTTTCCTGTGTATCTGACACTATTTGCTGTCATATCCACTTCTAACATTTTAGGTATCGAGCATAGTTTGATTTCACAAACTTTTTATCCTCATTCTTGGGCACTTTGGATTGAAAAAGATAGACATCCCCGCTAGGTTTGGGGATGGACGTTCTTTCCTGAGTAACTGACACTATTTGCTCTCATATCAACTTCTAACATGTTAGGTATTGAGCATAGTTTGATTTCCCAAACTCTTTATCCACATTCTTGGGCATTTTGGATTGAAAACGATAGACATCCCCGGTATGTATGAGGATGGAAGATTTTTCCTGTGAAACTGACACTATTTGCTGCGATATCCACTTTTAACATTTTAGGTATCGAGCATAGTTTGATTTTACAAATTTTTTATTTTAATTTTGGCTTATTTGGGCTTGAAAACGACAGACATCCACTCTAGGTATGGGGATGGAACTTTTTTCCTGTGTATCTGACACTATTTGCTGTCATATCCACTTCTAACATTTTGGGTATCGAGCATAGTTTGATTTCCCAAACTTTTTATCCCAATTTTTAGACACTTTGGATTGAAAACGACAGATATCTCCGCTAGGTATGGGGATGGAAGTTTTTTCCAGAGTAACTGACCCTATTTGCTGCGATATCCACATTTAAAATTTTAGGTATGGAGCATAGTTTGATTTTACAAATTTCTTATTTAAATTTTGGCTCATTTGGGTTTGAAAACGACAGACATCCACTCTAGGTATGGGGATGGAACTTTTTTCCTGTGTATCTGACACTATTTACTGTCATGTCCACTTCTAACATTTTAGGTATCGATCATAGTTTGATTTCCCAAACTTTTTATCCACATTCTTCAGCATTTTGTAATGAAAACGATAGGTACCCCGGTAGTTATGGGGTTGGAAGTTTTTTCCTGTGTATCTGACACTATTTGCTGTCATATCTACTTCTAACATTTTAGGTATCGAGCATAGTTTGATTTCCCAAACTTTTTATCCACATTCTTGGGGATTTTGGATTGAAAACGATAGATATCCCCGGTAGGTATGGGGATGGAAGTTTATTCCCGAGCAACTGACACTATTTTCTGCGATATCCACTTTTAATTAATAGGTATCGAGCATTGCTTGATTTTACAACCTTTTCATTAACATTCTTGGGCACTTTGGATTGAAAACGATAGATATCCCCGGTAGGTACGGGGATGGACGTTTTTTTCTGTGTATCTGAAACTATTTGCTGTCATATCTACTTTTCACATTTTAGATATCGAGCATAGTTTGATTTCCCATACTTTTTATCCACATTCTTCAGCATTTTGTATTGAAAACGATAGATACCCCGGTAGTTATGGGGTTGGAAGTTTTTTCCTGTGTATCTGACACTATTTGCTGTCATATCCACTTCTAACGTTTTTTTTATAGAGCATAGTTTGATTTCCCAAACTTCTTAACCACATTCTTGGGCATTTTGGATTGAAAACGATAGATATCCCCGGTAGGTTTGGGGATGGACGGTTTTTCCTGAGTAACTGACACTATTTGCTCTCATATCAACTTCTAACATGTTAGGTATTGAGCACAGTTTGATTTCCCAAACTCTTTATCCACATTCTTGGGCATTTTGGATTGAAAACGATAGATGTCCCTGGTAGGTATGGGGATGGAAGTTTTTTCCTGTGTATCTGACACTATTTGCTGTCATAACCACTTCTAACATTTTAGGTATAGAGCATAGTTTATTTCCCAAACTTTTTATCCACACTTTTAGATATTTTGAATTGAAAGCGACAGACATCCCCGCTAGGTATGGGGATGGAAGTTTTTTCCTGTGTATCTGACACTATTTGCTGTCATATCCACTTCTAACATTTTAGGTATCGAGCATAGTTTGATTTCCCAAACTTTTTATCCTCATTCTTGGGCACTTTGGATTGAAAAAGATAGACATCCCCGCTAGGTTTGGGGATGGACGTTCTTTCCTGAGTAACTGACACTATTTGCTCTCATATCAAATTCTAACATGTTAGGTATTGAGCATAGTTTGATTTCCCAAACTCTTTATCCACATTCTTGGGCATTTTGGATTGAAAACGATAGACATCCCCGGTATGTATGAGGATGGAAGATTTTTCCTGAGAAACTGACACTATTTGCTGCGATATCCACATTTAACATTTTAGGTATCGAGCATAGTTTGATTTGACAAATTTTTTATAATAATGTTTGCTTATTTGGGCTTGAAAACGACAGACATCCACTCTAGGTATGGGGATGGAACTTTTTTCCTGTGTATCTGACACTATTTGCTGTCATATCCACTTCTAACATTTTGGGTATCGAGCATAGTTTGATTTCCCAAACTTTTTATCCCAATTTTTAGACACTTTGGATTGAAAACGACAGATATCTCCGCTAGGTATGGGGATGGAAGTTTTTTCCAGAGTAACTGACCCTATTTGCTGCGATATCCACATTTAAAATTTTAGGTATGGAGCATAGTTTGATTTTACAAATTTCTTATTTAAATTTTGGCTCATTTGGGTTTGAAAACGACAGACATCCACTCTAGGTATGGGGATGGAACTTTTTTCCTGTGTATCTGACACTATTTGCTGTCATATCCACTTCTAACATTTTAGGTATCGAGCATAGTTTGATTTCCCAAATTTTTATCCACATTCTTCAGCATTTTGTATTGAAAACGATAGATACCCCTGTAGTTATGGGGTTGGAAGTTTTTTGATGTGTATCTGACACTATTTGCTGTCATAACTACTTCTAACATTTTAGGTATCGAGCATATTTTGATTTCCCAAACTTTTTATCCACATTCTTGGGGATTTTGGATTGAAAACGATAGATATCCCCGGTAGGTATAGGGATGAAAGTTTTTTCCCGAGTAACTGACACTATTAGCTGCGATATCCACTTTTAATTAATAGGTATCGAGCATTGCTTGATTTTTCAACCTTTTCATCCACATTCTTGGGCACTTTGGATTGAAAACGATAGATATCCCCGGTAGGTACGGGGATGGACGTTTTTTCCTGTGTATCTGAAACTATTTGCTGTCATATCTACTTCTAACATTTTAGGTATCGAGCATAGTTTGATTTCCCAAACTTTTTATCCACATTCTTCCGCATTTTGTATTGAAAACGATAGATACCCCGGTATGTATGGGGTTGGAAGTTTTTTCCTATGTATCTGACACTATTTGCTGTCATATCCACTTCTAACATTTTAGGTATCGAGCATAGTTTGATTTCCCAAACTTTTTATCCACTTTCTTAAGCATTTTGGATTGAAAAAGATAGACATCCCCGGTAGGTTTGGGGATGGACGGTTTTTCCTGAGTAACTGACACTATTTTCTGCGATATCCACTTTAAAAGATTTAGGTATCGAGCATAGTTTGATTTTACAACCTTTTTATCCACATTCTTCAGCATTTTGTATTGAAAACGATAGATACCCCGGTAGTTATGGGGTTAGAAGTTTTTTCCTGTGTATCTGAGACTATTTGCTGCCATATCCACTTGTAACGTTTTTTTTATCGAGCATAGTTTGATTTCCCAAACTTCTTAACCACATTCTTGGGCACTTTGGATTGAAAACGATAGATATCCCCGGTAGGTACGGGGATGGACGTTTTTTCCTGAGTAACTGACACTATTTGCTCTCATATCAACTTCTAACATGTTAGGTATTGAGCATAGTTTGATTTCCCAAACTCTTTATCCACATTCTTGGGCATTTTGGATTGAAAACGATAGATGTCCCTGGTAGGTAAGGGGATGGAAGATTTTTCCTGTGTTTCTGACACTATTTGCTGTCATATCCACTTCTAACATTTTAGGTATCGAGCATAGTTTGATTTCCCAAACTTTTTATCCACACGTTTAGACATTTTGAATTGAAAGCGACAGACATCCCCGCTAGGTATGGGGATGGAAGTTTTTTCCTGTGTATCTGACACTATTTGCTGTCATATCCACTTCTAACATTTTAGGTATCGAGCATAGTTTGATTTCCCAAACTTTTTATCCTCATTCTTGGGCACTTTGGATTGAAAAAGATAGACATCCCCGCTAGGTTTGGGGATGGACGTTCTTTCCTGAGTAACTGACACTATTTGCTCTCATATCAAATTCTAACATGTTAGGTATTGAGCATAGTTTGATTTCCCAAACTCTTTATCCACATTCTTGGGCATTTTGGATTGAAAACGAGAGACATCCCAGGTATGTATGAGGATGGAAGATTTTTCCTGTGTAACTGACACTATTTGCTGCGATATCCACTTTTAACATTTGAGGTATCGAGCATAGTTTGATTTTACAAATTTTTTATTTTAATTTTTGCTCATTTGGGCTTGAAAACGACAGACATCCACTCTAGGTATGGGGATGGAACTTTTTTCCTGTGTATCTGACACTATTTGCTGTCATATCCACTTCTAACATTTTGGGTATCGAGCATAGTTTGATTTCCCAAACTTTTTATCCCAATTTTTAGACACTTTGGATTGAAAACGACAGATATCTCCGCTAGGTATGGGGATGGAAGTTTTTTCCAGAGTAACTGACCCTATTTGCTGCGATATCCACATTTAAAATTTTAGGTATGGAGCATAGTTTGATTTTACAAATTTCTTATTAAAATTTTGGCTCGTTTGGGTTTGAAAACGAAAGACATCCACTCTAGGTATGGGGATGGAACTTTTTTCCTGTGTATCTGACACTATTTGCTGTCATATCCACTTCTAACATTTTAGGTATCGATCATAGTTTGATTTCCCAAACTTTTTATCCACATTCTTCAGCATTTTGTAATGAAAACGATAGATACCCCGGTAGTTATGGGGTTGGAAGTTTTTTCCTGTGTATCTGACACTATTTGCTGTCATATCTACTTCTAACATTTTAGGTATCGAGCATAGTTTGATTTCCCAAACTTTTTATCCACATTCTTGGGGATTTTGGATTGAAAACGATAGATATCCCCGGTAGGTATGGGGATGGAAGTTTTTTCCCGAGAATTTGACACTATTAGCTGCGATATCCACTTTTAATTAATAGGTATCGAGCATTGCTTGATTTTACAACCTTTTCATTAACATTCTTGGGCACTTTGGATTGAAAACGATAGATATCCCCGGTAGGTACGGGGATGGACGTTTTTTTCTGTGTATCTGAAACTATTTGCTTTCATATCTACTTTTCACATTTTAGCTATCGAGCATAGTTTGATTTTCCAAACTTTTTATTCACATTCTTCAGCATTTTGTATTGAAAACGATAGATGCCCCGGTAGTTATGGGGTTGGAAGTTTTTTCCTGTGTATCTGACACTATTTGCTGCCATATCCACTTATAACGTTTTTTATCGAGCATAGTTTGATTTCCCAAACTTCTTAACCACATTCTTGGGCATTTTGGATTGAAAACGAAAGATATCCCCGGTAGGTTTGGGGATGGACGGTTCTTTCCTGAGTAACTGACACTATTTGCTCTCATATCAAATTCTAACATGTTAGGTATTGAGCATAGTTTGATTTCCCAAACTCTTTATCCACATTCTTGGGCATTTTGGATTGAAAACGATAGACATACCCGGTATGTATGAGGATGGAAGATTTTTTCTGAGAAACTGACACTATTTGCTGCGATATACAATTTTAACATTTGAGGTATCGAGCATAGTTTGATTTTACATATTTTTTATTTTAATTTTTGCTCATTTGGGCTTGAAACGACAGACATCCACTCTAGGTATGGGGATGGAACTTTTTTCCTGTGTATCTGACACTATTTGCTGTCATATCCACTTCTAACATTTTGGGTATCGAGCATAGTTTGATTTCCCAAACTTTTTATCCCAATTTTTAGACACTTTGGATTGAAAACGACAGATATCTCCGCTAGGTATGGGGATGGAAGTTTTTTCCAGAGTAACTGACCCTATTTGCTGCGATATCCACATTTAAAATTTTAGGTATGGAGCATAGTTTGATTTTACAAAGTTATTATTAAAATTGTGGGTCATTTGGGTTTGAAAACGACAGACATCCACTCTAGGTATGGGGATGGAACTTTTTTCCTGTGTATCTGACACTATTTACTGTCATGTCCACTTCTAACATTTTAGGTATCGATCATAGTTTGATTTCCCAAACTTTTTATCCACATTCTTCAGCATTTTGTAATGAAAACGATAGGTACCCCGGTAGTTATGGGGTTGGAAGTTTTTTCCTGTGTATCTGACACTATTTGCTGTCATATCTACTTCTAACATTTTAGGTATCGAGCATAGTTTGATTTCCCAAACTTTTTATCCACATTCTTGGGGATTTTGGATTGAAAACGATAGATATCCCCGGTAGGTATGGGGATGGAAGTTTTTTCCCGAGCAACTGACACTATTAGCTGCTATATCCACTTTTAATTAATAGGTATCGAGCATTGCTTGATGTTACAACCTTTTCATTAACATTCTTGGGCACTTTGGATTGAAAACGATAGATATCCCCGGTAGGTACGGGGATGGACGTTTTTTTCTGTGTATCTGAAACTATTTGCTGTCATATCTACTTTTCACATTTTAGCTATCGAGCATAGTTTGATTTACCAAAATTTTTATCCAAATTCTGCTGCATTTTGTATTGAAAACGATAGATACCCCGGTAGTTATGGGGTTGGAAGTTTTTTCCTGTGTATCTGACACTATTTGCTGTCATATCCACTTCTAACGTTTTTTTTATCGAGCATAGTTTGATTTCCCAAACTTTTTATCCACATTTTTAGACAATTTGGATTGAAAACGACAGATATCCCCGGTAGGTATGGGGATGGACAGTTTTTCCTGAGTAACTGACACTATTTGCTGTCATATCAACTTCTAACATGTTAGGTATTGAGCACAGTTTGATTTCCCAAACTCTTTATCCACATTCTTGGGCATTTTGGATTGAAAACGATAGATGTCCCTGGTAGGTAAGGGGATGGAAGATTTTTCCTGTGTTTCTGACACTATTTGCTGTCATATCAACTTCTAACATGTTAGGTATCGAGCATAGTTTGATTTCCCAAACTTTTTATCCACACGTTTAGACATTTTGAATTGAAAGCGACAGACATCCCCGCTAGGTATGGGGATGGAAGTTTTTTCCTGTGTATCTGACACTATTTGCTGTCATATCCACTTCTAACATTTTAGGTATCGAGCATAGTTTGATTTCCCAAACTTTTTATCCTCATTCTTGGGCACTTTGGATTGAAAAAGATAGACATCCCCGCTAGGTTTGGGGATGGACGTTCTTTCCTGAGTAACTGACACTATTTGCTCTCATATCAAATTCTAACATGTTAGGTATTGAGCACAGTTTGATTTCCCAAACTCTTTATCCACATTCTTGGGCATTTTGGATTGAAAACGAGAGACATCCCCGGTATGTATGAGGATGGAAGATTTTTCCTGTGTAACTGACACTATTTGCTGCGATATCCACTTTTAACATTTGAGGTATCGAGCATAGTTTGATTTTACAAATTTTTTATTTTAATTTTTGCTCATTTGGGCTTGAAAACGACAGACATCCACTCGAGGTATGGGGATGGAACTTTTTTCCTGTGTATCTAACACTATTTGCTGTCATATCCACTTCTAACATTTTGGGTATCGAGCATAGTTTGATTTCCCAAACTTTTTATCCCAATTTTTAGACACTTTGGATTGAAAACGACAGATATCTCCGCTAGGTATGGGGATGGAAGTTTTTTCCAGAGTAACTGACCCTATTTGCTGCGATATCCACATTTAAAATTTTAGGTATGGAGCATAGTTTGATTTTACAAATTTCTTATTTAAATTTTGGCTCATTTGGGTTTGAAAACGACAGACATCCACTCTAGGTATGGGGATGGAACTTTTTTCCTGTGTATCTGACACTATTTGCTGTCATATCCACTTCTAACATTTTAGGTATCGAGCATAGTTTGATTTCCCAAATTTTTATCCACATTCTTCAGCATTTTGTAATGAAAACGATAGATACCCCGGTAGTTATGGGGTTGGAAGTTTTTTCCTGTGTATCTGACACTATTTGCTGTCATATCTACATCTAACATTTTAGGTATCGAGCATAGTTTGATTTCCCAAACTTTTTATCCACGTTCTTGGGGATTTTGGATTGAAAACGATAGATATCCCCGGTAGGTATCGGGATGGAACTTTTTTCCTGAGCAACTGACACTATTATCTGCGATATCCACTTTTAATTAATAGGTATCGAGCATTGCTTGATTTTACAACCTTTTCATTAACATTCTTGTTCACTTTGGATTGAAAACGATAGACATCCCCGGTAGGTACGGGGATGGACGTTTTTTCCTGTGTATCTGAAACTATTTGCTGTCATATCTACTTCTAACATTTTAGGTATCGAGCATAGTTTGATTTCCCAAACTTTTTATCCACATTCTTGGGGATTTTGGATTGAAAACGATAGATATCCCCGGTCGGTATGGGGATGGAAGTTTTTTCCTGTGTATCTGACACTATTTGCTGTCATATCCACTTCTAACATTTTAGGTATCGAGCATAGTTTGATTTCCCAAACTTTTTATCCACACTTTTAGATATTTTGAATTGAAAGCGACAGACATCCCCGCTAGGTATGGGGATGGAAGTTTTTTCCTGTTTATCTGACACTATTTGCTGTCATATCCACTTCTAACATTTTAGGTATCGAGCATAGTTTGATTTCCCAAACTTTTTATCCTCATTCTTGGGCACTTTGGATTGAAAAAGATAGACATCCCCGCTAGGTTTGGGGATGGACGTTCTTTCCTGAGTAACTGACACTATTTGCTCTCATATCAACTTCTAACATGTTAGGTATTGAGCATAGTTTGATTTCCCAAACTCTTTATCCACATTCTTGGGCATTTTGGATTGAAAACGAGAGACATCCCCGGTATGTATGGGGATGGAACTTTTTTCCTGTGTAACTGACACTATTTGCTGCGATATCCACTTTTAAAATTTTAGGTATCGAGCATAGTTTGATTTTAAAAATTATTTATTTTCATTTTTGATCATTTGGGCTTGAAACGACAGACATCCACGCCAGGTATGGGGATGGAACTTTTTTCCTGTGTATCTGACACTATTTGCTGTCATATCCACTTCTAACATTTTGGGTATCGAGCATAGTTTGATTTCCCAAACTTTTTATCCCAATTTTTAGACACTTTGGATTGAAAACGACAGATATCTCCGCTAGGTATGGGGATGGAAGTTTTTTCCAGAGTAACTGACCCTATTTGCTGCGATATCCACATTTAAAATTTTAGGTATGGAGCATAGTTTGATTTGCCAAATTTCTTATTTAAATTTTGGCTCATTTGGGTTTGAAAACGACAGACATCCACTCTAGGTATGGGGATGGAACTTTTTTCCTGTGTATCTGACACTATTTGCTGTCATATCCACTTCTAACATTTTAGGTATCGAGCATAGTTTGATTTCCCAAACTTTTTATCCACATTCTTCAGCATTTTGTAATGAAAACGATAGATACCCCGGTAGTTATGGGGTTGGAAGTTTTTTCCTGTGTATCTGACACTATTTGCTGTCATATCTACTTCTAACATTTTAGGTATCGAGCATAGTTTGATTTCCCAAACTTTTTATCCACATTCTTGGGGATTTTGGATTGAAAACGATAGATATCCCCGGTAGGTATGGGGATGGAAGTTTTTTCCCGAGTAACTGACACTATTATCTGCGATATCCACTTTTAATTAATAGGTATCGAGCATTGCTTGATTTTACAACCTTTTCATCCACATTCTTGGGCACTTTGGATTGAAAACGATAGATATCCCCGGTAGGTACGGGGATGGACGTTTTTTCCTGTGTATCTGAAACTATTTGCTGTCATATCTACTTCTAACATTTTAGGTATCGAGCATAGTTTGATTTCCCAAACTTTTTATCCACATTCTTCCGCATTTTGTATTGAAAACGATAGATACCCCGGTATGTATGGGGTTGGAAGTTTTTTCCTATGTATCTGACACTATTTGCTGTCATATCCACTTCTAACATTTTAGGTATCGAGCATAGTTTGATTTCCCAAACTTTTTATCCACTTTCTTAAGCATTTTGGATTGAAAAAGATAGACATCCCCGGTAGGTTTGGGGATGGACGGTTTTTCCTGAGTAACTGACACTATTTTCTGCGATATCCACTTTAAAAGATTTAGGTATCGAGCATAGTTTGATTTTACAAATTTTTTATTTAAATTTTGGCTCATTTGGGCTTGAAAACGACAGACATCCACTCTAGGTATGGGGATGGAACTTTTTTCCTGTGTATCTGACACTATTTGCTGTCATATCCACTTCTAACATTTTGGGTATCGAGCATAGTTTGATTTCCCAAACTTTTTATCCACGTTCTTGGGGATTTTGGATTGAAAACGATAGATATCCCCGGTAGGTATGGGGATGGAAGTTTTTTCCAGAGTAACTGACCCTATTTGCTGCGATATCCACTTTTAAAATTTTAGGTATGGAGCATAGTTTGATTTTACAAATTTCTTATTTAAATTTTGGCTCATTTGGGTTTGAAAACGACAGACATCCACTCTAGGTATGGGGATGGAACTTTTTTCCTGTGTATCTGACACTATTTGCTGTCATATCCACTTCTAACATTTTAGGTATCGAGCATAGTTTGATTTCCCAAACGTTTTATCCACATTTTTAGACACTTTGGATTAAAGACTACAGACATCCCCTCTAGGTATGGAGATGAAAGTTTTTTCCCGTGAAACTGACACTATTTGCTGCCATATCGACTTCTAAGATTTTAGGTATCGCGCATACTTTGATTTCCCAAGCAATTTTTTAAATTTTTGGGCATTTTGGAAAGAAGACGACAAACATCCATGCTAGGAATGGGGATGAAAGACCTTTCCCGCGTATTTGACACAATTAGCTTCAATATCCACTTTTCAAATTTTAGGTATGGAGCATAGTTTGATTTTACAAATTTCTTATTTAAATTTTGGCTCATTTGGGTTTGAAAACGACAGACATCCACTCTAGGTATGGGGATGGAACTTTTTTCCTGTGTATCTGACACTATTTGCTGTCATATCCACTTCTAACATTTTAGGTATCGAGCATAGTTTGATTTCCCAAACATTTTATCCACTTTCTTAAGCATTTTGGATTGAAAAAGATAGACATCCCCGGTAGGTTTGGGGATGGACGGTTTTTCCTGAGTAACTGACACTATTTGCTGCGATATCCATTTTAAAAGATTTAGGTATCGAGCATAGTTTGATTTTACAACCTTTTTATCCACATTTTTAGACATTTTGGATTGAAAACGATAGATATCCCCGGTAGGTATGGGGATGGAAGTTTGTTCCTGTGTATCTGACACTACTTGCTGTCATATTTACTTCTAACATTTTGGGTATCGAGCATAGTTTGATTTCCCAAACTTTTTATCCACTTTCTTAAGCATTTTGGATTGAAAAAGATAGACATCCCCGGTAGGTTTGGGGATGGACGGTTTTTCCTGAGTATCTGACACTACTTGCTGTCATATTTACTTCTAACATTTTGGGTATCGAGCATAGTTTGATTTCCCAAACTTTTTATCGACATTCTTATGCACTTTGGATTGAAAAAGATAGATATCCCCGGTAGGTATGGGGATGGAAGTTTTTTCCTGTGTATCTGACACTACTTGCTGTCATATTTACTTCTAACATTTTGGGTATCGAGCATAGTTTGATTTCCCAAACTTTTTATCCACATTCTTCAGCATTTTGTATTGAAAACGATAGATACCCCGGTAGTTATGGGGTTGGAAGTATTTTCCTGTGTATCTGACACTATTTGCTGTCATATCTACTTCTAACATTTTAGGTATCGAGCATAGTTTGATTTCCCAAACATTTTATCCACTTTCTTAAGCATTTTGGATTGAAAACGATAGACATCCCCGGTAGGTATGGGGATGGAAGTTTATTCCTGAGTAACTGACACTATTTGCTGCGATATCCACTTTTAAAATTTTAGGTATCGAGCATAGTTTGATTTTACAAATTTTTTATTTAAATTTTGGCTCATTTGGGCTTGAAAACGACAGACATCCACTCTAGGTATGGGGATGGAACATTTTTCCTGTGTATCTGACACTATTTGCTGTCATATTTACTTCTAACATTTTGGGTATCGAGCATAGTTTGATTTCCCAAACTTTTTATCCACATTCTTGAGCATTTTGTATTGAAAACGACAGATATGTCCGCTAGGTATGGGGATGGAAGTTTTTTCCAGAGTAACTGACCCTGTTTTACTGCGATATCCACTTTTAAAATTTTAGGTATGGAGCATAGTTTAATTTTACAAATTTCTTATTTAAATTTTGGCTCATTTGGGCTTGAAAACGACAGACATCCACTCTAGGTATGGGGATGGAACATTTTTCCTGTGTATCTGACATTATTTGCTGTCATATCTACTTCTAACATTTTAGGTATCGAGCATAGTTTGATTTCCCAAACATTTTATCCACTTTCTTAAGCATTTTGGATTGAAAAAGATAGACATCCCCGGTAGGTTTGGGGATGGACGGTTTTTCCTGAGTATCTGACACTATTTGCTGCGATATCCATTTTAAAAGATTTAGGTATCGAGCATATTTTGATTTTACAACCTTTTTATCCACATTTTTAGACATTTTGGATTGAAAACGATAGATATCCCCGGTAGTTATGGGGTTGGAAGTTTTTTCCTGTGTATCTGACACTATTTGCTGTCATATCTATTTTTCACATTTTAGGTATCGATCATAGTTTGATTTCCCAAACTTTTTATCCACATTCTTCAGCATTTTGTAATAAAAACGATAGATACCCCGGTAGTTATGGGGTTGGAAGTTTTTTCCTTGTATCTGACACTATTTGCTGTCATATCCACTTATAACGTTTTTTTTATCGAGCATAGTTTGATTTCCCAAACTTCTTAACCACATTCTTGGGCACTTTGGATTGAAAAAGATAGACATCCCCGCTCGGTTTGGGGATGGACGTTCTTTCCTGAGTAACTGACACTATTTGCTCTCATATCAACTTCTAACATGTTAGGTATTGAGCATAGTTTGATTCCCCAATATTTTTATTCACATTCTTAAGCATTTTGGATTGAAAACGATAGATATCCCCGGTAGGTATGGGGATGGAAGATTTTTCCTGTGTTTCTGACACTATTTGCTGTCATATCAACTTCTAACATGTTAGGTATCGAGCATAGTTTGATTTCCCAAACTTTTTATCCACACTTTTAGACATTTTGAATTGAAAGCGACAGACATCCCCGCTAGGTATGGGGATGGAAGTTTTTTCCTGTGTATCTGACACTATTTGCTGTCATATCCACTTCTAACATTTTAGGTATCGAGCATAGTTTGATTTCACAAACTTTTTATCCTCATTCTTGGGCACTTTGGATTGAAAAAGATAGACATCCCCGCTAGGTTTGGGGATGGACGTTCTTTCCTGAGTAACTGACACTATTTGCTCTCATATCAACTTCTAACATGTTAGGTATTGAGCATAGTTTGATTTCCCAAACTCTTTATCCACATTCTTGGGCATTTTGGATTGAAAACGATAGACATCCCCGGTATGTATGAGGATGGAAGATTTTTCCTGTGTAACTGACACTATTTGCTGCGATATCCACTTTTAACATTTTAGGTATCGAGCATAGTTTGATTTTACAAATTTTTTATTTTAATTTTGGCTTATTTGGGCTTGAAAACGACAGACATCCACTCTAGGTATGGGGATGGAACTTTTTTCCTGTGTATCTGACACTATTTGCTGTCATATCCACTTCTAACATTTTGGGTATCGAGCATAGTTTGATTTCCCAAACTTTTTATCCCAATTTTTAGACACTTTGGATTGAAAACGACAGATATCTCCGCTAGGTATGGGGATGGAAGTTTTTTCCAGAGTAACTGACCCTATTTGCTGCGATATCCACATTTAAAATTTTAGGTATGGAGCATAGTTTGATTTTACAAATTTCTTATTTAAATTTTGGCTCATTTGGGTTTGAAAACGACAGACATCCACTCTAGGTATGGGGATGGAACTTTTTTCCTGTGTATCTGACACTATTTACTGTCATGTCCACTTCTAACATTTTAGGTATCGATCATAGTTTGATTTCCCAAACTTTTTATCCACATTCTTCAGCATTTTGTAATGAAAACGATAGATACCCCGGTAGTTATGGGGTTGGAAGTTTTTTCCTGTGTATCTGACACTATTTGCTGTCATATCTACTTCTAACATTTTAGGTATCGAGCATAGTTTGATTTCCCAAACTTTTTATCCACATTCTTGGGGATTTTGGATTGAAAACGATAGATATCCCCGGTAGGTATGGGGATGGAAGTTTTTTCCCGAGCAACTGACACTATTAGCTGCTATATCCACTTTTAATTAATAGGTATCGAGCATTGCTTGATGTTACAACCTTTTCATTAACATTCTTGGGCACTTTGGATTGAAAACGATAGATATCCCCGGTAGGTACGGGGATGGACGTTTTTTTTCTGTGTATCTGAAACTATTTGCTGTCATATCTACTTTTCACATTTTAGCTATCGAGCATAGTTTGATTTCCCAAACTTTTTATCCACATTCTTCAGCATTTTGTATTGAAAACGATAGATACCCCGGTAGTTATGGGGTTGGAAGTTTTTTCCTGTGTATCTGACACTATTTGCTGTCATATCCACTTCTAACGTTTTTTTTATCGAGCATAGTTTGATTTCCCAAACTTCTTAACCACATTCTTGGGCATTTTGGATTGAAAACGAAAGATATCCCCGGTAGGTTTGGGGATGGACGGTTTTTCCTGAGTAACTGACACTATTTGCTCTCATATCAACTTCTAACATGTTAGGTATTGAGCACAGTTTGATTTCCCAAACTCTTTATCCACATTCTTGGGCATTTTGGATTGAAAACGATAGATGTCCCTGGTAGGTAAGGGGATGGAAGATTTTTCCTGTGTTTCTGACACTATTTGCTGTCATATCCACTTCTAACATTTTAGGTATCGAGCATAGTTTGATTTCCCAAACTTTTTATCCACACATTTAGACATTTTGAATTGAAAGCGACAGACATCCCCGCTAGGTATGGGGATGGAAGTTTTTTCCTGTGTATCTGACACTATTTGCTGTCATATCCACTTCTAACATTTTAGGTATCGAGCATAGTTTGATTTCACAAACTTTTTATCCTCATTCTTGGGCACTTTGGATTGAAAAAGATAGACATCCCCGCTAGGTTTGGGGATGGACGTTCTTTCCTGAGTAACTGACACTATTTGCTCTCATATCAAATTCTAACATGTTAGGTATTGAGCATAGTTTGATTTCCCAAACTCTTTATCCACATTCTTGGGCATTTTGGATTGAAAACGATAGACATCCCCGGTATGTATGAGGATGGAAGATTTTTCATGTGTAACTGACACTATTTGCTGCGATATCCACTTTTAACATTTGAGGTATCGAGCATAGTTTGATTTTACAAATTTTTTATTTTAATTTTTGCTTATTTGGGCTTGAAAACGACAGACATCCACTCTAGGTATGGGGATGGAACTTTTTTCCTGTGTATCTGACACTATTTGCTGTCATATCCACTTCTAACATTTTGGGTATCGAGCATAGTTTGATTTCCCAAACTTTTTATCCCAATTTTTAGACACTTTGGATTGAAAACGACAGATATCTCCGCTAGGTATGGGGATGGAAGTTTTTTCCAGAGTAACTGACCCTATTTGCTGCGATATCCACATTTAAAATTTTAGGTATGGAGCATAGTTTGATTTTACAAATTTCTTATTTAAATTTTGGCTCATTTGGGTTTGAAAACGACAGACATCCACTCTAGGTATGGGGATGGAACTTTTTTCCTGTGTATCTGACACTATTTGCTGTCATATCCACTTCTAACATTTTAGGTATCGAGCATAGTTTGATTTCCCAAACTTTTTATCCACATTCTTCAGCATTTTGTAATGAAAACGATAGGTACCCCGGTAGTTATGGGGTTGGAAGTTTTTTCCTGTGTATCTGACACTATTTGCTGTCATATCTACTTCTAACATTTTAGGTATCGAGCATAGTTTGATTTCCCAAACTTTTTATCCACATTCTTGGGGATTTTGGATTGAAAACGATAGATATCCCCGGTAGGTATGGGGATGGAAGTTTTTTCCCGAGTAACTGACACTATTAGCTGCGATATCCACTTTTAATTAATAGGTATCGAGCATTGCTTGATTTTACAACCTTTTCATTCATATTCTTGGGCACTTTGGATTGAAAACGATAGATATCCCCGGTAGGTACGGGGATGGACGTTTTTTCCTGTGTATCTGAAACTATTTGCTGTCATATCTACTTCTAACATTTTAGGTATCGAGCATAGTTTGATTTCCCAAACTTTTTATCCACATTCTTCCGCATTTTGTATTGAAAACGATAGATACCCCGGTATGTATGGGGTTGGAAGTTTTTTCCTATGTATCTGACACTATTTGCTGTCATATCCACTTCTAACATTTTAGGTATCGAGCATAGTTTGATTTCCCAAACTTTTTATCCACTTTCTGAAGCATTTTGGATTGAAAAAGATAGACATCCCCGGTAGGTTTGGGGATGGACGGTTTTTCCTGAGTAACTGACACTATTTTCTGCGATATCCACTTTAAAAGATTTAGATATCGAGCATAGTTTGTTTTTCCAAACTTTTTATCCACATTCTTCAGCATTTTGTATTGAAAACGATAGATTCCCCGGTAGTTATGGGGTTGGAAGTTTTTTCCTGTGTATCTGACACTATTTGCTGTCATATCCACTTCTAACGTTTTTTTTATCGAGCATAGTTTGATTTCCCAAACTTTTTATCCACATTCTTGGGGATTTTGGATTGAAAACGATAGATATCCCCGGTAGGTATGGGGATGGACGGTTTTTCCTGAGTAACTGACACTATTTGCTCTCATATCAACTTCTAACATGTTAGGTATTGAGCACAGTTTGATTTCCCAAACTCTTTATCCACATTCTTGGGCATTTTGGATTGAAAACGATAGATGTCCCTGGTAGGTAAGGGGATGGAAGATTTTTCCTGTGTATCTGACACTATTTGCTGTCATATCCACTTCTAACATTTTAGGTATCGAGCATAGTTTGATTTCCCAAACTTTTTATCCACACGTTTAGACATTTTGAATTGAAAGCGACAGACATCCCCGCTAGGTATGGGGATGGAAGTTTTTTCCTGTGTATCTGACACTATTTGCTGTCATATCCACTTCTAACATTTTAGGTATCGAGCATAGTTTGATTTCCCAAACTTTTTATCCTCATTCTTGGGCACTTTGGATTGAAAAAGATAGACATCCCCGCTAGGTTTGGGGATGGACGTTCTTTCCTGAGTAACTGACACTATTTGCTCTCATATCAAATTCTAACATGTTAGGTATTGAGCATAGTTTGATTTCCCAAACTCTTTATCCACATTCTTGGGCATTTTGGATTGAAAACGAGAGACATCCCCGGTATGTATGAGGATGGAAGATTTTTCCTGTGTAACTGACACTATTTGCTGCGATATCCACTTTTAACATTTGAGGTATCGAGCATAGTTTGATTTTACAAATTTTTTATTTTAATTTTCGCTCATTTGTGCTTGAAAACGACAGACATCCACTCTAGGTATGGGGATGGAACTTTTTTCCTGTGTATCTGACACTATTTGCTGTCATATCCACTTCTAACATTTTGGGTATCGAGCATAGTTTGATTTCCCAAACTTTTTATCCCAATTTTTAGACACTTTGGATTGAAAACGACAGATATCTCCGCTAGGTATGGGGATGGAAGTTTTTTCCAGAGTAACTGACCCTATTTGCTGCGATATCCAGTTTAAAAATTTTAGGTATCGAGCATAGTTTGATTTTACAAATTTCTTATTTAAATTTTGGCTCATTTGGGCTTGAAAACGACAGACATCCACTCTAGGTATGGGGATGGAACTTTTTTCCTGTGTATCTGACACTATTTGCTGTCATATCCACTTCTAACATTTTAGGTATCGAGCATAGTTTGATTTCCCAAACTTTTTATCCACATTCTTCAGCATTTTGTAATGAAAACGATAGATACCCCGGTAGTTATGGGGTTGGAAGTTTTTTCCTGTGTATCTGACACTATTTGCTGTCATATCTACTTCTAACATTTTAGGTATCGAGCATAGTTTGATTTCCCAAACTTTTTATCCACATTCTTGGGGATTTTGGATTGAAAACGATAGATATCCCCGGTAGGTATGGGGATGGAAGTTTTTTCCCGAGTAACTGACACTATTAGCTGCGATATCCACTTTTAATTAATAGGTATCGAGCATTGCTTGATTTTACAACCTTTTCATTAACATTCTTGGGCACTTTGGATTGAAAACGATAGATATCACCGTTAGGTACGGGGATGGACGTTTTTTCCTGTGTATCTGAAACTATTTGCTGTCATATCTACTTCTAACATTTTAGGTATCGAGCATAGTTTGATTTTCCAAACTTTTTATCCACATTCTTCAGCATTTTGTAATGAAAACGATAGATACCCCGGTATGTATGGGGTTGGAAGTTTTTTCCTATGTATCTGACACTATTTGCTGTCATATCCACTTCTAACATTTTAGGTATCGAGCATAGTTTGATTTTACAAATTTCTTATTTAAATTTTGGCTCATTTGGGCTTGAAAACGACAGACATCCACTCTAGGTATGGGGATGGAACTTTTTTCCTGTGTATCTGACACTATTTGCTGTCATATCCACTTCTAACATTTTGGGTATCGAGCATAGTTTGATTTCCCAAACTTTTTATCCACATTCTTGGGGATTTTGGATTGAAAACGATAGATATCCCCGGTAGGTATGGGGATGGAAGTTTTTTCCAGAGTAACTGACCCTATTTGCTGCGATATCCACTTTTAAAATTTTAGGTATGGAGCATAGTTTGATTTTACAAATTTCTTATTTAAATTTTGGCTCATTTGGGTTTGAAAACGACAGACATCCACTCTAGGTATGGGGATGGAACTTTTTTCCTGTGTATCTGACACTATTTGCTGTCATATCCACTTCTAACATTTTAGGTATCGAGCATAGTTTGATTTCCCAAACTTTTTATCCACATTCTTGGGGATTTTGGATTGAAAACGATAGATATCCCCGGTAGGTATGGGGATGGAAGTTTATTCCCGAGTAACTGACACTATTAGCTGCTATATCCACTTTTAATTAATAGGTATCGAGCATTGCTTGATTTTACAACCTTTTCATCCACATTCTTGGGCACTTTAGATTGAAAACGATAGATATCCCCGGTAGGTACGGGGATGGACGTTTTTTCCTGTGTATCTGAAACTATTTGCTGTCATATCTACTTCTAACATTTTAGGTATCGAGCATAGTTTGATTTTACAAATTTTTTATCCACAGTCTTCCGCCTTTTGTATTGAAAACGATAGATGTCCCTGGTAGGTAAGGGGATGGAAGATTTTTCATGTGTTTCTGACACTATTTGCTGTCATATCCACTTCTAACATTTTAGGTATCGAGCATAGTTTGATTTCCCAAACTTTTTATCCACATTTTTAGACATTTTGAATTGAAAACGACAGACATCCCCGCTAGGTGTGGGTATGTAAGTTTTTTCCTGTGTATCTGACACTATTTGCTGTCATATCAACTTCGAACATTTTAGGTATCGAGCATAGTTTGATTTCCCAAACATTTTATCCACATTTTTAGACATTTTGTATTGAAAACGACATATATCTGCTCTAGGTATGGGGATGGAAGTTTTTTCCAGAGTAACTGACCCTATTTGCTGCGATATCCACTTTTTAAAATTTCAGGTATGGAGCATAGTTTAATTTTACAAATTTCTTATTTATATTTTGGCTCATTTGGGCTTGAAAACGACAGACATCCACTCTAGGTATGGGTATGGAACATTTTTCCTGTGTATCTGACATTATTTGCTGTCATATCTACTTCTAACATTTTAGGTATCGAGCATAGTTTGATTTCCCAAACATTTTATCCACATTCTTAAGCATTTTGGATTGAAAAAGATAGACATCCCCGCTAGGTTTGGGGATGGACGGTTTTTCCCGAGTATCTGACACTATTTGCTGCGATATCCATTTTAAAAGATTTAGGTATCGAGCATATTTTGATTTTACAACCTCTTGATCCACATTTTTAGACACTTTGGATTGAAAACGACAGATATCCCCGGTAGGTATGGGGATGGACAGTTTTTCCTGAGTATCTGACACTATTTGCTGTCATATCTATTTTTCACATTTTAGGTATCGATCATAGTTTGATTTCCCAAACTTTTTATCCACATTCTTCAGCATTTTGTATTGAAAACGATAGATACCCCGGTAGTTATGGGGTTGGAAGTTTTTTCCTGTGTATCTGACACTATTTGCTGTCATATCCACTTCTAACATTTTAGGTATCGAGCATAGTTTGATTTCCCAAACTTTTTATCCACACTTTTAGACATTTTGAATTGAAAGCGACAGACATCCCCGCTAGGTATGGGGATGGAAGTTTTTTCCTGTGTATCTGACACTATTTGCTGTCATATCCACTTCTAACATTTTAGGTATCGAGCATAGTTTGATTTCCCAAACTTTTTATCCACATTCTTGGGCACTTTGGATTGAAAAAGATGGACATCCCCGCTAGGTTTGGGGATGGACGGTTTTTCCTGAGTAAATGACACTATTTGCTGCGATATCCACTTTAAAAGTTTTAGGTATCGAGCATAGTTTGATTTTACAACCTTTTTATCCACATTTTTAGACATTTTGGATTGAAAGCGATAGATATCCCCGATAGGTATGGGGATGGAAGTTTTTCCCTTTGTATCTGACACTATTTGCTGTCATATCCACTTCTAACATTTTAGGTATCGAGCATAGTTTGATTTCCCAAACATTTTATCCTCATTCTTGGGCACTTTGGATTGAAAAAGGTAGACATCCCCGCTAGGTATGGGGATGGAAGTTTTTTCCTGAGTAACTGACACTATTTGCTCTCATATCGACTTCTAACATGTTAGGTATTGAGCATAGTTTGATTTCCCAAACTCTTTATCCCCCTTCTTGGGCATTTTGGATTGAAAACGATAGACATCCCCGCTATGTATGGGGATGGAAGTTTTTTCCCGTGTAACTGACACTATTTGCTGCGATATCCACTTTTAAAATTTTAGGTATCGAGCATAGTTTGATTTTACAAATTTTTTATTTTAATTTTGGCTCATTTGGGCTTGAAACGACAGACATCCACTCTAGGTATGGGGATGGAACTTTTTTCCTGTGTATCTGACACTATTTGCTGTCATATCCACTTCTAACATTTTGGGTATCGAGCATAGTTTGATTTCCCAAACTTTTTATCCCCATTTTTAGACACTTTGGATTGAAAACGACAGATATCTCCGCTAGGTATGGGGATGGAAGTTTTTTCCAGAGTAACTGACTCTATTTGCTGCGATAGCCAAATTTTAAATTTTAGGTATGGAGCATAGTTTGATTTTACAAATTTCTTATTTAAATTTTGGCTCATTTGGGTTTGAAGACGAAAGACATCCACTCTAGGTATGGGGATGGAACTTTTTCCTGTGTATCTGACACTATTTGCTGTCATATCCACTTCTAACATTTTAGGTATCGATCATAGTTTGATTTCCCAAACTTTTTATCCACATTCTTCAGCATTTTGTAATGAAAACGATAGATACCCCGGTAGTTATGGGGTTGGAAGTTTTTTCCTGTGTATCTGACACTATTTGCTGTCATATCTAATTCTAACATTTTAGGTATCGATCATAGTTTGATTTCCCAAACTTTTTTTCAAATTTCTTGGTGATTTTGGATTGAAAACGATAGAGATCCCCGGTAGGTATGGGGATGGAAGTTTTTTCCCGAGCAACTGACACTATTTTCTGCGATATCCACTTTTAATTAATAGGTATCGAGCATTGCTTGATTTTACAACCTTTTCATTAACATTCTTGGGCACTTTGGATTGAAAATGATAGATATCCCCGGTAGGTACGGGGATGGACGTTTTTTTCTGTGTATCTGAAACTATTTGCTGTCATATCTACTTTTCACATTTTAGCTATCGAGCATAGTTTGATTTTCCAAACTTTTTATTCACATTCTTCAGCATTTTGTATTGAAAACGATAGATACCCCGGTAGTTATGGGGTTGGAAGTTTTTTCCTGTGTATCTGACACTATTTGCTGTCATATCCACTTCTAACGTTTTTTTTATCGAGCATAGTTTGATTTCCCAAACTTCTTAACCACATTCTTGGGCATTTTGGATTGAAAACGATAGATATCCCCGCTAGGTTTGGGGATGGACGTTCTTTCCTGAGTAACTGACACTATTTGCTCTCATATCAACTTCTAACATGTTAGGTATTGAGCATAGTTTGATTTCCCAAACTCTTTATCCACATTCTTGGGCATTTTGGATTGAAAACGATAGATATCCCTGGTAGGTATGGGGATGGAAGATTTTTCCTGTGTATCTGACACTATTTGCTGTCATATCCACTTCTAACACTTTAGGTATCGAGCATAGTTTGATTTCCCAAACTTTTTATCCACACGTTTAGACATTTTGAATTGAAAGCGACAGACATCCCCGCTAGGTATGGGGATGGAAGTTTTTTCCTGTGTATCTGACACTATTTGCTGTCATATCCACTTCTAACATTTTAGGTATCGAGCATAGTTTGATTTCCCAAACTTTTTATCCTCATTCTTGGGCACTTTGGATTGAAAAAGATAGACATCCCCGCTAGGTTTGGGGATGGACGTTCTTTCCTGAGTAACTGACACTATTTGCTCTCATATCAATTTCTAACATGTTAGGTATTGAGCACAGTTTGATTTCCCAAACTCTTTATCCACATTCTTGGGCATATTGGATTGAAAACGAGAGACATCCCCGGTATGTATGAGGATGGAAGATTTTTCCTGTGTAACTGACACTATTTGCTGCGATATCCACTTTTAACATTTGAGGTATCGAGCATAGTTTGATTTTACAAATTTTTTATTTTAATTTTTGCTCATTTGGGCTTGAAAAAGATAGACATCCCCGCTAGGTATAGGGATGGAAGTATTTTCCTGTGTATCTGACACGATTTGCTGTCATATCCACTTCTAACTTTTTAGGTTTCGAGCATAGTTTGATTTCCCAAACTTTTTATCCCAATTTTTAGACACTCTGGATTGAAAACGACAGATATCTCCGCTAGGTATGGGGATGGAAGATTTTCCAGAGTAACTGACCCTATTGGCTGCGATATCCACATTTAAAATTTTAGGTATGGAGCATAGTTTGATTTTACAAATTTCTTATTTAAATTTTGGCTCATTTGGGTTTGAAAACGACAGACATCCACTCTAGGTATGGGGATGGAACTTTTTTCCTGTGTATCTGACACTATTTGCTGTCATATCCACTTCTAACATTTTAGGTATCGAGCATAGTTTGATTTCGCAAACTTTTTATCCACATTCTTCAGCATTTTGTAATGAAAACGATAGATACCCCGGTAGTTATGGGGTTGGAAGTTTTTTCCTGTGTACCTGACACTATTTGCTGTCATATCCACTTCTAACATTTTAGGTATCGATCATAGTTTGATTTCGCAAACTTTTTATCCACATTCTTCAGCATTTTGTAATGAAAACGATAGATACCCCGGTAGGTACGGGGATGGACGTTTTTTCCTGTGTATCTGAAACTATTTGCTGTCATATCTACTTCTAACATTTTAGGTATCGAGCATAGTTTGATTTCCCAAACTTTTTATCCACATTCTTCCGCATTTTGTATTGAAAACGATAGATACCCCGGTATGTATGGGGTTGGAAGTTTTTTCCTATGTATCTGACACTATTTGCTGTCATATCCACTTCTAACATTTTAGGTATCGAGCATAGTTTGATTTTCCAAACTTTTTATCCACATTCTTCAGCATTTTGTAATGAAAACGATAGATACCCCGGTAGGTACGGGGATGGACGTTTTTTCCTGTGTATCTGAAACTATTTGCTGTCATATCTACTTCTAACATTTTAGGTATCGAGCATAGTTTGATTTCCCAAACTTTTTATCCACATTCTTCCGCATTTTGTATTGAAAACGATAGATACCCCGGTATGTATGGGGTTGGAAGTTTTTTCCTATGTATCTGACACTATTTGCTGTCATATCCACTTCTAACATTTTAGGTATCGAGCATAGTTTGATTTCCCAAACTTTTTATCCACTTTCTGAAGCATTTTGGATTGAAAAAGATAGACATCCCCTGTAGGTTTGGGGATGGACGGTTTTTCCTGAGTAACTGACACTATTTTCTGCGATATCCCCTTTAAAAGATTTAGGTATCGAGCATAGTTTGATTTTACAAATTTTTTATTTAAATTTTGGCTCATTTGGGCTTGAAAACGACAGACATCCACTCTAGGTATGGGGATGGAACTTTTTTCCTGTGTATCTGACACTATTTGCTGTCATATCCACTTCTAACATTTTGGGTATCGAGCATAGTTTGATTTTACAACCTTTTTATCCACATTTTTAGACATTTTGGATTGAAAACGATAGATATCCCCGGTAGGTATGGGGATGGAAGTTTTTTCCCGAGTAACTGACACTATTTGCTGCGATATCCAGATTTAAAATTTTAGGTATGGAGCATAGTTTGATTTTACAAATTTCATATTTAAATTTTGGCTCATTTGGGCTTGAAAACGACAGACATCCACTCTAGTTATGGGGATGGAACTTTTTTCCTGTGTATCTGACACTATTTGCTGTCATATCCACTTCTAACATTTTAGGTATCGAGCATAGTTTGATTTCCCAAACTTTTTATCCACATTCTTGGGGATTTTGGATTGAAAACGATAGATATCCCAGGTAGGTATGGGGATGGAAGTTTTTTCCTGAGTAACTGACACTATTAGCTGCGATACCCACTTTTAATTAATAGGTATCGAGCATTGCTTGATTTTACAACCTTTTCATCCACATTCTTGGGCACTTTGGATTGAAAACGATAGATATCCCCGGTAGGTACGGGGATGGACGTTTTTTCCTGTGTATCTGAAACTATTTGCTGTCATATCTACTTTTCACATTTTAGCTATCGAGCATAGTTTGATTTCCCAAACTTTTTATCCACATTCTTCAGCATTTTGTATTGAAAACGATAGATACCCCGGTAGTTATGGGGTTGGAAGTTTTTTCCTGTGTATCTGACACTATTTGCTGTCATATCCACTTCTAACGTTTTTTTTATAGAGCATAGTTTGATTTCCCAAACTTTTTAACCACATTCCTGGGCATTTTGGATTGAAAACGAAAGATATCCCCGGTAGGTTTGGGGGTGGACGGTTTTTCCTGAGTAACTGACACTATTTGCTGTCATAACTACTTCTAACATTTTAGGTATCGAGCATAGTTTGATTTCCCAAACTTTTTATCCACATTCTTGGGCATTTTGGATTGAAAACGATAGATATCCCCGGTAGGTATGGGGATGGACGATTTTTCCTGTATTTCTGACACTATTTGCTGTCATATCAACTTCTAACATGTTAGGTATCGAGCATAGTTTGATTTTACAAAATTTTTATTTTAATTTTTGCTCATTTGGGCTTGAAAACGACAGACATCCACTCTATGTATGGGGATGGAACTTTTTTCCTGTGTATCTGACACTATTTGCTGTCATATCCACTTCTAACATTTTGGGTATCGAGCATAGTTTGATTTCCCAAACTTTTTATCCCCATTTTTAGACACTTTGGATTGAAAACGACAGATATCTCCGCTAGGTATGGGGATGGAAGTTTTTTCCTGTGTATCTGACACTATTTGCTGTCATATCCACATTTAAAATTTTAGGTATGGAGCATAGTTTGATTTTACAAATTTCTTATTTAAATTTTGGCTCATTTGGGTTTGAAAACGACAGACATCCACTCTAGGTATGGGGATGGAACTTTTTTCCTGTGTATCTGACACTATTTGCTGTCATATCCACTTCTAACATTTTAGGTATCGAGCATAGTTTGATTTCCCAAACTTTTTATCCACATTCTTCAGCATTTTGTAATGAAAACGATAGATACCCCGGTAGTTATGGGGTTGGAAGTTTTTTCCTGTGTATCTGACACTATTTGCTGTCATATCTACTTCTAACATTTTAGGTATCGAGCATAGTTTGATTTCCCAAACTTTTTATCCACATTCTTGGGGATTTTGGATTGAAAACGATAGATATCCCCGGTAGGTATGGGGATGGAAGTTTTTTCCAGAGTAACTGACCCTATTTGCTGCGATATCCACTTTTAAAATAATAGGTATCGAGCATAGTTTGATTTTACAACCTTTTTATCCACATTTTTAGACATTTTGGATTGAAAACGATAGATATCCCCGGTAGGTATGGGGATGGAATTTTTTTCCTGTGTATCTGACACTATTTGCTGTCATATCTACTTCTAACATTTTAGGTATCGAGCATAGTTTGATTTCCCAAATTTTTATCCACATTCTTCTGAATTTTGTATTGAAAACGATAGATTCCCCGGTAGTTATGGGGTTGGAAGTTTTTTCCTGTGTATCTGACACTATTTGCTGTCATATCCACTTCTAACATTTTAGGTATCGAGCATAGTTTGATTTCCCAAACTTTTTATCCACATTTTTAGACACTTTGGATTGAAAACGACAGATATCTCCGCTAGGTATGGGGATCAAAGTTTTTTCCCGTGAAACTGAAGCTATTTGCTGTCATATCTACTTTTCACATTTTAGGTATCGATCATAGTTTGATTTCCCAAACTTTTTATCCACATTCTTCAGCATTTTGTAATGAAAACGATAGATACCCCGGTAGTTATGGGGTTGGAAGTTTTTTCCTGTGTATCTGACACTATTTGCTGTCATATCTACTTCTAACATTTTAGGTATCGAGCATAGTTTGATTTCCCAAACATTTTATCCACTTTCTTAAGCATTTTGGATTGAAAACGAAACACATCCCCGCTAAGTATGGGGATGGAAGTATTTTCCCGAGTAACTGACACTATTAGCTATGATATCCACTTTTAAAATTTTAGGTATCGAGCATAGTTTGATTTCCCAAACTTTTTATCCACATTCTTAAGCATTTTGGATTGAAAACGATAGATATCCCCGGTAGGTATGGGGATGGAAGTTTTTTCCCGAGTAACTGACACTATTAGCTATGATATCCACATTTAAAATTTTAGGTATGGAGCATAGTTTGATTTTACAAATTTCTTATTTAAATTTTGGCTCATTTGGGCCTGAAATCGACAGACATCCACTCTAGTTATGGGGATGGAACTTTCTTCCTGTGTATCTGAAACTATTTGCTGCGATATCCACTTTAAAAGTTTTAGGTATCGAGCTTAGTTTGATTTTCCAAACTTTTTATCCACATTCTTGGGCATTTTGGATTGAAAACGATAGATATCCCCGGTAGGTATGGGGATGGACGATTTTTCCTGTGTGTCTGACACTATTTGCTGTCATATCCACTTCTAACATATTAGATATCGAGCATAGTTTGATTTCCCAAACTTTTTATCCACATTCTTGGGCACTTTGGATTGAAAACTATAGACATCCCCGCTAGGCATGGGGATGTAAGTTTTTTCCCGAGTAACTGACCCTATTTGCTGCGATATCCACTTTTAAAATTTTAGGTATGGAGCATAGTTTGATTTTACAAATTTCTTATTTAAATTTTGGCTCATTTGGGTTTGAAAACGACAGACATCCACTCTAGGTATGGGGATGGAACTTTTTTCCTGTGTATCTGACACTATTTGCTGTCATATCCACTTCTAACATTTTAGGTATCGAGCATAGTTTGATTTCCCAAACTTTTTATCCACATTTTTAGACACTTTGGATTGAAAACGACAGATATCTCCGCTAGGTATGGGGATGGAAGTTTTTTCCAGAGTAACTGACCCTATTTGCTGCGATATCCACTTTTAAAATTTTAGGTATGGAGCATAGTTTGAATTTACAAATTTCTTATTTAAATTTTGGCTTATTTGGGCTTGAAAACGACAGACATCCACTCTAGGTATGGGGATGGAACTTTTTTCCTGTGTATCTGACACTATTTGCTGTCATATCCACTTCTAACATTTTAGGTATCGATCATAGTTTGATTTCCCAACCTTTTTATCCACATTCTTCAGCATTTTGTAATGAAAACGATAGATACCCCGGTAGTTATGGGGTTGGAAGTTTTTTCCTGTGTATCTGACACTATTTGCTGTCATATCTACTTCTAACATTTTAGGTATCGAGCATAGTTTGATTTCCCAAACTTTTTATCCACATTCTTGGGGATTTTGGATTGAAAACGATAGATATCCCCGGTAGGTATGGGGATGGAAGTTTTTTCCCGAGTAACTGACACTATTAGCTGCGATATCCACTTTTAATTAATAGGTATCGAGCATTGCTTGATTTTACAACCTTTTCATCCACATTCTTGGGCACTTTGGATTGAAAACGATAGATATCCCCGGTAGGTACGGGGATGGACGTTTTTTCCTGTGTATCTGAAACTATTTGCTGTCATATCTACTTCTAACATTTTAGGTATCGAGCATAGTTTGATTTCCCAAACTTTTTATCCACATTCTTCCGCATTTTGTATTGAAAACGATAGATACCCCGGTATGTATGGGGTTGGAAGTTTTTTCCTATGTATCTGACACTATTTGCTGTCATATCTACTTCTAACATTTTAGGTATCGAGCATAGTTTGATTTCCCAAACTTTTTATCCACATTCTTCCGCATTTTGTATTGAAAACGATAGATACCCCGGTATGTATGGGGTTGGAAGTTTTTTCCTATGTATCTGACACTATTTGCTGTCATATCCACTTCTAACATTTTAGGTATCGAGCATAGTTTGATTTCCCAAACTTTTTATCCACATTCTTCCGCATTTTGTATTGATAACGATAGATACCCCGGTATGTATGGGGTTGGAAGTTTTTTCCTATGTATCTGACACTATTTGCTGTCATATCCACTTATATCATTTTAGGTATCGAGCATAGTTTGTTTTCCCAAACATTTTATCCACATTTTTAGACACTTTGGATTGAAAACGACAGATAGCTCCGCTAGGTATGGGGATGGAAGTTTTTTCCCGTGAAACTGAAACTATTTGCTGCCATATCGACTTCTAAGATTTTAGGTATCGCGCATACTTTGATTTCCCAAGCTTTTTATTTAAATTTTTGGGCATTTTGGAAAGAAGACGACAAACATCCATGCTAGGAATGGGGTTGGAAGTTTTTTCCTGAGTAACTGACACTATTTGCTGCGATATCCACTTTAAAAAATTTAGGTATCGAGCATAGTTTGATTTTACAACCTTTTTATCCACATTTTTAGACATTTTGGATTGAAGACAATAGATATCCCCGGTAGGTATGGGGATGGAAGTATTTTCCTGTGTATCTGACACTATTTGCTGTCATATCTACTTTTCACATTTTAGGTATCGATCATAGTTTGATTTCCCAAACTTTTTATCCACATTCTTCAGCATTTTGTATTGAAAACGATAGATACCCCGGTAGTTATGGGGTTGGAAGTTTTTTCCTGTGTATCTGACACTATTTGCTGTCATATCTACTTCTAACATTTTAGGTATCGAGCATAGTTTGATTTCCCAAACTTTTTATCCACATTCTTCCGCATTTTGTATTGAAAACGATAGATACCCCGGTATGTATGGGGTTGGAAGTTTTTTCCTATGTATCTGACACTATTTGCTGTCATATCCACTTCTAACATTTTGGGTATCGAGCATAGTTTGATTTCCCAAACTTTTTATCCACATTCTTCAGCATTTTGTAATGAAAACGATAGATACCCCGGTAGTTATGGGGTTGGAAGTTTTTTCCTGTGTATCTGACACTATTTGCTGTCATATCTACTTCTAACATTTTAGGTATCGAGCATAGTTTGATTTCCCAAACTTTTTATCCACATTCTTGGGGATTTTGGATTGAAAACGATAGATATCCCCGGTAGGTATGGGGATGGAAGTTTTTTCCCGAGTAACTGACACTATTAGCTGCGATATCCACTTTTAATTAATAGGTATCGAGCATTGCTTGATTTTACAACCTTTTCATCCATATTCTTGGGCACTTTGGATTGAAAACGATAGATATCCCCGGTAGGTACGGGGATGGACGTTTTTTCCTGTGTATCTGAAACTATTTGCTGTCATATCAACTTCTAACATGTTAGGTATTGAGCATAGTTTGATTTCCCAAAAAGTTTATCCACATTCTTCAGCATTTTGTATTGAAAACGATAGATACCCCGGTATGTATGGGGTTGGAAGTTTTTTCCTATGTATCTGACACTATTTGCTGTCATATCCACTTCTAACATTTTAGGTATCGAGCATAGTTTGATTTCCCAAACTTTTTATCCACATTTTTAGACACTTTGGATTGAAAACGACAGATATCTCCGCTAGGTATGGGGATGGAAGTTTTTTCCAGAGTAACTGACCCTATTTGCTGCGATATCCACTTTTAAAATTTTAGGTATGGAGCATAGTTTGATTTTACAAATTTCTTATTTAAATTTTGGCTCATTTGGGTTTGAAAACGACAGACATCCACTCTAGGTATGGGGATGGAACTTTTTTCCTGTGTATCTGACACTATTTGCTGTCATATCCACTTCTAACATTTTAGGTATCGAGCATAGTTTGATTTCCCAAACTTTTTATCCACATTCTTCAGCATTTTGTAATGAAAACGATAGATACCCCGGTAGTTATGGGGTTGGAAGTTTTTTCCTGTGTATCTGACACTATTTGCTGTCATACCTACTTCTAACATTTTAGGTATCGAGCATAGTTTGATTTCCCAAACTTTTTATCCACATTCTTGGGGATTTTGGATTGAAAACGATAGATATCCCCGGTAGGTATGGGGATGGAAGTTTTTTCCCGAGTAACTGACACTATTAGCTGCGATATCCACTTTTAATTAATAGGTATCGAGCATAGTTTGATTTTACAACCTTTTTATCCACATTTTTAGACATTTTGGATTGAAAACGATAGATATCCCCGGTAGGTATGGGGATGGAATTTTTTTCCTGTGTATCTGACACTATTTGCTGTCATATCTACTTCTAACATTTTAGGTATCGAGCATAGTTTGATTTCCCAAATTTTTATCCACATTCTTCTGAATTTTGTATTGAAAACGATAGATTCCCCGGTAGTTATGGGGTTGGAAGTTTTTTCCTGTGTATCTGACACTATTTGCTGTCATATCCACTTCTAACATTTTAGGTATCGAGCATAGTTTGATTTCCCAAACTTTTTATCCACATTTTTAGACACTTTGGATTGAAAACGACAGATAGCTCCGCTAGGTATGGGGATGAAAGTTTTTTCCCGTGAAACTGAAGCTATTTGCTGTCATATCTACTACTAACACTTTAGATATCGAGCATAGTATGATTTCCCAAACTTTACCTCCACATACTTCAGCACTTTGAATTCAAAACGATAGATACCCCGGTAGTTATGGGGTTGGAAGTTTTTTCCTGTGTATCTGACACTATTTGCTGTCATATCTACTTCTAACATTTTAGGTATCGAGCATAGTTTGATTTCCCAAACATTTTATCCACTTTCTTAAGCATTTTGGATTGAAAACGAAACACATCCCCGCTAGGTATAGGGATGGAAGTATTTTCCCGAGTAACTGACACTATTAGCTATGATATCCACTTTTAAAATTTTAGGTATCGAGCATAGTTTGATTTCCCAAACTTTTTATCCACATTCTTAAGCATTTTGGATTGAAAACGATAGATATCCCCGGTAGGTATGGGGATGGAAGTTTTTTCCCGAGTAACTGACACTATTAGCTATGATATCCACTTTTAAAATTTTAGGTATCGAGCATAGTTTGATTTTACAAATTTCTTATTTCAATTTTGGCTCATTTGGGCCTGAAATCGACAGACATCCACTCTAGTTATGGGGATGGAACTTTCTTCCTGTGTATCTGAAACTATTTGCTGCGATATCCACTTTAAAAGTTTTAGGTATCGAGCTTAGTTTGATTTTCCAAACTTTTTATCCACATTCTTGGGCATTTTGGATTGAAAACGATAGATATCCCCGGTAGGTATGGGGACGGAAGTTTTTTCCTGTGTGTCTGACACTATTTGCTGTCATATCCACTTCTAACATTTTAGGTATCGAGCATAGTTTGATTTCCCAAACTTTTTATCCACATTCGTGGGCACTTTGGATTGAAAACGATAGACATCCCCGGTAGGTAGGGGATGGAAGTTTTTTCCAGAGTAACTGACCCTATTTGCTGCGATATCCACTTTTAAAATTTTAGGTATGGAGCATAGTTTGATTTTACAAATTTCTTATTTAAATTTTGGCTCATTTGGGTTTGAAAACGACAGACATCCACTCTAGGTATGGGGATGGAACTTTTTTCCTGTGTATCTGACACTATTTGCTGTCATATCCACATCTAACATTTTAGGTATCGAGCATAGTTTGATTTCCCAAACTTTTTATCCACATATATAGACACTTTGGATTGAAAACGACAGACATCTCCGCTAGGTATGGGGATGGAAGTTTTTTCCAGAGTAACTGACCCTATTTGCTGCGATATCCACTTTTAAAATTTTAGGTATGGAGCATAGTTTGAATTTACAAATTTCTTATTTAAATTTTGGCTTATTTGGGCTTGAAAACGACAGACATCCACTCTAGGTATGGGGATGGAACTTTTTTCCTGTGTATCTGACACTATTTGCTGTCATATCCACTTCTAACATTTTAGGTATCGATCATAGTTTGATTTCCCAACCTTTTTATCCACATTCTTCAGCATTTTGTAATGAAAACGATAGATACCCCGGTAGTTATGGGGTTGGAAGTTTTTTCCTGTGTATCTGACACTATTTGCTGTCATATCTACTTCTAACATTTTAGGTATCGAGCATAGTTTGATTTCCCAAACTTTTTATCCACATTCTTGGGGATTTTGGATTGAAAACGATAGATATCCCCGGTAGGTATGGGGATGGAAGTTTTTTCCCGAGTAACTGACACTATTAGCTGCGATATCCACTTTTAATTAATAGGTATCGAGCATTGCTTGATTTTACAACCTTTTCATCCACATTCTTGGGCACTTTGGATTGAAAACGATAGATATCCCCGGTAGGTACGGGGATGGACGTTTTTTCCTGTGTATCTGAAACTATTTGCTGTCATATCTACTTCTAACATTTTAGGTATCGAGCATAGTTTGATTTCCCAAACTTTTTATCCACATTCTTCCGCATTTTGTATTGAAAACGATAGATACCCCGGTATGTATGGGGTTGGAAGTTTTTTCCTGTGTATCTGACACTATTTGCTGTCATAACTACTTCTAACATTTTAGGTATCGAGCATAGTTTGATTTCCCAAACTTTTTATCCACATTCTTCCGCATTTTGTATTGAAAACGATAGATACCCCGGTATGTATGGGGTTGGAAGTTTTTTCCTATGTATCTGACACTATTTGCTGTCATATCCACTTCTAACATTTTAGGTATCGAGCATAGTTTGATTTCCCAAACTTTTTATCCACATTCTTCCGCATATTGTATTGAAAACGATAGATACCCCGGTATGTATGGGGTTGGAAGTTTTTTCCTGTGTATCTGACACTATTTGCTGTCATATCCACTTATATCATTTTAGGTATCGAGCATAGTTTGTTTTCCCAAACATTTTATCCACATTTTTAGACACTTTGGATTGAAAACGACAGATAGCTCCGCTAGGTATGGGGATGGAAGTTTTTTCCCGTGAAACTGAAACTATTTGCTGCCATATCGACTTCTAAGATTTTAGGTATCGCGCATACTTTGATTTCCCAAGCTTTTTATTTAAATTTTTGGGCATTTTGGAAAGAAGACGACAAACATCCATGCTAGGAATGGGGTTGGAAGTTTTTTCCTGAGTAACTGACACTATTTGCTGCGATATCCACTTTAAAAAATTTAGGTATCGAGCATAGTTTGATTTTACAACCTTTTTATCCACATTTTTAGACATTTTGGATTGAAGACAATAGATATCCCCGGTAGGTATGGGGATGGAAGTATTTTCCTGTGTATCTGACACTATTTGCTGTCATATCTACTTTTCACATTTTAGGTATCGATCATAGTTTGATTTCCCAAACTTTTTATCCACATTCTTCAGCATTTTGTATTGAAAACGATAGATACCCCGGTAGTTATGGGGTTGGAAGTTTTTTCCTGTGTATCTGACACTATTTGCTGTCATATCTACTTCTAACATTTTAGGTATCGAGCATAGTTTGATTTCCCAAACTTTTTATCCACATTCTTCCGCATATTGTATTGAAAAAGATAGATACCCCGGTATGTATGGGGTTGGAAGTTTTTTCCTGAGTAACTGACACTATTTGCCGTCATATCCACTTCTAACATTTTGGGTATCGAGCATAGTTTGATTTCCCAAACTTTTTATCCACATTATTCAGCATTTTGTAATGAAAACGATAGATACCCCGGTAGTTATGGGGTTGGAAGTTTTTTCCTGTGTATCTGACACTATTTGCTGTCATATCTACTTCTAACATTTTAGGTATCGAGCATAGTTTGATTTCCCAAACTTTTTATCCACATTCTTGGGGATTTTGGATTGAAAACGATAGATATCCCCGGTAGGTATGGGGATGGAAGTTTTTTCCCGAGTAACTGACACTATTAGCTGCGATATCCACTTTTAATTAATAGGTATCGAGCATTGCTTGATTTTACAACCTTTTCATCCATATTCTTGGGCACTTTGGATTGAAAACGATAGATATCCCCGGTAGGTACGGGGATGGACGTTTTTTCCTGTGTATCTGAAACTATTTGCTGTCATATCTACTTCTAACATTTTAGGTATCGAGCATAGTTTGATTTCCCAAACTTTTTATCCACATTCTTGGGCATTTTGTATTGAAAACGATGGATACCCCTGTACGTATGAGGTTGGAAGTTTTTTCTTGTGTATCTGACACTATTTGCTGTCATATCCACTTCTAACATTTTGGGTATCGAGCATAGTTTGATTTCCCAAACTTTTTATCCACATTTTTAGACACTTTGGATTGAAAACGACAGATATCTCCGCTAGGTATGGGGATGGAAGTTTTTTCCAGAGTAACTGACCCTATTTGCTGCGATATCCACTTTTAAAATTTTAGGTATGGAGCATAGTTTGAATTTACAAATTTCTTATTTAAATTTTGGCTTATTTGGGCTTGAAAACGACAGACATCCACTCTAGGTATGGGGATGGAACTTTTTTCCTGTGTATCTGACACTATTTGCTGTCATATCCACTTCTAACATTTTAGGTATCGATCATAGTTTGATTTCCCAAACTTTTTATCCACATTCTTCAGCATTTTGTAATGAAAACGATAGATACCCCGGTAGTTATGGGGTTGGAAGTTTTTTCCTGTGTATCTGACACTATTTGCTGTCATATCTACTTCTAACATTTTAGGTATCGAGCATAGTTTGATTTCCCAAACTTTTTATCCACATTCTTGGGGATTTTGGATTGAAAACGATAGATATCCCCGGTAGGTATGGGGATGGAAGTTTTTTCCCGAGTAACTGACACTATTAGCTGCGATATCCACTTTTAATTAATAGGTATCGAGCATTGCTTGATTTTACAACCTTTTCATCCATATTCTTGGGCACTTTGGATTGAAAACGATAGATATCCCCGGTAGGTACGGGGATGGACGTTTTTTCCTGTGTATCTGAAACTATTTGCTGTCATATCTACTTCTAACATTTTAGGTATCGAGCATAGTTTGATTTCCCAAACTTTTTATCCACTTTCTTAAGCATTTTGGATTGAAAAAGATAGACATCCCCGGTAGTTATGGGGTTGTAAGTATTTTCCTGTGTATCTGACACTATTTGCTGCGATATCCACTTTTACAATTTTAGGTATCGAGCATAGTTTGATTTTACAACCTTTTTATCCACATTTTTAGACATTTTGGATTGAAAACGATAGATATCCCCGGTAGGTATGGGGATGGAATGTTTTTCCTGTGTATTTGACACTATTTGCTGTCATATCTACTTTTAACATTTTAGGTATCGAGCATAGTTTGATTTCCCAAACTTTTTATCCACATTCTTCAGCATTTTGTATTGAAAACGATAGATACCCCGCTAGGTATGGGGATGAAAGTTTTTTCCCGAGTAAATGACACTATTAGCTGCGATATCCACTTTTAAAATAACAGGTATCGAGCATTGCTTGATTTTACAACCTTTTCATCCACATTTTTAGACATTTTGGATTGAAAACGATAGATATCCCCGGAAGGTATGGGGATGGAAGTTTTTTTCCGAGTAACTGGCACTATTAGCTGCGATATCCACTTTTAAAATATTATGTATCGAGCATTGCTTGATTTTACAACCTTTTCATCCACATTCTTGGGCACTTTGGATTGAAAACGAAAGATATCCCCGGTAGGTACGGGGATGGAAGTTTTTTCCTGTGTATCTGAAACTATTTGCTGTCATATCAACTTCGAACATTTTAGGTATCGAGCATAGTTTGATTTCCCAAACTTTTTATCCACATTCTTAGGCATTTTGTATTGAAAACGATACATACCCCCGTACGTATGGGGTTGGCAGTTTTTTCCTGTGTATCTGATACTATTTTCTGTCATGTCCACTTCTAACATTTTAGGTATCGAGCAAAGTTTGATTTTCCAAACTTTTTATCCACATTCTTGGGCACTTTGGATTGAAAAAGATAGACATCCCCGGTAGGTTTGGGGATGGACGGTTTTTCCTGAGTAACTGACACTATTTGCTGCGATATTCACTTCAAAAGTTTTAGGTATCGAGCATAGTTTGATTTTACCAATTTTTTATTTAAATTTTGGCTCATTTGGGCTTGAAAACGAAAGACATTCCCTCTAGGTATGGGGATGGGAGTTTTTTCCTGTGTATCTGACACTATTTGCTGTCATATCCACTTCTAACATTTTAGGTATCGAGCATAGTTTGATTTCCCAAACTTTTTATCCACATTCATAGACACTTTGGATTGAAAACGACAGATATCTCCGCTAGGTATGGGGATGGAAGTTTTTTCCAGAGTAACTGACCCTATTTGCTGCGATATCCACTTTTAAAATTTTAGGTATGGAGCATAGTTTGAATTTACAAATTTCTTATTTAAATTTTGGCTTATTTGGGCTTGAAAACGACAGACATCCACTCTAGGTATGGGGATGGAACTTTTTTCCTGTGTATCTGACACTATTTGCTGTCATATCCACTTCTAACATTTTAGGTATCGATCATAGTTTGATTTTCCAAACTTTTTATCCACATTCTTCAGCATTTTGTAATGAAAACGATAGATACCCCGGTAGTTATGGGGTTGGAAGTTTTTTCCTGTGTATCTGACACTATTTGCTGTCATATCTACTTCTAACATTTTAGGTATCGAGCATAGTTTGATTTCCCAAACTTTTTATCCACATTCTTGGGGATTTTGGATTGAAAACGATAGATATCCCCGGTAGGTATGGGGATGGAAGTTTTTTCCCGAGTAACTGACACTATTAGCTGCGATATCCACTTTTAATTAATAGGTATCGAGCATAGTTTGATTTTACAACCTTTTTATCCACATTTTTAGACATTTTGGATTGAAAACGATAGATATCCCCGGTAGGTATGGGGATGGAATTTTTTTCCTGTGTATCTGACACTATTTGCTGTCATATCTACTTCTAACATTTTAGGTATCGAGCATAGTTTGATTTCCCAAATTTTTATCCACATTCTTCTGAATTTTGTATTGAAAACGATAGATTCCCCGGTAGTTATGGGGTTGGAAGTTTTTTCCTGTGTATCTGACACTATTTGCTGTCATATCCACTTCTAACATTTTAGGTATCGAGCATAGTTTGATTTCCCAAACTTTTTATCCACATTTTTAGACACTTTGGATTGAAAACGACAGATATCTCCGCTAGGTATGGGGATGGAAGTTTTTTCCCGTGAAACTGAAGCTATTTGCTGTCATATCTACTTCTAACATTTTAGGTATCGATCATAGTTTGATTTCCCAAACTTTTTATCCACATTCTTCAGCATTTTGTAATGAAAACGATAGATACCCCGGTAGTTATGGGGTTGGAAGTTTTTTCCTGTGTATCTGACACTATTTGCTGTCATATCTACTTCTAACATTTTAGGTATCGAGCATAGTTTGATTTCCCAAACATTTTATCCACTTTCTTAAGCATTTTGGATTGAAAACGAAACACATCCCCGCTAGGTATGGGGATGGAAGTATTTTCCCGAGTAACTGACACTATTAGCTATGATATCCACTTTTAAAATTTTAGGTATCGAGCATAGTTTGATTTCCCAAACTTTTTATCCACATTCTTACCAATTTTGGATTGAAAACGATAGATGTCCCCGGTAGGTATGGGGATGGAAGTTTTTTCCCGAGTAACTGACACTATTAGCTATGATATCCACATTTAAAATTTTAGGTATGGAGCATAGTTTGATTTTACAAATTTCTTATTTAAATTTTGGCTCATTTGGGTTTGAAATCGACAGACATCCACTCTAGTTATGGGGATGGAACTTTCTTCCTGTGTATCTGAAACTATTTGCTGCGATATCCACTTTAAAAGTTTTAGGTATCGAGCTTAGTTTGATTTTCCAAACTTTTTATCCACATTCTTGGGCATTTTGGATTGAAAACGATAGATATCCCCGGTAGGTTTGGGGACGGAAGGTTTTTCCTGTGTATCTGACACTATTTGCTGTCAAATCCACTTCTAACAAGTTAGATATCGAGCATAGTTTGATTTCCCAAACTTTTTATCCACATTTTTAGACACTTTGGATTCAAAATGATAGACATCCCCGGTAGGTATGGGGATGGAAGACTTTTCCTGAGTAACTGACACTATTTGCTGTCATATCCACTTCTAACATTTTAGGTATCGAGCATAGTTTGATTTCCCAAACATTTTATCCACATTTTTAGACATTTTGAATTGAAAACGACAGACATCCCCGCTAGGTATGGGGATGGAGGTTTTTTCCGAGTATCTGACACTATTTGCTGCGATATCCACTTTTAAAATTTTAGGTTTGTAGAATAGTTTTATTTTACAAATTTTTTATTTTATTTTTGGCTCATTTGGGTTTTAAACGACAGACATCCACTCTAGGTATGGGGATGGAACTTTTTTCCTGTGTATCTGACACTATTTGCTGTCATATCCACATCTAACATTTTAGGTATCGAGCATAGTTTGATTTCCCAAACTTTTTATCCACATTGTTAGACACTTTGGATTGAAAACGACAGATAGCTCCGCTAGGTATGGGGATGGAAGTTTTTTCCAGAGTAACTGACCCTATTTGCTGCGATCTCCACATTTAAAATTTTAGGTATGGAGTATAGTTTGAATTTACAAATTTCTTATTTAAATTTTGGCTTATTTGGGCTTGAAAACGACAGATATCTCCGCTAGGTATGGGGATGGAACTTTTCCCTGTGTATCTGACACTATTTGCTGTCATATCCACTTCTAACATTTTAGGTATCGATCATAGTTTGATTTCGCAAACTTTTTATCCACATTCTTCAGCATTTTGTAATGAAAACGATAGATACCCCGGTAGTTATGGGGTTGGAAGTTTTTTCCTGTGTATCTGACACTATTTGCTGTCATATCTACTTCTAACATTTTAGGTATCGAGCATAGTTTGATTTCCCAAACTTTTTATCCACATTCTTGGGGATTTTGGATTGAAAACGATAGATATCCCCGGTAGGTATGGGGATGGAAGTTTTTTCCCGAGTAACTGACACTATTAGCTGCGATATCCACTTTTAATTAATAGGTATCGAGCATTGCTTGATTTTACAACCTTTTCATCCACATTCTTGGGCACTTTGGATTGAAAACGATAGATATCCCCGGTAGGTACGGGGATGGACGTTTTTTCCTGTGTATCTGAAACTATTTGCTGTCATATCTACTTCTAACATTTTAGGTATCGAGCATAGTTTGATTTCCCAAACTTTTTATCCACATTCTTCCGCATTTTGTATTGAAAACGATAGATACCCCGGTATGTATGGGGTTGGAAGTTTTTTCCTGTGTATCTGACACTATTTGCTGTCATATCCACTTCTAACATTTTAGGTATCGAGCATAGTTTGATTTCCCAAATTTTTATCCACATTCTTCTGAATTTTGTATTGAAAACGATAGATTCCCCGGTAGTTATGGGGTTGGAAGTTTTTTCCTGTGTATCTGACACTATTTGCTGTCATATCCACTTCTAACGTTTTTTTTATCGAGCATAGTTTGATTTCCCAAACTTTTTATCCACATTCTTGGGCACTTTGGATTGAAAACGATAGACATTCCCGGTAGGTATGGGGATGGAAGTTTTTTCCTGAGTAACTGACACTATTTGCTGCGATATCCACTATTACAATTTTAGGTATCGAGCATAGTTTGATTTTACAAATTTTTCATTTAAATTTTGGCTCATTTGGGCTTGAAAACGACAGACATCCACTCTAGGTATGGGGATGGAACTTTTTTCCTGTGTATCTGACACTATTTGCTGTCATATCCACTTATATCATTTTAGGTATCGAGCATAGTTTGTTTTCCCAAACATTTTATCCACATTTTTAGACACTTTGGATTGAAAACGACAGATAGCTCCGCTAGGTATGGGGATGGAAGTTTTTTCCCGTGAAACTGAAACTATTTGCTGCCATATCGACTTCTAAGATTTTAGGTATCGCGCATACTTTGATTTCCCAAGCTTTTTATTTAAATTTTTGGGCATTTTGGAAAGAAGACGACAAACATCCATGCTAGGAATGGGTTTGGAAGTTTTTTTCCTGAGTAACTGACACTATTTGCTGCGATATCCACTTTAAAAAATTTAGGTATCGAGCATAGTTTGATTTTACAAGCTTTTTATCCAGGTTTTTAGACATTTTGGATTGAAGACAATAGATATCCCCGGTAGGTATGGGGATGGAAGTATTTTCCTGTGTATCTGACACTATTTGCTGTCATATCTACTTCCAACATTTTAGGTATCGATCATAGTTTGATTTCCCAAACTTTTTATCCACAGTCTTCAGCATTTTGTAATGAAAACGATAGATACCCCGGTAGTTATGGGGTTGGAAGTTTTTTCCTGTGTATGTGACACTATTTGCTGTCATATCTACTTCTAACATGTTAGGTATCGAGCATAGTTTGATTTCCCAAACTTTTTATCCACATTCTTCCGCATTTTGTATTGAAAACGATAGATACCCCGGTATGTATGGGGTTGGAAGTTTTTTCCTATGTATCTGACACTATTTGCTGTCATATCCACTTCTAACATTTTAGGTATCGAGCATAGTTTGATTTCCCAAACTTTTTATCCACATTCTTCAGTAATTTGTATTGAAAACGATAGATTCCCCGGTAGTTATGGGGTTGGAAGTTTTTTCCTGTGTATGTGACCCTATTTGCTGTCATATCTACTTCTAACATTTTAGGTATCGAGCATAGTTTGATTTCCCAAACTTTTTATCCACTTTCTTGGGGATTTTGGATTGAAAACGATAGATATCCCCGGTAGGTATGGGGATGGAAGTTTTTTCCCGAGTAACTGACACTATTAGCTGCGATATCCACTTCTAATTAATAGGTATCGAGCATTGCTTGATTTTACAACCTTTTCATTAACATTCTTGGGCACTTCGGATTGAAAACGATAGTTATCCCCGGTAGGTACGGGGATGGACGTTTTTTCCTGTGTATCTGAAACTATTTGCTGTCATATCTACTTCTAACATGTTAGGTATCGAGCATAGTTTGATTTCCCAAACTTTTTATCCACATTCTTCCGCATTTTGTATTGAAAACGATAGATACCCCGGTATGTATGGGGTTGGAAGTTTTTTCCTATGTATCTGACACTATTTGCTGTCATATCCACTTCTAACATTTTAGGTATCGAGCATAGTTTGATTTCCCAAACTTTTTATCCACATTCTACAGCAATTTGTAATGAAAACGATAGGAACCCCGTTAGGGATGGGGTTGGAAGTTTTTTCCTGTGTATCTGACATTATTTGCTGTCATATCTACTTCTAAAATTTTAGGTATCGAGCATAGTTTGATTTCCCAAACTTTTTATCCACTTTCTTGGGGATTTTGGATTGAAAACGATAGATATCCCCGGTAGGTATGGGGATGGAAGTTTTTTCCCGAGTAACTGACACTATTAGCTGCGATATCCACTTCTAATTAATAGGTATCGAGCATTGCTTGATTTTACAACCTTTTCATTAACATTCTTGGGCACTTTGGATTGAAAACGATAGATATCTCCGGTAGGTACGGGGATGGACGTTTTTTCCTGTGTATCTGAAACTATTTGCTGTCATAACTACTTCTAACATATTAGGTATCGAGCATAGTTTGATTTCCCAAACATTTTATCCACATTCTTAGGCATTTTGTATTGAAAACGATGGATACCCCTGTACGTATGAGGTTGGAAGTTTTTTCTTGTGTATCTGACACTATTTGCTGTCATATCCACGTTTAAAATTTTAGGTATTGAGCATAGTTTGATTTTCCATACTTTTTATCCACATTCTTGGGCACTTTGGATTGAAAACGATAGATATCCCCGGTAGGTAGGGGATGGAAGTTTTTTCCTGAGTAACTGACACTATTTGCTGCGATATACACTTTTAATTAATAGGTATCGAGCATTGCTTGATTTTACAACCTTTTCATCCATATTCTTGGGCACTTTGGATTGAAAACGATAGATATCCCCGGTAGGTACGGGGATGGACGTTTTTTCCTGTGTATCTGAAACTATTTGCTGTCATATCTACTTCTAACATTTTAGGTATCGAGCATAGTTTGATTTCCCAAACTTTTTATCCACATTCTTCCGCATTTTGTATTGAAAACGATAGATACCCCGGTATGTATGGGGTTGGAAGTTTTTTCCTATGTATCTGACACTATTTGCTGTCATATCCACTTCTAACATTTTGGGTATCGAGCATAGTTTGATTTCCCAAACTTTTTATCCACATTTTTAGACACTTTGGATTGAAAACGACAGATATCTCCGCTAGGTATGGGGATGGAAGTTTTTTCCAGAGTAACTGACCCTATTTGCTGCGATATCCACATTTAAAATTTTAGGTATGGAGCATAGTTTGATTTTACAAATTTCTTATTTAAATTTTGGCTCATTTGGGTTTGAAAACGACAGACATCCACTCTAGGTATGGGGATGGAACTTTTTCCTGTGTATCTGACACTATTTGCTGTCATATCCACTTCTAACATTTTAGGTATCGAGCATAGTTTGATTTCCCAAACTTTTTATCCACATTTTTAGACACTTTGGATTGAAAACGACAGATATCTCCGCTAGGTATGGGGATGGAAGTTTTTTCCAGAGTAACTGACCCTATTTGCTGCGATATCCACTTTTAAAATTTTAGGTATGGAGCATAGTTTGAATTTACAAATTTCTTATTTAAATTTTGGCTTATTTGGGCTTGAAAACGACAGACATCCACTCTAGGTATGGGGATGGAACTTTTTTCCTGTGTATCTGACACTATTTGCTGTCATATCCACTTCTAACATTTTAGGTATCGATCATAGTTTGATTTCCCAAACTTTTTATCCACATTCTTCAGCATTTTGTAATGAAAACGATAGATACCCCGGTAGTTATGGGGTTGGAAGTTTTTTCCTGTGTATCTGACACTATTTGCTGTCATATCTACTTCTAACATTTTAGGTATCGAGCATAGTTTGATTTCCCAAACTTTTTATCCACATTCTTGGGGATTTTGGATTGAAAACGATAGATATCCCCGGTAGGTATGGGGATGGAAGTTTTTTCCCGAGTAACTGACACTATTAGCTGCGATATCCACTTTTAATTAATAGGTATCGAGCATTGCTTGATTTTACAACCTTTTCATTCATATTCTTGGGCACTTTGGATTGAAAACGATAGATATCCCCGGTAGGTACGGGGATGGACGTTTTTTCCTGTGTATCTGAAACTATTTGCTGTCATATCTACTTCTAACATTTTAGGTATCGAGCATAGTTTGATTTCCCAAACATTTTATCCACATTCTTAGGCATTTTGTATTGAAAACGATGGATACCCCTGTACGTATGAGGTTGGAAGTTTTTTCTTGTGTATCTGACACTATTTGCTGTCATATCCACTTCTAACATTTTAGGTATCGAGCATAGTTTGATTTTCCAAACTTTTTATCCACATTCTTGGGCAATTTGGATTGAAAACGATAGAAATCCCCGGTAGTTATGGGGATGGACCTTTTTTCCTGTGTATCTGAAACTATTTGCTGTCATATCTACTTCTAACACTTTAGATATCGAGCATAGTTTGATTTCCCAAACTTTTTATCCACATTCTTCAGCATTTTGTATTGAAAACGATAGATACCCCGGTAGTTATGGGGTTGGAAGTTTTTTCCTGTGTATCTGACACTATTTGCTGTCATATCCACTTCTAACGTTTTTTTTATCGAGCATAGTTTGATTTCCCAAACTTTTTATCCACATTCTTGGGCACTTTGGATTGAAAACGATAGACATTCCCGGTAGGTATGGGGATGGAAGTTTTTTCCCGAGTAACTGACACTATTTGCTGCGATATCCACTTTTAAAATTTTAGGTATCGAGCATAGATTGATTTTACAACCTTTTTATCCACATTCTTGGGGATTTTGGATTGAAAACGATAGATATCCCCGGAAGGTATGGGGATGGAAGTTTTTTTCCGAGTAACTGGCACTATTAGCTGCGATATCCACTTTTAAAATATTAGGTATCGAGCATTGCTTGATTTTACAACCTTTTCATCCACATTCTTGGGCACTTTGGATTGAAAACGATAGATATCCCCGGTAGGTATGGGGATGGAAGTTTTTTCCTGTGTATCTGACACTATTTGCTGTCATATCAACTTCGAACATTTTAGGTATCGAGCATAGTTTGATTTCCCAAACTTTTTATCCACATTCTTAGGCATTTTCTATTGAAAACGATAGATACCCCCGTACGTTTGGGGTTGGAAGTTTTTTCCTGTGTATCTGACACTATTTGCTGTCATGTTCACTTCTAACATTTTAGGTATCGAGCATAGTTTGATTTTCCAAACTTTTTATCCACATTCTTGGGCATTTTGGATTGAAAACGATAGATATCCCCGGTAGGTATGGGGATGGAAGTTTTTTCCTGAGTAACTGACACTATTTGCTGCGATATCCACTTTTAATTAATAGGTATCGAGCATTGCTTGATTTTACAACCTTTTCATCCATATTCTTGGGCACTTTGGATTGAAAACGATAGATATCCCCGGTAGGTACGGGGATGGACGTTTTTTCCTGTGTATCTGAAACTATTTGCTGTCATATCTACTTCTAACATTTTAGGTATCGAGCATAGTTTGATTTCCCAAACTTTTTATCCACATTCTTCCGCATTTTGTATTGAAAACGATAGATACCCCGGTATGTATGGGGTTGGAAGTTTTTTCCTATGTATCTGACACTATTTGCTGTCATATCCACTTCTAACATTTTGGGTATCGAGCATAGTTTGATTTCCCAAACTTTTTATCCACATTTTTAGACACTTTGGATTGAAAACGACAGATATCTCCGCTAGGTATGGGGATGGAAGTTTTTTCCAGAGTAACTGACCCTATTTGCTGCGATATCCACTTTTAAAATTTTAGGTATGGAGCATAGTTTGATTTTACAAATTTCTTATTTAAATTTTTGCTCATTTGGGTTTGAAAACGACAGACATCCACTCTAGGTATGGGGATGGAACTTTTTTCCTGTGTATCTGACACTATTTGCTGTCATATCCACTTCTAACATTTTAGGTATCGAGCATAGTTTGATTTCCCAAACTTTTTATCCACATTTTTAGACACTTTGGATTGAAAACGACAGATATCTCCGCTAGGTATGGGGATGGAAGTTTTTTCCAGAGTAACTGACCCTATTTGCTGCGATATCCACTTTTAAAATTTTAGGTATGGAGCATAGTTTGAATTTACAAATTTCTTATTTAAATTTTGGCTTATTTGGGCTTGAAAACGACAGACATCCACTCTAGGTATGGGGATGGAACTTTTTTCCTGTGTATCTGACACTATTTGCTGTCATATCCACTTCTAACATTTTAGGTATCGATCATAGTTTGATTTTCCAAACTTTTTATCCACATTCTTCAGCATTTTGTAATGAAAACGATAGATACCCCGGTATGTATGGGGTTGGAAGTTTTTTCCTATGTATCTGACACTATTTGCTGTCATATCAACTTCGAACATTTTAGGTATCGAGCATAGTTTGATTTTCCTAACTTTTTATCTACATTCTTGGGGATTTTGGATTGAAAATGATAGATATCCACGGTAGGTATGGGGATGGAAGTTTTTTCCTGAGTAACTGACACTATTAGCTGCGATATCCACTTTTAATTAATAGGTATCGAGCATTGCTTGATTTTACAACCTTTTCATCCATATTCTTGGGCACTTTGGATTGAAAACGATAGATATCCCCGGTAGGTACGGGGATGGACGTTTTTTCCTGTGTATCTGAAACTATTTGCTGTCATATCTACTTCTAACATTTTAGGTATCGAGCATAGTTTGATTTCCCAAACTTTTTATCCACTTTCTTAAGCATTTTGGATTGAAAAAGATAGACATCCCCGGTAGTTATGGGGTTGTAAGTATTTTCCTGTGTATCTGACACTATTTGCTGCGATATCCACTTTTACAATTTTAGGTATCGAGCATAGTTTGATATTACAACCTTTTTATCCGCATTTTTAGACATTTTGGATTGAAAACGATAGATATCCCCGGTAGGTATGGGGATGTTTTTCCTGTGTATCTGACACTATTTGCTGTCACATCTACTTCTAACAATTTAGGTATCGAGCATAGTTTGATTTCCCAAACTTTTTATCCACATTTTTAGACATTTTGTATTGAAAATGACAGACATAACCGCTAGGTATGGGGATGGAGGTTTTTTCCGAGTATCTTACACTATTTGCTGCGAAATCCACTTTTAAAATTTTAGGTTTCGAGCATAGTTTGATTTTACAAATTTTTTATTTAAATTTTGGCTCATTTGGGCTTGAAAACGACAGACATCCACTCTAGTTATGGGGATGGAACTTTTTTCCTGTGTATCTGACACTATTTGCTGTCATATCCACTTCTAACATTTTAGGTATCGATCATAGTTTGATTTCGCAAACTTTTTATCCACATTCTTCAGCATTTTGTAATGAAAACGATAGATACCCCGGTAGTTATGGGGTTGGAAGTTTTTTCCTGTGTATCTGACACTATTTGCTGTCATATCTACTTCTAACATTTTAGGTATCGAGCATAGTTTGATTTCCCAAACTTTTTATCCACATTCTTGGGGATTTTGGATTGAAAACGATAGATATCCCCGGTAGGTATGGGGATGGAAGTTTTTTCCCGAGTAACTGACACTATTAGCTGCGATATCCACTTTTAATTAATAGGTATCGAGCATTGCTTGATTTTACAACCTTTTCATCCACATTCTTGGGCACTTTGGATTGAAAACGATAGATATCCCCGGTAGGTACGGGGATGGACGTTTTTTCCTGTGTATCTGAAACTATTTGCTGTCATATCTACTTCTAACATTTTAGGTATCGAGCATAGTTTGATTTCCCAAACTTTTTATCCACTTTCTTAAGCATTTTGGATTGAAAAAGATAGACATCCCCGGTAGTTATGGGGTTGTAAGTATTTTCCTGTGTATCTGACACTATTTGCTGCGATATCCACTTTTACAATTTTAGGTATCGAGCATAGTTTGATTTTACAACCTTTTTATCCACATTTTTAGACATTTTGGATTGAAAAGGATAGATATCCCCGCTAGTCATGGGGATGAAAGTTTTTTCCCGAGTAACTGACACTATTTGCTGTCATATCTACTTCTAACACTTTAGATATCGAGCATAGTTTGATTTCCCAAACTTTTTATCCACATTCTTCAGCATTTTGTATTGAAAACGATAGATACCCCGGTAGTTATGGGGTTGGAAGTTTTTTCCTGTGTATCTGACACTATTTGCTGTCATATCCACTTCTAACGTTTTTTTTATCGAGCATAGTTTGATTTCCCAAACTTTTTATCCACATTCTTGGGCACTTTGGATTGAAAACGATAGACATTCCCGGTAGGTATGGGGATGGAAGTTTTTTCCTGAGTAACTGACACTATTAGCTGCGATATCCACTTTTAAATTATTAGGTATCGAGCATTGCTTGATTTTACAACCTTTTTATACACATTTTTAGACATTTTGGATTGGAAACGATAGATATCCCTGGTAGGTATGGGGATGGAAGTTTTTTTCCGAGTAACTGGCACTATTAGCTGCGATAGCCACTTTTAAAATATTAGGTATCGAGCATTGCTTGATTTTACAACCTTTTCATCCACATTCTTGGGCACTTTGGATTGAAAACGATAGATATCCCCGGTAGGTATGGGGATGGAAGTTTTTTCCTGTGTATCTGACACTATTTGCTGTCATATCAACTTCGAACATTTTAGGTATCGAGCATAGTTTGATTTCCCAAACATTTTATCCACATTTTTAGATATTTTGTATTGAAAAAGATAGATACCCCCGTACGTATGGGGTTGGAAGTTTTTTCCTGTGTATCTGACACTATTTGCTGTCATGTCCACTTCTAACATTTTAGGTATCGAGTATAGTTTGATTTTCCAAACTTTTTATCCACATTCTTGGGCACTTTGGATTGAAAAAGATAGACAACCCCGGTAGGTTTGGGAATGGACGGTTTTTCCTGAGAAACTGACACTACTTGCTGCGATATTCACTTTAAAAGTTTTAAGTATCGAGCATAGTTTGATTTTACGAATTTCTTATTTAAATTTTGGCTCATTTGGGCTTGAAAACGAAAGACATTCCCTCTAGGTATGGGGATGGGAGTTTTTTCCTGTGTATCTGACACTATTTGCTGTCATATCTACTTCTAACATTTTAAGTATCAAGTATAGATTGACTTCCCAAACTTTTTATCCACATTCTTCAGCATTTTGTATTGAAAACGATAGATACCCCGGTAGTTATGGGGATGGAAGTTTTTCCTGTGTATCTGACACTATTTGCTGCGATATCCACTTCTAAAATTTTAGGTATCGAGCATAGTTTGATATCACAACCTTTTTATCCGAATTTTTAGACATTTTGGATTGAAAAAGACAGACATCCCCGCTAGGTATGGGGATGGAAGTGTTTTCCCGAGCAACTGACACTATTTGCTGCGATATCCACTTTTAAAATTTTAGGTATCGAGCATAGTTTGATTTTACGAATTTCTTATTTAAATTTTGGCTCATTTGGGCTTGAAAACGAAAGACATTCCCTCTAGGTATGGGGATGGAAGTTTTTTCCTGTGTATCTGACACTATTTGCTGCGATATCCACTTTTACAATTTTAGGTATCGAGGATAGTTTGATATTACAACCTTTTTATCCACATTTTTAGACATTTTGGATTAAAAAGGCAGACATCCCCGCTAGGTATGGGGATGGAAGTTTTTTCCCGAGTAACTGACACTATTTGCTGCGATATCCACTTTTAAAATTTTAGGTATCGAGCATAGTTTGATTTTACAAATTTTTTATTTAAATTTTGGCTCATTTGGGCTTGAAAACGACAGACATCCACTCTAGGTATGGGGTTGGAACTTTTTACTGCGTATCTGACACTATTTGCTGTCATATCCACTTCTAACATTTTAGGTATCGAGCATAGTTTGATTTCCCAAACGTTTTATCCACATTTTTAGACACTTTGGATTAAAAACTACAGACATCCCCTCTAGGTATGGAGATGAAAGTTTTTTCCCGTGAAACTGACACTATTTGCTGCCATATCGACTTCTAAGATTTTAGGTATCGCGCATACTTTGATTTCCCAAGCAATTTTTTAAATTTTTGGGCATTTTGGAAAGAAGACGACAAACATCCATGCTAGGAATGGGGATGAAAGACCTTTCCCGCGTATTTGACACAATTAGCTTCAATATCCACTTTTAAAATTTTAGGTATCGAGCATAATTTGATTTTACCAATTTTTTATTTAAATTTTGTCTCATTTGGGCTTGAAAACGAAAGACATTCCCTCTAGGTATGGGGATGGAAGTTTTTTCCTGTGTATCTGACACTATTTGCTGTCATATCCACTTCTAACGTTTTTTTTATCGAGCATAGTTTGAAATTACAACCTTTTTATCCACATTTTTAGACATTTTGGATTGAAAAAGACAGACATCCCCGCTAGGTATGGGGATGGAAGTTTTTTCCCGAGCAACTGACACTATTTGCTGCGATATCCACTTTTAAAATTTTAGGTATCGAGCATAGTTTGATTTTACGAATTTCTTATTTAAATTTTCCTCATTTGGGCTTGAAAGCGACAGACATCCACTCTAGGTATGGGGATGGAACTTTTTTCCTGTGTATCTGACACTATTTGCTGTCATATCCACTTCTAAAATTTTAGGTATCGAGCATAGTTTGATTTCCCAAACTTTTTATCCACATTCTTGGGCATTTTGGATTGAAAACGATAGATATCCCCGGTAGGTTTGGGGATGGACGGTTTTTCCTGAGTAACCGACACTATTTTCTGCGATATCCACTTTAAAAGTTTTAGGTATCGAGCATAGTTTGATTTTACAAGCATTTTATCCACGTTTTTAGACATTTTGGATTGAAAACGATAGATATCCCCGGTAGGTATGGGGATGGAAGTTTTTCCTGTGTATCTGACACTATTTGCTGTCATATCCACTTCTAAAATTTTAGGTATCGAGCATAGTTTGATTTCCCAAACTTTTTATCCACATTCTTAAGCATTTTGGATTGAAAAAGATAGATATCCCCGGTAGGTATGGGGATGGAAGTTTTTTCCTGTGTATCTGACACTATTTGCTGTCATATCAACTTCGAACATTTTAGGTATCGAGCATAGTTTGATTTCCCAAACTTTTTATCCACATTCTTCAGCATTTTGTATTGAAAACGATAGATACCCCGGTAGTTATGGGGTTGGAAGTTTTTTCCTGTGTATCTGACACTATTTGCTGTCATATCTACTTCTAACATTTTAGGTATCGAGCATAGTTTGATTTCCCAAACTTTTTATCTACATTCTTGGGGATTTTGGATTGAAGACGATAGATATCCACGGTAGGTATGGGGATGGAAGTTTTTTCCCGAGCAACTGACACTATTAGCTGCGATATCCACTTTTAAAATAATAGGTATCGAGCATTGCTTGATTTTACAACCTTTTCATCCATATTCTTGGGCACTTTGGATTGAAAACGATAGATATCCCCGGTAGGTACGGGGACGGACGCTTTTTCCTGTGTATCTGACACTATCTGCTGTCATATCCACTTCTAACATTTTAGGTATCGAGCATAGTTTGATTTTCCAAACTTTTTATTCACATTCTTCAGCATTTTTGTATTGAAAACGATAGATGCCCCGGTAGGTATGGGGATGTTTTTCCTGTGTATCTGACACTATTTGCTGTCATATCTACTTTTCACATTTTAGGTATCGAGCATTGTTTGATTTCACAAACTTTTTATCCACATTTTTGGCCACTTTGGATTGAAAACGACAGATATCCCCGGTAGGTTTGGGGATGGACGGTTTTTCCTGAGTAACTGACACTATTTGCTCTCATATCAACTTCTAACATGTTAGGTATTGAGCATAGTTTGATTTCCCAAACTCTTTATCCACATTCTTGGGCATTTTGGATTGAAAACGATAGACATCCCCGGTATGTATGAGGATGGAAGATTTTTCCTGTTTATCTGACACTATTTGCTGTCATATCCACTTCTAACATTTTACGTATCGAGCATAGTTTGATTTCCCAAACTTTTTATCCACACGTTTAGACATTTTGAATTGAAAGCGACAGACATCCCCGCTAGGTATGGGGATGGAAGTTTTTTCCTGTGTATCTGACACTATTTGCTGTCATATCCACTTCTAACATTTTAGGTATCGAGCATAGTTTGATTTCCCAAACTTTTTATCCTCATTCTTGGGCACTTTGGATTGAAAAAGATAGACATCCCCGCTAGGTTTGGGGATGGACGTTCTTTCCTGAGTAACTGACACTATTTGCTCTCATATCAATTTCTAACATGTTAGGTATTGAGCACAGTTTGATTTCCCAAACTCTTTATCCACATTCTTGGGCATTTTGGATTGAAAACGAGAGACATCCCCGGTATGTATGAGGATGGAAGATTTTTCCTGTGTAACTGACACTATTTGCTGCGATATCCACTTTTAAAATTTTAGGTATCGAGCATAGTTTGATTTTACAAATTTTTTATTTTAATTTTGGCTCATTTGGGCTTGAAACGACAGACATCCACTCTAGGTATGGGGATGGAACTTTTTTCCTGTGTATCTGACACTATTTGCTGTCATATCCACTTCTAACATTTTGGGTATCGAGCATAGTTTGATTTCCCAAACTTTTTATCCCAATTTTTAGACACTTTGGATTGAAAACGACAGATATCTCCGCTAGGTATGGGGATGGAAGTTTTTTCCAGAGTAACTGACCCTATTTGCTGCGATATCCACATTTAAAATTTTAGGTATGGAGCATAGTTTGATTTTACAAATTTCTTATTTAAATTTTGGCTCATTTGGGTTTGAAAACGACAGACATCCACTCTAGGTATGGGGATGGAACTTTTTTCCTGTGTATCTGACACTATTTGCTGTCATATCTACTTCTAACATTTTAGGTATCGAGCATAGTTTGATTTCCCAAACTTTTTATCCACATTCTTGGGGATTTTGGATTGAAAACGATAGATATCCCCGGTAGGTACGGGGATGGACGTTTTTTCCTGTGTATCTGAAACTATTTGCTGTCATATCTACTTCTAACATTTTAGGTATCGATCATAGTTTGATTTCACAAACTTTTTTCCACATTCTTCCGCATTTTGTATTGAAAACGATAGATACCCCGGTATGTATGGGGTTGGAAGTTTTTTCCTATGTATCTGACACTATTTGCTGTCATATCCACTTCTAACATTTTAGGTATCGAGCATAGTTTGATTTCCCAAACTTTTTTCCCAATTTTTAGACACTTTGGATTGAAAACGATAGATATCCCCGGTAGGTATGGGGATGGAAGTTATTTCCCGTGTAACTGACACTATTTGCTGCGATATCCACATTTAAAATTTTAGGTATGGAGCATAGTTTGATTTTACAAATTTCTTATTTAAATTTTGGCTCATTTGGGTTTGAAAACGACAGACATCCACTCTAGGTATGGGGATGGAACTTTTTCCTGTGTATCTGACACTATTTGCTGTCATATCCACTTCTAACATTTTAGGTATCGATCATAGTTTGATTTTCCAAACTTTTTATCCACATTTTTAGACACTTTGGATTGAAAACGACAGATATCTCCGCTAGGTATGGGGATGGAAGTTTTTTCCAGAGTAACTGACCCTATTTGCTGCGATATCCACTTTTAAAATTTTAGGTATGGAGCATAGTTTGAATTTACAAATTTCTTATTTAAATTTTGGCTTATTTGGGCTTGAAAACGACAGACATCCACTCTAGGTATGGGGATGGAACTTTTTTCCTGTGTATCTGACACTATTTGCTGTCATATCCACTTCTAACATTTTAGGTATCGATCATAGTTTGATTTTCCAAACTTTTTATCCACATTCTTCAGCATTTTGTAATGAAAACGATAGATACCCCGGTAGTTATGGGGTTGGAAGTTTTTTCCTGTGTATCTGACACTATTTGCTGTCATATCTACTTCTAACATTTTAGGTATCGAGCATAGTTTGATTTCCCAAACTTTTTATCCACATTCTTGGGGATTTTGGATTGAAAACGATAGATATCCCCGGTAGGTATGGGGATGGAAGTTTATTCCCGAGTAACTGACACTATTAGCTGCTATATCCACTTTTAATTAATAGGTATCGAGCATTGCTTGATTTTACAACCTTTTCATCCACATTCTTGGGCACTTTAGATTGAAAACGATAGATATCCCCGGTAGGTACGGGGATGGACGTTTTTTTCCTGTGTATCCGAAACTATTTGCTGTCATATTTACTTCTAACATTTTGGGTATCGAGCATAGTTTGATTTCCCAAACTTTTTATCCACTTTCTTAAGCATTTTGGATTGAAAAAGATAGACATCCCCGGTAGTTATGGGGTTGTAAGTATTTTCCTGTGTATCTGACACTATTTGCTGCGATATCCACTTTTACAATTTTAGGTATCGAGCATAGTTTGATTTTACAACCTTTTTATCCACATTTTTAGACATTTTGGATTGAAAACGATAGATATCCCCTGTAGGTATGGGGATGGAATGTTTTTCCTGTGTATCTGAAACTATTTGCTGTCATATCTACTTCTAACACTTTAGATATCGAGCATAGTTTGATTTCCCAAACTTTTTATCCACATTCTTCAGCATTTTGTATTGAAAACGATAGATACCCCGGTAGTTATGGGGTTGGAAGTTTTTTCCTGTGTATCTGACACTATTTGCTGTCATATCCACTTCTAACGTTTTTTTTATCGAGCATAGTTTGATTTCCCAAACTTTTTATCCACATTCTTGGGCACTTTGGATTGAAAACGATAGACATTCCCGGTAGGTATGGGGATGGAAGTTTGTTCCCGAGTAACTGACACTATTAGCTGCGATATCCACTTTTAAAATTTTAGGTATCGAGCAGAGTTTGATTTTACAACCTTTTTATCCACATTCTTGGGGATTTGGATTGAAAACGATAGATATCCCCGGAAGGTATGGGGATGGAAGTTTTTTTCCGAGTAACTGGCACTATTAGCTGCGATATCCACTTTTAAAATATTAGGTATCGAGCATTGCTTGATTTTACAACCTTTTCATCCACATTCTTGGGCACTTTGGATTGAAAACGATAGATATCCCCGGTAGGTACGGGGATGGAAGTTTTTTCCTGTGTATCTGAAACTATTTGCTGTCATATCAACTTCGAACATTTTAGGTATCGAGCATAGTTTGATTTCCCAAACTTTTTATCCACATTCTTAGGCATTTTTTATTGAAAACGATACATACCCCCGTACGTATGGGGTTGGAAGTTTTTTCCTGTGTATCTGATACTATTTGCTGTCATGTCCACTTCTAACATTTTAGGTATCGAGCAAAGTTTGATTTTCCAAACTTTTTATCCACATTCTTGGGCACTTTGGATTGAAAAAGATAGACATCCCCGGTAGGTTTGGGGATGGACGGTTTTTCCTGAGTAACTGACACTATTTGCTGCGATATTCACTTCAAAAGTTTTAGGTATCGAGCATAGTTTGATTTTACCAATTTTTTATTTAAATTTTGGCTCATTTGGGCTTGAAAACGAAAGACATTCCCTCTAGGTATGGGGATGGAAGTTTTTTCCTGTGTATCTGACACTACTTGCTGTCATATCTACTTCTAACATTTTGGGTATCGACCATAGTTTGATTTCCCAAACTTTTTATCCACATTCTTCAGCATTTTGTATTGAAAACGATAGATACCCCGGTAGTTATGGGGTTGGAAGTTTTTCCTGTGTATCTGACACTATTTGCTGTCATATCTACTTCTAATATTTTAGGTATCGAGCATAGTTTGATTTCCCAAACTTTTTATCCACATTTTTAGACATTTTGGATTGAAAAAGACAGACATCCCCGCTAGGTATGGGGATGGAAGTTTTTTCCCGAGCAACTGACACTATTTGCTGCGATATCCACTTTTAAAATTTTAGGTATCGAGCATAGTTTGATTTTACGAATTTCTTATTTAAATTTTGGCTCATTTGGGCTTGAAAACGAAAGACATTCCCTCTAGGTATGGGGATGGAAGTTTTTTCCTGTGTATCTGACACTATTTGCTGCGATATCCACTTTTACAATTTTAGGTATCGAGGATAGTTTGATATTACAACCTTTTTATCCACATTTTTAGACATTTTGGATTAAAAAGGCAGACATCCCCGCTAGGTATGGGGATGGAAGTTTTTTCCCGAGTAACTGACACTATTTGCTGCGATATCCACTTTTAAAATTTTAAGTATCGAGCATAGTTTGATTTTACAAATTTTTTATTTAAATTTTGGCTCATTTGGGCTTGAAAACGACAGACATCCACTCTAGGTATGGAATTGGAACTTTTTACTGCGTATCTGACACAATTAGCTTCAATATCCACTTCTAACATTTTAGGTATCGAGCATAGTTTGATTTCCCAAACGTTTTATCCACATTTTTAGACACTTTGGATTAAAGACTACAGACATGCCCTCTAGGTATGGAGATGAAAGTTTTTTTCCTTGAAACTGACACTATTTGCTTCCATATCGACTTCTAAGATTTTAGGTATCGTGCATACTTTGATTTCCCAAGCAATTTTTTAAATTTTTGGGCTTTTTGGAAAGAAGACGACAAACATCCATGCTAGGAATGGGGATGAAAGACCTTTCCCGCGTATTTGACACAATTAGCTTCAATATCCACTTTTAAAATTTTAGATATCGAGCATAGTTTTATTTTACCAATTTTTTATTTAAATTTTGTCTCATTTGGGCTTGAAAACGAAAGACATTCCCTCTAGGTATGGGGATGGAAGTTTTTTCCTGTGTATCTGACACTATTTGCTGTCATATCCACTTCTAACGTTTTTTTTATCGAGCATAGTTTGAAATTACAACCTTTTTATCCACATTTTTAGACATTTTGGATTGAAAAAGACAGACATCCCCGCTAGGTATGGGGATGGAAGTTTTTTCCCGAGCAACTGACACTATTTGCTGCGATATCCACTTTTAAAATTTTAGGTATCGAGCATAGTTTGATTTTACGAATTTCTTATTTAAATTTTCCTCATTTGGGCTTGAAAACGACAGACATCCACTCTAGGTATGGGGATGGAACTTCTTTCCTGTGTATCTGACACTATTTGCTGTCATATCCACTTCTAACATTTTATGTATCCAGCATAGTTTGATTTTCCAAATTTTTGTCCACATTTCTAGACATTTTGGATTGAAAACGATAGATATCCCCGGTAGGTTTGGAGATGGACGGTTTTTCGTGAGTAACTGACACTATTTGCTGCGATATCCACTTTAAAAGTTTTAGGTATCGAGCATAGTTTGATTTTACAAGCATTTTATCCACGTTTTTAGACATTTTGGATTGAAAACGATAGATATCCCCGGTAGGTATGGGGATGGAAGTTTTTTCCTGTGTATCTGACACTATTTGCTGTCATATCAACTTCGAACATTTTAGGTATCGAGCATAGTTTGATTTCCCAAACTTTTTATCCACTTTCTTAAGCATTTTGGATTGAAAAAGATAGACATCCCCGGTAGTTATGGGGATGTAAGTATTTTCCTGTGTAACTGACACTATTTGCTGCGATATCCACTTTTACAATTTTAGGTATCGAGCATAGTTTCATTTTACAACCTTTTTATCCACCTTTTTAGACATTTTGGATTGAAAACGATAGATATCCCCGGTAGGTATGGGGATGGAAGTTTTTTCCTGTGTATCTGACACTATTTGCTGTCATGTTCACTTCTAACATTTTAGGTATCGAGAAAAGTTTGATTTTCCAAACTTTTTATCCACATTCTTGGGCAATTTGGATTGAAAAAGATAGACATCCCCGTTAGGTTTGGGGATGGACGGTTTTTCCTGAGTAACTGACACTATTTGCTGCGATATTCACTTCAAAAGTTTTAGGTATCGAGCATAGATTGATTTTACAACCTTTTTATCCACATTTGTAGACATTTTGGAGGTTTTTCCTGTGTATCTGACACTATTTGCTGCGATATCCACTTTTACAATTTTAGGTATCGAGCATAGTTTGATTTTACAACCTTTTCATCCACATTTTTAGACATTTTGGATTGAAAACGATAGATATCCCCGCTAGGCATGGGGATGGAAGTTTATTCCTGTGTATCTGACACTATTTGCTGTCATATCCACTTCTAAAATTTTAGGTATCGAGCATAGTTTGATTTCCCAAACTTTTTATCCACATTCTTCAGCATTTTGTATTGAAAACGATAGATACCCCGGTAGTTATGGGGTTGGAAGTTTTTCCTGTGTATCTGACACTATTTGCTGTCATATCTACTTCTAACATTTTAGGTATCGAGCATAGTTTGATTTCCCAAACTTTTTATCCACATTTTTAGACATTTTGGATTGAAAAATACAGACATCCCCGCTAGGCATGGGGATGGAAGTTTTTTCCCGAGTAACTGACACTATTTGCTGCGATATCCACTTTTAAAATTTTAGGTATCGAGCATAGTTTGATTTTACAAATTTTTTATTTAAATTTTGGCTCATTTGGGCTTGAAAACGACAGACATCCACTCTAGTTATGGGGATGGAACTTTTTTCCTGTGTATCTGACACTATTTGCTGTCATATCCACTTCTAACATTTTAGGTATCGAGCATAGTTTGATTTCCCAAACGTTTTATCCACATTTTTAGACACTTTGGATTAAAAACTACAGACATCCCCTCTAGGTATGGAGATGAAAGTTTTTTCCCGTGAAACTGACACTATTTGCTGCCATATCGACTTCTAAGATTTTAGGTATCGCGCATACTTTGATTTCCCAAGCAATTTTTTAAATTTTTGGGCATTTTGGAAAGAAGACGACAAACATCCATGCTAGGAATGGGGATGAAAGACCTTTCCCGCGTATTTGACACAATTAGCTTCAATATCCACTTTTCAAATTTTAGGTATGGAGCATAGTTTGATTTTACAAATTTCTTATTTAAATTTTGGCTCATTTGGGTTTGAAAACGACAGACATCCACTCTAGGTATGGGGATGGAACTTTTTTCCTGTGTATCTGACATTATTTGCTGTCATATCTACTTCTAAAATTTTAGGTATCGAGCATAGTTTGATTTCCCAAACTTTTTATCCACATTCTTGGGGATTTTGTATTGAAAACGACAGATATCTCCGCTAGGTATGGGGATGGAAGTTTTTTCCAGAGTAACTGACCCTATTTGCTGCGATATCCACTTTTAAAATTTTAGGTATGGAGCATAGTTTGAATTTACAAATTTCTTATTTAAATTTTGGCTTATTTGGGCTTGAAAACGACAGACATCCACTCTAGGTATGGGGATGGAACTTTTTTCCTGTGTATCTGACACTATTTGCTGTCATATCTACTTCTAACATTTTAGGTATCGAGCATAGTTTGATTTCCCAAACATTTTATCCACTTTCTTAAGCATTTTGGATTGAAAAAGATAGACATCCCCGGTAGGTTTGGGGATGGACGGTTTTTCCTGAGTAACTGACACTATTTGCTGCGATATCCATTTTAAAAGATTTAGGTATCGAGCATAGTTTGATTTTACAACCTTTTTATCCACATTTTTAGACATTTTGGATTGAAAACGATAGATATCCCCGGTAGGTATGGGGATGGAACTTTTTTCCTGTGTATCTGACACTATTTGCTGTCATATCTACTTTTCACATTTTAGGTATCGAGCATAGTTTGATTTCCCAAACTTTTTATCCACATTCTTCAGCATTTTGTATTGAAAACGATAGATACCCCGGTAGTTATGGGGTTGGAAGTTTTTTCCTGTGTATCTGACACTATTTGCTGTCATATCCACTTCTAACGTTTTTTTTATAGAGCATAGTTTGACTTCCCAAACTTTTTATCCATGTTCTTGGGCACTTTGGATTGAAAACGATAGACATCCCCTGTAGGTTTGGGGATGGACGGTTTTTCCTGAGTAACCGACACTATTTGCTCTCATATCAACTTCTAACATGTTAGGTATTGAGCAAAGATTGATTTCCCAAACTCTTTATCCACATTCTTGGGCATTTTGGATTGAAAACGATAGATATCCCCGGTAGGTATGGGGATGGAAGTTTTTTCCTGTGTATCTGACACTATTTGCTGTCATATCCACTTCTAACATTTTAGGTATCGAGCATAGTTTGATTTCCCAAACTTTTTATCCACACTTTTAGACATTTTGAATTGAAAGCGACAGACATCCCCGCTAGGTATGGGGATGGAAGTTTTTTCCTGTGTATCTGACACTATTTGCTGTCATATCCACTTCTAACATTTTAGGTATCGAGCATAGTTTGATTTCCCAAACTTTTTATCCACACTTTTAGACATTTTGAATTGAAAGCGACAGACATCCCCGCTAGGTATGGGGATGGACGTTTTTTCCTGAGTAACTGACACTATTTGCTCTCATATCAACTTCTAACATGTTAGGTATTGAGCATAGTTTGATTTCCCAAACTCTTTATCCACATTCTTGGGCATTTTGGATTGAAAACGATAGACATCCCCGGTATGTATGAGGATGGAAGATTTTTCCTGTGTAACTGACACTATTTGCTGCGATATCCACTTTTAACATTTTAGGTATCGAGCATAGTTTGATTTTACAAATTTTTTATTTTAATTTTGGCTCATTTGGGCTTGAAAACGACAGACATCCACTCTAGGTAAGGGGATCGAAGTTTTTTCCTTTGTAGCTGACACTATTTGCTGTCATATCCACTTCTAACACTTTAGGTATCGAGCATAGTTTGATTTCCCAAACTTTTTATCCCAATTTTTAGACACTTTGGATTGAAAACGACAGATATCTCCGCTAGGTATGGGGAAGGAAGTTTTTCCAGAGTAACTGACCCTATTTGCTGCGATATCCACATTTAAAATTTTAGGTATGGAGCATAGTTTGATTTTACAAATTTCTTATTTAAATTTTGGCTCATTTGGGTTTGAAGACGATAGATATCCACTGTAGGTATGGGGATGGAAGTTTTTCCTGTGTATCTGACACTATTTGCTGTCATATCCACTTCTAACATTTTGGGTATCGAGCATAGTTTGATTTCCCAAACTTTTTATCCACATTCTTCAGCATTTTGTAATGAAAACGATAGATACCCCGGTAGTTATGGGGTTGGAAGTTTTTTCCTGTGTATCTGACACTATTTGCTGTCATATCTACTTCTAACATTTTAGGTATCGAGCATAGTTTGATTTCCCAAACTTTTTATCCACTTTCTTGGGGATTTTGGATTGAAAACGATAGATATCCCCGGTAGGTATGGGGATGGAAGTTTTTCCTGAGTAACTGAGACTATTATCTGCGATATACACTTTTAATTAATAGGTATCGAGCATTGCTTGATTTTTCAACCTTTTCATCCACATTCTTGGGCACTTTGGATTGAAAACGATAGATATCCCCGGTAGGTACGGGGATGGACGTTTTTTCCTGTGTATCTGAAACTATTTGCTGTCATATCTACTTTTCACATTTTAGCTATCGAGCATAGTTTGATTTTCCAAACTTTTTATTCACATTCTTCAGCATTTTGTATTGAAAACGATAGATGCCCCGGTAGGTATGGGGATGTTTTTCCTGTGTATCTGACACTATTTGCTGTCATATCTACTTTTCACATTTTAGGTATCGAGCATAGTTTGATTTCCCAAACTTCTTAACCACATTCTTGGGCATTTTGGATTGAAAACGACAGATATCCCCGGTAGGTATGGGGATGGACGGTTTTTCCTGAGTAACTGACACTATTTGCTCTCATATCGACTTCTAACATGTTAGGTATTGAGCATAGTTTGATTTTCCAAACTTTTTATCCACATTCTTGGGCATTTTGGATTGAAAACGATAGATATCCCTGGTAGGTATGGGGATGGAAGATTTTTCCTGTGTTTCTGACACTATTTGCTGTCATATCAACTTCTAACATGTTAGGTATCGAGCATAGTTTGATTTCCCAAACTTTTTATCCACACGTTTAGACATTTTGAATTGAAAGCGACAGACATCCCCGCTAGGTATGGGGATGGAAGTTTTTTCCTGTGTATCTGACACTATTTGCTGTCATATCCACTTCTAACATTTTAGGTATCGAGCATAGTTTGATTTCCCAAACTTTTTATCCTCATTCTTGGGCACTTTGGATTGAAAAAGATAGACATCCCCGCTAGGTTTGGGGATGGAAGTTTTTTCCTGAGTAACTGACACTATTTGCTCTCATATGAATTTCTAACATGTTAGGTATTGAGCACAGTTTGATTTCCCAAACTCTTTATCCACATTCTTGGGCATTTTGGATTGAAAACGAGAGACATCCCCGGTATGTATGAGGATGGAAGATTTTTCCCGTGTAACTGACACTATTTGCTGCGATATCCACTTTTAAAATTTTAGGTATCGAGCGTAGTTTGATTTTACAAATTTTTTATTTTAATTTTGGCTCATTTGGGCTTGAAAACGACAGACATCCACTCTAGGTATGAGGATGGAAGATTTTTCCTGTGAAACTGACACTATTTGCTGTCATATCCACTTCTAACATTTTGGGTATCGAGCATAGTTTGATTTCCCAAACTTTTTATCCCAATTTTTAGACACTTTGGATTGAAAACGACAGATATCTCCGCTAGGTATGGGGATGGAAGTTTTTTCCAGAGTAACTGACCCTATTTGCTGCGATATCCACATTTAAAATTTTAGGTATGGAGCATAGTTTGATTTTACAAATTTCTTATTTAAATTTTGGCTCATTTTGGTTTTAAAAAGAAATACATCCAATCTAGGTATGGGGATGGAACTTTTTTCCTGTGTATCTGACACTATTTACTGTCATGTCCACTTCTAACATTTTAGGTATCGAGCATAGTTTGATTTCCCAAACTTTTTATCCACATTCTTCAGCATTTTGTAATGAAAACGATAGATACCCCGGTAGTTATGGGGTTGGAAGTTTTTTCCTGTGTATCTGACACTATTTGCTGTCATATCTACTTCTAACATTTTAGGTATCGAGCATAGTTTGATTTCCCAAACTTTTTATCCACATTCTTGGGGATTTTGGATTGAAAACGATAGATATCCCCGGTAGGTATGGGGATGGAAGTTTTTTCCCAAGTAACTGACACTATTAGCTGCGATATCCACTTTTAATTAATAGGTATCGAGCATTGCTTGATTTTACAACCTTTTCATCCATATTCTTGGGCACTTTGGATTGAAAACGATAGATATCCCCGGTAGGTACGGGGATGGACGTTTTTTCCTGTGTATCTGAAACTATTTGCTGTCATATCTACTTCTAACATTTTAGGTATCGAGCATAGTTTGATTTCCCAAACTTTTTATCCACATTCTTCCGCATTTTGTATTGAAAACGATAGATACCCCGGTATGTATGGGGTTGGAAGTTTTTTCCTATGTATCTGACACTATTTGCTGTCATATCCACTTCTAACATTTTAGGTATCGAGCATAGTTTGATTTCCCAAACTTTTTATCCACTTTCTTAAGCATTTTGGATTGAAAAAGATAGACATCCCCGGTAGGTTTGGGGATGGACGGTTTTTCCTGAGTAACTGACACAATTTTCTGCGATATCCACTTTAAAAGATTTAGGTATCGAGCATAGTTTGATTTTACAAATTTTTTATTTAAATTTTGGCTCATTTGGGCTTGAAAACGACAGACATCCACTCTAGGTATGGGGATGGAACTTTTTTCCTGTGTATCTGACACTATTTGCTGTCATATCCACTTCTAACATTTTAAGTATCGAGCATAGTTTGATTTCCAAAACTTTTTATCCACATTCTTGGGCACTTTAGATTGAAAACGATAGATATCCCCGGTAGGTACGGGGATGGACGTTTTTTCCAGAGTAACTGACCCTATTTGCTGCGATATCCACATTTAAAATTTTAGGTATGGAGCATAGTTTGATTTTACAAATTTCTTATTTAAATTTTGGCTCTTTTGGTTTGTAAACGACAGACATCCACTCTAGGTATGGGGATGGAACTTTTTTCCTGTGTATCTGACACTATTTGCTGTCATATCCACTTCTAACATTTTAGGTATCGAGCATAGTTTGATTTCCCAAACTTTTTATCCACATTCTTGGGGATTTTGGATTGAAAACGATAGATATCCCCGGTAGGTATGGAGATGGAAGTTTTTTCCCGTGCAACTGACACTATTAGCTGCGATATCCACTTTTAATTAATAGGTATCGAGCATTGCTTGATTTTACAACCTTTTCATTCATATTCTTGGGCACTTTGGATTGAAAACGATAGATATCCCCGGTAGGTACGGGGATGGACGTTTTTTCCTGTGTATCTGAAACTATTTGCTGTCATATCTACTTCTAACATTTTAGGTATCGAGCATAGTTTGATTTCCCAAACTTTTTATTCACATTCTTCAGCATTTTGTATTGAAAACGATAGATGCCCCGGTACTTATGGGGTTGGAAGTTTTTTCCTGTGTATCTGACACTATTTGCTGTCATATCCACTTATAACGTTTTTTTTATCGAGCATAGTTTGATTTTACAACCTTTTCATCCACATTATTGGGAACTTTGGATTGAAAACGACAGATATCCCCGGTAGTTGTGGGGATGGATGGTTTTTCCTGAGTAACTGACACTATTTGCTCTCATATCAACTTCTAACATGTTAGGTATTGAGCATAGTTTGATTCCCCAAACTTTTTATCCACATTCTTGGGAATTTTGGATTGAAAACGATAGATATCCCCGGTAGGTATGGGGATGGAAGTTTTTCCTGTGTATCTGACACTATTTGCTGTCATATCCACTTCTAACATTTTAGGTATCGAGCATAGTTTGATTTCCCAAACATTTTATCCACATTTTTAGACATTTTGAATTGAAAACGACAGACATCCCCGCTAGGTATGGGGATGGAAGTTTTTTCCTGTGTATCTGACACTATTTGCTGTCATATCCACTTCTAACATTTTAGGTATCGAGCATAGTTTGATTTCCCAAACTTTTTATCCACATTCTTGGGCACTTTGGATTGAAAAAGATAGACATCCCCGCTAGGTTTGGGGATGGACGTTCTTTCCTGAGTAACTGACACTATTTGCTCTCATATCAACTTCTAACATGTTAGGTATTGAGCATAGTTTGATTTCCCAAACTCTTTATCCACATTCTTGGGCATTTTGGATTGAAAACGATAGATACCCCGGTATGTATGGGGTTGGAAGTTTTTTCCTGAGTAACTGACACTATTTGCTGCGATATCCATTTTAAAAGATTTAGGTATCGAGCATAGTTTGATTTTACAAATTTCTTATTTAAATTTTGGCTCATTTGGGCTTGAAAACGACAGACATCCACTCTAGGTATGGGGATGGAACTTTTTTCCTGTGTATCTGACACTATTTGCTGTCATATCCACTTCTAACATTTTAGGTATCGAGCATAGTTTGATTTTCCAAACTTTTTATCTACATTCTTGGGGATTTTGGATTGAAAACGATAGATATCCCCGGTAGGTATGGGGATGGAAGTTTTTTCCAGAGTAACTGAACCTATTTGCTGCGATATCCACTTTTAAAATTTTAGGTATGGAGCATAGTTTGATTTTACAAATTTCTTATTTAAATTTTGGCTCATTTGGGTTTGAAAACGACAGACATCCACTCTAGGTATGGGGATGGAACTTTTTTCCTGTGTATCTGACACTATTTGCTGTCATATCCACTTCTAACATTTTAGGTATCGAGCATAGTTTGATTTCCCAAACTTTTTATCCACATTCTTGGGGATTTTGGATTGAAAACGATAGATATCCCCGGTAGGTGTGGGGATGGATGGTTTTTCCTGAGTAACTGACACTATTTGCTGCGATATCCACTTTTAAAATAATAGGTATCGAGCATTGCTTGATTTTACAACCTTTTCATCCACATTCTTGGGCACTTTGGATTGAAAACGATAGATATCCCCGGTAGGTACGGGGATGGACGTTTTTTCCTGTGTATCTGAAACTATGTGCTGTCATCTACTTTTCACATTTATCTATCGAGCATAGTTTGATTTTCCAAACTTTCTATCCACATTCTTCCGCATTTTGTATTGAAAACGATAGATTCCCCGGTAGTTATGGGGTTGGAAGTTTTTTCCTGTGTATCTGAGACTATTTGCTGTCATATCCACTTCTAACGTTTTTTTTATCGAGCATAGTTTGATTTCCCAAACTTCTTAACCACATTCTTGGGCATTTTGGATTGAAAACGAAAGATATCCCCGGTAGGTTTGGGGATGGACGGTTTTTCCTGAGTAACTGAAAATATTTGCTCTCATATCAACTTCTAACATGTTAGGTATTGAGCATAGTTTGATTTCCCAAACTCTTTATCCACATTCTTGGGCATTTTGGATTGAAAACGATAGACATCCCCGCCAGGTATGGGGATGGAAGTTTTTTCCTGTGTATCTGACACTATTTGCTGTCATATCCACTTCTAACATTTTAGGTATCGAGCATAGTTTGATTTCCCAAACTTTTTATCCACACGTTTAGACATTTTGAATTGAAAGCGACAGACATCCCCGCTAGGTATGGGGATGGAAGTTTTTTCCTGTGTATCTGACACTATTTGCTGTCATATCCACTTCTAACATTTTAGGTATCGAGCATAGTTTGATTTCACAAACTTTTTATCCTCATTCTTGGGCACTTTGGATTGAAAAAGATAGACATCCCCGCTAGGTTTGGGGATGGACGTTCTTTCCTGAGTAACTGACACTATTTGCTCTCATATCAACTTCTAACATGTTAGGTATTGAGCATAGTTTGATTTCCCAAACTCTTTATCCACATTCTTGGGCATTTTGGATTGAAAACGAGCGACATCCCCGGTATGTATGAGGATGGAAGATTTTTCCTGTGTAACTGACACTATTTGCTGCGATATCCACTTTTAACATTTGAGGTATCGAGCATAGTTTGATTTTACAAATTTTTTATTTTAATTTTTGCTCATTTGGGCTTGAAAACGACAGACATCCACTCTAGGTATGGGGATGGAACTTTTTTCCTGTGTATCTGACACTATTTGCTGTCATATCCACTTCTAACATTTTGGGTATCGAGCATAGTTTGATTTCCCAAACTTTTTATCCCAATTTTTAGACACTTTGGATTGAAAACGACAGATATCTCCGCTAGGTATGGGGATGGAAGTTTTTTCCAGAGTAACTGACCCTATTTGCTGCGATATCCACATTTAAAATTTTAGGTATGGAGCATAGTTTGATTTTACAAATTTCTTATTTAAATTTTGGCTCATTTGGGTTTGAAAACGACAGACATCCACTCTAGGTATGGGGATGGAACTTTTTTCCTGTGTATCTGACACTATTTGCTGTCATATCCACTTCTAACATTTTAGGTATCGAGCATAGTTTGATTTCCCAAACTTTTTATCCACATTCTTCAGCATTTTGTAATGAAAACGATAGATACCCCGGTAGTTATGGGGTTGGAAGTTTTTTCCTGTGTATCTGACACTATTTGCTGTCATATCCACTTCTAACGTTTTAGGTATCGAGCATAGTTTGATTTCCCAAACTTTTTATCCACATTCTTGGGGATTTTGGAGTGAAAACGATAGATATCCCCGTTAGGTATGGGGATTGAAGTTTTTCCCGAGCAACTGACACTATTATCTGCGATATCCACTTTTAATTAATAGGTATCGAGCATTGCTTGATTTTACAACCTTTTCATCAATATTCTTGGGCACTTTGGATTGAAAACGATAGATATCCCCGGTAGGTACGGGGATGGACGTTTTTTCCTGTGTATCTGAAACTATTTGCTGTCATATCTACTTCTAACATTTTAGGTATCGAGCATAGTTTGATTTCCCAAACTTTTTATCCACATTCTTCCGCATTTTGTATTGAAAACGATAGATACCCCGGTATGTATGGGGTTGGAAGTTTTTTCCTATGTATCTGACACTATTTGCTGTCATATCCACTTCTAACATTTTAGGTATCGAGCATAGTTTGATTTCCCAAACTTTTTATCCACTTTCTTAAGCATTTTGGATTGAAAAAGATAGACATCCCCGGTAGGTTTGGGGATGGACGGTTTTTCCTGAGTAACTGACACTATTTTCTGCGATATCCACTTTAAAAGATTTAGGTATGGAGCATAGTTTGATTTTACAAATTTCTTATTTAAATTTTGGCTCATTTGGGTTTGAAAACGACAGACATCCACTCTAGGTATGGGGATGGAACTTTTTTCCTGTGTATCTGACACTATTTGCTGTCACATCCACTTCTAACGTTTTTTTTATCGAGCATAGTTTGATTTCCCAAACTTTTTATCCACATTTTTAGACACTTTGGATTGAAAACGACAGATATCTCCGCTAGGTATGGGGATGGAAGTTTTTTCCAGAGTAACTGACCCTATTTGCTGCGATATCCACTTTTAAAATTTTAGGTATGGAGCATAGTTTGAATTTACAAATTTCTTATTTAAATTTTGGCTTATTTGGGCTTGAAAACGACAGACATCCACTCTAGGTATGGGGATGGAACTTTTTTCCTGTGTATCTGACACTATTTGCTGTCATATCCACTTCTAACATTTTAGGTATCGATCATAGTTTGATTTTCCAAACTTTTTATCCACATTCTTCAGCATTTTGTAATGAAAACGATAGATACCCCGGTAGTTATGGGGTTGGAAGTTTTTTCCTGTGTATCTGACACTATTTGCTGTCATATCTACTTCTAACATTTTAGGTATCGAGCATAGTTTGATTTCCCAAACTTTTTATCCACATTCTTGGGGATTTTGGATTGAAAACGATAGATATCCCCGGTAGGTATGGGGATGGAAGTTTTTTCCCGAGTAACTGACACTATTAGCTGCGATATCCACTTTAAAAGATTTAGGTATCGAGCATAGTTTGAGTTTACAACCTTTTTATCCACATTTTTAGACATTTTGGATTGAAAACGATAGATTCCCCGGTAGTTATGGGGTTGGAAGTTTTTTCCTGTGTATCTGACACTATTTGCTGTCATATCTACATCTAACATTTTAGGTATCGAGCATAGTTTGATTTCCCAAATTTTTATCCACATTCTTCTGAATTTTGTATTGAAAACGATAGATTCCCCGGTAGTTATGGGGTTGGAAGTTTTTTCCTGTGTATCTGACACTATTTGCTGTCATATCTACATCTAACATTTTAGGTATCGAGCATAGTTTGATTTCCCAAACTTTTTATCCACATTTTTAGACATTTTGAATTGAAAACGACAGACATCCCCGCTAGGTATGGGGATGGAAGTTTTTTCCTGTGTATCTGATACTATTTGCTGTCATATCTACATTTCACATTATAGGTATCGATCATAGTTTGATTTCCCAAACTTTTTATCCACATTCTTCAGAATTTTGTAATGAAAACGATAGATACCCCGGTAGTTATGGGGTTGGAAGTTTTTTCCTGTGTATCTGACACTATTTGCTGTCATATCCACTTCTAACATATTAGGTATCGAGCATAGTTTGATTTCCCAAACTTTTTATCCACATTTTTAGACACTTTGGATTGAAAAAGATAGACATCCCCGGTAGGTATGGGGATGGAAGATTTTTCCTGTGTTTCTGACACTATTTGCTTTCATAACCACTTCTAACATTTTGGGTATCGAGCATAGTTTGATTTCCCAAACTTTTTATCCACACTTTTAGACATTTTGAATTGAAAACGACAGATATCTCCGCTAGGTATGGGGATGGAAGTTTTTTCCAGAGTAACTGACCCTATTTGCTGCGATATCCACATTTAAAATTTTAGGTATGGAGCATAGTTTGATTTTACAAATTTCTTATTTAAATTTTGGCTCATTTGGGTTTGAAAACGACAGACATCCACTCTAGGTATGGGGATGGAACTTTTTTCCTGTGTATCTGACACTATTTGCTGTCATATCCACTTCTAACATTTTAGGTATCGATCATAGTTTGATTTCCCAACCTTTTTATCCACATTCTTCAGCATTTTGTAATGAAAACGATAGATACCCCGGTAGTTATGGGGTTGGAAGTTTTTTCCTGTGTATCTGACACTATTTGCTGTCATATCTACTTCTAACATTTTAGGTATCGAGCATAGTTTGATTTCCCAAACTTTTTATCCACATTCTTCCGCATTTTGTATTGAAAACGATAGATACCCCGGTATGTATGGGGTTGGAAGTTTTTTCCTATGTATCTGACACTATTTGCTGTCATATCCACTTCTAACATTTTAGGTATCGAGCATAGTTTGATTTCCCAAACTTTTTATCCACATTCTTCAGCATTTTGTAATGAAAACGATAGATACCCCGGTATGTATGGGGTTGGAAGTTTTTTCCTATGTATCTGACACTATTTGCTGTCATATCCACATCTAACATTTTAGGTATCGAGCATAGTTTGATTTCCCAAACTTTTTATCCACATTTTTAGACACTTTGGATTGAAAACGACAGATATCTCCGCTAGGTATGGGGATGGAAGTTTTTTCCAGAGTAACTGACCCTATTTGCTGCGATATCCACTTTTAAAATTTTAGGTATGGAGCATAGTTTGAATTTACAAATTTCTTATTTAAATTTTGGCTTATTTGGGCTTGAAAACGACAGACATCCACTCTAGGTATGGGGATGGAACTTTTTTCCTGTGTATCTGACACTATTTGCTGTCATATCCACTTCTAACATTTTAGGTATCGATCATAGTTTGATTTCCCAACCTTTTTATCCACATTCTTCAGCATTTTGTAATGAAAACGATAGATACCCCGGTAGTTATGGGGTTGGAAGTTTTTTCCTGTGTATCTGACACTATTTGCTGTCATACCTACTTCTAACATTTTAGGTATCGAGCATAGTTTGATTTCCCAAACTTTTTATCCACATTCTTGGGGATTTTGGATTGAAAACGATAGATATCCCCGGTAGGTATGGGGATGGACGGTTTTTCCTGTGTATCTGAAACTATTTGCTGTCATATCTACTTCTAACATTTTAGGTATCGAGCATAGTTTGATTTCCCAAACTTTTTATCCACATTCTTCCGCATTTTGTATTGAAAACGATAGATACCCCGGTATGTATGGGGTTGGAAGTTTTTTCCTATGTATCTGACACTATTTGCTGTCATATCTACTTCTAACATTTTAGGTATCGAGCATAGTTTGATTTCCCAAACTTTTTATCCACATTCTTCCGCATTTTGTATTGAAAACGATAGATACCCCGGTATGTATGGGGTTGGAAGTTTTTTCCTATGTATCTGACACTATTTGCTGTCATATCCACTTCTAACATTTTAGGTATCGAGCATAGTTTGATTTCCCAAACGTTCTATCCACATTTTTAGACACTTTGGATTGAAAACGACAGATATCTCCGCTAGGTATGGGGATCGAAGTTTTTTCCAGAGTAACTGAACCTATTTGCTGCGATATCCACTTTTAAAATTTTAGGTATCGAGCATAGTTTGATTTTACAAATTTTTTATTTAAATTTTGGCTCATTTGGGTTTGAAAACGACAGACATCCACTCTAGGTATGGGGATGGAACTTTTTTCCTGTGTATCTGACACTATTTGCTGTCATATCCACTTCTAACATTTTAGGTATCGAGCATAGTTTGATTTCCCAAACTTTTTATCCACATTTTTAGACATTTTGTATTGAAAATGACAGACATAACCGCCAGGTATGGGGATGGAGGTTTTTTCCAGAGTAACTGACCCTATTTGCTGAGATATCCACATATAAAGTATTAGGTATGGACCATAGTATGTATTTACAAATGGGTTATTTAATTTTTGGCTCATTTGGGTTTGAAAACGACAGACATCCACTCTAGGTATGGGGATGGAACTTTTTTCCTGTGTATCTGACACTATTTGCTGTCATATCCACATCTAACATTTTAGGTATCGAGCATAGTTTGATTTCCCAAACTTTTTATCCACATTTTTAGACACTTTTGATTGAAAACGACAGATATAAACGCTAGGTATGGGGATGGAATTTTTTTCCAGAGTAACTGACCCTATTTGCTGCGATATCCACATTTAAATTTTTTTGTATGGAGTATAGTTTGAATTTACAAATTTCTTATTTAAATTTTGGCTTATTTGGGCTTGAAAACGACAGACATCCACTCTAGGTATGGGGATGGAACTTTTTTCCTGTGTATCTGACACTATTTGCTGTCATATCCACTTCTAACATTTTAGGTATCGATCATAGTTTGATTTCGCAAACTTTTTATCCACATTCTTCAGCATTTTGTAATGAAAACGATAGATACCCCGGTAGTTATGGGGTTGGAAGTTTTTTCCTGTGTATCTGACACTATTTTCTGTCATAACTACTTCTAACATTTTAGGTATCGAGCATTGCTTGATTTTACAACCTTTTCATCCACGTTCTTGGTCACTTTGGATTGAAAACGATAGATATCCCCGGTAGGTATGGGGATGGACGGTTTTTCCTGTGTATCTGAAACTATTTGCTGTCATATCTACTTCTAACATTTTAGGTATCGAGCATAGTTTGATTTCCCAAACTTTTTATCCACATTCTTCCGCTTTTTGTATTGAAAACGATAGATACCCCGGTATGTATGGGCTTGGAAGTTTTTTCCTGTGTATCTGACACTATTTACTGTCATATCCACTTCTAACATTTTAGGTATCGAGCATAGTTTGATTTCCCAAACTTTTTATCCACATTCTTCAGCATTTTGTATTGAAAACGATAGATTCCCCGGTAGTTATGGGGTTGGAAGTTTTTTCCTGTATATCTGACACTATTTGCTGTCATATCCACTTCTAACGTTTTTTTTATCGAGCATAGTTTGATTTCCCAAACTTTTTATCCACATTCTAGGGCACTTTTGATTGAAAACGATAGACATTCCCGGTAGGTATGGGGATGGAAGTTTTTTCCTGAGTAACTGACATTATTTGCTGCGATATCCACTTTTACAATTTTAGGTATCGAGCATAGTTTGATTTTACAAATTTTTCATTTAAATTTTGGCTCATTTGGGCTTGAAAACGACAGACATCCACTCTAGGTATGGGGATGGAACTTTTTTCCTGTGTATCTGACACTATTTGCTGTCATATCCACTTATATCATTTTAGGTATCGAGCATAGATTGTTTTCCCAAACATTTTATCCACATTTTTAGACACTTTGGATTGAAAACGACAGATAGCTCCGCTAGGTATGGGGATGGAAAAATGGAAATTTGTATTGAAAAAGATAGATATCCCCGGTAGATATGGGGTTGGAAGTTTTTTCCCGAGTAACTGACACAATTTACTGTGATATCCACTTTTAAAATTTTAGGTATCTAGCATAGTTTGATTTCCCAAACTTTTTATCCACATTCTTGGGGATTTTGGATTGAAAACGATAGATATCCCCGGTAGGTATGGGGATGGAAGTTTTTTCCCGAGTAACTGACACTATTAGCTATGATATCCACTTTTAAAATTTTAGGTATCGAGCATAGTTTGATTTTACAAATTTCTTATTTCAATTTTGGCTCATTTGGGCCTGAAATCGACAGACATCCACTCTAGTTATGGGGATGGAACTTTCTTCCTGTGTATCTGAAACTATTTGCTGCGATATCCACTTTAAAAGTTTTAGGTATCGAGCTTAGTTTGATTTTCCAAACTTTTTATCCACATTCTTGGGCATTTTGGATTGAAAACGATAGATATCCCCGGTAGGTATGGGGATGGAAGTTTTTTCCTGTGTATCTGACACTATTTGCTGTCATATCCACTTCTAACATTTTAGGTATCGAGCATAGTTTGATTTCCCAAACTTTTTATCCACATTTTTAGACACTTTGGATTGAAAAAGATAGACATCCCCGGTAGGTATGGGGATGGAAGATTTTTCCTGTGTTTCTGACACTATTTGCTGTCATATCCACTTCTAACATTTTAGGTATCGAGCATAGCTTGATTTCCCAAACTTTTTATCCACACTTTTAGACATTTTGAATTGAAAACGACAGATATCTCCGCTAGGTATGGGGATGGAAGTTTTTTCCAGAGTAACTGACTCTATTTGCTGCGATATCCAAATTTTAAATTTTAGGTATGGAGCATAGTTTGATTTTACAAATTTCTTATTTAAATTTTGGCTCATTTGGGCTTGAAAACGACAGACATCCACTCTAGGTATGGGGATGGAACTTTTTTCCTGTGTATCTGACACTATTTGCTGTCATCTCCACATCTAACATTTTAGGTATCGAGCATAGTTTGATTTCCCAAACATTTTATCCACATTTTTAGATATTTTGTATTGAAAATGACAGACATAACCGCTAGGTATGGGGATGGAGGTTTTTTCCAGAGTATCTGACCCTATTTGCTGCGATATCCACTTTTTAAATTTTAGGTATGGAGTATAGTTTGAGTTTACAAATTTCTTATTTAAATTTTGGCTTATTTGGGCTTGAAAACGACAGACATCCACTCTAGGTATGGGGATGGAACTTTTTTCCTGTGTATCTGACACTATTTGCTGTCATATCCACTTCTAACATTTTAGGTATCGATCATAGTTTGATTTCCCAACCTTTTTATCCACATTCTTCAGCATTTTGTAATGAAAACGATAGATACCCCGGTAGTTATGGGGTTGGAAGTTTTTTCCTGTGTATCTGACACTATTTGCTGTCATATCTACTTCTAACATTTTAGGTATCGAGCATAGTTTGATTTCCCAAACTTTTTATCCACATTCTTGGGGATTTTGGATTGAAAACGATAGATATCCCCGGTAGGTATGGGGATGGAAGTTTTTTCCCGAGTAACTGACACTATTAGCTGCGATATCCACTTTTAATTAATAGGTATCGAGCATTGCTTGATTTTACAACCTTTTCATCCACATTCTTGGGCACTTTGGATTGAAAACGATAGATATCCCCGGTAGGTACGGGGATGGACGTTTTTTCCTGTGTATCTGAAACTATTTGCTGTCATATGCACGGCGAACCTTTTGGGTATCGAGCATAGTTTGATTTCCCAAACTTTTTATCCACATTCTTCCGCTTTTTGTATTGAAAACGATAGATACCCCGGTATGTATGGGGTTGGAAGTTTTTTCCTGTGTATCTGACACTATTTGCTGTCATATCTACTTCTAACATTTTAGGTATCGAGCATAGTTTGATTTCCCAAATTTTTATCCACATTCTTCTGAATTTTGTATTGAAAACGATAGATTCCCCGGTAGTTATGGGGTTGGAAGTTTTTTCCTGTGTATCTGACACTATTTGCTGTCATATCCACTTCTAACGTTTTTTTTATCGAGCATAGTTTGATTTCCCAAACTTTTTATCCACATTCTTGGGCACTTTGGATTGAAAACGATAGACATTCCCGGTAGGTATGGGGATGGATTTTTTTCCTGAGTAACTGACACTATTTGCTGCGATATCCACTTTTACAATTTTAGGTATCGAGCATAGTTTGATTTTACAAATTTTTCATTTAAATTTTGGCTCATTTGGGCTTGAAAACGACAGACATCCACTCTAGGTATGGGGATGGAACTTTTTTCCTGTGTATCTGACACTATTTGCTGTCATATCCACTTATATCATTTTAGGTATCGAGCATAGTTTGTATTCCCAAACATTTTATCCACAATTTTAGACACTTTGGATTGAAAACGACAGATAGCTCCGCTAGGTATGGGGATGGAAGTTTTTTCCCGTGAAACTGAAACTATTTGCTGCCATATCGACTTCTAAGATTTTAGGTATCGCGCATACTTTGATTTCCCAAGCTTTTTATTAAAATTTTTGGGCATTTTGGAAAGAAAACGACAAACATCCAAGCTAGGAATGGGGTTGGAAGTTTTTTCCTGAGTAACTGACACTATTTGCTGCGATATCCACTTTAAAAAATTTAGGTATCGAGCATAGTTTGATTTTACAACCTTTTTATCCACATTTTTAGACATTTTGGATTGAAGACAATAGATATCCCCGGTAGGTATGGGGATGGAAGTATTTTCCTGTGTATCTGACACTATTTGCTGTCATATCTACTTTTCACATTTTAGGTATCGATCATAGTTTGATTTCCCAAACTTTTTATCCACATTCTTCAGCATTTTGTAATGAAAACGATAGATACCCCGGTAGTTATGGGGTTGGAAGTTTTTTCCTGTGTATCTGACACTATTTGCTGTCATATCCACTTCTAACATTTTAGGTATCGATCATAGTTTGATTTTCCAAACTTTTTATCCACATTCTTCAGCATTTTGTAATGAAAACGATAGATACCCCGGTATGTATGGGGTTGGAAGTTTTTTCCTATGTATCTGACACTATTTGCTGTCATATCCACTTCTAACATTTTGGGTATCGACCATAGCTTGATTTCCCAAACTTTTTATCCACATTCTTCAGCATTTTGTAATGAAAACGATAGATACCCCGGTAGTTATGGGGTTGGAAGTTTTTTCCTGTGTATCTGACACTATTTGCTGTCATATCTACTTCTAACATTTTAGGTATCGAGCATAGTTTGATTTCCCAAAATTTTTATACACATTCTTGGGGATTTTGGATTGAAAACGATAGATATCCCCGGTAGGTATGGGGATGGAAGTTTTTTCCCGAGTAACTGACACTATTAGCTGCGATATCCACTTTTAATTAATAGGTATCGAGCATTGCTTGATTTTACAACCTTTTCATCCATATTCTTGGGCACTTTGGATTGAAAACGATAGATATCCCCGGTAGGTACGGGGATGGACGTTTTTTCCTGTGTATCTGAAACTATTTGCTGTCATATCTACTTCTAACATTTTAGGTATCGAGCATAGTTTGATTTCCCAAACTTTTTATCCACATTCTTCCGCATTTTGTATTGAAAACGATAGATACCCCGGTATGTATGGGGTTGGAAGTTTTTTCCTATGTATCTGACACTATTTGCTGTCATATCCACTTCTAACATTTTAGGTATCGAGCATAGTTTGATTTCCCAAACTTTTTTCCCAATTTTTAGACACTTTGGATTGAAAACGACAGATATCTCCGCTAGGTATGGGGATGGAAGTTTTTTCCAGAGTAACTGACCCTATTTGCTGCGATATCCACATTTAAAATTTTAGGTATGGAGCATAGTTTGATTTTACAAATTTCTTATTTAAATTTTGGCTCATTTGGGTTTGAAAACGACAGACATCCACTCTAGGTATGGGGATGCAACTTTTTCCTGTGTAACTGACACTATTTGCTGTCATATCCACTTCTAACATTTTAGGTATCGAGCATAGTTTTATTTCCCAAACTTTTTATCCACATTTTTAGACACTTTGGATTGAAAACGACAGATATCTCCGCTAGGTATGGGGATGGAAGTTTTTTCCAGAGTAACTGACCCTATTTGCTGCGATATCCACTTTTAAAATTTTAGGTATGGAGCATAGTTTGAATTTACAAATTTCTTATTTAAATTTTGGCTCCTTTGGGCTTGAAAACGAAAGACATTCCCTCTAGGTATGGGGATGGGAGTTTTTTCCTGTGTATCTGACACTATTTGCTGTCATATCCACTTCTAACATTTTAGGTATCGAGCATAGTTTGATTTCCCAAACTTTTTATCCACATTTTTAGACACTTTGGATTGAAAACGACAGATATCTCCGCTAGGTATGGGGATGGAAGTTTTTTCCAGAGTAACTGACCCTATTTGCTGCGATATCCACTTTTAAAATTTTAGGTATGGAGCATAGTTTGAATTTACAAATTTCTTATTTAAATTTTGGCTTATTTGGGCTTGAAAACGACAGACATCCACTCTAGGTATGGGGATGGAACTTTTTTCCTGTGTATCTGACACTATTTGCTGTCATATCCACTTCTAACATTTTAGGTATCGATCATAGTTTGATTTTCCAAACTTTTTATCCACATTCTTCAGCATTTTGTAATGAAAACGATAGATACCCCGGTATGTATGGGGTTGGAAGTTTTTTCCTGTGTATCTGACACTATTTGCTGTCATATCTACTTCTAACATTTTAGGTATCGAGCATAGTTTGATTTCCCAAACTTTTTATCCACATTCTTGGGGATTTTGGATTGAAAACGATAGATATCCCCGGTAGGTATGGGGATGGAAGTTTTTTCCCGAGTAACTGACACTATTAGCTGCGATATCCACTTTTAATTAATAGGTATCGAGCATTGCTTGATTTTACAACCTTTTCATCCATATTCTTGGGCACTTTGGATTGAAAACGATAGTTATCCCCGGTAGGTACGGGGATGGACGTTTTTTCCTGTGTATCTGAAACTATTTGCTGTCATATCTACTTCTAACATTTTAGGTATCGAGCATAGTTTGATTTCCCAAACTTTTTATCCACATTCTTGGGGATTTTGGATTGAAAACGATAGATATACCCGGTAGGTATGGGGATGGAAGTTTTTTCCCGTGTAACTGACACTATTTGCTGCGATATCCACTTTTAAAATTTTAGGTATCGAGCATAGTTTGATTTTACAAATTTTTTATTTTAATTTTGGCTCATTTGGGCTTGAAACGACAGACATCCACTCTAGGTATGGGGAGGGAAATCTTTTCCTGTGTATCTGACACTATTTGCTGTCATATCCACTTCTAACATTTTGGGTATCGAGCATAGTTTGATTTCCCAAACTTTTTATCCCCATTTTTAGACACTTTGGATTGAAAACGACAGATATCTCCGCTAGGTATGGGGATGGAAGTTTTTTCCAGAGTAACTGACTCTATTTGCTGCGATATCCAAATTTTAAATTTTAGGTATGGAGCATAGTTTGATTTTACAAATTTCTTATTTAAATTTTGGCTCATTTGGGTTTGAAAACGACAGACATCCACTCTAGGTATGGGGATGGAACTTTTTTCCTGTGTATCTGACACTATTTGCTGTCATATCCACTTCTAACATTTTAGGTATCGAGCATAGTTTGATTTCCCAAACTTTTTATCCACATTTTTAGACACTTTGGATTGAAAACGACAGATATCTCCGCTACGTATGGGGATGGAAGTTTTTTCCAGAGTAACTGACCCTATTTGCTGCGATATCCACTTTTAAAATTTTAGGTATGGAGCATAGTTTGAATTTACAAATTTCTTATTTAAATTTTGGCTTATTTGGGCTTGAAAACGACAGACATCCACTCTAGGTATGGGGATGGAACTGTTTGCCTGTGTATCTGACACTCTTTGCTGTCATATCCACTTCTAACATTTTAGGTATCGATCATAGTTTGATTTTCCAAACTTTTTATCCACATTCTTCAGCATTTTGTAATGAAAACGATAGATACCCCGGTATGTATGGGGTTGGAAGTTTTTTCCTGTGTATCTGACACTATTTGCTGTCATATCTACTTCTAACATTTTAGGTATCGAGCATAGTTTGATTTCCCAAACTTTTTATCCACATTCTTGGGGATTTTGGATTGAAAACGATAGATATCCCCGGTAGGTATGGGGATGGAAGTTTTTTCCCGAGTAACTGACACTATTAGCTGCGATATCCACTTTTAATTAATAGGTATCGAGCATTGCTTGATTTTACAACCTTTTCATCCACATTCTTGGGCACTTTGGATTGAAAACGATAGATATCCCCGGTAGGTACGGGGATGGACGTTTTTTCCTGTGTATCTGAAACTATTTGCTGTCATATCTACTTCTAACATTTTAGGTATCGAGCATAGTTTGATTTCCCAAACTTTTTATCCACATTCTTCCGCATTTTGTATTGAAAACGATAGATACCCCGGTAGGTACGGGGATGGACGTTTTTTCCTGTGTATCTGAAACTATTTGCTGTCATATCTACTTCTAACATTTTAGGTATCGAGCATAGTTTGATTTCCCAAATTTTTATCCACATTCTTCTGAATTTTGTATTGAAAACGATAGATTCCCCGGTAGTTATGGGGTTGGAAGTTTTTTCCTGTGTATCTGACACTATTTGCTGTCATATCCACTTCTAACGTTTTTTTTATCGAGCATAGTTTGATTTCCCAAACTTTTTATCCACATTCTTGGGCACTTTGGATTGAAAACGATAGACATTCCCGGTAGGTATGGGGATGGAAGTTTTTTCCTGAGTAACTGACATTATTTGCTGCGATATCCACTTTTACAATTTTAGGTATCGAGCATAGTTTGATTTTACAAATTTCTTATTTAAATTTTGGCTCATTTGGGTTTGAAAACGACAGACATCCATTCTAGGTATGGGGATGGAACTTTTTTCCTGTGTATCTGACACTATTTGCTGTCATATCCACTTATATCATTTTAGGTATCGAGCATAGTTTGTTTTCCCAAACATTTTATCCACATTTTTAGACACTTTGGATTGAAAACGACAGATAGCTCCGCTAGGTATGGGGATGGAAGTTTTTTCCCGTGAAACTGAAACTATTTGCTGTCATATTCACTTCTATCATTTTAGGTATCGATCATAGTTTGATTTCCCAAACTTTTTATCCACATTCTTCAGCATTTTGTAATGAAAACGATAGATACCCCGGTAGTTATGGGGTTGGAAGTTTTTTCCTGTGTATCTGACACTATTTGCTGTCATATCTACTTCTAACATTTTAGGTATCGAGCATAGTTTGATTTCCCAAACATTTTATCCACTTTCTTAAGCATTTTGGATTGAAAACGAAACACATCCCCGCTAGGTATGGGGATGGAAGTATTTTCCCGAGTAACTGACACTATTAGCTATGATATCCACTTTTAAAATTTTAGGTATCGAGCATAGTTTGATTTCCCAAACTTTTTTTCCACATTCTTGGGGATTTTGGATTGAAAACGATAGATATCCCCGGTAGGTATGGGGATGGAAGTTTTTTCCCGAGTAACTGACACTATTAGCTATGATATCCACATTTAAAATTTTAGGTATGGAGCATAGTTTGATTTTACAAATTTCTTATTTAAATTTTGGCTCATTTGGGCCTGAAATCGACAGACATCCACTCTAGGTATGGGGATGGAACTTTTTTCCTGTGTATCTGACACTATTTGCTGTCATATCCACTTCTAACATTTTAGGTATCGAGCATAGTTTGATTTCCCAAACTTTTTATCCACACTTTTAGACATTTTGAATTGAAAGCGACAGACATCCCCGCTAGTTATGGGGATGGAAGTTTTTTCCAGAGTAACTGACCCTATTTGCTGCGATATCCACATTTAAAATTTTAGGTATGGAGCATAGTTTGATTTTACAAATTTCTTATTTAAATTTTGGCTCATTTGGGTTTGAAAACGACAGACATCCACTCTAGGTATGGGGATGGAACTTTTTTCCTGTGTATCTGACACTATTTGCTGTCATATCCACTTCTAACATTTTAGGTATCGAGCATAGTTTGATTTCCCAAACTTTTTATCCACATTTTTAGACACTTTGGATTGAAAACGACAGATATCTCCGCTAGGTATGGGGATGGAAGTTTTTTCCAGAGTAACTGACCCTATTTGCTGCGATATCCACTTTTAAAATTTTAGGTATGGAGCATAGTTTGAATTTACAAATTTCTTATTTAAATTTTGGCTTATTTGGGCTTGAAAACGACAGACATCCACTCTAGGTATGGGGATGGAACTGTTTGCCTGTGTATCTGACACTCTTTGCTGTCATATCCACTTCTAACATTTTAGGTATCGATCATAGTTTGATTTCACAAACTTTTTATCCACATTCTTCAGCATTTTGTAATGAAAACGATAGATACCCCGGTAGTTATGGGGTTGGAAGTTTTTTCCTGTGTATCTGACACTATTTGCTGTCATATCTACTTCTAACATTTTAGGTATCGAGCATAGTTTGATTTCCCAAACTTTTTATCCACATTCTTGGGCACTTTGGATTGAAAACGATAGACATTCCCGGTAGGTATGGGGATGGAAGTTTTTTCCTGAGTAACTGACACTATTTGCTGCGATATCCACTTTTACAATTTTAGGTATCGAGCATAGTTTGATTTTACAAATTTTTCATTTAAATTTTGGCTCATTTGGGCTTGAAAACGACAGACATCCACTCTAGGTATGGGGATGGAACTTTTTTCCTGTGTATCTGACACTATTTGCTGTCATATCCACTTATATCATTTTAGGTATCGAGCATAGTTTGTATTCCCAAACATTTTATCCACAATTTTAGACACTTTGGATTGAAAACGACAGATAGCTCCGCTAGGTATGGGGATGGAAGTTTTTTCCCGTGAAACTGAAACTATTTGCTGCCATATCGACTTCTAAGATTTTAGGTATCGCGCATACTTTGATTTCCCAAGCTTTTTATTAAAATTTTTGGGCATTTTGGAAAGAAAACGACAAACATCCAAGCTAGGAATGGGGTTGGAAGTTTTTTCCTGAGTAACTGACACTATTTGCTGCGATATCCACTTTAAAAAATTTAGGTATCGAGCATAGTTTGATTTTACAACCTTTTTATCCACATTTTTAGACATTTCGGATTGAAGACAATAGATATCCCCGCTAGGTATGGGGATGGAAGTATTTTCCTGTGTATCTGACACTATTTGCTGTCATATCTACTTTTCACATTTTAGGTATCGATCATAGTTTGATTTCCCAAACTTTTTATCCACATTCTTCAGCATTTTGTAATGAAAACGATAGATACCCCGGTAGTTATGGGGTTGGAAGTTTTTTCCTGTGTATCTGACACTATTTGCTGTCATATCTACTTCTAACATTTTAGGTATCGAGCATAGATTGATTTCCCAAACTTTTTATCCACATTCTTCCGCATATTGTATTGAAAAAGATAGATACCCCGGTATGTATGGGGTTGGAAGTTTTTTCCTGAGTAACTGACACTATTTGCTGTCATATCCACTTCTAACATTTTGGGTATCGAGCATAGTTTGATTTCCCAAACTTTTTATCCACATTCTTCAGCATTTTGTAATGAAAACGATAGGTACCCCGGTAGTTATGGGGTTGGAAGTTTTTTCCTGTGTATCTGACACTATTTGCTGTCATATCTACTTCTAACATTTTAGGTATCGAGCATAGTTTGATTTCCCAAACTTTTTATCCACATTCTTGGGGATTTTGGATTGAAAACGATAGATATCCCCGGTAGGTATGGGGATGGAAGTTTATTCCCGAGTAACTGACACTATTAGCTGCTATATCCACTTTTAATTAATAGGTATCGAGCATTGCTTGATTTTACAACCTTTTCATCCACATTCTTGGGCACTTTAGATTGAAAACGATAGATATCCCCGGTAGGTACGGGGATGGACGTTTTTTCCTGTGTATCTGAAAATATTTGCTGTCATATCTACTTCTAACATTTTAGGTATCGAGCATAGTTTGATTTCCCAAACTTTTTATCCACATTCTTCCGCATTTTGTATTGAAAACGATAGATACCCCGGTATGTATGGGGTTGGAAGTTTTTTCCTATGTATCTGACACTATTTGCTGTCATATCCACTTCTAACATTTTGGGTATCGAGCATAGTTTGATTTCCCAAACTTTTTATCCCAATTTTTAGACACTTTGGATTGAAAACGACAGATATCTCCGCTAGGTATGGGGATGGAAGTTTTTTCCAGAGTAACTGACCCTATTTGCTGCGATATCCACATTTAAAATTTTAGGTATGGAGCATAGTTTGATTTTACAAATTTCTTATTTAAATTTTGGCTCATTTGGGTTTGAAAACGACAGACATCCACTCTAGGTATGGGGATGGAACTTTTTTCCTGTGTATCTGACACTATTTGCTGTCATATCCACTTCTAACATTTTAGGTATCGAGCATAGTTTTATTTCCCAAACTTTTTATCCACATTTTTAGACACTTTGGATTGAAAACGACAGATATCTCCGCTAGGTATGGGGATGGAAGTTTTTTCCAGAGTAACTGACCCTATTTGCTGCGATATCCACTTTTAAAATTTTAGGTATGGAGCATAGTTTGAATTTACAAATTTCTTATTTAAATTTTGGCTTATTTGGGCTTGAAAACGAAAGACATTCCCTCTAGGTATGGGGATGGGAGTTTTTTCCTGTGTATCTGACACTATTTGCTGTCATATCCACTTCTAACATTTTAGGTATCGAGCATAGTTTGATTTCCCAAACTTTTTATCCACATTTTTAGACACTTTGGATTGAAAACGACAGATATCTCCGCTAGGTATGGGGATGGAAGTTTTTTCCAGAGTAACTGACCCTATTTGCTGCGATATCCACTTTTAAAATTTTAGGTATGGAGCATAGTTTGAATTTACAAATTTCTTATTTAAATTTTGGCTTATTTGGGCTTGAAAACGACAGACATCCACTCTAGGTATGGGGATGGAACTTTTTTCCTGTGTATCTGACACTATTTGCTGTCATATCCACTTCTAACATTTTAGGTATCGATCATAGTTTGATTTTCCAAACTTTTTATCCACATTCTTCAGCATTTTGTAATGAAAACGATAGATACCCCGGTAGTTATGGGGTTGGAAGTTTTTTCCTGTGTATCTGACACTATTTGCTGTCATATCTACTTCTAACATTTTAGGTATCGAGCATAGTTTGATTTCCCAAACTTTTTATCCACATTCTTGGGGATTTTGGATTGAAAACGATAGATATCCCCGGTAGGTATGGGGATGGAAGTTTTTTCCCGAGTAACTGACACTATTAGCTGCGATATCCACTTTTAATTAATAGGTATCGAGCATTGCTTGATTTTACAACCTTTTCATCCACATTCTTGGGCACTTTGGATTGAAAACGATAGATATCCCCGGTAGGTACGGGGATGGACGTTTTTTCCTGTGTATCTGAAACTATTTGCTGTCATATCTACTTCTAACATTTTAGGTATCGAGCATAGTTTGATTTCCCAAACTTTTTATCCACATTCTTGGGGATTTTGGATTGAAAACGATAGATATCCCCGGTAGGTATGGGGATGGAAGTTTTTTCCCGAGTAACTGACACTATTAGCTGCGATATCCACTTTTAATTAATAGGTATCGAGCATAGTTTGATTTTACAAATTTTTTATTTAAATTTTGGCTCATTTGGGCTTGAAAACGACAGACATCCACTCTAGGTATGGGGATGGAACTTTTTTCCTGTGTATCTGACACTATTTGCTGTCATATCCACTTCTAACATTTTGGGTATCGAGCATAGTTTGATTTCCCAAACTTTTTATCCCCATTTTTAGACACTTTGGATTGAAAACGACAGATATCTCCGCTAGGTATGGGGATGGAAGTTTTTTCCAGAGTAACTGACTCTATTTGCTGCGATATCCAAATTTTAAATTTTAGGTATGGAGCATAGTTTGATTTTACAAATTTCTTATTTAAATTTTGGCTCATTTGGGTTTGAAAACGACAGACATCCACTCTAGGTATGGGGATGGAACTTTTTTCCTGTGTATCTGACACTATTTGCTGTCATATCCACTTCTAACATTTTAGGTATCGAGCATAGTTTGATTTCCCAAACTTTTTATCCACATTTATAGGTACTTTGGATTGAAAACGACAGATATCTCCGCTACGTATGGGGATGGAAGTTTTTTCCAGAGTAACTGACCCTATTTGCTGCGATATCCACTTTTAAAATTTTAGGTATGGAGCATAGTTTGAATTTACAAATTTCTTATTTAAATTTTGGCTTATTTGGGCTTGAAAACGACAGACATCCACTCTAGGTATGGGGATGGAACTGTTTGCCTGTGTATCTGACACTCTTTGCTGTCATATCCACTTCTAACATTTTAGGTATCGATCATAGTTTGATTTTCCAAACTTTTTATCCACATTCTTCAGCATTTTGTAATGAAAACGATAGATACCCCGGTAGTTATGGGGTTGGAAGTTTTTTCCTGTGTATCTGACACTATTTGCTGTCATACCTACTTCTAACATTTTAGGTATCGAGCATAGTTTGATTTCCCAAACTTTTTATCCACATTCTTGGGGATTTTGGATTGAAAACGATAGATATCCCCGGTAGGTATGGGGATCGAAGTTTTTTCCTGAGTAACTGACACTATTAGCTGCGATATCCACTTTTAATTAATAGGTATCGAGCATTGCTTGATTTTACAACCTTTTCATCCATATTCTTGGGCACTTTGGATTGAAAACGATAGATATCCCCGGTAGGTACGGGGATGGACGTTTTTTCCTGTGTATCTGAAACTATTTGCTGTCATATCTACTTCTAACATTTTAGGTATCGAGCATAGTTTGATTTCCCAAACTTTTTATCCACATTCTTCCGCTTTTTGTATTGAAAACGATAGATACCCCGGTAGGTACGGGGATGGACGTTTTTTCCTGTGTATCTGAAACTATTTGCTGTCATATCTACTTCTAACATTTTAGGTATCGAGCATAGTTTGATTTCCCAAACTTTTTATCCACATTCTTCTGAATTTTGTATTGAAAACGATAGATTCCCCGGTAGGTATGGGGATGGAAGTTTATTCCTGTGTATCTGACACTATTTGCTGTCATATCCACTTCTAACGTTTTTTTTATCGAGCATAGTTTGATTTCCCAAACTTTTTATCCACATTCTTGGGCACTTTGGATTGAAAACGATAGACATTCCCGGTAGGTATGGGGATGGAAGTTTTTTCCTGAGTAACTGACATTATTTTCTTATATATCCAAATTTTCAATTTTAGGTATGGAGCATAGTTTGATTTTACAAATTTCTTATTTAAATTTTGGCTCATTTGGGTTTGAAAACGACAGACATCCATTCTAGGTATGGGGATGGAACTTTTTTCCTGTGTATCTGACACTATTTGCTGTCATATCCACTTATATCATTTTAGGTATCGAGCATAGTTTGTATTCCCAAACATTTTATCCACAATTTTAGACACTTTGGATTGAAAACGACAGATAGCTCCGCTAGGTATGGGGATGGAAGTTTTTTCCCGTGAAACTGAAACTATTTGCTGTCATATCCACTTCTATCATTTTAGGTATCGATCATAGTTTGATTTCCCAAACTTTTTATCCACATTCTTCAGCATTTTGTAATGAAAACGATAGATACCCCGGTAGTTATGGGGTTGGAAGTTTTTTCCTGTGTATCTGACACTATTTGCTGTCATATCTACTTCTAACATTTTAGGTATCGAGCATAGTTTGATTTCCCAAACATTTTATCCACTTTCTTAAGCATTTTGGATTGAAAACGAAACACATCCCCGCTAGGTATGGGGATGGAAGTATTTTCCCGAGTAACTGACACTATTAGCTATGATATCCACTTTTAAAATTTTAGGTATCGAGCATAGTTTGATTTCCCAAACTTTTTTTCCACATTCTTGGGGATTTTGGATTGAAAACGATAGATATCCCCGGTAGGTATGGGGATGGAAGTTTTTTCCCGAGTAACTGACACTATTAGCTATGATATCCACATTTAAAATTTTAGGTATGGAGCATAGTTTGATTTTACAAATTTCTTATTTAAATTTTGGCTCATTTGGGCCTGAAATCGACAGACATCCCCTCTAGGTATGGGGATGGAAGTTTTTTCCTGTGTATCTGACACTATTTGCTGTCATATCCACTTCTAACATTTTAGGTATCGAGCATAGTTTGATTTCCCAAACTTTTTATCCACACTTTTAGACATTTTGAATTGAAAGCGACAGACATCCCCGCTAGTTATGGGGATGGAAGTTTTTTCCAGAGTAACTGACACTATTTGCTGCGATATCCACTTTTACAATTTTAGGTATCGAGCATAGTTTGATTTCCCAAACTTTTTATCCACATTTTTAGACACTTTGGATTGAAAACGACAGATATCTCCGCTAGGTATGGGGATGGAAGTTTTTTCCAGAGTAACTGACCCTATTTGCTGCGATATCCACATTTAAAATTTTAGGTATGGAGCATAGTTTGAATTTACAAATTTCTTATTTAAATTTTGGCTTATTTGGGCTTGAAAACGACAGACATCCACTCTAGGTATGGGGATGGAACTTTTTTCCTGTGTATCTGACACTATTTGCTGTCATAGCCACTTCTAACATTTTAGGTATCGATCATAGTTTGATTTCGCAAACTTTTTATCCACATTCTTCAGCATTTTGTAATGAAAACGATAGGTACCCCGGTAGTTATGGGGTTGGAAGTTTTTTCCTGTGTATCTGACACTATTTGCTGTCATATCTACTTCTAACATTTTAGGTATCGAGCATAGTTTGATTTCCCAAACTTTTTATCCACATTCTTGGGGATTTTGGATTGAAAACGATAGATATCCCCGGTAGGTATGGGGATGGAAGTTTTTTCCCGAGTAACTGACACTATTAGCTGCGATATCCACTTTTAATTAATAGGTATCGAGCATTGCTTGATTTTACAACCTTTTCATCCACATTCTTGGGCACTTTGGATTGAAAACGATAGATATCCCCGGTAGGTACGGGGATGGACGTTTTTTCCTGTGTATCTGAAACTATTTGCTGTCATATCTACTTCTAACATTTTAGGTATCGAGCATAGTTTGATTTCCCAAACTTTTTATCCACATTCTTCCGCATTTTGTATTGAAAACGATAGATACCCCGGTATGTATGGGGTTGGAAGTTTTTTCCTGTGTATCTGACACTATTTGCTGTCATATCTACTTCTAACATTTTAGGTATCGAGCATAGTTTGATTTCCCAAATTTTTATCCACATTCTTCAGAATTTTGTATTGAAAACGATAGATTCCCCGGTAGTTATGGGGTTGGAAGTTTTTTCCTGTGTATCTGACACTATTTGCTGTCATATACAATTCTAACGTTTTTTTTATCGAGCATAGTTTGATTTCCCAAACTTTTTATCCACATTCTTGGGCACTTTTGATTGAAAACGATAGACATTCCCGGTAGGTATGGGGATGGAATTTCTTTCCTGAGTAACTGACATTATTTGCTGCGATATCCACTTTTACAATTTTAGGTATCGAGCATAGTTTGATTTTACAAATTTTTCATTTAAATTTTGGCTCATTTGGGCTTGAAAACGACAGACATCCACTCTAGGTATGGGGATGGAACTTTTTTCCTGTGTATCTGACACTATTTGCTGTCATATCCACTTATATCATTTTAGGTATCGAGCATAGTTTGTTTTCCCAAACATTTTATCCACATTTTTAGACACTTTGGATTGAAAACGACAGATAGCTCCGCTAGGTATGGGGATGGAAGTTTTTTCCCGTGAAACTGAAACTATTTGCTGCCATATCGACTTCTAAGATTTTAGGTATCGCGCATACTTTGATTTCCCAAGCTTTTTATTTAAATTTTTGGGCATTTTGGAAAGAAGACGACAAACATCCATGCTAGGAATGGGGTTGGAAGTTTTTTCCTGAGTAACTGACACTATTTGCTGCGATGTCCACTTTAAAAAATTTAGGTATCGAGCATAGTTTGATTTTACAAATTTTTTATTTTAATTTTGGCTCATTTGGGCTTGAAACGACAGACATCCACTCTAGGTATGGGGATGGAACTTTTTTCCTGTGTATCTGACACTATTTGCTGTCATATCCACTTCTAACATTTTAGGTATCGAGCATAGTTTGATTTCCCAAACTTTTTATCCACATTTTTAGACACTTTGGATTGAAAACGACAGATATCTCCGCTATTTATGGGGATGGAAGTTTTTTCCAGAGTAACTGACCCTATTTGCTGCGATATCCACTTTTAAAATTTTAGGTATGGAGCATAGTTTGAATTTACAAATTTCTTATTTAAATTTTGGCTTATTTGGGCTTGAAAACGACAGACATCCACTCTAGGTATGGGGATGGAACTTTTTTCCTGTGTATCTGACACTATTTGCTGTCATATCCACTTCTAACATTTTAGGTATCGATCATAGTTTGATTTCCCAAACTTTTTATCCACATTCTTCAGCATTTTGTAATGAAAACGATAGATACCCCGGTAGTTATGGGGTTGGAAGTTTTTTCCTGTGTATCTGACACTATTTGCTGTCATATCTACTTCTAACATTTTAGGTATCGAGCATAGTTTGATTTCCCAAACTTTTTATCCACATTCTTGGGGATTTTGGATTGAAAACGATAGATATCCCCGGTAGGTATGGGGATGGACGGTTTTTCCTGAGTAACTGACACTATTAGCTGCGATATCCACTTTTAATTAATAGGTATCGAGCATTGCTTGATTTTACAACCTTTTCATCCACATTCTTGGGCACTTTGGATTGAAAACGATAGATATCCCCGGTAGGTACGGGGATGGACGTTTTTTCCTGTGTATCTGAAACTATTTGCTGTCATATCTACTTCTAACATTTTAGGTATCGAGCATAGTTTGATTTCCCAAACTTTTTATCCACATTCTTGGGCACTTTGGATTGAAAACGATAGACATTCCCGGTAGGTATGGGGATGGAAGTTTTTTCCTGAGTAACTGACACTATTTGCTGCGATATCCACTTTTACAATTTTAGGTATCGAGCATAGTTTGATTTTACAAATTTCTTATTTAAATTTTGGCTCATTTGGGTTTGAAAACGACAGACATCCATTCTAGGTATGGGGATGGAACTTTTTTCCTGTGTATCTGACACTATTTGCTGTCATATCCACTTATATCATTTTAGGTATCGAGCATAGTTTGTTTTCCCAAACATTTTATCCACATTTTTAGACATTTTGGATTGAAAACGATAGATATCCCCGCCAGGTATGGGGATGGAAGTTTTTTCCCGTGAAACTGAAACTATTTGCTGTCATATCCACTTCTATCATTTTAGGTATCGAGCATAGATTGATTTCCCAAACTTTTTATCCACATTCTTCAGCATTTTGTAATAAAAACGATAGATACCCCGGTAGTTATGGGGTTGGAAGTTTTTTCCTGTGTATCTGACACTATTTGCTGTCATATCTACTTCTAACATTTTAGGTATCGAGCATAGTTTGATTTCCCAAACATTTTATCCACTTTCTTAAGCATTTTGGATTGAAAACGAAACACATCCCCGCTAGGTATGGGGATGGAAGTATTTTCCCGAGTAACTGACACTATTAGCTATGATATCCACTTTTAAAATTTTAGGTATCGAGCATAGTTTGATTTCCCAAACTTTTTTTCCACATTCTTGGGGATTTTGGATTGAAAACGATAGATATCCCCGGTAGGTATGGGGATGGAAGTTTTTTCCCGAGTAACTGACACTATTAGCTATGATATCCACTTTTAAAATTTTAGGTATCGAGCATAGTTTGATTTTACAAATTTCTTATTTCAATTTTGGCTCATTTGGGCCTGAAATCGACAGACATCCACTCTAGTTATGGGGATGGAACTTTTTTCCTGTGTATCTGACACTATTTGCTGCGATATCCACTTTAAAAGTTTTAGGTATCGAGCTTAGTTTGATTTTCCAAACTTTTTATCCACATTCTTGGGCATTTTGGATTGAAAACGATAGATATCCCCGGTAGGTATGGGGATGGACGATTTTTCCTGTATTTCTGACACTATTTGCTGTCATATCAACTTCTAACATGTTAGGTATCGAGCATAGTTTGATTACCCAAACTTTTTATCCACACTTTTAGACATTTTGAATTGAAAGCGACAGATATCTCCGCTAGGTATGGGGATGGAAGTTTTTTCCCGAGTAACTGACACTATTAGCTATGATATCCACATTTAAAATTTTAGGTATGGAGCATAGTTTGATTTTACAAATTTCTTATTTAAATTTTGGCTCATTTGGGTTTGAAAACGACAGACATCCACTCTAGGTATGGGGATGGAACTTTTTTCCTGTGTATCTGACACTATTTGCTGTCATATCCACTTCTAACATTTTAGGTATCGAGCATAGTTTGATTTCCCAAACTTTTTATCCACATTTTTAGACACTTTGGATTGAAAACGACAGATATCTCCGCTAGGTATGGGGATGGAAGTTTTTTCCAGAGTAACTGACCCTATTTGCTGCGATATCCACTTTTAAAATTTTAGGTATGGAGCATAGTTTGAATTTACAAATTTCTTATTTAAATTTTGGCTTATTTGGGCTTGAAAACGACAGACATCCACTCTAGGTATGGGGATGGAACTTTTTTCCTGTGTATCTGACACTATTTGCTGTCATATCCACTTCTAACATTTTAGGTATCGATCATAGTTTGATTTCGCAAACTTTTTATCCACATTCTTCAGCATTTTGTAATGAAAACGATAGATACCCCGGTAGTTATGGGGTTGGAAGTTTTTTCCTGTGTATCTGACACTATTTGCTGTCATATCTACTTCTAACATTTTAGGTATCGAGCATAGTTTGATTTCCCAAACTTTTTATCCACATTCTTGGGGATTTTGGATTGAAAACGATAGATATCCCCGGTAGGTATGGGGATGGAAGTTTTTTCCCGAGTAACTGACACTATTAGCTGCGATATCCACTTTTAATTAATAGGTATCGAGCATTGCTTGATTTTACAACCTTTTCATCCACATTCTTGGGCACTTTGGATTGAAAACGATAGATATCCCCGGTAGGTACGGGGATGGACGTTTTTTCCTGTGTATCTGAAACTATTTGCTGTCATATCTACTTCTAACATTTTAGGTATCGAGCATAGTTTGATTTCCCAAACTTTTTATCCACATTCTTCCGCATTTTGTATTGAAAACGATAGATACCCCGGTATGTATGGGGTTGGAAGTTTTTTCCTGTGTATCTGACACTATTTGCTGTCATATCTACTTCTAACATTTTAGGTATCGAGCATAGTTTGATTTCCCAAATTTTTATCCACATTCTTCAGAATTTTGTATTGAAAACGATAGATTCCCCGGTAGTTATGGGGTTGGAAGTTTTTTCCTGTGTATCTGACACTATTTGCTGTCATATCCACTTCTAACGTTTTTTTTATCGAGCATAGTTTGATTTCCCAAACTTTTTATCCACATTCTTGGGCACTTTGGATTGAAAACGATAGACATTCCCGGTAGGTATGGGGATGGAAGTTTTTTCCTGAGTAACTGACACTATTTGCTGCGATATCCACTTTTACAATTTTAGGTATCGAGCATAGTTTGATTTTACAAATTTTTCATTTAAATTTTGGCTCATTTGGGCTTGAAAACGACAGACATCCACTCTAGGTATGGGGATGGAACTTTTTTCCTGTGTATCTGACACTATTTGCTGTCATATCCACTTCTAACATTTTAGGTATCGAGCATAGTTTGATTTCCCAAACTTTTTATCCACATTTTTAGACACTTTGGATTGAAAACGACAGATAGCTCCGCTAGGTATGGGGATGGAAGTTTTTTCCCGTGAAACTGAAACTATTTGCTGCCATATCGACTTCTAAGATTTTAGGTATCGCGCATACTTTGATTTCCCAAGCTTTTTATTTAAATTTTTGGGCATTTTGGAAAGAAGACGACAAACATCCATGCTAGGAATGGGGTTGGAAGTTTTTTCCTGAGTAACTGACACTATTTGCTGCGATGTCCACTTTAAAAAATTTAGGTATCGAGCATAGTTTGATTTTACAAATTTTTTATTTTAATTTTGGCTCATTTGGGCTTGAAACGACAGACATCCACTCTAGGTATGGGGATGGAACTTTTTTCCTGTGTATCTGACACTATTTGCTGTCATATCCACTTCTAACATTTTAGGTATCGAGCATAGTTTGATTTCCCAAACTTTTTATCCACATTTTTAGACACTTTGGATTGAAAACGACAGATATCTCCGCTAGGTATGGGGATGGAAGTTTTTTCCAGAGTAACTGACCCTATTTGCTGCGATATCCACTTTTAAAATTTTAGGTATGGAGCATAGTTTGAATTTACAAATTTCTTATTTAAATTTTGGCTTATTTGGGCTTGAAAACGACAGACATCCACTCTAGGTATGGGGATGGAACTGTTTGCCTGTGTATCTGACACTCTTTGCTGTCATATCCACTTCTAACATTTTAGGTATCGATCATAGTTTGATTTTCCAAACTTTTTATCCACATTCTTCAGCATTTTGTAATGAAAACGATAGATACCCCGGTAGTTATGGGGTTGGAAGTTTTTTCCTGTGTATCTGACACTATTTGCTGTCATATCTACTTCTAACATTTTAGGTATCGAGCATAGTTTGATTTCCCAAACTTTTTATCCACATTCTTGGGGATTTTGGATTGAAAACGATAGATATCCCCGGTAGGTATGGGGATGGAAGTTTTTTCCCGAGTAACTGACACTATTAGCTGCGATATCCACTTTTAATTAATAGGTATCGAGCATTGCTTGATTTTACAACCTTTTCATCCACATTCTTGGGCACTTTGGATTGAAAACGACAGATAGCTCCGCTAGGTATGGGGATGGAAGTATTTTCCTGTGTATCTGATACTATTTGCTGTCATATCTACATTTCACATTATAGGTATCGATCATAGTTTGATTTCCCAAACTTTTTATCCACATTCTTCAGAATTTTGTAATGAAAACGATAGATACCCCGGTAGTTATGGGGTTGGAAGTTTTTTCCTGTGTATCTGACACTATTTGCTGTCATATCTACTTCTAACATTTTAGGTATCGAGCATAGTTTGATTTCCCAAACATTTTATCCACTTTCTTAAGCATTTTGGATTGAAAACGAAAGACATCCCCGGTAGGTATGGGGATGGACGGTTTTTCCTGAGTAACTGACACTATTTGCTGCGATATCCACTTTTAAAATAATAGGTATCGAGCATAGTTTGATTTTACAACCTTTTTATCCACATTTTTAGACATTTTGGATTGAAAACGAGAGATAGCTCCGCTAGGTATGGGGATGAAAGTTTTTTCCCGTGCAACTGAAACTATTTGCTGTCATATCTACTTTTCACATTTTAGGTATCGATCATAGTTTGATTTCCCAAACTTTTTATCCACATTCTTCAGCATTTTGTAATGAAAAAGATAGATACCCCGGTAGTTATGGGGTTGGAAGTTTTTTCCTGTGTATCTGACACTATTTGCTGTCATATCTACTTCTAACATTTTAGGTATCGAGCATAGTTTGATTTCCCAAACATTTTATCCACTTTCTTAAGCATTTTGGATTGAAAACGAAACACATCCCCGCTAGGTATGGGGATGGAAGTATTTTCCCGAGTAACTGACACTATTAGCTATGATATCCACTTTTAAAATTTTAGGTATCGAGCATAGTTTGATTTCCCAAACTTTTTATCCACATTCTTGGGGATTTTGGATTGAAAACGATAGATATCCCCGGTAGGTATGGGGATGGAAGTTTTTTCCCGAGTAACTGACACTATTAGCTATGATATCCACTTTTAAAATTTTAGGTATCGAGCATAGTTTGATTTTACAAATTTCTTATTTCAATTTTGGCTCATTTGGGCCTGAAATCGACAGACATCCACTCTAGTTATGGGGATGGAACTTTTTTCCTGTGTATCTGACACTATTTGCTGCGATATCCACTTTAAAAGTTTTAGGTATCGAGCTTAGTTTGATTTTCCAAACTTTTTATCCACATTCTTGGGCATTTTGGATTGAAAACGATAGATATCCCCGGTAGGTATGGGGATGGAAGTTTTTTCCTGTGTATCTGACACTATTTGCTGTCATATCCACTTCTAACATATTAGGTATCGAGCATAGTTTGATTTCCCAAACTTTTTATCCACATTTTTAGACACTTTGGATTGAAAAAGATAGACATCCCCGGTAGGTATGGGGATGGAAGATTTTTCCTGTGTTTCTGACACTATTTGCTGTCATAACCACTTCTAACAGGTTAGGTATCGAGCATAGTTTGATTTCCCAAACTTTTTATCCACGCTGTAAGACATTTTGAATTGAAAGCGACAGACATAACCGCTAGGTATGGGGATGGAGGTTTTTTCCAGAGTAACTGACACTATTTGCTGCGATATCCACTTTTAAAAGTTTTAGGTATCGAGCTTAGTTTGATTTTCCAAACTTTTTATCCACATTCTTCGTCATTTTGTATTAAAAACGATAGATTCCCCGCTAGTTATGGGGATGGGAGTTTTTTCCTGTGTATCTGACACTATTTGCTTTCACATCCACTTCTAACATTTTAGGTCTCGACCATAGTTTGATTTCCCAAACTTTTTATCCACATTTTTAGACATTTTGGATTGAAAACGACAGACATCCCCGCTAGGTATGGGGATGGAACTTTTTTCCTGTGTATCTGACACTATTTGCTGTCATATCCACTTCTAACATTTTAGGTATCGAGCATAGTTTGATTTCCCAAACTTTTTATCCACATTTTTAGACACTTTGGATTGAAAACGACAGATATCTCCGCTAGGTATGGGGATGGAAGTTTTTTCCACAGTAACTGGCCCTATTTGCTGCGATATCCACTTTTAAAATTTTAGGTATGGAGCATAGTTTGAATTTACAAATTTCTTATTTAAATTTTGGCTTATTTGGGCTTGAAAACGACAGACATCCACTCTAGGTATGGGGATGGAACTTTTTTCCTGTGTATCTGACACTATTTGCTGTCATATCAACTTCTAACATTTTAGGTATCGAGCATAGTTTGATTTCCCAAACTTTTTATCCACATATATAGACACTTTGGATTGAAAACGACAGATATCTCCGCTAGGTATGGGGATGGAAGTTTTTTCCAGAGTAACTGACCCTATTTGCTGCGATATCCACTTTTAAAATTTTAGGTATGGAGCATAGTTTGAATTTACAAATTTCTTATTTAAATTTTGGCTTATTTGGGCTTGAAAACGACAGACATCCACTCTAGGTATGGGGATGGAACTTTTTTCCTGTGTATCTGACACTATTTGCTGTCATATCCACTTCTAACATTTTAGGTATCGAGCATAGTTTGATTTCCCAAACTTTTTATCCACATTTTTAGACACTTTGGATTGAAAACGACAGATATCTCCGCTAGGTATGGGGATGGAAGTTTTTTCCAGAGTAACTGACCCTATTTGCTGCGATATCCACTTTTAAAATTTTAGGTATGGAGCATAGTTTGAATTTACAAATTTCTTATTTAAATTTTGGCTTATTTGGGCTTGAAAACGACAGACATCCACTCTAGGTATGGGGATGGAACTTTTTTCCTGTGTATCTGACACTATTTGCTGTCATATCCACTTCTAACATTTTAGGTATCGAGCATAGTTTGATTTCCCAAACTTTTTATCCACATTTTTAGACACTTTGGATTGAAAACAATAGATATCCCCGGTAGGTATGGGGATGGACGTTTTTTCCAGAGTAACTGACCCTATTTGCTGCGATATCCACATTTAAAATTTTAGGTATGGAGCACAGTTTGATTTTACAAACTTTTTATCCACATTCTTCAGCATTTTGTAATGAAAACGATAGATACCCCGGTATGTATGGGGTTGGAAGTTTTTTCCTATGTATCTGACACTATTTGCTGTCATATCCACTTCTAACATTTTAGGTATCGAGCATAGTTTGATTTCCCAAACTTTTTATCCACTTTCTTAAGCATTTTGGATTGAAAAAGATAGACATCCCCGGTAGGTTTGGGGATGGACGGTTTTTCCTGAGTAACTGACACTATTTTCTGCGATATCCACTTTAAAAGATTTAGGTATCGAGCATAGTTTGAGTTTACAACCTTTTTATCCACATTTTTAGACATTTTGGATTGAAAACGATAGATATCCCCGGTAGGTATGGGGATGGAATGTTTTTCCTGTGTATCTGACACTATTTGCTGTCATATCTACTTTTAACATTTTAGGTATCGAGCATAGTTTGATTTCCCAAATTTTTATCCACATTCTTCTGAATTTTGTATTGAAAACGAAACACATCCCCGCTAGGTATGGGGATGGATGTATTTTCCCGAGTAACTGACACTATTAGCTATGATATCATCTTTTAAAATTTTAGGTATCTAGCATAGTTTGATTTCCCAAACTTTTTATCCACATTTTTGGGGATTTTGGATTGAAAACGATAGATATCCCCGGTAGGTATGGGGATGGAAGTTTTTTCCCGAGTAACTGACACTATTAGCTATGATATCCACTTTTAAAATTTTAGGTATCGAGCATAGTTTGATTTTACAAATTTCTTATTTAAATTTTGGCTCATTTGGGCCTGAAATCGACAGACATCCACTCTAGGTATGGGGATGGAACTTTTTTCCTGTGTATCTGACACTATTTGCTGTCATATCCACTTATAACATTTTGGGTATCGAGCATAGTTTGTTTTCCCAAACATTTTATCCACATTTTTAGACACTTTGGATTGAAAACGACAGATAGCTCCGCTAGGTATGGGGATGGAAGTATTTTCCAGTGTAACTGACACTATTTGCTGGCATGTCTATTTATAACATTTTAGGTATCGTTCATAGTTTGATTTCCCAACCTTCTTCGCCACACTCTGCAGCATTTTGGATTGAAAACGAAAGACATCCCCGGTAGTTATGGGGTTGGAAGTTTTTTCCTGTGTATCTGACACTATTTGCTGTCATACCTACTTCTAACATTTTAGGTATCGAGCATAGTTTGATTTCCCAAACATTTTATCCACTTTCTTAAGCATTTTGGATTGAAAAAGAAACACATCCCCGCTAGGTATGGGGATGGAAGTATTTTCCCGAGTAACTGACACTATTTGCTGTCATATCCACTTTTGAAATTTTAGGTATCGAGCATAGTTTGATTTCCCAAACTTTTTATCCACATTCTTGGGGATTTTGGATTGAAAACGATAGATATCCCCGGTAGGTATGGGGATGGAAGTTTTTTCCCGAGTAACTGACACTAGTAGCTGTGATATCCAATTGTATCATTTTAGGTATCGAGCATAGTTTGATTTCCCAAACATTTTATCCACATTTTTAGACACTTTGGATTGAAAACCACAGATAGCTCCGCTAGGTATGGGGATGGAAGTTTTTTCCCGTGAAACTGAAACTAATTGCTGTCATATCTACTTCTAACATTTTAGGTATCGAGCATAGTTTGATTTCCCAAACATTTTATACACTTTCTTAAGCATTTTGGATTGAAAACGAAACACATCCCCGCTAGGTATAGGGATGGAAGTATTTTCCCGAGTAACTGACACTATTAGCTATGATATCCACTTTTAAAGTTTTAGGTATCGAGCATAGTTTGATTTCCCAAACTTTTTATCCACATTCTTAAGCATTTTGGATTGAAAACGATAGATATCCCCGGTAGGTATGGGGATGGAAGTTTTTTCCCGAGTAACTGACACTATTAGCTATGATATCCACTTTTAAAATTTTAGGTATCGAGCATAGTTTGATTTTACAAATTTCTTATTTCAATTTTGGCTCATTTGGGCCTGAAATCGACAGACATCCACTCTAGGTATGGGGATGGAACTTTTTTCCTGTGTATCTGACACTATTTGCTGCAATATCCACTTTAAAAGTTTTAGGTATCGAGCTTAGTTTGATTTTCCAAACTTTTTATCCACATTCTTGGGCATTTTGGATTGAAAACGATAGATATCCCCGGTAGGTATGGGGATGGACGATTTTTCCTGTATTTCTGACACTATTTGCTGTCATATCAACTTCTAACATGTTAGGTATCGAGCATAGTTTGATTTCCCAATATTTTTATCCACACTTTTAGACATTTTGAATTGAAAAAGACAGACATCCCCGCTAGGTATGGGGATGGAAGTTTTTTCCAGAGTAACTGACTCTATTTGCTGCGATATCCACATTTAAAATTTTAGGTATGGAGCATAGTTTGATTTTACAAATTTCTTATTTAAATTTTGGCTCATTTGGGTTTGAAAACGACAGACATCCACTCTAGGTATGGGGATGGAACTTTTTTCCTGTGTATCTGACACTATTTGCTGTCATATCCACTTCTAACATTTTAGGTATCGAGCATAGTTTGATTTCCCAAACTTTTTATCCACATTTTTAGACACTTTGGATTGAAAACGACAGATATCTCCGCTAGGTATGGGGATGGAAGTTTTTTCCAGAGTAACTGACCCTATTTGCTGCGATATCCACTTTTAAAATTTTAGGTATGGAGCATAGTTTGAATTTACAAATTTCTTATTTAAATTTTGGCTTATTTGGGCTTGAAAACGACAGACATCCACTCTAGGTATGGGGATGGAACTTTTTTCCTGTGTAACTGACACTATTTGCTGCGATATCCACTTTTAAAATTTTAGGTATCGAGCATAGTTTGATTTTACAAATTTCTTATTTAAATTTTGGCTCATTTGGGTTTGAAAACGACAGACATCCACTCTAGGTATGGGGATGGAACTTTTTTCCTGTGTATCTGACACTATTTGCTGTCATATCCACTTCTAACATTTTAGGTATCGAGCATAGTTTGATTTCCCAAACTTTTTATCCACATTTTTAGACACTTTGGATTGAAAACGACAGATATCTCCGCTAGGTATGGGGATGGAAGTTTTTTCCAGAGTAACTGACCCTATTTGCTGCGATATCCACTTTTAAAATTTTAGGTATGGAGCATAGTTTGATTTTACAAATTTCTTATTTAAATTTTGGCTCATTTGGGTTTGAAAACGACAGACATCCACTCTAGGTATGGAGATGGAACTTTTTTCCTGTGTATCTGACACTATTTGCTGTCATATCCACTTCTAACATTTTAGGTATCGAGCATAGTTTGATTTCCCAAACTTTTTATCCACATTTTTAGACACTTTGGATTGAAAACGACAGATATCTCCGCTAGGTATGGGGATGGAAGTTTTTTCCAGAGTAACTGACCCTATTTGCTGCGATATCCACTTTTAAAATTTTAGGTATGGAGCATAGTTTGAATTTACAAATTTCTTATTTAAATTTTGGCTTATTTGGGCTTGAAAACGACAGACATCCACTCTAGGTATGGGGATGGAACTGTTTGCCTGTGTATCTGACACTCTTTGCTGTCATATCCACTTCTAACATTTTAGGTATCGATCATAGTTTGATTTTCCAAACTTTTTATCCACATTCTTCAGCATTTTGTAATGAAAACGATAGATACCCCGGTATGTATGGGGTTGGAAGTTTTTTCCTGTGTATCTGACACTATTTGCTGTCATATCTACTTCTAACATTTTAGGTATCGAGCATAGTTTGATTTCCCAAACTTTTTATCCACTTTCTTGGGGATTTTGGATTGAAAACGATAGATATCCCCGGTAGGTATGGGGATGGAAGTTTTTTCCTGTGTATCTGACACCATTTGCTGTTATATCTACTTCTAACATTTTAGGTATCGATCATAGTTTGATTTTCCAAACTTTTTATCCACATTCTTCAGCATTTTGTAATGAAAACGATAGATACCCCGGTATGTATGGGGTTGGAAGTTTTTTCCTATGTATCTGACACTATTTGCTGTCATATCCACTTCTAACATTTTAGGTATCGAGCATAGTTTGATTTCCCAAACTTTTTATCCACATTCTTCCGCATTTTGGATTGAAAGCGATAGATATCCCCGGTAGGTATGGGGATGGAAGTTTTTTCCTGTGTATCTGACACTATTTGCTGTCATATCAACTTCTAACATTTTAGGTATCGAGCATAGTTTGATTTCCCAAACTTTTTATCCACATTCTTCCGCATTTTGTATTGAAAACGATAGATACCCCGGTATGTATGGGGTTGGAAGTTTTTTCCTATGTATCTGACACTATTTGCTGTCATATCCACTTCTAACATTTTAGGTATCGAGCATAGTTTGATTTCCCAAACTTTTTATCCACATTCTTGGGGATTTTGGATTGAAAACGATAGATATCCCCGGTAGGTATGGGGATGGAAGTTTTTTCCCGAGTAACTGACACTATTAGCTGCGATATCCACTTTTAATTAATAGGTATCGAGCATTGCTTGATTTTACAACCTTTTCATCCACATTCTTGGGCACTTTGGATTGAAAACGATAGATATCCCCGGTAGGTACGGGGATGGACGTTTTTTCCTGTGTATCTGAAACTATTTGCTGTCATATCTACTTCTAACATTTTAGGTATCGAGCATAGTTTGATTTCCCAAACTTTTTATCCACATTCTTCCGCATTTTGTATTGAAAACGATAGATACCCCGGTATGTATGGGGTTGGAAGTTTTTTCCTGTGTATCTGACACTATTTGCTGTCATATCCACTTCTAACATTTTAGGTATCGAGCATAGTTTGATTTCCCAAACTTTTTATCCACTTTCTGAAGCATTTTGGATTGAAAAAGATAGACATCCCCGGTAGGTTTGGGGATGGACGGTTTTTCCTGAGTAACTGACACTATTTTCTGCGATATCCACTTTAAAAGATTTAGGTATCGAGCATAGTTTGAGTTTACAACCTTTTTATCCACATTTTTAGACATTTTGGATTGAAAACGATAGACATCCCCGGTAGGTATGGGGATGGAAGTTTTTTCCTGTGTATCTGACACTATTTGCTGTCATATCTACTTCTAACATTTTAGGTATCGAGCATAGTTTGATTTCCCAAACTTTTTATCCACATTCTTCCGCATTTTGTATTGAAAAAGATAGATACCCCGGTATGTATGGGGTTGGAAGTTTTTTCCTGAGTAACTGACACTATTTGCTGTCATATCCATTTCTAACATTTTAGGTATCGAGCATAGTTTGATTTTACAAATTTCTTATTTAAATTTTGGCTCATTTGGGCCTGAAATCGACAGACATCCACTCTAGGTATGGGGATGGAACTTTTTTCCTGTGTATCTGACACTATTTGCTGCGATATCCACTTTAAAAGTTTTAGCTATCGAGCTTAGTTTGATTTTCCAAACTTTTTATCCACATTCTTGGGCATTTTGGATTGAAAACGATAGATATCCCCGGTAGGTATGGGGATGGACGATTTTTCCTGTGTAACTGACACTATTTGCTGTCATATCTACTTCTAACATTCCAGGTATCGAGCATAGATTGATTTCCCAAACTTTTTATACACATTTTTAGACATTTTGAATTGAAAACGGCAGATATCTCCGCTAGGTATGGGGATGGAAGTTTTTTCCAGAGTAACTGACCCTATTTGCTGCGATATCCACATTTAAAATTTTAGGTATGGAGCATAGTTTGATTTTACAAATTTCTTATTTAAATTTTGGCTCATTTGGGTTTGAAAACGACAGACATCCACTCTAGGTATGGGGATGGAACTTTTTTCCTGTGTATCTGACACTATTTGCTGTCATATCCACTTCTAACATTTTAGGTATCGAGCATAGTTTGTTTTCCCAAACTTTTTATCCACATTTGACACTTTGGATTGAAAAAGATAGACATCCCCGCTAGGTTTGGGGATGGACGTTTTTTCCTGAGTAACTGACACTATTTGCTCTCATATCGACTTCTAACATGTTAGGTATTGAGCATAGTTTGATTTCCCAAACTATTTATCCACATTCTTGGTCATTTTGGATTGAAAACGATAGATATCCCCGGTAGGTTTGGGGCGGAAGTTTTTTCCTGTGTTTCTGACACTATTTGCTGTCATATCCACTTCTAACATTTTAGGTATCGAGCATAGTTTGATTTCCCAAACTTTTTATCCACACTTTTAGACATTTTGAATTGAAAGCGACAGATATCTCCGCTAGGTATGGGGATGGAAGTTTTTTCCAGAGTAACTGACCCTATTTGCTGCGATATCCACATTTAAAATTTTAGGTATGGAGCATAGTTTGATTTTACAAATTTCTTATTTAAATTTTGGCTCATTTGGGTTTGAAAACGACAGACATCCACTCTAGGTATGGGGATGGAACTTTTTTCCTGTGTATCTGACACTATTTGCTGTCATATCCACTTCTAACATTTTAGGTATCGAGCATAGTTTGATTTCCCAAACTTTTTATCCACATTTTTAGACACTTTGGATTGAAAACGACAGATATCTCCGCTAGGTATGGGGATCAAAGTTTTTTCCAGAGTAACTGACCCTATTTGCTGCGATATCCACTTTTAAAATTTTAGGTATGGAGCATAGTTTGAATTTACAAATTTCTTATTTAAATTTTGGCTTATTTGGGCTTGAAAACGACAGACATCCACTCTAGGTATGGGGATGGAACTTTTTTCCTGTGTATCTGACACTATTTGCTGTCATATCCACTTCTAACATTTTAGGTATCGAGCATAGTTTGATTTCCCAAACTTTTTATCCACACTTTTAGACATTTTGAATTGAAAACGACAGATATCTCCGCTAGGTATGGGGATGGAAGTTTTTTCCAGAGTAACTGACCCTATTTGCTGCGATATCCACATTTAAAATTTTAGGTATGGAGCATAGTTTGATTTTACAAATTTCTTATTTAAATTTTGGCTCATTTGGGTTTGAAAACGACAGACATCCACTCTAGGTATGGGGATGGAAGTTTTTTCCTGTGTATCTGACACTATTTGCTGTCATATCCACTTCTAACATTTTAGGTATCGAGCATAGTTTGATTTCCCAAACTTTTTATCCACACTTTTAGACATTTTGAATTGAAAGCGACAGACATCCCCGCTAGGTATGGGGATGGAAGTTATTTCCTGAGTAACTGACCCTATTTGCTGCGATATCCACATTTAAAATTTTAGGTATGGAGCATAGTTTGAATTTACAAATTTCTTATTTAAATTTTGGCTTATATGGGCTTGAAAACGACAGACATCCACTCTAGTTATGGGGATGGAACTTTTTTCCTGTGTATCTGACACTATTTGCTGTCATAGCCACTTCTAACATTTTAGGTATCGATCATAGTTTGATTTCGCAAACTTTTTATCCACATTCTTCAGCATTTTGTAATGAAAACGATAGGTACCCCGGTAGTTATGGGGTTGGAAGTTTTTTCCTGTGTATCTGACACTATTTGCTGTCATATCTACTTCTAACATTTTAGGTATCGAGCATAGTTTGATTTCCCAAACTTTTTATCCACATTCTTGGGGATTTTGGATTGAAAACGATAGATATCCCCGGTAGGTATGGGGATGGAAGTTTTTTCCCGAGTAACTGACACTATTAGCTGCGATATCCACTTTTAATTAATAGGTATCGAGCATTGCTTGATTTTACAACCTTTTCATCCACATTCTTGGGCACTTTGGATTGAAAACGATAGATATCCCCGGTAGGTACGGGGATGGACGTTTTTTCCTGTGTATCTGAAACTATTTGCTGTCATATCTACTTCTAACATTTTAGGTATCGAGCATAGTTTGATTTCCCAAACTTTTTATCCACATTCTTCCGCATTTTGTATTGAAAACGATAGATACCCCGGTATGTATGGGGTTGGAAGTTTTTTCCTATGTATCTGACACTATTTGCTGTCATATCCACTTCTATCATTTTAGGTATCGAGCATAGTTTGATTTCCCAAACTTTTTATCCACATTCTTCCGCATTTTGTATTGAAAACGATAGATACCCCGGTATGTATGGGGTTGGAAGTTTTTTCCTGTGTATCTGACACTATTTGCTGTCATATCTACTTCTAACATTTTAGGTATCGAGCATAGTTTGATTTTACAAATTTCTTATTTAAATTTTGGCTCATTTGGGTTTGAAAACGACAGACATACACTCTAGGTATGGGGATGGAACTTTTTTCCTGTGTAACTGACACTATTTGCTGCGATATCCACTTTTAAAATTTTAGGTATCGAGCATAGTTTGATTTCCCAAACTTTTTATCCACATTCTTGGTCATTTTGGATTGAAAACGATAGATATCCCCGGTAGGTATGGGGATGGAAGTTTTTTCCTGTGTATATGACACTATTTGCTGTCATATCCACTTCTAACATATTAGGTATCGAGCATAGTTTGATTTCACAAACTTTTTATCCACATTTTTAGACATTTTGAATTGAAAGCGACAGATATCTCCGCTAGGTATGGGGATGGAAGTTTTCTCCAGAGTAACTGACCCTATTGGCTGCGATATCCACATTTAAAATTTTAGGTATGGAGCATAGTTTGATTTTACAAATTTCTTATTTAAATTTTGGCTCATTTGGGTTTGAAAACGACAGACATCCACTCTAGGTATGGGGATGGAACTTTTTTCCAGAGTAACTGACCCTATTTGCTGCGATATCCACTTCTAACATTTTAGGTATCGAGCATAGTTTGATTTCCCAAACTTTTTATTCACATTTATAGACACTTTGGATTGAAAAAGATAGACATCCCCGCTAGGTTTGGGGATGGACGTTTTTTCCTGAGTAACTGACACTATTTGCTCTCATATCAACTTCTAGCATGTTAGGTATTGAGCATAGTTTGATTTTCCAAACTTTTTATCCACATTCTTGGTCATTTTGGATTGAAAACGATAGATATCCCCGGTAGGTTTGGGGACGGAAGTTTTTTGCTGTGTTACTGACACTATTTGCTGTCATATCCACTTCTAACATTTTAGGTATCGAGCATAGTTTGATTTCCCAAACTTTTTATCCTCACTTTTAGACATTTTGAATTGAAAGCGACAAACATCCCCGCTAGGTATGGGGATGGAAGGTTTTTCCAAAGTAACTGACCCTATTTGCTGCGATATCCACTTTTCAAATTTTACGTATGGAGCATAGTTTGATTTTACAAATTTCTTATTTAAATTTTGGCTCATTTGGGTTTGAAAACGACAGACATCCACTCTAGGTATGGGGATGGAACTTTTTTCCTGTGTATCTGACACTATTTGCTGTCATATCCACTTCTAACATTTTAGGTATCGAGCATAGTTTGATTTCCCAAACTTTTTATCCACATTTTTAGACACTTTGGATTGAAAACGACAGATATCTCCGCTAGGTATGGGGATGGAAGTTTTTTCCAGAGTAACTGACCCTATTTGCTGCGATATCCACTTTTAAAATTTTAGGTATGGAGCATAGTTTGAATTTACAAATTTCTTATTTAAATTTTGGCTTATTTGGGCTTGAAAACGACAGACATCCACTCTAGGTATGGGGATGGAACTGTTTGCCTGTGTATCTGACACTATTTGCTGTCATATCCACTTCTAACATTTTAGGTATCGAGCATAGTTTGATTTCCCAAACTTTTTATCCACATTTTTAGACATTTTGGATTGAAAACGACAGATATCTCCGCTAGGTATGGGGATGGAAGTTTTTTCCAGAGTAACTGACCCTATTTGCTGCGATATCCACATTTAAAATTTTAGGTATCGAGCATAGTTTGATTTTACAAATTTCTTATTTAAATTTTGGCTCATTTGGGTTTGAAAACGACAGACATCCACTCTAGGTATGGGGATGGAACTTTTTTCCTGTGTATCTGACACTATTTGCTGTCATATCCACTTCTAACATTTTAGGTATCGAGCATAGTTTGATTTCCCAAACTTTTTATCCACATTTTTAGACACTTTGGATTGAAAACGACAGATATCTCCGCTAGGTATGGGGATGGAAGTTTTTTCCAGAGTAACTGACCCTATTTGCTGCGATATCCACATTTAAAATTTTAGGTATGGAGCATAGTTTGATTTTACAAATTTCATATTTAAATTTTGGCTCATTTGGGTTTGAAAACGACAGACATCCACTCTAGGTATGGGGATGGAACTTTTTTCCTGTGTATCTGACACTATTTGCTGTCATATCCACTTCTAACATTTTAGGTATCGAGCATAGTTTGATTTCCCAAACTTTTTATCCACATTTTTAGACACTTTGGATTGAAAACGACAGATATCTCCGCTAGGTATGGGGATGGAAGTTTTTTCCAGAGTAACTGACCCTATTTGCTGCGATATCCACTTTTAAAATTTTAGGTATGGAGCATAGTTTGAATTTACAAATTTCTTATTTAAATTTTGGCTTATTTGGGCTTGAAAACGACAGACATCCACTCTAGGTATGGGGATGGAACTGTTTGCCTGTGTATCTGACACTATTTGCTGTCATATCCACTTCTAACATTTTAGGTATCGATCATAGTTTGATTTCCCAAACTTTTTATCCACATTCTTCAGCATTTTGTAATGAAAACGATAGATACCCCGGTAGTTATGGGGTTGGAAGTTTTTTCCTGTGTATCTGACACTATTTGCTGTCATATCTACTTCTAACATTTTAGGTATCGAGCATAGTTTGATTTCCCAAACTTTTTATCCACATTCTTGGGGATTTTGGATTGAAAACGATAGATATCCCCGGTAGGTATGGGGATGGAAGTTTTTTCCCGAGTAACTGACACTATTAGCTGCGATATCCACTTTTAATTAATAGGTATCGAGCATTGCTTGATTTTACAACCTTTTCATCCATATTCTTGGGCACTTTGGATTGAAAACGATAGATATCCCCGGTAGGTACGGGGATGGACGTTTTTTCCTGTGTATCTGAAACTATTTGCTGTCATATCTACTTCTAACATTTTAGGTATCGAGCATAGTTTGATTTCCCAAACTTTTTATCCACATTCTTCCGCATTTTGTATTGAAAACGATAGATACCCCGGTATGTATGGGGTTGGAAGTTTTTTCCTATGTATCTGACACTATTTGCTGTCATATCCACTTCTAACATTTTAGGTATCGAGCATAGTTTGATTTCCCAAACATTTTATCCACATTTTTAGATATTTTGTATTGAAAACGAAAGACATCCCCGGTAGGTATGGGGATGGACGGTTTTTCCTGAGTAACTGACACTATTTGCTGCGATATCCACTTTTAAAATTTTAGGTATGGAGCATAGTTTGAATTTACAAATTTCTTATTTAAATTTTGGCTTATTTGGGCTTGAAAACGACAGACATCCACTCTAGGTATGGGGATGGAACTTTTTTCCTGTGTATCTGACACTATTTGCTGTCATATCCACTTCTAACATTTTAGGTATCGATCATAGTTTGATTTCCCAACCTTTTTATCCACATTCTTCAGCATTTTGTAATGAAAACGATAGATACCCCGGTAGTTATGGGGTTGGAAGTTTTTTCCTGTGTATCTGACACTATTTGCTGTCATACCTACTTCTAACATTTTAGGTATCGAGCATAGTTTGATTTCCCAAACTTTTTATCCACATTCTTGGGGATTTTGGATTGAAAACGATAGATATCCCCGGTAGGTATGGGGATGGAAGTTTTTTCCCGAGTAACTGACACTATTAGCTGCGATATCCACTTTTAATTAATAGGTATCGAGCATTGCTTGATTTTACAACCTTTTCATCCATATTCTTGGGCACTTTGGATTGAAAACGATAGATATCCCCGGTAGGTACGGGGATGGACGTTTTTTCCTGTGTATCTGAAACTATTTGCTGTCATATCTACTTCTAACATTTTAGGTATCGATCATAGTTTGATTTCCCAAACTTTTTATCCACATTCTTCAGAATTTTGTAATGAAAACGATAGATACCCCGGTAGTTATGGGGTTGGAAGTTTTTTCCTGTGTATCTGACACTATTTGCTGTCATATCCACTTATATCATTTTAGGTATCGAGCATAGTTTGTTTTCCCAAACATTTTATCCACATTGTTAGACACATTGGATTGAAAACGAAAGACATCCCCGGTAGGTATGGGGATGGAAGTTTATTCCTGAGTAACTGACACTATTTGCTGCGATATCCACTTTTAAAATTTTAGGTATGGAGCATAGTTTGAATTTACAAATTTCTTATTTAAATTTTGGCTTATTTGGGCTTGAAAACGACAGACATCCACTCTAGGTATGGGGATGGAACTGTTTGCCTGTGTATCTGACACTCTTTGCTGTCATATCCACTTCTAACATTTTAGGTATCGATCATAGTTTGATTTTCCAAACTTTTTATCCACATTCTTCAGCATTTTGTAATGAAAACGATAGATACCCCGGTAGTTATGGGGTTGGAAGTTTTTTCCTGTGTATCTGACACTATTTGCTGTCATATCTACTTCTAACATTTTAGGTATCGAGCATAGTTTGATTTCCCAAACTTTTTATCCACATTCTTGGGGATTTTGGATTGAAAACGATAGATATCCCCGGTAGGTATGGGGTTGGGAGTTTTTTCCTGTGTATCTGACACTATTTGCTGTCATATCCACTTCTAACATTTTAGGTATCGATCATAGTTTGATTTTCCAAACTTTTTATCCACATTCTTCAGCATTTTGTAATGAAAACGATAGATACCCCGGTATGTATGGGGTTGGAAGTTTTTTCCTATGTATCTGACACTATTTGCTGTCATATCCACTTCTAACATTTTAGGTATCGAGCATAGTTTGATTTCCCAAACTTTTTATCCACATTTTTAGACACTTTGGATTGAAAACGACAGATATCTCCGCTAGGTATGGGGATGGAAGTTTTTTCCAGAGTAACTGACCCTATTTGCTGCGATATCCACTTTTAAAATTTTAGGTATGGAGCATAGTTTGAATTTACAAATTTCTTATTTAAATTTTGGCTTATTTGGGCTTGAAAACGACAGACATCCACTCTAGGTATGGGGATGGAACTTTTTTCCTGTGTATCTGACACTATTTGCTGTCATATCCACTTCTAACATTTTAGGTATCGATCATAGTTTGATTTCCCAAACTTTTTATCCACATTCTTCAGCATTTTGTAATGAAAACGATAGATACCCCGGTAGTTATGGGGTTGGAAGTTTTTTCCTGTGTATCTGACACTATTTGCTGTCATATCTACTTCTAACATTTTAGGTATCGAGCATAGTTTGATTTCCCAAACTTTTTATCCACATTCTTGGGGATTTTGGATTGAAAACGATAGATATCCCCGGTAGGTATGGGGATGGAAGTTTTTTCCCGAGTAACTGACACTATTAGCTGCGATATCCACTTTTAATTAATAGGTATCGAGCATTGCTTGATTTTACAACCTTTTCATCCACATTCTTGGGCACTTTGGATTGAAAACGATAGATATCCCCGGTAGGTACGGGGATGGACGTTTTTTCCTGTGTATCTGAAACTATTTGCTGTCATATCTACTTCTAACATTTTAGGTATCGAGCATAGTTTGATTTCCCAAACTTTTTATCCACATTCTTCCGCATTTTGTATTGAAAACGATAGATACCCCGGTATGTATGGGGTTGGAAGTTTTTTCCTGTGTATCTGACACTATTTGCTGTCATATCCACTTCTAACATTTTAGGTATCGAGCATAGTTTGATTTCCCAAACTTTTTATCCACTTTCTGAAGCATTTTGGATTGAAAAAGATAGACATCCCCGGTAGGTTTGGGGATGGACGGTTTTTCCTGAGTAACTGACACTATTTTCTGCGATATCCACTTTAAAAGATTTAGGTATCGAGCATAGTTTGAGTTTACAACCTTTTTATCCACATTTTTAGACATTTTGGATTGAAAACGATAGACATCCCCGCTAGGTATGGGGATGGAAGTTTTTTCCTGTGTATCTGACACTATTTGCTGTCATATCTACTTCTAACATTTTAGGTATCGAGCATAGTTTGATTTCCCAAACTTTTTATCCACATTCTTCCGCATTTTGTATTGAAAACGATAGATACCCCGGTATGTATGGGGATGGAACTTTTTTCCTGTGTATCTGACACTATTTGCTGTCATATCCACTTCTAACATTTTAGGTATCGAGCATAGTTTGAATTTACAAATTTCTTATTTAAATTTTGGCTCATTTGGGCCTGAAATCGACAGACATCCACTCTAGGTATGGGGATGGAAGTTTTTACCTGTGTCACTGACAGTATTTGCTGCGATATCCACTTTAAAAGTTTTAGTTATCGAGCTTAGTTTGTTTTTCCAAACTTTTTATCCACATTCTTGGGCATTTTGGATTGAAAACGATAGATATCCCCGGTAGGTATGGGGATGGAAGTTTTTCCTGTATATCTGACACTATTTGCTGTCATATCAACTTCGAACATATTAGGTATCGAGCATAGTTTGATTTCCCAAACTTTTTATCCACATTTTTAGACATTTTGAATTGAAAACGACAGACATCTCCGCTAGGTATGGGGATGGAAGTTTTTTCCAGAGTAACTGACCCTATTTGCTGCGATATCCACATTTAAAATTTTAGGTATGGAGCATAGTTTGATTTTACAAATTTCTTATTTAAATTTTGGCTCATTTGGGTTTGAAAACGACAGACATCCACTCTAGGTATGGGGATGGAACTTTTTTCCTGTGTATCTGACACTATTTGCTGTCATATCCACTTCTAACATTTTAGGTATCGAGCATAGTTTGATTTCCCAAACTTTTTATCCACATATATAGACACTTTGGGTTGAAAACGATAGACATCCCCGCTAGGTTTGGGGATGGACGTTCTTTCCTGAGTAACTGACACTATTTGCTCTCATATCAACTTCTAACATGTTAGGTATTGAGCATAGTTTGATTTCCCAAACTCTTTATCCACATTCTTGGGCATTTTGGATTGAAAACGATAGACATCCCCGGTATGTATGAGGATGGAAGATTTTTCCCGTGTAACTGACACTATTTGCTGCGATATCCACTTTTAAAATTTTAGGTATCGAGCATAGTTTGATTTTACAAATTTTTTATTTAAATTTTGGCTCATTTGGGCTTGAAAACGACAGACATCCACTCTAGGTATGGGGATGGAACTTTTTTCCTGTGTATCTGACACTATTTGCTGTCATATCCACTTCTAACATTTTAGGTATCGAGCATAGTTTGATTTCCCAAACTTTTTATCCACATTTTTAGACACTTTGGATTGAAAACGACAGATATCTCCGCTAGGTATGGGGATGGAAGTTTTTTCCAGAGTAACTGACCCTATTTGCTGCGATATCCACATTTAAAATTTTAGGTATGGAGCATAGTTTGATTTTACAAATTTCTTATTTAAATTTTGGCTCATTTGGGTTTGAAAACGACAGACATCCACTCTAGGTATGGGGATGGAACTTTTTTCCTGTGTATCTGACACTATTTGCTGTCATATCCACTTCTAACATTTTAGGTATCGAGCATAGTTTGATTTCCCAAACTTTTTATCCACATTCTTGGGCACTTTGGATTGAAAAAGATAGACATCCCCGCTAGGTTTGGGGATGGACGTTCTTTCCTGAGTAACTGACACTATTTGCTCTCATATCAACTTCTAACATGTTAGGTATTGAGCATAGTTTGATTTCCCAAACTCTTTATCCACATTCTTGGGCATTTTGGATTGAAAACGATAGACATCCCCGCCAGGTATGGGGATGGAAGTTTTTTCCTGTGTATCTGACACTATTTGCTGTCATATCCACTTCTAACATTTTAGGTATCGAGCATAGTTTGATTTCACAAACTTTTTATCCACATTCTTCCGCATTTTGTATTGAAAACGATAGATACCCCGGTATGTATGGGGTTGGAAGTTTTTTCCTATGTATCTGACACTATTTGCTGTCATATCCACTTCTAACATTTTAGGTATCGAGCATAGTTTGATTTCCCAAACTTTTTATCCACATTTTTAGACATTTTGGATTGAAAAAGATAGACATCCCCGCTCGGTTTGGGGATGGACGTTCTTTCCTGAGTAACTGACACTATTTGCTCTCATATCAACTTCTAACATGTTAGGTATTGAGCATAGTTTGATTTCCCAAACACTTTATCCACATTCTTGGGCATTTTGGATTGAAAACGATAGACATCCCCGGTATGTATGAGGATGGAAGATTTTTCCTGTGAAACTGACACTATTTGCTGCGATATCCACTTTTAAAATTTTAGGTATCGAGCATAGTTTGATTTTACAAATTTTTTATTTTAATTTTGGCTCATTTGGGCTTGAAAACGACAGACATCCACTCTAGGTATGGGGATGGAACTTTTTTCCTGTGTATCTGACACTATTTGCTGTCATATCCACTTCTAACATTTTGGGTATCGAGCATAGTTTGATTTCCCAAACTTTTTATCCCCATTTTTAGACACTTTGGATTGAAAACGACAGATATCTCCGCTAGGTATGGGGATGGAAGTTTTTTCCAGAGTAACTGACCCTATTTGCTGCGATATCCACATTTAAAATTTTAGGTATGGAGCATAGTTTGATTTTACAAATTTCTTATTTAAATTTTGGCTCATTTGGGTTTGAAAACGACAGACATCCACTCTAGGTATGGGGATGGAACTTTTTTCCTGTGTATCTGACACTATTTGCTGTCATATCCACTTCTAACATTTTAGGTATCGAGCATAGTTTGATTTCCCAAACTTTTTATCCACATTATTAGACACTTTGGATTGAAGACAATAGACATCCCCGCTAGGTATGGGGATGGAAGTATTTTCCTGAGTAACTGACACTATTTGCTGTCATAACAACTTCTAACATCTTAGGTATCGAGCATAGTTTGATTTCCCAAACTTTTTATCCACATTCTTGGGCACTTTGGATTGAAAACGATAGACATTCCCGGTAGGTATGGGGATGGAAGTTTTTTCCTGAGTAACTGACACTATTTGCTGCGATATCCACTTTTACAATTTTAGGTATCGAGCATAGTTTGATATTACAAATTTTTCATTTAAATTTTGGCTCATTTGGGCTTGAAAACGACAGACATCCACTCTAGGTATGGGGATGGAACTTTTTTCCTGTGTATCTGACACTATTTGCTGTCATATCCACTTCTAACATTTTAGGTATCGAGCATAGTTTGATTTCCCAAACTTTTTATCCACATTTTTAGACACTTTGAATTGAAAACGACAGATATCTCCGCTAGGTATGGGGATGGAAGATTTTCCAGATTAACTGACCCTATTGGCTGCGATATCCACATTTAAAATTTTAGGTATGGAGCATAGTTTGATTTTACAAATTTCTTATTTAAATTTTGGCTCATTTGGGTTTGAAAACGACAGACATCCACTCTAGGTATGGGGATGGAACTTTTTTCCTGTGTATCTGACACTATTTGCTGTCATATCCACTTCTAACATTTTAGGTATCGAGCATAGTTTGATTTCTCAAACTTTTTATCCACATTTTTAGACACTTTGTAATGAAAACGATAGATACCCCGCTAGGTTTGGGGATGGACGTATTTCCTGAGTAACTGACACTATTTGCTCTCATATCAACTTCTAACATGTTAGGTATTGAGCATAGTTTGATTTCCCAAACTCTTTATCCACATTCTTGGGCATTTTGGATTGAAAACGATAGACATCCCCGCCAGGTATGGGGATGGACGGATTTTCCTGAGTAACTGACAATATTTGCTGCGATATCCACTTATAACATTTTAGGTATCGAGTATAGATTGATTTCCCAAACTTTTTATCCACATTTTTAGACACTTTGGATTGAAAACGACAGACATCCCCGCTAGGTATGGGGATGGAAGTTATTTCCCGTGTAACTGACACTATTTGCTGCGATATCCACTTTTAAAATTTTAGGTATCGAGCATAGTTTGATTTTACAAATTTTTTATTTTAATTTTGGCTCATTTGGGCTTGAAACGACAGACATCCACTCTAGGTATGGGGATGGAACTTTTTCCTGTGTATCTGACACTATTTGCTGTCATATCCACTTCTAACATTTTGGGTATCGAGCATAGTTTGATTTCCCAAACTTTTTATCCACATTTTTAGACACTTTGGATTGAAAACGACAGATATCTCCGCTAGGTATGGGGATGGAAGTTTTTTCCAGAGTAACTGACCCTATTTGCTGCGATATCCACTTTTAAAATTTTAGGTATGGAGCATAGTTTGATTTTACAAATTTCTTATTTAAATTTTGGCTCATTTGGGTTTGAAAACGACAGACATCCACTCTAGGTATGGGGATGGAACTTTTTTCCTGTGTATCTGACACTATTTGCTGTCATATCCACTTCTAACATTTTAGGTATCGAGCATAGTTTGATTTCCCAAACTTTTTATCCACATTTTTAGACACTTTGGATTGAAAAAGATAGACATCCCCGCTAGGTTTGGGGATGGACGTTCTTTCCTGAGTAACTGACACTATTTGCTCTCATATCAACTTCTAACATGTTAGGTATCGAGCATAGTTTGATTTCCCAAACTTTTTATCCACATTCTTGGGCACTTTGGATTGAAAACGATAGACATTCCCGGTAGGTATGGGGATGGAAGTTTTTTCCTGAGTAACTGACACTATTTGCTGCGATATCCACTTTTACAATTTTAGGTATCGAGCATAGTTTGATATTACAAATTTTTTATTTAAATTTTGGCTCATTTGGGCTTGAAAACGACAGACATCCACTCTAGGTATGGGGATGGAACTTTTTTCCTGTGTATCTGACACTATTTGCTGTCATATCCACTTCTAACATTTTAGGTATCGAGCATAGTTTGATTTCCCAAACTTTTTATCCACATTTTTAGACATTTTGAATTGAAAACGACAGATATCTCCGCTAGGTATGGGGATGGAAGTTTTTTCCAGAGTAACTGACCCTATTTGCTGCGATATCCACATTTAAAATTTTAGGTATGGAGCATAGTTTGATTTTACAAATTTCTTATTTAAATTTTGGCTCATTTGGGTTTGAAAACGACAGACATCCACTCTAGGTATGGGGATGGAACTTTTTTCCTGTGTATCTGACACTATTTGCTGTCATATCCACTTCTAACATTTTAGGTATCGAGCATAGTTTGATTTCTCAAACTTTTTATCCACATTTATAGACACTTTGTAATGAAAACGATAGATACCCCGCTAGGTTTGGGGATGGACGTATTTCCTGAGTAACTGACACTATTTGCTCTCATATCAACTTCTAACATGTTAGGTATTGAGCATAGTTTGATTTCCCAAACTCTTTATCCACATTCTTGGGCATTTTGGATTGAAAACGATAGACATTCCCGGTAGGTATGGGGATGGAAGATTTTCCTGAGTAACTGACACTATTTGCTGGGATATCCACTTATATCATTTTAGGTATCGAGCATAGTTTGTATTCCCAAACATTTTATCCACAATTTTAGACACTTTGGATTGAAAACGACAGATAGCTCCGCTAGGTATGGGGATGGAAGTTTTTTCCCGTGAAACTGAAACTATTTGCTGCCATATCGACTTCTAAGATTTTAGGTATCGCGCATACTTTGATTTCCCAAACTTTTTATCCACATTCTTCAGCATTTTGTAATGAAAACGATAGATACCCCGGTAGTTATGGGGTTGGAAGTTTTTTCCTGTGTATCTGACACTATTTGCTGTCATATCTACTTCTAACATTTTAGGTATCGAGCATAGTTTGATTTCCCAAACATTTTATCCACTATCTTAAGCATTTTGGATTGAAAACGAAACACATCCCCGCTAGGTATGGGGATGGAAGTATTTTGCCGAGTAACTGACACTATTAGCTATGATATCCACTTTTAAAATTTTAGGTATCGAGCATAGTTTGATTTCCCAAACTTTTTATCCACATTCTTGGGGATTTTGGATTGAAAACGATAGATATCCCCGGTAGGTATGGGGATGGAAGTTTTTTCCCGAGTAACTGACACTATTAGCTGCGATATCCACTTTTAATTAATAGGTATCGAGCATTGCTTGATTTTACAACCTTTTCATCCACATTCTTGGGCACTTTGGATTGAAAACGATAGATATCCCCGGTAGGTACGGGGATGGACGTTTTTTCCTGTGTATCTGAAACTATTTGCTGTCATATCTACTTCTAACATTTTAGGTATCGAGCATAGTTTGATTTCCCAAACTTTTTATCCACATTCTTCCGCATTTTGTATTGAAAACGATAGATACCCCGGTATGTATGGGGTTGGAAGTTTTTTCCTGTGTATCTGACACTATTTGCTGTCATATCCACTTCTAACATTTTAGGTATCGAGCATAGTTTGATTTCCCAAACTTTTTATCCACTTTCTGAAGCATTTTGGATTGAAAAAGATAGACATCCCCGGTAGGTTTGGGGATGGACGGTTTTTCCTGAGTAACTGACACTATTTTCTGCGATATCCACTTTAAAAGATTTAGGTATCGAGCATAGTTTGAGTTTACAACCTTTTTATCCACATTTTTAGACATTTTGGATTGAAAACGATAGACATCCCCGGTAGGTATGGGGATGGAAGTTTTTTCCTGTGTATCTGACACTATTTGCTGTCATATCTACTTCTAACATTTTAGGTATCGAGCATAGTTTGATTTTCCAAACTTTTTATCCACATTCTTCAGCATTTTGTAATGAAAACGATAGATACCCCGGTATGTATGGGGTTGGAAGTTTTTTCCTATGTATCTGACACTATTTGCTGTCATATCCACTTCTAACATTTTAGGTATCGAGCATAGTTTGATTTCCCAAACATTTTATCCACTTTCTTAAGCATTTTGGATTGAAAACGAAACACATCCCCGCTAGGTATAGGGATGGAAGTATTTTCCCGAGTAACTGACACGATTTGCTGTCATATCCACTTCTAACTTTTTAGGTATCGAGCATAGTTTGATTTCCTAAACATTTTATCCACATTGTTTGCGATTTTGGATTGAAAACGATAGATATCCCCGGTAGGTATGGGGATGGAAGTTTTTTCCCGAGTAACTGACACTATTTGCTATGATATCCACTTTTAAAATTTTAGGTATCGAGCATAGTTTGATTTTACAAATTTTTTATTTAAATTTTGGCTCATTTGGGCTTGAAAACGACAGACATCCACTCTAGTTATGGGGATGGAACTTTTTTCCTGTGTATCTGACACTATTTGCTGTCATATCCACTTATATCATTTTGGGTATCGAGCATAGTTTGTTTTCCCAAACATTTTATCCACATTTTTAGACACTTTGGATTGAAAACGACAGATAGCTCCGCTAGGTATGGGGATGGAAGTTTTTTCCCGTGAAACTTAAAGTATTTGCTGCCATATCGACTTCTAAAATTTTAGGTATCGCGCATACTTTGATTTCCCAAGCTTTTTATTAAAATTTTTGGGCATTTTGGAAAGAAAACGACAAACATCCATGCTAGGAATGGGGTTGGAAGTTTTTTCCTGAGTAACTGACACTATTTGCTGCGATATCCACTTTAAAAAATTTAGGTATCGAGCATAGTTTGATTTTACAACCTTTTTATCCACATTTTTAGACATTTTGGATTGAAGACAATAGATATCCCCGGTAGGTATGGGGATGGAAGTATTTTCCTGTGTATCTGACACTATTTGCTGTCATATCTACTTTTCACATTTTAGGTATCGATCATAGTTTGATTTCCCAAACTTTTTATCCACATTCTTCAGCATTTTGTAATGAAAACGATAGATACCCCGGTAGTTATGGGGTTGGAAGTTTTTTCCTGTGTATCTGACACTATTTGCTGTCATATCTACTTCTAACATTTTAGGTATCGAGCATAGTTTGATTTCCCAAACATTTTATCCACTTTCTTAAGCATTTTGGATTGAAAACGAAACACATCCCCGCTAGGTATGGGGATGGAAGTATTTTCCCGAGTAACTGACACTATTAGCTATGATATCCACTTTTAAAATTTTAGGTATCGAGCATAGTTTGATTTCCCAAACTTTTTTTCCACATTCTTGGGGATTTTGGATTGAAAACGATAGATATCCCCGGTAGGTATGGGGATGGAAGTTTTTTCCCGAGTAACTGACACTACTAGCTATGATATCCTTTTTTAAAATTTTAGGTATCGAGCATAGTTTGATTTTACAAATTTCTTATTTCAATTTTGGCTCATTTGGGCCTGAAATCGACAGACATACACTCTAGGTATGGGGATGGAACTTTTTTCCTGTGTATCTGACACTATTTGCTGCGATATCCACTTTAAAATTTTAGGTATCGAGCTTAGTTTGATTTTCCAAACTTTTTATCCACATTCTTGGGGATTTTGGATTGAAAACGATAGATATCCCCGGTAGGTATGGGGATGGAAGTTTTTTCCTGTGTATCTGACACTATTTGCTGTCATATCCACTTCTAACATTTTAGGTATCGAGCATAGTTTGATTTCCCAAACATTTTATCCACATTTTTAGACATTTTGTATTGAAAATGACAGACATAACCGCTAGGTATGGGGATGGAGGTTTTTTCCGAGTATCTTACACTATTTGCTGCGAAATCCACTTTTAAAATTTTAGGTATGGAGCATAGTTTGATTTTACAAATTTCTTATTTAAATTTTGGCTCATTTGGGTTTGAAAACGACAGACATCCACTCTAGGTATGGGGATGGAACTTTTTTCCTGTGTATCTGACACTATTTGCTGTCATATCCACTTCTAACATTTTAGGTATCGAGCATAGTTTGATTTCCCAAACTTTTTATCCACATTTTTAGACACTTTGGATTGAAAAAGATAGACATCCCCGCTAGGTTTGGGGATGGACGTTCTTTCCTGAGTAACTGACACTATTTGCTCTCATATCAACTTCTAACATGTTAGGTATTGAGCATAGTTTGATTTCCCAAACTCTTTATCCACATTCTTGGGCATTTTGGATTGAAAACGATAGACATCCCCGGTATGTATGAGGATGGAAGATTTTTCCTGTGAAACTGACACTATTTGCTGCGATATCCACTTTTAAAATTTTAGGTATCGAGCATAGTTTGATTTTACAAATTTTTTATTTTAATTTTGGCTCATTTGGGCTTGAAAACGACAGACATCCACTCTAGGTATGGGGATGGAACTTTTTTCCTGTGTATCTGACACTATTTGCTGTCATATCCACTTCTAACATTTTGGGTATCGAGCATAGTTTGATTTCCCAAACTTTTTATCCCCATTTTTAGACACTTTGGATTGAAAACGACAGATATCTCCGCTAGGTATGGGGATGGAAGTTTTTTCCAGAGTAACTGACCCTATTTGCTGCGATATCCACATTTAAAATTTTAGGTATGGAGCATAGTTTGATTTTACAAATTTCTTATTTAAATTTTGGCTCATTTGGGTTTGAAAACGACAGACATCCACTCTAGGTATGGGGATGGAACTTTTTTCCTGTGTATCTGACACTATTTGCTGCGATATCCACTTTAAAAGTTTTAGGTATCGAGCATAGTTTGATTTTACAAACTTTTCATCCACATTCTTCAGAATTTTGTATTGAAAACGATAGATTCCCCGGTAGTTATGGGGTTGGAAGTTTTTTCCTGTGTATCTGACACTATTTGCTGTCATATCCACTTCTAACGTTTTTTTTATCGAGCATAGTTTGATTTCCCAAACTTTTTATCCACATTCTTGGGCACTTTGGATTGAAAACGATAGACATTCCCGGTAGGTATGGGGATGGAAGTTTTTTCCTGAGTAACTGACACTATTTGCTGCGATATCCACTTTTAAAATTTTAGGTATGGAGCATAGTTTGAATTTACAAATTTCTTATTTAAATTTTGGCTTATTTGGGCTTGAAATCGACAGACATACACTCTGGGTATGGGGATGGAACTTTTTTCCTGTGTATCTGACACTATTTGCTGCGATATCCACTTTAAAAGTTTTAGGTATCGAGCTTAGTTTGATTTTCCAAACTTTTTATCCACATTCTTGGGCATTTTGGATTGAAAACGATAGATATCCCCGGTAGGTATGGGGATGGAAGTTTTTTCCTGTGTATCTGACACTATTTGCTGTCATATCCACTTCTAACATATTAGGTATCGAGCATAGTTTGATTTCCCAAACTTTTTATCCACATTTTTAGACACTTTGGATTGAAAAAGATAGACATCCCCGGTAGGTATGGGGATGGAAGATTTTTCCTGTGTTTCTGACACTATTTGCTGTCATAACCACTTCTAACATTTTGGGTATCGAGCATAGTTTGATTTCCCAAACTTTTTATCCACACTTTTAGACATTTTGAATTGAAAACGACAGATATCTCCGCTAGGTATGGGGATGGAAGTTTTTTCCAGAGTAACTGACCCTATTTGCTGCGATATCCACATTTAAAATTTTAGGTATGGAGCATAGTTTGATTTTACAAATTTCTTATTTAAATTTTGGCTCATTTGGGTTTGAAAACGACAGACATCCACTCTAGGTATGGGGATGGAACTTTTTTCCTGTGTATCTGACACTATTTGCTGTCATATCCACTTCTAACATTTTAGGTATCGAGCATAGTTTGATTTCCCAAACTTTTTATCCACATTTTTAGACATTTTGGATTGAAAAAGATAGACATCCCCGCTAGGTTTGGGGATGGACGTTCTTTCCTGAGTAACTGACACTATTTGCTCTCATATCAACTTCTAACATGTTAGGTATTGAGCATAGTTTGATTTCCCAAACTCTTTATCCACATTCTTGGGCATTTTGGATTGAAAACGATAGACATCCCCGGTATGTATGAGGATGGAAGTTATTTCCCGTGTAACTGACACTATTTGCTGCGATATCCACTTTTAAAATTTTAGGTATCGAGCATAGTTTGATTTTACAAATTTTTTATTTTAATTTTGGCTCATTTGGGCTTGAAACGACAGACATCCACTCTAGGTATGGGGATGGAACTTTTTTCCTGTGTATCTGACACTATTTGCTGTCATATCCACTTCTAACATTTTGGGTATCGAGCATAGTTTGATTTCCCAAACTTTTTATCCCCATTTTTAGACACTTTGGATTGAAAACGACAGATATCTCCGCTAGGTATGGGGATGGAAGTTTTTTCCAGAGTAACTGACCCTATTTGCTGCGATATCCAGTTTAAAAGTTATAGGTATCGAGCATAGTTTGATTTTACAACCTTTTTATCCACATTTTTAGACATTTTGGATTGAAAACGATAGATATCCCCGGTAGGTACGGGGATGGACGTTTTTTCCTGTGTATCTGAAACTATTTGCTGTCATATCCACTTCTAACATTTTAGGTATCGAGCATAGTTTGATTTCCCAAATTTTTATCCACATTCTTCAGAATTTTGTATTGAAAACGATAGATTCCCCGGTAGTTATGGGGTTGGAAGTTTTTTCCTGTGTATCTGAAACTATTTGCTGTCATATCCACTTCTAACGTTTTTTTTATCGAGCATAGTTTGATTTCCCAAACTTTTTATCCACATTCTTGGGCACTTTTGATTGAAAACGACAGACATCCACTCTAGGTATGGGGATGGAACTTTTTTCCTGTGTATCTGACACTATTTGCTGTCATATCCACTTATATCATTTTAGGTATCGAGCATAGTTTGTTTTCCCAAACATTTTATCCACATTTTTAGACACTTTGGATTGAAAACGACAGATAGCTCCGCTAGGTATGGGGATGGAAGTTTTTTCCCGTGAAACTGAAACTATTTGCTGCCATATCGACTTCTAAGATTTTAGGTATCGCGCATACTTTGATTTCCCAAGCTTTTTATTTAAATTTTTGGGCATTTTGGAAAGAAGACGACAAACGTCCATGCTAGGAATGGGGTTGGAAGTTTTTTCCTGAGTAACTGACACTATTTGCTGCGATGTCCACTTTAAAAAATTTAGGTATCGAGCATAGTTTGATTTTACAACCTTTTTATCCACATTTTTATACATTTTGGATTGAAGACGATAGATATCCCCGGTAGGTATGGGGATGGAAGTATTTTCCTGTGTATCTGACACTATTTGCTGTCATATCTACTTTTCACATTTTAGGTATCGATCATAGTTTGATTTCCCAAACTTTTTATCCACATTCTTCAGCATTTTGTAATGAAAAAGATAGATACCCCGGTATGTATGGGGCTGGAAGTTTTTTCGTGTGTATCTGACACTATTTGCTGTCATATCTACTTCTAACATTTTAGGTATCGAGCATAGTTTGATTTCCCAAACATTTTATCCACTTTCTTAAGCATTTTGGATTGAAAACGAAACACATCCCCGCTAGGTATGGGGATGGAAGTATTTTCCCGAGTAACTGACACTATTAGCTATGATATCCACTTTTAAAATTTTAGGTATCGAGCATAGTTTGATTTCCCAAACTTTTTATCCACATTTTTGGGGATTTTGGATTGAAAACGATAGATATCCCCGGTAGGTATGGGGATGGAAGTTTTTCCCGAGTAACTGACACTACTAGCTATGATATCCTTTTTTAAAATTTTAGGTATCGAGCATAGTTTGATTTTACAAATTTTTCATTTAAATTTTGGCTCATTTGTGCTTGAAAACCACAGACATCCACTCTAGGTATGGGGATGGAACTTTTTTCCTGTGTATCTGACACTATTTGCTGTCATATCCACTTATATCATTTTGGGTATCGAGCATAGTTTGATTTACCAAACATTTTATCCACATTTTTATACAATTTGGATTGAAAACGACAGATAGCTCCGCTAGGTATGGGGATGGAAGTTTTTTCCCGTGAAACTGAAACTATTTGCTGCCATATCGACTTCTAAGATTTTAGGTATCGCGCATACTTTGATTTCCCAAGCTTTTTATTTAAATTTTTGGGCATTTTGGAAAGAAGACGACAAACATCCATGCTAGGAATGGGGATGGAAGTTTTTTCCTGTGTAACTGACACTATTTGCTGCGATATCCACTTTAAAAAATTTAGGTATCGAGCATAGTTTGATTTTACAACCTTTTTATCCACATTTTTAGACATTTTGGATTGAAGACAATAGATATCCCCGGTAGGTATGGGGATGGAAGTATTTTCCTGTGTATCTGACACTATTTGCTGTCATATCTACTTCTAACATTTTAGGTATCGAGCATAGTTTGATTTCCCAAACATTTTATCCACTTTCTTAAGCATTTTGGATTGAAAACGAAACACATCCCCGCTAGGTATGGGGATGGAAGTATTTTCCCGAGTAACTGACACTATTAGCTATGATATCCACTTTTAAAATTTTAGGTATCGAGCATAGTTTGATTTCCCAAACTTTTTATCCACTTTCTTAAGCATTTTGGATTGAAAACGAAAGACATCCCCGGTAGGTATGGGGATGAAAGTTTTTTCCTGAGTAACTGACACTATTTGCTGCGATATCCATTTTAAAAGATTTAGGTATCGAGCATAGTTTGATTTTACAAATTTCTTATTTAAATTTTGGCTCATTTGGGCCTGAAATCGACAGACATCCACTCTAGGTATGGGGATGGAACTTTTTTCCTGTGTATCTGACACTATTTGCTGCGATATCCACTTTAAAAGTTTTAGGTATCGAGCTTAGTTTGATTTTCCAAACTTTTTATCCACATTCTTAAGCATTTTGGATTGAAAACGATAGATATCCCCGGCAGGTTTGGGGATGGAAGTTTTTTCCTGTGTATCTGACACTATTTGCTGTCATATCCACTTCTAACATATTAGGTATCGAGCATAGTTTGATTTCCCAAACTTTTTATACACATTTTTAGACACTTTGGATTGAAAAAGATAGACATCCCCGGTAGGTATGGGGATGGAAGTTTTTTCCTGTGTATCTGACACTATTTGCTGTCATATCCACTTCTAACATTTTAGGTATCGAGCATAGTTTGATTTCCCAAACTTTTTATCCACATTTTTAGACACTTTGGATTGAAAACGACAGATATCTCCGCTAGGTATGGGGATGGAAGTTTTTTCCCGTGAAACTGAAAGTATTTGCTGCCATATCCACTTTAAAAGATTTAGGTATCGAGCATAGTTTGATTTTACAACCTTTTTATCCACATTTTTAGACATTTTGGATTGAAAACGATAGATATCCCCGGTAGGTATGGGGATGGAATTTTTTTCCTGTGTATCTGACACTATTTGCTGTCATATCTACTTCTAACATTTTAGGTATCGAGCATAGTTTGATTTCCCAAATTTTTATCCACATTCTTCTGAATTTTGTATTGAAAACGATAGATTCCCCGGTAGTTATGGGGTTGGAAATTTTTTCCTGTGTATCTGACACTATTTGCTGTCATATCCAATCCTAACGTTTTTTTTATCGAGCATAGTTTGATTTCCCAAACTTTTTATCCACATTTTTAGACACTTTGGATTGAAAACGATAGATATCCCCGCTAGGTATGGGGATGGAAGTTTTTTCCCGAGTAACTGACACTATTTGCTATGATATCCACTTTTAAAATTTTAGGTATCGAGCATAGTTTGATTTTACAAATTTTTTATTTAAATTTTGGCTCATTTGGGCTTGAAAACGACAGACATCCACTCTAGGTATGGGGATGGAACTTTTTTCCTGTGTATCTGACACTATTTGCTGTCATATCCACTTATATCATTTTAGGTATCGAGCATAGTTTGTTTTCCCAAACATTTTATCCACATTTTTAGACACTTTGGATTGAAAACGACAGATAGCTCCGCTAGGTATGGGGATGGAAGTTTTTTCCCGTGAAACTGAAACTATTTGCTGCCATATCGACTTCTAAGATTTTAGGTATCGCGCATACTTTGATTTCCCAAGCTTTTTATTTAAATTTTTGGGCATTTTGGAAAGAAGACGACAAACATCCATGCTAGGAATGGGGTTGGAAGTTTTTTCCTGTGTAACTGACACTATTTGCTGCGATATCCACTTTTAAAATTTTAGGTATCGAGCATAGTTTGATATTACAACCTTTTTATCCGCATTTTTAAGCATTTTGGATTGAAAACGATAGATATCCCCGGTAGGTATGGGGATGGAAGTATTTTCCTGTGTATCTGACACTATTTGCTGTCATATCTACTTCTAACATTTTAGGTATCGAGCATAGTTTGATTTCCCAAACATTTTATCCACTTTCTTAAGCATTTTGGATTGAAAACGAAACACATCCCCGCTAAGTATGGGGATGGAAGTATTTTCCCGAGTAACTGACACTATTAGCTATGATATCCACTTTTAAAATTTTAGGTATCGAGCATAGTTTGATTTCCCAACCTTTTTATCCACATTTTTCGACATTTTGGATTGAAAACGATAGATATCCCCGGTAGGTATGGGGATGGATGTTTTTTCCCGAGTAACTGACACTGATATCCACTTTTAAAATTTTAGGTATCGAGCATAGTTTGATTTTACAAATTTCTTATTTCAATTTTGGCTCATTTGGGCCTGAAATCGACAGACATCCACTCTAGTTATGGGGATGGAACTTTTTTCCTGTGTATCTGACACTATTTGCTGCGATATCCACTTTAAAATTTTTAGTTATCGAGCTTAGTTTGTTTTTCCTAACTTTTTATCTACATTCTTGGTGATTTTGTATTGAAGACTATAGATATCCACGGTAGGTATGGGGATGGAAGTTTTTCCTGTATATCTGACACTATTTGCTGTCATATCAACTTCGAACATATTAGGTATCGAGCATAGTTTGATTTCCCAAACTTTTTATCCACATTTTTAGACACTTTGGATTGAAAAAGATAGACATTCCCGGTAGGTATGGGGATGGAAGATTTTTCCTGTATTTCTGACACTATTTGCTGTCATATCCACTTCTAACATTTTAGGTATCGAGCATAGTTTGATTTCCCAAACTTTTTATCCACATATATAGACACTTTGGATTGAAAACGACAGATATCTCCGCTAGGTATGGGGATGGAAGTTTTTTCCCGAGTAACTGACACTATTAGCTATGATATCCACATTTAAAATTTTAGGTATGGAGCATAGTTTGATTTTACAAATTTCTTATTTAAATTTTGGCTCATTTGGGTTTGAAAACGACAGACATCCACTCTAGGTATGGGGATGGAACTTTTTTCCTGTGTATCTGACACTATTTGCTGTCATATCCACTTATATCATTTTAGGTATCGAGCATAGTTTGTTTTCCCAAACATTTTATCCACATTTTTAGACACTTTGGATTGAAAACGACAGATAGCTCCGCTAGGTATGGGGATGGAAGTTTTTTCCCGTGAAACTGAAACTATTTGCTGCCATATCGACTTCTAAGATTTTAGGTATCGCGCATACTTTGATTTCCCAAGCTTTTTATTTAAATTTTTGGGCATTTTGGAAAGAAGACGACAAACATCCATGCTAGGAATGGGGTTGGAAGTTTTTTCCTGAGTAACTGACACTATTTGCTGCGATATCCACTTTTAAAATAATAGGTATCGAGCATAGTTTGATTTTACAACCTTTTTATCCACATTTTTAGACATTTTGGATTGAAGACAATAGATATCCCCGGTAGGTATGGGGATGGAAGTATTTTCCTGTGTATCTGACACTATTTGCTGTCATATCTACTTTTCACATTTTAGGTATCGAGCATAGTTTGATTTCCCAAACTTTTTATCCACATTCTTCAGCATTTTGGATTGAAAACGAAACACATCCCCGCTAGGTATGGGGATGGAAGTATTTTGCCGAGTAACTGACACTATTAGCTATGATATCCACTCTTAAAATTTTAGGTATCAAACATAGTTTGATTTCCCAAACTTTTTATCCACATTCTTGGGGATTTTGGATTGAAAACGATAGATATCCCCGGTAGGTATGGGGATGGAAGTTTTTTCCTGAGTAACTGACACTATTTGCTGCGATATCCACTTTTAAAATTTTAGGTATCGAGCATAGTTTGATTTTACAAATTTCTTATTTAAATTTTGGCTCATTTGGGCCTGAAATCGACAGACATCCACTCTAGGTATGGGGATGGAACTTTTTTCCTGTGTATCTGACACTATTTGCTGCGATATCCACTTTAAAAGTTTTAGGTATCGAGCTTACTTTGATTTTCCAAACTTTTTATCCACATTCTTGGTCATTTTGGATTGAAAACAATAGATATCCCCGGCAGGTTTGGGGATGGAAGTTTTTTCCTGTGTATATGACACTATTTGCTGTCATATCAACTTCTAACATATTAGGTATCGAGCATAGTTTGATTTCCCAAACTTTTTATACACATTTTTAGACACTTTGGATTGAAAAAGATAGACATCCCCGGTAGGTATGGGGATGGAAGTATTTTCGCGAGTAACTGAAAGTATTTGCTGCGATATCCACTTTAAAAGATTTAGGTATCGAGCATAGTTTGATTTTACAACCTTTTTATCCACATTTTTAGACATTTTGGATTGAAAACGATAGATATCCCCGGTAGGTATGGGGATGGAATTTTTTTCCTGTGTATCTGACACTATTTGCTGTCATATCTACTTCTAACATTTTAGGTATCGAGCATAGTTTGATTTCCCAAATTTTTATCCACATTCTTCAGAATTTTGTATTGAAAACGATAGATTCCCCGGTAGTTATGGGGTTGGAAGTTTTTTCCTGTGTATCTGACACTATTTGCTGTCATATCCACTTCTAACGTTTTTTTTATCGAGCATAGTTTGATTTCCCAAACTTTTTATCCACATTATTGGGAACTTTGGATTGAAAAAGATAGACATCCCCGGTAGGTATGGGGTTGTAAGTATTTTCCTGAGTAACTGACACTATTTGCTGCGATATCCACTTTTACAATTTTAGGTATCGAGCATAGTTTGATTTTACAAATTTTTCATTTAAATTTTGGCTCATTTGGGCTTGAAAACGACAGACATCCACTCTAGGTATGGGGATGGAACTTTTTTCCTGTGTATCTGACACTATTTGCTGTCATATCCACTTATATCATTTTGGGTATCGAGCATAGTTTGTTTTCCCAAACATTTTATCCACATTTTTAGACACTTTGGATTGAAAACGACAGATAGCTCCGCTAGGTATGGGGATGGAAGTTTTTTCCCGTGAAACTGAAACTATTTGCTGCCATATCGACTTCTAAGATTTTAGGTATCGCGCATACTTTGATTTCCCAAGCTTTTTATTTAAATTTTTGGGCATTTTGGAAAGAAGACGACAAACGTCCATGCTAGGAATGGGGTTGGAAGTTTTTTCCTGAGTAACTGACACTATTTGCTGCGATATCCATTTTAAAATATTTAGGTATCGAGCTTAGTTTGATTTTCCAAACTTTTTATCCACATTCTTAGACATTTTGGAATTAAAACGATAGATATGCCCTGTAGGTTTGGGGATGGAAGTTTTTTACTCTGTATATGACACTATTTGAAGTCATATACACTTCTAACATATTAGGTATCGAGCATAGTTTGATTTCCCAAATTTTTTATCCAAATTTTTCGACACTTTGGATTGAAAACGACAGATAGCTCCGCTAGGTATGGGGATGGAAGTTTTTTCCCGTGAAACTGAAACTATTTGCTGCCATATCCACTTATAAGATTTTAGGTATCGATCATAGTTTGATTTCCCAAACTTTTTATCCACATTCTTCAGCATTTTGTATTGAAAATGATAGATACCTCGGTAGTTATGGGGTTGGAAGTTTTTTCCCGAGTAACTGACACTATTTGCTGCGATATCCACTTTAAAAGTTTTAGGTATCGAGCATAGTTTGATTTTACAAGCATTTTATCCACGTTTTTAGACATTTTGGATTGAAAACGATAGATATCCCCGGTAGGTTTGGGGATGGAAGTTTTTTCCTGTGTATATGACACTATTTGCTGTCATATACACTTCTAACATATTAGGTATCGAGCATAGTTTGATTTCCCAAACCTTTTATCCAAATTTTTGACACTTTGGATTGAAAACGACAGATAGCTCCGCTAGGTATGGGGATGGAAGTTTTTTCCCGTGAAACTGAAACTATTTGCTGCCATATCGACTTCTATCATTTTAGGTATCGAGCATAGTTTGATTTCCCAAACTTTTTATCCACATTCTTCAGCATTTTGTATTGAAAATGATAGATACCTCGGTAGTTATGGGGTTGGAAGTTTTTTCCCGAGTAACTGACACTATTTGCTGCGATATCCACTTTAAAAGTTTTAGGTATCGAGCATAGTTTGATTTCCCAAACTTTTTATCCACATTCTTGGGGATTTTGGATTGAAAACGATAGATATCCCCGGTTGTTTTGGGTATGGATGTTTTTCCTGTGTATCTGACACTATTTGCTGTCATATCCACTTCTAACATTTTAAGTATCGAGTATAGATTGACTTCCCAAACTTTTATCCACATTTTTAGACATTTTGAATTGAAAACTATAGACATCCCCGCAAGGTATGGGGATGGAAGTTATTTCCTGTGTATCTGACACTATTTGCTGTCATATCCACTTCTAACATTTTAGGTATCGAGCATAGTTTGATTTCCCAAACTTTTTATCCACACTTTTAGACATTTTGAATTGAAAACGACAGATATCTCCGCTAGGTATGGGGATGGAAGTTTTTTCCAGAGTAACTGACCCTATTTGCTGCGATATCCACATTTAAAATTTTAGGTATGGAGCATAGTTTGATTTTACAAATTTCTTATTTAAATTTTGGCTCATTTGGGTTTGAAAACGACAGACATCCACTCTAGGTATGGGGATGGAACTTTTTTCCTGTGTATCTGACACTATTTGCTGTCATATCCACTTCTAACATTTTAGGTATCGAGCATAGTTTGATTTCCCAAACTTTTTATCCACATTTTTAGACACTTTGGATTGAAAGCGACAGACATCCCCGCTAGGTATGGGGATGGAAGTTTTTCCTGTGTATCTGACACTATTTGCTGTCATATCCACTTCTAACATTTTAGGTATCGAGCATAGTTTGATTTTACAAATTTCTTATTTAAATTTTGGCTTATTTGGGCTTGAAAACGACAGACATCCACTCTAGGTATGGGGATGGAACTTTTTTCCTGTGTATCTGACACTATTTGCTGTCATATCCACTTCTAACGTTTTTTTTATCGAGCATAGTTTGATTTCCCAAACTTTTTATCCACATTCTTGGGCACTTTGGATTGAAAACGATAGACATTCCCGGTAGGTATGGGGATGGAAGTTTTTTCCTGAGTAACTGACACTATTTGCTGCGATATCCACTTTTACAATTTTAGGTATCGAGCATAGTTTGATATTACAAATTTTTCATTTAAATTTTGGCTCATTTGGGCTTGAAAACGACAGACATCCACTCCAGGTATGGGGATGGAACTTTTTTCCTGTGTATCTGACACTATTTGCTGTCATATCCACTTATATCATTTTAGGTATCGATAATAGTTTGTTTTCCCAAACTTTTTATCCACATTCTTCAGCATTTTGTAATGAAAACGATAGATACCCCGGTAGTTATGGGGTTGGAAGTTTTTTCCTGTGTATCTGACACTATTTGCTGTCATATCTACTTCTAACATTTTAGGTATCGAGCATAGTTTGATTTCCCAAACATTTTATCCACTTTCTTAAGCATTTTGGATTGAAAACGAAACACATCCCCGCTAGGTATGGGGATGGAAGTATTTTCCCGAGTAACTGACACTATTAGCTATGATATCCACTTTTAAAATTTTAGGTATCGATCATAGTTTGATTTCCCAAACTTTTTATCCACATTCTTGGGGATTTTGGATTGAAAACGATAGATATCCCCGGTAGGTATGGGGATGGAAGTTTTTTTCCGAGTAACTGACACTATTAGCTATGATATCCACTTTTAAAATTTTAGGTATCGAGCATAGTTTGATTTTACAAATTTTTCATTTATATATTTAAAGTATTTGAAAATCTTTCTGTGGAAAAAATGACGCTTTCGACTGCGCTGGGATTCGAGCCCAGGTCTTTCGATTGCCGGTCGACTGCTCTAACCACTGAGCTACACAGGCGTCCGGCATCTCTTTCTCCACAGGAAGATCTCCTTATATCGCCTAGTGGCTCAGCCTTACGTCTGTAAATGATTTCAAATTAATTAGTTGAGTTTGAAATTTTTGTCACTGCCTACATTATCGGAGGATCACTAGTCTCGTATCAGATAGGATACGTTGTCGACAGGTGTCCTCGTAGACAATTTCAAACTCTTATATCGCAAATAATGCAAATAAATTCAATATTTAAAGTATTTGAAAATCTTTCTGTGGAAAAAATGACGCTTTCGACTGCGCTGGGATTCGAGCCCAGGTCTTTCGATTGCCGGTCGACTGCTCTAACCACTGAGCTACACAGGCGTCCGACATCTCTTTCTCCACAGGAAGATCTCCTTATATCGCCTAGTGGCTCAGCCTTGCGGCTGTAAATGATTTCAAATTAATTAGTTGAGTTTGAAATTTTTGTCACTGCCTACATTATCGGAGGATCACTAGTCTCGTATCAGATAGGAAACGTTGTCGACAGGTGTCCTCGTAGACAATTTCAAACTCTTATATCGCAAATAATGCAAATAAATTCAATATTTAAAGTATTTGAAAATCTTTCTGTGGAAAAAATGACGCTTTCGACTGCGCTGGGATTCGAGCCCAGGTCTTTCGATTGCCGGTCGACTGCTCTAACCACTGAGCTACACAGGCGTCCGACATCTCTTTCTCCACAGGAAGATCTCCTTATATCGCCTAGTGGCTCAGCCTTGCGGCTGTAAATGATTTCAAATTAATTAGTTGAGTTTGAAATTTTTGTCACTGCCTACATTATCGGAGGATCACTAGTCTCGTATCAGATAGGATACGTTGTCGACAGGTGTCCTCGTAGACAATTTCAAACTCTTATATCGCAAATAATGCAAATAAATTCAATATTTAAAGTATTTGAAAATCTTTCTGTGGAAAAAATGACGCTTTCGACTGCGCTGGGATTCGAGCCCAGTTAAATTTTGGCTCATTTGGGCTTGAAAACGACAGACATCCACTCTAGGTATGGGGATGGAACTTTTTTCCTGTGTATCTGACACTATTTGCTGTCATATCCACTTATATCATATCAGGTATCGAGCATAGTTTGTTTTCCCAAACATTTTATCCACATTTTTAGACACTTTGGATTGAAAACGACAGATAGCTCCGCTAGGTATGGGGATGGAAGTTTTTTCCCGTGAAACTGAAACTATTTGCTGCCATATCGACTTCTAAGATTTTAGGTATCGCGCATACTTTGATTTCCCAAGCTTTTTTATTTAAATTTTTGGGCATTTTGGAAAGAAGACGACAAACGTCCATGCTAGGAATGGGGTTGGAAGTTATTTCCTGAGTAACTGACACTATTTTCTGCGATATACACTTTAAAAAATTTAGGTATCGAGCATAGTTTGATTTTACAACCTTTTTATCCACATTTTTAGACATTTTGGATTGAAGACAATAGATATCCCCGGTAGGTATGGGGATGGAAGTATTTTCCTGTGTATCTGACACTATTTGCTGTCATATCTACTTTTCACATTTTAGGTATCGATCATAGTTTGATTTCCCAAACTTTTTATCCACATTCTTCAGCATTTTGTAATGAAAACGATAGATACCCCGGTAGTTATGGGGTTGGAAGTTTTTTCCTGTGTATCTGACACTATTTGCTGTCATATCTACTTCTAACATTTTAGGTATCGAGCATAGTTTGATTTCCCAAACATTTTATCCACTTTCTTAAGCATTTTGGATTGAAAACGAAACACATCCCCGCTAGGTATGGGGATGGAAGTATTTTCCCGAGTAACTGACACTATTAGCTATGATATCCACTTTTAAAATTTTAGGTATCGATCATAGTTTGATTTCCCAAACATTATATCCACATTCTTGGGGATTTTGGATTGAAAACGATAGATATCCCCGGTAGGTATGGGGATGGAAGTTTTTTCCCGAGTAACTGACACTATTAGCTATGATATCCTTTTTTAAAATTTTAGGTATCGAGCATAGTTTGATTTTACAAATTTTTCATTTAAATATTTAAAGTATTTGAAAATCTTTCTGTGGAAAAAATGACGCTTTCGACTGCGCTGGGATTCGAGCCCAGGTCTTTCGATTGCCGGTCGACTGCTCTAACCACTGAGCTACACAGGCGTCCGACATCTCTTTCTCCACAGGAAGATCTCCTTATATCGCCTAGTGGCTCAGCCTTGCGGCTGTAAATGATTTCAAATTAATTAGTTGAGTTTGAAATTTTTGTCACTGCCTACATTATCGGAGGATCACTAGTCTCGTATCAGATAGGATACGTTGTCGACAGGTGTCCTCGTAGACAATTTCAAACTCTTATATCGCAAATAATGCAAATAAATTCAATATTTAAAGTATTTGAAAATCTTTCTGTGGAAAAAATGACGCTTTCGACTGCGCTGGGATTCGAGCCCAGGTCTTTCGATTGCCGGTCGACTGCTCTAACCACTGAGCTACACAGGCGTCCGACATCTCTTTCTCCACAGGAAGATCTCCTTATATCGCCTAGTGGCTCAGCCTTGCGGCTGTAAATGATTTCAAATTAATTAGTTGAGTTTGAAATTTTTGTCACTGCCTACATTATCGGAGGATCACTAGTCTCGTATCAGATAGGAAACGTTGTCGACAGGTGTCCTCGTAGACAATTTCAAACTCTTATATCGCAAATAATGCAAATAAATTCAATATTTAAAGTATTTGAAAATCTTTCTGTGGAAAAAATGACGCTTTCGACTGCGCTGGGATTCGAGCCCAGGTCTTTCGATTGCCGGTCGACTGCTCTAACCACTGAGCTACACAGGCGTCCGACATCTCTTTCTCCACAGGAAGATCTCCTTATATCGCCTAGTGGCTCAGCCTTGCGGCTGTAAATGATTTCAAATTAATTAGTTGAGTTTGAAATTTTTGTCACTGCCTACATTATCGGAGGATCACTAGTCTCGTATCAGATAGGATACGTTGTCGACAGGTGTCCTCGTAGACAATTTCAAACTCTTATATCGCAAATAATGCAAATAAATTCAATATTTAAAGTATTTGAAAATCTTTCTGTGGAAAAAATGACGCTTTCGACTGCGATGGGATTCGAGCCCAGTTAAATTTTTGGCTCATTTGGGCTTGAAAACGACAGACATCCACTCTAGGTATGGGGATGGAACTTTTTTCCTGTGTATCTGACACTATTTGCTGTCATATCCACTTATATCATTTTAGGTATCGAGCATAGTTTGTTTTCCCAAACATTTTATCCACATTTTTAGACACTTTGGATTGAAAACGACAGATAGCTCCGCTAGGTATGGGGATGGAAGTTTTTTCCCGTGAAACTGAAACTATTTGCTGCCATATCGACTTCTAAGATTTTAGGTATCGCGCATACTTTGATTTCCCAAGCTTTTTATTTAAATTTTTGGGCATTTTGGAAAGAAGACGACAAACATCCATGCTAGGAATGGGGTTGGAAGTTTTTTCCTGAGTAACTGACACTATTTGCTGCGATATCCACTTTTACAATTTTAGGTATCGAGCATAGTTTGATTTCCCAAACTTTTTATCCACATTTTTAGACACTTTGGATTGAAGACAATAGATATCCCCGGTAGGTATGGGGATGGAAGTATTTTCCTGTGTATCTGACACTATTTGCTGTCATATCTACTTTTCACATTTTAGGTATCGATCATAGTTTGATTTCCCAAACTTTTTATCCACATTCTTCAGCATTTTGTAATGAAAACGATAGATACCCCGGTAGTTATGGGGTTGGAAGTTTTTTCCTGTGTATCTGACACTATTTGCTGTCATATCTACTTCTAACATTTTAGGTATCGAGCATAGTTTGATTTCCCAAACATTTTATCCACTTTCTTAAGCATTTTGGATTGAAAACGAAACACATCCCCGCTAGGTATGGGGATGGAAGTATTTTCCCGAGTAACTGACACTATTAGCTATGATATCCACTTTTAAAATTTTAGGTATCGAGCATAGTTTGATTTCCCAAACTTTTTATCCACATTCTTGGGGATTTTGGATTGAAAACGATAGATATCCCCGGTAGGTATGGGGATGGAAGTTTTTTCCCGAGTAACTGACACTATTTGCTGCGATATCCACTTTTAAAATTTTAGGTATCGAGCATAGTTTGATTTTACAACCTTTTTATCCACATTTTTAGACATTTTGGATTGAAGACAATAGATATCCCCGGTAGGTATGGGGATGGAAGTATTTTCCTGTGTATCTGACACTATTTGCTGTCATATCTACTTTTCACATTTTAGGTATCGATCATAGTTTGATTTCCCAAACTTTTTATCCACATTCTTCAGCATTTTGTAATGAAAACGATAGATACCCCGGTAGTTATGGGGTTGGAAGTTTTTTCCTGTGTATCTGACACTATTTGCTGTCATATCTACTTCTAACATTTTAGGTATCGAGCATAGTTTGATTTCCCAAACATTTTATCCACTTTCTTAAGCATTTTGGATTGAAAACGAAACACATCCCCGCTAGGTATGGGGATGGAAGTATTTTCCCGAGTAACTGACACTATTAGCTATGATATCCACTTTTAAAATTTTAGGTATCTATCATAGTTTGATTTCCCAAACTTTTTATCCACATTCTTGGGGATTTTGGATTGAAAACGATAGATATCCCCGGTAGGTATGGGGATGGAAGTTTTTTCCCGAGTAACTGACACTATTTGCTGCGATATCCACTTTTAAAATTTTAGGTATCGAGCATAGTTTGATTTTACAAATTTCTAATTTAAATATTTAAAGTATTTGAAAATCTTTCTGTGGAAAAAATGACGCTTTCGACTGCGCTGGGATTCGAGCCCAGGTCTTTCGATTGCCGGTCGACTGCTCTAACCACTGAGCTACACAGGCGTCCGACATCTCTTTCTCCACAGGAAGATCTCCTTATATCGCCTAGTGGCTCAGCCTTGCGGCTGTAAATGATTTCAAATTAATTAGTTGAGTTTGAAATTTTTGTCACTGCCTACATTATCGGAGGATCACTAGTCTCGTATCAGATAGGATACGTTGTCGACAGGTGTCCTCGTAGACAATTTCAAACTCTTATATCGCAAATAATGCAAATAAATTCAATATTTAAAGTATTTGAAAATCTTTCTGTGGAAAAAATGACGCTTTCGACTGCGCTGGGATTCGAGCCCAGGTCTTTCGATTGCCGGTCGACTGCTCTAACCACTGAGCTACACAGGCGTCCGACATCTCTTTCTCCACAGGAAGATCTCCTTATATCGCCTAGTGGCTCAGCCTTGCGGCTGTAAATGATTTCAAATTAATTAGTTGAGTTTGAAATTTTTGTCACTGCCTACATTATCGGAGGATCACTAGACTCGTATCAGATAGGAAACGTTGTCGACAGGTGTCCTCGTAGACAATTTCAAACTCTTATATCGCAAATAATGCAAATAAATTCAATATTTAAAGTATTTGAAAATCTTTCTGTGGAAAAAATGACGCTTTCGACTGCGCTGGGATTCGAGCCCAGGTCTTTCGATTGCCGGTCGACTGCTCTAACCACTGAGCTACACAGGCGTCCGACATCTCTTTCTCCACAGAAAGATCTCCTTATATCGCCTAGTGGCTCAGCCTTGCGGCTGTAAATGATTTCAAATTAATTAGTTGAGTTTGAAATTTTTGTCACTGCCTACATTATTGGAGGATCACTAGTCGCGTATCAGATAGGATACGTTGTCGACAGGTGTCCTCGTAGACAATTTCAAACTCTTATATCGCAAATAATGCAAATAAATTCAATATTTAAAGTATTTGAAAATCTTTCTGTGGAAAAAATGACGCTTTCGACTGCGCTGGGATTCGAGCCCAGTTAAATTTTGGCTCATTTGGGCTTGAAAACGACAGACATCCACTCTAGGTATGGGGATGGAACTTTTTTCCTGTGTATCTGACACTATTTGCTGTCATATCCACTTATATCATTTTAGGTATCGAGCATAGTTTGTTTTCCCAAACATTTTATCCACATTTTTAGACACTTTGGATTGAAAACGACAGATAGCTCCGCTAGGTATGGGGATGGAAGTTTTTTCCCGTGAAACTGAAACTATTTGCTGCCATATCGACTTCTAAGATTTTAGGTATCGCGCATACTTTGATTTCCCAAGCTTTTTATTTAAATTTTTGGGCATTTTGGAAAGAAGACGACAAACATCCATGCTAGGAATGGGGTTGGAAGTTTTTTCCTGAGTAACTGACACTATTTGCTGCGATATCAACTTTAAAAAATTTAGGTATCGAGCATAGTTTGATTTCCCAAACTTTTTATCCACATTTTTAGACACTTTGGATTGAAGACAATAGATATCCCCGGTAGGTATGGGGATGGAAGTATTTTCCTGTGTATCTGATACTATTTGCTGTCATATCTACATTTCACATTATAGGTATCGATCATAGTTTGATTTCCCAAACTTTTTATCCACATTCTTCAGAATTTTGTAATGAAAACGATAGATACCCCGGTAGTTATGGGGTTGGAAGTTTTTTCCTGTGTATCTGACACTATTTGCTGTCATATCTACTTCTAACATTTTAGGTATCGAGCATAGTTTGATTTCCCAAACATTTTATCCACTTTCTTAAGCATTTTGGATTGAAAACGAAACACATCCCCGCTAGGTATGGGGATGGAAGTATTTTCCCGAGTAACTGACACTATTAGCTATGATATCCACTTTTAAAATTTTAGGTATCGAGCATAGTTTGATTTCCCAAACTTTTTATCCACATTCTTGGGGATTTTGGATTGAAAACGATAGATATCCCCGGTAGGTATGGGGATGGACGGTTTTTCCTGAGTAACTGACACTATTAGCTATGATATCCACTTTTAAAATTTTAGGTATCGAGCATAGTTTGATTTTACAACCTTTTTATCCACATTTTTAGACATTTCGGATTGAAGACAATAGATATCCCCGCTAAGTATGGGGATGGAAGTATTTTCCTGTGTATCTGACACTATTTGCTCTCATAACTACTACAAACACTTAAGATAACGAGCATAGTTTGATTTTACAAACTTTTCATCCACATTCTTCAGAATTTTGTATTGAAAACGATAGATTCCCCGGTAGTTATGGGGTTGGAAGTTTTTTCCTGTGTATCTGACACTATTTGCTGTCATATCCACTTCTAACGTTTTTTTTATCGATCATAGTTTGATTTCCCAAACTTTTTATCCACATTCTTGGGCACTTTGGATTGAAAACGATAGACATTCCCGGTAGGTATGGGGATGGAAGTTTTTTCCTGAGTAACTGACACTATTTGCTGCGATATCCACTTTTACAATTTTAGGTATCGAGCATAGTTTGATATTACAAATTTTTCATTTAAATTTTTGGCTCATTTGGGCTTGAAAACGACAGACATCCACTCTAGGTATGGGGATGGAACTTTTTTCCTGTGTATCTGACACTCTTTGCTGTCATATCCACTTATATCATTTTAGGTATCGAGCATAGATTGTTTTTCCCAAACTTTTTATCCACATTCTTCAGCATTTTGTAATGAAAACGATAGATACCCCGGTAGTTATGGGGTTGGAAGTTTTTTCCTGTGTATCTGACACTATTTGCTGTCATATCTACTTCTAACATTTTAGGTATCGAGCATAGTTTGATTTCCCAAACATTTTATCCACTTTCTTAAGCATTTTGGATTGAAAACGAAACACATCCCCGCTAGGTATGGGGATGGAAGTATTTTGCCGAGTAACTGACACTATTAGCTATGATATCCACTTTTAAAATTTTAGGTATCGAGCATAGTTTGATTTCCCAAACTTTTTATCCACATTCTTGGGGATTTTGGATTGAAAACGATAGATATCCCCGGTAGGTATGGGGATGGATGTTTTTCCCGAGTAACTGACACTGAAATCCACTTTTAAAATTTTAGGTATCGAGCATAGTTTGATTTTACAAATTTCTTATTTCAATTTTGGCTCATTTGGGCCTGAAATCGACAGACATCCACTCTAGTTATGGGGATGGAACTTTTTTCCTGTGTATCTGACACTATTTGCTGCGATATCCACTTTAAAACTTTTAGCTATCGAGCTTAGTTTGATTTTCCAAACTTTTTATCTACATTCTTGGGGATTTTGGATTGAAGACGATAGATATCCACGGTAGGTATGGGGATGGAAGATTTTTCCTGTGTTTCTGACACTATTTGCTGTCATATCCACTTCTAACATTTTAGGTATCGAGCATAGTTTGATTTCCCAAACTTTTTATCCACATTTTTAGACACTTTCGATAGAAAGAGATAGACATCCCCGGTAGGTACGGGGATGGACGTTTTTTCCTGTGTATCTGACACTATTTGCTGTCATATCCACTTCTAACATTTTAGGTATCGAGCATAGTTTGATTTCCCAAACTTTTTATCCACATTTTTAGACACTTTGGATTGAAAACGACAGATATCTCCGCTAGGTATGGGGATGGAAGTTTTTTCCCGTGAAACTGAAAGTATTTGCTGCCATATCGACTTTAAAAGATTTAGGTATCGAGCATAGTTTGATTTTACAACCTTTTTATCCACATTTTTAGACATTTTGGATTGAAAACGATAGATATCCCCGGTAGGTATGGGGATGGAATTTTTTTCCTGTGTATCTGACACTATTTGCTGTCATATCTACTTCTAACATTTTAGGTATCGAGCATAGTTTGATTTCCCAAATTTTTATCCACATTCTTCAGAATTTTGTATTTAAAACGATAGATTCCCCGGTAGTTATGGGGTTGGAAGTTTTTTCCTGTGTATCTGAAACTATTTGCTGTCATATCCACTTCTAACGTTTTTTTTATCGAGCATAGTTTGATTTCCCAAACTTTTTATCCACATTTTTAGACACTTTGGATTGAAAACGACCGATATCCCCGGTAGGTATGGGGATGGAAGTTTTTCCCGAGTAACTGACACTACTAGCTATGATATCCTTTTTTAAAATTTTAGGTATCGAGCATAGTTTGATTTTACAAATTTTTTATTTCAATTTTGGCTCATTTGGGCTTGAAAACGACAGACATCCACTATAGGTATGGGGATGGAACTTTTTCCTGTGTATCTGACACTATTTGCTGTCATATCCACTTATATCATTTTAGGTATCGAGCATAGTTTGTTTTCCCAAACATTTTATCCACATTTTTAGACACTTTGGATTGAAAACGACAGATAGCTCCGCTAGGTATGGGGATGGAAGTTTTTTCCCGTGAAACTGAAAGTATTTGCTGCCATATCGACTTTAAAAGATTTAGGTATCGAGCATAGTTTGATTTTACAACCTTTTTATCCACATTTTTAGACATTTTGGATTGAAAACGATAGATATCCCCGGTAGGTATGGGGATGGAATTTTTTTCCTGTGTATCTGACACTATTTGCTGTCATATCTACTTCTAACATTTTAGGTATCGAGCATAGTTTGATTTCCCAAATTTTTATCCACATTCTTCTCAATTTTGTATTTAAAACGATAGATTCCCCGGTAGTTATGGGGTTGGAAGTTTTTTCCTGTGTATCTGACACTATTTGCTGTCATATCCACTTCTAACGTTTTTTTTATCGAGCATAGTTTGATTTCCCAAACTTTTTATCCACATTTTTAGACACTTTGGATTGAAAACGACAGATATCCCCGGTAGGTATGGGGATGGAAGTTTTTTCCCGAGTAACTGACACTTTTTACTGCGATATCCACTTTTAAAATTTTAGGTATCGAGCATAGTTTGATTTTACAAATTTTTTATTTAAATTTTGGCTCATTTGGGCTTGAAAACGACAGACATCCACTCTAGGTATGGGGATGGAACTTTTTTCCTGTGTATCTGACACTATTTGCTGTCATATCCACTTATATCATTTTGGGTATCGAGCATAGTTTGTTTTCCCAAACATTTTATCCACATTTTTAGAAATTTTGGATTGAAAACGACAGATAGCTCCGCTAGGTATGGGGATGGAGGTTTTTTCCCGTGAAACTGAAAGTATTTGCTGCCATATCGACTTCTAAAATTTTAGGTATCGCGCATACTTTGATTTCCCAAGCTTTTTTATTTAAATTTTTGGGCATTTTGGAAAGAAGACGACAAACGTCCATGCTAGGAATGGGGTTGGAAGTTTTTTCCTGAGTAACTGACACTATTTGCTGCGATATCCACTTTAAAAAATTTAGGTATCGAGCATAGTTTGATTTTACAACCTTTTTATCCACATTTTTAGACATTTTGGATTGAAGACAATAGATATCCCCGGTAGGTATGGGGATGGAAGTATTTTCCTGTGTATCTGACACTATTTGCTGTCATATCTACTTTTCACATTTTAGGTATCGATCATAGTTTGATTTCCCAAACTTTTTATCCACATTCTTCAGCATTTTGGATTGAAAACGAAACACATCCCCGCTAGGTATGGGGATGGAAGTATTTTGCCGAGTAACTGACACTATTAGCTATGATATCCACTTTTAAAATTTTAGGTATCGAGCATAGTTTGATTTCCCAAACTTTTTATCCACATTCTTGGGGATTTTGGATTGAAAACGATAGATATCCCCGGTAGTTATGGGGATGGACGGTTTTTCCTGATTAACTGACACTGATATCCACTTTTAAAATTTTAGGTATCGAGCATAGTTTGATTTTACAAATTTCTTATTTCAATTTTGGCTCATTTGGGCCTGAAATCGACAGACATCCACTCTAGTTATGGGGATGGAACTTTTTTCCTGTGTATCTGACACTATTTGCTGCGATATCCACTTTAAAAGTTTTAGCTATCGAGCTTAGTTTGATTTTCCAAACTTTTCATCCACATTCTTGGTCATTTTGGATTGAAAACGATAGATATCCCCGGTAGGTTTGGGGATGGAAGTTTTTTCCTGTGTATATGACACTATTTGCTGTCATATCTACTTCTAACATATTAGGTATCGAGCATAGTTTTGATTTCCCAAACTTTTTATCCACATTTTTAGACACTTTGGATTGAAAAAGATAGACATCCCCGGTAGGTATGGGGATGGAAGATTTTTCCTGTGTTTCTGACACTATTTGCTGTCATAACCACTTCTAACATTTTGGGTATCGAGCATAGTTTGATTTCCCAAATTTTTTTTATCCACATTTTTAGACACTTTGGATTGAAAACGACAGATAGCTCCGCTAGGTATGGGGATGGAAGTTTTTTCCCGTGTATCTGAAACTATTTGCTGTCATATCTACTTTAAAAGATTTAGGTATCGAGCATAGTTTGAGTTTACAACCTTTTTATCCACATTTTTAGACATTTTGGATTGAAAACGATAGATATCCCCGGTAGGTATGGGGATGGAATTTTTTTCCTGTGTATCTGACACTATTTGCTGTCATATCTACTTCTAACATTTTAGGTATCGAGCATAGTTTGATTTCCCAAATTTTTATCCACATTCTTCAGAATTTTGTATTTAAAACGATAGATTCCCCGGTAGTTATGGGGTTGGAAGTTTTTTCCTGTGTATCTGACACTATTTGCTGTCATATCCACTTCTAACGTTTTTTTTATCGAGCATAGTTTGATTTCCCAAACTTTTTATCCACATTTTTAGACACTTTGGATTGAAAACGACAGATATCCCCGGTAGGTATGGGGATGGAAGTTTTTTCCCGAGTAACTGACACTATTAGCTGCGATATCCACTTTTAAAATAATAGGTATCGAGCATTGCTTGATTTTACAAATTTTTTATTTAAATTTTGGCTCATTTGGGCTTGAAAACGACAGACATCCACTCTAGGTATGGGGATGGAACTTTTTTCCTGTGTATCTGACACTATTTGCTGTCATATCCACTTATATCATTTTAGGTATCGAGCATAGTTTGTTTTCCCAAACATTTTATCCACATTTTTAGACACTTTGGATTGAAAACGACAGATAGCTCCGCTAGGTATGGGGATGGAAGTTTTTTCCCGTGAAACTGAAAGTATTTGCTGCCATATCGACTTCTAAGATTTTAGGTATCGCGCATACTTTGATTTCCCAAGCTTTTTATTTAAATTTTTGGGCATTTTGGAAAGAAGACGACAAACGTCCATGCTAGGAATGGGGTTGGAAGTTTTTTCCTGAGTAACTGACACTATTTGCTGCGATATCCACTTTAAAAAATTTAGGTATCGAGCATAGTTTGATTTTACAACCTTTTTATCCACATTTTTAGACATTTTGGATTGAAGACAATAGATATCCCCGGTAGGTATGGGGATGGAAGTATTTTCCTGTGTATCTGACACTATTTGCTGTCATATCTACTTTTCACATTTTAGGTATCGATCATAGTTTGATTTCCCAAACATTTTATCCACATTCTTCAGCATTTTGGATTGAAAACGAAACACATCCCCGCTAGGTATGGGGATGGAAGTATTTTGCCGAGTAACTGACACTATTAGCTATGATATCCACTCTTAAAATTTTAGGTATCAAACATAGTTTGATTTCCCAAACTTTTTATCCACATTCTTGGGGATTTTGGATTAAAAACGATAGATATCCCCGGTAGGTATGGGGATGGATGTTTTTTCCCGAGTAACTGACACTGATATCCACTTTTAAAATTTTAGGTATCGAGCATAGTTTGATTTTACAAATTTCTTATTTCAATTTTGGCTCATTTGGGCCTGAAATCGACAGACATCCACTCCAGTTATGGGGATGGAACTTTTTTCCTGTGTATCTGACATTATTTGCTGCGATATCCACTTTAAAAGTTTTAGGTATCGAGCTTAGTTTGATTTTCCAAACTTTTTATCCACATTCTTGGGCATTTTGGATTGAAAACGATAGATATCCCCGGTAGGTTTGGGGATGGAAGTTTTTTCCTGTGTATATGACACTCTTTGCTGTCATATCAACTTCTAACATATTAGGTATCGAGCATAGTTTGATTTCCCAAACTTTTTATCCACATTTTTAGACACTTTGGATTGAAAAAGATAGACATCCCCGGTAGGTATGGGGATGGAAGATTTTTCCTGTGTTTCTGACACTATTTGCTGTCATATCCACTTCTAACATTTTAGGTATCGAGCATAGTTTGATTTCCCAAACTTTTTATCCACATTTTTAGACACTTTGGATTGAAAACGACAGAAATCACCGCTAGGTATGGGGATGGAAGTTTTTTCCCGTGAAACTGAAAGTATTTGCTGCCATATCGACTTTAAAAGATTTAGGTAACGAGCATAGTTTGAGTTTACAACCTTTTTATCAACATTTTTAGACAATTTTGATTGAAAACGAAAGATATCCCCGGTAGTATGGGGATGGAATTTTTTTCCTGTGTATCTGACACTATTTCTGTCATATCTACTTCTAACATTTTAGGTATCGAGCATAGTTTGATTTCCCAAATTTTTATCCACATTCTTCTGAATTTTGTATTGAAAACGATAGATTCCCCGGTAGTTATGGGGTTGGAAGTTTTTTCCTGTGTATCTGACACTATTTGCTGTCATATCCACTTCTAACGTTTTTTTTATCGAGCATAGTTTGATTTCCCAAACTTTTTATCCACATTTTTAGACACTTTGGATTGAAAACGACAGATATCCCCGGTAGGTATGGGGATGGACGTATTTTCCTGAGTAACTGACACTATTTGCTGCGATATCCACTTTTACAATTTTCGGTATCGAGCATAGTTTGTTTTCCCAAACTTTTTATCCACATTTTTAGACACTTTGGATTGAAAACGACAGATATCCCCGCTAGGTATGGGGATGGAAGTTTTTTCCCGTGAAACTGACCCTATTTGCTGCGATATCCACTTCTAACATTTTAGGTATCGATCATAGTTTGATTTCCCAACCTTTTTATCCACATTCTTCAGCATTTTGTAATGAAAACGATAGATACCCCGGTAGTTATGGGGTTGGAAGTTTTTTCCCGAGTAACTGACACTATTTGCTGCGATATCCACTTTAAAAGTTTTAGGTATCGAGCTTAGTTTGATTTTCCAAACTTTTTATCCACATTCTTGGGCATTTTGGATTGAAAACGATAGATATCCCCGGTAGGTATGGGGATGGACGATTTTTCCTGTATTTCTGACACTATTTGCTGTCATATCCACTTCTAACATTTTAGGTATCGAGCATAGCTTGATTTCCCAAACTTTTTATCCACACTTTTAGACATTTTGAATTGAAAACGACAGATATCTCCGCTAGGTATGGGGATGGAAGTTTTTTCCAGAGTAACTGACCCTATTTGCTGCGATATCCACATTTAAAATTTTAGGTATGGAGCATAGTTTGATTTTACAAATTTCTTATTTAAATTTTGGCTCATTTGGGTTTGAAAACGACAGACATCCACTCTAGGTATGGGGATGGAACTTTTTTCCTGTGTATCTGACACTATTTGCTGTCATATCCACTTCTAACATTTTAGGTATCGAGCATAGTTTGATTTCCCAAACTTTTTATCCACATTTTTAGACATTTTGGATTGAAAGCGACAGACATCCCCGCTAGGTATGGGGATGGAAGTTTTTTCCTGTGTAACTGACACTATTTGCTGCGATATCCACTTCTAACATTTTAGGTATCGAGCATAGTTTGATTTTACAAATTTCTTATTTAAATTTTGGCTCATTTGGGCTTGAGAACTTGAGAAATCCACTCCAGGTATGGGGATGGAACTTTTTTCCTGTGTATCTGACACTATTTGCTGTCATATCCACTTCTAACGTTTTTTTTTATCGAGCATAGTTTGATTTCCCAAACTTTTTATCCACATTCTTGGGCACTTTGGATTGAAAACGATAGACATTCCCGGTAGGTATGGGGATGGAAGTTTTTTCCTGAGTAACTGACACTATTTGCTGCGATATCCACTTTTACAATTTTAGGTATCGAGCATAGTTTGATTTTTACAAATTTTTCATTTAAATTTTGGCTCATTTGGGCTTGAAAACGACAGACATCCACTCCAGGTATGGGGATGGAACTTTTTTTCCTGTGTATCTGACACTATTTGCTGTCATATCCACTTATATCATTTTAGGTATCGAGCATAGATTGTTTTCCCAAACATTTTATCCACATTCTTCAGCATTTTGTAATGAAAACGATAGATACCCCGGTAGTTATGGGGTTAGAAGTTTTTTCCTGTGTATCTGACACTATTTGCTGTCATATCTACTTCTAACATTTTAGGTATCGAGCATAGTTTGATTTCCCAAACTTTTTATCAACTTTCTTAAGCATTTTGGATTGAACACGACAGATATCCCCGCTAGGTATGGGGATGGAAGTATTTTGCCGAGTAACTGACACTATTAGCTATGATATCCACTTTTAAAATTTTAGGTATCGAGCATAGTTTGATTTCCCAAACTTTTTATCCACATTCTTGGGGATTTTGGATTGAAAACGATAGATATCCCCGGTAGGTATGGGGATGGAAGTTTTGTCCCCAGTAACTGACACTCTGAGCTATGATATCCACTTTTAAAATTTTAGGTATCGAGCATAGTTTGATTTTACAAATTTCTTATTTCAATTTTGGCTCATTTGGGCCTGAAATCGACAGACATCCACTCTAGTTATGGGGATGGAACTTTTTTCCTGTGTATCTGACACTATTTGCTGCGATATCCACTTTAAAAGTTTTAGTTATCCAGCATAGTTTGATTTTCCAAACTTTTTATCCACATTCTTGGTCATTTTGGATTGAAAACGATAGATATCCCCGGCAGGTTTGGGGATGGAAGTTTTTTCCTGTGTATCTGACACTATTTGCTGTCATATCAACTTCTAACATATTAGGTATCGAGCATAGTTTGATTTCCCAAACTTTTTATACACATTTTTAGACACTTTGGATTGAAAAAGATAGACATCCCCGGTAGGTATGGGGATGGAAGATTTTTCCTGTGTTTCTGACACTATTTGCTGTCATATCCACTTCTAACATTTTAGGTATCGAGCATAGTTTGATTTCCCAAACTTTTTATCCACATTTTTAGACACTTTGGATTGAAAACGACAGATATCTCCGCTAGGTATGGGGATGGAAGTTTTTTCCCGTGAAACTGAAACTATTTGCTGCGATATCCACTTTAAAAGATTTAGGTATCGAGCATAGTTTGATTTTACAACCTTTTTATCCACATTTTTAGACATTTTGGATTGAAAACGATAGATATCCCCGGTAGGTATGGGGATGGAATTTTTTTCCTGTGTATCTGACACTATTTGCTGTCATATCTACTTCTAACATTTTAGGTATCGAGCATAGTTTGATTTCCCAAATTTTTATCCACATTCTTCTGAATTTTGTATTGAAAACGATAGATTCCCCGGTAGTTATGGGGTTGGAAGTTTTTTCCTGTATATCTGACACTATTTGCTGTCATATCCACTTCTAACGTTTTTTTTATCGAGCATAGTTTGATTTCCCAAACTTTTTATCCACATTTTTAGACATTTTGGATTGAAAACGATAGACATCCCCGGTAGGTATGGGGATGGAAGTTTATTCCTGAGTAACTGACACTATTTGCTGCGATATCCACTTTTACAATTTTAGGTATCGAGCATAGTTTGATTTCCCAAACTTTTTATCCACATTTTTAGACACTTTGGATTGAAAACGACAGATATCTCCGCTAGGTATGGGGATGGAAGTTTTTTCCCGTGAAACTGAAACTATTTGCTGCCATATCGACTTCTAACATTTTAGGTATCGATCATAGTTTGATTTCCCAAACTTTTTATCCACATTCTTCCGCATTTTGTATTGAAAACGATAGATACCCCGGTAGTTATGGGGTTGGAAGTTTTTTCCTGAGTAACCGACACTATTTGCTGCGATATCCATTTTAAAAGTTTTAGGTATCGAGCATAGTTTGATTTTCCAAACTTTTTATCCACATTCTTGGGCATTTTGGATTGAAAACGATAGATATCCCCGGTAGGTATGGGGATGGACGTTTTTTCCTGTATTTCTGACACTATTTGCTGTCATATCCACTTCTAACATTTTAGGTATCGAGCATAGCTTGATTTCCCAAACTTTTTATCCACACTTTTAGACATTTTGAATTGAAAACGACAGATATCTCCGCTAGGTATGGGGATGGAAGTTTTTTCCAGAGTAACTGACCCTATTTGCTGCGATATCCACATTTAAAATTTTAGGTATGGAGCATAGTTTGATTTTACAAATTTCTTATTTAAATTTTGGCTCATTTGGGTTTGAAAACGACAGACATCCACTCTAGGTATGGGGATGGAACTTTTTTCCTGTGTATCTGACACTATTTGCTGTCATATCCACTTCTAACATTTTAGGTATCGAGCATAGTTTGATTTCCCAAACTTTTTATCCACATTTTTAGACATTTTGGATTGAAAGCGACAGACATCCCCGCTAGGTATGGGGATGGAAGTTTTTTCCTGTGTAACTGACACTATTTGCTGCGATATCCACTTCTAACATTTTAGGTATCGAGCATAGTTTGATTTTACAAATTTCTTATTTAAATTTTGGCTCATTTGGGCTTGAAAACGACAGACATCCACTCTAGGTATGGGGATGGAACTTTTTTCCTGTGTATCTGACACTATTTGCTGTCACATCCACTTCTAACGTTTTTTTTATCGAGCATAGTTTGATTTCCCAAACTTTTTATCCACATTCTTGGGCACTTTGGATTGAAAACGATAGACATTCCCGGTAGGTATGGGGATGGAAGTTTTTTCCTGAGTAACTGACACTATTTGCTGCGATATCCACTTTTACAATTTTAGGTATCGAGCATAGTTTGATATTACAAATTTTTTATTTAAATTTTGGCTCATTTGGGCTTGAAAACGACAGACATCCACTCTAGGTATGGGGATGGAACTTTTTTCCTGTGTATCTGACACTATTTGCTGTCATATCCACTTCTATCATTTTAGGTATCGAGCATAGATTGATTTCCCAAACTTTTTATCCACATTCTTCAGCATTTTGTAATAAAAACGATAGATACCCCGGTAGTTATGGGGTTGGAAGTTTTTTCCTTGTTTCTGACACTATTTGCTGTCATATCTACTTCTAACATTTTAGGTATCGAGCATAGTTTGATTTCCCAAACATTTTATCCACTTTCTTAAGCATTTTGGATTGAAAACGAAACACATCCCCGCTAGGTATGGGGATGGAAGTATTTTCCCGAGTAACTGACACTATTAGCTATGATATCCACTTTTAAAATTTTAGGTATCGAGCATAGTTTGATTTCCCAAACTTTTTATCCACATTCTTGGGGATTTTGGATTGAAAACGATAGATATCCCCGGTAGGTATGGGGATGGAAGTTTTTTCCCGAGTAACTGACACTACTAGCTATGATATCCTTTTTTAAAATTTTAGGTATCGAGCATAGTTTGATTTTACAAATTTTTCATTTAAATATTTAAAGTATTTGAAAATCTTTCTGTGGAAAAAATGACGCTTTCGACTGCGCTGGGATTCGAGCCCAGGTCTTTCGATTGCCGGTCGACTGCTCTAACCACTGAGCTACACAGGCGTCCGACATCTCTTTCTCCACAGGAAGATCTCCTTATATCGCCTAGTGGCTCAGCCTTGCGGCTGTAAATGATTTCAAATTAATTAGTTGAGTTTGAAATTTTTGTCACTGCCTACATTATCGGAGGATCACTAGTCGCGTATCAGATAGGATACGTTGTCGACAGGTGTCCTCGTAGACAATTTCAAACTCTTATATAGAAAATAATGAACATAAATTCAATATTTAAAGTATTTGAAAATCTTTCTGTGGAAAAAATGACGCTTTCGACTGCGCTGGGATTCGAGCCCAGGTCTTTCGATTGCCGGTCGACTGCTCTAACCACTGAGCTACACAGGCGTCCGACATCTCTTTCTCCACAGGAAGATCTCCTTATATCGCCTAGTGGCTCAGCCTTTCGGCTGTAAATGATTTCAAATTAATTAGTTGAGTTTGAAATTTTTGTCACTGCCTACATTATCGGAGGATCACTAGTCGCGTATCAGATAGGAAACGTTGTCGACAGGTGTCCTCGTAGACAATTTCAAACTCTTATATCGCAAATAATGCAAATAAATTCAATATTTAAAGTATTTGAAAATCTTTCTGTGGAAAAAATGACGCTTTCGACTGCGCTGGGATTCGAGCCCAGGTCTTTCGATTGCCGGTCGACTGCTCTAACCACTGAGCTACACAGGCGTCCGACATCTCTTTCTCCACAGGAAGATCTCCTTATATCGCCTAGTGGCTCAGCCTTGCGGCTGTAAATGATTTCAAATTAATTAGTTGAGTTTGAAATTTTTGTCACTGCCTACATTATCGGAGGATCACTAGTCTCGTATCAGATAGGATACGTTGTCGACAGGTGTCCTCGTAGACAATTTCAAACTCTTATATCGCAAATAATGCAAATAAATTCAATATTTAAAGTATTTGAAAATCTTTCTGTGGAAAAAATGACGCTTTCGACTGCGCTGGGATTCGAGCTCAGTTAAATTTTGGCTCATTTGGGTTTGAAAACGACAGACATCCACTCTAGGTATGGGGATGGAACTTTTTTCCTGTGTATCTGACACTATTTGCTGTCACATCCACTTCTAACGTTTTTTTTATCGAGCATAGTTTGATTTCCCAAACTTTTTATCCACATTCTTGGGCACTTTGGATTGAAAACGATAGACATTCCCGGTAGGTATGGGGATGGAAGTTTTTTCCTGAGTAACTGACACTATTTGCTGCGATATCCACTTTTACAATTTTAGGTATCGAGCATAGTTTGATATTACAAATTTTTTATTTTAATTTTGGCTCATTTGGGCTTGAAACGACAGACATCCACTCTAGGTATGGGGATGGAACTTTTTTCCTTTGTATCTGACACTATTTGCTGTCATATCCACTTATATCATTTTAGGTATCGAGCATAGATTGTTTTCCCAAACATTTTATCCACATTCTTCAGCATTTTGTAATGAAAACGATAGATACCCCAGTAGTTATGGGGTTGGAAGTTTTTTCGTGTGTATCTGACACTATTTGCTGTCATATCTACTTCTAACATTTTAGGTATCGAGCATAGTTTGATTTCCCAAACATTTTATCAAATATCTTAAGAATTTTTGATTGAAAACGCAACACATCCCCGCTAGGTATGGGGATGGAAGTATTTTCCCGAGTAACTGACACTATTAGCTATGATATCCACTCTTAAAATTTTAGGTATCAAACATAGTTTGATTTTCCAAACTTTTTATCTACATTCTTGGGGATTTTGGATTGAAAACGATACATATCCCCGGTAGGTATGGGGATGGATGTTTTTTCCCGAGTAACTGACACTGATATCCACTTTTAAAATTTTAGGTATCGAGCATAGTTTGATTTTACAAATTTCTTATTTCAATTTTGGCTCATTTGGGCCTGAAATCGACAGACATCCACTCTAGTTATGGGGATGGAACTTTTTTCCTGTGTATCTGACACTATTTGCTGCGATATCCACTTTAAAAGTTTTAGCTATCGAGCTTAGTTTGATTTTCCAAACTTTTTATCCACATTCTTGGTCATTTTGGATTGAAAACAATAGATATCCCCGGTAGGTATGGGGATGGAAGTATTTTCCTGTGTATCTGACACTATTTGCTGTCATATCAACTTGTAACATATTAGGTATCGAGCATAGTTTGATTTCCCAAACTTTTTATCCACATTTTTAGACACTTTGGATTGAAAAAGATAGACATCCCCGGTAGGTATGGGGATGGAAGATTTTTCCTGTGTTTCTGACACTATTTGCTGTCATATCCACTTCTAACATTTTAGGTATCGAGCATAGTTTGATTTCCCAAACTTTTTATCCACATTTTTAGACACTTTGGATTGAAAACGACAGATATCTCCGCTAGGTATGGGGATGGAAGTTTTTTCCCGTGAAACTGAAAGTATTTGCTGACATATCCACTTTAAAAGTTTTAGGTATTGAGCATAGTTTGATTTTACAACCTTTTTATCCACATTTTTAGACATTTTGGATTGAAAGCGACAGACATCCCCGCTAGGTATGGGGATGGAAGTTTTTTCCTGTGTATCTGACACTATTTGCTGTCATATCCACTTCTAACATTTTAGGTATCGAGCATAGTTTGATTTTACAAATTTCTTATTTAAATTTTGGCTCATTTGGGCTTGAAAACGACAGACATCCACTCTAGGTATGGGGATGGAACTTTTTTCCTGTGTATCTGACACTATTTGCTGTCATATCCACTTCTAACGTTTTTTTTATCGAGCATAGTTTGATTTCCCAAACTTTTTATCCACATTCTTGGGCACTTTGGATTGAAAACGATAGACATTCCCGGTAGGTATGGGGATGGAAGTTTTTTCCTGTGTATCTGACACTATTTGCTGTCATATCCACTTCTAACATTTTAGGTATCGAGCATAGTTTGATTTCCCAAACTTTTTATCCACATTTTTAGACACTTTGGATTGAAAAAGATAGACATCCCCGGTAGGTATGGGGATGGAAGATTTTTCCTGTGTTTCTGACACTATTTGCTGTCATAACCACTTCTAACATTTTGGGTATCGAGCATAGTTTGATTTCCCAAACTTTTTATCCACATTCTTGGGCACTTTGGATTGAAAACGATAGATATCCCCGGTAGGTATGGGGATGGAAGTTTTTTCCTGTGTATCTGACACTATTTGCTGTCATATCAACTTCTAACATATTAGGTATCGAGCATAGTTTGATTTCCCAAACTTTTTATCCACATTTTTAGACACTTTGGATTGAAAAAGATAGACATCCCCGGTAGGTATGGGGATGGAAGATTTTTCCTGTGTTTCTGACACTATTTGCTGTCATATCCACTTCTAACATTTTAGGTATCGAGCATAGTTTGATTTCCCAAACATTTTATCCACTTTCTTAAGCATTTTGGATTGAAAACGAAACACATCCCCGCTAGGTATAGGGATGGAAGTATTTTCCCGAGTAACTGACACTATTTGCTGTCATATCAACTTTTAAAATTTTAGGTATCGAGCATAGTTTGATTTTCCAAACTTTTTATCTACATTCTTGGGGATTTTGGATTGAAAACGATAGATATCCACGGTAGGTATGGGGATGGAAGTTTTTTCCTGAGTAACTGACACTATTTACTGCGATATCCACTTTTAAAATTTTAGGTATCGAGCATAGTTTGATTTTACAAATTTCTTATTTAAATTTTGGCTCATTTGGGCTTGAAAACGACAGACATCCACTCTAGGTATGGGGATGGAACTTTTTTCCTGTGTATCTGACACTATTTGCTGTCATATCCACTTATATCATTTTAGGTATCGAGCATAGATTGTTTTCCCAAACATTTTATCCACATTTTTAGACACTTTGGATTGAAAACGACAGATAGCTCCGCTAGGTATGGGGATGGAAGTTTTTTCCCGTGAAACTGAAAGTATTTGCTGCCATATCGACTTCTAAGATTTTAGGTATCGCGCATACTTTCATTTCCCAAGCTTTTTATTTAAATTTTTGGGGATTTTGGATTGAAGACGATAGATATCCACGGTAGGTATGGGGTTGGAAGTTTTTTCCTGAGTAACTGACACTATTTGCTGCGATATCCACTTTTAAAATTTTAGGTATCGAGCATAGTTTGATTTTACAACCTTTTTATCCACATTTTTAGACATTTTGGATTGAAGACAATAGATATCCCCGGTAGGTATGGGGATGGAAGTATTTTCCTGTGTATCTGACACTATTTGCTGTCATATCTACTTTTCACATTTTAGGTATCGATCATAGTTTGATTTCCCAAACTTTTTATCCACATTCTTCAGCATTTTGTAATGAAAACGATAGATACCCCGGTAGTTATGGGGTTGGAAGTTTTTTCCTGTGTATCTGACACTATTTGCTGTCATATCTACTTCTAACATTTTAGGTATCGAGCATAGTTTGATTTCCCAAACATTTTATCCACTTTCTTAAGCATTTTGGATTGAAAACGAAACACATCCCCGCTAAGTATGGGGATGGAAGTATTTTCCCGAGTAACTGACACTATTAGCTATGATATCCACTTTTAAAATTTTAGGTATCGAGCATAGTTTGATTTCCCAAACTTTTTATCCACTTTCTTAAGCATTTTGGATTGAAAACGAAAGACATCCCCGGTAGGTATGGGGATGAAAGTTTATTCCTGAGTAACTGACACTATTAGCTATGATATCCAGTTTTAAAATTTTAGGTATCGAGCATAGTTTGATTTTACAAATTTCTTATTTAAATTTTGGCTCATTTGGGCCTGAAATCGACAGACATCCACTCTAGGTATGGGGATGGAACTTTTTTCCTGTGTATCTGACACTATTTGCTGCGATATCCACTTTAAAAGTTTTAGGTATCGAGCTTAGTTTGATTTTCCAAACTTTTTATCCACATTCTTAAGCATTTTGGATTGAAAACGATAGATATCCCCGGCAGGTTTGGGGATGGAAGTTTTTTCCTGTGTATCTGACACTATTTGCTGTCATATCCACTTCTAACATTTTGGGTATCGAGCATAGTTTGATTTCCCAAACTTTTTATCCACATTCTTGGGCACTTTGGATTGAAAAAGATAGACATCCCCGCTAGGTTTGGGGATGGACGTTCTTTCCTGAGTAACTGACACTATTTGCTCTCATATCAACTTCTAACATGTTAGGTATTGAGCATAGTTTGATTTCCCAAACTCTTTATCCACATTCTTGGGCATTTTGGATTGAAAACGATAGACATCCCCGGTATGTATGAGGATGGAAGATTTTTCCTGAGAAACTGACACTATTTGCTGCGATATCCACTTTTAACATTTTAGGTATCGAGCATAGTTTGATTTTACAAATTTTTTATTTTAATTTTTGGCTTATTTGGGCTTGAAAACGAAAGACATCCACTCTAGGTATGGGGATGGAACTTTTTCCTGTTTATCTGACACTATTTTCTGTCATATCCACTTCTAACATTTTGGGTATCGAGCATAGTTTGATTTTCCAAACTTTTTATCCCAATTTTTAGACACTTTGGATTGATTACGACAGATATCTCCGCTAGGTATGGGGATGGAAGTTTTTTCCAGAGTAACTGACCCTATTTGCTGCGATATCCACATTTAAAATTTTAGGTATCGAGCATATTTTGAATTTACAAATTTCTTATTTAAATTTTGGCTCATTTGGGATTGAAAAGAACGACATCCACTCTAGGTATGGGGATGGAACTTTTTTCCTGTGTATCTGACACTATTTGCTGTCATATCCACTTCTAACATTTTGGGTATCGAGCATAGTTTGATTTCCCAAACTTTTTATCCCAATTTTTAGACACTTTGGATTGAAAACGACAGATATCTCCGCTAGGTATGGGGATGGAAGTTTTTTCCAGAGTAACTGACCCTATTTGCTGCGATATCCACATTTAAAATTTTAGGTATGGAGCATAGTTTGATTTTACAAATTTCTTATTTAAATTTTGGCTCATTTGGGTTTGAAAACGACAGACATCCACTCTAGGTATGGGGATGGAACTTTTTTCCTGTGTATCTGACACTATTTACTGTCATGTCCACTTCTAACATTTTAGGTATCGATCATAGTTTGATTTCCCAAACTTTTTATCCACATTCTTCAGCATTTTGTAATGAAAACGATAGGTACCCCGGTAGTTATGGGGTTGGAAGTTTTTTCCTGTGTATCTGACACTATTTGCTGTCATATCTACTTCTAACATTTTAGGTATCGAGCATAGTTTGATTTCCCAAACTTTTTATCCACATTCTTGGGGATTTTGGATTGAAAACGATAGATATCCCCGGTAGTTATGGGGATGGAAGTTTTTTCCTGTGTATCTGACACTATTTGCTGTCATATCCACTTCTAACATTTTAGGTATCGAGCATAGTTTGATTTCCCAAACTTTTTATCCACATTCTTGGGCACTTTGGATTGAAAACGATAGATATCCCCGGTAGGTACGGGGATGGACGTTTTTTCCTGTGTATCTGAAACTATTTGCTGTCATATCTACTTCTAACATTTTAGGTATCGAGCATAGTTTGATTTCCCAAACTTTTTATCCACATTCTTCCGCATTTTGTATTGAAAACGATAGATACCCCGGTATGTATGGGGTTGGAAGTTTTTTCCTGTGTATCTGACACTATTTGCTGTCATATCCACTTCTAACATTTTAGGTATCGAGCATAGTTTGATTTCCCAAACTTTTTATCCACTTTTTCAAGCATTTTGGATTGAAAACGATAGATATCCCCGGTAGGTATGGGGATGGAAGTTTTTTCCTGTGTATCTGACACTATTTGCTGTCATATCCACTAGTAACATTTTAGGTATCGCGCATACTTTGAGTTCCCAAACTTTTTATACACTTTCCTAAGCATGTTGGATTGAAAACGATAGATATCCCCGGTAGGTATGGGGATGGAAGTTTTTTCCTGTGTATCTGACACTATTTGCTGTCATATCCACTAGTAACATTTTAGGTATCGCGCATACTTTGAGTTCCCAAACTTTTTATCCACGTTCTTGGGCATTTTTGATTTAAAACAATAGATATCCCCGGTAGGTTTGGGGATGGACGGTTTTTCCTGAGTAACTGACACTATTTTCTGCGATATCCACTTTAAAAGATTTAGGTATCGAGCATAGTTTGAGTTTACAACCTTTTTATCCACATTTTTAGACATTTTGGATTAAAAACGATAGATTCCCCGGTAGTTATGGGGTTGGAATTTTTTTCCTGTGTATCTGACACTATTTGCTGTCATATCTACTTCTATCATTTTAGGTATCGAGCATAGTTTGATTTCCCAAATTTTTATCCACATTCTTCTCAATTTTGTATTGAAAACGATAGATTCCCCGGTAGTTATGGGGTTGGAAGTTTTTTCCTGTGTATCTGACACTATTTGCTGTCATATCCACTTCTAACGTTTTTTTTATCGAGCATAGTTTGATTTCCCAAACTTTTTATCCACATTCTTGGGCACTTTGGATTGAAAACGATAGACATTCCCGGTAGGTATGGGGATGGAAGTTTTTTCCTGAGTAACTGACACTATTTGCTGCGATATCCACTTTTACAATTTTAGGTATCGAGCATAGTTTGATTTTACAAATTTTTCATTTAAATTTTGGCTCATTTGGGCTTGAAAACGACAGACATCCACTCTAGGTATGGGGATGGAACTTTTTTCCTGTGTATCTGACACTATTTGCTGTCATATCTACTTCTAACATTTTAGGTATCGATCATAGTTTGATTTCCCAAACTTTTTATCCACATTCTTCAGCATTTTGTAATGAAAACGATAGATACCCCGGTAGTTATGGGGTTGGAAGTTTTTTCCTGTGTATCTGACACTATTTGCTGTCATATCTACTTCTAACATTTTAGGTATCGAGCATAGTTTGATTTCCCAAACATTTTATCCACTTTCTTAAGCATTTTGGATTGAAAACGAAAGACATCCCCGGTAGGTATGGGGATGGAAGTTTATTCCTGAGTAACTGACACTATTTGCTGCGATATCCACTTTTAAAATTTTAGGTATGGAGCATAGTTTGATTTTACAAATTTCTTATTTAAATTTTGGCTCATTTGGGCCTGAAATCGACAGACATCCACTCTAGTTATGGGGATGGAACTTTTTCCTGTGTATCTGACACAATTTACTGCGATATCCACTTTTAAAATTTTAGGTATCGAGCTTAGTTTGATTTTCCAAACTTTTTATCTACATTCTTGGGGATTTTGGATTGAAGACGATAGATATCCACGGTAGGTATGGGGATGGAAGTTTTTCCTGTATATCTGACACTATTTGCTGTCATATCAACTTCGAACATATTAGGTATCGAGCATAGTTTGATTTCCCAAACTTTTTATCCACATTCTTAAGCATTTTGGATTGAAAACAATAGATATCCCCGGTAGGTTTTTCCTGAGTAACTGACACTATTTTCTGCGATATCCACTTTAAAAGATTTAGGTATCGAGCATAGTTTGATTTTACAACCTTTTTATCCACATTTTTAGACATTTTGGATTGAAAACGATAGATATCCCCGGTAGGTATGGGGATGGAAGTTTTTTCCTGTGTATCTGACACTATTTGCTGTCATATCCACTTCTAACATTTTAGGTATCGAGCATAGTTTGATTTCCCAAACGGATTATCCACATTTTTAGACACTTTGGATTAAGAAATACAGACATCCCCTCTAGGTATGGAGATGAAAGTTTTTTCCCGTGAAACTGACACTATTTGCTGCCATATCGACTTCTAAGATTTTAGGTATCGCGCATACTTTGATTTCCCAAGCAATTTTTTAAATTTTTGGGCATTTTGGAAAGAAGACGACAAACATCCATGCTAGGAATGGGGATGAAAGACCTTTCCCGCTTATTTGACACTAATAGCTGCAATATCTACTTTTAAAATTTTAGGCATCGAGCATAGTTTGATTTTACCAATTTTTTATTTAAATTTTGGCTCATTTGGGCTTGAAAACGAAAGACATTCCATCTAGGTATGGGGTTGGAAGTTTTTTCCTGTGTATCTGACACTATTTGCTGTCATATCCACTTCTAACGTTTTTTTAATCGAGCATAGTTTGATTTCCCAAACTTTTTATCCACATTTTTAGACACTTTGGATTGAAAACGACAGATATATCCGCTAGGTATGGGGATGGAACTTTTTTCCAGAGTAACTAACCCTATTTGCTGCGATATCCACTTTTAAAATTTTAGGTATCGAGCATAGTTTGATTTTACAAATTTCTTATTTAAATTTTGGCTCATTTGGGCTTGAAAACGACAGATATCCACTCTAGGTATGGGGATGGAATTTTTTTCCTGTGTATCTGACACTATTTGCTGTCATATCCACTTCTAACATTTTAGGTATCCAGCATAGTTTGATTTTCCAAACTTTTTATCCACATTCTTGGGCATTTTGGATTGAAAACGATAGATATCCCCGGTAGGTTTGGGGATGGACTGTATTTCCTGAGTAGCTGACACTATTTGCTCTGATATCAACTTCTAACATGTTAGGTATCGAGCATAGTTTGATTTCCCAAACTTTTTATCCACATTTTATACACTTTGGATTGAAAAAGATAGACATCCCCGGTAGGTTTTTCCTGAGTAACTGACACTATTTTCTGCGATATCCATTTTAAAAGATTTAGGTATCGAGCATAGTTTGATTTTACAACCTTTTTATCCACATTTTTAGACATTTTGGATTGAAAACGATAGATATCCCCGGTAGGTATGGGGATGGAACTTTTTTCCTGTGTATCTGACACTATTTGCTGTCATATCCACTTCTAACATTTTAGGTATCGAGCATAGTTTGATTTCCCAAACTTTTTATCCACATTTTTAGACACTTTGGATTAAAAACTGCAGACATCCCCTCTAGGTATGGAGATGAAAGTTTTTTCCCGTGAAACTGACACTATTTGCTGCCATATCGACTTCTAAGATTTTAGGTATCGCGCATACTTTGATTTCCCAAGCAATTTTTTAAATTTTTGGGCATTTTGGAAAGAAGACGACAAACATCCATGCTAGGAATGGGTATGAAAGACCTTTCCCGCTTATTTGACACTAATAGCTGCAATATCTACTTTTAAAATTTTAGGCATCGAGCATAGTTTGATTTTACCAATTTTTTATTTAAATTTTGGCTCATTTGGGCTTGAAAAAAGAAAACACATTCCATCTAGGTATGGGGTTGGAAGTTTTTTCCTGTGTATCTGACACTATTTGCTGTCATATCCACTTCTAACGTTTTTTTTATCGAGCATAGTTTGATTTCCCAAACTTTTTATCCACATTTTTAGACACTTTGGATTGAAAACGACAGATATCTCCGCTAGGTATGGGGATGGAAGTTTTTTCCAGAGTAACTGACCCTATTTGCTGCGATATCCACTTTTAAAATTTTAGGTATCGAGCATAGTTTGATTTTACAAATTTCTTATTTAAATTTTGGCTCATTTGGGCTTGAAAACGACAGACATCCACTCTAGGTATGGGGATGGAAGATTTTTCCTGTGTTTCTGACACTATTTGCTGTCATATCCACTTCTAACATTTTAGGTATCCAGCATAGTTTGATTTTCCAAACTTTTTATCCACATTCTTGGGCATTTTGGATTGAAAACGATAGATATCCCCGGTAAGTTTGGGGATGGACTGTATTTCCTGAGTAGCTGACACTATTTGCTCTGATATCAACTTCTAACATGTTAGGTATTGAGCATAGTTTGATTTCCCAAACTCTTTATCCACATTCTTGGGCATTTTGGATTGAAAACGATAGACATCCCCGGTATGTATGAGGATGGAAGATTTTTCCTGTGTAACTGACACTATTTGCTCTCATATCAACTTCTAACATGTTAGGTATCGAGCATAGTTTATTTCCCAAACTTTTTATCCACATTTTTAGACATTTTGAATTGAAAACGGCAGACATCCCCGCTAGGTAAGGGGATCGAAGTTTTTTCCTTTGCTGCTGACACTATTTGCTGTCATATCCACTTCTAACACTTTAGGTATCGAGCATAGTTTGATTCCCCAATATTTTTATCCACATTCTTAAGCATTTTGGATTGAAAACGATAGATATCCCCGGTAGGTATGGGGATGGAAGTTTTTTCCCGAGTAACTGACACTATTAGCTATGATATCCACATTTAAAATTTTAGGTATGGAGCATAGTTTGATTTCCCAAACTTTTTATCCACGTTCTTGGGGATTTTGGATTGAAAACGATAGATATCCCCGGTAGGTATGGGGATGGAAGATTTTTCCCGAGTAACTGACACTATTAGCTATGATATCCACATTTAAAATTTTAGGTATGGAGCATAGTTTGATTTTACAAATTTCTTATTTAAATATTTAAAGAATTTGAAAATCTTTCTGTGGAAAAAATGACGCTTTCGACTGCGCTGGGATTCGAGCCCAGGTCTTTCGATTGCCGGTCGACTGCTCTAAACACTGAGCTACACAGGCGTCCGACATCTCTTTCTCCACAGGAAGATCTCCTTATATCGCCTAGTGGCTCAGCCTTGCGGCTGTAAATGATTTCAAATTAATTAGTTGAGTTTGAAATTTTTGTCACTGCCTACATTATCGGAGGATCACTAGTCTCGTATCAGATAGGATACGTTGTCGACAGGTGTCCTCGTAGACAATTTCAAACTCTTATATCGCAAATAATGCAAATAAATTCAATATTTAAAGTATTTGAAAATCTTTCTGTGGAAAAAATGACGCTTTCGACTGCGCTGGGATTCGAGCCCAGGTCTTTCGATTGCCGGTCGACTGCTCTAACCACTGAGCTACACAGGCGTCCGACATCTCTTTCTCCACAGGAAGATCTCCTTATATCGCCTAGTGGCTCAGCCTTGCGGCTGTAAATGATTTCAAATTAATTAGTTGAGTTTGAAATTTTTGTCACTGCCTACATTATCGGAGGATCACTAGTTTCGTATCAGGTAGGTTACGTTGTCGACAGGTGTCCTCGTAGACAATTTCAAACTCTTATATCGCAAATAATGCAAATAAATTCAATATTTAAAGTATTTGAAAATCTTTCTGTGGAAAAAATGACGCTTTCGACTGCGCTGGGATTCGAGCCCAGGTCTTTCGATTGCCGGTCGACTGCTCTAACCACTGAGCTACACAGGCGTCCGACATCTCTTTCTCCACAGGAAGATCTCCTTATATCGCCTAGTGGCTCAGCCTTGCGGCTGTAAATGATTTCAAATTAATTAGTTGAGTTTGAAATTTTTGTCACTGCCTACATTATCGGAGGATCACTAGTCTCGTATCAGATAGGATACGTTGTCGACAGGTGTCCTCGTAGACAATTTCAAACTCTTATATCGCAAATAATGCAAATAAATTCAATATTTAAAGTATTTGAAAATCTTTCTGTGGAAAAAATGACGCTTTCGACTGCGCTGGGATTCGAGCCCAGTTAAATTTTGGCTCATTTGGGCATGAAAACGACAGACATCCACTCTAGGTATGGGGATGGAACTTTTTTCCTGTGTATCTGACACTATTTGCTGTCATATCCACTTATATCATTTTAGGTATCGAGCATAGTTTGTTTTCCCAAACATTTTATCCACAATTTTAGACACTTTGGATTGAAAACGACAGATAGCTCCGCTAGGTATGGGGATGGAAGTTTTTTCCCGTGAAACTGAAACTATTTGCTGCCATATCGACTTCTAAGATTTTAGGTATCGCGCATACTTTGATTTCCCAAGCTTTTTATTAAAATTTTTGGGCATTTTGGAAAGAAAACGACAAACATCCAAGCTAGGAATGGGGTTGGAAGTTTTTTCCTGAGTAACTGACACTATTTGCTGCGATATCCACTTTAAAAAATTTAGGTATCGAGCATAGTTTGATTTTACAACCTTTTTATCCACATTTTTAGACATTTTGGATTGAAGACAATAGATATCCCCGGTAGGTATGGGGATGGAAGTATTTTCCTGTGTATCTGACACTATTTGCTGTCATATCTACTTTTCACATTTTAGGTATCGATCATAGTTTGATTTCCCAAACTTTTTATCCACATTCTTCAGCATTTTGTAATGAAAACGATAGATACCCCGGTAGTTATGGGGTTGGAAGTTTTTTCCTGTGTATCTGACACTATTTGCTGTCATATCTACTTCTAACATTTTAGGTATCGAGCATAGTTTGATTTCCCAAACATTTTATCCACTTTCTTAAGCATTTTGGATTGAAAACGAAACACATCCCCGCTAGGTATGGGGATGGAAGTATTTTCCCGAGTAACTGACACTATTAGATATGATATCCACTTTTAAAATTTTAGGTATCGAGCATAGTTTGATTTCCCAAACTTTTTATCCACATTCTTGGGGATTTTGGATTGAAAACGATAGATATCCCCGGTAGGTATGGGGATGGAAGTATTTTCCCGAGTAACTGACACTATTAGCTATGATATCCACTTTTAAAATTTTAGGTATCGAGCATAGTTTGATTTCCCAAACTTTTTATCCACATTTTTAGACACTTTGGATTGAAGACAATAGATATCCCCGGTAGGTATGGGGATGGAAGTATTTTCCTGTGTATCTGATACTATTTGCTGTCATATCTACATTTCACATTATAGGTATCGATCATAGTTTGATTTCCCAAATTTTTATCCACATTCTTCAGAATTTTGTAATGAAAACGATAGATTCCCCGGTAGTTATGGGGTTGGAAGTTTTTTCCTGTGTATCTGACACTATTTGCTGTCATATCCACTTCTAACGTTTTTTTTATCGAGCATAGTTTGATTTCCCAAACTTTTTATCCACATTCTTGGGCACTTTGGATTGAAAACGATAGACATTCCCGGTAGGTATGGGGATGGAAGTTTTTTCCTGAGTAACTGACACTATTTGCTGCGATATCCACTTTTACAATTTTAGGTATCGAGCATAGTTTGATTTTACAAATTTTTCATTTAAATTTTGGCTCATTTGGGCTTGAAAACGACAGACATCCACTCTAGGTATGGGGATGGAACTTTTTTCCTGTGTATCTGACACTATTTGCTGTCATATCCACTTATATCATTTTAGGTATCGAGCATAGTTTGATTTCCCAAACTTTTTATCCACATTCTTCAGCATTTTGTAATGAAAACGATAGATACCCCGGTAGTTATGGGGTTGGAAGTTTTTTCCTGTGTATCTGACACTATTTGCTGTCATATCTACTTCTAACATTTTAGGTATCGAGCATAGTTTGATTTCCCAAACATTTTATCCACTTTCTTAAGCATTTTGGATTGAAAACGAAAGACATCCCCGGTAGGTATGGGGATGAAAGTTTATTCCTGAGTAACTGACACTATTTGCTGTGATATCCACTTTTAAAATTTTAGGTATCGAGCATAGTTTGATTTTCCAAACTTTTTATCTACATTCTTGGGGATTTTGGATTGAAAACGATAGATATCCCCGGTAGGTATGGGGATGGAAGTTTTTTCCGGAGTAACTGACACTATTTGCTGCGATATCCACTTTTAAAATTTTAGGTATGGAGCATAGTTTGATTTTACAAATTTCTTATTTAAATTTTGGCTCATTTGGGTTTGAAAACGACAGACATCCATTCTAGGTATGGGGATGGAACTTTTTTCCTGTGTATCTGACACTATTTGCTGTCATATCCACTTATATCATTTTAGGTATCGAGCATAGTTTGTATTCCCAAACATTTTATCCACAATTTTAGACACTTTGGATTGAAAACGACAGATAGCTCCGCTAGGTATGGGGATGGAAGTTTTTTCCCGTGAAACTGAAACTATTTGCTGCCATATCGACTTCTAAGATTTTAGGTATCGCGCATACTTTGATTTCCCAAGCTTTTTATTAAAATTTTTGGGCATTTTGGATTGAAAACGACAGATATCCCCGGTAGGTATGGGGATGGAAGGTTTTTCCTGAGTAACTGACACTATTTGCTGCGATATCCACTTTTAAAATAATAGGTATCGAGCATAGTTTGATTTTACAACCTTTTTATCCACATTTTTAGACATTTTGGATTGAAGACAATAGATATCCCCGGTAGGTATGGGGATGGAAGTATTTTCCTGTGTATCTGACACTATTTGCTGTCATATCTACTTTTCACATTTTAGGTATCGATCATAGTTTGATTTCCCAAACTTTTTATCCACATTCTTCAGCATTTTGTAATGAAAACGATAGATACCCCGGTAGTTATGGGGTTGGAAGTTTTTTCCTGTGTATCTGACACTATTTGCTGTCATATCTACTTCTAACATTTTAGGTATCGAGCATAGTTTGATTTCCCAAACATTTTATCCACTTTCTTAAGCATTTTGGATTGAAAACGAAACACATCCCCGCTAAGTATGGGGATGGAAGTATTTTCCCGAGTAACTGACACTATTAGCTATGATATCCACTTTTAAAATTTTAGGTATCGAGCATAGTTTGATTTTCCAAACTTTTTATCTACATTCTTGGGGATTTTGGATTGAAGACGATAGATATCCACGGTAGGTATGGGGATGGAAGTTTTTTCCCGAGCAACTGACACTATTTGCTGCGATATCCACTTTTAAAATTTTAGGTATCGAGCATAGTTTGATTTTACGAATTTCTTATTTAAATTTTGGCTCATTTGGGCCTGAAATCGACAGACATCCACTCTAGTTATGGGGATGGAACTTTTTTCCTGTGTATCTGACACTATTTGCTGCGATATCCACTTTAAAAGTTTTAGGTATCGAGCTTAGTTTGATTTTCCAAACTTTTTATCCACATTCTTGGGCATTTTGGATTGAAAACGATAGATATCCCCGGCAGGTTTGGGGATGGAAGTTTTTTCCTGTGTATCTGACACTATTTGCTGTCATATCCACTTCTAACATATTAGGTATCGAGCATAGTTTGATTTCCCAAACTTTTTATCCACATTTTTAGACACTTTGGATTGAAAAAGATAGACATCCCCGGTAGGTATGGGGATGGAAGTTTTTTCCTGTGTATCTGACACTATTTGCTGTCATATCCACTTCTAACATTTTAGGTATCGAGCATAGTTTGATTTCCCAAACTTTTTATCCACACTTTTAGACATTTTGAATTGAAAGCGACAGACATCCCCGCTAGGTATGGGGATGGAAGTTTTTTCCTGTGTATCTGACACTATTTGCTGTCATATCCACTTCTAACATTTTAGGTATCGAGCATAGTTTGATTTCCCAAACTTTTTATCCTCATTCTTGGGCACTTTGGATTGAAAAAGATAGACATCCCCGCTAGGTTTGGGGATGGACGTTCTTTCCTGAGTAACTGACACTATTTGCTCTCATATCAACTTCTAACATGTTAGGTATTGAGCATAGTTTGATTTCCCAAACTCTTTATCCACATTCTTGGGCATTTTGGATTGAAAACGATAGACATCCCCGGTATGTATGAGGATGGAAGATTTTTCCTGTGAAACTGACACTATTTGCTGCGATATCCACTTTTAACATTTTAGGTATCGAGCATAGTTTGATTTTACAAATTTTTTATTTTAATTTTGGCTTATTTGGGCTTGAAAACGACAGACATCCACTCTAGGTATGGGGATGGAACTTTTTTCCTGTGTATCTGACACTATTTGCTGTCATATCCACTTCTAACATTTTGGGTATCGAGCATAGTTTGATTTCCCAAACTTTTTATCCCAATTTTTAGACACTTTGGATTGAAAACGACAGATATCTCCGCTAGGTATGGGGATGGAAGTTTTTTCCAGAGTAACTGACCCTATTTGCTGCGATATCCACATTTAAAATTTTAGGTATGGAGCATAGTTTGAATTTACAAATTTCTTATTTAAATTTTGGCTTATATGGGCTTGAAAACGACAGACATCCAATCTAGGTATGGGGATGGAACTTTTTTCCTGTGTATCTGACACTATTTACTGGCACATCCACTTCTCACATTTTAGGTATCGAGCATAGTTTGATTTCCCAAAATTTTAAGCACAATGTTAAGACACTTTGGATTGAAAACGATAGACATCCCCGGTAGGTATGGGGATGGAAGTTTTTTCCTGTGTATCTGACACTATTTGCTGTCATATCCACTTCTAACGTTTTTTTTATCGAGCATAGTTTGATTTCCCAAACTTTTTATCCACATTTTTAGACACTTTGGATTGAAAACGATAGATATCTCCGCTAGGTATGGGGATGGAACTTTTTTCCAGAGTGACTAACCCTATTTGCTGCGATATCCACTTTTAAAATTTTAGGTATCGAGCATAGTTTGATTTTACAAATTTCTTATTTAAATTTTGGCTCATTTGGGCTTGAAAACGACAGACATCCACTCTAGGTATGGGGATGGAACTTTTTTCCTGTGTATCTGACACTATTTGCTGTCATATCCACTTCTAACATTTTAGGTATCCAGCATAGTTTGATTTTCCAAACTTTTTATCCACATTCTTGGGCATTTTGGATTGAAAACGATAGATATCCCCGGTAAGTTTGGGGATGGACTGTATTTCCTGAGTAGCTGACACTATTTGCTCTGATATCAACTTCTAACATGTTAGGTATTGAGCATAGTTTGATTTCCCAAACTCTTTATCCACATTCTTGGGCATTTTGGATTGAAAACGATAGACATCCCCGGTATGTATGAGGATGGAAGATTTTTCCTGTGTACCTGACACTATTTGCTCTCATATCAACTTCTAACATGTTAGGTATCGAGCATAGTTTATTTCCCAATCTTTTTATCCACATTCTTAAGCATTTTGGATTGAAAACGATAGATATCCCTGGTAGGTATGGGGATGGAAGTTTTTTTTCGTGTATCTGACAATACTTGCTGTCATATCTAATTTTAACATTCTAGGTATCGAGCATAGTTTGATTTCCCAAACTTTTTATACACATTTTTAGACATTTTGAATTGAAAACGGCAGACATCCCCGCCAGGTATTTGGTTGGAATTTTTTTCCTGTGTATCTGACACTATTTGCTGTCATATCTACTTCTAACATTTTAGGTATCGAGCATAGTTTGATTTCCCAAACATTTTATCCACTTTCTTAAGCATTTTGGATTGAAAACGAAACACATCCCCGCTAAGTATGGGGATGGAAGTATTTTCCCGAGTAACTGACACTATTAGCTATGATATCCACTTTTAAAATTTTAGGTATCGAGCATAGTTTGATTTTCCAAACTTTTTATCTACATTCTTGGGGATTTTGGATTGAAAACGATAGATATCCCCGGTAGGTATGGGGATGGAAGTTTTTTCCCGAGCAACTGACACTATTTGCTGCGATATCCACTTTTAAAATTTTAGGTATCGAGCATAGTTTGATTTTACAAATTTCTTATTTAAATTTTGGCTCATTTGGGCCTGAAATCGACAGACATCCACTCTAGTTATGGGGATGGAACTTTTTTCCTGTGTATCTGACACTATTTGCTGCGATATCCACTTTAAAAGTTTTAGGTATCGAGCTTAGTTTGATTTTCCAAACTTTTTATCCACATTCTTGGGCATTTTGGATTGAAAACGATAGATATCCCCGGCAGGTTTGGGGATGGAAGTTTTTTCCTGTGTATCTGACACTATTTGCTGTCATATCCACTTCTAACATATTAGGTATCGAGCATAGTTTGATTTCCCAAACTTTTTATCCACATTTTTAGACACTTTGGATTGAAAAAGATAGACATCCCCGGTAGGTATGGGGATGGAAGTTTTTTCCTGTGTATCTGACACTATTTGCTGTCATATCCACTTCTAACATTTTAGGTATCGAGCATAGTTTGATTTCCCAAACTTTTTATCCACACTTTTAGACATTTTGAATTGAAAGCGACAGACATCCCCGCTAGGTATGGGGATGGAAGTTTTTTCCTGTGTATCTGACACTATTTGCTGTCATATCCACTTCTAACATTTTAGGTATCGAGCATAGTTTGATTTCCCAAACTTTTTATCCTCATTCTTGGGCACTTTGGATTGAAAAAGATAGACATCCCCGCTAGGTTTGGGGATGGACGTTCTTTCCTGAGTAACTGACACTATTTGCTCTCATATCAACTTCTAACATGTTAGGTATTGAGCATAGTTTGATTTCCCAAACTCTTTATCCACATTCTTGGGCATTTTGGATTGAAAACGATAGACATCCCCGGTATGTATGAGGATGGAAGATTTTTCCTGTGAAACTGACACTATTTGCTGCGATATCCACTTTTAACATTTTAGGTATCGAGCATAGTTTGATTTTACAAATTTTTTATTTTAATTTTGGCTTATTTGGGCTTGAAAACGACAGACATCCACTCTAGGTATGGGGATGGAACTTTTTTCCTGTGTATCTGACACTATTTGCTGTCATATCCACTTCTAACATTTTGGGTATCGAGCATAGTTTGATTTCCCAAACTTTTTATCCCAATTTTTAGACACTTTGGATTGAAAACGACAGATATCTCCGCTAGGTATGGGGATGGAAGTTTTTTCCAGAGTAACTGACCCTATTTGCTGCGATATCCACATTTAAAATTTTAGGTATGGAGCATAGTTTGAATTTACAAATTTCTTATTTAAATTTTGGCTTATTTGGGCTTGAAAACGACAGACATCCACTCTAGGTATGGGGATGGAACTTTTTTCCTGTGTATCTGACACTATTTGCTGTCATATCCACTTCTCACATTTTGGGTATCGAGCATCGTTTGATTCCCCAAACTTTTTATCCCAATTGTTAGCCACTTTGGATTGAAAACGATAGACATCCCCGGTAGGTATGGGGATGGAAGTTTTTTCCTGTGTATCTGACACTATTTGCTGTCATATCCACTTCTAACGTTTTTTTTATCGAGCATAGTTTGATTTCCCAAACTTTTTATCCACATTTTTAGACACTTTGGATTGAAAACGACAGATATCTCCGCTAGGTATGGGGATGGAACTTTTTTCCAGAGTGACTAACCCTATTTGCTGCGATATCCACTTTTAAAATTTTAGGTATCGAGCATAGTTTGATTTTACAAATTTCTTATTTAAATTTTGGCTCATTTGGGCTTGAAAACGACAGACATCCACTCTAGGTATGGGGATGGAACTTTTTTCCTGTGTATCTGACACTATTTGCTGTCATATCCACTTCTAACATTTTAGGTATCCAGCATAGTTTGATTTTCCAAACTTTTTATCCACATTCTTGGGCATTTTGGATTGAAAACGATAGATATCCCCGGTAAGTTTGGGGATGGACTGTATTTCCTGAGTAGCTGACACTATTTGCTCTGATATCAACTTCTAACATGTTAGGTATTGAGCATAGTTTGATTTCCCAAACTCTTTATCCACATTCTTGGGCATTTTGGATTGAAAACGATAGACATCCCCGGTATGTATGAGGATGGAAGATTTTTCCTGTGTACCTGACACTATTTGCTCTCATATCAACTTCTAACATGTTAGGTATCGAGCATAGTTTATTTCCCAAACTTTTTATCCACATTTTTAAGCATTTTGGACTGAAAACGATAGATACCCCGGTATGTATGGGCATGGAAGTTTTTTTCTGTGTATCTGACACTACTTGCTGTCATAACTACTTCTAACATTCAAGGTATCGAGCATAGATTGATTTCCCAAACTTTTTATACACATTTTTAGACATTTTGAATTGAAAACGGCAGACATCCCCGCTAGGTAAGGGGATCGAAGTTTTTTCCTTTGTAGCTGACACTATTTGCTGTCATATCCACTTCTAACACTTTAGGTATCGAGCATAGTTTGATTCCGCAAACTTTTTATCCACATTCTTAAGCATTTTGGATTGAAAACGATAGATATCCCTGGTAGGTATGGGGATGGAAGTTTTTTCCTTTGTAGCTGACACTATTTGCTGTCATATCCACTTCTAACACTTTAGGTATCGAGCATGGTTTGATTCCCCAAACTTTTTATCCACATTCTTAAGCATTTTGGATTGAAAACGATAGATATCCCCGGCAGGTATGGGGATGGAAGATTTTACCTGTGTATCTGACACTATTTGCTGTCATATCCACTTCTAACATTTTAGGTATCGAGCATAGTTTGATTTCCCAAACTTTTTATCCACTTTCCTAAGCATTTTGGATTGTAAACGAAAGACATCCCCGCTAGGTATGGGGATGGAAGTTTTTTCCTGTGTATCTGACACCATTTGCTGTTATATCTACTTCTAACATTTTAGGTATCGAGCATAGTTTGATTTCCCAAACTTTTTATCCTCATTCTTGGGCACTTTGGATTGAGAAAGATATACAACCCCGCTAGGTATGGGGATGGAAGTTTTTTCCCGTGTAACTGTCACTATGAGCTGCGATATCCACTTTTAAAATTTTAGGTATCGAGCATAGTTTGATTTTACAAATTTCTTATTTCAATTTTGGCTCATTTGGGCCTGAAATCGACAGACATCCACTCTAGTTATGGGGATGGAACTTTTTTCCTGTGTATCTGACACTATTTGCTGCGATATCCACTTTAAAAGTTTTAGGTATCGAGCTTAGTTTGATTTTCCAAACTTTTTATCCACATTCTTGGGCATTTTGGATTGAAAACGATAGATATCCCCGGTAGGTATGGGGATGGAAGTTTTTTCCTGTGTATCTGACACTATTTGCTGTCATATCAACTTCTAACATTTTAGGTATCGAGCATAGTTTGATTTCCCAAACTTTTTATCCACATTTTATACACTTTGGATTGAAAAAGATAGACATCCCCGGTAGGTTTTTCCTGAGTAACTGACACTATTTGCTGCGATATTCACTTCAAAAGTTTTAGGTATCGAGCATAGTTTGATTTTACAACCTTTTTATCCACATTTGTAGACATTTTGGATTGAAAACGATAGATATCCCCGGTAGGTATGGGGATGGAAGGTTTTTCCTGTGTATCTGACACTACTTGCTGTCATATCCACTTGTAACTTTTTAGGTATCGTGCATAGTTTGATTTCCCAAACGTTTTATCCACATTTTTAGACACTTTGGATTAAAAACTACAGACATCCCCTCTAGGTATGGGGATGGAAGTTTTTTCCAGAGTAACTGACCCTATTTGCTGCGATATCCACTTTTAAAATTTTAGGTATCGCGCATACTTTGATTTCCCAAGCAATTTTTTAAATTTTTGGGCATTTTGGAAAGAAGACGACAAACATCCATGTTAGGAATGGGGATGAAAGACCTTTCCCGCTTATTTGACACTAATAGCTGCAATATCTACTTTTAAAATTTTAGGCATCGAGCATAGTTTGATTTTACCAATTTTTTATTTAAATTTTGGCTCATTTGGGCTTGAAAACGAAAGACATTCCCTCTATTTATGGGGATGGAAGTTTTTACTTGTGTATCTTACACTATTTGCTGTCATATCCACTTCTAACGTTTTTTTTATCGAGCATAGTTTGATTTCCCAAACTTTTTATCCACATTTTTAGACATTTTGGATTGAAAACGACAGATATCTCCGCTAGGTATGGGGATGGAAGTTTTTTCCAGAGTAACTGACACTATTTGCTGCGATATCCACTTTTAAAATTTTAGGTATCGAGCATAGTTTGATTTTACAAATTTTTTATTTTAATTTTGGCTCATTTGGGCTTGAAACGACAGACATCCACTCTAGGTATGGGGATGGAACTTTTTTCCTGTGTATCTGACACTATTTGCTGTCATATCCACTTCTAACATTTTGGGTATCGAGCATAGTTTGATTTCCCAAACTTTTTATCCCCATTTTTAGACACTTTGGATTGAAAACGACAGATATCTCCGCTAGGTATGGGGATGGAAGTTTTTTCCAGAGTAACTGACCCTATTTGCTGCGATATCCACTTTTAAAATTTTAGGTATGGAGCATAGTTTGAATTTACAAATTTCTTATTTAAATTTTGGCTTATTTGGGCTTGAAAACGACAGACATCCACTCTAGGTATGGGGATGGAACTTTTTTCCTGTGTATCTGACACGATTTGCTGTCATATCCACTTTAAAAGTTTTTGGTATCGAGCTTAGTTTGATTTCCCAAACTTTTTATCCCAATTTTTAGACACTCTGGATTGAAAACGACAGATATCTCCGCTAGGTATGGGGATGGAACTTTTCCCTGTGTATCTGACACTATTTGCTGTCATATCCACTTCTAACATTTTAGGTATCGATCATAGTTTGATTTCCCAAACTTTTTATCCACATTTTTAGACACTTTGGATTGAAAACGATAGATATCCCCGGTAGGTATGGGGATGGAACTTTTTTCCAGAGTGACTAACCCTATTTGCTGCGATATCCACTTTTAAAATTTTAGGTATCGAGCATAGTTTGATTTTACAAATTTCTTATTTAAATTTTGGCTCATTTGGGCTTGAAAACGACAGACATCCACTCTAGGTATGGGGATGGAATTTTTTTCCTGTGTATCTGACACTATTTGCTGTCATATCCACTTCTAACATTTTAGGTATCCAGCATAGTTTGATTTTCCAAACTTTTTATCCACATTCTTGGGCATTTTGGATTGAAAACGATAGATATCCCCGGTAAGTTTGGGGATGGACTGTATTTCCTGAGTAGCTGACACTATTTGCTCTGATATCAACTTCTAACATGTTAGGTATTGAGCATAGTTTGATTTCCCAAACTCTTTATCCACATTCTTGGGCATTTTGGATTGAAAACGATAGACATCCCCGGTATGTATGAGGATGGAAGATTTTTCCTGTGTACCTGACACTATTTGCTCTCATATCAACTTCTAACATGTTAGGTATCGAGCATAGTTTATTTCCCAAACTTTTTATCCACATTCTTCAGCATTTTGGATTGAAAACGATAGACATCCCCGGTATGTATGGGGATGGAAGTTTTTTTCTGTGTATCTGACACTACTTGCTGTCATAACTACTTCTAACATTCAAGGTATCGAGCATAGATTGATTTCCCAAACTTTTTATACACATTTTTAGACATTTTGAATTGAAAACGGCAGACATCCCCGCTAGGTAAGGGGATCGAAGTTTTTTCCTTTGTAGCTGACACTATTTGCTGTCATATCCACTTCTAACACTTTAGGTATCGAGCATAGTTTGATTCCGCAAACTTTTTATCCACATTCTTAAGCATTTTGGATTGAAAACGATAGATATCCCTGGTAGGTATGGGGATGGAAGTTTTTTCCTTTGTAGCTGACACTATTTGCTGTCATATCCACTTCTAACACTTTAGGTATCGAGCATGGTTTGATTCCCCAAACTTTTTATCCACATTCTTAAGCATTTTGGATTGAAAACGATAGATATCCCTGGTAGGTATGGGGATGGAAGATTTTTCCTGTGTTTCTGACACTATTTGCTGTCATATCCACTTCTAACATTTTACGTATCGAGCATATTTTGATTTCCCAAACTTTTTATCCACTTTCCTAAGCATTTTGGATTGTAAACGAAAGACATCCCCGCTAGGTATGGGGATGGAAGTTTTTTCCTGTGTATCTGACACCATTTGCTGTTATATCTACTTCTAACATTTTAGGTATCGAGCATAGTTTGATTTCACAAACTTTTTATCCTCATTCTTGGGCACTTTGGATTGAAAAAGGTAGACATCCCCGCTAGGTATGGGGATGGAAGTTTTTTCCCGAGTAACTGTCACTATGAGCTGAGATATCCACTTTTAAAATTTTAGGTATCGAGCATAGTTTGATTTTACAAATTTCTTATTTCAATTTTGGCTCATTTGGGCCTGAAATCGACAGACATCCACTCTAGTTATGGGGATGGAACTTTTTTCCTGTGTATCTGACACTATTTGCTGCGATATCCACTTTAAAAGTTTTAGGTATCGAGCTTAGTTTGATTTTCCAAACTTTTTATCCACATTCTTGGGCATTTTGGATTGAAAACGATAGATATCCCCGGTAGGTATGGGGATGGAAGATTTTTCCTGTATTTCTGACACTATTTGCTGTCATATCAACTTCTAACATGTTAGGTATCGAGCATAGTTTGATTTCCCAAACTTTTTTATCCACATTTTATACACTTTGGATTGAAAAAGATAGACATCCCCGGTAGGTTTTTCCTGAGTAACTGACACTATTTGCTGCGATATCCACTTAAAAAGATTTAGGTATCGAGCATAGTTTGATTTTACAAACTTTTTATCCACATTTTTAGACATTTTGGATTGAAAACGATAGATATCCCCGGTAGGTATGGGGATGGAAGTTTTTCCTGTGTATCTGACACTATTTGCTGTCATATCCACTTCTAACTTTTTATGTATCTAGCATAGTTTGATTTCGCAAACGTTTTATCAACATTTTTAGACACTTTGGATTAGAAACTACAGACATCCCCTCTAGGTATGGAGATGAAAGTTTTTTCCCGTGAAATTGACACTATTTGCTGTCATATCCACTTCTAACATTTTAGGTATCGAGCATACTTTGATTTCCCAAGCAATTTTTTAAATTTTTGGGCATTTTGGAAAGAAGACGACAAACATCCATGCTAGGAATGGGGATGAAAGACCTTTCCCGCGTATTTGACACAATTAGCTGCAATATCTACTTTTAAAATTTTAGGTATCGAGCATAGTTTGATTTTACCAATTTTTTATTTAAATTTTGGCTCATTTGGGCTTGAAAACGAAAGACATTCCATCTAGGTATGGGGTTGGAAGTTTTTTCCTGTGTATCTGACACTATTTGCTGTCATATCCACTTCTAACGTTTTTTTTATCGAGCATAGTTTGATTTCCCAAACTTTTTATCCACATTTTTAGACACTTTGGATTGAAAACGATAGATATATCCGCTAGGTATGGGGATGGAACTTTTTTCCAGAGTAACTAACCCTATTTGCTGCGATATCCACTTTTAAAATTTTAGGTATCGAGCATAGTTTGATTTTACAAATTTCTTATTTAAATTTTGGCTCATTTGGGCTTGAAAACGACAGACATCCACTCTAGGTATGGGGATGGAACTTTTTTCCTGTGTATCTGACACTATTTGCTGTCATATCCACTTCTAACATTTTAGGTATCCAGCATAGTTTGATTTTCCAAACTTTTTATCCACATTCTTGGGCATTTTGGATTGAAAACGATAGATATCCCCGGTAAGTTTGGGGATGGACTGTATTTCCTGAGTAGCTGACACTATTTGCTCTGATATCAACTTCTAACATGTTAGGTATTGAGCATAGTTTGATTTCCCAAACTCTTTATCCACATTCTTGGGCATTTTGGATTGAAAACGATAGACATCCCCGGTATGTATGAGGATGGAAGATTTTTCCTGTGTACCTGACACTATTTGCTCTCATATCAACTTCTAACATGTTAGGTATCGAGCATAGTTTATTTCCCAAACTTTTTATCCACATTCTTAAGCATTTTGGACTGAAAACGATAGATATCCCCGGTACGTATGGGGATGGAAGTTTTTTTTCGTGTATCTGACAATACTTGCTGTCATATCTAATTTTAACAAACTAGGTATCGAGCATAGATTGATTTCCCAAACTTTTTATACACATTTTTAGACATTTTGAATTGAAAACGGCAGACATCCCCGCTAGGTAAGGGGATCGAAGTTTTTTCCTTTGTAGCTGACACTATTTGCTGTCATATCCACTTCTAACACTTTAGGTATCGAGCATAGTTTGATTCCGCAAACTTTTTATCCACATTCTTAAGCATTTTGGATTGAAAACGATAGATATCCCTGGTAGGTATGGGGATGGAAGTTTTTTTCCTTTGTACCTGACACTATTTTCTGTCATATCCACTTCTAACACTTTAGGTATCGAGCATAGTTTGATTTGCCAAACTTTTTATCCACATTCTTAAGCATTTTGGATTGAAAACGATAGATATCCCTGGTAGGTATGGGGATGGAAGATTTTTCCTGTGTTTCTGACACTATTTGCTGTCATATCCACTTCTAACATTTTACGTATCGCGCATAGTTTGATTTCCCAAACTTTTTATCCACTTTCCTAAGCATTTTGGATTGTAAACGAAAGACATCCCCGCTAGGTATGGGGATGGAAGTTTTTTCCTGTGTATCTGACACCATTTGCTGTTATATCTACTTCTAACATTTTAGGTATCGAGCATAGTTTGATTTCACAAACTTTTTATCCTCATTCTTGGGCACTTTGGATTGAAAAAGGTAGACTTCCCCGCTAGGTATGGGGATGGAAGTATTTTCCCGAGTAACTGTCACTATGAGCTGCGATATCCACTTTTAAAATCATAGGTATCGAGCTTAGTTTGATTTTCCAAACTTTTTATCCACATTCTTGGGCACTTTGGATTGAAAAAGGTAGACATCCCCGCTAGGTTTGGGGATGGACGTTATTTCCTGAGTAACTGACACTATTTGCTCTCATATCAACTTCTAACATTTTAGGTATCGAGCTTAGTTTGATTTTCCAAACTTTTTATCCACATTCTTGGGCATTTTGGATTGAAAACGATAGACATCCCCGGTAGGTATGGGGATGGAAGTTTTTTCCTGTGTATCTGACACTATTTGCTGTCATATCCACTTCTAACATTTTAGGTATCGAGCATAGTTTGATTTCCCAAACTTTTTATCCACATTCTTGGGCACTTTGGATTGAAAAAGATGGACATCCCCGCTAGGTTTGGGGATGGACGGTTTTTCCTGAGTAACTGACACTATGTGCTGCGATATCCACTTTAAAAGTTTTAGGTATCGAGCATAGTTTGATTTCCCAAACTTTTTATACACATTTTTAGACATTTTGAATGGAAAACCATAGATATCCCCGGTAGATTTGGGGATGGAAGATTTTTCCTGTGTACCTGACACTATTTGCTCTCATATCAACTTCTAACATGTTAGGTATCGAGCATAGTTTATTTCCCAAACTTTTTATCCACATTTTTAAGCATTTTGGACTGAAAACGATAGATATCCCTGGTAGGTATGGGGATGGAAGTTTTTTCCTGTGTTTCTGACACTATTTGCTCTCATATCAACTTCTAACATGTTAGGTATTGAGCATAGTTTGATTTCCCAAACACTTTATCCACATTCTTGGGCACTTTGGATTGAAAAAGATAGACATCCCCGCTAGGTTTGGGGATGGACGTTTTTTCCTGTGTAACTGACACTATTTGCTGTCATATCCACTTCTAACATTTTAGGTATCGAGCATATTTTGATTTCCCAAACTTTTTATCCACACTTTTAGACATTTTGAATTGAAAGCGACAGACATCCCCGCTAGGTATGGGGATGGAAGTTTTTTCCTGTGTATCTGACACTATTTGCTGTCATATCCACTTCTAACATTTTAGGTATCGAGCATAGTTTGATTTCCCAAACTTTTTATCCTCATTCTTGGGCACTTTGGATTGAAAAAGATAGACATCCCCGCTCGGTTTGGGGATGGACGTTCTTTCCTGAGTAACTGACACTATTTGCCGCGATATCCACTTTAAAAGTTTTAGGTATCGAGCATAGTTTGATTGTACAACCTTTTTATCCACATTTTTATATGTTTTGCATTGAAAGCGACAGACATCCCCGCAAGGTATGGGGATGGAAGTTATTTCCTGCGTATCTGACACTATTTGCTGTCATATCCACTTCTAACATTTTAGGTATCGAGCATAGTTTGATTTCCCAAACTTTTTATCCACACTTTTAGACATTTTGAATTGAAAGCGACAGACATCCCCGCTAGGTATGGGGATGGAAGTTTTTTCTGTGTATCTGACACTATTTGCTGTCATATCCACTTCTAACATTTTAGGTATCGAGCATAGTTTGATTTCCCAAACTTTTTATCCACATTCTTGGGCACTTTGGATTGAAAAAGATGGACATCCCCGCTAGGTTTGGGGATGGACGGTTTTTCCTGTGTATCTGACTCTATTTGCTGTCATATCTACTTCTAACATTTTAGGTATCGAGCATAGTTTGATTTCCCAAACTTTTTATCCACACTTTTAGACATTTTGAATTGAAAGCGACAGACATCCCCGCTAGGTATGGGGATGGAAGTTTTTTCCTGTGTATCTGACACTATTTGCTGTCATATCCACTTCTAACATTTTAGGTATCGAGCATAGTTTGATTCCCCAAACTTTTTATCCACATTCTTAAGCATTTTGGATTGAAAAAGATAGACATCTCAGCTAGGTTTGGGGATGGACGGTTTTTCCCGAGTAACTGACACTATTTGCTGCGATATCCACTTTAAAAGTTTTAGGTATTGAGCATAGTTTGATTTTATAACCTTTTTATCCACATTTTTAGATATTTTGGATCGAAAGCGACAGACATCCCCGCTAGGTATGGGGATGAAAGTATTTTCCTGAGTAACTGTCACTATGAGCTGCGATATCCACTCTTAAAATCATAGATATCGAGCTGAGTTTGATTTTCCAATCTTTTTATCCACATTCTTGGGCACTTTCGATTGAAAACGATAGATATCCCCGGTACGTATGGGGATGGAAGTTTTTTTTCGTGTATCTGACACTGCTTGCTGTCATATCTAATTTTAACATTCTAGGTATCGAGCATAGTTTGATTTCCCAAACTTTTTATACACATTTTTAGACATTTTGAATTGAAAACGGCAGACATGCCCGCTAGGTGTGGGGATGGAAGTTTTTTCCTTTGTAGCTGACACTATTTGCTGTCATATCCACTTCTAACATTTTAGGTATCGAGCATAGTTTGATTTCCCAAACTTTTTATCCACATTCTTAAGCATTTTGGATTGAAAACAATAGATATCCCCGGTAGGTATGGGGATGGAAGTTTTTTCCTGTGTATCTGACACTATTTGCTGTCATATCCACTTCTAACATTTTAGGTATCGAGCATAGTTTGATTTCCCAAACTTTTTATCCTCATTCTTGGGCACTTTGGATTGAAAAAGGTAGACATCCCCGCTAGGTATGGGGATGGAAGTTTTTTCCTGAGTAACTGACACAATTTACTGCGATATCCACTTTTGAAATTTTAGGTATCGAGCTTTGTTTGATTTACCAAACTTTTTATCCACATTCATAATCATTTTGGATTGAAAACCATAGATATCCCCGGTAGATTTGGGGATGGACTGTATTTCCTGTGTAACTGACACTATTTGCTCTCATATCAACTTCTAACATGTTAGGTATCGAGCATAGTTTATTTCCCAAACTTTTTATCCACATTCTTAAGCATTTTGGATTGAAAACGATAGATATCCCTGGTAGGTATGGGGATGGAAGTTTTTTCCTGTGTTTCTGACACTATTTGCTCTCATATCAACTTCTAACATGTTAGGTATTGAGCATAGTTTGATTTCCCAAACTTTTTATCCACATTCTGGGGCACTTTGGATTGAAAAAGATGGACATCCCCGCTAGGTTTGGGGATGGACGGTTTTTCCTGTGTAAATGACACTATTTGCTGTCATATCCACTTCTAACATTTTAGGTATCGAGCATAGTTTATTTCCCAAACTTTTTATCCACACTTTTAGATATTTTGAATTGAAAGCAACAGACATCCCCGCTAGGTATGGGGATGGAAGTTTTTTCCTGTGTATCTGACAATATTTGCTGTCATAACCACTTCTAACATTTTAGGTATCGAGCATAGTTTGATTTCCCAAACTTTTTATCCTCATTCTTGGGCACTTTGGATTGAAAAAGGTAGACATCCCCGCTAGGTTTGGGGATGGACGGTTTTTCCTGAGTAACTGTCACTATTTGCTGGGATATCCACTTGTAAAATGTTAGGTATGGAGCATAGTTTGATTGTACAACCTTTTTATCCACATTTTTATATTTTTTTCCCTTAAAACGACCGACATCCCCGCTAGGTATGGGGATGTAAGTTTTTTCCTGAGTATCTGACACTATTTGCTGTAATATCCACTTCTAACATTTTAGGTATCGAGCATATTTTTATTTCCCAAACTTTTTATCCACACTTTTAGACATTTTGAATTGAAAGCGACAGACATCCCCGCTAGGTATGGGGATGGAAGTTTTTTCTGTGTATCTGACACTACTTGCTGTCATATCTAATTTTAACATTTTAGGTATCGAGCATAGTTTGATTCCCAAACTTTTTATCCACATTCTTGTGCACTTTGGATTGAAAAGATAGACATCACCGCTAGGTTTGGGGATGGACGGTTTTTCCTGAGTAACTGACACTATTTGCTGTCATATCCACTTCTAACATTTTAGTTATCGAGCATATTTTATTTCCCAAACTTTTTATCCACACTTTTAGATATTTTGAATTGAAAGCGACAGACATCCCCGCTAGGTATGGGGATGGAAGTTTTTTCCTGTGTATCTGACACTATTTGCTGTCATAACCACTTCTAACATTTTAGGTATCGAGCAAGGTTTGATTTCCCAAACTTTTTATCCTCATTCTTGGGCACTTTGGATTGAAAAAGGTAGAAATCCCCTCTAGGTTTGGGGATGGACGGTTTTTCCTGAGTAACTGACACTATTTGCCGCGATATCCACTTTAAAAGTTTTAGGTATCGAGCTTAGTTTGATTTTCCAAACTTTTTATACACATTCTTGGGCATTTTGGATTGAAAACCATAGATATCCCCGGTAGATTTGGGGATGGACTGTATTTCCTGTGTAACTGACACTATTTGCTCTCATATCAACTTCTAACATGTTAGGTATCGAGCATAGTTTATTTCCCAAACTTTTTATCCACATTTTTAAGCATTTTGGACTGAAAACGATAGATATCCCTGGTAGGTATGGGGATGGAAGTTTTTTCCTGTGTTTCTGACACTATTTGCTCTCATATCAACTTCTAACATGTTAGGTATTGAGCATAGTTTGATTTCCCAAAAAGTTTATCCACATTCTTGGGCACTTTAGATTGAAAAAGATAGACATCTCAGCTAGGTTTGGGGATGGACGGTTTTTCCCGAGTAACTGACACTATTTGCTGCGATATCCACTTTAAAATTTTAGGTATTGAGCATAGTTTGAATTTATAACCTTTTTATCCACATTTTTAGATATTTTGAATTGAAAACGGCAGACATCCCCGCTAGGTATGGGGATGGAAGTTTTTTCCTGTGTATCTGACACTATTTGCTGTCATATCCACTTCTAACGTTTTAGGTATCGAGCATAGTTTGATTTCCCAAACTCGTTATCCACATTCTTGGGCACTTTGGATTGAAAAAGATAGACATCTCCGCTAGGTTTTGGGGATGGACGGTTTTTCCTGAGTAACTGACACTATTTGCCGCAATATCCACTTTAAAAGTTTTAGGTATCGAGCATAGTTTGATTTTACAACCTTTTTATCCACATTTTTAGACATTTTGGATTGAAAGCGACAGACATCCCCGCTAGGTATGGGGATGGAAGTTTTTTCCTGAGTAACTGACACTATTTGCTGTCATATCCACTTCTAACATTTTAGGTATCGAGCATAGTTTGATTTCCCAAACTTTTTATCCACATTCTTAAGCATTTTGGATTGAAAACGATAGATATCCCCGGTAGGTATGGGGATGGAAGTTTTTTCCTGTGTATCTGACACTAGTTGCTGTCATATCTACTTTTAACATTTTAGGTATCGAGCATAGTTTGATTTCCCAAACTTTTTATCCACATTCTTGGGCACTTTGGATTGAAAAAGATGGACATCCCCGCTAGGTTTGGGGATGGACGGTTTTTCCCGAGTAACTGACACTATTTGCTGTCATATCCACTTCTAACATTTTAGGTATCGAGCATAGTTTATTTCCCAAACTTTTTATCCACACTTTTAGACATTTTGAATTGAAAGCGACAGACATCCCCGCTAGGTATGGGGATGGAAGTTTTTTCCTGTGTATCTGACACTATTTGCTGTCACATCCACTTCTAACAATTTAGGTATCGAGCATGGTTTGATTCCCCAAACTTTTTATCCTCATTCTTGGGCACTTTGGATTGAAAAAGGTAGAAATCCCCGCTAGGTTTGGGGATGGACGGTTTTTCCTGAGTAACTGAAACTATGTGCTGCGATATCCACTTTAAAAGTTTTAGGTATCGAGCATAGTTTGATTTCCCAAACTTTTTATACACATTCTTGGGCATTTTGGATTGAAAACCATAGATATCCCCGGTAGATTTGGGGATGGACTGTATTTCCTGTGTATCTGACACTATTTGCTGTCATATCCACTTCTAACATTTTAGGTATCGAGCATAGCTTGATTTCCCAAACTTTTTATCCACACTTTTAGACATTTTGAATTGAAAGCGACAGACATCCCCGCTAGGTATGGGGATGGAAGTTTTTTCCTGTGTATCTGACACTATTTGCTGTCATATCAACTTCTAACATGTTAGGTATCGAGCATAGTTTGATTTCCCAAACTTTTTATCCACATTCTGGGGCACTTTGGATTGAAAAAGATGGACATCCCCGCTAGGTTTGGGGATGGAAGTTTTTTCCTGAGTAACTGACACTATTTGCAGCGATATCCACTTTAAAAGTTTTAGGTATCGAGCATAGTTTGATTTTACAACCTTTTTATCCACATTTTTAGACATTTTGGATTGAAAGCGACAGACATCCCCGCTAGGTATGGGGATGGAAGTATTTTCCCGAGTAAATGTCACTATGAGCTGTCATATCCACGTCTAACATTTTAGGTATCGAGCATAGTTTGATTTCCCAAACTTTTTATCCACACTTTTAGACATTTTGAATTGAAAGCGACAGACATCCCCGCTAGGTATGGGGATGGAAGTTTTTTCTGTGTATCTGACACTACTTGCTGTCATATCTAATTTTAACATTTTAGGTATCGAGCATAGTTTGATTTCCCAAACTTTTTATACACATTCTTGGGCACTTTGGATTGAAAAAGATGGACATCCCCGCTAGGTTTGGGGATGGACGGTTTTTCCTGTGTATCTGACTCTATTTGCTGTCATATCTACTTCTAACATTTTAGGTATCGAGCATAGTTTGATTTCCCAAACTTTTTATCCACACTTTTAGACATTTTGAATTGAAAGCGACAGACATCCCCGCTAGGTATGGGGATGGAAGTTTTTTCCTGTGTATCTGACACTATTTGCTGTCATATCCACTTCTAACATTTTAGGTATCGAGCATGGTTTGATTTCCCAAACTTTTTATCCTCATTCTTGGGCACTTTGGATTGAAAAAGGTAGAAATCCCCGCTAGGTTTGGGGATGGACGGTTTTTCCTGAGTAACTGAAACTATGTGCTGCGATATCCACTTTAAAAGTTTTAGGTATCGAGCTTAGTTTGATTTTCCAAACTTTTTATACACATTCTTGGGCATTTTGGATTGAAAACGATAGATATCCCCGGTAGGTATGGGGATGGACGATTTTTCGTGTATTTCCTGTGTAACTGACACTATTTGCTCTCATATCAACTTCTAACATGTTAGGTATCGAGCATAGTTTATTTCCCAAACTTTTTATCCACATTCTTAAGCATTTTGGATTGAAAACGATAGATATCCCCGGTAGGTATGGGGATGGAAGTTTTTTCCTGTGTATCTGACACTACTTGCTGTCATATCTAATTTTAACATTTTAGGTATCGAGCATAGTTTGATTTCCCAAACTTTTTATCCACATTCTGGGGCACTTTGGATTGAAAAAGATGGACATCCCCGCTAGGTTTGGAGATGGACGGTTTTTCCTGTGTATCTGACTCTATTTGCTGTCATATCTACTTCTAACATTTTAGGTATCGAGCATAATTTGATTTCCCAAACTTTTTATCCACACTTTTAGACATTTTGAATTGAAAGCGACAGACATCCCCGCTAGGTATGGGGATGGAAGTTTTTTCCTGTGTATCTGACACTATTTGCTGTCATATCCACTTCTAACACTTTAGGTATCGAGCATGGTTAGATTACCCAAACTTTTTATCCTCATTCTTGGGCACTTTGGATTGAAAAAGGTAGAAATCCCCTCTAGGTTTGGGGATGGACGGTTTTTCCTGAGTAACTGACACTATTTGCCGCGATATCCACTTTAAAAGTTTTAGGTATCGAGCTTAGTTTGATTTTCCAAACTTTTTATACACATTCTTGGGCATTTTGGATTGAAAACCATAGATATCCCCGGTAGATTTGGGGATGGACTGTATTTCCTGTGTAACTGACACTATTTGCTCTCATATCAACTTCTAACATGTTAGGTATCGAGCATAGTTTATTTCCCAAACTTTTTATCCACATTTTTAAGCATTTTGGACTGAAAACGATAGATATCCCTGGTAGGTATGGGGATGGAAGTTTTTTCCTGTGTTTCTGACACTATTTGCTCTCATATCAACTTCTAACATGTTAGGTATTGAGCATAGTTTGATTTCCCAAAAAGTTTATCCACATTCTTGGGCACTTTCGATTGAAAAAGATAGACATCTCAGCTAGGTTTGGGGATGGACGGTTTTTCCCGAGTAACTGACACTATTTGCTGCGATATCCACTTAAAAAGTTTTAGGTATCGAGCATAGTTTGATATTACAACCTTTTTATCCGCATTTTTAGACATTTTGGATTGAAAGCGACAGACATTCCCGCAAGGTATGGGGATGGAACTTTTTTCCTATGTATCTGACACTATTTGCTGTCATATCCACTTCTAACATTTTAGGTATCGAGCATAGTTTGATTTCCCAAACTTTTTATCCACATTCTGGGGCACTTTGGATTGAAAAAGATGGACATCCCCGCTAGGTTTGGGGATGGACGGTTTTTCCTGAGTAAATGACACTATTTGCTGCGATATCCACTTTAAAAGTTTTAGGTATCGAGCATAGTTTGATTTAACAACCTTTTTATCCACATTTTTAGACATTTTGAATTGAAAACGGCAGACATCCCCGCTAGGTATGGGGATGGAAGACTTTTCCTGAGTAACTGACACTATTTGCTGTCATATCCACTTCTAACATTTTAGGTATCGAGCATAGTCTGATTTCCCAAACTTTTTATCCACATTCTTAAGCATTTTGGATTGAAAACGATAGATATCCCTGGTAGGTATGGGGATGGAAGGTTTTTCCTGTGTATCTGACACTACTTGCTGTCATATCTAATTTTAACATTTTAGGTATCGAGCATAGTTTGATTTCCCAAACTTTTTATCCACATTCTGGGGCACTTTGGATTGAAAAAGATGGACATCCCCGCTAGGTTTGGGGATGGACGGTTTTTCCTGAGTAACTGACACTATTTGCATTCATATCCACTTCTTACATTTTAGGTATCGAGCATATTTTGATTTCCCAAACTTTTTATCCACACTTTTAGACATTTTGAATTGAAAGCGACAGACATCCCCGCTAGGTATGGGGATGGAAGTTTTTTCCTGTGTATCTGACACTATTTGCTGTCATATCCACTTCTAACATTTTAGGTATCGAGCATAGTTTGATTTCCCAAACTTTTTATCCTCATTCTTGGGCACTTTGGATTGAAAAAGGTAGAAATCCCCGCTAGGTATGGGGATGGAAGTTTTTTCCTGAGTAACTGACACTATTTGCTGCGATATCCACTTTAAAAGTTTTAGGTATCGAGTTTAGTTTGATTTTCCAAACTTTTTATACACATTCTTGGGCACTTTGGATTGAAAACCATAGATATCCCCGGTAGATTTGGGGATGGACTGTATTTCCTGAGTAACTGACACTATTTGCTGTCATATCCACTTCTAACTTTTTAGGTATCGTGCATCTTTTGATTTCCCAAACTTTTTATCCACACTTTTAGACATTTTGAATTGAAAGCGACAGACATCCCCGCTAGGTATGGGGATGGAAGTTTTTTCCTGTGTATCTGACACTATTTGCTGTCATATCCACTTCTAACATTTTAGGTATCGAGCATCGTTTGATTTCCCAAACTTTTTATCCTCATTCTGGGGCACTTTGGATTGAAAAAGGTAGAAATCCCCGCTAGGTTTGGGGATGGACGGTTTTTCCTTAGTAATTGTCACTATTTTCAGCTATATCCACCTTATAAGTTTTAGGTATCGCGCATAGTTTTATTTTACAACCTTTTTATCCACATTTTTAGACATATTGTATTGAAAGCGACAGACATCCCCGCTAGGTATGGGGATGGAAGTATTTTCCCGAGTAACTGTCACTATGTGCTGTCATATCCACTTCTAACATTTTAGGTATCGAGCATAGTTTGATTTCCCAAACTTTTTATCCACACTTTTAGACATTTTGAATTGAAAGCGACAGACATCCCCGCTAGGTATGGGGATGGAAGTTTTTTCTGTGTATCTGACACTACTTGCTGTCATATCTAATTTTAACATTTTAGGTATCGAGCATAGTTTGATTCCCAAACTTTTTATCCACATTCTTGGGCACTTTGGATTGAAAAAGATAGACATCCCCGCTAGGTTTGGGGATGGACGGTTTTTCCTGAGTAACTGACACTATTTGCTGTCATATCCACTTCTAACATTTTAGGTATCGAGCATATTTTGATTTCCCAAACTTTTTATCCACACTTTTAGACATTTTGAATTGAAAGCGACAGACATCCCCGCTAGGTATGGGGATGGAAGTTTTTTCCTGTGTATCTGACACTATTTGCTGTCATATCTACTTCTAACATTTTAGGTATCGAGCATGGTTTGATTCCCCAAACTTTTTATCCTCATTCTTGGGCACTTTGGATTGAAAAAGGTAGAAATCCCCGCTAGGTTTGGGGATGGACGGTTTTTCCTGAGTAACTGACACTATTTGCCGCGATATCCACTTTAAAAGTTTTAGGTATCGAGCTTAGTTTGATTTTCCAAACTTTTTATACACATTCTTGGGCATTTTGGATTGAAAACCATAGATATCCCCGGTAGATTTGGGGATGGACTGTATTTCCTGAGTAACTGACACTATTTGCTCTCATATCAACTTCTAACATGTTAGGTATCGAGCATAGTTTATTTCCCAAACTTTTTTATCCACATTCTTAAGCATTTTGGATTGAAAACGATAGATATCCCTGGTAGGTATGGGGATGGAAGTTTTTTCCTGTGTTTCTGACACTATTTGCTCTCATATCAACTTCTAACATGTTAGGTATTGAGCATAGTTTGATTTCCCAAAAAGTTTATCCACATTCTTGGGCACTTTAGATTGAAAAAGATAGACATCTCAGCTAGGTTTGGGGATGGACGGTTTTTCCCGAGTAACTGACACTATTTGCTGCGATATCCACTTTAAAAGTTTTAGGTATTGAGCATAGTTTGATTTTAAAACCTTTATATCCACATTTTTAGATATTTTGGATCGAAAGCGACAGACATCCCCGCTAGGTATGGGGATGGAAGTTTTTTCCTGTGTATCTGACACTATTTGCTGTCATAACCACTTCTAACATTTTAGGTATCGAGCATAGTTTGATTTCCCAAACTCGTTATCCACATTCTTGGGCACTTTGGATTGAAAAAGATAGACATCACCGCTAGGTTTGGGGTTGGACGGTTTTTCGCGAGTAACTGACACTATTTGCTGCGATATCCACTTTAAAAGTTTGAGGTATCGAGCATAGTTTGATTGTACAACCTTTTTATCCACATTTTTAGATGTTTTGCATTGAAAGCGACAGACATCCCCGCTAGGTTTGGGCATGGACGTTTTTTCTGAGTAACTGACACTATTTGCTGTCATATACACTTCTAACATTTGAGGTATCGAGCATAGTTTGTTTTTCCAAACTTTTTATCCACATTCTTGGGCATTTTGGATTGAAAACGATAGACATCCCCGGTATGTATGAGGATGGAAGTTTTTTCCTGTGTATCTGACACTATTTGCTGTCATATCCACTTCTAACATTTTAGGTATCGCGCATAGTTTGATTTCCCAAACTTTTTATACACATTTTTAGACATTTTGAATTGAAAACGATAGATATCCCTGGTAGGTATGGGGATGGAAGTTTTTTCCTGTGTTTCTGACACTATTTGCTCTCATATCAACTTCTAACATGTTAGGTATTGAGCATAGTTTGATTTCCCAAAAAGTTTATCCACATTCTTGGGCACTTTAGATTGAAAAAGATAGACATCTCAGCTAGGTTTGGGGATGGACGGTTTTTCCTGAGTAACTGACACTATTTGCTGTCATATCTACTTCTAACATTTTAGGTATCGAGCATAGTTTGATTTCCCAAACTTTTTATCCACATTTTTAGACATTTTGGATTGAAAGCGACAGACATCCCCGCTAGGTATGGGGATGGAAGTTTTTTCCTGTGTATCTGACACTATTTGCTGTCATAACCACTTCTAACATTTTAGGTATCGAGCATAGTTTGATTTCCCAAACTTTTTATCCTCATTCTTGGGCACTTTGGATTGAAAAAGGTAGACATCCCCTCTAGGTTTGGTGATGGACGGTTTTTCCTGAGTAACTGACACTATGTGCTGCGATATCCACTTTAAAAGTTTTAGGTATCGAGCATAGTTTGATTTCCCAAACTTTTTATACACATTCTTGGGCATTTTGGATTGAAAACCATAGATATCCCCGGTAGATTTGGGGATGGACTGTATTTCCTGTGTAACTGACACTATTTGCTCTCATATCAACTTCTAACATGTTAGGTATCGAGCATAGTTTATTTCCCAAACTTTTTATCCACATTTTTAAGCATTTTGGACTGAAAACGATAGATATCCCTGGTAGGTATGGGGATGGAAGTTTTTTCCTGTGTTTCTGACACTATTTGCTCTCATATCAACTTCTAACATGTTAGGTATTGAGCATAGTTTGATTTCCCAAAAAGTTTATCCACATTCTTGGGCACTTTAGATTGAAAAAGATAGACATCTCAGCTAGGTTTGGGGATGGACGGTTTTTCCCGAGTAACTGACACTATTTGTTGCGATATCCACTTAAAAAGTTTTAGGTATCGAGCATAGTTTGATATTACAACCTTTTTATCCACATTTTTAGACATTTTGAATTGAAAGCGACAGACATTCCCGCAAGGTATGGGGATGGAACTTTTTTCCTATGTATCTGACACTATTTGCTGTCATATCCACTTCTAACATTTTAGGTATCGAGCATAGTTTGATTTCCCAAACTTTTTATCCACATTCTTGGGCACTTTGGATTGAAAAAGATAGACATCACAGCTAGGTTTGGGGATGGACGGTTTTTCCTGAGTAACTGACACTATTTGCTGCGATATCCACTTTAAAAGTTTTAGGTATTGAGCTTAGTTTGATTGTACAACCTTTTTATCCACATTTTTAGATGTTTTGCATTGAAAGCGATAGACATCCCCGGTAGGTATGGGGATGGAAGACTTTTCCTGAGTAACTGACACTATTTGCTGTCATATCCACTTCTAACATTTTAGGTATCGAGCATAGTTTGATTTCCCAAACTTTTTATCCACATTCTTAAGCATTTTGGATTGAAAACAATAGATATCCCCGGTAGGTATGGGGATGGAAGTTTTTTCCTGTGTATCTGACACTATTTGCTGTCATATCAACTTTTAAAATTTTAGGTATCGAGCATAGTTTGATTTCCCAAACTTTTTATCCACATTCATAAGCATTTTGGATTGAAAAAGATAGACATCTCAGCTAGGTTTGGGGATGGACGGTTTTTCCTGAGTAACTGACACTATTTACTGCGATATCCACTTTTGAAATTTTAGGTATCGAGCATAGTTTGATTTCCCAAACTTTTTATCCACACTTTTAGACATTTTGAATTGAAAGCGACAGACATCCCCGCTAGGTATGGGGATGGAAGTTTTTTCCTGTGTATCTGACACTATTTGCTGTCATATCCACTTCTAACATTTTAGGTATCGAGCATAGTTTGATTTCCCAAACTTTTTATCCACATTCTTGGGCACTTTGGATTGAAAAAGATAGAAATCCCCGCTAGGTTTGGGGATGGACGGTTTTTCCTGAGTAACTGACACTAGGTGCTGCGATATCCACTTTAAAAGTTTTAGGTATCGAGCATAGTTTGATTTCCCAAACTTTTTATACACATTGTTGGGCATTTTGGATGGAAAACCATAGATATCCCCGGTAGATTTGGGGATGGAATTTATTTCCTGCGTATCTGACACTATTTGCTGTCATATCCACTTCTAACATTTTAGGTATCGAGCATATTTTGATTTCCCAAACTTTTTATCCACACTTTTAGACATTTTGAATTGAAAGCGACAGACATCCCCGCTAGGTATGGGGATGGAAGTTTTTTCCTGTGTATCTGACACTATTTGCTGTCATATCCACTTCTAACATTTTAGGTATCGAGCATAGTTTGATTTCCCAAACTTTTTATCCACATTCTGGGGCACTTTGGATTGAAAAAGATGGACATCCCCGCTAGGTTTGGGGATGGACGGTTTTTCCTAAGTAAATGACACTATTTGCAGCGATATCCACTTTAAAAGTTTTAGGTATCGAGCATAGTTTGATTTTACAACCTTTTTATCCACATTTTTAGACATTTTGGATTGAAAGCGACAGACATCCCCGCTAGGTATGGGGATGGACGGTTTTTCCTGAGTATCTGACACTATTTGCTGTCATATCCACTTCTAACATTTTAGGTATCGAGCATATTTTGATTTCCCAAACTTTTTATCCACACTTTTAGACATTTTGAATTGAAAGCGACAGACATCCCCGCTAGGTATGGGGATGGAAGTTTTTTCTGTGTATCTGACACTACTTGCTGTCATATCTAATTTTAACATTTTAGGTATCGAGCATAGTTTGATTCCCAAACTTTTTATCCACATTCTTGGTCACTTTGGATTGAAAAAGATGGACATCCCCGCTAGGTTTGGGGATGTACGGTTTTTCCTGTGTATCTGACACTATTTGCTGTCATATCCACTTCTAACATTTTAGGTATCGAGCATAGTTTGATTTCCCAAACTTTTTATCCACACTTTTAGACATTTTGAATTGAAAGCGACAGACATCCCCGCTAGGTATGGGGATGGAAGTTTTTTCCTGTGTATCTGACACTATTTGCTGTCATATCCACTTCTAACACTTTAGGTATCGAGCATGGTTTGATTCCCCAAACTTTTTATCCACATTCTTGGGCACTTTGGATTGAAAAAGGTAGACATCCCCGCTAGGTTTGGGGATGGACGTTCTTTCCCGAGTAACTGACACTATTTGCTGCGATATCCACTTTAAAAGTTTTAGGTATCGAGCTTAGTTTGATTTTCCAACCTTTTTATCCACATTTTTAGGCATTTTGAATTGAAAGCGACAGACATCCCCGCTAGGTATGGGGATGGAAGTTATTTCCTGAGTAACTGACTCTATTTGCTGTCATATCCACTTCTAACATTTTAGGTATCGAGCATAGTTTGATTTCCCAAACTTTTTATCCACACTTTTAGACATTTTGAATTGAAAGCGACAGACATCCCCGCTAGGTATGGGGATGGAAGATTTTTCCTGTGTTTCTGACACTATTTGCTCTCATATCAACTTCTAACATGTTAGGTATCGAGCATAGTTTGATTCTCCAAACTTTTTATCCACATTCTTGGGCACTTTAGATTGAAAAAGATAGACATCTCAGCTAGGTTTGGGGATGGACGGTTTTTCCCGAGTAACTGACACTATTTGCTGCGATATCCACTTTAAAAGTTTTAGGTATCGAGCATAGTTTGATTTTACAACCTTTTTATCCACATTTTTAGACATTTTGGATTGAAAGCGACAGACACCCCCGCTAGGTATGGGGATGGAACTTTTTTCCTATGTATCTGACACTATTTGCTGTCATATCCACTTCTAACATTTTAGGAATCGAGCATAGTTTGATTTCCCAAACTCGTTATCCACATTCTTGGGCACTTTGGATTGAAAAAGATAGACATCTCCGCTAGGTTTGGGGATGGACGGTTTTTCGCGAGTAACTGACACTATTTGCTGCGATATCCACTTTAAAAGTTTGAGGTATCGAGCATAGTTTGATTGTACAACCTTTTTATCCACATTTTTAGATGTTTTGCATTGAAAGCGACAGACATCCCCGCTAGGTTTGGGCATGGACGTTTTTTCTGAGTAACTGACACTATTTGCTCTCATATCAACTTCTAACATTTTAGGTATCGAGCTTAGTTTGATTTTCCAAACTTTTTATCCACATTCTTGGGCATTTTGGATTGAAAACGATAGACATCCCCGGTATGTATGAGGATGGAATTTTTTTCCTGTGTATCTGACACTATTTGCTGTCATATCCACTTCTAACATTTTAGGTATCGCGCATAGTTTGATTTCCCAAACTTTTTATACACATTTTTAGACATTTTGGATTGAAATCGATAGATATCCCTGGTAGGTATGGGGATGGAAGTTTTTTCCTGTGTTTCTGACACTATTTGCTCTCATATCAACTTCTAACATGTTAGGTATTGAGCATAGTTTGATTTCCCAAAAAGTTTATCCACATTCTTGGGCACTTTAGATTGAAAAAGATAGACATCTCAGCTAGGTTTGGGGATGGACGGTTTTTCCCGAGTAACTGACACTATTTGCTGCGATATCCACTTTAAAAGTTTTAGGTATTGAGCATAGTTTGAATTTATAACCTTTTTATCCACATTTTTAGATATTTTGGATCGAAAGCGACAGACATCCCCGCTAGGTATGGGGATGAAAGTATTTTCCTGAGTAACTGTCACTATGAGCTGCGATATCCACTCTTAAAATCATAGATATCGAGCTGAGTTTGATTTTCCAATCTTTTTATCCACATTCTTGGGCACTTTCGATTGAAAACGATAGATATCCCCGGTACGTATGGGGATGGAAGTTTTTTTTCGTGTATCTGACACTGCTTGCTGTCATATCTAATTTTAACATTCTAGGTATCGAGCATAGTTTGATTTCCCAAACTTTTTATACACATTTTTAGACATTTTGATTTGAAAACGTCAGACATCCCCGCTAGGTGTGGGGATGGAAGTTTTTTCCTTTGTAGCTGACACTATTTGCTGTCATATCCACTTCTAACACTTTAGGTATCGAGCATAGTTTGATTTCCCAAACTTTTTATCCACATTCTTAAGCATTTTGGATTGAAAACAATAGATATCCCCGGTAGGTATGGGGATGGAAGTTTTTTCCTGTGTATCTGACACTATTTGCTGTCATATCCACTTCTAACATTTTAGGTATCGAGCATAGTTTGATTTCCCAAACTTTTTATCCTCATTCTTGGGCACTTTGGATTGAAAAAGGTAGACATCCCCGCTAGGTTTGGGGATGGACGTTCTTTCCTGAGTAACTGACACTATTTGCCGCGATATCCACTTTAAAAGTTTTAGGTATCGAGCTTAGTTTGATTTTCCAAACTTTTTATACACATTCTTGGGCATTTTGGATTGAAAACCATAGATATCCCCGGTAGATTTGGGGATGGACTGTATTTCCTGTGTAACTGACACTATTTGCTCTCATATCAACTTCTAACATGTTAGGTATCGAGCATAGTTTATTTCCCAAACTTTTTATCCACATTCTTAAGCATTTTGGATTGAAAACGATAGATATCCCTGGTAGGTATGGGGATGGAAGTTTTTTCCTGTGTTTCTGACACTATTTGCTCTCATATCAACTTCTAACATGTTAGGTATTGAGCATAGTTTGATTTCCCAAAAAGTTTATCCACATTCTTGGGCACTTTGGATTGAAAAAGATGGACATCCCCGCTAGGTTTGGGGATGGACGGTTTTGCCTGAGTAACTGACACTATTTGCTGCGATATCCACTTTTAAAATTTTAGGTATCGAGCATAGTTTGATATCACAACCTTTTTATCCGAATTTTTAGACATTTTGGATTGAAAAAGACAGACATCCCCGCTAGGTATGGGGATGGAAGTGTTTTCCTATGTATCTGACACTATTTGCTGTCATATCCACTTCTAACATTTTAGGTATCGAGCATAGTTTGATTTCCCAAACTCGTTATCCACATTCTTGGGCACTTTGGATTGAAAAAGATAGACATCTCCGCTAGGTTTGGGGATGGACGGTTTTTCGCGAGTAACTGACACTATTTGCTGCGATATCCACTTTAAAAGTTTGAGGTATCGAGCATAGTTTGATTGTACAACCTTTTTATCCACATTTTTAGATGTTTTGCATTGAAAGCGACAGACATCCCCGCTAGGTTTGGGCATGGACGTTTTTTCTGAGTAACTGACACTATTTGCTCTCATATCAACTTCTAACATTTTAGGTATCGAGCTTAGTTTGATTTTCCAAACTTTTTATCCACATTCTTGGGCATTTTGGATTGAAAACGATAGACATCCCCGGTATGTATGAGGATGGAATTTTTTTCCTGTGTATCTGACACTATTTGCTGTCATATCCACTTCTAACATTTTAGGTATCGCGCATAGTTTGATTTCCCAAACTTTTTATACACATTTTTAGACATTTTGAATTGAAAAAGATAGATATCCCTGGTAGGTATGGGGATGGAAGTTTTTTCCTGTGTTTCTGACACTATTTGCTCTCATATCAACTTCTAACATGTTAGGTATTGAGCATAGTTTGATTTCCCAAAAAGTTTATCCACATTCTTGGGCACTTTAGATTGAAAAAGATAGACATCTCAGCTAGGTTTGGGGATGGACGGTTTTTCCCGAGTAACTGACACTATTTGCTGCGATATCCACTTTAAAAGTTTTAGGTATTGAGCATAGTTTCATTTTATAACCTTTTTATCCACATTTTTAGATATTTTGGATCGAAAGCGACAGACATCCCCGCTAGGTATGGGGATGAAAGTATTTTCCTGAGTAACTGTCACTATGAGCTGCGATATCCACTCTTAAAATCATAGATATCGAGCTGAGTTTGATTTTCCAATCTTTTTATCCACATTCTTGGGCACTTTCGATTGAAAACGATAGATATCCCCAGTACGTATGGGGATGGAAGTTTTTTTCTGTGTATCTGACACTACTTGCTGTCATATCTAATTTTAACATTCTAGGTATCGAGAATAGTTTTATTTCACATACTTTTTATACACATTTTTAGATATTTTGTATTGAAATCGTCAGACATGCCCGCTAGGTGTGGGGATGGAAGTTTTTTCCTGTGAAATTGACACTATTTGCTGTCATATCCACTTCTAACATTTTAGGTATCGAGCATAGTTTGATTTCCCAAACTTTTTATCCACATTCTTAAGCATTTTGGATTGAAAACAATAGATATCCCCGGTAGGTATGGGGATGGAAGTTTTTTCCTGTGTATCTGACACTATTTGCTGTCATATCCACTTCTAACATTTTAGGTATCGAGCATAGTTTGATTTCCCAAACTTTTTATCCACATTCTTGGGGATTTTGGATTGTCGTCGGTAGACATCCCCGCTTGCTCTGGGGAGGGACGGTTTTTCCTCCGTAACTGACACTATTTGCGGCGATATCCGCTTTTTAAGTGTTGGGTATCGAGCTTAGTTTGATTTTCCAAACTTTTTATACACATTCTTGGGCATTTTGGATTGAAAACCATAGATATCCCCGGTAGATTTGGGGATGGACTGTATTTCCTGAGTAACTGACACTATTTGCTCTCATATCAACTTCTAACATGTTAGGTATCGAGCATAGTTTATTTCCCAAACTTTTTATCCCAATTCTTAAGCATTTTGGATTGAAAACAATAGATATCCCCGGTAGGTATGGGGATGGAAGTTTTTTCCTGTGTTTCTGACACTATTTGCTCTCATATCAACTTCTAACATGTTAGGTATTGAGCATAGTTTGATTTCCCAAACACTTTATCCACATTCTTGGGCACTTTGGATTGAAAAAGATGGACATCCCCGCTAGGTTTGGAGATGGACGGTTTTTCCTGAGTAACTGACACTATTTACTGCGATATCCACTTCTAACATTTTAGGTATCGAGCATAGTTTATTTCCCAAACTTTTTATCCACACTTTTAGATATTTTGAATTGAAAGCGACAGACATCCCCGCTAGGTATGGGGATGGAAGTTTTTTCCTGTGTATCTGACACTATTTGCTGTCATAACCACTTCTAACATTTTAGGTATCGAGCATAGTTTGATTTCCCAAACTTTTTATCCTCATTCTTGGGCACTTTGGATTGAAAAAGGTGGACATCCCCGCTAGGTTTGGGGATGGACGGTTTTTCCTAAGTAAATGACACTATTTGCAGCGATATCCACTTTAAAAGTTTTAGGTATCGAGCATAGTTTGATTTTACAACCTTTTTATCCACATTTTTAGACATATTGGATTGAAAGCGACAGACATCCCCGCTAGGTATGGGGATGGAAGTATTTTCCCGAGTAAATGTCACTATGAGCTGTCATATCCACGTCTAACATTTTAGGTATCGAGCATAGTTTGATTTCCCAAACTTTTTATCCACACTTTTAGACATTTTGAATTGAAAGCGACAGACATCCCCGCTAGGTATGGGGATGGAAGTTTTTTTCTTTGTATCTGACAATACTTGCTGCCATATCTACTTCTAACATTTTAGGTATCGAGCATACTTTGAGTTCCCAAACTTTTTATCCACATTCTTGGGCACTTTGGATTGAAAAAGATGGACATCCCCGCTAGGTTTGGGGATGGACGGTTTTTCCTGTGTATCTGACACTATTTGCTGTCATATCCACTTCTAACATTTTAGGTATCGAGCATAGTTTGATTTCCCAAACTTTTTATCCACACTTTTAGACATTTTGAATTGAAAGCGACAGACATCCCCGCTAGGTATGGGGATGGAAGTTTTTTCCTGTGTATCTGACACTATTTGCTGTCATATCCACTTCTAACATTTTAGGTATCGAGCATAGTTTGATTTCCCAAACTTTTTATCCTCATTCTTGGGCACTTTGGATTGAAAAAGGTTGACATCCCCGCTAGGTTTGGGGATGGACGGTTTTTCCTGAGTAACTGAAACTATGTGCTGCGATATCCACTTTAAAAGTTTTAGGTATCGAGCATAGTTTGATTTCCCAAACTTTTTATACACATTCTTGGGCATTTTGGATTGAAAACCATAGATATCCCCGGTAGATTTGGGGATGGACTGTATTTCCTGTGTAACTGACACTATTTGCTCTCATATCAACTTCTAACATGTTAGGTATCGAGCATAGTTTATTTCCCAAACTTTTTATCCACATTTTTAAGCATTTTGGACTGAAAACGATAGATATCCCTGGTAGGTATGGGGATGGAAGTTTTTTCCTGTGTTTCTGACACTATTTGCTGTCATATCCACTTCTAACATTTTAGGTATCGAGCATAGTTTGATTCCCCAAACTTTTTATCCACATTCTTGGGCACTTTAGATTGAAAAAGATAGACATCTCAGCTAGGTTTGGGGATGGACGGTTTTTCCCGAGTAACTGACACTATTTGCTGCGATATCCACTTTAAAATTTTAGGTATTGAGCATAGTTTGAATTTATAACCTTTTTATCCACATTTTTAGATATTTTGGATTGAAAGCGACAGACATCCCCGCTAGGTATGGGGATGGAAGTTTTTACCTGTGTATCTGACACTATTTGCAGTCATATCCACTTCAAACATTTTAGGTATCGAGCATAGTTTGATTTCCCAAACTCGTTATCCACATTCTTGGGCACTTTGGATTGAAAAAGATAGACATCTCCGCTAGGTTTGGGGATGGACGGTTTTTCCTGAGTAACTGACACTATTTGCCGCGATATCCACTTTAAAAGTTTTAGGTATCGAGCATAGTTTGATTGTACAACCTTTTTATCCACATTTTTATATGTTTTGAATTGAAAGCGACAGACATCCCCGCTAGGTATGGGGATGGAAGACTTTTCCTGAGTAACTGACACTATTTGCTGTCATATCCACTTCTAACATTTTAGGTATCGAGCATAGTTTGATTTCCCAAACTTTTTATCCACATTCTTAAGCATTTTGGATTGAAAACGATAGATATCCCTGGTAGGTATGGGGATGGAAGTTTTTTTCTGTGTATCTGACACTACTTGCTCTCATATCAAATTTTAACATTATAGGTATCGAGCATAGTTTGATTTCCCAAACTTTTTATCCTCATTCTTGGGCACTTTGGATTGAAAAAGGTAGAAATCCCCGCTAGGTTTGGGGATGGACGGTTTTTCCTGAGTAACTGACACTATGTGCTGCGATATCCACTTTAAAAGTTTTAGGTATCGAGCATAGTTTGATTTCCCAAACTTTTTATACACATTCTTGGGCATTTTGGATTGAAAACCATAGATATCCCCGGTAGATTTGGGGATGGACTGTATTTCCTGAGTAACTGACCCTATTGGCTGTCATAACCACTTCTAACATTTTAGGTATCGAGCATATTTTGATTTCCCAAACTTTTTATCCACACTTTTAGACATTTTGAATTGAAAGCGACAGACATCCCCGCTAGGTATGGGGATGGAAGTTTTTTCCTGTGTATCTGACACTATTTGCTGTCATATCCACTTCTAACATTTTAGGTATCGAGCATCGCTTGATTTCCCAAACTTTTTATCCTCATTCTTGGGCACTTTGGATTGAAAAAGGTAGAAATCCCCGCTAGGTTTGGGGATGGACGGTTTTTCCTGAGTAACTGACACTATTTGCCGCGATATCCACTTTAAAAGTTTTAGGTATCGAGCATAGTTTGATTGTACAACCTTTTTATCCACATTTTTAGATGTTTTGCATTGAAAGCGACAGACATCCCCGCTAGGTATGGGGATGGAAGTTTTTTCCTGTGTATCTGACACTATTTGCTGTCATATCCACTTCTAACATTTTAGGTATCGAGCATAGTTTGATTTCCCAAACTTTTTATCCACACTTTTAGACATTTTGAATTGAAAGCGACAGACATCCCCGCTAGGTATGGGGATGGAAGTTTTTTCTGTGTATCTGACACTACTTGCTGTCATATCTAATTTTAACATTTTAGGTATCGAGCATAGTTTGATTCCCAAACTTTTTATCCACATTCTTGGGCACTTTGGATTGAAAAAGATAGACATCCCCGCTAGGATTGGGGATGGACGGTTTTTCCTGTGTATCTGACACTATTTGCTGTCATATCCACTTCTAACATTTTAGGTATCGAGCATAGTTTGATTTCCCAAACTTTTTATCCACACTTTTAGACATTTTGAATTGAAAGCGACAGACATCCCCGCTAGGTATGGGGATGGAAGTTTTTTCCTGTGTATCTGACACTATTTGCTGTCATATCCACTTCTAACATTTTAGGTATCGAGCATAGTTTGATTTCCCAAACTTTTTATACACATTCTTGGGGATTTTGGATTGAAGACCATAGATATCCCCGGTAGGTATGGGGATGGACAGTTTTTCCTGAGTAACTGACACTATTTGCTGCGATATCCACTTTAAAAGTTTTAGGTATCGAGCTTAGTTTGATTTTCCAAACTTTTTATACACATTCTTGGGCATTTTGGATTGAAAACCATAGATATCCCCGGTAGATTTGGGGATGGACTGTATTTCCTGTGTAACTGACACTATTTGCTCTCATATCAACTTCTAACATGTTAGGTATCGAGCATAGTTTATTTCCCAAACTTTTTATCCACATTCTTAAGCATTTTGGATTGAAAACGATAGATATCCCTGGTAGGTATGGGGATGGAAGTGTTTTCCTGTGTAGCGGACACTATTTGCTGTCATATCTAATTTTAACATTTTAGGTATCGAGCATAGTTTGATTTCCCAAACTTTTTATCCACATTCTTGGGCACTTTGGATTGAAAAAGATGGACATCCCCGCTAGGTTTGGGGATGGACGGTTTTTCCTGAGTAACTGACACTATGTGCTGCGATATCCACTTTAAAAGTTTTAGGTATCGAGCATAGTTTGATTTCCCAAACTTTTTATACACATTTTTAGACATTTTGGATTGAAAACCATAGATATCCCCGGTAGATTTGGGGATGGACTGTATTTCCTGTGTATCTGACACTATTTGCTGTCATAACCACTTCTAACATTTTAGGTATCGAGCATAGTTTGATTTCCCAAACTTTTTATCCACACTTTTAGACATTTTGAATTGAAAGCGACAGACATCCCCGCTAGGTATGGGGATGGAAGTTTTTTCCTGTGTATCTGACACTATTTGCTGTCATATCCACTTCTAACACTTTAGGTATCGAGCATAGTTTGATTTCCCAAACTTTTTATCCTCATTCTTGGGCACTTTGGATTGAAAAAGGTAGACATCCCCGCTAGGTATGGGGATGGAAGTTTTTTCCTGTGTAACTGACACTATTTGCTGCGATATCCACTTCTAACATTTTAGGTATCGAGCATAGTTTGATTTTACAACCTTTTTATCCACATTTTTAGATGTTTTCCATTGAAAGCGACAGACATCCCCGCAAGGTATGGGGATGGAAGTTTTTTCCTGCGTATCTGACACTATTTGCTGTCATATCCACTTCTAACATTTTAGGTATCGAGCATAGTTTGATTTCCCAAACTTTTTATCCACACTTTTAGACATTTTGAATTGAAAGCGACAGACATCCCCGCTAGGTATGGGGATGGAAGTTTTTTCCTGTGTATCTGACACTACTTGCTGTCATATCTAATTTTAACATTTTAGGTATCGAGCATAGTTTGATTCCCAAACTTTTTATCCACATTCTTGGGCACTTTGGATTGAAAAAGATGGACATCCCCGCTAGGTATGGGGATGGACGGTTTTTCCTGTGTATCTTACACTATTTGCTGTCATATCCACGTCTAACATTTTAGGTATCGAGCATAGTTTGATTTCCCAAACTTTTTATCCACACTTTTAGACATTTTGAATTGAAAGCGACAGACATCCCCGCTAGGTATGGGGATGGAAGTTTTTTCCTGTGTAACTGACAGTATTTGCTGCGATATCCACTTTAAAAGTTTTAGGTATCGAGCTTAGTTTGTTTTTCCAAACTTTTTATCCACATTCTTGGGCACTTTGGATTGAAAAGGGGAGACATCCCCGCTAGGTTTGGGGATGGACGGTTTTTCCTGAGTAACTGAAACTATGTGCTGCGATATCCACTTTAAAAGTTTTAGGTATCGAGCATAGTTTGATTTCCCAAACTTTTTATACACATTCTTGGGCATTTTGGATTGAAAACCATAGATATCCCCGGTAGATTTGGGGATGGACGTTCTTTCCTGTGTAACTGACACTATTTGCTCTCATATCAACTTCTAACATGTTAGGTATCGAGCATAGTTTATTTCCCAAACTTTTTATCCACATTCTTAAGCATTTTGGATTGAAAACGATAGATATCCCTGGTAGGTATGGGGATGGAAGTTTTTTCCTTTGTAGCTGACACTATTTGCTGTCATATCCACTTCTAACATTTTAGGTATCGAGCATAGTTTGATTTCCCAAACTTTTTATACACATTCTGGGGCACTTTGGATTGAAAAAGATGGACATCCCCGCTAGGTTTGGGGATGGACGGTTTTTCGCGAGTAACTGACACTATTTGCTGCGATATCCACTTTAACAGTTTTAGGTATGGAGCATAGTTTGATTGTAGAACCTTTTTATCCACATTTTTAGATATTTTGGATCGAAAGCGACAGACATCCCCGCTAGGTATGGGGATGAAAGTATTTTCCCGAGTAAATGTCACTATGAGCTGCGATATCCACTTTTAAAGTCATAGGTATCGAGCTTAGTTTGATTTCCCAAACTTTTTATCCACATTCGTCCGCATTTTGTATTGAAAACGATAGATACCCCGGTATGTATGGGGTTGGAAGTTTTTTCCTATGTATCTGACACTATTTGCTGTCATATCCACTTCTAACATTTTAGGTATCGAGCATAGTTTGATTTCCCAAACTTTTTATCCACTTTCTGAAGCATTTTGGATTGAAAAAGATAGACATCCCCGGTAGGTTTGGGGATGGACGGTTTTTCCTGAGTAACTGACACTATTTTCTGCGATATCCACTTTAAAAGATTTAGGTATCGAGCATAGTTTGAGTTTACAACCTTTTTATCCACATTTTTAGACATTTTGGATTGAAAACGATAGATATCCCCGGTAGGTATGGGGATGGAATTTTTTTCCTGTGTATCTGACACTATTTGCTGTCATATCTACTTCTAACATTTTAGGTATCGAGCATAGTTTGATTTCCCAAATTTTTATCCACATTCTTCAGAATTTTGTATTGAAAACGATAGATTCCCCGGTAGTTATGGGGTTGGAAGTTTTTTCCTGTGTATCTGACACTATTTGCTGTCATATCCACTTCTAACGTTTTTTTTATCGAGCATAGTTTGATTTCCCAAACTTTTTATCCACATTCTTGGGCACTTTTGATTGAAAACGATAGACATTCCCGGTAGGTATTGGGATGGAATTTCTTTCCTGAGTAACTGACATTATTTGCTGCGATATCCACTTTTACAATTTTAGGTATCGAGCATAGTTTGATTTTACAAATTTTTCATTTAAATTTTGGCTCATTTGGGCTTGAAAACGACAGACATCCACTCTAGGTATGGGGATGGAACTTTTTTCCTGTGTATCTGACACTATTTGCTGTCATATCTACTTCTAACATTTTAGGTATCGAGCATAGTTTGATTTCCCAAACTTTTTATCCACATTCTTCAGCATTTTGTATTGAAAACGATAGATACCCCCGTATGTCTGGGGATGGAAGTTTTTTCCTGTGTATCTGACACTATTTGCTGTCATATCAACTTCTAACATTTTAGGTATCGAGCATAGTTTGATTTCCCAAACTTTTTATCCACATTCATAAGCATTTTGGATTGAAAACGTTACATATCCCCGGTAGATATGGGGATGGAAGTTTTTTCCCGAGTAACTGACACTATTAGCTATGATATCCACTTTTAAAATTTTAGGTATCGAGCATAGTTTGATTTTACAAATTTCTTATTTCAATTTTGGCTCATTTGGGCCTGAAATCGACAGACATCCACTCTAGGTATGGGGATGGAAGCTTTTTCCTGTGTATCTGACACTATTTGCTGCGATATCCACTTTAAAAGTTTTAGGTATCGAGCATAGTTTGATTTTACAAGCTTTTTATACACATTCTTGAGCATTTTGTATTGAAAACGATATACGTCCCCGGTAGGTATGGGGATGGAACTTTTTCCTGTGTATCTGACACTATTTGCTGTCATATCCACTTCTAACATTTTAGGTATCGAGCATAGTTTGATTTCCCAAACATTTTATCCACATTTTTAGACATTTTGAATTGAAAACGACAGACATCCCCGCTAGGTATGGGGATGGAAGTTTTTTCCTGTGTATCTGACACTATTTGCTGTCATATCCACTTCTAACACTTTAGGTATCGAGCATGGTTTGATTCCCCAAACTTTTTATCCTCATTCTTGGGCACTTTGGATTGAAAAAGGTAGACATCCCCGCTAGGTATGGGGATGGAAGTTTTTTCCTGTGTAACTGACACTATTTGCTGCGATATCCACTTTAAAAGTTTTAGGTATCGAGCTTAGTTTGATTGTACAACCTTTTTATCCACATTTTTAGATGTTTTGCATTGAAAGCGACAGACATCCCCGCTAGGTATGGGGATGGACGGTTTTTCCTGCGTATCTGACACTATTTGCTGTCATATCCACTTCTAACATTTTAGGTATCGAGCATAGTTTGATTTCCCAAACTTTTTATCCACACTTTTAGACATTTTGAATTGAAAGCGACAGACATCCCCGCTAGGTATGGGGATGGAAGTTTTTTCCGAGTATCTGACACTATTTGCTGTCATATCCACTTCTAACATTTTAGGTATCGAGCATAGTTTGATTTCCCAAACTTTTTATACACATTCTGGGGCACTTTGGATTGAAAAAGATGGACATCCCCGCTAGGTTTGGGGATGGACGGTTTTTCCTGTGTATCTGACTCTATTTGCTGTCATATCTACTTCTAACATTTTAGGTATCGAGCATATTTTGATTTCCCAAACTTTTTATCCACACTTTTAGACATTTTGAATTGAAAGCGACAGACATCCCCGCTAGGTATGGGGATGGAAGTTTTTTCCTGTGTATCTGACACTATTTGCTGTCATATCCACTTCTAACATTTTAGGTATCGAGCATAGTTTGATTTCACAAACTTTTTATCCTCATTCTTGGGCACTTTGGATTGAAAAAGATAGACATCCCCGCTCGGTTTGGGGATGGACGGTTTTTCCTGAGTAACTGACACTATTTGCCGCGATATCCACTTTAAAAGTTTTAGGTATCGAGCTTAGTTTGATTTTCCAAACTTTTTATACACATTCTTGGGCATTTTGGATTGAAAACCATAGATATCCCCGGTAGATTTGGGGATGGACTGTATTTCCAGAGTAACTGACACTATTTGCTCTCATATCAACTTCTAACATGTTAGGTATCGAGCATAGTTTATTTCCCAAACTTTTTATCCACATTTTTAAGCATTTTGGACTGAAAACGATAGATATCCCTGGTAGGTATGGGGATGGAAGTTTTTTCCTGTGTTTCTGACACTATTTGCTCTCATATCAACTTCTAACATGTTAGGTATTGAGCATAGTTTGATTTCCCAAAAAGTTTATCCACATTCTTGGGCACTTTAGATTGAAAAAGATAGACATCTCAGCTAGGTTTGGGGATGGACGGTTTTTCCCGAGTAACTGACACTATTTGCTGCGATATCCACTTTAAAATTTTAGGTATTGAGCATAGTTTGAATTTATAACCTTTTTATCCACATTTTTAGACATTTTGGATCGAAAGCGACAGACATTCCCGCAAGGTATGGGGATGGAAGATTTTTCCTGTGTTTCTGACACTATTTGCTGTCATATCCACTTCTAACATTTTAGGTATCGAGCATAGTTTGATTCCCCAAACTTTTTATCCACATTCTTAAGCATTTTGGATTGAAAAAGATAGACATCTCAGCTAGGTTTGGGGATGGACGGTTTTTCGCGAGTAACTGACACTATTAGCTGCGATATCCACTTTAAAAGTTTGAGGTATCGAGCATAGTTTGATTGTACAACCTTTTTATCCACATTTTTAGATGTTTTGCATTGAAAGCTACAGACATCCCCTCTAGGTATGGAGATGAAAGTTTTTTCCCGTGAAACTGACACTATTTGCTGCGATATCCACTTTTAAAATTTTAGATATCGAGCATAGTTTGATTTTCCAAACTTTTTATCCACATTCTTCAGCATTTTGTAATGAAAACGATAGATACCCCGGTATGTATGGGGTTGGAAGTTTTTTCCTATGTATCTGACACTATTTGCTGTCATATCCACTTCTAACATTTTAGGTATCGAGCATAGTTTGATTTCCCAAACTTTTTATCCACTTTCTTAAGCATTTTGGATTGAAAAAGATAGACATCCCCGGTAGGTTTGGGGATGGACGGTTTTTCCTGAGTAACTGACACTATTTTCTGCGATATCCACTTTAAAAGATTTAGGTATCGAGCATAGTTTGATTTTACAACCTTTTTATCCACATTTTTAGACATTTTGGATTGAAAACGATAGATATCCCCGGTAGGTATGGGGATGGAATTTTTTTCCTGTGTATCTGACACTATTTGCTGTCATATCTACTTCTAACATTTTAGGTATCGAGCATAGTTTGATTTCCCAAATTTTTATCCACATTCTTCAGAATTTTGTATTGAAAACGATAGATTCCCCGGTAGTTATGGGGTTGGAAGTTTTTTCCTGTGTATCTGACACTATTTGCTGTCATATCCACTTCTAACGTTTTTTTTATCGAGCATAGTTTGATTTCCCAAACTTTTTATCCACATTCTTGGGCACTTTTGATTGAAAACGATAGACATTCCCGGTAGGTATTGGGATGGAATTTCTTTCCTGAGTAACTGACATTATTTGCTGCGATATCCACTTTTACAATTTTAGGTATCGAGCATAGTTTGATTTTACAAATTTCTTATTTAAATTTTGGCTCATTTGGGCTTGAAAACGACAGACATCCACTCTAGGTATGGGGATGGAACTGTTTGCCTGTGTATCTGACACTCTTTGCTGTCATATCCACTTCTAACATTTTAGGTATCGATCATAGTTTGATTTTCCAAACTTTTTATCCACATTCTTCAGCATTTTGTAATGAAAACGATAGATACCCCGGTATGTATGGGGTTGGAAGTTTTTTCCTGTGTTTCTGACACTATTTGCTCTCATATCAACTTCTAACATGTTAGGTATTGAGCATAGTTTGATTTCCCAAACATTTTATCCACTTTCTTAAGCATTTTGGATTGAAAACGAAAGACATCCCCGGTAGGTATGGGGATCGAAGTTTTTTCCAGAGTAACTGACACTATTTGCTGCGATATCCACTTTTAAAATTTTAGGTATCGAGCATAGTTTGATTTTACAAATTTCTTATTTCAATTTTGGCTCATTTGGGCCTGAAATCGACAGACATCCACTCTAGTTATGGGGATGGAACTTTTTTCCTGTGTATCTGACACTATTTGCTGCGATATCCACTTTAAAAGTTTTAGGTATCGAGCTTAGTTTGATTTTCCAAACTTTTTATCCACATTCTTGGGCATTTTGGATTGAAAACGATAGATATCCCCGGTAGGTATGGGGATGGACGATTTTTCCTGTATTTCTGACACTATTTGCTGTCATATCAACTTCTAACATGTTAGGTATCGAGCATAGTTTGATTTCCCAAACTTTTTATCCACATTTTATACACTTTGGATTGAAAAAGATAGACATCCCCGGTAGGTTTTTCCTGAGTAACTGACACTATTTGCTGCGATATCCACTTTAAAAGATTTAGGTATCGAGCATAGTTTGATTTTACAACCTTTTTATCCACATTTTTAGACATTTTGGATTGAAAACGATAGATATCCCCGGTAGGTATGGGGATGGAAGTTTTTTCCCGTGAAATTGACACTATTTGCTGTCATATCCACTTCTAACATTTTAGGTATCGAGCATAGTTTGATTTCCCAAACGTTTTATCCACATTTTTAGACACTTTGGATTAAAAACTACAGACATCCCCTCTAGGTATGGAGATGAAAGTTTTTTCCCGTGAAACTGACACTATTTGCTGCCATATCGACTTCTAAGATTTTAGGTATCGCGCATACTTTGATTTCCCAAGCAATTTTTTAAATTTTTGGGCATTTTGGAAAGAAGACGACAAACATCCATGCTAGGAATGGGGATGAAAGACCTTTCCCGCGTATTTGACACAATTAGCTTCAATATCCACTTTTCAAATTTTAGGTATGGAGCATAGTTTGATTTTACAAATTTCTTATTTAAATTTTGGCTCATTTGGGTTTGAAAACGAAAGACATTCCATCTAGGTATGGGGTTGGAAGTTTTTTCCTGTGTATCTGACACTATTTGCTGTCATATCCACTTCTAACGTTTTTTTTATCGAGCATAGTTTGATTTCCCAAACTTTTTATCCACATTTTTAGACACTTTGGATTGAAAACGACAGATATCTCCGCTAGGTATGGGGATGGAAGTTTTTTCCAGAGTAACTGACCCTATTTGCTGCGATATCCACTTTTAAAATTTTAGGTATCGAGCATAGTTTGATTTTACAAATTTCTTATTTAAATTTTGGCTCATTTGGGCTTGAAAACGACAGACATCCACTCTAGGTATGGGGATGGAACTTTTTTCCTGTGTATCTGACACTATTTGCTGTCATATCCACTTCTAACATTTTAGGTATCCAGCATAGTTTGATTTTCAAAACTTTTTATCCACATTCTTGGGCATTTTGGATTGAAAACCATAGATATCCCCGGTAGATTTGGGGATGGACTGTATTTCCTGAGTAACTGACACTATTTGCTCTCACATCAACTTCTAACATGTTAGGTATCGAGCTTAGTTTGATTTTCCAAACTTTTTATCCACATTTTTAGAGACTTTGGATTGAAAACGATAGACATCCCCGGTATGTATGAGGATGGAAGATTTTTCCTGTGTAACTGACACTATTTGCTCTCATATCAACTTCTAACATGTTAGGTATCGAGCATAGTTTATTTCCCAAACTTTTTATCCACATTCTTAAGCATTTTGGATTGAAAACGATAGACATCCCCGGTATGTATGGGGATGGAAGTTTTTTTCTTTGTATCTGACAATACTTGCTGCCATATCTACTTCTAACATTCTAGGTATCGAGCATAGATTGATTTCCCAAACTTTTTATACACATTTTTAGACATTTTGAATTGAAAGCGACAGACATCCCCGCTAGGTATGGGGATGGAAGTTTTTTCCTTTGTAGCTGACACTATTTGCTGTCATATCCACTTCTAACACTTTAGGTATCGAGCATAGTTTGATTTCCCAAACTTTTTATCCACATTTTTAAGCATTTTGGATTGAAAACGATAGATATCCCTGGTAGGTATGGGGATGGAAGATTTTTCCTGTGTTTCTGACACTATTTGCTGTCATATCCACTTCTAACATTTTAGGTATCGAGCATAGTTTGATTTCCCAAACTTTTTATCCACACTTTTAGACATTTTGAATTGAAAGCGACAGACATCCCCGCTAGGTATGGGGATGGAAGTTTTTTCCTGTGTATCTGACACTATTTGCTGTCATATCCACTTCTAACATTTTAGGTATCGAGCATAGTTTGATTTCACAAACTTTTTATCCTCATTCTTGGGCACTTTGGATTGAAAAAGATAGACATCCCCGCTAGGTATGGGGATGGAAGTATTTTCCCGAGTAACTGTCACTATGAGCTGCGATATCCACTTTTAAAATCATAGGTATCGAGCTTAGTTTGATTTTCCAAACTTTTTATCCACATTCTTGAGCACTTTGGATTGGAAAAGATAGACATCCCCGCTAGGTTTGGGCATGGACGTTTTTTCTGAGTAACTGACACTATTTGCTCTCATATCAACTTCTAACATGTTAGGTATTGAGCATAGTTTGATTTCCCAAACACTTTATCCACATTTTTGGGCATTTTGGATTGAAAACGATAGACATCCCCGGTATGTATGAGGATGGAAGATTTTTCCTCTGTAACTGACACTATTTGCTGCGATATCCACTTTAAAAGTTTTAGGTATCGAGCTTAGTTTGTTTTTCCAAACTTTTTATCCACATTCTTGGGCATTTTGGATTGAAAACGATAGACATCCCCGGTAGGTATTTGGTTGGAATTTTTTTCCTGTGTATCTGACACTATTTGCTGTCATGTCCACTTCTAACATTTTAGGTATCGAGCATAGTTTGATTTCCCAAACTTTTTATACACACTTTTATACATTTTGAATTGAAAACGACAGACATCCCCGCTAGTTATGGGGATGGAAGTTTTTTCCTGTGTATCTGACACTATTTGCTGTCATATCAACTTCGAACATTTTAGGTATCGAGCATCGTTTGATTTCTCAAACTTTTTATCCTCATTCTTGGGCACTTTGGATTGAAAAAGGTAGAAATCCCCGCTAGGTTTGGGGATGGACGGTTTTTCCTGAGTAACTGACACTATTTGCTGTCATATCCACTTCTAACATTTTAGGTATCCAGCATAGTTTGATTTTCAAAACTTTTTATCCACATTCTTGGGCATTTTGGATTGAAAACCATAGATATCCCCGGTAGATTTGGGGATGGACTGTATTTCCTGAGTAACTGACACTATTTGCTCTCACATCAACTTCTAAAATCTTAGGTATCGAGCTTAGTTTGATTTTCCAAACTTTTTATCCACATTTTTAGAGACTTTGGATTGAAAACGATAGACATCCCCGGTATGTATGAGGATGGAAGATTTTTCCTGTGTAACTGACACTATTTGCTCTCATATCAACTTCTAACATGTTAGGTATCGAGCATAGTTTATTTCCCAAACTTTTTATCCACATTTTTAAGCATTTTGGACTGAAAACGATAGATATCCCCGGTATGTATGGGGATGGAAGTTTTTTTCTGTGTATCTGACACTACTTGCTGTCATATCTACTTCTAACATTCCAGGTATCGAGCATAGATTGATTTCCCAAACTTTTTATACACATTTTTAGACATTTTGAATTGAAAACGGCAGACATCCCCGCTAGGTAAGGGGATCGAAGTTGTTTCATTCTAGCTGACACTATTTGCTGTCATATCCACTTCTAACACTTTAGCTATCGAGCATAGTTTGATTCCCCAAACTTTTTATCCACATTCTTAAGCATTATGGATTGAAATCGATAGATATCCCTGGTAGGTATGGGGATGCAAGTTTTTTCCTGTGTTTCTGACACTATTTGCTCTCATATCAACTTCTAACATGTTAGGTATTGAGCATAGTTTGATTTCCCAAACACTTTATCCACATTCTTGGGCACTTTGGATTGAAAAAGATAGACATCTCCGCTAGGTATGGGGATGGAAGTTTTTTCCTGTGTATCTGACACTATTTGCTGTCATATCCACTTCTAACATTTTAGGTATCGAGCATAGTTTGATTTTACAACCTTTTTATCCACATTTTTAGACATTTTGAATTGAAAGCGACAGATATTCCCGCAAGGTATGGGGATGGAACTTTTTTCCTGTGTATCTGACACTATTTGCTGTCATATCCACTTCTAACATTTTAGGTATCGAGCATAGTTTGATTTCCCAAACTTTTTATCCACATTCTTGGGCATTTTGGATTGAAAACGATAGATATCCCCGGTAGGTATGGGGATGGACGATTTTTCCTGTATTTCTGACACTATTTGCTGTCATATCAACTTCTAACATGTTAGGTATCGAGCATAGTTTGATTCCCCAATATTTTTATCCACATTCTTAAGCATTTTGGATTGAAAACGATAGATATCCCCGGTAGGTATGGGGATGGAAGATTTTTCCTGTATTTCTGACACTATTTGCTGTCATATCAACTTCTAACATGTTAGGTATCGAGCATAGTTTGATTCCGCAAACTTTTTATCCACATTCTTGGGCACTTTGGATTGAAAAAGATAGACATCTCCGCTAGGTATGGGGATGGAAGTTTTTTCCCGAGTAACTGACACTATTAGCTATGATATCCACTTTTAAAATTTTAGGTATCGAGCATAGTTTGATTTTACAAATTTCTTATTTCAATTTTGGCTCATTTGGGCCTGAAATCGACAGACATCCACTCTAGTTATGGGGATGGAACTTTTTTCCTGTGTATCTGACACTATTTGCTGCGATATCCACTTTAAAAGTTTTAGGTATCGAGCTTAGTTTGATTTTCCAAACTTTTTATCCACATTCTTGGGCATTTTGGATTGAAAACGATAGATATCCCCGGTAGGTATGGGGATGGAAGTTTTTCCTGTATATCTGACACTATTTGCTGTCATATCAACTTCTAACATATTAGGTATCGAGCATAGTTTGATTTCCCAAACTTTTTATCCACATTTTATACACTTTGGATTGAAAAAGATAGACATCCCCGGTAGGTTTTTCCTGAGTAACTGACACTATTTGCTGCGATATCCACTTTAAAAGATTTAGGTATCGAGCATAGTTTGATTTTACAACCTTTTTATCCACATTTTTAGACATTTTGGATTGAAAACGATAGATATCCCCGGTAGGTATGGGGATGGAAGTTTTTTCCTGTGTATCTGACACTATTTGCTGTCATATCCACTGCTAACAGTTTGGGTATCGAGCATAGTTTGATTTCCCAAACGTTTTATCCACATTTTTAGACACTTTGGATTAAAAACTACAGACATCCCCTCTAGGTATGGAGATGAAAGTTTTTTCCCGTGAAACTGACACTATTTGCTGCCATATCGACTTCTAAGATTTTAGGTATCGCGCATACTTTGATTTCCCAAGCTTTTTATTTAAATTTTTGGGCATTTTGGAAAGAAGACGACAAACATCCATGCTAGGAATGGGGATGAAAGACCTTTCCCGCGTATTTGACACAATTAGCTTCAATATCCACTTTACAAGTTTTAGGTATGGAGCATAGTTTGATTTTACAAATTTCTTATTTAAATTTTGGCTCATTTTGGATTGAAAACGAAAGACATTCCATCTAGGTATGGGGTTGGAAGTTTTTTCCTGTGTATCTGACACTATTTGCTGTCATATCCACTTCTAACGTTTTTTTTATCGAGCATAGTTTGATTTCCCAAACTTTTTATCCACATTTTTAGACACTTTGGATTGAAAACGACAGATATCTCCGCTAGGTATGGGGATGGAAGTTTTTTCCAGAGTAACTGACCCTATTTGCTGCGATATCCACTTTTAAAATTTTAGGTATCGAGCATAGTTTGATTTTGCAAATTTCTTATTTAAATTTTGGCTCATTTGGGTTTGAAAACGACAGACATCCACTCTAGGTATGGGGATGGAACTTTTTTCCTGTGTATCTGACACTATTTGCTGTCATATCCACTTCTAACATTTTAGGTATCGAGCATAGTTTGATTTTCAAAACTTTTTATCCACATTCTTGGGCATTTTGGATTGAAAACCATAGATATCCCCGGTAGATTTGGGGATGGACTGTATTTCCTGAGTAACTGACACTATTTGCTCTCACATCAACTTCTAACATTTTAGGTATCCAGCATAGTTTGATTTTCCAAACTTTTTATCCAAATTCTTGGGCATTTTGGATTGAAAACGATAGACATCCCCGGTATGTATGAGGATGGAAGATTTTTCCTGTGTAACTGACACTATTTGCTCTCATATCAACTTCTAACATGTTAGGTATCGAGCATAGTTTATTTCCCAAACTTTTTATCCACATTCTTAAGCATTTTGGACTGAAAACGATAGATATCCCCGGTATGTATGGGGATGGAAGTTTTTTTTCTGTGTATCTGACACTACTCGCTGCCATATCTACTTCTAACATTCTAGGTATCGAGCATAGATTGATTTCCCAAACTTTTTATACACATTTTTAGACATTTTGAATTGAAAACGGCAGACATCCCCGCTAGGTAAGGGGATCGAAGTTTTTTCCTTTGTAGCTGACACTATTTGCTGTCATATCCACTTCTAACACTTTAGGTATCGAGCATAGTTTGATTCCGCAAACTTTTTATCCACATTCTTAAGCATTTTGGATTGAAAACGATAGATATCCCTGGTAGGTATGGGGATGGAAGTTTTTTCCTTTGTAGCTGACACTATTTGCTGTCATATCCACTTCTAACACTTTAGGTATCGAGCATGGTTTGATTCCCCAAACTTTTTATCCACATTCATAAGCATTTTGGATTGGAAACGATAGATATCCCTGGTAGGTATGGGGATGGAAGATTTTTCCTGTGTTTCTGACACTATTTGCTGTCATATCCACTTCTAACATTTTGGGTATCGAGCATAGTTTGATTTCCCAAACTTTTTTATCCACACTTCTAGACATTTTGAATTGAAAGCGACAGACATCCCCGCTAGGTATGGGGATGGAAGTTTTTTCCTGTGTATCTGACACTATTTGCTGTCATATCCACTTCTAACATTTTAGGTATCGAGCATAGTTTGATTTCACAAACTTTTTATCCTCATTCTTGGGCACTTTGGATTGAAAAAGGTAGACATCCCCGCTAGGTATGGGGATGGAAGTATTTTCCCGAGTATCTGTCACTATGAGCTGCGAAATCCACTTTTAAAATCATAGGTATCGAGCTTAGTTTGATTTTCCAAACTTTTTATCCACATTCTTGAGCACTTTGGATTGAAAAAGATAGACATCACCGCTAGGTTTGGGGATGGAAGTTTTTTCTGAGTAACTGACACTATTTGCTCTCATATCAACTTCTAACATGTTAGGTATCGAGCATAGTTTGAGTTTACAACCTTTTTATCCACATTTTTAGACATTTTGGATTGAAAACGATAGACATCCCCGCTAGGTATGGGGATGGAAGTTTTTACCTGTGTCACTGACAGTATTTGCTGCGATATCCACTTTAAAAGTTTTAGTTATCGAGCTTAGTTTGTTTTTCCAAACTTTTTATCCACATTCTTGGGCATTTTGGATTGAAAACGATAGACATCCCCGGTATGTATGAGGATGGAATTTTTTTCCTGTGTATCTGACACTATTTGCTGTCATATCCACTTCTAACATTTTAGGTATCGAGCATAGATTGATTTCCCAAACTTTTTATACACATTTTTAGACATTTTGAATTGAAAGCGACAGACATCCCCGCTAGGTATGGGGATGGAATTTTTTTCCTGTGTATCTGACACTATTTGCTGTCATATCCACTACTAACATTTTAGGTATCGAGCATACTTTGATTTCCCAAACTTTTTATCCTCATTCTTGGGCACTTTGGATTGAAAAAGATAGACATCCCCGCTAGGATTGGGGATGGACGGTTTTTCCTGTGTATCTGACACTATTTGCTGTCATATCCACTTCTAACATTTTAGGTATCGAGCATAGTTTGATTTCCCAAACTTTTTATCCACATTCTTAAGCATTTTGAATTGAAAACCATAGATATCCCCGGTAGATTTGGGGATGGACTGTATTTCCTGAGTAACTGACACTATTTGCTCTCACATCAACTTCTAACATGTTAGGTATCGAGCTTAGTTTGATTTTCCAAACTTTTTATCCACATTTTTAGAGACTTTGGATTGAAAACGATAGACATCCCCGGTATGTATGAGGATGGAAGATTTTTCCTGTGTAACTGACACTATTTGCTCTCATATCAACTTCTAACATGTTAGGTATCGAGCATAGTTTATTTCCCAAACTTTTTATCCACATTTTTAAGCATTTTGGACTGAAAACGATAGATATCCCCGGTATGTATGGGGATGGAAGTTTTTTTCTGTGTATCTGACACTACTTGCTGTCATATCTACTTCTAACATTCCAGGTATCGAGCATAGATTGATTTCCCAAACTTTTTATACACATTTTTAGACATTTTGAATTGAAAACGGCAGACATCCCCGCTAGGTAAGGGGATCGAAGTTGTTTCATTCTAGCTGACACTATTTGCTGTCATATCCACTTCTAACACTTTAGGTATCGAGCATAGTTTGATTCCGCAAACTTTTTATCCACATTCTTAAGCATTTTGGATTGAAAACGATAGATATCCCTGGTAGGTATGGGGATGGAAGTTTTTTCCTGTGTTTCTGACACTATTTGCTCTCATATCAACTTCTAACATGTTAGGTATTGAGCATAGTTTGATTTCCCAAAAAGTTTATCCACATTCTTGGGCACTTTAGATTGAAAAAGATAGACATCTCAGCTAGGTTTGGGGATGGACGGTTTTTCCCGAGTAACTGACACTATTTGCTGCGATATCCACTTTAAAAGTTTTAGGTATTGAGCATAGTTTGATATTACAACCTTTTTATCCACATTTTTAGACATTTTGGATTGAAAGCGACAGACATTCCCGCAAGGTATGGGGATGAAACTTTTTTCCTATGTATCTGACACTATTTGCTGTCATATACACTTCTAACATTTTAGGTATCGAGCATAGTTTGATTTCCCAAACTTTTTATCCTCATTCTTGGGCACTTTGGATTGAAAAAGGTAGACATCCCCGGTATGTATGGGGATGCAAGTTTTTTCCTGCGTTTCTGACACTATTTGCTCTCATATCAACTTCTAACATGTTAGGTATTGAGCATAGTTTGATTTCACAAACACTTTATCCACATTCTTGGGCACTTTGGATTGAAAACGATAGACATCCCCGGTATGTATGAGGATGGCAGATTTTTCCTGTGTAACTGACACTATTTGCTCTCATATCAACTTCTAACATGTTAGGTATCGAGCATAGTTTATTTCCCAAACTTTTTATCCACATTCTTAAGCATTTTGGATTGAAAACGATAGGCATCCCCGGTACGTATGGGGATGGAAGTTTTTTTTCGTGTATCTGACACTACTTGCTGTCATATCTACTTCTAACATTCAAGGTATCGAGCATAGTTTGATTTCCCAAACTTTTTATACACATTTTTAGACATTTTGAATTGAAAACGGCAGACATCCCCGCTAGGTAAGGGGATCGAAGTTTTTTCCTTTGTAGCTGACACTATTTGCTGTCATATCCACTTCTAACACTTTAGGTATCGAGCATAGTTTGATTCCGCAAACTTTTTATCCACATTCTTAAGCATTTTGGATTGAAAACGATAGATATCCCTGGTAGGTATGGGGATGGAAGTTTTTTCCTTTGTAGCTGACACTATTTGCTGTCATATCCACTTCTAACACTTTAGGTATCGAGCATGGTTTGATTCCCCAAACTGTTTATCCACATTCTGACGCATTTTGGATTGAAAACGATAGATATCCCTGGTAGGTATGGGGATGGAAGTTTTTTCCTGTGTTTTTGACACTATTTGCTGTCATATCCACTTCTAACATTTTAGGTATCGAGCATAGTTTGATTTCCCAAACTTTTTATCCACACTTTTAGACATTTTGAATTGAAAGCGACAGACATCCCCGCTAGGTATGGGGATGGAAGTTTTTTCCTGTGTATCTGACACTATTTGCTGTCATATCCACTTCTAACATTTTAGGTATCGAGCATAGTTTGATTTCCCAAACTTTTTATCCTCATTCTTGGGCACTTTGGATTGAAAAAGGTAGACATCCCCGCTAGGTATGGGGATGGAAGTATTTTCCCGAGTAACTGTCACTATGAGCTGCGATATCCACTTTTAAAATCATAGGTATCGAGCTTAGTTTGATTTTCCAAACTTTTTATCCACATTCTTGGGCACTTTGGATTGAAAAAGATAGACATCCCCGCTAGGTTTGGGGATGGACGTTTTTTCCTGAGTAACTGACACTATTTGCTCTCATATCAACTTCTAACATGTTAGGTATTGAGCATAGTTTGATTTCCCAAACTCTTTATCCACATTCTTGGGCATTTTGGATTGAAAGCGACAGACATCCCCGCTAGGTATGGGGATGGAAGTTTTTTCCTGTGTAACTGACAGTATTTGCTGCGATATCCACTTTAAAAGTTTTAGGTATCGAGCTTAGTTTGTTTTTCCAAACTTTTTATCCACATTCTTGGGCATTTTGGATTGAAAACGATAGACATCCCCGGTATGTATGAGGATGGAAGTTTTTTCCCGTGTATCTGACACTATTTGCTGTCATATCCACTTCTAACATTTTAGGTATCGAGCATAGTTTGATTTCCCAAACTTTTTATACACATTCTGGGGCACTTTGGATTGAAAAAGATGGACATCCCCGCTAGGTTTGGGGATGGACGGTTTTTCCTGAGTAAATGACACTATTTGCTGTCATAACCACTTCTAACATTTTGGGTATCGAGCATAGTTTGATTTTCCAAACTTTTTATCCACATTCTTGGGCATTTTGGATTGAAAACTATAGATATCCCCGGTAAGTTTGGGGATGGACTGTATTTCCTGAGTAACTGACACTATTTGCTCTCACATCAACTTCTAACATGTTAGGTATTGAGCATAGTTTGATTTTCCAAACTTTTTATCCACATTCTTGGGCATTTTGGATTGAAAACGATAGACATCCCCGGTATGTATGAGGATGGAAGATTTTTCCTGTGTAACTGACACTATTTGCTCTCATATCAACTTCTAACATGTTAGGTATCGAGCATAGTTTATTTCCCAAACTTTTTATCCACATTCTTAAGCATTTTGGATTGAAAACGATAGATATCCCTGGTAGGTATGGGGATGGAAGTTTTTTTTCGTGTATCTGACAATACTTGCTGTCATATCTAATTTTAACATTCTAGGTATCGAGCATAGTTTGATTTCCCAAACTTTTTATACACATTTTTAGACATTTTGAATTGAAAACGGCAGACATCCCCGCTAGGTATGGGGATGGAAGTTTTTTCCTTTGTATCTGACACTATTTGCTGTCATATCCACTTCTAACACTTTAGCTATCGAGCATAGTTTGATTCCGCAAACTTTTTATCCACATTCTTAAGCATTTTGGATTGAAAACGATAGATATCCCTGGTAGGTATGGGGATGGAAGTTTTTTCCTGTGTTTCTGACACTATTTGCTCTCATATCAACTTCTAACATGTTAGGTATTGAGCATAGTTTGATTTCCCAAAAAGTTTATCCACATTCTTGGGCACTTTAGATTGAAAAAGATAGACATCTCAGCTAGGTTTGGGGATGGACGGTTTTTCCCGAGTATCTGACACTATTTGCTGCGAAATCCACTTTTAAAATTTTAGGTATCGAGCATAGTTTGATTTTATAACCTTTTTATCCACATTTTTAGACATTTTGAATTGAAAGCGACAGACATTCCCGCAAGGTATGGGAATGGAACTTTTTTCCTATGTATCTGACACTATTTGCTGTCATATCCACTCCTAACATTTTAGGTATCGAGCATAGTTTGATTTCCCAAACTTTTTATCCTCATTCTTGGGCACTTTGGATTGAAAAAGGTAGACATCCCCGGTATGTATGGGGATGCAAGATTTTTCCTGTGTTTCTGACACTATTTGCTCTCATATCAACTTCTAACATTTTAGGTATCCAGCATAGTTTGATTTTCCAAACTTTTTATCCACATTCTTGGGCATTTTGGATTGAAAACGATAGACATCCCCGGTATGTATGAGGATGGAAGATTTTTCCTGTGTAACTGACACTATTTGCTCTCATATCAACTTCTAACATGTTAGGTATCGAGCATAGTTTATTTCCCAAACTTTTTATCCACATTCTTAAGCATTTTGGATTGAAAACGATAGATATCCCTGGTATGTATGGGGATGGAAGTTTTTTTTCTGTGTATCTGACACTACTAGCTGTCATATCTACTTCTAACATTCTAGGTATCGAGCATATATTGATTTCCCAAACTTTTTATAAACATTTTTAGACATTATTAATTGAAAACGGCATACATCCCCGCTAGGTATGGGGATGGAAGTTTTTTCCTTTGTAGCTGACACTATTTGCTGTCATATCCACTTCTAACACTTTAGGTATCGAGCATAGTTTGATTCCCCAAACTTTTTATCCACATTCTTAAGCATTTTGGATTGAAAACGATAGATATCCCTGGTAGGTATGGGGATGGAAGTTTTTTCCTTTGTAGCTGACACTATTTGCTGTCATATCCACTTCTAACACTTTAGGTATCGAGCATGGTTTGATTCCCCAAACTTTTTATCCACATTCTGAAGCATTTTGGATTGAAAACGATAGATATCCCTGGTAGGTATGGGGATGGAAGATTTTTCCTGTGTTTCTGACACTATTTGCTGTCATATCAACTTCTAACATGTTAGGTATCGAGCATAGTTTGATTTCCCAAACTTTTTATCCACACTTTCAAGCATTTTGGATTGAAAACGACAGACATCCCCGCTAGGTATGGGGATGGAAGTTTTTTCCTGTGTATCTGACACTATTTGCTGTCATCTCCACTTCTAACATTTTAGGTATCGAGCATAGTTTGATTTCCCAAACTTTTTATCCTCATTCTTGGGCACTTTGGATTGAAAAAGGTAGACATCCCCGCTAGGTATGGGGATGGAAGTATTTTCCCGAGTAACTGTCACTATGAGCTGCGATATCCACTTTTAAAATCATAGGTATCGAGCTTAGTTTGATTTTCCAAACTTTTTATCCACATTCTTGGGCACTTTGGATTGAAAAAGATAGACATCCCCGCTAGGTTTGGGGATGGAAGTTTTTTCCTGAGTAACTGACACTATTTGCTCTCATATCAACTTCTAACATGTTAGGTATTGAGCATAGTTTGATTTCCCAAACTCTTTATCCACATTCTTGGGCATTTTGGATTGAAAACGATAGACATCCCCGCTAGGTATGGGGATGGAAGTATTTTCCTGAGTAACTGACACTATTTGCTGCGATATCCACTTTAAAAGTTATAGGTATCGAGCATAGTTTGATTTCCCAAACTTTTTATACACATTTTTAGACATTTTGAATTGAAAACGGCAGACATCCCCGCTAGGTAAGGGGATCGAAGTTGTTTCCTTCTAGCTGACACTATTTGCTGTCATATCCACTTCTAACACTTTAGGTATCGAGCATAGTTTGATTCCGCAAACTTTTTATCCACATTCTTAAGCATTTTGGATTGAAAACGATAGATATCCCTGGTAGGTATGGGGATGGAAGTTTTTTCCTGAGTAACTGACACTATTTGCTGTCATATCCACTTCTAACACTTTAGGTATCGAGCATGGTTTGATTCCCCAAACTTTTTATCCACATTCTTAAGCATTTTGGATTGAAAACGATAGATATCCCTGGTAGGTATGGGGATGGAAGATTTTTCCTGTGTTTCTGACACTATTTGCTGTCATATCCACTTCTAACATTTTAGGTATCGAGCATAGTTTGATTTCCCAAACTTTTTATCCACACTTTTAGACATTTTGAATTGAAAGCGACAGACATCCCCGCTAGGTATGGGGATGGAAGTTTTTTCCTGTGTATCTGACACTATTTGCTGTCATATCCACTTCTAACATTTTAGGTATCGAGCATAGTTTGATTTCACAAACTTTTTATCCTCATTCTTGGGCACTTTGGATTGAAAAAGATAGACATCCCCGCTAGGTATGGGGATGGAAGTTTTTTCCCGAGTAACTGTCACTATGAGCTGCGATATCCACTTTTAAAATCATAGGTATCGAGCTTAGTTTGATTTTCCAAACTTTTTATCCACATTCTTGGGCACTTTGGATTGAAAAAGATTGACATCCCCGCTAGGTTTGGGCATGGACGTTTTTTCTGAGTAACTCACACTATTTGCTCTCATATCAACTTCTAACATGTTAGGTATTGAGCATAGTTTGATTTCCCAAACTCTTTATCTACATTCTTGGGCATTTTGGATTGAAAAAGGTAGACATCCCCGCTAGGTATGGGGATGGAAGTTTTTTCCTGTGTAACTGACAGTATTTGCTGCGATATCCACTTTAAAAGTTTTAGGTATCGAGCTTAGTTTGTTTTTCCAAACTTTTTATCCACATTCGTGGGGATTTTGGATTGAAAACGATAGATATCCCCGGTAGGTATGGGGATGAAAGTTTTTTCTTGTGTACCTGACACTATTTGCTGTCATGTCCACTTCTAACATTTTAGGTATCGTGCATAGTTTGATTTCCCAAACTTTTTATCCACATTTTTAGACATTTTGAATTGAAAGCGACAGACATCCCCGCTAGGTATGGGGATGTAAGTTTTTTCCTGTGTATCTGACACTATTTGCTGTCATATCCACTTCTAACATTTTAGGTATCGAGCATAGTTTGATTTCCCAAACTTTTTATCCTTATTCTTGGGCACTTTGGATTGAACAAGAGGGACCTCCCCGCGAGGTTTGGGGATGGACGGTTTTTCCTGAGTAACTGACACTATGTGCTGCGATATCCACTTTAAAAGTTTTAGGTATCGAGCATAGTTTGATTTCCCAAACTTTTTATACACATTCTTGGGCACTTTGGATTGAAAACGATAGACATCCCCGGTATGTATGAGGATGGAAGTTTTTTCCTGTGTATCTGACACTATTTGCTGTCATATCCACTTCTAACATTTTAGGTATCGAGCTTAGTTTGATTTCCAAAACTTTTTATACACATTTTTAGACATTTTGAATGGAAAACGGCACACATCCCCGCTAGGTATGGGGATGGAAGTTTTTTCCTTTGTAGCTGACACTATTTTCTGTCATATCCACTTCTAGCACTTTAGCTATCGAGCATAGTTTGATTCCCCAAACTTTTTATCCACATTCTTAAGCATTTTGGATTGAAATCGATAGATATCCCTGGTAGGTATGGGGATGGAAGTTTTTTCCTGTGTTTCTGACACTATTTGCTCTCATATCAACTTCTAACATGTTAGGTATTGAGCATAGTTTGATTTCCCAAACTCTTTATCCACATTCTTGGGCACCTTGGATTGAATATGACAGACATAACCGCTAGGTATGGGGATGGAGGTTTTTTCCGAGTATCTTACACTATTTGCTGCGAAATCCACTTTTAAAATTTTAGGTATCGAGCATAGTTTGATTTAACAAGCTTTTTTCCACATTTTTAGACATTTTGAATTGAAAGCGACAGACATCCACTCTAGTTATGGGGATGGAACTTTTTTCCTGTGTATCTGAAACTATTTGCTGTCATATCTACTTCTAACACTTTAGGTATCGAGCATAGTTTGATTTCCCAAACTTTTTATCCACATTCTTGGGCACTTTGGATTGCAAAAGATAGATATCCCCGGTATGTATGGGCTTGGAAGTTTTTTTCTGTGTTTCTGACACTACTTGCTCTCATATCAACTTCTAACATGTTAGGTATTGAGCATACTTTGATTTCCCAAACTCTTTATCCACATTCTTGGGCACTTTGGATTGAAAAAGATAGACATCTCCGCTAGGTTTGGGGATGGACGGTTTTTCCCGAGTAACTGACACTATTAGCTGCGATATCCACTTTAAAAGATTTAGGTATCAAGCATAGTTTGATTTTACAACCTTTTTATCCACATTTTTAGACATTTTGGATTGAAAACGATGGATATCCCCGGTAGGTATGGGGATGGAATTTTTTTCCTGTTTATCTGACACTATTTGCTGTCATATCTACTTCTAACATTTTAGGTATCGAGCATAGTTTGATTTCCCAAATTTTTATCCACATTCTTCAGCATTTTGTATTGAAAACGATAGATACCCCGGTAGTTATGGGGTTGGAAGTTTTTTCCTGTGTATCTGACACTATTTGCTGTCATATCCACTTCTAACGTTTTTTTTATAGAGCATAGTTTGATTTCCCAAACTTTTTATCCACATTCTTGGGCACTTTGGATTGAAAACGATAGACATTCCCGGTAGGTATGGGGATGGAAGTTTTTTCCTGAGTAACTGACACTATTTGCTGCGATATCCACTTTTACAATTTTAGGTATCGAGCATAGTTTGATTATACAAATAATTCATTTAAATTTTGGCTCATTTGGGCTTGAAAACGACAGACATCCACTCTAGGTATGGGGATGGAACTTTTTTTCCTGTGTATCTGACACTATTTGCTGTCATATCTACTTCTAACATTTTAGGTATCGATCATAGTTTGATTTCCCAAACTTTTTATCCACATTATTATACACTTTGGATTGAAAAAGATAGACATCCCCGGTAGGTTTTTCCTGAGTAACTGACACTATTTGCTGCGATATCCACTTTAAAAGTTTTAGGTATCGAGCATAGTTTGATTTTACAACCTTTTTATCCACATTTTTAGACATTTTGAATTGAAAGCGACAGACATCCCCGCTAGGTATGGGGATGGAAGTTTTTTCCTGTGTATCTGACACTATTTGCTGTCATATCCACTTCTAACATTTTAGGTATCGAGCATAGTTTGATTTCCCAAACATTTTATCCACATTCTTAAGCATTTTGGATTGAAAACGATAGATATCCCCGGTAGGTATGGGGATGGAAGTTTTTTCCCGAGTAACTGACACTATTAGCTATGATATCCACTTTTAAAATTTTAGGTATCGAGCATAGTTTGATTTTACAAATTTCTTATTTCAATTTTGGCTCATTTGGGCCTGAAATCGACAGACATCCACTCTAGTTATGGGGATGGAACTTTTTTCCTGTGTATCTGACACTATTTGCTGCGATATCCACTTTAAAAGTTTTAGGTATCGAGCTTAGTTTGATTTTCCAAACTTTTTATCCACATTCTTGGGCATTTTGGATTGAAAACAATAGATATCCCCGGTAGGTATGGGGATGGAAGTTTTTTCCTGTGTATCTGACACTATTTGCTGTCATATCCACTTTTAAAATTTTAGGTATCGAGCATAGTTTGATTTCCCAAACTTTTTATCAACATTTTATACACTTTGGATTGAAAAAGATAGACATCCCCGGTAGGTTTTTCCTGAGTAACTGACACTATTTTCTGCGATATCCACTTTAAAAGATTTAGGTATCGAGCATAGTTTGATTTTACAACCTTTTTATCCACATTTTTAGACATTTTGGATTGAAAACAATAGATATCCCCGGTAGGTATGGGGATGGAATTTTTTTCCTGTGTATCTGACACTATTTGCTGTCATATCCACTTCTAACATTTTAGGTATCGAGCATAGTTTGATTTCCCAAACGTTTTATCCACATTTTTAGACACTTTGGATTAGAAACTACAGACATCCCCTCTAGGTATGGAGATGAAAGTTTTTTCCCGTGAAACTGACACTATTTGCTGCCATATCGACTTCTAAGATTTTAGGTATCGCGCATACTTTGATTTCCCAAGCAATTTTTTAAATTTTTGGGCATTTTGGAAAGAAGACGACAAACATCCATGCTAGGAATGGGGATGAAAGACCTTTCCCGCGTATTTGACACAATTAGCTTCAATATCCACTTTTCAAATTTTAGGTATGGAGCATAGTTTGATTTTACCAATTTTTTATTTAAATTTTGGCTCATTTGGGCTTGAAAACGAAAGACATTCCATCTAGGTATGGGGTTGGAAGTTTTTTCCTGTGTATCTGACACTATTTGCTGTCATATCCACTTCTAACGTTTTTTTTATCGAGCATAGTTTGATTTCCCAAACTTTTTATCCACATTTTTAGACACTTTGGATTGAAAACGACAGATATCTCCGCTAGGTATGGGGATGGAAGTTTTTTCCAGAGTAACTGACCCTATTTGCTGCGATATCCACATTTAAAATTTTAGGTATGGAGCATAGTTTGATTTTACAAATTTCTTATTTAAATTTTGGCTCATTTGGGTTTGAAAACGACAGACATCCACTCTAGGTATGGGGATGGAACTTTTTTCCTGTGTATCTGACACTATTTGCTGTCATATCCACTTCTAACATTTTAGGTATCGAGCATAGTTTGATTTTCCAAACTTTTTATCCACATTCTTGGGGATTTTGGATTGAAAACGATAGATATCCCCGGTAGATTTGGGGATGGACTGTATTTCCTGAGTAACTGACACTATTTGCTCTCACATCAACTTCTAACATGTTAGGTATTGAGCATAGTTTGATTTCCCAATCTCTTTATCCACATTCTTGGGCATTGTGGATTGAAAACGATAGACATCCCCGGTATGTATGAGGATGGAAGATTTTTCCTGTGTAACTGACACTATTTGCTCTCATATCAACTTCTAACATATTAGGTATCGAGCATAGTTTGATTTCCCAAACTTTTGATCCCCATTCTTGGGCACTGTGGATTGAAAACGATAGAAATCCCGGTATGTATTGGGATTGGAGTTTTTTTTCTGTTTATCTGACACTACTGGCTGTCATATCTACTTCTAACATTCTACGTATCGAGCATAGATTGATGTCCCAAACTTTTTATACACATTTTTAGACATTTTGAATTGAAAACGGCAGACATCCCCGCTAGGTAAGGGGATCGAAGTTTTTTCCTTTGTAGCTGACACTATTTGCTGTCATATCCACTTCTAACACTTTAGGTATCGAGCATAGTTTGATTCCGCAAACTTTTTATCCACATTCTTAAGCATTTTGGATTGAAAACGATAGATATCCCTGGTAGGTATGGGGATGGAAGTTTTTTCCTTTGTAGCTGACACTATTTGCTGTCATATCCACTTCTAACACTTTAGGTATCGAGCATGGTTTGATTCCCCAAACTTTTTATCCACAAACTTAATCATTTTGGATTTAAAACGATAGATATCCCTGGTAGGTATGGGGATGGAAGTTTTTTCCTGTGTATCTGACACTATTTGCTGTCATATCCACTTCTAACATTTTAGGTATCGAGCATAGTTTGATTTCCCAAACTTTTTATCCACACTTTTAGACATTTTGAATTGAAAGCGACAGACATCCCCGCTAGGTATGGGGATGGAAGTTTTTTCCTGTGTATCTGACACTATTTGCTGTCATATACACTTCTAACATTTTAGGTAACGAGCATAGTTTGATTTCCCAAACATTTTATCCTCATTCTTGGGCACTTTGGATTGAAAAAGGTAGACATCCCCGCTAGGTATGGGGATGGAAGTTTTTTCCCGAGTAACTGTCACTATGAGCTGCGTTATCCACTTTTAAAATCATTTGTATCGAGCTTAGTTTGATTTTCCAAACTTTTTATCCACATTCTTGGGCACTTTGGATTGAAAAAGATAGACATCCCCGCTAGGTTTGGGGATGGACGTTTTTTCCTGAGTAACTGACACTATTTGCTCTCATATCAACTTCTAACATGTTAGGTATTGAGCATAGTTTGATTTCCCAAACTCTTTATCCACATTCTTGGGCATTTTGGATTGAAAACGATAGACATCCCCGCTAGGTATGGGGATGGAAGTTTTTTCCTGTGTAACTGACAGTATTTGCTGCGATATCCACTTTAAAAGTTTTAGGTATCGAGCTTAGTTTGTTTTTCCAAACTTTTTATCCACATTCTTGGGCATTTTGGATTGAAAACGATAGACATCCCCGGTATGTATGAGGATGGAAGTTTTTTCCTGTGTATCTGACACTATTTGCTGTCATATCCACTTCTAACATTTTACGTATCGCGCATAGATTGATTTCCCAAACTTTTTATACACATTTTTAGACAGTTTGAATGGAAAACGGCAAACATCCCCGCTAGGTATGGTGATGGAAGTTTTTTCCTTTGTAGCTGACACTATTTGCTGTCATATCCACTTCTAACACTTTAGGTATCGAGCATAGTTTGATTCCCCAAACTTTTTATCCACATTCTTAAGCATTTTGGATTGAAATCGATAGATATCCCTGGTAGGTATGGGGATGCAAGTTTTTTCCTGTGTTTCTGACACTATTTGCTCTCATATCAACTTCTAACATGTTAGGTATTGAGCATAGTTTGATTTCCCAAAAAGTTTATCCACATTCTTGGGCACTTTAGATTGAAAAAGATAGACATCTCAGCTAGGTTTGGGGATGGACGGTTTTTCCCGAGTAACTGACACTATTTGCTGCGATATCCACTTTAAAAGTTTTAGGTATTGAGCATAGTTTGATTTTATAACCTTTTTATCCACATTTTTAGATATTTTGGATCGAAAGCGACAGACATCCCCGCTAGGTATGGGGATGAAAGTATTTTCCTGAGTAACTGTCACTATGAGCTGCGATATCCACTCTTAAAATCATAGATATCGAGCTGAGTTTGATTTTCCAATCTTTTTATCCACATTCTTGGGCACTTTCGATTGAAAACGATAGATATCCCCGGTACGTATGGGGATGGAAGTTTTTTTCTGTGTATCTGACACTACTTGCTGTCATATCTAATTTTAACATTCTAGTTATCGAGCATAGTTTGATTTCCCAAACTTTTTATACACATTTTTAGACATTTTGATTTGAAAACGTTAGACATGCCCGCTAGGTGTGGGGATGGAAGTTTTTTCCTGTGAAATTGACACTATTTGCTGTCATAACCACTTCTAACATTTTAGGTATCGAGCATAGTTTGATTTCCCAAACGTTTTATCCACGTTTTTAGGCATTTTGAATTGAAAACGACAGACATCCCCGCTAGGTGTGGGGATGGAAGTTTTTTCCTGTGAAATTGACACTATTTGCTGTCATAACCACTTCTAACATTTTAGGTATCGAGCATAGGTTGATTTCCCAAACTTTTTATCCACATTCTTGGGCACTTTGGATTGAAAAAGATAGACATCACCGCTAGGTTTGGGGATGGACGGTTTTTCCTGAGTAACTGACACTATTTGCTGTCATAACCACTTCTAACATTTTAGGTATCGAGCATAGTTTGATTTCCCAAACTTTTTATCCACACTTTTAGACATTTTGAATTGAAAGCGACAGACATCCCCGCTAGGTATGGGGATGGAAGTTTTTTCCTGTGTATCTGACACTATTTGCTGTCATATCTACTTCTAACATTTTAGGTATCGAGCATAGTTTGATTTCCCAAACGTTTTATCCACGTTTTTAGATATTTTGAATTGAAAACGACAGACATCCCCGCTAGGTATGGGGATGGAAGTTTTTTCCTGTATTTCTGACACTATTTGCTCTCATATCAACTTCTAACATGTTAGGTATTGAGCATAGTTTGATTTTCCAAACTTTTTATCCACATTCTTGGGCATTTTGGATTGAAAACGATAGACATCCCCGGTATGTATGAGGATGGAAGATTTTTCCTGTGTAACTGACACTATTTGCTCTCATATCAACTTCTAACATGTTAGGTATCGAGCATAGTTTATTTCCCAAACTTTTTATCCACATTTTTAAGCATTTTGGACTGAAAACGATAGATATCCCCGGTACGTATGGGGATGGAAGTTTTTTTTCGTGTATCTGACAATACTTGCTGTCATATCTAATTTTAACATTCTAGGTATCGAGCATAGTTTGATTTCCCAAACTTTTTATACACATTTTTAGACATTTTGAATTGAAAACGGCAGACATCCCCGCTAGGTAAGGGGATCGAAGTTTTTTCCTTTGTAGCTGACACTATTTGCTGTCATATCCACTTCTAACACTTTAGGTATCGAGCATGGTTTGATTCCCCAAACTTTTTATCCACATTCTTAAGCATTTTGGATTGAAAACGATAGATATCCCTGGTAGGTATGGGGATGGAAGTTTTTTCCTGAGTAACTGACACTATTTGCTGTCATATCCTCTTCTAACACTTTAGGTATCGAGCATGGTTTGATTCAGCAAACTTTTTATCCTCATTCTTAAGCATTTTGGATTGAAAACGATAGATATCTATGGTAGGTATGGGGATGGAATTTTTTTCCTGTGTTTCTGACACTATTTGCTCTCATATCAACTTCTAACATGTTAGGTATTGAGCATAGTTTGATTTCCCAAACTTTTTATCCTCATTCTTGGTCACTTTGGATTGAAAAAGATAGACATCCCCGCTAGGTATGGGGATGGAAGTATTTTCCCGAGTATCTGTCACTATGAGCTGCGATATCCACTTTTAAAATCATAGGTATCGAGCTTAGTTTGATTTTCCAAACTTTTTATCCACATTCTTGAGCACTTTGGATTGAAAAAGATAGACATCCCCGCTAGGTTTGGGGATGGACGTTTTTTCCTGAGTAACTGACACTATTTGCTCTCATATCAACTTCTAACATGTTAGGTATTGAGCATAGTTTGATTTCCCAAACACTTTATCCACATTTTTGGGGATTTTGGATTGAAAAAGGTAGACATCCCCGCTAGGTATGGGGATGGAAGTTTTTTCCTGTGTAACTGACAGTATTTGCTGCGATATCCACTTTAAAAGTTTTAGGTATCGAGCTTAGTTTGTTTTTCCAAACTTTTTATCCACATTCTTGGGCATTTTGGATTGAAAACGATAGACATCCCCGGTATGTATGAGGATGGAAGTTTTTTCCTGTGTATCTGACACTATTTGCTGTCATATCCACTTCTAACATTTTAGGTATCGAGCATAGATTGATTTCCCAAACTTTTTATACACATTTTTAGACATTTTGAATTGAAAGCGACAGACATCCCCGCTAGGTATGGGGATGGAAGTTTTTTCCTGTGTATCTGACACTATTTGCTGTCATATCCACTTCTAACATTTTAGGTATCGAGCATAGTTTGATTTCCCAAACTTTTTATCCTCATTCTTGGGCACTTTGGATTGAAAAAGGTAGACATCCCCGGTATGTATGGGGATGGAAGTTTTTTCCTGTGTATCTGACACTATTTGCTCTCATATCAACTTCTAACATGTTAGGTATTGAGCATAGTTTGATTTCCCAAACACTTTATCCACATTCTTGGGGATTTTGGATTGAAAACGATAGATATCCCCGGTAGGTATGAGGATGGAAGATTTTTCCTGTGTGACTGACACTATTTGCTTCGATATTCACTTTAAAATTTTTATGTATCCAGCATAGTATGATTTCCAAAACTTTTTATCCACATTCTTGGGCATTTTGTATTGAAAACGATAGATACCCCGGTAGTTATGGGGATGGACTGTATTTCCTGAGTAACTGACACTATTTGCTCTCACATCAACTTCTAACATTTTAGGTATCGAGCATAGTTTGATTTCCCAAACTTTTTATCCACATTCTTGGGCACTTTGGATTGAAAACGATAGACATCCCCGGTATGTATGAGGATGGAAGATTTTTCCTGTGTAACTGACACTATTTGCTCTCATATCAACTTCTAACATGTTAGGTATCGAGCATAGTTTATTTCCCAAACTTTTTATCCACATTCTTAAGCATTTTGGATTGAAAACGATAGGCATCCCCGGTACGTATGGGGATGGAAGTTTTTTTTCGTGTATCTGACACTACTTGCTGTCATAGCTACTTCTAACATTCAAGGTATCGAGCATAGATTGATTTCCCAAACTTTTTATACACATTTTTAGACATTTTGAATTGAAAACGGCAGACATCCCCGCTAGGTAAGGGGATCGAAGTTTTTTCCTTTGTAGCTGACACTATTTGCTGTCATATCCACTTCTAACACTTTAGGTATCGAGCATAGTTTGATTCCGCAAACTTTTTATCCACATTCTTAAGCATTTTGGATTGAAAACGATAGATATCCCTGGTAGGTATGGGGATGGAAGTTTTTTCCTTTGTAGCTGACACTATTTGCTGTCATATCCACTTCTAACACTTTAGGTATCGAGCATGGTTTGATTCCCCAAACTTTTTATCCACATTCTTAAGCATTTTGGATTGAAAACGATAGATATCCCTGGTAGGTATGGGGATGGAAGATTTTTCCTGTGTTTCTGACACTATTTGCTGTCATATCCACTTCTAACATTTTAGGTATCGAGCATAGTTTGATTTCCCAAACTTTTTATACACATTTTTAGACATTTTGAATTGAAAGCGACAGACATCCCCGCTAGGTATGGGGATGGAAGTTTTTTCCTGTGTATCTGACACTATTTGCTGTCATATCCACTTCTAACATTTTAGGTATCGAGCATAGTTTGATTTCCCAAACTTTTTATCCTCATTCTTGGGCACTTTGGATTGAAAAAGCTAGACATCCCCGCTAGGTATGGGGATGGAAGTATTTTCCCGAGTAACTGTCACTATGAGCTGCGATATCCACTTTTAAAATCATAGGTATCGAGCTTAGTTTGATTTTCCAAACTTTTTATCCACATTTTTAGAGACTTTGGATTGAAAACGATAGACATCCCCGGTATGTATGAGGATGGAAGATTTTTCCTGTGTAACTGACACTATTTGCTGCGATATCCACTTTAAAAGTTTTAGGTATCGAGCTTAGTTTGTTTTTCCAAACTTTTTATCCACATTCTTGGGCATTTTGGATTGAAAACGATAGACATCCCCGGTATGTATGAGGATGGAAGTTTTTTCCTGTGTATCTGACACTATTTGCTGTCATATCCACTTCTAACATTTTAGGTATCGAGCATAGTTTGATTTCCCAAACTTTTTATCCACATTCTTGGGCATTTTGGATTGAAAACGATAGACATCCCCGGTATGTATGAGGATGGAAGATTTTTCCTGAGTAACTGACACTATTTGCCGCAATATCCGCTTTAAAAGTTTTAGGTATCGAGCTTAGTTTGTTTTTCCAAACTTTTTATCCACATTCTTGGGCATTTTGGATTGAAAACGATAGACATCCCCGGTATGTATGAGGATGGAAGTTTTTTCCTGTGTATCTGACACTATTTGCTGTCATATCCACTTCTAACATTTTACGTATCGCGCATAGATTGATTTCCCAAACTTTTTATACACATTTTTAGACATTTTGAATTGAAAACGGCATACATCCCCGCTAGGTATGGGGATGGAAGTTTTTTCCTTTGTATCTGACACTATTTGCTGTCATATCCACTTCTAACACTTTAGCTATCGAGCATAGTTTGATTCCCCTAACTTTTTATCCACATTCTTAAGCATTTTGGATTGAAATCGATAGATATCTCCGCTAGGTATGGGGATGGAAGTTTTTTCCTGTGTTTCTGACACTATTTGCTCTCATATCAACTTCTAACATGTTAGGTATCGAGCATAGTTTGATTTTCCAAACTTTTTATCCACATTCTTGGGCATTTTGGATTGAAAACGATAGACATCCCCGGTATGTATGAGGATGGAAGTTTTTTCCTGTGTATCTGACACTATTTGCTGTCATATCCACTTCTAACATTTTAGGTATCGAGCATAGATTGATTTCCCAAACTTTTTATCCACACTTTTAGACATTTTGAATTGAAAGCGACAGACATCCCCGCTAGGTATGGGGATGGAAGTTTTTTCCTGTGTATCTGACACTATTTGCTGTCATATCCACTTCTAACATTTTAGGTATCGAGCATAGTTTGATTTCCCAAACTTTTTATCCTCATTCTTGGGCACTTTGGATTGAAAAAGGTAGACATCCCCGGTATGTATGGGGATGGAAGTATTTTCCCGAGTAACTGTCACTATGAGCTGCGATATCCACTTTTAAAATCATAGGTATGTATCTTAGTTTGATTTTCCAAACTTTTTATCCACATTCTTGGGCACTTTGGATTGAAAAAGATAGACATCCCCGCTAGGTTTGGGGATGGACGTTTTTTCTGAGTAACTGACACTATTTGCTCTCATATCAACTTCTAACATGTTAGGTATTGAGCATAGTTTGATTTCCCAAACTCTTTGTCCACATTCTTGGGCATTTTGGATTGAAAGCGACAGACATCCCCGCTAGGTATGGGGATGGAAGTTTTTTCCTGTGTAACTGACAGTATTTGCTGCGATATCCACTTTAAAAGTTTTAGGTATCGAGCTTAGTTTGTTTTTCCAAACTTTTTATCCACATTCTTGGGCATTTTGGATTGAAAACGATAGACATCCCCGGTATGTATGAGGATGGAAGTTTTTTCCTGTGTATCTGACACTATTTGCTGTCATATCCACTTCTAACACTTTAGGTATCGAGCATCGTTTGATTTCCCAAACTCTTTATCCACATTCTTGGGCATTTTGGATTGAAAACGATAGACATCCCCGGTATGTATGAGGATGGAAGATTTTTCCTGAGTAACTGACACTATTTGCCGCGATATCCACTTTAAAAGGTTTAGGTATCGCGCATAGTTTGATTTCCCAAACTTTTTATACACATTCTTGGGCATTTTGGATTGAAAACGATAGACATCCCCGCTAGGTATGGGGATGGAAGTTTTTTCCTGTGTATCTGACACTATTTGCTGTCATATCCACTTCTAACATTTTACGTATCGCGCATAGATTGATTTCCCAAACTTTTTATACACATTTTTAGACATTTTGAATTGAAAACGGCATACATCCCCGCTAGGTATGGGGATGGAAGTTTTTTCCTTTGTATCTGACACTATTTGCTGTCATATCCACTTCTAACACTTTAGCTATCGAGCATAGTTTGATTCCCCTAACTTTTTATCCACATTCTTAAGCATTTTGGATTGAAAACGATAGATATCCCTGGTAGGTATGGGGATGGAAGTTTTTTCCTGTGTTTCTGACACTATTTGCTGTCATATCAACTTCTAACATGTTAGGTATCGAGCATAGTTTGATTTTCCAAACTTTTTATCCACATTCTTGGGCATTTTGGATTGAAAACGATAGACATCCCCGGTATGTATGAGGATGGAAGTTTTTTCCTGTGTATCTGACACTATTTGCTGTCATATCCACTTCTAACATTTTAGGTATCGAGCATAGTTTGATTTCCCAAACTTTTTATACACATTTTTAGACATTTTGAATTGAAAACGGCAGACATCCCCGCTAGGTATGGGGATGGAAGTTTTTTCCTGTTTATCTGACACTATTTGCTGTCATATCCACTTCTAACATTTTAGGTATCGAGCATAGTTTGATTTCCCAAACTTTTTATCCTCATTCTTGGGCACTTTGGATTGCAAAAGATAGATATCCCCGGTATGTATCGGGATGGAAGTTTTTTTCTGTGTTTCTGACACTATTTGCTCTCATATCAACTTCTAACATTTTAGGTATCGAGCATAGTTTGATTTCCCAAACTTTTTATCCTCATTCTTGGGCACTTTGGATTGAAAAAGATAGACATCCCCTCTAGGTTTGGGGATGGACGTTTTTTCCTGAGTAACTGACACTATTTGCTGCGATATCCACTTTAAAAGATTTAGGTATCGAGCATAGTTTGAGTTTACAACCTTTTTATCCACATTTTTAGACATTTTGGATTAAAAACGATAGATTCCCCGCCAGTTATGGGGATGGAAGTTCTTTCCTGTGTATCTGACACTATTTGCTGTCATATCTACTTCTAACATTTTAGGTATCGAGCATAGTTTGATTTCCCAAACTTTTTATCCACATTCTTCTGCATTTTGTATTGAAAACGATAGATACCCCGGTAGTTATGGGGTTGGAAGTTTTTTCCTGTGTATCTGACACTATTTGCTGTCATATCCACTTCTAACGTTTTTTTTATAGAGCATAGTTTGATTTCCCAAACTTTTTATCCACATTCTTGGGCATTTTGGATTGAAAAAGATAGACATCCCCGGTAGGTATGGGGATGGAAGTTTTTTCCTGAGTAACTGACAATATTTGCTGCGATATCCACTTTTAAAATTTTAAGTATCGAGCATAGTTTGATTTTACAAATTTTTTATTTAAATTTTGGCTCATTTGGGCTTGAAAACGACAGACATCCACTCTAGGTATGGGGATGGAACTTTTTTCCTGTGTATCTGACACTATTTGCTGTCATATCTACTTCTAACATTTTAGGTATCGAGCATAGTTTGATTTCCCAAACTTTTTATCCACATTCTTCAGCATTTTGTAATGAAAACGATAGATACCCCGGTAGTTATGGGGTTGGAAGTTTTTTCTTGTGTATCTGACACTATTTGCTGTCATATCCACTTCTAACATATTAGGTATCGAGCATAGTTTGATTTCCCAAACTTTTTATCCACATTTTTAGACACTTTGGATTGAAAAAGATAGACATCCCCGGTAGGTTTTTCCTGAGTAACTGACACTATTTGCAGCGATATCCACTTTAAAAGTTTTAGGTATCGAGCATAGTTTGATTTTACAACCTTTTTATACACATTTTTAGACATTTTGAATTGAAAGCGACAGACATCCCCGCTAGGTATGGGGATGGAAGTTTTTTCCTGTGTATCTGACACTATTTGCTGTCATATCCACTTCTAACATTTTAGGTATCGAGCATAGTTTGATTTCCCAAACATTTTATCCACTTTCTTAAGCATTTTGGATTGAAAACGAAAGACATCCCCGGTAGGTATGGGGATGGAAGTTTTTTCCCGAGTAACTGACACTATTAGCTATGATATCCACTTTTAAAATTTTAGGTATCGAGCATAGTTTGATTTTACAAATTTCTTATTTCAATTTTGGCTCATTTGGGCCTGAAATCGACAGACATCCACTCTAGTTATGGGGATGGAACTTTTTTCCTGTGTATCTGACACTATTTGCTGCGATATCCACTTTAAAAGTTTTAGGTATCGAGCTTAGTTTGATTTTCCAAACTTTTTATCCACATTCTTGGGCATTTTGGATTGAAAGCGACAGACATCCCCGCTTGGTTTGGGGATGGTAGTTTTTTCCTTTGTATCTGACACTATTTGCTGTCATATCCACTTCTAACATTTTAGGTATCGAGCATAGTTTGATTTCCCAAACTTTTTATCCACATTTTATACACTTTGGATTGAAAAAGATAGACATCCCCGGTAGTTTTTTCCTGAGTAACTGACACTATTTGCTGCGATGTCCACTTTAAAAAATTTAGGTATCGAGCATAGTTTGATTTTACAACCTTTTTATCCACATTTTTATACATTTTGGATTGAAAACGATAGATATCCCCGGTAGGTATGGGGATGGAACTTTTTTCCTGTGTATCTGACACTATTTGCTGTCATATCCACTTCTAACATTTTAGGTATCGAGCATAGTTTGATTTCCCAAACGTTTTATCCACATTTTTAGACACTTTGGATTAAAAACTGCAGACATCCCCTCTAGGTATGGAGATGAAAGTTTTTTCCCGTGAAACTGACACTATTTGCTGCCATATCGACTTCTAAGATTTTAGGTATCGCGCATACTTTGATTTCCCAAGCAATTTTTTAAATTTTTGGGCATTTTGGAAAGAAGACGACAAACATCCATGCTAGGAATGGGGATGAAAGACCTTTCCCGCGTATTTGACACAATTAGCTTCAATATCCACTTTACAAGTTTTAGGTATGGAGCATAGTTTGATTTTACAAATTTCTTATTTAAATTTTGGCTCATTTGGGTTTGAAAACGAAAGACATACAATGTAGGTATGGGGATGGAACTTTTTTCCTGTGTATCTGACACTATTTGCTGTCACATCCACTTCTAACGTTTTTTTTATCGAGCATAGTTTGATTTCCCAAACTTTTTATCCACATTCTTGGGCACTTTGGATTGAAAACGACAGATATCTCCGCTAGGTATGGGGATGGAAGTTTTTTCCAGAGTAACTGACCCTATTTGCTGTCATATCCACTTCTAACATTTTGGGTATCGAGCATAGTTTGAATTTACAAATTTCTTATTTAAATTTTGGCTTATTTGGGCTTGAAAACGACAGACATCCACTCTAGGTATGGGGATGGAACTTTTTCCTGTGTATCTGACACTATTTGCTGTCATATCCACTTCTAACATTTTGGGTATCGATCATAGTTTGATTTTCCAAACTTTTTATCCACATTCTTCAGCATTTTGGATAGAAACCAATAGATATCCCCGGTAGATTTGGGGATGGACTGTATTTCCTGAGTAGCTGACACTATTTGCTCTGATATCAACTTCTAACATGTTAGGTATTGAGCATAGTTTGATTTTCCAAACTTTTTATCCACATTCTTGGGCATTTTGGATTGAAAACGATAGACATCCCCGGTATGTATGAGGATGGAAGATTTTTCCTGTGTAACTGACACTATTTGCTCTCATATCAACTTCTAACATGTTAGGTATCGAGCATAGTTTATTTCCCAAACTTTTTATCCACATTTTTAAGCATTTTGTATTGAAAACGATAGATACCCCGGTATGTATGGGGATGGAAGTTTTTTCTGTGTATCTGACACTACTTGCTGTCATAACTACTTCTAACATTCAAGGTATCGAGCATAGATTGATTTCCCAAACTTTTTATACACATTTTTAGACATTTTGAATTGAAAACGGCAGACATCCCCGCTAGGTAAGGGGATCGAAGTTTTTTCCTTTGTAGCTGACACTATTTGCTGTCATATCCACTTCTAACACTTTAGGTATCGAGCATAGTTTGATTCCGCAAACTTTTTATCCACATTCTTAAGCATTTTGGATTGAAAACGATAGATATCCCTGGTAGGTATGGGGATGGAAGTTTTTTCCTGTGTATCTGACACTATTTGCTGTCATATCCACTTCTAACACTTTAGGTATCGAGCATGGTTTGATTCCCCAAACTTTTTATCCACATTCTTAAGCATTTTGGATTGAAAACGATAGATATCCCTGGTAGGTATGGGGATGGAAGATTTTTCCTGTGTTTCTGACACTATTTGCTGTCATATCCACTTCTAACATTTTAGGTATCGAGCATAGTTTGATTTCCCAAACTTTTTATCCACACTTTTAGACATTTTGAATTGAAAGCGACAGACATCCCCGCTAGGTATGGGGATGGAAGTTTTTTCCTGTGTATCTGACACTATTTGCTGTCATATCCACTTCTAACATTTTAGGTATCGAGCTTAGTTTGATTTTCCAAACTTTTTATCCACATTCTTGGGCACTTTGGATTGAAAAAGATAGACATCCCCGCTAGGTTTGGGGATGGACGGTTTTTCCTGAGTAACTGACACTATTTGCTCTCATATCAACTTCTAACATGTTAGGTATTGAGCATAGTTTGATTTCCCAAACTCTTTGTCCACATTCTTGGGCACTTTGGATTGAAAGCGACAGACATCCCCGCTAGGTATGGGGATGGAAGTTTTTTCCTGTGTAACTGACAGTATTTGCTGCGATATCCACTTTAAAAGTTTTAGGTATCGAGCTTAGTTTGTTTTTCCAAACTTTTTATCCACATTCTTGGGCATTTTGGATTGAAAACGATAGACATCCCCGGTATGTATGAGGATGGAAGTTTTTTCCTGTGTATCTGACACTATTTGCTGTCATATCCACTTCTAACATTTTAGGTATCGCGCATAGATTGATTTCCCAAACTTTTTATACACATTTTTAGACATTTTGAATTGAAAACGGCAGACATCCCCGCTAGGTATGGGGATGGAAGTTTTTTCCTGTGTATCTGACTCTATTTGCTGTCATATCTACTTCTAACATTTTAGGTATCGAGCATAGTTTGATTTCCCAAACTTTTTATCCTCATTCTTGGGCACTTTGGATTGAAAAAGGTAGACATCCCCGGTAGGTTTGGGGATGGACGGTTTTTCCTGAGTAACTGACACTATGTGCTGCGATATCCACTTTACAAGTTTTAGGTATCGAGCATAGTTTGATTTCCCAAACTTTTTATACACATTCTTGGGCATTTTGGATTGAAAACGATAGACATCCCCGGTATGTATGAGGATGGAAGTTTTTTCCTGTGTATCTGACACTATTTGCTGTCATATCCACTTCTAACATTTTAGGTATCGAGCATAGTTTGATTTCCCAAACTTTTTATCCTCATTCTTGGGCACTTTGGATTGAAAAAGGTAGACATCCCCGCTAGGTTGGGGGATGGACGGTTTTTCCTGAGTAACTGACACTATTTTCTGCGATATCCACTTTAAAAGATTTAGGTATCGAGCATAGTTTGTTTTTCCAAACTTTTTATCCACATTCTTGGGCATTTTGGATTGAAAACGATAGACATCCCCGGTATGTATGAGGATGGAAGTTTTTTCCTGTGTTACTGACACTATTTGCTCTCATATCAACTTCTAACATGTTAGGTATTGAGCATAGTTTGATTTCCCAAACTTTTTATCCTCATTCGGGGGACCGGTGAATTGAAAAAGATAGACATCCCCGCTAGGTTTGGGGATGGACGTTTTTTCCTGAGTAACTGACACTATTTGCTGCGATATCCATTTTAAAAGATTTAGGTATCGAGCATAGTTTGAGTTTACAACCTTTTTATCCACATTTTTAGACATTTTGGATTAAAAACGATAGATTCCCCGGTAGGTATGGGGATGGAACTTTTTTCCTGTGTATCTGACACTATTTGCTGTCATATATACATCTAACATTTTAGGTATCGAGCATAGTTTGATTTCCCAAATTTTTATACACATTCTTCAGCATTTTGTATTGAAAACGATAGATACCCCGGTAGTTATGGGGTTGGAAGTTTTTTCCTGTGTATCTGACACTATTTGCTGTCATATCCACTTCTAACGTTTTTTTTATAGAGCATAGTTTGATTTCCCAAACTTTTTATCCACATTCTTGGGCACTTTGGATTGAAAACGATAGACATTCCCGGTAGGTATGGGGATGGAAGTTTTTTCCTGAGTAACTGACACTATTTGCTGCGATATCCACTTTTACAATTTTAGGTATCGAGCATAGTTTGATTTTACAAATTTTTCATTTAAATTTTGGCTCATTTGGGCTTGAAAACGACAGACATCCACTCTAGGTATGGGGATGGAACTTTTTTCCTGTGTATCTGACACTATTTGCTGTCATATCTACTTCTAACATTTTAGGTATCGAGCATAGTTTGATTTCCCAAACTTTTTATCCACATTCTTCAGCATTTTGTATTGAAAACGATAGATATCCACTCTAGGTATGGGGTTGGAAGTTTTTTCCTGTGTATCTGACACTATTTGCTGTCATATCCACTTCTAACATATTAGGTATCGAGCATAGTTTGATTTCCCAAACTTTTTATCCACATTTTGGGCACTTTGGATTGAAAAAGATAGACATCCCCGGTAGGTTTTTCCTGAGTAACTGACACTATTTGCTGCGATATCCACTTTAAAAGTTTTAGGTATCGAGCATAGTTTGATTTTACAACCTTTTTATCCACATTTTTAGACATTTTGGATTGAAAGCGACAGACATCCCCGCTAGGTATGGGGATGGAAGTTTTTTCCTGTGTATCTGACACTATTTGCTGTCATATCCACTTCTAACATTTTAGGTATCGAGCATAGTTTGATTTCCCAAACATTTTATCCACATTCTTAAGCATTTTGGATTGAAAACGATAGATATCCCCGGTAGGTATGGGGATGGAAGTTTTTTCCCGAGTAACTGACACTATTAGCTATGATATCCACTTTTAAAATTTTAGGTATCGAGCATAGTTTGATTTTACAAATTTCTTATTTCAATTTTGGCTCATTTGGGCCTGAAATCGACAGACATCCACTCTAGTTATGGGGATGGAACTTTTTTCCTGTGTATCTGACACTATTTGCTGCGATATCCACTTTAAAAGTTTTAGGTATCGAGCTTAGTTTGATTTTCCAAACTTTTTATCCACATTCTTGGGCATTTTGGATTGAAAACGATAGATATCCCCGGTAGGTATGGGGATGGAAGTTTTTTCCCGAGTATCTGACACTATTTGCTGTCATATCAACTTCGAACATTTTAGGTATCGAGCATAGTTTGATTTCCCAAACTTTTTATCCACATTTTATACACTTTGGATTGAAAAAGATAGACATCCCCGGTAGGTTTTTCCTGAGTAACTGACACTATTTGCTGTCATATCCACTTCTAACATTTTAGGTATCCAGCATAGTTTGATTTTCAAAACTTTTTATCCACATTCTTGGGCATTTTGGATTGAAAACCATAGATATCCCCGGTAGATTTGGGGATGGACTGTATTTCCTGAGTAACTGACACTATTTGCTGTCATATCCACTTCTAACATTTTAGGTATCCAGCATAGTTTGATTTTCCAAACTTTTTATCCACATTCTTGGGCATTTTGGATTGAAAACGATAGACATCCCCGGTATGTATGAGGATGGAAGATTTTTCCTGTGTAACTGACACTATTTGCTCTCATATCAACTTCTAACATGTTAGGTATCGAGCATAGTTTATTTCCCAAACTTTTTATCCACATTTTTAAGCATTTTGGACTGAAAACGATAGATATCCCTGGTAGGTATGGGGATGGAAGTTTTTTTTCGTGTATCTGACACTACTTGCTGTCATATCTAATTTTAACATTCTAGGTATCGAGCATAGATTGATTTCCCAAACTTTTTATACACATTTTTAGACATTTTGAATTGAAAACGGCAGACATCCCCGCTAGGTAAGGGGATCGAAGTTTTTTCCTTTGTAGCTGACACTATTTGCTGTCATATCCACTTCTAACACTTTAGGTATCGAGCATGGTTTGATTCCCCAAACTTTTTATCCACATTCTTAAGCATTTTGGATTGAAAACGATAGATATCCCTGGTAGGTATGGGGATGGAAGTTTTTTCCTTTGTAGCTGACACTATTTGCTGTCATATCCACTTCTAACACTTTAGGTATCGAGCATGGTTTGATTCCCCAAACTTTTTATCCACATTCTTAAGCATTTTGGATTGAAAACGATAGATATCCCTGGTAGGTATGGGGATGGAAGATTTTTCCTGTGTTTCTGACACTATTTGCTGTCATATCCACTTCTAACATTTTAGGTATCGAGCATAGTTTGATTTCACAAACTTTTTATCCTCATTCTTGGGCACTTTGGATTGAAAAAGGTAGACATCCCCGCTAGGTATGGGGATGGTAGTATTTTCCCGAGTAACTGTCACTATGAGCTGCGATATCCACTTTTGAAATCATAGGTATCGCGCATACTTTGAGTTCCCAAACTTTTTATCCACATTCTTAAGCATTTTGGATTGAAAACGATAGATATCCCTGGTAGGTATGGGGATGGAAGATTTTTCCTGTGTTTCTGACACTATTTGCTGTCATAACCACTTCTAACATTTTGGGTATCGAGCATAGTTTGATTTCCCAAACTTTTTATCCACATTCTTGGGCACTTTGGATTGAAAAAGATAGACATCCCCGCTAGGTTTGGGGATGGACGTTCTTTCCTGAGTAACTGACACTATTTGCTCTCATATCAACTTCTAACATGTTAGGTATTGAGCATAGTTTGATTTCCCAAACTCTTTATCCACATTCTTGGGCATTTTGGATTGAAAACGATAGACATCCCCGGTATGTATGAGGATGGAAGATTTTTCCTCTGTAACTGACACTATTTGCTGCGATATCCACTTTAAAAGTTTTATTTATCGAGCTTAGTTTGTTTTTCCAAACTTTTTATCCACATTCTTGGGCATTTTGGATTGAAAACGATAGACATCCCCGGTATGTATGAGGATGGAATTTTTTTCCTGTGTATCTGACACTATTTGCTGTCATATCCACTTCTAACATTTTAGGTATCGCGCATAGTTTGATTTCCCAAACTTTTTATACACATTTTTAGACATTTTGAATTGAAAACGGCATACATCCCCGCTAGGTATGGGGATGGAAGTTTTTTCCTGTGTATCTGACACTATTTGCTGTCATATCCACTTCTAACACTTTAGCTATCGAGCATAGTTTGATTCCCCAAACTTTTTATCCACATTCTTAAGCATTTTGGATTGAAAACGATAGATATCCCTGGTAGGTATGGGGATGGAAGTTTTTTCCTGTGTTTCTGACACTATTTGCTCTCATATCAACTTCTAACATGTTAGGTATTGAGCATAGTTTGATTTCCCAAAAAGTTTATCCACATTCTTGGGCACTTTAGATTGAAAAAGATAGACATCTCAGCTAGGTTTGGGGATGGACGGTTTTTCCCGAGTAACTGACACTATTTGCTGCGATATCCACTTTAAAAGTTTTAGGTATTGAGCATAGTTTGATTTTATAACCTTTTTATCCACATTTTTAGATATTTTGGATCGAAAGCGACAGACATCCCCGCTAGGTATGGGGATGAAAGTATTTTCCTGAGTAACTGTCACTATGAGCTGCGATATCCACTCTTAAAATCATAGATATCGAGCTGAGTTTGATTTTCCAATCTTTTTATCCACATTCTTGGGCACTTTCGATTGAAAACGATAGATATCCCCGGTACGTATGGGGATGGAAGTTTTTTTTCGTGTATCTGACACTACTTGCTGTCATATCTAATTTTAACATTCTAGGTATCGAGCATAGTTTGATTTCCCAAACTTTTTATACACATTTTTAGACATTTTGATTTGAAAAGGGCAGACATGCCCGCTAGGTGTGGGGATGGAAGTTTTTTCCTGTGAAATTGACACTATTTGCTGTCATAACCAATTCTAACATTTTAGGTATCGAGCATAGGTTGATTTCCCAAACTTTTTATCCACATTCTTGGGCATTTTGAATTGAAAACGGCAGACATCCCCGCTAGGTATGGGGATGGAAGTTTTTTCCTGTGTAGCTGACACTATTTGCTGTCATATACACTTCTAACATTTTAGGTATCGAGCATAGTTTGATTTCCCAAACATTTTATCCTCATTCTTGGGCACTTTGGATTGAAAAAGGTAGACATCCCCGCTAGGTTTGGTGATGGACGGTTTTTCCTGAGTAACTGACACTATTTGCCGCGATATCCACTTTAAAAGTTTTAGGTATCGAGCTTAGTTTGATTTTCCAAACTTTTTATACACATTCTTGGGCATTTTGGATTGAAAACGATAGACATCCCCTGTATGTATGAGGATGGAAGTTTTTTTCTGTGTTTCTGACACTATTTGCTCTCATATCAACTTCTAACATTTTAGGTATCGAGCATAGTTTGATTTCCCAAACTTTTTATCCTCATTCTTGGGAACTTTGAATTGAAAAAGATAGACATCCCCGCTAGGTTTGGGGATGGACGTTTTTTCCTGAGTAACTGACACTATTTGCTGCGATATCCACTTTAAAAGATTTAGGTATCGAGCATAGTTTGAGTTTACAACCTTTTTATCCACATTTTTAGACATTTTGGATTAAAAACGATAGATTCCCCGCCAGGTATGGGGATGGAAGTTCTTTCCTGTGTATCTGACACTATTTGCTGTCATATCTACTTCTAACATTTTAGGTATCGAGCATAGTTTGATTTCCCAAATTTTTAAACACATTCTTCAGCATTTTGTATTGAAAACGATAGATACCCCGGTAGTTATGGGGTTGGAAGTTTTTTCCTGTGTATCTGACACTATTTGCTGTCATATCCACTTCTAACGTTTTTTTTATAGAGCATAGTTTGATTTCCCAAACTTTTTATCCACATTCTTGGGCACTTTGGATTGAAAACGATAGACATTCCCGGTAGGTATGGGGATGGAAGTTTTTTCCTGAGTAACTGACACTATTTGCTGCGATATCCACTTTTACAATTTTAGGTATCGAGCATAGTTTGATTTTACAAATTTTTTATTTAAATTTTGGCTCATTTGGGCTTGAAAACGACAGACATCCACTCTAGGTATGGGGATGGAACTTTTTTCCTGTGTATCTGACACTATTTGCTGTCATATCTACTTCTAACATTTTAGGTATCGAGCATAGTTTGATTTCCCAAACTTTTTATCCACATTCTTCAGCATTTTGTAATGAAAACGATAGATACCCCGGTAGTTATGGGGTTGGAAGTTTTTTCCTGTGTATCTGACACTATTTGCTGTCATATCCACTTTTAAAATAATAGGTATCGAGCATAGTTTGATTTCCCAAACTTTTTATCCACATTTTATACACTTTGGATTGAAAAAGATAGACATCCCCGGTAGGTTTTTCCTGAGTAACTGACACTATTTGCTGCGATATCCACTTTAAAAGTTTTAGGTATCGAGCATAGTTTGATTTTACAAACTTTTTATCCACATTTTTAGACATTTTGAATTGAAAGCGACAGACATCCCCGCTAGGTATGGGGATGGAAGTTTTTTCCTGTGTATCTGACACTATTTGCTGTCATATCCACTTCTAACATTTTAGGTATCGAGCATAGTTTGATTTCCCAAACATTTTATCCACATTCATAAGCATTTTGGATTGAAAACGATACATATCCCCGGTAGGTATGGGGATGGAAGTTTTTTCCCGAGTAACTGACACTATTAGCTATGATATCCACTTTTAAAATTTTAGGTATCGAGCATAGTTTGATTTTACAAATTTCTTATTTCAATTTTGGCTCATTTGGGCCTGAAATCGACAGACATCCACTCTAGTTATGGGGATGGAACTTTTTTCCTGTGTATCTGACACTATTTGCTGCGATATCCACTTTAAAAGTTTTAGGTATCGAGCTTAGTTTGATTTTCCAAACTTTTTATCCACATTCTTGGGCATTTTGGATTGAAAACGATAGATATCCCCGGTAGGTATGGGGATGTAATTTTTTCCTGTATATCTGACACTATTTGCTGTCATATCAACTTCTAACATTTTAGGTATCGAGCATAGTTTGATTTCCCAAACTTTTTATCCACATTTTATACACTTTGGATTGAAAAAGATAGACATCCCCGGTAGGTTTTTCCTGAGTAACTGACACTATTTGCTTTCATATCCACTTCTAACATTTTAGGTATCCAGCATAGTTTGATTTTCAAAACTTTTTATCCACATTCTTGGGCATTTTGGATTGAAAACCATAGATATCCCCGGTAGATTTGGGGATGGACTGTATTTCCTGAGTAACTGACACTATTTGCTCTCACAACAACTTCTAACATTTTAGGTATCCAGCATAGTTTGATTTTCCAAACTTTTTATCCACATTCTTGGGCATTTTGGATTGAAAACGATAGACATCCCCGGTATGTATGAGGATGGAAGATTTTTCCTGTGTAACTGACACTATTTGCTGTCATATCCACTTCTAACACTTTAGGTATCGAGCATAGTTTGATTCCCCAAACTTTTTATCCACATTCTTAAGCATTTTGGATTGAAAACGATAGACATCCCCTCTATGTATGGGGATGGAAGTTTTTTTTCTGTGTATCTGACACTACTGGCTGTCATATCTACTTCTAACAGTTCTAGGTATTGAGCTTAGTTTGATTTTCCAAACTTTTTATACACATTTTTAGACATTTTGAATTGAAAACGGCAGACATCCCCGCTAGGTAAGGGGATCGAAGTTTTTTCCTTTGTAGCTGACACTATTTGCTGTCATATCCACTTCTAACACTTTAGGTATCGAGCATAGTTTGATTCCGCAAACTTTTTATCCACATTCTTAAGCATTTTGGATTGAAAACGATAGATATCCCTGGTAGGTATGGGGATGGAAGTTTTTTCCTTTGTAGCTGACACTATTTGCTGTCATATCCACTTCTAACACTTTAGGTATCGAGCATGGTTTGATTCCCCAAACTTTTTATCCACATTCTTAAGCATTTTGGATTGAAAACGATAGATATCCCTGGTAGGTATGGGGATGGAAGATTTTTCCTGTGTATCTGACACTATTTGCTGTCATATCCACTTCTAACATTTTAGGTATCGAGCATAGTTTGATTTCCCAAACTTTTTATCCACACTTTTAGACATTTTGAATTGAAAGCGACAGACATCCCCGCTAGGTATGGGGATGGAAGTTTTTTCCTGTGTATCTGACACTATTTGCTGTCATATACACTTCTAACATTTTAGGTATCGAGCATAGTTTGATTTCCCAAACATTTTATCCTCATTCTTGGGCACTTTGGATTGAAAAAGGTAGACATCCCCGCTAGGTATGGGGATGGAAGTTTTTTCCCGAGTAACTGTCACTATGAGCTGCGTTATCCACTTTTAAAATCATAGGTATCGAGCTTAGTTTGATTTTCCAAACTTTTTATCCACATTCTTGGGCACTTTGGATTGAAAAAGATAGACATCCCCGCTAGGTTTGGGGATGGACGTTTTTTCCTGAGTAACTGACACTATTTGCTCTCATATCAACTTCTAACATGTTAGGTATTGAGCATAGTTTGATTTCCCAAACTCTTTATCCACATTCTTGGGCATTTTGGATTGAAAACGATAGACATCCCCGGTATGTATGAGGATGGAAGATTTTTCCTCTGTAACTGACACTATTTGCTGCGATATCCACCTTAAAAGTTTTAGGTATCGAGCTTAGTTTGTTTTTCCAAACTTTTTATCCACATTCTTGGGCATTTTGGATTGAAAACGATAGACATCCCCGGTATGTATGAGGATGGAAGTTTTTTCCTGTGTATCTGACACTATTTGCTGTCATATCCACTTCTAACATTTTACGTATCGCGCATAGATTGATTTCCCAAACTTTTTATACACATTTTTAGACAGTTTGAATGGAAAACGGCAAACATCCCCGCTAGGTATGGTGATGGAAGTTTTTTCCTTTGTAGCTGACACTATTTGCTGTCATATCCACTACTAACATTTTAGGTATCGAGCATACTTTGATTTTCCAAACTTTTTATCCACATTCTTAAGCATTTTGGATTGAAAACGATAGATATCCCTGGTAGGTATGGGGATGGAAGTTTTTTCCTGTGTTTCTGACACTATTTGCTCTCATATCAACTTCTAACATGTTAGGTATTGAGCATAGTTTGATTTCCCAAAAAGTTTATCCACATTCTTGGGCACTTTAGATTGAAAAAGATAGACATCCCCGGTAGGTTTTTCCTGAGTAACTGACACTATTTTCTGCGATATCCACTTTAAAAGATTTAGGTATCGAGCATAGTTTGATTTTACAACCTTTTCATCCACATTTTTAGACATTTTGGATTGAAAAAGATAGATATCCCCGGTCGGTATGGGGATGGAATTTTTTTCCTGTGTATCTGACACGATTTGCTGTCATATCCACTTCTAACATTTTAGGTATCGAGCATCGTTTGATTTCCCAAACTTTTTATCCTCATTCTTGGTCACTTTGTATTGAAAACGGCAGACATCCCCGCTAGGTTTGGGGATGGACGGTTTTTCCTGTGTATCTGACTCTATTTGCTCTCATATCAACTTCTAACATGTTACGTATTGAGCTTAGTTTGTTTTCCCAAACTTTTTATCCACATTCTTGGGCACTTTGGATTGAAAAAGATGGACATCCCCGCTAGGTTTGGGGATGGACGGTTTTTCCTGAGTAAATGACACTATTTGCTGCGATATCCACTTTAAAAGTTTTAGGTATTGAGCATAGTTTGATTTTACAACCTTTTTATCCACATTTTTAGACATTTTGGATTGAAAGCGACAGACATCCCCGCTAGGTATGGGGATGGAAGTTTTTTCCTGTGTATCTGACACTATTTGCTGTCATATCTACTTCTAACATGTTAGGTATTGAGCATAGTTTGATTTCCCAAACACTTTATCCACATTCTTGGGCACTTTGGATTGAAAAAGATAGACATCTCCGCTAGGTATGGGGATGGACGGTTTTTCGCGAGTAACTGACACTATTTGCTGCGATATCCACTTTAAAAGTTTTAGGTATCGAGCTTAGTTTGATTTTCCAAACTTTTTATCCACATTCTTGGGCATTTTGGATTGAAAACGATAGACATCCCCTGTATGTATGAGGATGGAAGTTTTTTCCTGTGTATCTGACACTATTTGCTGTCATATCCACTTCTAACATTTTAGGTATCGAGCATAGTTTGATTTCCCAAACTTTTTATACACATTTTTAGACATTTTGAATTGAAAACGGCAGACATCCCCGCTAGGTATGGGGATGGAAGTTTTTTCCTTTGTAGCTGACACTATTTGCTGTCATATCCACTTCTAACATTTTAGGTATCGAGCATAGTTTGATTTCCCAAACTTTTTATCCACATTCATAAGCATTTTGGATTGAAAACGATACATATCCCCGGTAGATATGGGGATGGAAGTTTTTTCCTGTGTTTCTGACACTATTTGCTCTCATATCAACTTCTAACATGTTAGGTATTGAGCATAGTTTGATTTCCCAAACACTTTATCCACATTCTTGGGCACTTTGGATTGAAAATGATAGACATAACCGCTAGGTATAGGGATGGAAGTTTTTTTCCGAGTAACTTACAATAATTGCTGCGATGTCCACTTTTAAAATTTTAGGTATCGAGCATTGCTTGATATTACAACCTTTTTATCCACATTTTTAGACATTTTGGATTGAAAAAGACAGACATCCCCGCTAGGTATGGGGATGGAAGTTTTTTCCTCTGTATCTGACACTATTTGCTGTCATATCCACTTCTAACATTTTAGGTATCGAGCATAGTTTGATTTCCCAAACTCTTTATCCACATTCTTGGGCACTTTGGATTGCAAAAGATAGATATCCCCGGTATGTATCGGAATGGAAGTTTTTTTCTGTGTTTCTGACACTATTTGCTCTCATATCAACTTCTAACATGTTACGTATTGAGCATAGTTTGATTTCCCAAACTCTTTATCCACATTCTTGGGCACTTTGGATTGAAAAAGATAGACATCTCCGCAAGGTTTGGGGATGGACGGTTTTTCCCGAGTAACTGACACTATTTGCTGCGATATCCACTTTAAAAGTTTTAGGTATCGAGCATAGTTTGATATTACAACCTTTTTATCCACATTTTTATACATTTTGAATTGAAAGCGACAGACATTCCCGCTAGGTATGGGGATGGAACTTTTTTCCTATGTATCTGACACTATTTGCTGTCATATCTACTTCTAACATGTTAGGTATTGAGCATAGTTTGATTTCCCAAACTCTTTATCCACATTCTTGGGCACTTTGGATTGAAAAAGATAGACATCTCCGCTAGGTTTGGGGAGGGACGTTTTTTCATGAGTAACTGACACTATGTGCTGCGATATCCACTTTAAAATTTTTAGGTATCGAGCATAGTTTGATTTTACAACCTTTTTATCCACATTTTTAGACATTTTGGATTGAAAACGACAGACATCCCCGCTAGGTATGGGGATGGAAGTATTCTCCCGAGTAACTGTCACTATGAGCTGCGATATCCACTCTTAAAATCATAGATATCGAGCTGAGTTTGATTTTCCAATCTTTTTATCCACATTCTTGGGCACTTTCGATTGAAAACGATAGATATCCCCGGTAGGTATGGGGATGGAAGTTTTTTCCTGTGTATCTGACACTATTTGCTGTCATATCCACTTCTAACATTTTAGGTATCGAGCATAGTTTGATTTCCCAAACATTTTATCCACATTTTTAGACCTTTTGTATTGAATATGACAGACATAACCGCTAGGTATGGGGATGGAGGTTTTTTCCTGTGTTTCTGACACTATTTGCTCTCATATCAACTTCTAACATGTTAGGTATCGAGCATAGTTTGATTCTCCAAACTTTTTATCCACATTCTTAAGCATTTTGGATTGAAAACGATAGATATCCCTGGTAGGTATGGGGATGGAAGTTTTTTCCTGTGTTTCTGACACTATTTGCTCTCATATCAACTTCTAACATGTTAGGTATCGAGCATAGTTTGATTCCCCAAACTTTTTATCCACATTCTTAAGCATTTTGGATTGAAAAAGATAGACATCTCAGCTAGGTTTGGGGATGGACGGTTTTTCCCGAGTATCTGACACTATTTGCTGCGATATCCACTTTTAAAATTTTAGGTATCGAGCATAGTTTGATTTCCCAAACTTTTTATCCACATTCTTAAGCATTTTGGATTGAAAACGATAGATATCCCTGGTAGGTATGGGGATGGAAGTTTTTTCCTGTGTTTCTGACACTATTTGCTGTCATATCCACTTCTAACATTTTAGGTATCGAGCATAGTTTGATTTTCCAAACTTTTTATCCACATTCTTGGGCATTTTGGATTGAAAACGATAGACATCCCCGGTATGTATGGGGTTGGAAGTTTTTTCCTGTGTTTCTGACACTATTTGCTCTCATATCAACTTCTAACATGTTAGGTATTGAGCATAGTTTGATTTCCCAAACTCTTTATCCACATTCTTGGGCACTTTGGATTCAAAAAGATAGACATCTCAGCTAGGTATAGGGATGGAAGTTTTTTTCCGAGTAACTTACAATAATTGCTGCGATGTCCACTTTTAAAATTTTAGGTATCGAGCATTGCTTGATATTACAACCTTTTTATCCACATTTTTAGACATTTTGGATTGAAAAAGACAGACATCCCCGCTAGGTATGGGGATGGAAGTTTTTTCTGTATATCTGACACTATTTGCTGTCATATCCACTTCTAACATTTTAGGTATCGAGCATAGTTTGATTCCCCAAACTTTTTATCCACATTCTTAAGCATTTTGGATTGAAAAAGATAGACATCTCAGCTAGGTTTGGGGATGGACGTTTTTTCACGAGTAACTGACACTTTTTTCAGCGATAGACTCTTTTAATGTTTTAGGTATCGAGCTTAGTTTGATTTTACAACCTTTTTATCCACATTTTTAGACATTTTGGATTGAAAACGGCAGACATCCCCGCTAGGTATGGGGATGGAAGTATTCTCCCGAGTAACTGTCACTATGAGCTGCGATATCCACTCTTAAAATCATAGATATCGAGCTGAGTTTGATTTTCCAATCTTTTTATCCACATTCTTGGGCACTTTCGATTGAAAACGATAGATATCCCCGGTACGTATGGGGATGGAAGTTTTTTTTCGTGTATCTGACACTATTTGCTGTCATATCCACTTCTAACATTTTAGGTATCGAGCATAGTTTGATTTCCCAAACTTTTTATACACATTTTTAGACATTTTGGATTGAAAAAGCTATACATCCCCGGTATGTATGGGGTTGGAAGTTTTTTCCTGTGTTTCTGACACTATTTGCTCTCATATCAACTTCTAACATGTTAGGTATCGAGCATAGTTTGATTCCCCAAACTTTTTATCCACATTCTTAAGCATTTTGGATTGAAAACGATAGATATCCCTGGTAGGTATGGGGATGGAAGTTTTTTCCTGAGTAACTGACACTATTTGCAGCGATATCCACTTTAAAAGTTTTAGGTATCGAGCATAGTTTGATTTTACAACCTTTTTATCCACATTTTTAGACATTTTGGATTGAAAGCGACAGACAACCCCGCTAGGTATGGGGATGGAAGTATTTTCCCGTGTAACTGTCACTATGAGCTGCGATATCCACTTTTAAAATTATAGGTATCGAGCATAGTTTGATTTTACAACCTTTTTATCCACATTTTTAGACATTTTGGATTGAAAGCGATAGACATCCCAGCTAGGTATGGGGATGGAAGTTTTTTCCTGTGTATCTGACTCTATTTGCTGTCATATCTACTTCTAACATTCTAGGTATCGAGCATAGATTGATTTCCCAAACTTTTTATACACATTTTTAGACATTTTGAATTGAAAGCGACAGACATCCCCGCTAGGTATGGGGATGGAAGTTTTTTCCTGTGTATCTGACACTATTTGCTGTCATATCCACTTCTAACACTTTAGGTATCGAGCATGGTTTGATTCCCCAAACTTTTTATCCACATTCTTAAGCATTTTGGATTGAAGACGACAGACATCCCCGCTAGGTATGGGGATGGAAGTTTTTTCCTTTGTATCTGACACTATTTGCTGTCATATCAACTTCGAACATTTTAGGTATCGAGCATAGTTTGATTTCCCAAACATTTTATCCACATTTTTAGATATTTTGTATTGAAAATGACAGACATCCCCGGTATGTATGGGGATGGAAGTTTTTTTCTGTGTATCTGACACTACTTGCTGTCATATCTACTTCTAACATTCTAGGTATCGAGCATAGATTGATTTCCCAAACTTTTTATACACATTTTTAGACATTTTGAATTGAAAACGGCAGACATCCCCGCCAGGTATGGGGATGGAAGTTTTTTCCTGTGTATCTGACACTATTTGCTGTCATATCCACTTCTAACACTTTAGGTATCGATCATAGTTTGATTTCCCAAACTTTTTATCCAAATTTTTAGACATTTTTGATTGAAAAAGACAGCCATCCCCGCTAGGTATGGGGATGGAAGTTTTTTCTGTATATCTGACACTACTTGCTGTCATAACTACTTCTAACATTCAAGGTATCGAGCATAGTTTGATTTCCCAAACTTTTTATACACTTTCTTAGACACTTTGGATTGAAAAAGATAGACATCCCCGCTAGGTATGGGGATGGAAGTATTTTCCCGAGTAACTGTCACTATGAGCTGCGATATCCACTTTTAAAATCATAGGTATCGAGCTTAGTTTGATTTTCCAAACTTTTTATCCACATTCTTGGGCACTTTGGATTGAAAGGGACAGACATCCCCGCTAGGTATGGGGATGGAAGTTTTTTCCTGTGTATCTGACACTATTTGCTGCGATATCCACTTTAAAAGTTTTAGGTATCGAGCTTAGTTTGATTTTCCAAACTTTTTATCCACATTCTTGGGCATTTTGGATTGAAAACGATAGATATCCCCGGTAGGTATGGGGATGGAAGTTTTTTCCTGTGTATCTGACACTATTTGCTGTCATATGAACTTCGAACATATTAGGTATCGAGCATAGTTTGATTTCCCAAACTTTTTATCCACATTTTATACACTTTGGATTGAAAAAGATAGACATCCCCGGTAGGTTTTTCCTGAGTAACTGACACTATTTGCTGCGATATCCACTTTAAAAGATTTAGGTATCGAGCATAGTTTGATTTTACAACCTTTTCATCCACATTTTTAGACATTTTGGATTGAAAACGATAGATATCCCCGCTAGGCAAGGGGATGGAAGTTTATTCCCGAGTAACTGACACTATTTGCTGTCATATCCACTTCTAACATTTTAGGTATCGAGCATAGTTTGATTTCCCAAACGTTTTATCCACATTTTTAGACACTTTGGATTAAAAACTACAGACATCCCCTCTAGGTATGGAGATGAAAGTTTTTTCCCGTGAAACTGACACTATTTGCTGCCATATCGACTTCTAAGATTTTAGGTATCGCGCATACTTTGATTTCCCAAGCAATTTTTTAAATTTTTGGGCATTTTGGAAAGAAGACGACAAACATCCATGCTAGGAATGGGGATGAAAGACCTTTCCCGCGTATTTGACACAATTAGCTTCAATATCCACTTTTCAAATTTTAGGTATGGAGCATAGTTTGATTTTACAAATTTCTTATTTAAATTTTGGCTCATTTGGGCTTGAAAACGAAAGACATTCCATCTAGGTATGGGGTTGGAAGTTTTTTCCTGTGTATCTGACACTATTTGCTGTCATATCCACTTCTAACGTTTTTTTTATCGAGCATAGTTTGATTTCCCAAACTTTTTATCCACATTTTTAGACACTTTGGATTGAAAACGACAGATATCCCCGGTAGGTATGGGGATGGAACTTTTTTCCAGAGTAACTAACCCTATTTGCTGCGATATCCACTTTTAAAATTTTAGGTATCGAGCATAGTTTGATTTTACAAATTTCTTATTTAAATTTTGGCTCATTTGGGCTTGAAAACGACAGACATCCACTCTAGGTATGGGGATGGAACTTTTTTCCTGTGTATCTGACACTATTTGCTGTCATATCCACTTCTAACACTTTAGGTATCGAGCATAGTTTGATTCCGCAAACTTTTTATCCACATTCTTAAGCATTTTGGATTGAAAACGATAGATATCCCTGGTAGGTATGGGGATGGAAGTTTTTTCCTGTGTATCTGACACTATTTGCTGTCATATCCACTTCTAACACTTTAGGTATCGAGCATGGTTTGATTCCCCAAACTTTTTATCCACATTCTTAAGCATTTTGGATTGAAAACGATAGATATCCCTGGTAGGTATGGGGATGGAAGTTTTTTCCTGTGTATCTGACACTATTTGCTGTCATATCCACTTCTAACATTTTAGGTATCGAGCATAGTTTGATTTCCCAAACTTTTTATCCACACTTTTAGACATTTTGAATTGAAAGCGACAGACATCCCCGCTAGGTATGGGGATGGAAGTTTTTTCCTGTGTATCTGACACTATTTGCTGTCATATACACTTCTAACATTTTAGGTAACGAGCATAGTTTGATTTCCCAAACATTTTATCCTCATTCTTGGGCACTTTGGATTGAAAAAGGTAGACATCCCCGCTAGGTATGGGGATGGAAGTTTTTTCCCGAGTAACTGTCACTATGAGCTGCGTTATCCACTTTTAAAATCATAGGTATCGAGCTTAGTTTGATTTTCAAAAACTTTTTATCCACATTCTTGGGCACTTTGGATTGAAAAAGATAGACATCCCCGCTAGGTTTGGGGATGGACGTTTTTTCTGAGTAACTGACACTATTTGCTCTCATATCAACTTCTAACATGTTAGGTATTGAGCATAGTTTGATTTCCCAAACTCTTTATCCACATTCTTGGGCATTTTGGATTGAAAACGATAGACATCCCCGCTAGGTATGGGGATGGAAGTTTTTTCCTGTGTAACTGACAGTATTTGCTGCGATATCCACTTTAAAAGTTTTAGGTATCGAGCTTAGTTTGTTTTTCCAAACTTTTTATCCACATTCTTGGGCATTTTGGATTGAAAACGATAGACATCCCCGGTATGTATGAGGATGGAAGTTTTTTCCTGTGTATCTGACACTATTTGCTGTCATATCCACTTCTAACATTTTAGGTATCGCGCATAGTTTGATTTCCCAAACTTTTTATACACATTTTTAGACATTTTGAATTGAAAACGGCATACATCCCCGCTAGGTATGGGGATGGAAGTTTTTTCCTGTGTATCTGACACTATTTGCTGTCATAACCACTTCTAACACTTTAGGTATCGAGCATAGTTTGATTCCGCAAACTTTTTATCCACATTCTTAAGCATTTTGGATTGAAAACGATAGATATCCCTGGTAGGTATGGGGATGGAAGTTTTTTCCTGTGTTTCTGACACTATTTGCTCTCATATCAACTTCTAACATGTTAGGTATTGAGCATAGTTTGATTTCCCAAAAAGTTTATCCACATTCTTGGGCACTTTAGATTGAAAAAGATAGACATCTCAGCTAGGTTTGGGGATGGACGGTTTTTCCCGAGTAACTGACACTATTTGCTGCGATATCCACTTTAAAAGTTTTAGGTATTGAGCATAGTTTGATTTTAAAACCTTTATATCCACATTTTTAGATATTTTGGATCGAAAGCGACAGACATCCCCGCTAGGTATGGGGATGGAAGTTTTTTCCTGAGTAACTGTCACTATGAGCTGCGATATCCACTCTTAAAATCATAGATATCGAGCTGAGTTTGATTTTCCAATCTTTTTATCCACATTCTTGGGCACTTTCGATTGAAAACGATAGATATCCCCGGTACGTATGGGGATGGAAGTTTTTTCCTGTGTTTCTGACACTATTTGCTCTCATATCAACTTCTAACATGTTAGGTATTGAGCATAGTTTGATTTCCCAAAAAGTTTATCCACATTCTTGGGCACTTTAGATTGAAAAAGATAGACATCTCAGCTAGGTTTGGGGATGGACGGTTTTTCCCGAGTAACTGACACTATTTGCTGCGATATCCACTTTTAAAATTTTAGTTATCGAGCATAGTTTGATATCACAACCTTTTTATCCGAATTTTTAGACATTTTGGATTGAAATAGACAGACATCCCCGCTAGGGATGGGGATGGAAGTTTTTTCCTATGTATCTGACACTATTTGCTGTCATATCTACTTCTAACATGTTAGGTATTGAGCATAGTTTGATTTCCCAAACTCTTTATCCACATTCTTGGGCACTTTGGATTGAAAAAGATAGACATCTCCGCTAGGTTTGGGGATGGACGGTTTTTCGCGAGTAACCGACACTATTTGCTGCGATATCCACTTTAAAAGTTTGAGGTATCGAGCATAGTTTGATTTTAAAACCTTTATATCCACATTTTTAGATATTTTGGATCGAAATCGACAGACATCCACTCTAGGTATGGGGATGGAACTTTTTTCCTGTGTATCTGACACTATTTGCTGTCATATCCACTTCTAACATGTTAGGTATTGAGCATAGTTTGATTTCCCAAACTCTTTATCCACATTCTTGGGCATTTTGGATTGAAAACGATAGACATCCCCGGTATGTATGAGGATGGAAGATTTTTCCTGTGTAACTGACACTATTTGCTGCGATATCCACTTTAAAAGTTTTAGGTATCGAGCTTAGTTTGTTTTTCCAAACTTTTTATCCACATTCTTGGGCATTTTGGATTGAAAACGACAGACATCCCCGCTAGGTATGGGGATGGAAGATTTTTCCTATGTAACTGACACTATTTGCTGTCATATCCACTTCTAACACTTTAGCTATCGAGCATAGTTTGATTCCCCAAACTTTTTATCCACATTCTTAAGCATTTTGGATTGAAAACGATAGATATCCCTGGTAGGTATGGGGATGGAAGTTTTTTCCTGTGTTTCTGACACTATTTGCTCTCATATCAACTTCTAACATGTTAGGTATTGAGCATAGTTTGATTTCCCAAAAAGTTTATCCACATTCTTGGGCACTTTAGATTGAAAAAGATAGACATCTCAGCTAGGTTTGGGGATGGACGGTTTTTCCCGAGTAACTGACACTATTTGCTGCGATATCCACTTTAAAAGTTTTAGGTATCGAGCATAGTTTGATTTTACAACCTTTTTATCCACATTTTTAGACATTTTGGATTGAAAGCGACAGACATCCCCGCTAGGTATGGGGATGGAAGTTTTTTCCTGTGTATCTGACACTATTTGCTGTCATATCCACTTCTAACATTTTAGGTATCGAGCATAGTTTGATTTCCCAAACTTTTTATCCACATTCTGGGGCACTTTGGATTGAAAAAGATGGACATCCCCGCTAGGTTTGGGGATGGACGGTTTTTCCTGTGTATCTGACTCTATTTGCTGTCATATCTACTTCTAACATTTTAGGTATCGAGCATAGTTTGATTTCCCAAACTTTTTATCCACACTTTTAGACATTTTGAATTGAAAGCGACAGACATCCCCGCTAGGTATGGGGATGGAAGTTTTTTCCTGTGTATCTGACACTATTTGCTGTCATATCTACTTCTAACATTTTAGGTATCGAGCATAGTTTGATTTCCCAAACGTTTTATCCACGTTTTTAGGCATTTTGAATTGAAAACGACAGACATCCCCGCTAGGTATGGGGATGGAAGTTTTTTCCTGTGTATCTGACACTATTTGCTGTCATAACCACTTCTAACATTTTAGGTATCGAGCATAGTTTGATTTCCCAAACTTTTTATCCACATTCTTGGGCACTTTGGATTGAAAAAGATGGACATCCCCGCTAGGTTTGGGGATGGACGGTTTTTCCTGAGTAACTGACACTATTTGCTGTCATAACCACTTCTAACATTTTAGGTATCGAGCATAGTTTGATTTCCCAAACTTTTTATCCACATTCTTGGGCACTTTGGATTGAAAAAGATGGACATCCCCGCTAGGTTTGGGGATGGACGGTTTTTCCTGTGTATCTGACTCTATTTGCTGTCATATCTACTTCTAACATGTTACGTATTGAGCATAGTTTGATTTCCCAAAAAGTTTATCCACATTCTTGGGCACTTTGGATTGAAAAAGATGGACATCCCCGCTAGGTTTGGGGATGGACGGTTTTTCCTGAGTAACTGACACTATTTGCTGCGATATCCAGTTTAAAAGTTATAGGTATCGAGCATAGTTTGATTTTACAACCTTTTTATCCACATTTTTAGACATTTTGGATTGAAAGCGACAGACATCCCCGCTAGGTATGGGGATGGAACTTTTTTCCTATGTATCTGACACTATTTGCTGTCATATCTACTTCTAACATGTTAGGTATTGAGCATAGTTTGATTTCCCAAACACTTTATCCACATTCTTGGGCACTTTGGATTGAAAAAGATAGACATCTCCGCTAGGTATGGGGATGGACGGTTTTTCGCGAGTAACTGACACTATTTGCAGTGATATCCACTTTAAAAGTTTTAGGTATCGAGATTAGTTTGATTTTCCAAACTTTTTATCCACATTCTTGGACACTTTGGATTGAAAACTATAGATGTCCCCGGTATGTATGGGGATGGAAGTTTTTTCCTGTGTATCTGACACTATTTGCTGTCATATCCACTTCTAACATTTTAGGTATCGAGCATAGTTTGATTTCCCAAACTTTTTATACACATTTTTAGACATTTTGAATTGAAAACGGCAGACATCCCCGCTAGGTATGGGGATGGAAGTTTTTTCCTTTGTAGCTGACACTATTTGCTGTCATATCCACTTCTAGCACTTTAGCTATCGAGCATAGTTTGATTTCCCAAACATTTTATCCACATTCTTAAGCACTTTGGATTGAAATCGATAGATATCCCTGGTAGGTATGGGGATGCAAGTTTTTTCCTGTGTTTCTGACACTATTTGCTCTCATATCAACTTCTAACATGTTAGGTATTGAGCATAGTTTGATTTCCCAAACTCTTTATCCACATTCTTGGGCATTTTGGATTGAAAACGATAGACATCCCCGCCAGGTATGGGGATGGACGGATTTTCCTGAGTAACTGACAATATTTGCTGCCATATCCACTTTAATAGTTTTAGGTATCGAGCATAGTTTGATATTACAACCTTTTTATCCACATTTTTAGACATTTTGGATTGAAAGCGACAGACATCCCCGCAAGGTATGGGGATGGAACTTTTTTCCTATGTATCTGACACTATTTGCTGTCATATCCACTTCTAACCTTTTAGGTATCGAGCATAGTTTGATTTCCCAAACTCTTTATCCACATTCTTGGGCACTTTGGATTGCAAAAGATAGATATCCCCGGTATGTATCGGGATGGAAGTTTTTTTCTGTGTTTCTGACACTATTTGCTCTCATATCAACTTCTAACATGTTACGTATTGAGCATAGTTTGATTTCCCAAACTCTTTATCCACATTCTTGGGCACTTTGGATTGAAAAAGATAGACATCTCCGCAAGGTTTGGGGATGGACGGTTTTTCCCGAGTAACTGACACTATTTGCTGCGATATCCACTTTAAAAGTTTTAGGTATCGAGCATAGTTTGATATTACAACCTTTTTATCCACATTTTTATACATTTTTATTTTAAAACGACAGACATTCCCGCTAGGTATGGGGATGTTAGTTTTTTCCTGTGTATCTGACACTATTTGCTGTCATATCTACTTCTAACATGTTAGGTATTGAGCATAGTTTGATTTCCCAAACTCTTTATCCACATTCTTGGGCACTTTGGATTGAAAAAGATAGACATCTCCGCTAGGTTTGGGGATGGACGGTTTTTCGCGAGTAACTGACACTATTTGCTGCGATATCCACTTTAAAAGTTTTAGGTATCGAGCATAGTTTGATTTTACAAGCTTTTTATCCACATTTTTAGACATTTTGGATTGAAAGCGACAGACATCCCCGCTAGGTATGGGGATGGAAGTATTTTACCGAGTAACTGTCACTATGAGCTGCGATATCCACTATTAAAATCATAGGTCTCGAGCTTAGTTTGATTTTCCAATCTTTTTATCCACATTCTTGGGCACTTTCGATTGAAAACGATAGATATTCCCGGTATGTATCGGGATGGAAGTTTTTTCCTGTGTATCTGACACTATTTGCTGTCATACCCAATTCTAAAATTTTAGGTATCGAGCATAGTTTGATTTCCCAAACTTTTTATCCACTTTTTTAGACATTTTGTATTGAAAAAGACAGACATCCCCGCTAGGTATGGGGATGGAAGTTTTTTCCTGTGTTTCTGACACTATTTGCTGTCATATCAACTTCTAACATGTTAGGTATCGAGCATAGTTTGATTCCGCAAACTTTTTATCCACATTCTTAAGCATTTTGGATTGAAAACGATAGATATCCCTGGTAGGTATGGGGATGGAAGTTTTTTCCTGTGTTTCTGACACTATTTGCTCTCATATCAACTTCTAACATGTTAGGTATTGAGCATAGTTTGATTTCCCAAACTCTTTATCCACATTCTTGGGCACTTTGGATTGAAAAAGATAGACATCTCAGCTAGGTTTGGGGATGGACGGTTTTTCCCGAGTATCTGACACTATTTTCTGCGATATCCACTTTAAAAGATTTAGGTATCGAGCATAGTTTGATTTGCCAAACTTTTTATCCACATTCTTAAGCATTTTGGATTGAAAACGATAGATATCCCTGGTAGGTATGGGGATGGAAGATTTTTCCTGTGTTTCTGACACTATTTGCTGTCATATCCACTTCTAACATTTTAGGTATCGAGCATAGTTTGATTTTCCAAACTTTTTATCCACATTCTTGGGCATTTTGGATTGAAAACGATAGACATCCCCGGTATGTATCGGGATGGAAGTTTTTTTCTGTGTTTCTGACACTATTTGCTCTCATATCAACTTCTAACATGTTAGGTATCGAGCATAGTTTGATTCCCCAAACTTTTTATCCACATTCTTAAGCATTTTGGATTGAAAAAGATAGACATCTCAGCTAGGTTTGGGGATGGACGGTTTTTCCCGAGTAACTGACACTATTTTCTGCGATATCCACTTTAAAAGATTTAGGTATCGAGCATAGTTTGAAATTACAACCTTTTTATCCACATTTTTAGACATTTTGGATTGAAAAAGACAGACATCCCCGCTAGGTATGGGGATGGAAGTTTTTTCCTGTGTATCTGACACTATTTGCTCTCATATCAACTTCTAACATGTTAGGTATTGAGCATAGTTTGATTTCCCAAACTCTTTATCCACATTCTTGGGCACTTTGGATTGAAAAAGATAGACATCTCCGCTAGGTTTGGGGATGGACGGTTTTCCGGAGTAACTGTCACTATGAGCTGCGATATCCACTCTTAAAATCATAGATATCGAGCTGAGTTTGATTTTCCAATCTTTTTATCCACATTCTTGGGCACTTTCGATTGAAAACGATAGATATCCCCGGTACGTATGGGGATGGAAGTTTTTTTCTGTGTATCTGACACTACTTCCTGTCATATCCACTTCTAACATTTTAGGTATCGAGCATAGTTTGATTTCCCAAACTTTTTATCCACATTTTTAGACATTTTGGATTGAAAAAGATAGACATCCCCGGTATGTATGGGGATGGAAGTTTTTTCCTGTGTTTTTGACACTATTTGCTCTTATATCAACTTCTAACATGTTAGGTATCGAGCATAGTTTGATTCCCCAAACTTTTTATCCACATTCTTAAGCATTTTGGATTGAAAACGATAGATATCCCTGGTAGGTATGGGGATGGAAGATTTTTCCTGAGTTTCTGACACTATTTGCTGCGATATCCACTTTAAAAGTTTTAGGTATCGAGCATAGATTGATTTTACAACCTTTCTATACACATTTTTAGACATTTTTGATTGAAAGCGACAGACATCCTCGGTAGGTATGGGGATGGAAGTATTTTCCCGAGTAACTGTCACTATGAGCTGCGATATCCACTTTTAAAATTATAGGTATCGAGCATAGTTTGATTTTACAACCTTTTTATCCACATTTTTAGACATTTTGGATTGAAAGCGATAGACATCCCAGCTAGGTATGGGGATGGAAGTTTTTTTCTTTGTATCTGACAATACTTGCTGCCATATCTACTTCTAACATTCTAGGTATCGAGCATAGATTGATTTCCCAAACTTTTTATACACATTTTTAGACATTTTGAATTGAAAGCGACAGACATCCCCGCTAGGTATGGGGATGGAAGTTTTTTCCTGTGTATCTGACACTATTTGCTGTCATATCCACTTCTAACATTTTAGGTATCGAGCTTAGTTTGATTTTCCACACTTTTTATCCACATTCTTAAGCATTTTGAATTGAAGACGACAGACATCCCCGCTAGGTATGGGGATGGAAGTTTTTTCCTTTGTATCTGACACTATTTGCTGTCATATCAACTTCGAACATTTTAGGTATCGAGCATAGTTTGATTTCCCAAACATTTTATCCACATTTTTAGATATTTTGTATTGAAAATGACAGACATCCCCGGTATGTATGGGGATGGAAGTTTTTTTCTGTGTATCTGACACTACTTGCTGTCATATCTACTTCTAACATTCTAGGTATCGAGCATAGATTGATTTCCCAAACTTTTTATACACATTTTTAGACATTTTGAATTGAAAACGGCAGACATCCCCGCCAGGTATGGGGATGGAAGTTTTTTCCTGTGTATCTGACACTATTTGCTGTCATATCCACTTCTAACACTTTAGGTATCGATCATAGTTTGATTTCCCAAACTTTTTAACCACATTTTTAGACATTTTTGATTGAAAAAGATAGACATCCCCGGTATGTATGGGGATGGAAGTTTTTTTCTGTGTATCTGACACTACTTGCTGTCATATCTACTTCTAACATTCTAGGTATCGAGCATAGATTGATTTCCCAAACTTTTTATACACATTCTTGGGCACTTTGGATTGAGAAAGGTAGACATCCCCGCTAGGTATGGGGATGGAAGTATTTTCCCGAGTAACTGTCACTATGAGCTGCGATATCCACTTTTAAAATCATAGGTATCGAGCTTAGTTTGATTTTCCAAACTTTTTATCCACATTCTTGGGCACTTTGGATTGAAAAATATATACATCCACTCTAGGTATGGGGATGGAACTTTTCCTGTGTATCTGACACTATTTGCTGCGATATCCACTTTAAAAGTTTTAGGTATCGAGCTTAGTTTGATTTTCCAAACTTTTTATCCACATTCTTGGGGATTTTGGATTGAAAACGATAGATATCCCCGGTAGGTATGGGGATGGAAGTTTTTCCTGTATATCTGACACTATTTGCTGTCATATCAACTTCGAACATATTAGGTATCGAGCATAGTTTGATTTCCCAAACTTTTTATCCACATTCTTAAGCATTTTGGATTGAAAAAGATAGACATCCCCGGAAGTTTTTTCCTGAGTAACTGACACTATTTGCTGCGATATCCATTTTAAAAGATTTAGGTATCGAGCATAGTTTGATTTTACAACCTTTTTATCCACATTTTTAGACATTTTGGATTGAAAACGATAGATATCCCCGGTAGGTACGGGGATGGACGTTTTTGTCCTGTGTATCTGAAACTATTTGCTGTCATATCCACTTCTATCATTTTAGGTATCGAGCATAGTTTGATTTCCCAAACGTTTTATCCACATTTTTAGACACTTTGGATTAAAAACTGCAGACATCCCCTCTAGGTATGGAGATGAAAGTTTTTTCCCGTGAAACTGACACTATTTGCTGCCATATCGACTTCTAAGATTTTAGGTATCGCGCATACTTTGATTTCCCAAGCAATTTTTTAAATTTTTGGGCATTTTGGAAAGAAGACGACAAACATCCATGCTAGGAATGGGGATGAAAGACCTTTCCCGCGTATTTGACACAATTAGCTTCAATATCCACTTTTTAAATTTTAGGTATCGCGCATACTTTGATTTTACAAATTTATTATTTAAATTTTGGATCATTTTGGATTGAAAACGAAAGACATTCCATCTAGGTATGGGGTTGGAAGTTTTTTCCTGTGTATCTGACACTATTTGCTGTCATATCCACTTCTAACGTTTTTTTAATCGAGCATAGTTTGATTTCCCAAACTTTTTATCCACATTTTTAGACACTTTGGATTGAAAACGACAGATATCCCCGGTAGGTATGGGGATGGACGGTTTTTCCTGAGTAACTGACACTATTTGCTGCGATATCCACTTTTAAAATTTTAGGTATCGAGCATAGTTTGATTTTACAAATTTCTTATTTAAATTTTGGCTCATTTGGGCTTGAAAACGACAGACATCCACTCTAGGTATGGGGATGGAAGTTTTTTCCTGTGTATCTGACACTATTTGCTGTCATATCCACTTCTAACACTTTAGGTATCGAGCATAGTTTGATTCCCCAAACTTTTTATCCACATTCTTAAGCATTTTGGATTGAAAACGATAGATATCCCTGGTAGGTATGGGGATGGAAGTTTTTTCCTGAGTAACTGACACTATTTGCTGTCATATCCACTTCTAACACTTTAGGTATCGAGCATGGTTTGATTCCCCAAACTTTTTATCCACATTCTTAAGCATTTTGGATTGAAAACGATAGATATCCCTGGTAGGTATGGGGATGGAAGATTTTTCCTGTGTTTCTGACACTATTTGCTGTCATATCAACTTCGAACATTTTAGGTATCGAGTATAGTTTCATTTCCCAAACATTTTATCCACATTTTTAGACATTTTGAATTGAAAACGACAGACATCCCCGCTAGGTATGGGGATGGAAGTTTTTTCCTGTGTATCTGACACTATTTGCTGTCATATCCACTTCTAACATTTTAGGTATCGAGCATAGTTTGATTTCCCAAACTTTTTATCCTCATTCTTGGGCACTTTGGATTGAAAAAGATAGACATCCCCGCTAGGTATGGGGATGGAAGTATTTTCCCGAGTAACTGTCACTATGAGCTGCGATATCCACTTTTAAAATCATAGGTATCGAGCTTAGTTTGATTTTCCAAACTTTTTATCCACATTCTTGGGCACTTTGGATTGAAAAAGATAGACATCCCCGCTAGGTTTGGGGATGGACGTTTTTTCCTGAGTAACTGACACTATTTGCTCTCATATCAACTTCTAACATGTTAGGTATTGAGCATAGTTTGATTTCCCAAACTCTTTATCCACATTTTTAGACATTTTGGATTGAAAACGATAGACATCCCCGCTAGGTATGGGGATGGAAGTTTTTACCTGTGTCACTGACAGTATTTGCTGCGATATCCACTTTAAAAGTTTTAGTTATCGAGCTTAGTTTGTTTTTCCAAACTTTTTATCCACATTCTTGGGCATTTTGGATTGAAAACGATAGACATCCCCGGTATGTATGAGGATGGAATTTTTTTCCTGTGTATCTGACACTATTTGCTGTCATATCCACTTCTAACATTTTAGGTATCGCGCATAGTTTGATTTCCCAAACTTTTTATACACATTTTTAGACATTTTGAATTGAAAACGGCATACATCCCCGCTAGGTATGGGGATGGAAGTTTTTTCCTGTGTATCTGACACTATTTGCTGTCATATCCACTTCTAACACTTTAGCTATCGAGCATAGTTTGATTCCCCAAACTTTTTATCCACATTCTTAAGCATTATGGATTGAAATCGATAGATATCCCTGGTAGGTATGGGGATGCAAGTTTTTTCCTGTGTTTCTGACACTATTTGCTCTCATATCAACTTCTAACATGTTAGGTATTGAGCATAGTTTGATTTCCCAAACACTTTATCCACATTCTTGGGCACTTTGGATTGAAAAAGATAGACATCTCCGCTAGGTTTGGGGATGGACGGTTTTTCCCGAGTAACTGACACTATTTGCTGCGATATCCACTTTAAAAGTTTTAGGTATTGAGCATAGTTTGATTTTATAACCTTTTTATCCACATTTTTAGATATTTTGGATCGAAAGCGACAGACATCCCCGCTAGGTATGGGGATGAAAGTATTTTCCTGAGTAACTGTCACTATGAGCTGCGATATCCACTCTTAAAATCATAGATATCGAGCTGAGTTTGATTTTCCAATCTTTTTATCCACATTCTTGGGCACTTTCGATTGAAAACGATAGATATCCCCGGTACGTATGGGGATGGAAGTTTTTTCTGTGTTTCTGACACTATTTGCTCTCATATCAACTTCTAACATGTTAGGTATTGAGCATAGTTTGATTTCCCAAACACTTTATCCACATTCTTGGGCACTTTGGATTGAAAAAGATAGACATCTCCGCTAGGTATGGGGATGGAAGTTTTTTCCTTATTAACTGACACTATTTGCTGCGATATCCAATTTAAAAGTTTTAGTTATCGATCATAGTTTGATTTTAAAAACTTTTTATACACATTTTTAGACATTTTGATTTGAAAGCGACAGACATTCTCGCTAGGTATGGGGATGGAACTTTTTTCCTATGTATCTGACACTATTTGCTGTCATATCTACTTCTAACATGTTAGGTATTGAGCATAGTTTGATTTCCCAAACTCTTTATCCACATTCTTGGGCACTTTGGATTGAAAAAGATAGACATCTCCGCTAGGTTTGGGGATGGACGGTTTTTCGCGAGTAACCGACACTATTTGCTGCGATATCCACTTTAAAAGTTTGAGGTATCGAGCATAGTAAGATTTTACAACCTAGTTATCCACATTGTTAGAAATTTTGGATTGAAAGCGACAGACATACACGCTAGGTATGGGGATGGAACTTTTTTCCTGTGTATCTGACACTATTTGCTGTCATATCCACTTCTAACATGTTAGGTATTGAGCATAGTTTGATTTCCCAAACTCTTTATCCACATTCTTGGGCATTTTGGATTGAAAACGATAGACATCCCCGGTATGTATGAGGATGGAAGATTTTTCCTGTGTAACTGACACTATTTGCTGCGATATCCACTTAAAAACTGTTAGGTATCGAGCATAGTTTGTTTTACCAAACATTTTATCCACATTCTTGGGCAGTTTGGATTGAAAACGGCAGACATCCCCGCTAGGTAAGGGGATGGAAGTTTTTTCCTTGTAGCTGACACTATTTGCTGTCATATCCACTTCTAACACTTTAGCTATCGAGCATAGTTTGATTCCCCAAACTTTTTATCCACATTCTTAAGCATTTTGGATTGAAATCGATAGATATCCCTGGTAGGTATGGGGATGCAAGTTTTTTCCTGTGTTTCTGACACTATTTGCTCTCATATCAACTTCTAACATGTTAGGTATTGAGCATAGTTTGATTTCCCAAACACTTTATCCACATTCTTGGGCACTTTGGATTGAAAAAGATAGACATCTCCGCTAGGTATGGGGATGGAAGGTTTTTCCCGAGTAACTGGCACTATTTGCTGCGATATCCACTTTAAAAGTTTTAGGTATCGAGCATAGTTTGATATTACAACCTTTTTATCCACATTTTTAGACATTTTGAATTGAAAGCGACAGACATTCCCCCAAGGTATGGGGATGGAACTTTTTTCCTATGTATCTGACACTATTTGCTGTCATATCCACTTCTAACATTTTAGGTATCGAGCATAGTTTGATTTCCCAAACTCTTTATCCACATTCTTGGGCACTTTGGATTGCAAAAGATAGATATCCCCGGTATGTATCGGGATGGAAGTTTTTTTCTGTGTTACTGACACTATTTGCTCTCATATCAACTTCTAACATGTTAGGTATTGAGCATAGTTTGATTTCCCAAAAAGTTTATCCACATTCTTGGGCACTTTAGATTGAAAAAGATAGACATCTCAGCTAGGTTTGGGGATGGACGGTTTTTCCTGAGCAACTGACACTATTTGCTGCGATATCCACTTTTAAAATTTTAGTTATCGAGCATAGTTTGATATTACAACCTTTTTATCCGAATTTTTAGACATTTTGAATTGAAAGCGACAGACATTCTCGCTAGGTATGGGGATGGAACTTTTTTCCTATGTATCTGACACTATTTGCTGTCATATCTACTTCTAACATGTTAGGTATTGAGCATAGTTTGATTTCCCAAAAAGTTTATCCACATTCTTGGGCACTTTTGATTGAAAAAGATAGACATCTCAGCTAGGTTTGGGGATGGACGGTTTTTCCTGAGCAACTGACACTATTTGCTGCGATATCCACTTTTAAAATTTTAGTTATCGAGCATAGTTTGATATTACAACCTTTTTATCCGAATTTTTAGACATTTTGAATTGAAAGCGACAGACATTCTCGCTAGGTATGGGGATGGAACTTTTTTCCTATGTATCTGACACTATTTGCTGTCATATCTACTTCTAACATGTTAGGTATTGAGCATAGTTTGATTTCCCAAACTTTTTATCCACATTCTTGGGCACTTTGGATTGAAAAAGATAGACATCCCCGCTAGGTTTGGGGATGGACGGTTTTTCCTGAGTAAATGACACTATTTGCTGCGATATCCACTTTAAAAGTTTTAGGTATCGAGCATAGATTGATTTTACAACCTTTTTATCCACATTTTTAGACATTTTGGATTGAAAGCGACAGACATCCTCGCTAGGTATGGGGATGGAAGTATTTTCCCGAGTAACTGTCACTATGAGCTGCGATATCCACTTTTAAAATCATAGGTATCGAGCTTAGTTTGATTTTACAACCTTTTTATCCACATTTTTAGACATTTTGGATTGAAAGCGACAGACATCCCCGCTAGGTATGGGGATGGAAGTTTTTTCCTGTGTCAGTGACACTATTTGCTGTCATATCAACTTCTAACATGTTAGGTATCGAGCATAGTTTGATTCTCCAAACTTTTTATCCACATTCTTAAGCATTTTGGATTGAAAACGATAGATATCCCTGGTAGGTATGGGGATGGAAGTTTTTTCCTGTGTTTCTGACACTATTTGCTGTCATATCAACTTCTAACATGTTAGGTATTGTGCATAGTTTGATTTCCCAAAAAGTTTATCCACATTCTTGGGCACTTTAGATTGAAAAAGATAGACATCTCAGCTAGGTTTGGGGATGGACGGTTTTTCCCGAGTAACTGACACTATTTGCTGCGATATCCACTTTAAAAGTTTTAGGTATTGAGCATAGTTTGATTTTATAACCTTTTTATCCACATTTTTAGATATTTTGGATCGAAAGCGACAGACATCCCCGCTAGGTATGGGGATGAAAGTATTTTCCTGAGTAACTGTCACTATGAGCTGCGATATCCACTCTTAAAATCATAGATATCGAGCTGAGTTTGATTTTCCAATCTTTTTATCCACATTCTTGGGCACTTTCGATTGAAAACGATAGATATCCCCGGTACGTATGGGGATGGAAGTTTTTTGCTGTGTTTCTGACACTATTTGCTCTCATATCAACTTCTAACATGTTAGGTATTGAGCATAGTTTGATTTCCCAAAAAGTTTATCCACATTCTTGGGCACTTTAGATTGAAAAAGATAGACATCTCAGCTAGGTTTGGGGATGGACGGTTTTTCCCGAGTAACTGACACTATTTGCTGCGATATCCACTTTAAAAGTTTTAGGTATCGAGCATAGTTTGATTTTAAAACCTTTTTATCCACATTTTTAGACATTTTGAATTGAAAGCGACAGACATTCTCGCTAGGTATGGGGATGGAACTTTTTTCCTATGTATCTGACACTATTTGCTGTCATATCTACTTCTAACATGTTAGGTATTGAGCATAGTTTGATTTCCCAAACTCTTTATCCACATTCTTGGGCACTTTGGATTGAAAAAGATAGACATCTCCGCTAGGTTTGGGGATGGACGGTTTTTCGCGAGTAACCGACACTATTTGCTGCGATATCCACTTTAAAAGATTTAGGTATCGAGCATAGTTTCATTTTACAACCTTTTTATCCACATTTTTAGACATTTTGGATTAAAAACGACAGACATCCACTCTAGGTATGGGGATGGAACTTTTTTCCTGTGTATCTGACACTATTTGCTGTCATATCCACTTCTAACATTTTAGGTATCCAGCATAGTTTGATTTCCCAAACTTTTTATCCACATTCTTGGGCATTTTGGATTGAAAACGATAGACATCCCCGGTATGTATGAGGATGGAAGATTTTTCCTGTGTAACTGACACTATTTGCTGCGATATCCACTTTAAAAGTTTTAGGTATCGAGCATAGTTTGTTTTTCCAAAGTTTTTATCCACATTCTTGGGCATTTTGAATTGAAAACGGCAGACATCCACTCTAGGTAAGGGGATGGAAGTTTTTTCCTTTGTAGCTGACACTATTTGCTGTCATATCCACTTCTAACACTTTAGCTATCGAGCATAGTTTGATTCCCCAAACTTTTTATCCACATTCTTAAGCATTTTGGATTGAAAACGATAGATATCCCTGGTAGGTATGGGGATGGAAGTTTTTTCCTGTGTTTCTGACACTATTTGCTCTCATATCAACTTCTAACATGTTAGGTATTGAGCAGACTTTGATTTCCCAAACTCTTTATCCACATTCTTGGGCACTTTGGATTGAAAAAGATAGACATCTCCGCTAGGTTTGGGGATGGACGGTTTTTCCCGAGTAACTGGCACTATTTGCTGCGATATCCACTTTAAAAGTTTTAGGTATCGAGCATAGTTTGATATTACAACCTTTTTATCCACATTTTTAGACATTTTGAATTGAAAGCGACAGACATTCCCCCAAGGTATGGGGATGGAACTTTTTTCCTATGTATCTGACACTATTTGCTGTCATATCCACTTCTAACATTTTAGGTATCGAGCATAGTTTGATTTCCCAAACTCTTTATCCACATTCTTGGGCACTTTGGATTGCAAAAGATAGATATCCCCGGTATGTATCGGGATGGAAGTTTTTTTCTGTGTTTCTGACACTATTTGCTCTCATATCAACTTCTAACATGTTAGGTATTGAGCATAGTTTGATTCCCCAAACTTTTTATCCACATTCTTAAGCATTTTGGATTGAAAAAGATAGACATCTCAGCTAGGTTTGGGGATGGACGGTTTTTCCCGAGTAACTGACACTATTTGCTGCGATATCCACTTTAAAAGTTTTAGTTATCGAGCATAGTTTGATATTACAACCTTTTTATCCGAATTTTTAGACATTTTGAATTGAAAGCGACAGACATTCTCGCTAGGTATGGGGATGGAACTTTTTTCCTATGTATCTGACACTATTTGCTGTCATATCTACTTCTAACATGTTAGGTATTGAGCATAGTTTGATTTCCCAAACTCTTTATCCACATTCTTGGGCACTTTGGATTGAAAAAGATAGACATCTCCGCTAGGTTTGGGGATGGACGGTTTTTCGCGAGTAACGGACACTATTTGCTGCCATATCCACTTCTAAAGTTTGAGGTATCGAGCATAGTTTGATTTTACATCCTTTTTATCCACATTTTTAGACATTTTGGATTGAAAGCGATAGACATCCCCGCTAGCTATGGGGATGGAAGTATTCTCCCGAGTAACTGTCACTATGAGCTGCGATATCCACTCTTAAAATCATAGATATCGAGCTGAGTTTGATTTTCCAATCTTTTTATCCACATTCTTGGGCACTTTCGATTGAAAACGATAGATATCCCCGGTACGTATGGGGATGGAAGTTTTTTTTAGTGTATCTGACACTATTTGCTGTCATATCCACTTCTAACATTTTAGGTATCGAGCATAGTTTGATTTCCCAAACTTTTTATACACATTTTTAGACACTGTGGATTGAAAAAGATAGACATCCCCGGTAGGTATGTGGATGGAAGTTTTTTCCTGTGTATCTGACACTATTTGCTGTCATAACAAAATCTAACATCTTAGGTATCAAGCTTAGTTTGATTTTACAACCTTTTTATCCACATTTTTAGACATTTTGGATTGAAAGCGACAGACATCCCCGCTAGGTATGGGGATGGAAGTATTTTACCGAGTAACTGTCACTATGAGCTGCGATATCCACTTTTAAAATCATAGGTATCGAGCATAGTTTGATTTTACAACCTTTTCATCCACATTTTTAGACATTTTGGATTGAAAGCGACAGACATCCCCGGTACGTATGGTGATGGAAGTTTTTTTTCGTGTATCTGACACTGCTTGCTGTCATATCTAATTTTAACATTCTAGGTATCGAGCATAGTTTGATTTTACAACCTTTTTATCCACATTTTTAGACATTTTGGATTGAAAGCGACAGACATCCCCGCTAGGTATGGGGATGGAAGTTTTTTCCTGTGTATCTGACACTATTTGCTTTCACATCCACTTCTAACATTTTAGGTCTCGACCATAGTTTGATTTCCCAAACTTTTTATCCACATTCTTAAGCATTTTGGATTGAAAAAGACAGACATCCCCGCTAGGTATGGGGATGGAAGTTTTTTCCTGAGTAACTGACACTATTTGCTGCGATATCCACTTCTAAAATTTTAGGTATCGAGCATAGTTTGATATCACAACCTTTTTATCCGAATTTTTAGACATTTTGGATTGAAAAAGACAGACATCCCCGCTAGGTATGGGGATGGAAGTTTTTTCCTGTGTATCTGACACTATTTGCTGTGATATCTACTTCTAACATTTTAGGTATCGAGCATAGTTTGATTTCCCAAACTTTTTATACACATTTTTAGACATTTTGAATTGAAAACGGCAGACATCCCCGCTAGGTATGGGGATGGAAGTTTTTTCCTGTGTATCTGACACTATTTGCTGTCATATCCACTTCTAACACTTTAGGTATCGAGCATAGTTTGATTTCCCAAACTTTTTATACACATTTTTAGACATTTTGAATTGAAAACGATAGACATCCCCGGTATGTATGGGGATGGAAGTTTTTTTCTTTGTATCTGACAATACTTGCTGCCATATCTACTTCTAACATTCTAGGTATCGAGCATAGATTGATTTCCCAAACTTTTTATACACATTTTTAGACATTTTGAATTGAAAGCGACAGACATCCCCGCTAGGTATGGGGATGGAAGTTTTTTCCTGTGTATCTGACACTATTTGCTGTCATATCCACTTCTAACATTTTAGGTATCGAGCATAGTTTGATTTCCCAAACTTTTTATCCACATTCTTGGGCACTTTGGATTGAAAACGATAGACATCCCCGCTAGGTATGGGGATGGAAGTATTTTCCCGAGTAACTGTCACTATGAGCTGCGATATCCACTTTTAAAATCATAGGTATCGAGCTTAGTTTGATTTTCCAAACTTTTTATCCACATTCTTGGGCACTTTGGATTGAAAAAGATAGACATCCCCGCTAGGTTTGGGGATGGACGTTTTTTCCTGAGTAACTGACACTATTTGCTCTCATATCAACTTCTAACATGTTAGGTATTGAGCATAGTTTGATTTCCCAAACTCTTTATCCACATTCTTGGGCATTTTGGATTGAAAACGATAGACATCCCCGCTAGGTATGGGGATGGAAGTTTTTTCCTGTGTAACTGACAGTATTTGCTGCGATATCCACTTTAAAAGTTTTAGGTATCGAGCTTAGTTTGTTTTTCCAAACTTTTTATCCACATTCTTGGGCATTTTGGATTGAAAACGATAGACATCCCCGGTATGTATGAGGATGGAAGTTTTTTCCTGTGTATCTGACACTATTTGCTGTCATATCTACTTCGAACATTTTAGGTATCGCGCATAGTTTGATTTCCCAAACTTTTTATACACATTTTTAGACATTTTGAATTGAAAACGGCATACATCCCCGCTAGGTATGGGGATGGAAGTTTTTTCCTGTGTATCTGACACTATTTGCTGTCATATCCACTTCTAACACTTTAGCTATCGAGCATAGTTTGATTCCCCAAACTTTTTATCCACATTCTTAAGCATTATGGATTGAAAACGATAGATATCCCTGGTAGGTATGGGGATGGAAGTTTTTTCCTGTGTTTCTGACACTATTTGCTCTCATATCAACTTCTAACATGTTAGGTATTGAGCATAGTTTGATTTCCCAAAAAGTTTATCCACATTCTTGGGCACTTTAGATTGAAAAAGATAGACATCTCAGCTAGGTTTGGGGATGGACGGTTTTTCCCGAGTAACTGACACTATTTGCTGCGATATCCACTTTAAAAGTTTTAGGTATTGAGCATAGTTTGATTTTATAACCTTTTTATCCACATTTTTAGATATTTTGGATCGAAAGCGACAGACATCCCCGCTAGGTATGGGGATGAAAGTATTTTCCTGAGTAACTGTCACTATGAGCTGCGATATCCACTCTTAAAATCATAGATATCGAGCTGAGTTTGATTTTCCAATCTTTTTATCCACATTCTTGGGCACTTTCGATTGAAAACGATAGATATCCCCGGTACGTATGGGGATGGAAGTTTTTTTTCGTGTATCTGACACTACTTGCTGTCATATCTAATTTTAACATTCTAGGTATCGAGCATAGTTTGATTTCCCAAACTTTTTATCCACATTCTTGGGCACTTTGGATTGAAAAAGATAGACATCCCCGCTAGGTTTGGGGATGGACGGTTTTTCCTGTGTATCTGACACTATTTGCTGTCATATCCACTTCTAACATTTTAGGTATCGAGCATAGTTTGATTTCCCAAACTTTTTATCCACACTTTTAGACATTTTGAATTGAAAGCGACAGACATCCCCGCTAGGTATGGGGATGGAAGTTTTTTCCTGTGTATCTGACACTATTTGCTGTCATAACCACTTCTAACATTTTAGGTATCGAGCATAGTTTGATTTCCCAAACTTTTTATCCTCATTCTTGGGCACTTTGGATTGAAAAAGATGGACATCCCCGCTAGGTTTGGGGATGGACGGTTTTTCCTGAGTAAATGACACTATTTGCTGCGATATCCACTTTAAAAGTTTTAGGTATTGAGCATAGTTTGATTTTACAACCTTTTTATCCACATTTTTAGACATTTTGGATTGAAAGCGACAGACATCCCCGCTAGGTATGGGGATGAAAGTATTTTCCTGAGTAACTGTCACTATGAGCTGCGATATCCACTCTTAAAATCATAGATATCGAGCTGAGTTTGATTTTCCAATCTTTTTATCCACATTCTTGGGCACTTTCGATTGAAAACGATAGATATCCCCGGTAGGTATGGGGATGGAAGTTTTTCCTGTGTATCTGACACTATTTGCTGTCATATCCACTTCTAACATTTTAAGTATCGAGTATAGATTGACTTCCCAAACTTTTATCCACATTTTTAGACATTTTGAATTGAAAACGACAGACATCCCCGCTAGGTATGGGGATGGAAGTTTTTTCCTTTGTAGCTGACACTATTTGCTGTCATATCCACTTCTAACACTTAAGATATCGAGCATAGTTTGATTCCGCAAACTTTTTATCCACATTCTTAAGCATTTTGGACTGAAAACGATAGATATCCCTGGTAGGTATGGGGATGGAAGTTTTTTCCTGTGTTTCTGACACTATTTGCTCTCATATCAACTTCTAACATGTTAGGTATTGAGCATAGTTTGATTTCCCAAAAAGTTTATCCACATTCTTGGGCACTTTAGATTGAAAAAGATAGACATCTCAGCTAGGTTTGGGGATGGACGGTTTTTCCCGAGTAACTGACACTATTTGCTGCGATATCCACTTTAAAAGTTTTAGGTATTGAGCATAGTTTGATTTTACAACCTTTTTATCCACATTTTTAGACATTTTGAATTGAAAGCGACAGACATTCCCGCAAGGCATGGGGATGGAACTTTTTTCCTGTGTATCTGACACTATTTGCTGTCATATCCACTTCTAACATTTTAGGTATCGAGCATAGTTTGATTTCCCAAACTTTTTATCCTCATTCTTGGGCACTTTGGATTGAAAAAGGTAGACATCCCCGGTATGTATGGGGATGGAAGTTTTTTTCTGTGTATCTGACACTACTTGCTGTGATATCTACTTCTAACATGTTAGGTATTGAGCATAGTTTGATTTCCCAAACTCTTTATCCACAATCTTGGGCACTTTGGATTGAAAAAGATAGACATCTCCGCTAGGTTTGGGGATGGACGGTTTTTCGCGAGTAACTGACACTATTTGCTGCGATATCCACTTTAAAAGTTTTAGGTATCGAGCATAGTTTGATATTACAACCGTTTTATCCACATTTTTAGACATTTTGAATTGAAAGCGACAGACATTCCCGCAAGGTATGGGGATGGAACTTTTTTCCTATGTATCTGACACTATTTGCTGTCATATCCACTTCTAACATTTTAGGTATCGAGCATAGTTTGATTTCCCAAACTCTTTATCCACATTCTTGGGCACTTTGGATTGCAAAAGATAGATATCCCCGGTATGTATCGGGATGGAAGTTTTTTTCTGTGTTTCTGACACTATTTGCTCTCATATCAACTTCTAACATGTTAGGTATTGAGCATAGTTTGATTTCCCAAACTCTTTATCCACATTCTTGGGCACTTTAGATTGAAAAAGATAGACATCTCAGCTAGGTTTGGGGATGGACGGTTTTTCCTGAGTAACTGACACTATTTGCTGCGATATCCACTTTAAAAGTTTTAGGTATTGAGCATAGTTTGATTTTACAACCTTTTTATCCACATTTTTAGACATTTTGGATTGAAAGCGACAGACATCCCCGCTAGGTATGGGGATGGAAGTTTTTTCCTGTGTATCTGACACTATTTGCTGTCATAACCACTTCTAACATTTTAGGTATCGAGCATAGTTTGATTTCCCAAACGTTTTATCCACGTTTTTAGGCATTTTGAATTGAAAACGACAGACATCCCCGCTAGGTATGGGGATGGAAGTTTTTTCCTGTGTATCTGACACTATTTGCTGTCATAACCACTTCTAACATTTTAGGTATCGAGCATAGTTTGATTTCCCAAACTTTTTATCCACATTCTTGGGCACTTTGGATTGAAAAAGATGGACATCCCCGCTAGGTTTGGGGATGGACGGTTTTTCCTGAGTAACTGACAATATTTGCTGCGATATCCACTTTAAAAGTTTTAGGTATCGAGCATAGTTTGATTTTACAACCTTTTTATACACATTTTTAGACATTTTGAATTGAAAACGACAGACATCCCCGCTAGGTATGGGGATGGAAGTATTTTCCCGAGTAACTGTCACTATGAGCTGCGATATCCACTTTTAAAATCATAGGTATCGAGCTTAGTTTGATTTTCCAAACTTTTTATCCACATTCTTGGGCACTTTGGATTGAAAACGATAGACATCCCCGGTATGTATGGGGATGGAAGTTTTTTTCTGTGTATCTGACACTACTTGCTGTCATATCTACTTCTAACATTCTAGGTATCGAGCATAGATTGATTTCCCAAGTTTTTTATACACATTTATAGACATTTTTAATTGAAAACGGCAGACATCCCCGCTAGGTAAGGGGATCGAAGTTTTTTCCTTTGTAGCTGAAACTATTTGCTGTCATATCCACTTCTAACATTTTAGGTATCGAGCATAGTTTGATTTCCCAAACTTTTTATCCACATTCTTGGGCACTTTGGATTGAAAACGATAGATATCCCCGGTATGTATGGGGATGGAAGTTTTTTCCTGTGTTTCTGACACTATTTGCTCTCATATCAACTTCTAACATGTTAGGTATTGAGCATAGTTTGATTTCCCAAAAAGTTTATCCACATTCTTGGGCACTTTAGATTGAAAAAGATAGACATCTCAGCTAGGTTTGGGGATGGACGGTTTTTCCCGAGTAACTGACACTATTTGCTGCGATATCCACTTTAAAAGTTTTAGGTATTGAGCATAGTTTGAATTTATAACCTTTTTATCCACATTTTTAGATATTTTGAATTGAAAGCGACAGACATTCCCGCAAGGTATGGTGATGGAACTTTTTTCCTATGTATCTGACACTATTTGCTGTCATATCCACTTCTAACATTTTAGGTATCGAGCATAGTTTGATTTCCCAAACTTTTTATCCACATTTTTAGACATTTTTGATTGAAAAAGGTAGACATCCCCGGTATGTATGGGGATGGAAGTTTTTTTCTGTGTATCTGACACTACTTGCTGTGATATCTACTTCTAACATTTTAGGTATCGAGCATAGTTTGATTTCCCAAACTTTTTATACACATTCTTGGGGATTTTGGATTGAAAAAGGTAGACATCCCCGCTAGGTATGGGGATGGAAGTTTTTTCCCGAGTAACTGTCACTATGAGCTGCGATATCCACTTTTAAAATCATAGGTATCGAGCTTAGTTTGATTTTCCAAACTTTTTATCCACATTCTTGGGCACTTTGGATTGAAAAATATAGACATCCACTCTAGTTATGGGGATGGAACTTTTTTCCTGTGTATCTGACACTATTTGCTGCGATATCCACTTTAAAAGTTTTAGGTATCGAGCTTAGTTTGATTTTCCAAACTTTTTATCCACATTCTTGGGCATTTTGGATTGAAAACGATAGATATCCCCGGTAGGTTTTGGGGATGGAAGTTTTTTCCTGTGTATCTGACACTATTTGCTGTCATATCCACTTCTAACATATTAGGTATCGAGCATAGTTTGATTTCCCAAACTTTTTATCCACATTTTATACACTTTGGATTGAAAAAGATAGACATCCCCGGTAGGTTTTTCCTGAGTAACTGACACTATTTGCTGCGATATCCACTTTAAAAGATTTAGGTATCGAGCATAGGTTTATTTTACAAGCTTTTTATTTAAATTTTTGGGCATTTTGGAAAGAAGACGACAAACATCCATGCTAGGAATGGGGATGAAAGACCTTTCCCGCGTATTTGACACAATTAGCTTCAATATCCACTTTTTAAATTTTAGGTATGGAGCATAGTTTGATTTTACAAATTTCTTATTTAAATTTTGGCTCATTTGGGTTTGAAAAAGAAAAACATTCCATCTAGGTATGGGTTTGGAAGTTTTTTCCTGTGTATCTGACACTATTTGCTGTCTTATACACTTCTAAGGTTTTTTTAATGGAGCATAGTTTGATTTCCCAAACTTTTTATCCACATTTTTAGACACTTTGGATTGAAAACGATAGATATATCCGCTAGGTATGGGGATGGAACTTTTTTCCAGAGTAACTAACCCTATTTGCTGCGATATCCACTTTGAAAATTTTAGGTATCGAGCATAGTTTGATTTTACAAATTTCTTATTTAAATTTTGGCTCATTTGGGCTTGAAAACGACAGACATCCACTCTAGGTATGGGGATGGAAGTTTTTTCCTGTGTATCTGACACTATTTGCTGTCATATCCACTTCTAACACTTTAGGTATCGAGCATAGTTTGATTCCCCAAACTTTTTATCCACATTCTTAAGCATTTTGGATTGAAAACGATAGATATCCCCGGTAGGTTTGGGGATGGAAGTTTTTTCCTTTGTAGCTGACACTATTTGCTGTCATATCCACTTCTAACACTTTAGGTATCGAGCATGGTTTGATTCCCCAAACTTTTTATCCACATTCTTAAGCATTTTGGATTGAAAACGATAGATATCCCCGGCAGGTATGGGGATGGAAGTTTTTTCCTGTGCAACTGACACTATTTGCTGCGATATCCACTTTTAAAATTTTAGGTATCTAGCATAGTTTCATTTCCCAAACTTTTTATCCACATTTTTAGACATTTTGAATTGAAAACGACAGACATCCTCGCTAGGTATGGGTATGTTAGTTTTTTCCTGTGTATCTGACACTATTTGCTGTCATATCCACTTCTAACATTTTAGGTATCGAGCATAGTTTGATTTCCCAAACTTTTCATCCTCATTCTTGGGCACTTTGGATTGAAAAAGGTAGACATCCCCGCTAGGTATGGGGATGGAAGTATTTTCCCGAGTAACTGTCACTATGAGCTGCGATATCCACTTTTAAAATCATAGGTATCGAGCTTAGTTTGATTTTCCAAACTTTTTATCCACATTCTTGGGCACTTTGGATTGAAAAAGATAGACATCCCCGCTAGGTTTGGGGATGGACGTTTTTTCTGAGTAACTGACACTATTTGCTCTCATATCAACTTCTAACATGTTAGGTATTGAGCATAGTTTGATTTCCCAAACTCTTTATCCACATTCTTGGGCATTTTGGATTGAAAACGATAGACATCCCCGCTAGGTATGGGGATGGAAGTTTTTTCCTGTGTAACTGACAGTATTTGCTGCGATATCCACTTTAAAAGTTTTAGGTATCGAGCTTAGTTTGTTTTTCCAAACTTTTTATCCACATTCTTGGGCATTTTGGATTGAAAACGATAGACATCCCCGGTATGTATGAGGATGGAATTTTTTTCCTGTGTATCTGACACTATTGGCTGTCATATCCACTTCTAACATTTTAGGTATCGCGCATAGTTTGATTCCCCAAACTTTTTATCCACATTCTTAAGCATTTTGGATTGAAAACGATAGATATCCCTGGTAGGTATGGGGATGGAAGTTTTTTCCTGTGTTTCTGACACTATTTGCTCTCATATCAACTTCTAACATGTTAGGTATTGAGCATAGTTTGATTTCCCAAAAAGTTTATCCACATTCTTGGGCACTTTAGATTGAAAAAGATAGACATCTAAGCTAGGTTTGCGGTTGGTCGGTTTTTCCCGATTAACTGACACTATTTGCTGCGATATCCACTTTAAAAGTTTTAGGTATTGAGCATAGTTTGAATTTATAACCTTTTTATCCACATTTTTAGATATTTTGGATCGAAAGCGACAGACATCCCCGCTAGGTATGGGGATGAAAGTATTTTCCTGAGTAACTGTCACTATGAGCTGCGATATCCACTCTTAAAATCATAGATATCGAGCTGAGTTTGATTTTCCAATCTTTTTATCCACATTCTTGGGCACTTTCGATTGAAAACGATAGATATCCCCGGTACGTATGGGGATGGAAGTTTTTTCTGTGTTTCTGACACTATTTGCTCTCATATCAACTTCTAACATGTTAGGTATTGAGCATAGTTTGATTTCCCAAACTCTTTATCCACATTCTTGGGCACTTTGGATTGAAAAAGATAGACATCTCCGCTAGGTTTGGGGATGGACGGTTTTCCCGAGTAACTGACACTATTTGCTGCGATATCCACTTTAAAAGTTTTAGTTATCGAGCATAGTTTGATATTACAACCTTTTTATCCACATTTTTAGACATTTTGAATTGAAAGCGACAGACATTCTCGCTAGGTATGGGGATGGAACTTTTTTCCTATGTATCTGACACTATTTGCTGTCATATCTACTTCTAACATGTTAGGTATTGAGCATAGTTTGATTTCCCAAACTCTTTATCCACATTCTTGGGCACTTTGGATTGAAAAAGATAGACATCTCCGCTAGGTTTGGGGATGGACGGTTTTTCGCGAGTAACCGACACTATTTGCTGCGATATCCACTTTAAAAGTTTGAGGTATCGAGCATAGTTTGATTGTACAACCTTTTTATCCACATTTTTAGATGTTTTGGATTGAAAGCGACAGACATTCTCGCTAGGTATGGGGATGGAACTTTTTTTCCTGTGTATCTGACACTATTTGCTGTCATATCCACTTCTAACATTTTAGGTATCCAGCATAGTTTGATTTCCCAAACTCTTTATCCACATTCTTGGGCATTTTGGATTGAAAACGATAGACATCCCCGGTATGTATGAGGATGGAAGATTTTTCCTGTGTAACTGACACTATTTGCTGCGATATCCACCTTAAAAGTTTTAGGAATCGAGCTTAGTTTGTTTTTCCAAACTTTTTATCCACATTCTTGGGCATGTTGGATTGAAAAAGGTAGACATCCCCGCTAGGTAAGGGGATCGAAGTTTTTTCCTTTGTAGCTGACACTATTTGCTGTCATATCCACTTCTAACACTTTAGCTATCGAGCATAGTTTGATTCCCCAAACTTTTTATCCACATTCTTAAGCATTTTGGATTGAAATCGATAGATATCCCTGGTAGGTATGGGGATGGAAGTTTTTTCCTGTGTTTCTGACACTATTTGCTCTCATATCAACTTCTAACATGTTAGGTATTGAGCATAGTTTGATTTCCCAAACTCTTTATCCACATTCTTGGGCACTTTGGATTGAAAAAGATAGACATCTCCGCTAGGTATGGGGATGGACGGTTTTTCCCGAGTAACTGGCACTATTTGCTGCGATATCCACTTTAAAAGTTTTAGGTATCGAGCATAGTTTGATATTACAACCTTTTTATCCGCATTTTTAGCCATTTTGAATTGAAAGCGACAGACATTCCCCCAAGGTATGGGGATGGAACTTTTTTCCTATGTATCTGACACTATTTGCTGTCATATCCACTTCTAACATTTTAGGTATCGAGCATAGTTTGATTTCCCAAACTCTTTATCCACATTCTTGGGCACTTTGGATTGCAAAAGATAGATATCCCCGGTATGTATCGGGATGGAAGTTTTTTTCTGTGTTTCTGACACTATTTGCTCTCATATCAACTTCTAACATGTTAGGTATTGAGCATAGTTTGATTTCCCAAACTCTTTATCCACATTCTTGGGCACTTTAGATTGAAAAAGATAGACATCTCAGCTAGGTTTGGGGATGGACGGTTTTTCCCGAGTAACTGACACTATTTGCTGCGATATCCACTTTAAAAGTTTTAGTTATCGAGCATAGTTTGATATTACAACCTTTTTATCCGCATTTTTAGCCATTTTGAATTGAAAGCGACAGACATTCTCGCTAGGTATGGGGATGGAACTTTTTTCCTATGTATCTGACACTATTTGCTGTCATATCTACTTCTAACATGTTAGGTATTGAGCATAGTTTGATTTCCCAAACTCTTTATCCACATTCTTGGGCACTTTGGATTGAAAAAGATAGACATCTCCGCTAGGTTTTGGGGATGGACGGTTTTTCGCGAGTAACCGACACTATGTGCTGCGATATCCACTTTAAAACTTTGAGGTATCGAGCATAGTTTGATTTTACAACCTTTTTATCCACATTTTTAGACATTTTGGATTGAAAGCGACAGACATCCCCGCTAGGTATGGGGATGGAAGTATTTTCCCGAGTAACTGTCACTATTTGCAGCGATATCCACTTTAAAAGTTTTAGGTATCGAGCATAGTTTGATTTTACAACCTTTTCATCCACATTTTTAGACATTTTGGATTGAAAGCGACAGACATCCCCGCTAGGTATGGGGATGGAAGTATTTTCCCGAGTAACTGTCACTATGAGCTGCGATATCCACTTTTAAAATCATAGGTATCGAGCTTAGTTTGATTTTACAACCTTTTTATCCACATTTTTAGACATTTTGGATTGAAAGCGACAGACATCCCCGCTAGGTATGGTGATGGAATTTATTTCCTGGGTTTCTGACACTATTTGCTGTCATATCAAACTCTAACCTGTCAGGTATCGAGCATAGTTTGATTCTCCAAACTTTTTATCCACATTCTTAAGCATTTTGGATTGAAAACGATAGATATCCCTGGTAGGTATGGGGATGGAAGTTTTTTCCTGTGTTTCTGACACTATTTGCTCTCATATCAACTTCTAACATGTTAGGTATTGAGCATAGTTTGATTTCCCAAAAAGTTTATCCACATTCTTGGGCACTTTAGATTGAAAAAGATAGACATCTCAGCTAGGTTTGGGGATGGACGGTTTTTCCCGAGTAACTGACACTATTTGCTGCGATATCCACTTTAAAAGTTTTAGGTATTGAGCATAGTTTGATTTTATAACCTTTTTATCCACATTTTTAGATATTTTGGATCGAAAGCGACAGACATCCCCGCTAGGTATGGGGATGAAAGTATTTTCCTGAGTAACTGTCACTATGAGCTGCGATATCCACTCTTAAAATCATAGATATCGAGCTGAGTTTGATTTTCCAATCTTTTTATCCACATTCTTGGGCACTTTCGATTGAAAACGATAGATATCCCCGGTACGTATGGGGATGGAAGTTTTTTTCTGTGTTTCTGACACTATTTGCTCTCATATCAACTTCTAACATGTTAGGTATTGAGCATAGTTTGATTTCCCAAATAGTTTATCCACATTCTTGGGCACTTTGGATTGAAAAAGATAGACATCACCGCTAGGTTTGGGGATGGACGGTTTTTCCTGAGTAACTGACACTATTTGCTGCGATATCCAGTTTAAAAGTAATAGGTATCGAGCATAGTTTGATATTACAACCTTTTTATCCACATTTTTAGACATTTTGGATTGAAAGCGACAGACATTCTCGCTAGGTATGGGGATGGAACTTTTTTTCCTATGTATCTGACACTATTTGCTGTCATATCTACTTCTAACATGTTAGGTATTGAGCATAGTTTGATTTCCCAAACTCTTTATCCACATTCTTGGGCACTTTGGATTGAAAAAGATAGACATCTCCGCTAGGTTTGGGGATGGACGGTTTTTCGCGAGTAACCGACACTATTTGCTGCGATATCCACTTTAAAAGTTTGAGGTATCGAGCATAGTTTGATTGTACAACCTTTTTATCCACATTTTTAGATGTTTTGGATTGAAAGCGACAGACATCCACTCTAGGTATGGGGATGGAACTTTTTTCCTGTGTATCTGACACTATTTGCTGTCATATCCACTTCTAACATGTTAGGTATTGAGCATAGTTTGATTTCCCAAACTCTTTATCCACATTCTTGGGCATTTTGGATTGAAAACGATAGACATCCCCGGTATGTATGAGGATGGAAGATTTTTCCTGTGTAACTGACACTATTTGCTGCGATATCCACCTTAAAAGTTTTAGGTATCGAGCTTAGTTTGTTTTTCCAAAGTTTTTATCCACATTCTTGGGCATTTTGGATTGAAAACGACAGACATCCACTCTAGGTAAGGGGATCGAAGTTTTTTCCTTTGTAGCTGACACTATTTGCTGTCATATCCACTTCTAACACTTTAGGTATCGAGCATAGTTTGATTCCCCAAACTTTTTATCCACATTCTTAAGCATTTTGGATTGAAAACGATAGATATCCCTGGTAGGTATGGGGATGGAAGTTTTTTCCTGTGTTTCTGACACTATTTGCTCTCATATCAACTTCTAACATGTTAGGTATTGAGCACAGTTTGATTTCCCAAACTCTTTATCCACATTCTTGGGCACTTTGGATTGAAAAAGATAGACATCTCCGCTAGGTTTGGGGATGGACGGTTTTTCCCGAGTAACTGGCACTATTTGCTGCGATATCCACTTTAAAAGTTTTAGGTATCGAGCATAGTTTGATATTACAACCTTTTTATCCACATTTTTAGACATTTTGAATTGAAAGCGACAGACATTCCCCCAAGGTATGGGGATGGAACTTTTTTCCTATGTATCTGACACTATTTGCTGTCATATCCACTTCTAACATTTTAGGTATCGAGCATAGTTTGATTTCCCAAACTCTTTATCCACATTCTTGGGCACTTTGGATTGCAAAAGATAGATATCCCCGGTATGTATCGGGATGGAAGTTTTTTTCTGTGTTTCTGACACTATTTGCTCTCATATCAACTTCTAACATGTTAGGTATTGAGCATAGTTTGATTTCCCAAAAAGTTTATCCACATTCTTGGGCACTTTAGATTGAAAAAGATAGACATCTCAGCTAGGTTTGGGGATGGACGGTTTTTCCCGAGTAACTGACACTATTTGCTGCGATATCCACTTTAAAAGTTTTAGTTATTGAGCATAGTTTGATTTTATAACCTTTTTATCCACATTTTTAGATATTTTGAATTGAAAGCGACAGACATTCTCGCTAGGTATGGGGATGGAACTTTTTTCCTATGTATCTGACACTATTTGCTGTCATATCTACTTCTAACATGTTAGGTATTGAGCATAGTTTGATTTCCCAAACTCTTTATCCACATTCTTGGGCACTTTGGATTGAAAAAGATAGACATCTCCGCTAGGTTTGGGGATGGACGGTTTTTCGCGAGTAACCGACACTATTTGCTGCGATATCCACTTTAAAAGTTATAGGTATCGAGCATAGTTTGATTTTACATCCTTTTTATCCACATTTTTAGACATTTTGGATTGAAAGCGATAGACATCCCCGCTAGCTATGGGGATGGAAGTATTCTCCCGAGTAACTGTCACTATGAGCTGCGATATCCACTCTTAAAATCATAGATATCGAGCTGAGTTTGATTTTCCAATCTTTTTATCCACATTCTTGGGCACTTTCGATTGAAAACGATAGATATCCCCGGTACGTATGGGGATGGAAGTTTTTTTTCGTGTATCTGACACTATTTGCTGTCATATCCACTTCTAACATTTTAGGTATCGAGCATAGTTTGATTTCCCAAACTTTTTATCCACATTTTTAGACATTTTGGATTGAAAAAGATAGACATCCCCGGTATGTATGGGGATGGAAGTTTTTTCCTGTGTTTTTGACACTATTTGCTCTCATATCAACTTCTAACATGTTAGGTATCGAGCTTAGTTTGATTTTACAACCTTTTTATCCACATTTTTAGACATTTTGGATTGAAAGCGACAGACATCCCCGCTAGGTATGGGGATGGAAGTATTTTACCGAGTAACTGTCACTATGAGCTGCGATATCCACTTTTAAAATCATAGGTATCGAGCATAGTTTGATTTTACAACCTTTTCATCCACATTTTTAGACATTTTGGATTGAAAGCGACAGACATCCCGGGTAGGTATGGGGATGGAAGTTTTTTTATTTGTATCTGACAATACTTGCTGCCATATATACTTCTAACATTCTAGGTATCGAGCATAGATTTATTTCCCAAAATTTTTATACACAATTTTATACATTTTGAATTGAAATCGACAGACATCCCCGCTAGGTATGGGTATGTAAGTTTTTTCCTGTGTATCTGACACTATTTGCTGTCATATCCACTTCTAACATTTTAGGTATCGAGCATAGTTTGATTTCCCAAACTTTTTATCCACTTTCCTAAGCATTTTGGATTGAAAAAGACAGACATCCCCGCTAGGTATGGGGATGGAAGTTTTTTCCTGTGTATCTGACACTATTTGCTGTCATATCCACTTCTAACATTTTAGGTATCGAGCATAGTTTGATTTCCCAAACTTTTTATCCACATTTTTAGACATTTTGAATTGAAAAAGACAGACATCCCCGGTATGTATGGGGATGGAAGTTTTTTTCTGTGTATCTGACACTACTTGCTGTCATATCTACTTCTAACATTCAAGGTATCGAGCATAGTTTGATTTCCCAAACTTTTTATACACATTTTTAGACATTTTGAATTGAAAACGGCAGACATCCCCGCCAGGTATGGGGATGGAAGTTTTTTCCTGTGTATCTGACACTATTTGCTGTCATATCCACTTCTAACACTTTAGGTATCGAGCATAGTTTGATTTCCCAAACTTTTTATCCACATTCTTGGGCATTTTGGATTGAAAACGATAGACATCCCCGGTATGTATGGGGATGGAAGTTTTTTTCTGTGTATCTGACACTACTTGCTGTCATATCTACTTCTATCATTCTAGGTATCGAGCATAGATTGATTTCCCAAACTTTTTATACACATTTTTAGACATTTTGAATTGAAAACGGCAGACATCCCCGCCAGGTATGGGGATGGAAGTTTTTTCCTGTGTATCTGACACTATTTGCTGTCATATCCACTTCTAACACTTTAGGTATCGAGCATAGTTTGATTTCCCAAACTTTTTATCCACATTCTTGGGCACTTTGGATTGAAAAAGATAGACATCCCCGCTAGGTATGGGGATGGAAGTATTTTCCCGAGTAACTGTCACTATGAGCTGCGATATCCACTTTTAAAATCATAGGTATCGAGCTTAGTTTGATTTTCCAAACTTTTTATCCACATTCTTGGGCACTTTGGATTGAAAAAGATAGACATCCCCGCTAGGTTTGGGGATGGACGTTCTTTCCTGAGTAACTGACACTATTTGCTCTCATATCAACTTCTAACATGTTAGGTATTGAGCATAGTTTGATTTCCCAAACTCTTTATCCACATTCTTGGGCATTTTGGATTGAAAACGATAGACATCCCCGCTAGGTATGGGGATGGAAGTTTTTTCCTGTGTAACTGACAGTATTTGCTGCGATATCCACTTTAAAAGTTTTAGGTATCGAGCTTAGTTTGTTTTTCCAAACTTTTTATCCACATTCTTGGGCATTTTGGATTGAAAACGATAGACATCCCCGGTATGTATGAGGATGGAAGTTTTTTCCTGTGTATCTGACACTATTTGCTGTCATATCCACTTCGAACATTTTAGGTATCGTGCATAGATTGATTTCCGAAACTTTTTATACACATTTTTAGACATTTTGAATTGAAAACGGCATACATCCCCGCTAGGTATGGGGATGGAAGTTTTTTCCTGTGTATCTGACACTATTTGCTGTCATATCCACTTCTAACACTTTAGCTATCGAGCATAGTTTGATTCCCCAAACTTTTTATCCACATTCTTAAGCATTATGGATTGAAATCGATAGATATCCCTGGTAGGTATGGGGATGGAAGTTTTTTCCTGTGTTTCTGACACTATTTGCTCTCATATCAACTTCTAACATGTTAGGTATTGAGCATAGTTTGATTTCCCAAAAAGTTTATCCACATTCTTGGGCACTTTAGATTGAAAAAGATAGACATCTCAGCTAGGTTTGGGGATGGACGGTTTTTCCCGAGTAACTGACACTATTTGCTGCGATATCCACTTTAAAAGTTTTAGGTATTGAGCATAGTTTGATTTTATAACCTTTTTATCCACATTTTTAGATATTTTGGATCGAAAGCGACAGACATCCCCGCTAGGTATGGGGATGAAAGTATTTTCCTGAGTAACTGTCACTATGAGCTGCGATATCCACTCTTAAAATCATAGATATCGAGCTGAGTTTGATTTTCCAATCTTTTTATCCACATTCTTGGGCACTTTCGATTGAAAACGATAGATATCCCCGGTACGTATGGGGATGGAAGTTTTTTTTCGTGTATCTGACACTACTTGCTGTCATATCTAATTTTAACATTCTAGGTATCGAGCATAGTTTGATTTCCCAAACTTTTTATCCACATTCTTGGGCACTTTGGATTGAAAAAGATAGACATCCCCGCTAGGTTTGGGGATGGACGGTTTTTCCTGTGTATCTGACACTATTTGCTGTCATATCCACTTCTAACATTTTAGGTATCGAGCATAGTTTGATTTCCCAAACTTTTTATCCACACTTTTAGACATTTTGAATTGAAAGCGACAGACATCCCCGCTAGGTATGGGGATGGAAGTTTTTTCCTGTGTATCTGACACTATTTGCTGTCATATCCACTTCTAACATTTTAGGTATCGAGCATAGTTTGATTTCCCAAACATTTTATCCTCATTCTTGGGCACTTTGGATTGAAAAAGATAGACATCACCGCTAGGTTTGGGGATGGACGGTTTTTCCTCAGTAACTGACAATATTTGCTGCGATATCCACTTTAAAAGTTTTAGGTATTGAGCATAGTTTGAATTTATAACCTTTTTATCCACATTTTTAGATATTTTGGATCGAAAGCGACAGACATCCCCGCTAGGTATGGGGATGAAAGTATTTTCCTGAGTAACTGTCACTATGAGCTGCGATATCCACTCTTAAAATCATAGATATCGAGCTGAGTTTGATTTTCCAATCTTTTTATCCACATTCTTGGGCACTTTCGATTGAAAACGATAGATATCCCCGGTAGGTATGGGGATGGAAGTTTTTCCTGTGTATCTGACACTATTTGCTGTCATATCCACTTCTAACATTTTAAGTATCGAGTATAGATTGACTTCCCAAACTTTTATCCACATTTTTAGACATTTTGAATTGAAAACTACAGACATCCCCGATAGGTATGGGGATGGAAGTTTTTTCCTTTGTAGCTGACACTATTTGCTGTCATATCCACTTCTAACACTTAAGATATCGAGCATAGTTTGATTCCGCAAACTTTTTATCCACATTCTTAAGCATTTTGGATTGAAAACGATAGATATCCCTGGTAGGTATGGGGATGGAAGTTTTTTCCTGTGTTTCTGACACTATTTGCTCTCATATCAACTTCTAACATGTTAGGTATTGAGCATAGTTTGATTTCCCAAACACTTTATCCACATTCTTGGGCACTTTGGATTGAAAAAGATAGACATCTCCGCTAGGTTTGGGGATGGACGGTTTTTCCTGAGTAACTGACACTATTTGCTGCGATATCCACTTTAAAAGTTTTAGGTATTGAGCATAGTTTGATTTTAAAACCTTTTTATACACATTTTTAGACATTTTGAATTGAAAGCGACAGACATTCCCGCAAGGCATGGGGATGGAACTTTTTTCCTGTGTATCTGACACTATTTGCTGTCATATCCACTTCTAACATTTTAGGTATCGAGCATAGTTTGATTTCCCAAACTTTTTATCCTCATTCTTGGGCACTTTGGATTGAAAAAGGTAGACATCCCCGGTATGTATGGGGATGGAAGTTTTTTTCTGTGTATCTGACACTATTTGCTGTCATATCTACTTCTAACATGTTAGGTATTGAGCATAGTTTGATTTCCCAAACACTTTATCCACATTCTTGGGCACTTTGGATTGAAAAAGATAGACATCTCCGCTAGGTATGGGGATGGACGGTTTTTCGCGAGTAACTGACACTATTTGCTGCGATATCCACTTTAAAAGTTTTAGGTATTGAGCATAGTTTGAATTTATAACCTTTTTATCCACATTTTTAGATATTTTGGATCGAAAGCGACAGACATCCCCGCTAGGTATGGGGATGGAAGTTTTTTCCTTTGTAGCTGACACTATTTGCTGTCATATACACTTCTAACATTTTAGGTATCGAGCATAGTTTGATTTCCCAAACATTTTATCCTCATTCTTGGGCACTTTGGATTGAAAAAGGTAGATATCCCCGGTATGTATCGGGATGGAAGTTTTTTTCTGTGTTTCTGACACTATTTGCTCTCATATCAACTTCTAACATTTTAGGTATCGAGCATAGTTTGATTTCCCAAACTTCTTATCCACATTCTTGGGCACTTTAGATTGAAAAAGATAGACATCTCAGCTAGGTTTGGGGATGGACGGTTTTTCCTGAGTAACTGACACTATTTGCTGCGATATCCACTTTAAAAGTTTTAGGTATTGAGCATAGTTTGATTTTACAACCTTTTTATCCACATTTTTAGACATTTTGGATTGAAAGCGACAGACATCCCCGCTAGGTATGGGGATGGAAGTTTTTTCCTGTGTATCTGACACTATTTGCTGTCATAACCACTTCTAACATTTTAGGTATCGAGCATAGTTTGATTTCCCAAACGTTTTATCCACGTTTTTAGGCATTTTGAATTGAAAACGACAGACATCCCCGCTAGGTATGGGGATGGAAGTTTTTTCCTGTGTATCTGACACTATTTGCTGTCATAACCACTTCTAACATTTTAGGTATCGAGCATAGTTTGATTTCCCAAACTTTTTATCCACATTCTTGGGCACTTTGGATTGAAAAAGATGGACATCCCCGCTAGGTTTGGGGATGGACGGTTTTTCCTGAGTAACTGACAATATTTGCTGCGATATCCACTTTAAAAGTTTTAGGTATCGTGCATAGTTTGATTTTACAACCTTTTTATCCACATTTTTAGACACTTTGAATTGAAAGCGACAGACATCCCCGCTAGGTATGGGGATGGAAGTATTTTCCCGAGTAACTGTCACTATGAGCTGCGATATCCACTTTTAAAATCATAGGTATCGAGCTTAGTTTGATTTTCCAAACTTTTTATCCACATTCTTGGGCACTTTGGATTGAAAACGATAGACATCCCCGGTATGTATGGGGATGGAAGTTTTTTTCTGTGTATCTGACACTACTTGCTGTCATATCTACTTCTAACATTCCAGGTATCGAGCATAGATTGATTTCCCAAACTTTTTATACACATTTTTAGACATTTTGAATTGAAAACGGCAGACATCCCCGCTAGGTAAGGGGATCGAAGTTTTTTCCTTTGTAGCTGAAACTATTTGCTGTCATATCTACTTCTAACATTTTAGGTATCGAGCATAGTTTGATTTTCCAAACTTTTTATCCACATTCTTGGGCATTTTGGATTGAAAACGATAGACATCCCCGGTATGTATGGGGATGGAAGTTTTTTTCTGTGTTTCTGACACTATTTGCTCTCATATCAACTTCTAACATGTTAGGTATTGAGCATAGTTTGATTTCCCAAACTTTTTATCCACATTCTTAAGCATTTTGGATTGAAAAAGATAGACATCTCAGCTAGGTTTGGGGATGGACGTTTATTCCCGAGTACCTGACACTATTTGCTGCGATATCCACTTTTAAAATTTTAGGTATCGAGCATAGTTTGATATTACAACCTTTTTATCCACATTTTTAGACATTTTGGATTGAAAAAGACAGACATCCCCGCTAGGTATGGGGATGGAAGTTTTTTCCTGTGTATCTGACACTATTTGCTGTCATATCAACTTCTAACATTTTAGGTATCGAGCATAGTTTGATTTCCCAAACTTTTTATCCACATTCTGGGGCACTTTGGATTGAAAAAGATAGACATCCCCGCTAGGTTTGGGGATGGACGGTTTTTCCGGAGTAACTGACACTATTTGCTGCGATATCCATTTTAAAAGTTTTTGGTATCGAGCATAGTTTGATTTTACAAACTTTTTATCCACATTTTTAGACATTTTGGATTGAAAGCGACAGACATCCCCGCTAGGTATGGGGATGGAAGTATTCTCCCGAGTAACTGTCACTATGAGCTGCGATATCCACTCTTAAAATCATAGATATCGAGCTGAGTTTGATTTTCCAATCTTTTTATCCACATTCTTGGGCACTTTCGATTGAAAACGATAGATATCCCCGGTACGTATGGGGATGGAAGTTTTTTTCTGTGTATCTGACACTATTTGCTGTCATATCCACTTCTAACATTTTAGGTATCGAGCATAGTTTGATTTCCCAAACTTTTTATACACATTTTTAGACACTTTGGATTGAAAAAGATAGACATCCCGGGTCGGTATGGGGATGGAAGTTTTTTCCTGTGTTTCTGACACTATTTGCTCTCTTATCAACTTCTAACATGTTAGGTATCGAGCATAGTTTGATTCCCCAAACTTTTTATCCACATTCTTAAGCATTTTGGATTGAAAACGATAGATATCCCTGGTAGGTATGGGGATGGAAGATTTTTCCTGTGTTTCTGACACTATTTGCTGTCATATCCACTTTAAAAGTTTTAGGTATCGAGCATAGATTGATTTTACAACCTTTTTTATCCACATTTTTAGACATTTTTGGATTCAAAACAATAGACATCCTCGCTAGGTATGGGGATGGAAGTATTTTCCCGAGTAACTGTCACTATGAGCTGCGATATCCACTTTTAAAATCATAGGTATCGAGCTTAGTTTGATTTTACAACCTTTTTATCCACATTTTTAGACATTTTGGATTGAAAGCGACAGACATCCCCGGTATGTATGGGGATGGAAGTTTTTTTCTTTGTATCTGACAATACTTGCTGTCATATCTACTTCTAACATTCTAGGTATCGAGCATAGATTGATTTCCCAAACTTTTTATACACATTTTTAGACATTTTGAATTGAAAGCGACAGACATCCCCGCTAGGTATGGGGATGGAAGTTTTTTCCTGTGTATCTGACACTATTTGCTGTCATATCCACTTCTAACACTTTAGCTATCGAGCATAGTTTGATTCCCCTAACTTTTTATCCACATTCTTAAGCATTTTGGATTGAAATCGACAGACATCCCCGCTAGGTATGGGGATGGAAGTTTTTTCCTGTGTATCTGACACTATTTGCTGTCATATCCACTTCTAACATTTTAGGTATCGAGCATAGTTTGATTTCCCAAACTTTTTATCCACATTTTTAGACATTTTGAATTGAAAAAGACAGACATCCCCGGTATGTATGGGGATGGAAGTTTTTTTCTGTGTATCTGACACTACTTGCTGTGATATCTACTTCTAACATTTTAGGTATCGAGCATAGTTTGATTTCCCAAACTTTTTATACACATTTTTAGACATTTTGAATTGAAAACGGCAGACATCCCCGCCAGGTATGGGGATGGAAGTTTTTTCCTGTGTATCTGACACTATTTGCTGTCATATCCACTTCTAACACTTTAGGTATCGAGCATAGTTTGATTTCCCAAACTTTTTATCCACATTTTTAGACACTTTGGATTGAAAAAGATAGACATCCCCGGTATGTATGGGGATGGAAGTTTTTTTCTGTGTATCTGACACTACTTGCTGTCATATCTACTTCTAACATTTTAGGTATCGAGCATAGTTTGATTTCCCAAACATTTATCCACATTTTTAGACATTTTGAATTGAAAACGGCAGACATCCCCGCCAGGTATGGGGATGGAAGTTTTTTCCTGTGTATCTGACACTATTTGCTGTCATATCCACTTCTAACACTTTAGGTATCGAGCATAGTTTGATTTCCCAAACTTTTTATCCACATTCTTGTGCACTTTGGATTGAAAAAGATAGACATCACCGCTAGGTTTGGGGATGGACGGGTTTTCCTGAGTAACTGACAATATTTGCTGCGATATCCAGTTTAAAAGTTATAGGTATCGAGCATAGTTTGATTTTACAACCTTTTTATCCACATTTTTAGACATTTTGGATTGAAAGCGATAGACATCCCCGCTAGGTATGGGGATGGAAGTATTCTCCCGAGTAACTGTCACTATGAGCTGCGATATCCACTTTTAAAATCATAGGTATCGAGCTTAGTTTGATTTTCCACACTTTTTATCCACATTCTTAAGCATTTTGGATTGAAAACGATAGATATCCCTGGTAGGTATGGGGTTGGAATTTTTTTCCTGTGTATCTGACACTATTTGCTGTCATGTCCACTTCTAACATTTTAGGTATCGAGCATAGTTTGATTTCCCAAACATTTATCCACATTTTTAGACATTTTGAATTGAAAACGGCAGACATCCCCGCTAGGTATGGGGATGGAAGTATTTTCCCGAGTAACTGTCACTATGAGCTGCGATATCCACTTTTGAAATTTTAGGTATCGAGCTTAGTTTGATTTTCCAAACTTTTTATCCACATTCTTGGGAATTTTGGATTCAAAATGATAGACATCCCCGGTAGGTATGGGGATGGAAGACTTTTCCTGAGTAACTGACACTATTTGCTGTCATATCCACTTCTAACATTTTAGGTATCGAGCATAGGTTGATTTCCCAAACATTTTATACACATTTATAGACATTTTGAATTGAAAACGGCAGACATCCCCGCTAGGTAAGGGGAACGAAGTATTTTCAGTTGAAGCTGAAACTATTTACTGACATATATACTTCTAACATTATAGGTATCGAGCATAGTTTGATTTCCCAAACTTTTTATCCACATTCTTGGGCACATTGGATTCAAAAAGATAGAAAACCCCGCTAGGTATGGGGATGGAAGTTTTTTCCCGAGTAACTGTCACTATGAGCTGCGATATCCACTTTTAAAATCATAGGTATCGAGCTTAGTTTGATTTTCCAAACTTTTTATCCACATTCTTGGGCACTTTGGATTGAAAACGATAGACATCCCCGGTAGGTATGGGGATGGAAGTTTTTTCCTGTGTATCTGACACTATTTGCTGTCACATCTACTTCTAACATTTTAGGTATCGAGCATAGTTTGATTTCCCAAACTTTTTATCCACATTTTTAGACATTTTGAATTGAAAGCGACAGACATCCCCGCTAGGTATGGGGATGGAAGTTTTTTCCTGTGTATCTGACACTATTTGCTGTCATATCCACTTCTAACATTTTAGGTATCGAGCATAGTTTGATTTCCCAAACTTTTTATCCTCATTCTTGGGCACTTTGGATTGAAAAAGGTAGACATCCCCGCTAGGTATGGGGATGGAAGTTTTTTCCGAGTAACTGTCACTATGAGCTGCGATATCCACTTTTAAAATCATAGGTATCGAGCTTAGTTTGATTTTCCAAACATTTTATCCACATTCTTGGGCACTTTGGATTGAAAAAGATAGACATCCCCGCTAGGTATGGGGATGGAAGTTTTTTCCTTTGTAGCTGACACTATTTGCTGTCATATCCACTAGTAACATTTTAGGTATCGCGCATACTTTGAGTTCCCAAACTTTTTATCCACATTCTTGGGCATTTTTGATTTAAAACAATAGATATCCTCGGTAGGTATGGGGATGGAAGTTTTTTCCTGTGTATCTGACACTATTTGCTTTCATATCCACTTCTAGCATTTTAGGTATCGAGCATAGTTTGATTTCCCAAACGTTTTATCCACGTTTTTAGGCTTTTTGAATTGAAAACGACAGACATCCCCGCTAGGTATGGGGATGGAAGTATTTTCCCGAGTAACTGACACTATTAGCTATGATATCCACTTTAAAAGTTTTAGGTATCGAGCATAGTTTGATTTTACAACCTTTTTATCCACATTTTTCGACATTTTGGATTGAAAGCGACAGATATCCCTGGTAGGTATGGGGATGGAAGTTTTTTCCTGTGTATCTGACACTATTTGCTGTCATATCCACTTCTAACATTTTAGGTATCGAGCATAGTTTGATTTCCCAAACTTTTTATCCTCATTCTTGGGCACTTTGGATTGAAAAAGGTAGACATCCCCGCTAGGTATGGGGATGGAAGTTTTTCCTGTGTATCTGACACTATTTGCTGCGATATCCACTTTAAAAGTTTTAGGTATCGAGCTTAGTTTGATTTTCCAAACTTTTTATCCACATTCTTGGGCATTTTTGATTTAAAACCATAGATATCCTCGGTAGGTATGGGGATGGAAGTATTTTCCCGAGTAACTGACAAAATTTGCTGTCATATCTACTTCTAACATTTTAGGTATCGAGCATAATTCGATTTCCCAAATTTTTTTATCCACATTTTTAGACATTTTGAATTGAAAACGACAGACATCCCCGCTAGGTATGGGGATGGAAGTTTTTTCCAGAGTAACTGTCACTATGAGCTGCGATATCCACTTTTAAAATCATAGGTATCGAGCTTAGTTTGATTTTCCAAACTTTTTATCCACATTCTTGGGGATTTTTGATTTAAAACGATAGAGATCCCCGGTAGGTATGGGGATGGAAGTTTTTTCCCGAGCAACTGACACTATTTGCTGCGATATCCACTTTTAAAATTTTAGGTATCTAGCATAGTTTGATTTCCCAAACTTTTTATCCACATTTTTAGACATTTTGAATTGAAAACGACAGACATCCCCGCTAGGTATGGGGATGGAAGTTTTTTCCGAGTAACTGTTACTATGAGCTGCGATATCCACTTTTAAAATCATAGGTATCGAGCTTAGTTTGATTTTCCAAACTTTTTATCCACATTCTTGGGCACTTTGGATTGAAAAAGATAGACATCCCCGCTAGGTATGGGGATGGAAGTATTTTCCTGTGTATCTGACACTATTTGCTGTCATATCCACTAGTAACATTTTAGGTATCGCGCATACTTTGAGTTCCCAAACTTTTTATCCACATTCTTGGGCATTTTTGATTTAAAACAATAGATATCCTCGGTAGGTATGGGGATGGAAGTTTTTTCCTGTGTATCTGACACTATTTGCTGTCATATCCACTTCTAACATTTTAGGTATCGAGCATAGTTTGATTTCCCAAACTTTTTATCCACATTCTTGGGGATTTTGGATTGAAAACGATAGATATCCACGGTAGGTATTGGTATGGAAGTTTTTTTCTGTGTTTCTGACACTATTTGCTCTCATATCAACTTCTAACATGTTAGGTATTGAGCATAGTTTGATTTCCCAAAAAGTTTATCCACATTCTTGGGCACTTTAGATTGAAAAAGATAGACATCTCAGCTAGGTTTGGGGATGGAAGTTTTTTTCCGAGTAACTGACACTATTTGCTGCGATATCCACTTTTAAAATTTTAGGTATCGAGCATAGTTTGATTTTACGAATTTTTTTTATCCACATTTTTAGACATTTTGAATTGAAAACGACAGACATCCCCGCTAGGTATGGGGATGGAAGTTTTTTCCTGTGTATCTGACACTATTTGCTGTCATATCCACTTCTAACATTTTAGGTATCGAGCATAGTTTGATTTCCCAAACTTTTTATCCACATTCTTGGGCACTTTGGATTGAAAAAGATGGACATCCCCGCTAGGTTTGGGGATGGACGGTTTTTCCTGAGTAACTGACAATATTTGCTGCGATATCCACTTTAAAAGTTTTAGGTATCGAGCATAGTTTGATTTTACAACCTTTTTATCCACATTTTTAGACACTTTGAATTGAAAGCGACAGACATCCCCGCTAGGTATGGGGATGGAAGTATTTTCCCGAGTAACTGTCACTATGAGCTGCGATATCCACTTTTAAAATCATAGGTATTGAGCTTAGTTTGATTTTCCAAACTTTTTATCCACATTCTTGGGCACTTTGGATTGAAAACGATAGACATCCCCGGTATGTATGGGGATGGAAGTTTTTTTCTGTGTATCTGACACTACTTGCTGTCATAACTACTTCTAACATTCAAGTTATCGAGCATAGATTGATTTCCCAAACTTTTTATACACATTTTTAGACATTTTGAATTGAAAACGGCAGACATCCCCGCTAGGTAAGGGGATCGAAGTTTTTTCCTTTGTAGCTGACACTATTTGCTGTCATATCCACTTCTAACATTTTAGGTATCGAGCATAGTTTGATTTTCCAAACTTTTTATCCACATTCTTGGGCATTTTGGATTGAAAAAGATAGATATCCCCGGTATGTATCGGGATGGAAGTTTTTTTCTGTGTTTCTGACACTATTTGCTCTCATATCGACTTCTAACATGTTAGGTATTGAGCATAGTTTGATTTCCCAAACTCTTTATCCACATTCTTGGGCACTTTGGATTGAAAAAGATAGACATCTCCGCTAGGTTTTGGGGATGGAAGTTTTTTCCAGAGCAACTGACACTATTTGCTGCGATATCCACTTTTAAAATTTTAGGTATCGAGCATAGTTTGATATTACAACCTTTTTATCCGCATTTTTAGCCATTTTGGATTGAAAAAGACAGACATCCCCGCTAGGTATGGGGATGGAAGTTTTTTCCCGTGTAAATGACACTATTTGCTGTCATATCTACTTCTAACATGTTAGGTATTGAGCATAGTTTGATTTCCCAAACACTTTATCCACATTCTTGGGCACTTTGGATTGAAAAAGATAGACATCTCCGCTAGGTATGGGGATGGACGGTTTTTCCCGAGTAACTGACACTATTTGCTGCGATATCCACTTTAAAAGTTTGAGGTATCGAGCATAGTTTGAGTGTACAACCTTTTTATCAACATTTTTAGATGTTTTGGATTGAAAGCGACAGACATCCCCGCTAGGTATGGGGATGGAAGTATTCTCCCGAGTAACTGTCACTATGAGCTGCGATATCCACTCTTAAAATCATAGATATCGAGCTGAGTTTGATTTTCCAATCTTTTTATCCACATTCTTGGGCACTTTCGATTGAAAACGATAGATATCCCCGGTAGGTATGGGGATGGAAGTTTTTCCTGTGTATCTGACACTATTTGCTGTCATATCCACTTCTAACATTTTAGGTATCGAGCATAGTTTGATTTCCCAAACTTTTTATCCACATTTTTAGACATTTTGGATTGAAAAAGATAGATATCCCCGGTAGGTATGGGGATGGAAGTTTTTTCCTGTGTTTCTGACACTATTTGCTCTCATATCAACTTCTAACATGTTAGGTATCGAGCATAGTTTGATTCCCCAAACTTTTTATCCACATTCTTAAGCATTTTGGATTGAAAACGATAGATATCCCTGGTAGGTATGGGGATGGAAGATTTTTCCTGTGTTTCTGACACTATTTGCTGTCATATCCACTTCTAACATTTTAGGTATCGAGCATAGTTTGATTCCCCAAACTTTTTATCCACATTCTTAAGCATTTTGGATTGAAAGCGACAGACATCCCCGCTAGGTATGGGGATGGAAGTTTTTTCCTGTTTATCTGACACTATTTGCTGTCATATCCACTTCTAACATTTTAGGTATCGAGCATAGTTTGATTTCCCAAATTTTTTTTATCCACATTTTTAGACATTTTGCATTGAAAACGACAGACATCCCCGGTATGTATGGGGATGGAAGTTTTTTTCTGTGTATCTGACACTATTTGCTGTCATGTCCACTTCTAACATTTTAGGTATCGAGCATAGTTTGATTTCCCAAACATTTATCCACATTTTTAGACATTTTGAATTGAAAACGGCAGACATCCCCGCCAGGTATGGGGATGGAAGTTTTTTCCTGTGTATCTGACACTATTTGCTGTCATATCCACTTCTAACACTTTAGGTATCGATCATAGTTTGATTTCCCAAACTTTTTATCCACATTTTTAGACACTTTGGATTGAAAAAGGTAGACATCCCCGGTATGTATGGGGATGGAAGTTTTTTTCTGTGTATCTGACACTACTTCCTGTCATATCTAATTCTAACATTCTAGGTATCGAGCATAGTTTGATTTCCCAAACTTTTTATACACATTTTTAGACATTTTGAATTGAAAACGGCAGACATCCCCGCCAGGTATGGGGATGGAAGTTTTTTCCTGTGTATCTGACACTATTTGCTGTCATATCCACTTCTAACACTTTAGGTATCGAGCATAGTTTGATTTCCCAAACTTTTTATCCACATTCTTGTGCACTTTGGATTGAAAAAGATAGACATCACCGCTAGGTTTGGGGATGGACGGTTTTTCCTGAGTAACTGACACTATTTGCTGCGATATCCAGTTTAAAAGTTATAGGTATCGAGCATAGTTTGATTTTACAACCTTTTTATCCACATTTTTAGACATTTTGGATTGAAAGCGATAGACATCCCCGCTAGGTATGGGGATGGAAGTATTCTCCCGAGTAACTGTCACTATGAGCTGCGATATCCACTTTTAAAATCATAGGTATCGAGCTTAGTTTGATTTTCCACACTTTTTATCCACATTCTTAAGCATTTTGGATTGAAAACGATAGATATCCCTGGTAGGTATGGGGATGGAAGTTTTTTCCTGTGTATCTGACACTATTTGCTGTCATATCCACTTCTAACATTTGAGGTATCGAGCATAGTTTGATTTCCCAAACGTTTTATCCACGTTTTTAGGCATTTTGAATTGAAAACGACAGACATCCCCGCTAGGTATGGGGATGGAAGTATTTTCCCGAGTAACTGTCACTATGAGCTGCGATATCCACTTTTAAAATCATAGGTATCGAGCTTAGTTTGATTTTCCAAACTTTTTATCCACATTCTTGGGCACTTTGGATTAAAAACGATAGACATCCCCGGTAGGTATGGGGTTGGAATTTTTTTCCTGTGTATCTGACACTATTTGCTGTCATATCCACTTCTAACATTCTAGTTATCGAGCATAGATTGATTTCCCAAATTTTTTATACACATTTATAGACATTTTGAATTGAAAACGGGAGACATCCCCGCTAGGTATGGGGATGGAACTTTTTTCCTTTGTAGCTGACACTATTTGCTGTCATATACACTTCTAACATTTTAGGTATCGAGCATAGTTTGATTTCCCAAACTTTTTATCCACATTCTTGGGCACTTTGGATTGAAAAAGGTAGACATCCCCGCTAGGTATGGGGATGGAAGTATTTTCCCGAGTAACTGTGACTATGAGCTGCGATATCCACTTTTAAAATCATAGGTATCGAGCTTAGTTTGATTTTCCAAACTTTTTATCCACATTCTTATGCATTTTGGATTGAAAGCGACAGATATCCCTGGTAGGTATGGGGATGGAAGTTTTTTCCTGTGTATCTGACACTATTTGCTTTCATATCCACTTCTAACATTTTAGGTATCGAGCATAGTTTGATTTCCCAAACTTTTTATCCACATTTTTAGACATTTTGGATTGAAAGCGACAGACATCCCCGCTAGGTATGGGGATGGAAGTTTTTTCCTGTGTATCTGACACTATTTGCTGTCATATCCACTTCTAACATTTTAGGTATCGAGCATAGTTTGATTTCCCAAACTTTTTATCCTCATTCTTGGGCACTTTGGATTGAAAAAGGTAGACATCCCCGCTAGGTATGGGGATGGAAGTATTTTCCCGAGTAACTGTCACTATGAGCTGCGATATCCACTTTTAAAATCATAGGTATCGAGCTTAGTTTGATTTTCCAAACTTTTTATCCACATTCTTGGGCACTTTGGATTGAAAAAGATAGACATCCCCGCTAGGTATGGGGATGGAAGTTTTTTCCTTTGTAGCTGACACTATTTGCTGTCATATCCACTAGTAACATTTTAGGTATCGCGCATACTTTGAGTTCCCAAACTTTTTATCCACATTCTTGGGCATTTTTGATTTAAAACAATAGATATCCTCGGTAGGTATGGGGATGGAAGTTTTTTCCTGTGTATCTGACACTATTTGCTGTCATATCCACTTCTAACATTTTAGGTATCGAGCATAGTTTGATTTCCCAAACGTTTTATCCTCGTTTTTAGGCTTTTTGAATTGAAAAAGACAGACATCCCCGCTAGGTATGGGGATGGAAGTATTTTCCCGAGTAACTGTCACTATTAGCTCAGATATCCACTTTAAAATTAATAGGTATCGAGCATAGTTTGATTTTACAACCTTTTTATCCACATTTTTAGACATTTTGAGTTGAAAGCGACAGACATCCTCGGTAGGTATGGGGATGGAAGTTTTTTCCTGTGTATCTGACACTATTTGCTGTCATATCAACTTCTAACATTTTAGGTATCGAGCATAGTTTGATTTCCCAAACGTTTTATCCACGTTTTTAGGCTTTTTGAATTGAAAACGGCAGACATCCCCGCTAGGTATGGGGATGGAAGTTTTTTGCTGAGTAACTGACACTATTTGCGGCGATATCCACGTTAAAAGTTTTAGGTCTCGAGCATAGTTTGATTTTGCAACCTTTTTATCCACAGTGTTAGGCCTTTTGGATTGAAAGCGACAGATATCCCTGGTAGGTATGGGGATGGAAGTTTTTTCCTGTGTATCTGACACTATTTGCTGTCATATCTACTTCTAACATTTTAGGTATCGAGCATAGTTTGATTTCCCAAACGTTTTATCCACGTTTTTAGGCTTTTTGAATTGAAAACGACAGACATCCCCGCTAGGTATGGGGATGGAAGTATTTTGCCGAGTAACTGACACTATTAGCTATGATATCCACTTTAAAAGTTTTAGGTATCGAGCATAGTTTGATTTCCCAAACTTTTTATCCTCATTCTTGGGCACTTTGGATTGAAAAGGGTAGACATCCCCGCTAGGTATGGGGATGGAAGTTTTTTCCTGTTTATATGAAACTATTTGCTCTCACATCAACTTCTAACGTGTTAGGTACCGAGCATAGTTTGATTTCCCAAACTTTTTTTCCACATTTTTAGACATTTTGAATTGAAAGCGACAGACATCCCCGCTAGGTATGGGGATGGAAGTTTTTTCCTGTGTATCTGACACTATTTGCTGTCATATCCACTTCTAACATTTTAGGTATCGAGCATAGTTTGATTTCCCAAACTTTTTATCCTCATTCTTGGGCACTTTGGATTGAAAAAGGTAGACATCCCCGCTAGGTATGGGGATGGAAGTATTTTCCCGAGTAACTGTCACTATGAGCTGCGATATCCACTTTTAAAATCATAGGTATCGAGCTTAGTTTGATTTTCCAAACTTTTTATCCACATTCTTGGGCACTTTGGATTGAAAAAGATAGACATCCCCGCTAGGTATGGGGATGGAAGTTTTTTCCTTTGTAGCTGACACTATTTGCTGTCATATCCACTAGTAACATTTTAGGTATCGCGCATACTTTGAGTTCCCAAACTTTTTATCCACATTCTTGGGCATTTTTGATTTAAAACAATAGATATCCTCGGTAGGTATGGGGATGGAAGTTTTTTCCTGTGTATCTGACACTATTTGCTGTCATATCCACTTCTAACATTTTAGGTATCGAGCATAGTTTGATTTCCCAAACGTTTTATCCACGTTTTTAGGCTTTTTGAATTGAAAACGGCAGACATCCCCGCTAGGTATGGGGATGGAAGTTTTTTCCTGAGTAACTGACACTATTTGCAGCGATATCCACTTTAAAAGTTTTGGGTATCGAGCATAGTTTGATTTTACAACCTTTTTATCCACATTTTTAGACATTTTGGATTGAAAGCGACAGACATCCCCGGTAGGTATGGGGATGGAAGTTTTTTCCTGTGTATCTGACACTATTTGCTGTCATATCTACTTCTAACATTTTAGGTATCGAGCATAGTTTGATTTCCCAAACGTTTTATCCACGTTTTTAGGCTTTTTGAATTGAAAACGACAGACATCCCCGCTAGGTATGGGGATGGAAGTATTTTCCCGAGTAACTGACACTATTAGCTATGATATCCACTTTAAAAGTTTTAGGTATCGACCATAGTTTGATTTTACAACCTTTTTTTCCACGTTTTTAGACATTTTGGATTGAAAGCGACAGATATCCCTGGTAGGTATGGGGATGGAAGTTTTTTCCTGTGTATCTGACACTATTTGCTGTCATATCTACTTCTAACATTTTAGGTATCGAGCATAGTTTGATTTCCCAAACGTTTTATCCACGTTTTTAGGCTTTTTGAATTTAAAACGACAGACATCCCCGCTAGGTATGGGGATGGAAGTATTTTCCCGAGTAACTGACACTATTTGCTGTCATATCCACTTTAAAAGTTTTTGGTATCGAGCTTAGTTTGATTTCCCAAACTTTTTATCCACGTTCTTGGGCATTTTTGATTTAAAACAATAGATATCCTCGGTAGGTATGGGGATGGAAGTTTTTTCCTGAGTAACTGACACTATTTGCTGTCATATCTACTTCTAACATTTTAGGTATCGAGCATAGTTTGATTTCCCAAACTTTTTATCCACATTTTTAGACATTTTGAATTGAAAACGGCAGACATCCCCGCTAGGTATGGGGATGGAAGTATTTTCCCGAGTAACTGTCACTATGAGCTGCGATATCCACTTTTAAAATCATAGGTATCGAGCTTAGTTTGATTTTCCAAACTTTTTATCCACATTCTTGGGCATTTTTGATTTAAAACAATAGAGATCCCCGGTAGGTATGGGGATGGAAGTTTTTTCCCGAGCAACTGACACTATTTGCTGCGATATCCACTTTTAAAATTTTAGGTATCTAGCATAGTTTGATTTCCCAAACTTTTTATCCACATTTTTAGACATTTTGAATTGAAAACGACAGACATCCCCGCTAGGTATGGGGATGGAAGTTTTTTCCCGAGTAACTGCCACTATGAGCTGCGATATCCACTTTTGAAATCATAGGTATCGAGCTTAGTTTGATTTTCCACACTTTTTATCCACATTCTTAAGCATTTTGGATTGAAAACGATAGATATCCCTGGTAGGTATGGGGATGGAAGTTTTTTCCTGTGTATCTGACACTATTTGCTGTCATATCCACTTCTAACAATTTAGGTATCGAGCATAGTTTGATTTCCCAAACATTTATCCTCATTCTTGGGCACTTTGGATTGAAAAAGGTAGACATCCCCGCTGGATATGGGGATGGACGGTTTTTCCTCAGTAACTGACACTATTTGCCGCAATATCCGCTTTAAAAGTTTTAGGTATCGAGCATAGTTTGATTTTACAACCTTTTTATCCACATTTTTAGACATTTTAGATTGAAAGAGACAGATATCCCTGGTAGGTATGGGGATGGAAGTTTTTTCCTGTGTATCTGACACTATTTGCTGTCATATCAACTTCGAACATTTTAGGTATCGAGCATAGTTTGATTTCCCAAACATTTTATCCACATTTTTAGATATTTTGAATTGAAAACGACAGACATCCCCGCTAGGTATGGGTATGTAAGTTTTTTCCTGTGTATCTGACACTATTTGCTGTCATATCAACTTCGAACATTTTAGGTATCGAGCATAGTTTGATTTCCCAAACTTTTTATCCTCATTCTTGGGCACTTTGGATTGAAAAAGGTAGACATCCCCGCTAGGTATGGGGATGGAAGTTTTTTCCCGAGTAACTGTCACTATGAGCTGCGAAATCCACTTTTAAAATCATAGGTATCGAGCTTAGTTTGATTTTCCAAACTTTTTATCCACATTCTTGGGCACTTTGGATTGAAAACGATAGACATCCCCGCTAGGTAAGGGGATCGAAGTTTTTTCCTTTGTATCTGACACTACTTGCTGTCATAACTACTTCTAACATTCAAGGTATCGAGCATAGATTGATTTCCCAAACTTTTTATACACATTTTTAGACATTTTGAATTGAAAACGGGAGACATCCCCGCTAGGTAAGGGGATCGAAGTTTTTTCCTTTGTAGCTGACACTATTTGCTGTCATATCCACTTCTAACATTTTAGGTATCGAGCATAGTTTGATTTCCCAAACTTTTTATCCACATTCTTGGGCACTTTGGATTGAAAAAGGTAGACATCCCCGCTAGGTATGGGGATGGAAGTTTTTTCCCGAGTAACTGTCACTATGAGCTGCGATATCCACTTTTAAAATCATAGGTATCGAGCTTAGTTTGATTTTCCAAACTTTTTATCCACATTCTTGGGCATTTTGGATTGAAAACGATAGACATCCCCGCTAGGTATGGGGATGGAAGTTTTTTCCTGTGTATCTGACACTATTTGCTTTCATATCCACTTCTAACATTTTAGGTATCGAGCATAGTTTGATTTCCCAAACTTTTTATCCACATTTTTAGACATTTTGAATTGAAAACGACAGACATCCCCGCTAGGTATGGGGATGGAAGTTTTTTCCTGTGTATCTGACACTATTTGCTGTCATATCCACTTCTAACATTTTAGGTATCGAGCATAGTTTGATTTTTGCAACCTTTTTATCCTCATTCTTGGGCACTTTGAATTGAAAAAGATAGACATCCCCGCTAGGTATGGGGATGGAAGTATTTTCCCGAGTAACTGTCACTATGAGCTGCGATATCCACTTTTAAAATCATAGGTATCGAGCTTAGTTTGATTTTCCAAACTTTTTATCCACATTCTTGGGCACTTTGGATTGAAAAAGATAGACATCCCCGCTAGGTATGGGGATGGAAGTTTTTTCCTTTGTAGCTGACACTATTTGCTGTCATATCCACTAGTAACATTTTAGGTATCGCGCATACTTTGAGTTCCCAAACTTTTTATCCACATTCTTGGGCATTTTTGATTTAAAACAATAGATATCCTCGGTAGGTATGGGGATGGAAGTTTTTTCCTGTGTATCTGACACTATTTGCTGTCATATCCACTTCTAACATTTTAGGTATCGAGCATAGTTTGATTTCCCAAACGTTTTATCCACGTTTTTAGGCTTTTTGAATTTAAAACGACAGACATCCCCGCTAGGTATGGGGATGGAAGTATTTTCCCGAGTAACTGTCACTATTAGCTATGATATCCACTTTAAAAGTTTTAGGTATCGAGCATAGTTTGATTTTACAACCTTTTTATCCACATTTTTAGACATTTTGGATTGAAAGCGACAGACATCCCCGCTAGGTATGGGGATGGAAGTTTTTTCCTGAGTAACTGACACTATTTGCTGTCATATCTACTTGTAACATTTTAGGTATCGAGCATAGTTTGATTTCCCAAACTTTTTATCCACATTCTTGTGCACTTTGCATTGAAAAAGATAGACATCCCCGCTAGGTATGGGGATGGAAGTATTTTCCTGAGTAACTGACACTATTTGCTGCGATATCCACTTTAAAAGTTTTAGGTATCGAGTTTAGTTTGATTTTCCAAACTTTTTATCCACATTCTTGGGCATTTTTGATTTAAAACAATAGATATCCTCGCTAGGTTTGGGGATGGAAGTTTTTTCCTGAGTATCTGACACTATTTGCTGTCATATCCACTTCTAACATTTTATGTATCGAGCATAGTTTGATTTCCCAAACTTTTTTCCTCATTCTTGGGCACTTTGGATTGAAAAAGGAAGACATCCCCGCTGGGTATGGGGATGGACGGTTTTTCCTCAGTAACTGACACTATTTGCCGCGATATCCGCTTTAAAAGTTTTAGGTATCGAGCATAGTTTGATTTTACAACCTTTTTATCCACATTTTTAGACATTTGGGATTGAAAGCGACAGATATCCCCGCTAGGTATGGGGATGGAAGTTTTTTCCTGTGTATCTGACACTATTTGCTGTCATATCAACTTCGAACATTTTAGGTATCGAGCATAGTTTGATTTCCCAAACATTTTATCCACATTTTTAGATATTTTGAACTGAAAACGACAGACATCCCCGCTAGTTATGGGGATGGGAGTTTTTTCCTGTGTATCTGACACTATTTGCTTTCACATCCACTTCTAACATTTTAGGTCTCGACCATAGTTTGATTTCCCAAACTTTTTATCCACATTCTTAAGCATTTTGGATTGAAAAAGACAGACATCCCCGCTAGGTATGGGGATGGAAGTTTTTTCCCGAGTAACTGTCACTATGAGCTGCGATATCCACCTTTAAAAACATCGGTATCGAGCTTAGATTGATTTTCCAAACTTTTTATCCAAATTTTTGGAGACTTTGGATTGAAAACGATAGACATCCCCGGTATGTATGAGGATGGAAGATTTTTCCTGTGTATCTGACACTACTTGCTGTCATATCTATTTCTAACATTCTAGTTATCGAGCATAGATTGATTTCCCAAATTTTTTATACAAATTAATAGACATTTTCAATTGAAAACGGCAGACATCCCCGCTAGGTAAGGGGATCGAAGTTTTTTCCTTTGTAGCTGACACTATTTGCAGCGATATCCACTTCTAACATTTTAGGTATCGAGCATAGTTTGATTTCCCAAACTTTTTATCCACATTCTTGGGCACTTTGGATTGAAAAAGGTAGAAATCCCCGCTAGGTATGGGGATGGAAGTATTTTCCCGAGTAACTGTCACTATGAGCTGCGATATCCACTTTTAAAATCATAGGTATCGAGCTTAGTTTGATTTTCCAAACTTTTTATCCACATTCTTGGGCATTTTGAATTGAAAACGACAGACATCCCCGCTAGGTATGGGGATGGAAGTTTTTTCCTGTGTATCTGACACTATTTGCTTTCATATCCACTTCTAACATTTTAGGTATCGAGCATAGTTTGATTTCCCAAACTTTTTATACACATTTTTAGACATTTTGAATTGAAAACGACAGACATCCCCGCTAGGTATGGGGATGGAAGTTTTTTCCTGTGTATCTGACACTATTTGCTGTCATATCCACTTCTAACATTTTAGGTATCGAGCATAGTTTGATTTCCCAACCATTTTATCCTCATTCTTGGGCACTTTGGATTGAAAAAGATAGACATCCCCGCTAGGTATGGGGATGGAAGTATTTTCCCGAGTAACTGTCACTATGAGCTGCGATATCCACTTTTAAAATCATAGGTATCGAGCTTAGTTTGATTTTCCAAACTTTTTATCCACATTCTTGGGCACTTTGGATTGAAAAAGATAGACATCCCCGCTAGGTATGGGGATGGAAGTTTTTTCCTTTGTAGCTGACACTATTTGCTGTCATATCCACTAGTAACATTTTAGGTATCGCGCATACTTTGAGTTCCCAAACTTTTTATCCACATTCTTGGGCATTTTTGATTTAAAACAATAGATATCCTCGGTAGGTATGGGGATGGAAGTTTTTTCCTGTGTATCTGACACTATTTGCTGTCATATCCACTTCTAACATTTTAGGTATCGAGCATAGTTTGATTTCCCAAACGTTTTATCCACGTTTTTAGGCATTTTTGATTTAAAACGGCAGACATCCCCGCTAGGTATGGGGATGGAAGTATTTTGCCGAGTAACTGACACTATTAGCTATTATATCCACTTTAAAAGTTTTAGGTATCGACCATAGTTTGATTTTACAACCTTTTTATCCACATTTTTAGACATTTTGGATTGAAAGCGACAGATATCCCTGGTAGGTATGGGGATGGAAGTTTTTTCCTGTGTATCTGACACTATTTGCTGCGATATCCACTTCTAACATTTTAGGTATCGAGCATAGTTTGATTTCCCAAACTTTTTATCCTCATTCTTGGGCACTTTGGATTGAAAAAGGTAGACATCCCCGCTAGGTATGGGGATGGAAGTTTTTTCCTGAGTAACTGACACTATTTACTGCGATATCCACTTTAAAAGTTTTAGGTATCGAGCTTAGTTTGATTTTCCAAACTTTTTATCCACATTCTTGGGCATTTTTGATTTAAAACAATAGATATCCTCGGTAGGTATGGGGATGGAAGTTTTTTCCTGTGTATCTGACACTATTTGCTGTCATATCCACTTCTAACATTTTAGGTATCGAGCATAGTTTGATTTCCCAAACTTTTTTCCTCATTCTTGTGCACTTTGGATTGAAAAAGGCAGACATCCCCGCTAGGTATGGGGATGGAAGTTTTTTCCTGAGTAACTGACACTATTTGCAGCGATATCCACTTTAAAAGTTTTAGGTATCGAGCATAGTTTGATTTTACAACCTTTTTATCCACATTTTTAGACATTTGGGATTGAAAGCGACAGATATCCCTGGTAGGTATGGGGATGGAAGTTTTTTCCTGTGTATCTGACACTATTTGCTGTCATATCAACTTCGAACATTTTAGGTATCGAGCATAGTTTGATTTCCCAAACATTTTATCCACATTTTTAGATATTTTGAATTGAAAACGACAGACATCCCCGCTAGGTATGGGTATGTAAGTTTTTTCCTGTGTATCTGACACTATTTGCTGTCATATCCACTTCTAACATTTTAGGTATCGAGCATAGTTTGATTTCCCAAACTTTTTATCCTCATTCTTGGGCACTTTGGATTGAAAAAGATAGACATCCCCGCTAGGTTTGGGGATGGACGTTCTTTCCTGAGTAACTGACACTATGAGCTGCGATATCCACTTTTAAAATCATAGGTATTGAGCTTAGTTTGATTTTCCAAACTTTTTATCCACATTCTTGGGCACTTTGGATTGAAAACGATAGACATCCCCGCTAGGTATGGGGATGGAAGTTTTTTCCTGTGTATCTGACACTACTTGCTGTCATATCTATTTCTAACATTCTAGTTATCGAGCATAGATTGATTTCCCAAATTTTTTATACACATTTATAGACATTTTGAATTGAAAACGGCAGACATCCCCGCTAGGTAAGGGGAACGAAGTTTTTTCCTTTGTAGCTGACACTATTTGCTGTCATAACCACTTCTAACATTTTAGGTATCGAGCCTAGTGTGATTTCCCTAACTTTTTATCCACATTCTTGGGCACTTTGGATTTAAAAAGATTGACATCCCCGCTAGGTATGGGGATGGAAGTATTTTCCCGAGTAACTGTCACTATGAGCTGCGATATCCACTTTTAAAATCATAGGTATCGAGCTTAGTTTGATTTTCCAAACTTTTTATCCACATTTTTAGGCATTTTGGATTGAAAACGACAGACATCCCCGCTAGGTATGGGGATGGAAGTTTTTTCCTGTGTATCTGACACTATTTGCTTTCATATCCACTTCTAACATTTTAGGTATCGAGCATAGTTTGATTTCCCAAACTTTTTATCCACATTTTTAGACATTTTGAATTGAAAACGACAGACATCCCCGCTAGGTATGGGGATGGAAGTTTTTTCCTGTGTATCTGACACTATTTGCTGTCATATCCACTTCTAACATTTTAGGTATCGAGCATAGTTTGATTTCCCAACCATTTTATCCTCATTCTTGGGCACTTTGGATTGAAAAAGGTAGACATCCCCGCTAGGTATGGGGATGGAAGTATTTTCCCGAGTAACTGTCACTATGAGCTGCGATATCCACTTTTAAAATCATAGGTATCGAGCTTAGTTTGATTTTCCAAACTTTTTATCCACATTCTTGGGCACTTTGGATTGAAAAAGATAGACATCCCCGCTAGGTATGGGGATGGAAGTTTTTTCCTTTGTAGCTGACACTATTTGCTGTCATATCCACTAGTAACATTTTAGGTATCGCGCATACTTTGAGTTCCCAAACTTTTTATCCACATTCTTGGGCATTTTTGATTTAAAACAATAGATATCCTCGGTAGGTATGGGGATGGAAGTTTTTTCCTGTGTATCTGACACTATTTGCTGTCATATCCACTTCTAACATTTTAGGTATCGAGCATAGTTTGATTTCCCAAACGTTTTATCCACGTTTTTAGGCTTTTTGAATTTAAAACGACAGACATCCCCGCTAGGTATGGGGATGGAAGTATTTTCCCGAGTAACTGTGACTATTTGCAGCGATATCCACTTTAAAAGTTTTAGGTATCGAGCATAGTTTGATTTTACAACCTTTTCATCCACATTTTTAGACATTTTGGATTGAAAGCGACAGATATCCCTGGTAGGTATGGGGATGGAAGTTTTTTCCTGTGTATCTGACACTATTTGCTGTCATATCCACTTCTAACATTTTAGGTATCGAGCATAGTTTGATTTCCCAAACTTTTTATCCTCATTCTTGGGCACTTTGGATTGAAAAAGGTAGACATCCCCGCTAGGTATGGGGATGGAAGTTTTTTCCTGAGTAACTGACACTATTTGCTGCGATATCCACTTTAAAAGTTTTAGGTATCGAGCTTAGTTTGATTTTCCAAACTTTTTATCCACATTCTTGGGCATTTTTGATTTAAAACAATAGATATCCTCGGTAGGTATGGGGATGGAAGTTTTTTCCTGTGTATCTGACACTATTTGCTGTCATATCAACTTCGAACATTTTAGGTATCGAGCATAGTTTGATTTCCCAAACATTTTATCCACATTTTTAGACATTTTGAATTGAAAACGACAGACATCCCCGCTAGGTATGGGGATGGAAGTATTTTCCCGAGTAACTGTCACTATGAGCTGCGATATCCACTTTTAAAATCATAGGTATCGAGCTTAGTTTGATTTTCCAAACTTTTTATCCACATTCTTGGGCATTTTTGATTTAAAACAATAGATATCCTCGGTAGGTATGGGGATGGAAGTTTTTTCCCGAGCAACTGACACTATTTGCTGCGATATCCACTTTTAAAATTTTAGGTATCTAGCATAGTTTGATTTCCCAAACTTTTTATCCACATTTTTAGACATTTTGAATTGAAAACGACAGACATCCCCGCTAGGTATGGGGATGGAAGTTTTTTCCCGAGTAACTGTCACTATGAGCTGCGATATCCACTTTTAAAATCATAGGTATCGAGCTTAGTTTGATTTTCCAAACTTTTTATCCACATTCTTGGGCACTTTGGATTGAAAAAGATAGACATCCCCGCTAGGTATGGGGATGGAAGTTTTTTCCTTTGTAGCTGACACTATTTGCTGTCATATCCACTAGTAACATTTTAGGTATCGCGCATACTTTGAGTTCCCAAACTTTTTATCCACATTCTTGGGCATTTTTGATTTAAAACAATAGATATCCTCGGTAGGTATGGGGATGGAAGTTTTTTCCTGTGTATCTGACACTATTTGCTGTCATATCCACTTCTAACATTTTAGGTATCGAGCATAGTTTGATTTCCCAAACGTTTTATCCACGTTTTTAGGCTTTTTGAATTGAAAACGACAGATATCCCCGCTAGTTATGGGGATGGAAATTTTTTTCCGAGTATCTTACACTATTTGCTGCGAAATCCACTTTTAAAATTTTAGGTATCGAGCATAGTTTGATTTCCCAAATTTTTTTTTGTCCACATTTTTAGACATTTTGAATTGAAAACGACAGACATCCCCGCTAGGTATGGGGATGGAAGTTTTTTCCTGTGTATCTGACACTCTTTGCTGTCATATCAACTTCTAACATTTTAGGTATCGAGCATAGTTTGATTTGACAAACTTTTTATCCACCTTCTTGGGCACTTTGGATTGAAAAAGACAGACATCCCCGCTAGGTATGGGGATGGAAGTATTTTCCCGAGTAACTGTCACTATGAGCTGCGATATCCACTTTTAAAATCATAGGTATCGAGCTTAGTTTGATTTTCCAAACTTTTTATCCACATTCTTGGGCACTTTGGATTGAAAACGATAGACATCCCCGGTATGTATGGGGATGGAAGTTTTTTCCTGTGTATCTGACACTATTTGCTGTCATATCTACTTCTAACATTTTAGGTATCGAGCATAGTTTGATTTCCCAAACTTTTTATCCTCATTCTTGGGCACTTTGGATTGAAAAGGGTAGACATCCCCGCTAGGTATGGGGATGGAAGTTTTTTCCCGAGTAACTGCCACTATGAGCTGCGATATCCACTTTTGAAATCATAGGTATCGAGCTTAGTTTGATTTTCCACACTTTTTATCCACATTATTAAGCATTTTGGATTGAAAACGATAGATATCCCTGGTAGGTAAGGGGATGGAAGTTTTTTCCTGTGTATCTGACACTATTTGCTGTCATATCCACTTCTAACATTTTATGTATCGAGCATAGTTTGATTTCCCAAACTTTTTATCCTCATTCTTGGGCACTTTGGATTGAAAAAGGTAGACATCCCCGCTGGATATGGGGATGGACGGTTTTTCCTCAGTAACTGACACTATTTGCCGCAATATCCGCTTTAAAAGTTTTAGGTATCGAGCATAGTTTGATTTTACAACCTTTTTATCCACATTTTTAGACATTTTAGATTGAAAGAGACAGATATCCCTGGTAGGTATGGGGATGGAAGTTTTTTCCTGTGTATCTGACACTATTTGCTGTCATATCAACTTCGAACATTTTAGGTATCGAGCATAGTTTGATTTCCCAAACATTTTATCCACATTTTTAGACATTTTGAATTGAAAACGACAGACATCCCCGCTAGGTATGGGGATGGAAGTTTTTTCCTGTGTATCAGACACTATTTGATGTCATAACCACTTCTAACATTTTAGGTATCGAGCATAGTTTGATTTCCCAAACTTTTTTCCTCATTCTTGGGCACTTTGGATTGAAAAAGGTAGACATCCCCGCTAGGTATGGGGATGGAAGTTTTTACGAGTAACTGTCACTATGAGCTGCGATATCCACTTTTGAAATCATAGGTATCGAGCTTAGTTTAATTTTCCACACTTTTTATCCACATTCTTAAGCATTTTGGATTGAAAAAGATAGATATCCCCGGTAGGTTTGGGGATGGGTGTTTTTTCCTGTATATCTGACACTATTTGCTGTCATATCAACTTCGAACATTTTAGGTATCGAGCATAGTTTGATATTACAACCTTTTTATCCGCATTTTTAGCCATTTTGGATTGAAAAAGACAGACATCCCCGCTAGGTATGGGGATGGAAGTTTTTTTCCGAGCAACTGACACTATGAGCGGCGATATCCACTTTTGAAATCATAGGTATCGAGCTTAGTTTGATTTTCCACACTTTTTATCCACATTCTTAAGCATTTTGGATTGAAAACGATAGATATCCCTGGTAGGTATGGGGATGGAAGTTTTTTCCTGTGTATCTGACACTATTTGCTGTCATATCCACTTCTAACATTTGAGGTATCGAGCATAGTTTGATTTCCCAAACTTTTTCCTCATTCTTGGGCACTTTGGATTGAAAAAGGTAGACATCCCCGCTGGGTATGGGGATGGACGGTTTTTCCTCAGTAACTGACACTATTTGCTGCGATATCCACTTTAAAAGTTTTAGGTATCGAGCTTAGTTTGATTTTCCAAACTTTTTATCCACATTCTTGGGCATTTTTGGTTTAAAACAATAGATATCCTCTGTAGGTTTGGGGATTGAAGGTTTTTCCTGAGTATCTGACACTATTTGCTGCGATATCCACTTTAAAAGTTTTAGGTATCGAGCTTAGTTTGATTTTCCAAACTTTTTATCCACATTCTTGGGCATTTTTGATTTAAAACAATAGATATCCTCGGTAGGTATGGGGATGGAAGTTTCTTCCTGAGTAACTGACACTATTTGCTGTCATATCTACTTCTAACATTTTAGGTATCGAGCATAGTTTGATTTCCCAAACGTTTTATCCACGTTTTTAGGCTTTTTGAATTGAAAACGACAGACATCCCCGCTAGGTATGGGGATGGAAGTATTTTCCCGAGTAACTGTCACTATGAGCTGCGATATCCACTTTTAAAATCATAGGTATCGAGCTTAGTTTGATTTTCCAAACTTTTTATCCACATTTTTAGAGACTTTGGATTGAAAGGGACAGACATCCCCGCTAGGTATGGTGATGGAAGTTTTTTCCTTTGTAGCTGACACTATTTGCTGTCATATCCACTAGTAACATTTTAGGTATCGCGCATACTTTGAGTTCCCAAACTTTTTATCCACATTCATAAGCATTTTGGATTGAAAACGATAGATATCCCTGGTAGGTATGGGGATGGAAGTTTTTTCCTGTGTTTTTGACACTATTTGCTGTCATATCCACTTCTAACATGTTAGGTATCGAGCATAGTTTGATTTCCCAAACTTTTTATCCACATTTTTAGACATTTTGAATTGAAAACTACAGACATCCCCGAAAGGTATGGGGATGGAAGTTTTTTCCTGTGTATCTGACACTATTTGCTGTCATATCCACTTTTAAAATTTTAGGTATCGAGCATAGTTTGATTTTCCAAACTTTTCATCCACATTCTTGGGGATTTTGGATTGAAAATGATAGACATCCCCGGTAGGTATGGAGATGGAACTTTTTTCCTGTGTATCTGACACTATTTGCTGTCATATCTACTTGTAACATTTTAGGTATCGAGCATAGTTTGATTTCCCAAACTTTCTATCCACATTCTTGTGCACTTTGCATTGAAAAAGATAGACATCACCGCTAGGTTTGGGGATGGACGGTTTTTCCTGAGTAACTGACACTATTTGCTGCGATATCCACTTTAAAAGTTATAGGTATCGAGCATAGTTTGATTTTACAACCTTTTTATCCACATTTTTGACATTTTGGATTGAAGGCGATAGACATCCCCGCTAGGTATGGGGATGGAAGTATTTTCCTGAGTAACTGACACTATTTGCTGCGATATCCACTAGTAACATTTTAGGTATCGCGCATACTTTGAGTTCCCAAACTTTTTATCCACATTCTTGGGCATTTTTGATTTAAAACAATAGATATCCCCGCTAGGTATGGGGATGGAAGTTTTTTCCTGTGTATCTGACACTATTTGCTGTCATATCCACTTCTAACATTTTAGGTATCGAGCATAGTTTGATTTCCCAAACGTTTTATCCACGTTTTTAGGCTTTTTGAATTGAAAACGACAGACATTCCCGCTAGGTATGGGGATGGAAGTATTTTCCCGAGTAACTGACACTATTAGCTATGATATCCACTTTAAAAGTTTTAGGTATCGAGCATAGTTTGATTTCCCAAACTTTTTATCCACATTTTTAGACATTTTAGATTGAAAGAGACAGATATCCCTGGTAGGTATGGGGATGGAAGTTTTTTCCTGTGTATCTGACACTATTTGCTGTCATATCTACTTCTAACATTTTAGGTATCGAGCATAGTTTGATTTCCCAAACTTTTTATCCTCATTCTTGGGCACTTTGGATTGAAAAAGGTAGACATCCCCGCTAGGTATGGGGATGGAAGTTTTTTCCCGAGTAACTGCCACTATGAGCTGCGATATCCACTTTTGAAATCATAGGTATCGAGCTTAGTTTGATTTTCCACACTTTTTATCCACATTCTTAAGCATTTTGGATTGAAAACGATAGATATCCCTGGTAGATATGGGGATGGAAGTTTTTTCCTGTGTATCTGACACTATTTGCTTTCATATCCACTTCTAACATTTTAGGTATCGAGCATAGTTTGATTTCCCAAACTTTTTATCCACATTTTTAGACATTTTGGATTGAAAGCGACAGACATCCCCGCTAGGTATGGGGATGGAAGTTTTTTCCTGTGTATCTGACACTATTTGCTGTCATATCCACTTCTAACATTTTAGGTATCGAGCATAGTTTGATTTCCCAAACTTTTCATCCACATTCTTGGGGATTTTGGATTGAAAACGATAGATATCCCCGGTAGGTATGGGGATGGAAGTTTTTTCCTGTGTATCTGACACTATTTGCTGTCATATCAACTTCTAACATTTTAGGTATCGAGCATAGTTTGATTTCCCAAACTTTTTATCCACATTCTTGTGCACTTTGGATTGAAAAAGATAGACATCACCGCTAGGTTTGGGGATGGACGGTTTTTCCTGAGTAACTGACACTATTTGCTGCGATATCCACTTTAAAAGTTTTAGGTATCGAGCATAGTTTGATTTTACAACCTTTTTATCCACATTTTTAGACATTTTGGATTGAAAGCGACAGACATCCCCGCTAGGTATGGGGATGGAAGTTTTTTCCTGTGTATCTGACACTATTTGCTGTCATATCCACTAGTAACATTTTAGGTATCGCGCATACTTTGAGTTCCCAAACTTTTTATCCACGTTCTTGGGCATTTTTGATTTAAAACAATAGATATCCTCGGTAGGTATGGGGATGGAAGTTTTTTCCTGTGTATCTGACACTATTTGCTTTCATATCCACTTCTAACATTTTAGGTATCGAGCATAGTTTGATTTTACAACCTTTTTATCCACATTTTTAGACATTTTGGATTGAAAGCGACAGACATCCCCGCTAGGTATGGGGATGGAAGTTTTTTCCTGTGTATCTGACACTATTTGCTGTCATATCCACTTCTAACATTTTAGGTATCGAGCATAGTTTGATTTTACAACCTTTTTATCCACATTTTTAGACATTTTGGATTGAAAACGATAGATATCCCCGCTAGGCATGGGGATGGAAGTTTATTCCCGAGTAACTGACACTATTTGCTTTCATATCCACTTCTAACATTTTAGGTATCGAGCATAGTTTGATTTCCCAAACTTTTTATCCTCATTCTTGGGCACTTTGGATTGAAAAAGGTAGACATCCCCGCTGGATATGGGGATGGACGGTTTTTCCTCAGTAACTGACACTATTTGCCGCAATATCCGCTTTAAAAGTTTTAGGTATCGAGCTTAGTTTGATTTTCCAAACTTTTTATCCACATTCTTGGGAATTTTGGATTCAAAATGATAGACATCCCCGGTAGGTATGGGGATGGAAGACTTTTCCTGAGTAACTGACACTATTTGCTGTCATATCCACTTCTAACATTTTAGGTATCGAGCATAGTTTGATTTCCCAAACTTTTTATCCTCATTCTTGGGCACTTTGGATTGAAAAAGGTAGACATCCCCGCTGGATATGGGGATGGACGGTTTTTCCTCAGTAACTGACACTATTTGCCGCAATATCCGCTTTAAAAGTTTTAGGTATCGAGCATAGTTTGATTTTACAACCTTTTTATCCACATTTTTAGACATTTTAGATTGAAAGAGACAGATATCCCTGGTAGGTATGGGGATGGAAGTTTTTTCCTGTGTATCTGACACTATTTGCTGTCATATCAACTTCGAACATTTTAGGTATCGAGCATAGTTTGATTTCCCAAACATTTTATCCACATTTTTAGACATTTTGAATTGAAAACGACAGACATCCCCGCTAGGTATGGGTACGTAAGTTTTTTCCTGTGTATCTGATACTATTTGCTGTCATATCCACTTCTAACATTTTAGGTATCGAGCATAGTTTGATTTCCCAAACTTTTTATCCACATTCTTGGGCACTTTGGATTGAAAAAGGTAGACATCCCCGCTAGGTATGGGGATGGAAGTTTTTTCCCGAGTAACTGTCACTATGAGCTGCGATATCCACTTTTAAAATCATAGGTATTGAGCTTAGTTTGATTTTCCAAACTTTTTATCCACATTCTTGGGCACTTTGGATTGAAAACGATAGACATCCCCGGTATGTATGGGGATGGAAGTTTTTCCTGTATATCTGACACTATTTGCTGTCATATCAACTTCGAACATTTTAGGTATCGAGCATAGTTTGATTTCCCAAATTTTTTTTATCCACATTTTTAGACATTTTGAATTGAAAACGACAGACATCCCCGCTAGGTATGGGGATGGAAGTTTTTTCCTGTGTATCTGACACTATTTGCTGTCATATCCACTTCTAACATTTTAGGTATCGAGCATAGTTTGATTTTACAACCTTTTTATCCTCATTCTTGGGCACTTTGGATTGAAAAAGGTAGACATCCCCGCTAGGTATGGGGATGGAAGTATTTTCCCGAGTAACTGTCACTATGAGCTGCGATATCCACTTTTAAAATCATAGGTATCGAGCTTAGTTTGATTTTCCAAACTTTTTATCCACATTCTTGGGCACTTTGGATTGAAAAAGATAGACATCCCCGATAGGTATGGGGATGGAAGTATTTTCCTTTGTAGCTGACACTATTTGCTGTCATATCCACTAGTAACATTTTAGGTATCGCGCATACTTTGAGTTCCCAAACTTTTTATCCACATTCTTGGGCATTTTTGATTTAAAACAATAGATATCCTCGGTAGGTATGGGGATGGAAGTTTTTTCCTGTGTATCTGACACTATTTGCTGTCATATCCACTTCTAACATTTTAGGTATCGAGCATAGTTTGATTTCCCAAACTTTTTATCCTCATTCTTGGGCACTTTGGATTGAAAAAGGTAGACATCCCCGCTAGGTATGGGGATGGAAGTTTTTTCCTGAGTAACTGACACTATTTACTGCGATATCCACTTTAAAAGTTTTAGGTATCGAGCTTAGTTTGATTTTCCAAACTTTTTATCCACATTCTTGGGCATTTTTGGTTTAAAACAATAGATATCCTCTGTAGGTTTGGGGATGGAAGTTTTTTCCTGAGTAACTGACACTATTTGCTGTCATATCAACTTCTAACATTTTAAGTATCGAGTTTAGTTTGACTTCCCAAACGTTTTATCCACGTTTTTAGGCTTTTTGAATTGAAAACGACAGACATCCCCGCTAGGTATGGGGATGGAAGTATTTTCCCGAGTAACTGTCACTATGAGCTGCGATATCCACTTTTAAAATCATAGGTATCGAGCTTAGTTTGATTTTCCAAACTTTTTATCCACATTCTTGCTCACTTTGGATTGAAAAAGATAGACATCCCCGCTAGGTATGGGGATGGAAGTATTTTCCTTTGTAGCTGACACTATTTGCTGTCATATCCACTTCTAACATTTTAGGTATCGCGCATACTTTGAGTTCCCAAACTTTTTATCCACATTCTTGGGCATTTTTGATTTAAAACAATAGATATCCTCGGTAGGTATGGGGATGGAAGTTTTTTCCTGTGTATCTGACACTATTTGCTGTCATATCCACTTCTAACATTTTAGGTATCGAGCATAGTTTGATTTCCCAAACGTTTTATCCACGTTTTTAGGCTTTTTGAATTGAAAACGACAGACATCCCCGCTAGGTATGGGGATGGAAGTATTTTCCCGAGTAACTGTCACTATGAGCTGCGATATCCACTCATAACATTTTAGGTATCGAGCATAGTTTGATTTCCCAAACTTTTTATCCACGTTTTTAGACATTTTGGATTGAAAGCGACAGATATCCCTGGCAGGTATGGGGATGGAAGTTTTTTTTTCCTGTGTATCTGACACTATTTGCTGTCATATCTACTTCTAACATTTTAGGTATCGAGCATAATTCGATTTCCCAAACTTTTTATCCACATTTTTAGACATTTTGGATTGAAAGCGACAGACATCCCCGCTAGGTATGGGGATGGAAGTATTTTCCCGAGTAACTGTCACTATGAGCTGCGATATCCACTTTTAAAATCATAGGTATCGAGCATAGTTTGATTCCCCAAACTTTTTATCCACATTCTTAAGCATTTTGGATTGAAAACGATAGATAACCCCGGTAGATATGGGGATGGAAGATTTTTCCTGTGTTTCTGACACTATTTGCTCTCATATCAACTTCTAACATGTTAGGTATCGAGCATAGTTTGATTTCCCAAACTTTTTATCCACATTTTTAGACATTTTGAATTGAAAGCGACAGACATCCCCGCTAGGTATGGGGATGGAAGTTTTTTCCTGTGTATCTGACACTATTTGCTGTCATATCCACTTCTAACAGTTTAGGGATCGAGCATAGTTTGATTTTACAAACTTTTCATCCACATTCTTGGGCATTTTGGATTGAAAATGATAGACATCCCCGGTAGGTATGGAGATGGAAGTTTTTTCCTGTGTATCTGACACTATTTGCTGTCATATCTAAATCTAACATTTTAGGTATCGAGCATAATTCGATTTCCCAAACTTTTTATCCACATTTTTAGACATTTTGAATTGAAAACGACAGATATCCCCGCTAGTTATGGGGATGGAAATTTTTTTCTGAGTATTTGACACTATTTGCTGCGATATCCACTTTTCTAGTTTTAGGTATCGAGCATTGCTTGATTTTACAACCTTTTCATCAACATTCTTGGGCACTTTGGATTGAAAATGATATACATCCCCGGTAGGTATGGGTTGGAAGTTATTCCCTGTGTATCTGACATTATTTGCTGTCATATCTACTTGTAACATTTTAGGTATCGAGCATAGTTGGATTTCCCAAACTTTTTATCCACATTCTTGTGCACTTTGCATTGAAAAAGATAGACATCACCGCTAGGTTTGGGGATGGACGGTTTTTCCTGAGTAACTGACACTATTTGCTGCGATATCCACTTTAAAAGTTATAGGTATCGAGCATAGTTTGATTTTACAACCTTTTTATCCACATTTTTGACATTTTGGATTGAAGGCGATAGACATCCCCGCTAGGTATGGGGATGGAAGTATTTTCCTGAGTAACTGACACTATTTGCTGCGATATCCACTAGTAACATTTTAGGTATCGCGCATACTTTGAGTTCCCAAACTTTTTATCCACATTCTTGGGCATTTTTGATTTAAAACAATAGATATCCTCGGTAGGTATGGGGATGGAAGTTTTTTCCTGAGTAACTGACACTATTTGCTGTCATATCTACTTGTAACATTTTAGGTATCGAGCATAGTTTGATTTCCCAAACTTTTTATCCACATTCTTGTGCACTTTGCATTGAAAAAGATAGACATCACCGCTAGGTTTGGGGATAGGCGGTTTTTCCTGAGTATCTGACTCTATTCGCTGCGATATCCACTTTTAAAATTATAGGTATCGAGCATAGTTTGATTTTACAACCTTTTTATCCACATTTTTGACATTTTGGATTGAAAGCGATAGACATCCCCGCTAGGTATGGGGATGGAAGTTTTTTCCTGTGTATCTGACACTATTTGCTGTCATAACCACTTCTAACATTTTAGGTATCGAGCATAGTTTGATTTCCCAAACTTTTTATCCACATTCTTGGGTACTTTGGATTGAAAATATAGACATCCCCGCTAGGTTTGGGGATGGACGGTTTTTCCTGAGTAACTGACACTATTTGCTGCGATATCCACTTTAAAAGTTTTAGGTATCGAGCATAGTTTGATTTTACAACCTTTTTATCCACATTTTTAGACATTTTGGATTGAAAGCGACAGACATCCCCGCTAGGTATGGGGATGGAAGTATTTTCCCGAGTAACTGTCACTATGAGCTGCGATATCCAATTTAAAAGTTTTGGGTATCGAGCATAGTTTGATTTTACAACCTTTTTATCCACGTTTTTTAGACATTTTGGATTGAAAGCGACAGATATCCCTGGTAGGTATGGGGACGGAAGTTTTTTCCCGTGTATCTGACACTATTTGCTGTCATATCTACTTCTAACATTTTAGGTATCGAGCATAGTTTGATTTCCCAAACATTTTATCCTCATTCTTGGGCACTTTGGATTGAAAAAGATAGACATCCCCGCTAGGTATGGGGATGGAAGTATTTTCCTGAGTAACTGACACTATTTGCTGCGATATCCACTTTAAAAGTTATAGGTATCGAGCATAGTTTGATTTCCCAAACTTTTTATACACATTCTTGGGCATTTTTGATTTAAAACAATAGATATCCTCGGTAGGTATGGGGATGGAAGTTTTTTCCTGTGTATCTGACACTATTTGCTGTCATATCCACTTCTAACATTTTAGGTATCGAGCATAGTTTGATTTCCCAAACGTTTTATCCACGTTTTTAGGCTTTTTGAATTGAAAACGACAGACATCCCCGCTAGGTATGGGGATGGAAGTATTTTCCCGAGTAACTGTCACTATGAGCTGCGATATCCACTTCAAAAGTTTTAGGTATCGAGCATAGTTTGATTTTACAACCTTTTTATCCACATTTTTAGACATTTTGAATTGAAAACGACAGACATCCCCGCTAGGTATGGGCATGTAAGTTTTTTCCTGTGTATCTGACACTATTTGCTGTCATATCTACTTCTAACATTTTAAGTATCGAGTATAGATTGACTTCCCAAACTTTTATCCACATTTTTAGACATTTTGAATTGAAAACTACAGACATCCCCGATAGGTATGGGGATGGAAGTTTTTTCCAGAGTAACTGTCACTATGAGCTGCGATATCCACTTTTAAAATCATAGGTATCGAGCATAGTTTGATTCCCCAAACTTTTTATCCACATTCTTAAGCATTTTGGATTGAAAACGATAGATATCCCTGGTAGGTATGGGGATGGAAGTTTTTTCCTGCGTTTCTTACACTATTTGCTCTCATATCAACTTCTAACATGTTAGGTATCGAGCATAGTTTGATTTCCCAAACTTTTTATCCACATTTTTAGACATTTTGAATTAAAAGCGACAGACATCCCCGCTAGGTATGGGGATGGAAGTTTTTTCCTGTGTATCTGACACTATTTGCTGTCATATCCACTTCTGACATTTTAGGGATCGAGCATAGTTTGATTTTACAAACTTTTCATCCACATTCTTGGGAATTTTGGATTCAAAATGATAGACATCCCCGGTAGGTATGGGGATGGAAGTTTTTTCCTGTGTATCTGACACTATTTGCTGTCATATCTAAATCTAACATTTTAGGTATCGAGCATAATTCGATTTCCCAAACTTTTTATCCACATTTTTAGACATTTTGAATTGAAAACGACAGATATCCCCGCTAGTTATGGGGATGGAAATTTTTTCTGAGTATTTGACACTATTTGCTGCGATATCCACTTTTCTAGTTTTAGGTATCGAGCATTGCTTGATTTTACAACCTTTTCATCAACATTCTTGGGAATTTTGGATTCAAAATGATAGACATCCCCGGTAGGTATGGGGATGGAAGTTTTTCCTGTGTAACTGACACTATTTGCTGTCATATCTACTTGTAACATTTTAGGTATCGAGCATAGTTGGATTTCCCAAACTTTTTATCCACATTCTTGTGCACTTTGCATTGAAAAAGATAGACATCACCGCTAGGTTTGGGGATGGACGGTTTTTCCTGAGTAACTGACACTATTTGCTGCGATATCCACTTTAAAAGTTATAGGTATCGAGCATAGTTTGATTTTACAACCTTTTTATCCACATTTTTGACATTTTGGATTGAAGGCGATAGACATCCCCGCTAGGTATGGGGATGGAAGTTTTTTCCTGTGTATCTGACACTATTTGCTGTCATATCCACTAGTAACATTTTAGGTATCGCGCATACTTTGAGTTCCCAAACTTTTTATCCACGTTCTTGGGCATTTTTGATTTAAAACAATAGATATCCTCGGTAGGTATGGGGATGGAAGTTTTTTCCTGAGTAACTGACACTATTTGCTGTCATATCTACTTGTAACATTTTAGGTATCGAGCATAGTTTGATTTCCCAAACTTTTTATCCACATTCTTGTGCACTTTGCATTGAAAAAGATAGACATCCCCGCTAGGTTTGGGGATGGACGGTTTTTCCTGAGTAACTGACACTATTTGCTGCGATATCCACTTTAAAAGTTATAGGTATCGAGCATAGTTTGATTTTACAACCTTTTTATCCACATTTTTGACATTTTGGATTGAAGGCGATAGACATCCCCGCTAGGTATGGGGATGGAAGTATTTTCCTGAGTAACTGACACTATTTGCTGTCATATCTACTTCTAACATTTTAGGTATCGAGCATAGTTTGATTTCCCAAACTTTTTATCCACATTCTTGGGTACTTTGGATTGAAAACGATAGACATCCCCGCTAGGTATGGGGATGGAAGTTTTTTCCTGAGTAACTGACACTATTTGCAGCGATATCCACTTTAAAAGTTTTAGGTATCGAGCATAGTTTGATTTTACAACCTTTTTATCCACATTTTTAGACACTTTGGATTGAAAGCGACAGACATCCCCGCTAGGTATGGGGATGGAAGTATTTTCCCGAGTAAATGTCACTATGAGCTGCGATATCCACTTTTAAAATCATAGGTATCGAGCATAGTTTGATTTTACAACCTTTTCATCCACATTTTTAGACATTTTGGATTGAAAGCGACAGACATCCCCGCTAGGTATGGGGATGGAAGTATTTTCCCGTGTATCTGACACTATTTGCTGTCATATCTACTTCTAACATTTTAGGTATCGAGCATAGTTTGATTTCCCAAACTTTTTATCCTCATTCTTGGGCACTTTGGATTGAAAAAGGTAGACATCCCCGCTAGGTATGGGGATGGAAGTTTTTTCCTGAGTAACTGACACTATTTGCTGCGATATCCACTTTAAAAGTTTTAGGTATCGAGCATAGTTTGATTTTCCAAACTTTTTATCCACATTCTTGGGCATTTTTGATTTAAAACAATAGATATCCTCGGTAGGTATGGGGATGGAAGTTTTTTCCTGAGTAACTGACACTATTTGCTGTCATATCCACTTCTAACATTTTAGGTATCGAGCATAGTTTGATTTCCCAAACGTTTTATCCACGTTTTTAGGCTTTTTGAATTGAAAACGACAGACATCCCCGCTAGGTATGGGGATGGAAGTATTTTCCCGAGTAACTGTCACTATGAGCTGCGATATCCACTTTTAAAATCATAGGTATCGAGCTTAGTTTGATTTTCCAAACTTTTTATCCACATTCTTGGGCACTTTGGATTGAAAAAGATAGACATCCCCGCTAGGTATGGGGATGGAAGTTTTTTCCTTTGTAGCTGACACTATTTGCTGTCATATCCACTAGTAACATTTTAGGTATCGCGCATACTTTGAGTTCCCAAACTTTTTATCCACATTCTTGGGCATTTTTGATTTAAAACAATAGATATCCTCGGTAGGTATGGGGATGGAAGTTTTTTCCTGTGTATCTGACACTATTTGCTGTCATATCAACTTTTAAAATTTTAGGTATCGAGCATAGTTTGATTTTCCAAACTTTTTATCTACATTCTTGGGGATTTTTGATTTAAAACAATAGATATCCACGGTAGGTATGGGGATGGAAGTTTTTTCCTGTGTATCTGACACTATTTGCTGTCATATCCACTTCTAACATTTTAGGTATCGAGCATAGTTTGATTTTCCAAACGTTTTATCCACGTTTTTAGGCTTTTTGATTTAAAACAATAGATATCCTCGGTAGGTATGGGGATGGAAGTTTTTTCCTGAGTAACTGACACTATTTACTGCGATATCCACTTTTGAAATTTTAGGTATCGAGCATAGTTTGATTTCCCAAACATTTTATCCACATTTTTAGATATTTTGAACTGAAAACGACAGACATCCCCGCTAGTTATGGGGATGGGAGTTTTTTCCAGAGTAACTGACACTACGAGCTGCGATATCCACTTTTTAAAATCATAGGTATCGAGCTTAGTTTGATTTACCAAACTTTTTATCCACATTCTTGGGCAATTTGGATTGAAAAAGATAGACATCCCCGCTAGGTATGGGGATGGAAGTTTTTTCCTGTGTAGCTGACACTATTTGCTGTCATATCCACTAGTAACATTTTAGGTATCGCGCATAAATTGAGTTCCCAAACTTTAAATCCACATTCTTGGGCATTTTTGATTTAAAACAATAGATATCCTCGGTAGGTATGGGGATGGAAGTTTTTTCCTGTGTATCTGACACTATTTGCTGTCATATCCACTTCTAACATTTTAGGTATCGAGCATAGTTTGATTTCCCAAACGTTTTATCCACGTTTTTAGGCTTTTTGAATTGAAAACGACAGACATCCCCGCTAGGTATGGGGATGGAAGTATTTTCCCGAGTAACTGTCACTATGAGCTGCGATATCCACTTTTAAAATCATAGGTATCGAGCATAGTTTGATTTTACAAGCTTTTTATCCACGTTTTTAGACATTTTGGTTTTAAAGCGACAGATATCCCTGGCAGGTATGGGGTTGGGATTTTTTTCCTGTGTATCTGACACTATTTGCTGTCATATCAACTTCGAACATTTTAGGTATCGAGCATAGTTTGATTTCCCAAACATTTTATCCACATTTTTAGATATTTTGTATTGAAAATGACAGACATAACCGCTAGGTATGGGGATGGAAGTATTTTACCGAGTAACTGTCACTATGAGCTGCGATATCCACTTTTAAAATCATAGGTATCGAGCATAGTTTGATTCCCCAAACTTTTTATCCACATTCTTAAGCATTTTGGATTGAAAACGATAGATATCCCTGGTAGGTATGGGGATGGAAGTTTTTTCCTGAGTAACTGACACTATTTGCTGTCATATCAACTTCGAACATTTTAGGTATCGAGCATAGTTTGATTTCCCAAACTTTTTATCCACATTTTTAGACATTTTGAATTGAAAACGACAGACATCCCCGCTAGGTATGGGGATGGAAGTTTTTTCCTGTGTATCTGACACTATTTGCTGTCATATCCACTTCGAACATTTTAGGTATCGAGCATAGTTTGATTTCACAAACTTTTTATCCACATTCTTGCGCATTTTGGATTGAAAATGATAGACATCCCCGGTAGGTATGGGGATGGAAGTTTTTGCATGTGTATCTGACACTATTTGCTGTCATATCTAAATCTAACATTTTAGGTATCGAGCATAATTCGATTTCCCAAACTTTTTTATCCACATTTTTAGACATTTTGAATTGAAAACGACAGACATCCCCGCTAGTTATGGGGATGGAAATTTTTTCTGAGTATTTGACACTATTTGCTGCGATATCCACTTTTCTAGTTTTAGGTATCGAGCATTGCTTGATTTTACAACCTTTTCATCAACATTCTTGGGCATTTTGGATTGAAAATGATAGACATCCCCGGTAGGTATGGAGATGGAAGTTTTTTCCTGTGTATCTGACATTATTTGCTGTCATATCTACTTGTAACATTTTAGGTATCGAGCATAGTTGGATTTCCCAAACTTTTTATCCACATTCTTGTGCACTTTGCATTGAAAAAGATAGACATCACCGCTAGGTTTGGGGATGGACGGTTTTTCCTGAGTAACTGACACTATTTGCTGCGATATCCACTTTAAAAGTTATAGGTATCGAGCATAGTTTGATTTTACAACCTTTTTATCCACATTTTTGACATTTTGGATTGAAGGCGATAGACATCCCCGCTAGGTATGGGGATGGAAGTATTTTCCTGTGTATCTGACACTATTTGCTGTCATATCCACTAGTAACATTTTAGGTATCGCGCATACTTTGAGTTCCCAAACTTTTTATCCACGTTCTTGGGCATTTTTGATTTAAAACAATAGATATCCTCGGTAGGTATGGGGATGGAAGTTTTTTCCTGAGTAACTGACACTATTTGCTGTCATATCTACTTCTAACATTTTAGGTATCGAGCATAGTTTGATTTCCCAAACTTTTTATCCACATTCTTGTGCACTTTGGATTGAAAAAGATAGACATCACCGCTAGGTTTGGGGATGGACGGTTTTTCCTGAGTAACTGACACTATTTGCTGCGATATCCACTTTAAAAGTTATAGGTATCGAGCATAGTTTGATTTTACAACCTTTTTATCCACATTTTTGACATTTTGGATTGAAGGCGATAGACATCCCCGCTAGGTATGGGGATGGAAGTTTTTTCCTGTGTATCTGACACTATTTGCTGTCATATCCACTTCTAACATTTTAGGTATCGAGCATAGTTTGATTTCCCAAACTTTTTATCCACATTCTTGGGTACTTTGGATTGAAAATATAGACATCACCGCTAGGTTTTGGGGATGGACGGTTTTTCCTGAGTAACTGACACTATTTGCAGCGATATCCACTTTAAAAGTTTTAGGTATCGAGCATAGTTTGATTTAACAACCTTTTTATCCACATTTTTAGAGACTTTGGATTGAAAGGGACAGACATCCCCGCTAGGTATGGGGATGGAAGTTTTTTCCGGAGTAACTGACACTATGAGCAGCGATAACCACTTTAAAAGTATTACGTATCGAGCATAGTTTGATTTTACAACCTTTTTATCCACGTTTTTAGACATTTTGGATTGAAAGCGACAGATATCCCTGGTAGGTATGAGGATGGAAGTTTTTTCCCGTGTATCTGACACTATTTGCTGTCATATCTACTTCTAACATTTTAGGTATCGAGCATAGTTTGATTTCCCAAACTTTTTATCCTCATTCTTGGGCACTTTGGATTGAAAAAGGTAGACATCCCCGCTAGGTATGGGGATGGAAGTATTTTCCTGAGTAACTGACACTATTTGCTGCGATATCCACTTTAAAAGTTATAGGTATCGAGCATAGTTTGATTTCCCAAACTTTTTATCCACATTCTTGGGCATTTTTGATTTAAAACAATAGATATCCTCGGTAGGTATGGGGATGGAAGTTTTTTCCTGTGTATCTGACACTATTTGCTGTCATATCCACTTCTAACATTTTAGGTATCGAGCATAGTTTGATTTCCCAAACGTTTTATCCACGTTTTTAGGCTTTTTGAATTGAAAACGACAGACATCCCCGCTAGGTATGGGGATGGAAGTATTTTCCCGAGTAACTGTCACTATGAGCTGCGATATCCACTTCAAAAGTTTTAGGTATCGAGCATAGTTTGATTTTACAACCTTTTTATCCACATTTTTAGACATTTTGGATTGAAAAAGACAGACATCCCCGCTAGGTATGGGGATGGAAGTTTTTTCCTGTGTATCTGACACTATTTGCTGTCATATCAACTTCGAACATTTTAGGTATCGAGCATAGTTTGATTTCCCAAACATTTTATCCACATTTTTAGATATTTTGTATTGAAAATGACAGACATAACCGCTAGGTATAGGGATGGAAGTTTTTTTCCGAGTAACTGTCACTATGAGCTGCGATATCCACTTTTAAAATCATAGGTATCGAGCATAGTTTGATTCCCCAAACTTTTTATCCACATTCTTAAGCATTTTGGATTGAAAACGATAGATATCCCTGGTAGGTATGGGGATGGAAGTTTTTTCCTGCGTATCTGACACTCTTTGCTGTCATATCAACTTCGAACATTTTAGGTATCGAGCATAGTTTGATTACCAAAACTTTTTATCCACATTTTTAGACTTTTTGAATGTAAAACGACAGACATCCCCGCTAGGTATGGGGATGGAAGTTTTTTCCTGTGTATCTGACACTATTTGCTGTCATATCCACTTCTGACATTTTAGGGATCGAGCATAGTTTGATTTTACAAACTTTTCATCCACATTCTTGGGCATTTTGGATTGAAAATGATAGACATCCACGGTAGGTATGGGGATGGAAGTTTTTTCCTGAGTAACTGACACTATTTGCTGTCATATCTACTTCTAACATTTTAGGTATCGAGCATAATTCGATTTCCCAAACTTTTTATCCACATTTTTAGACATTTTGAATTGAAAACGACAGATATCCCCGCTAGTTGTGTGGATGGAAATTTTTTTCTGAGTATTTGACACTATTTGCTGCGATATCCACTTTTCAAGTTTTAGGTATCGAGCATTGCTTGATTTTACAACCTTTTCATCAACATTCTTGGGCATTTTGGATTGAAAAAGATAGACATCACCGCTAGGTATGGGGATGGAAGTTTTTTCCTGAGTAACTGACACTATTTGCTGTCATATCTACTTGTAACATTTTAGGTATCGAGCATAGTTGGATTTCCCAAACTTTTTATCCACATTCTTGTGCACTTTGCATTGAAAAAGATAGACATCACCGCTAGGTTTGGGGATGGACGGTTTTTCCTGAGTAACTGACACTATTTGCTGCGATATCCACTTTAAAAGTTATAGGTATCGAGCATAGTTTGATTTTACAACCTTTTTATCCACATTTTTGACATTTTGGATTGAAGGCTATAGACATCCCCGCTAGGTATGGGGATGGAAGTATTTTCCTGTGTATCTGACACTATTTGCTGTCATATCCACTAGTAACATTTTAGGTATCGCGCATACTTTGAGTTCCCAAACTTTTTATCCACGTTCTTGGGCATTTTTGATTTAAAACAATAGATATCCTCGGTAGGTATGGGGATGGAAGTTTTTTCCTGAGTAACTGACACTATTTGCTGTCATATCCACTTCTAACATTTTAGGTATCGAGCATAGTTTGATTTCCCAAACTTTTTATCCACATTCTTGTGCACTTTGGCTTGAAAATATAGACATCGCAGCTAGGTTTGGGGATAGGCGGTTTTTCCTGAGTAACTGACACTATTTGCTGCGATATCCACTTTAAAAGTTATAGGTATCGAGCATAGTTTGATTTTACAACCTTTTTTATCCAAATTTTTGACATTTTGGATTGAAAGCGACAGACATCCCCGCTAGGTATGGGGATGGAAGTTTTTTCCTGTGTATCTGACACTATTTGCTGTCATAACCACTTCTAACATTTTAGGTATCGAGCATAGTTTGATTTCCCAAACTTTTTATCCACATTCTTGGGCACTTTGGATTGAAAAAGATAGACATCCCCGCTAGGTATGGGGATGGAAGTTTTTTCCTGAGTAACTGACACTATTTGCAGCGATATCCACTTTAAAAGTTTTAGGTATCGAGCATAGTTTGATTTTACAACCTTTTTATCCACATTTTTAGACATTTTGGATTGAAAGCGACAGACATCCCCGCTAGGTATGGGGATGCAAGTATTTTCCCGAGTAAATGTCACTATGAGCTGCGATATCCACTTTTAAAGTTTTGGGTATCGAACATAGTTTGATTTTACAACCTTTTTATCCACGTTTTTAGACATTTTAGATTGAAAGAGACAGATATCCCTGGTAGGTATGGGGATGGAAGTTTTTTCCCGTGTATCTGACACTATTTGCTGTCATATCCACTTCTAACATTTTAGGTATCGAGCATAGTTTGATTTCCCAAACTTTTTATCCTCATTCTTGGGCACTTTGGATTGAAAAAGATGGACATCCCCTCTAGATATGGGGATGGAAGTTTTTCCCGAGTAACTGACACTATTTGCAGCGATATCCACTTTAAAAGTTTTAGGTATCGAGCTTAGTTTGAGTTTCCAAACTTTTTATCCACATTCTTGGGCATTTTTTGGTTTAAAACAATAGATATCCTCTGTAGGTTTGGGGATGTAAGTTTTTCCTGAGTAACTGACACTATTTGCTGTCATATCCACTTCTAACATTTTAGGTATCGAGCATAGTTTGATTTCCCAAACGTTTTATCCACGTTTTTAGGCTTTTTGAATTGAAAACGACAGACATCCCCGCTAGGTATGGGGATGGAAGTATTTTCCCGAGTAACTGTCACTATGAGCTGCGATATCCACTTTTAAAATCATAGGTATCGAGCTTAGTTTGATTTTCCAAACTTTTTATCCACATTCTTGGGCACTTTGGATTGAAAAAGATAGACATCCCCGCTAGGTATGGGGATGGAAGTTTTTTCCTTTGTAGCTGACACTATTTGCTGTCATATCCACTAGTAACATTTTAGGTATCGCGCATACTTTGAGTTCCCAAACTTTTTATCCACATTCTTGGGCATTTTTGATTTAAAACAATAGATATCCACGGTAGGTATGGGGATGGAAGTTTTTCCTGTATATCTGACACTATTTGCTGTCATATCAACTTCGAACATATTAGGTATCGAGCATAGTTTGATTTTCCTAACTTTTTATCTACATTCTTGGGGATTTTGGATTGAAAATAATAGATATCCTCGGTAGGTATGGGGATGGAAGTTTTTTCCTGTGTATCTGACACTATTTGCTGTCATATCCACTTCTAACATTTTAGGTATCGAGCATAGTTTGATTTTCCAAACGTTTTATCCACGTTTTTAGGCTTTTTGATTTAAAACAATAGATATCCTCGGTAGGTATGGGGATGGAAGTTTTTTCCTGAGTAACTGACACTATTTGCTGTCATATCCACATCTAACATTTTAGGTATCGAGCATAGTTTGATTTCCCAAACTTTTTATACACATTTATAGACATTTTGAATTGAAAACGGCAGACACCCCCGCTAGTTATGAGGATGGAAGTATTTTCCCGAGTAACTGTCACTATGAGCTGCGATATCCACTTTTAAAATCATAGGTATCGAGCTTAGTTTGATTTTCCAAACTTTTTATCCACATTCTTGGGCACTTTGGATTGAAAAAGATAGACATCCCCGCTAGGTATGGGGATGGAAGTTTTTTCCTTTGTAGCTGACACTATTTGCTGTCATATCCACTAGTAACATTTTAGGTATCGCGCATACTTTGAGTTCCCAAACTTTTTATCCACATTCTTGGGCATTTTTGATTTAAAACAATAGATATCCTCGGTAGGTATGGGGATGGAAGTTTTTTCCTGTGTATCTGACACTATTTGCTTTCATATCCACTTCTAACATTTTAGGTATCGAGCATAGTTTGATTTCCCAAACTTTTTATACACATTTTTAGACATTTTGAATTGAAAACGGCAGACATCCCCGCTAGGTATGGGGATGGAAGTATTTTCCCGAGTAACTGTCACTATGAGCTGCGATATCCACTTTTAAAATCATAGGTATCGAGCATAGTTTGATTCCCCAAACTTTTTATCCACATTCTTAAGCATTTTGGATTGAAAACGATAGATATCCCTGGTAGGTATGGGGATGGAAGTTTTTTCCTGTGTATCTGACACTATTTGCTCTCATATCAACTTCTAACATTTTAGGTATCGAGCATAGTTTGATTTCCCAAACTTTTTATCCACGTTCTTGGGCATTTTTGATTTAAAACAATAGATATCCTCGGTAGGTATGGGGATGGAAGTTTTTTCCTGTGTATCTGACACTATTTGCTGTCATATCCACTTCTAACATTTTAGGTATCGAGCATAGTTTGATTTCCCAAACGTTTTATCCACGTTTTTAGGCTTTTTGAATTGAAAACGACAGACATCCCCGCTAGGTATGGGGATGGAAGTATTTTCCCGAGTAACTGACACTATTTGCTGCGATATCCACTTTAAAAGTTTTAGGTATCGAGCATAGTTTGATTTTACAACCTTTTTATCCACATTTTTAGACATTTTGGTTTGAAAGCGACAGATATCCCTGGTAGGTATGGGGATGGAAGTTTTTTCCTGTGTATCTGACACTATTTGCTGTCATATCTACTTCTAACATTTTAGGTATCGAGCATAGTTTGATTTCCCAAACTTTTTATCCACATTTTTAGACATTTTGAATTGAAAACGACAGACATCCCCGCTAGGTATGGGGATGGAAGTTTTTCCCGAGTAACTGTCACTATGAGCTGCGATATCCACTTTTAAAATCATAGGTATCGAGCATAGTTTGATTTCCCAAACTTTTTATCCACATTCTTAAGCATTTTGGATTGAAAACGATAGATATCCCTGGTAGGTATGGGGATGGAAGTTTTTTCCTGTGTATCTGACACTATTTGCTTTCATATCCACTTCTAACATTTTAGGTATCGAGCATAGTTTGATTTCCCAAACTTTTTATCCACATTTTTAGACATTTTGGATTGAAAGCGACAGACATCCCCGCTAGGTATGGGGATGGAAGTTTTTTCCTGTGTATCTGACACTATTTGCTGTCATATCCACTTCTAACATTTTAGGTATCGAGCATAGTTTGATTTTACAAACTTTTCATCCACACTCTTGGGAATATTGGCTTCAAAATGATAGACATCCCCGGTAGGTATGGGGATGGAAGTTTTTTCCTGTGTATCTGACACTATTTGCTGTCATATCTAAATCTAACATTTTAGGTATCGAGCATAATTCGATTTCCCAAACTTTTCTATCCACATTCTTGTGCACTTTGCATTGAAAAAGATAGACATCACCGCTAGGTTTGGGGATGGACGGTTTTTCCTGAGTAACTGACACTATTTGCTGCGATATCCACTTTAAAAGTTATAGGTATCGAGCATAGTTTGATTTTACAACCTTTTTATCCACATTTTTGACATTTTGGATTGAAGGCGATAGACATCCCCGCTAGGTATGGGGATGGAAGTTTTTTCCTGTGTATCTGACACTATTTGCTGTCATATCCACTAGTAACATTTTAGGTATCGCGCATACTTTGAGTTCCCAAACTTTTTATCCACGTTCTTGGGCATTTTTGATTTAAAACAATAGATATCCTCGGTAGGTATGGGGATGGAAGTTTTTTCCTGAGTAACTGACACTATTTGCTGTCATATCTACTTCTAACATTTTAGGTATCGAGCATAGTTTGATTTCCCAAACTTTTTATCCACATTCTTGTGCACTTTGGATTGAAAAAGATAGACATCGCAGCTAGGTTTGGGGATAGGCGGTTTTTCCTGAGTAGCTGACACTATTTGCTGCGATATCTACTTTTAAAATTATAGGTATCGAGCATAGTTTGATTTTACAACCTTTTTATCCACATTTTTAGACATTCGGGACTGTAAGCGATAGACATCCCCGCTAGGTATGGGGATGGAAGTTTTTTCCTGTGTATCTGACACTATTTGCTGTCATAACCACTTCTAACATTTTGGTATCGAGCATAGTTTGATTTCCCAAACATTTTATCCACATTCTTGGGTACTTTCGATTGAAAATATAGACATCACCGCTAGGTTTGGGGATGGACGGTTTTTCCTGAGTAACTGACACTATTTGCTGCGATATCCACTTTAAAAGTAATAGGTATCGAGCATAGTTTGATTTTACAACCTTTTTATCCACATTTTTAGACACTTTGAATTGAAAGCGACAGACATCCCCGCTAGTTATGGGGATGGAAGTATTTTCCCGAGTAACTGTCACTATGAGCTGCGATATCCACTTTTAAAATTATAGGTATCGAGCATAGTTTGATTTTACAACCTTTTTATCCACATTTTTAGACATTTTGGATTGAAAGCGATAGACATCCCCGCTAGGTATGGGGATGGAAGTTTTTTCCTGTGTATCTGACACTATTTGCTGTCATAACCACTTCTAACATTTTGGTATCGAGCATAGTTTGATTTCCCAAACATTTTATCCACATTCTTGGGTACTTTGGATTGAAAATATAGACATCACCGCTAGGTTTTGGGGATGGAAGTTTTTTCCTGAGTAACTGACACTATTTGCTGCGATATCCACTTTAAAAGTTATAGGTATCGAGCATAGTTTGATTTTACAACCTTTTTATCCACATTTTTAGACATTTTGGATTGAAAGCGATAGACATCCCCGCCAGGTATGGGGATGGAAGTATTTTCCCGAGTAACTGTCACTATGAGCTGCGATATCCACTTTAAAATTTATAGGTATCGAGCATAGTTTGATTTTACAACCTTTTTATCCACATTTTTAGACATTTTGGATTGAAAGCGACAGACATCCCCGCTAGGTATGGGGACGGAAGTTTTTTCCGTGTATCTGACACTATTTGCTGTCATATCCACTACTAACATTTTAGGTATCGAGCATAGTTTGATTTCCCAAACTTTTTATCCACATTCTTGGGCATTTTTGATTTAAAACCATAGATATCCCCGGTAGGTATGGGGATGGAAGTTTTTTCCTGTGTATCTGACACTATTTGCTGTCATATCCACTTCTAACATTTTAGGTATCGAGCATAGTTTGATTTCCCAAACTTTTTATCCACATTCTTAAGCATTTTGGATTGAAAAAGACAGACATCCCCGCCAGGTATGGGGATGGAAGTTTTTTCCCGAGTAACTTTCACTATGAGCTGCGATATCCACTTTTGAAATTTTAGGTATCGAGCATAGTTTGATTTCCCAAACTTTTTATCCACATTCTTAAGCATTTTGGATTGAAAACGATAGATATCCCTGGTAGATATGGGGATGGAAGTTTTTTCCTGTGTATCTGACACTATTTGCTTTCATATCCACTTCTAACATTTTAGGTATCGAGCATAGTTTGATTTCCCAAACTTTTTATCCACATTTTTAGACATTTTGGATTGAAAGCGACAGACATCCCCGCTAGGTATGGGGATGGAAGTTTTTTCCTGTGTATCTGACACTATTTGCTGTCATATCCACTTCTAACATTTTAGGTATCGAGCATAGTTTGATTTTCCAAACTTTTTATCCACATTCTTGGGAATTTTGGATTCAAAATGATAGACATCCCCGGTAGGTATGGGGATGGAAGACTTTTCCTGAGTAACTGACACTATTTGCTGTCATATCCACTTCTAACATTTTAGGTATCGAGCATAGTTTGATTTCCCAAACTTTTTATCCACATTCTTGTGCACTTTGGATTGAAAAAGATAGACATCACCGCTAGGTTTGGGGATGGACGGTTTTTCCTGAGTAACTGACACTATTTGCTGCGATATCCACTTTAAAAGTTATAGGTATCGAGCATAGTTTGATTTTACAACCTTTTTATCCACATTTTTAGACATTTTGGATTGAAAGCGACAGACATCCCCGCTAGGTATGGGGATTGAAGTTTTTTCCTTTGTAGCTGACACTATTTGCTGTCATATCCACTACTAACATTTTAGGTATCGCGCATACTTTGAGTTCCCAAACTTTTTATCCACATTCTTGGGCATTTTTGATTTAAAACAATAGATATCCTCGGTAGGTATGGGGATGGAAGTTTCTTCCTGAGTAACTGACACTATTTGCTGTCATATCTACTTCTAACATTTTAGGTATCGAGCATAATTCGATTTCCCAAACTTTTTATCCACATTTTTAGACATTTTGAATTGAAAACGACAGATATCCCCGCTAGTTGTGTGGATGGAAATTTTTTTCTGAGTATTTGACACTATTTGCTGCGATATCCACTTTTCTAGATTTAGCTATCGAGCATTGCTTGATTTTACAACCTTTTTATCCACATTCTTGGGAAATTTGGATTGAAAATGATAGACATCCCCGGTAGGTATGGGGATGGAAGTTTTTTCCTGTGTATCTGACACTATTTGCTGTCATATCCACTTCTAACATTTTAGGTATCGAGCATAGTTGGATTTCCCAAACTTGTTATCCACATTCTTGTGCACTTTGGATTGAAAATATAGACATCACAGCTAGGTTTGGGGATAGGCGGTTTTTCCTGAGTAACTGACACTATTTGCTGCGATATCCACTTTAAAAGTTATAGGTATCGAGCATAGTTTGATTTTACAACCTTTTTATCCACATTTTTAGACATTTTGGATTGAAAGCGATAGACATCCCAGCTAGGTATGGGGATGGAAGTTTTTTCCTGTGTATCTGACACTATTTGCTGTCATAACCACTTCTAACATTTTAGGTATCGAGCATAGTTTGATTTCCCAAACTTTTTATCCACATTCTTGGGCACTTTGGATTGAAAAAGGTAGACATCCCCGGTATGTATGGGATGGAAGTTTTTTTCTGTGTATCTGACACTACTTGCTGTGATATCTACTTCTAACATTTTAGGTATCGAGCATAGATTGATTTCCCAAACTTTTTATCCACATTCTTAAGCATTTTGGATTGAAAACGATAGATATCCCTGGTAGGTATGGGGATGGAAGTTTTTTCCTGTGTTTCTGACACTATTTGCTCTCATATCAACTTCTAACATGTTAGGTATCGAGCATAGTTTGATTTCCCAAATTTTTTTTTGTCTACATTTTTAGACATTTTGAATTGAAAACGACAGACATCCCCGCTAGGTATGGGGATGGAAGTTTTTTCCTGTGTATCTGACACTATTTGCTGTCATATCCACTTCTAACATTTTAGGTATCGAGCATAGTTTGATTTCCCAAACTTTTTATCCACATTTTTAGACATTTTGAATTGAAAACGACAGACATCCCCGCTAGGTATGGGGATGGAAGTTTTTTCCTGTGTATCTGACACTATTTGCTGTCATATCCACTTCTAACATTTTAGGTATCGAGCATAGTTTGATTTTACAACTTTTTTATCCTCGTTCTTGGGCACTTTGGATTGAAAAAGGTAGACATCCCCTCTAGGTATGGGGATGGAAGTATTTTCCCGAGTAACTGTGACTATGAGCTGCGATATCCACTTTTAAAATCATAGGTATCGAGCTTAGTTTGATTTTCCAAACTTTTTATCCACATTCTTGGGCACTTTGGATTGAAAAAGATAGACATCCCCGCTAGGTATGGGGATGGAAGTTTTTTCCTTTGTAGCTGACACTATTTGCTGTCATATCCACTAGTAACATTTTAGGTATCGCGCATACTTTGAGTTCCCAAACTTTTTATCCACATTCTTGGGCATTTTTGATTTAAAACAATAGATATCCTCGGTAGGTATGGGGATGGAAGTTTTTTCCTGTGTATCTGACACTATTTGCTGTCATATCCACTTCTAACATTTTAGGTATCGAGCATAGTTTGATTTCCCAAACGTTTTATCCACGTTTTTAGGCTTTTTGAATTGAAAACGACAGACATCCCCGCTAGGTATGGGGATGGAAGTATTTTGCCGAGTAACTGACACTATTAGCTATGATATCCACTTTAAAAGTTTTAGGTATCGAGCATAGTTTGATTTTACAACCTTTTTATCCACATTTTTAGACATTTTGGATTGAAAGCGACAGATATCCCTGGTAGGTATGGGGATGGAAGTTTTTTCCTGTGTATCTGACACTATTTGCTGTCATATCTACTTCTAACATTTTAGGTATCGAGCATAGTTTGATTTCCCAAACTTTTTATCCTCATTCTTGGGCACTTTGGATTGAAAAGGGTAGACATCCCCGCTAGGTATGGGGATGGAAGTTTTTTCCCGAGTAACTGCCACTATGAGCTGCGATATCCACTTTTGAAATCATAGGTATCGAGCTTAGTTTGATTTTCCACACTTTTTATCCACATTATTAAGCATTTTGGATTGAAAACGATAGATATCCCTGGTAGGTATGGGGATGGAAGTTTTTTCCTGTGTATCTGACACTATTTGCTGTCATATCCACTTCTAACATTTTAGGTATCGAGCATAGTTTGATTTCCCAAACTTTTTATACACATTTTTAGACATTTTGAATTGAAAACGGCAGACATCCCCGCTAGGTATGGGGATGGAAGTTTTTTCCTGAGTAACTGACACTATTTGCAGCGATATCCACTTTAAAAGTTTTAGGTATCGAGCATAGTTTGATTTTACAACCTTTTTATCCACATTTTTAGACATTTTGGATTGAAAACGATAGATGTCCCCGGTATGTATGGGGATGGAAGTTTTTTCCTGTGTATCTGACACTATTTGCTGTCATATCTACTTCTAACATTTTAGGTATCGAGCATAGTTTGATTTTCCAAACTTTTTATCCACGTTTTTAGACATTTTGAGTTGAAAGCGACAGACATCCTCGGTAGGTATGGGGATGGAAGTTTTTTCCTGTGTATCTGACACTATTTGCTTTCATATCCACTTCTAACATTTTAGGTATCGAGCATAGTTTGATTTCCCAAACTTTTTATACACAATCTTGTGCACTTTGGATTGAAAATATAGACATCACCGCTAGGTTTGGGGATGGACGGTTTTTCCTGAGTAGCTGACACTATTTGCGGCGATATCCACTTTAAAATTTATCGGTATCGAGAATAGTTTGATTTTACAACCTTTTTATCCACATTTTTAGACATTTTGGATTGAAAGCGACAGACATCCCCGCTAGGTATGGGGATGGAAGTTTTTTCCTGTGTATCTGACACTATTTGCTGTCATATCCACTAGTAACATTTTAGGTATCGCGCATACTTTGAGTTCCCAAACTTTTTATCCACGTTCTTGGGCACATGGGTTGAAAAAGATAGAGTTCAGCGCTAGGTTTGGGGATGGAAGTTTTTTCCTGAGTAACTGACACTATTTGCTGCGATATCCACTTTAAAAGTTTTAGGTATCGAGCATATTTTTATTTTACAAACTTTTTATCCACATTTTTAGACATTTTGGATTGAAAGCGACAGACATCCCCGCTAGGTATGGGGATGGAAGTATTTTCCCGAGTAACTGTCACTATGAGCTGCGATATCCACTTTTAAAATCATAGGTATCGAGCTTAGTTTGATTTTCCAAACTTTTTATCCACATTCTTGGGCACTTTGGATTGAAAACGATAGACATCCCCGGTATGTATGGGGATGGAAGTTTTTTTCTGTGTATCTGACACTACTTGCTGTCATATCTACTTCTAACATTTTAGGTATCGAGCATAGTTTGATTTGACAAACTTTTTATCCACATTTTTAGACATTTTGAATTGAAAACGACAGATATCCCCGCTAGTTGTGTGGATGGAAATTTTTTTCTGAGTATTTGACACTATTTGCTGCGATATCCACTTTTAAAATTTTAGGTATCGAGCATTGCTTGATTTTACAACCTTCTTATCCACGTTCTTGGGAAATTTGGATTGAAAATGATAGACATCCCCGGTAGGTATGGGGATGGAAGTTTTTTCCTGTGTATCTGACACTATTTTCTGTCATATCCACTTCTAACATTTTAGGTATCGAGCATAGTTGGATTTCCCAAACTTTTTATCCACATTGTTGTGCACTTTGAATTGAAAAAGATAGACATCACCGCTAGGTTTGGGGATGGACGGTTTTTCCTGAGTAACTGACACTATTTGCTGCGATATCCACTTTAAAAGTTATAGGTATCGAGCATAGTTTGATTTTACAACCTTTTTATCCACATTTTTGACATTTTGGATTGAAGGCGATAGACATCCCCGCTAGGTATGGGGATGGAAGTTTTTTCCTGTGTATCTGACACTATTTGCTGTCATATCCACTACTAACATTTTAGGTATCGCGCATACTTTGAGTTCCCAAACTTTTTATCCACATTCTTGGGCATTTTTGATTTAAAACAATAGATATCCTCGGTAGGTATGGGGATGGAAGTTTTTTCCTGAGTAACTGACACTATTTGCTGTCATATCTACTTGTAACATTTTAGGTATCGAGCATAGTTGGATTTCCCAAACTTTTTATCCACATTTTTAGACATTTTGAATTGAAAACGACAGATATCCCCGCTAGTTGTGTGGATGGAAATTTTTTTCTGAGTATTTGACACTATTTGCTGCGATATCCACTTTTCTAGATTTAGGTATCGAGCATTGCTTGATTTTACAACCTTTTCATCCACTTTGTTGGGCACTTTGGATTGAAAACGATAGACATCCCCGGTAGGTATGGGGATGGAAGTTTTTTCCTGTGTAACTGACACTATTTGCTGTCATATCTACTTGTAACATTTTAGGTATCGAGCATAGTTGGATTTCCCAAACTTTTTATCCACATTCTTGTGCACTTTGCATTGAAAAAGATAGACATCACCGCTAGGTTTGGGGATGGACGGTTTTTCCTGAGTAACTGACACTATTTGCTGCGATATCCACTTTAAAAGTTATAGGTATCGAGCATAGTTTGATTTTACAACCTTTTTATCCACATTTTTGACATTTTGGATTGAAGGCGATAGACATCCCCGCTAGGTATGGTGATGGAAGTATTTTCCTTTGTATCTGACACTATTTGCTGTCATATCCACTAGTAACATTTTAGGTATCGCGCATACTTTGAGTTCCCAAACTTTTTATCCACATTCTTGGGCATTTTTGATTTAAAACAATAGATATCCTCGGTAGGTATGGGGATGGAAGTTTTTTCCTGAGTAACTGACACTATTTGCTGTCATATCTACTTCTAACATTTTAGGTATCGAGCATAGTTTGATTTCCCAAACTTTATATACACATTCTTGTGCACTTTGGATTGAAAAATATAGACATCACAGCTAGGTTTGGGGATGGACGGTTTTTCCTGAGTAACTGACACTATTTGCTGCGATATCCACTTTAAAAGTTATAGGTATCGAGCATAGTTTGATTTTACAACCTTTTTATCCACATTTTTAGACATTTTGGATTGAAAGCGATAGACATCCCAGCTAGGTATGGGGATGGAAGTTTTTTCCTTTGTATCTGACACTATTTGCTGTCATAACCACTTCTAACATTTTAGGTATCGAGCATAGTTTGATTTCCCAAACTTTTTATCCACATTCTTGGGCACTTTGGATTGAAAAAGATAGACATCACAGCTAGGTTTGGGGATGGACGGTTTTTCCTGAGTAACTGACACTATTTGCTGCGATATCCACTTTAAAAGTTTTAGGTATCGAGCATAGTTTGATTTTACAACCTTTTTATCCACATTTTTAGACATTTTGGATTGAAAGCGATAGACATCCCCGCCAGGTATGGGGATGGAAGTATTTTCCCGAGTAACTGTCACTATGAGCTGCGATATCCACTTTTAAAATCATAGGTATCGAGCTTAGTTTGATTTTCCAAACTTTTTATCCACATTCTTGGGCACTTTGGATTGAAAACGATAGACATCCCCGGTATGTATGGGGATGGAAGTTTTTTTCTTTGTATCTGACAATACTTGCTGCCATATCTACTTCTAACATTCTAGGTATCGAGCATAGATTGATTTCCCAAACTTTTTATCCACATTCTTAAGCATTTTGGATTGAAAACGATAGATATCCCCGGTAGGTATGGGGATGGAAGTTTTTTCCTGTGTATCTGACACTATTTGCTGTCATATCAACTTCGAACATTTTAGGTATCTAGCATAGTTTGATTTCCCAAACTTTTTATCCACATTTTTAGACATTTTGAATTGAAAACGACAGACATCCCCGCTAGGTATGGGGATGGAAGTTTTTTCCTGTGTATCTGACACTATTTGCTGTCATATCCACTTCTAACATTTTAGGTATCGAGCATAGTTTGATTTCCCAAACTTTTTATCCACATTTTTAGACATTTTGAATTGAAAACGACAGACATCCCCGCTAGGTATGGGGATGGAAGTTTTTTCCTGTGTATCTGACACTATTTGCTGTCATATCCACTTCTAACATTTTAGGTATCGAGCATAGTTTGATTTGACAAACTTTTTATCCACATTATTGGGCAATTTGGATTGAAAGAGGCAGACATCCCCGCTAGGTATGGGGATGGAAGTTTTTTCCCGAGTAACTGCCACTATGAGCTGCGATATCCACTTTTGAAATCATAGGTATCGAGCTTAGTTTGATTTTCCACACTTTTTATCCACATTCTTAAGCATTTTGGATTGAAAACGATAGATATCCCTGGTAGGTATGGGGATGGAAGTTTTTTCCTGTGTATCTGACACTATTTGCTGTCATATCCACTTCTAACATTTGAGGTATCGAGCATAGTTTGATTTCCCAAACTTTTTCCTCATTCTTGGGCATTTTGAATTGAAAACGGCAGACATCCCCGCTAGGTATGGGGATGGAAGTTTTTTCCTGAGTAACTGACACTATTTGCAGCGATATCCACTTTAAAAGTTTTAGGTATCGAGCATAGTTTGATTTTACAACCTTTTTATCCACATTTTTAGACATTTTGGATTGAAAGCGACAGACATCCCCGCTAGGTATGGGGATGGAAGTTTTTTCCTGTGTATCTGACACTATTTGCTGTCATATCTACTTCTAACATTTTAGGTATCGAGCATAGTTTGATTTCCCAAACGTTTTATCCACGTTTTTAGGCATTTTGAATTGAAAACGACAGACATCCCCGCTAGGTATGGGGATGGAAGTTTTTTTCTTGTGTATCTGACACTATTTGCTGTCATATCCACTTCTAACATTTTAGGTATCGAGCATAGTTTGATTTCCCAAACTTTTTATCCACATTCTTGTGCACTTTGCATTGAAAAAGATAGACATCACCGCTAGGTTTGGGGATGGACGGTTTTTCCTGAGTAGCTGACACTATTTGCTGCGATATCCACTTTAAAAGTTATAGGTATCGAGCATAGTTTGATTTTACAACCTTTTTATCCACATTTGACATTTTGCATTGAAAAAGATAGACATCACCGCTAGGTTTGGGGATGGACGGTTTTTCCTGAGTAACTGACACTATTTGCTGCGATATCCACTTTAAAAGTTATAGGTATCGAGCATAGTTTGATTTTACAACCTTTTTATCCACATTTTTAGACATTTTGGATTGAAAGCGACAGACATCCCCGCTAGGTATGGGGATGGAAGTATTTTCCCGAGTAACTGTCACTATGAGCTGCGATATCCACTTTTAAAATCATAGGTATCGAGCTTAGTTTGATTTTCCAAACTTTTTATCCACATTCTTGGGCACTTTGGATTGAAAACGATAGACATCCCCGGTATGTATGGGGATGGAAGTTTTTTTCTGTGTATCTGACACTACTTGCTGTCATATCTACTTCTAACATTCAAGGTATCGAGCATAGTTTGATTCTCCAAACTTTTTATCCACATTCTTAAGCATTTTGGATTGAAAACGATAGATATCCCTGGTAGGTATGGGGATGGAAGATTTTTCCTGTGTTTCTGACACTATTTGCTGTCATATCAACTTCTAACATGTTAGGTATCGAGCATAGTTTGATTTCCCAAACTTTTTATCCACATTCTGGGGCACTTTGGATTGAAAAAGATGGACATCCCCGGTATGTATGGGGATGGAAGTTTTTTTCTGTGTATCTGACACTACTTGCTGTCATATCTACTTCTAACATTTTAGGTATCGAGCATAGTTTGATTTCCCAAACTTTTTATCCACATTCTTAAGCATTTTGGATTGAAAACGATAGATATCCCCTGTAGGTATGGGGATGGAAGTTTTTTCCTGTGTATCTGACACTATTTGCTTTCATATCCACTTCTAACATTTTAGGTATCGAGCATAGTTTGATTTCCCAAACTTTTTATCCTCATTCTTGGGCACTTTGGATTGAAAAAGGTAGACATCCCCGCTAGGTATGGGGATGGAAGTTTTTTCCTTTGTAGCTGACACTATTTGCTGTCATATCCACTACTAACATTTTAGGTATCGCGCATACTTTGAGTTCCCAAACTTTTTATCCACATTCTTGGGCATTTTTGATTTAAAACAATAGATATCCTCGGTAGGTATGGGGATGGAAGTTTTTTCCTGAGTAACTGACACTATTTGCTGTCATATCTACTTCTAACATTTTAAGTATCGAGCATAATTCGATTTCCCAAACTTTTTATCCAAATTTTTAGACATTTTGAATTGAAAACGACAGATATCCCCGCTAGTTGTGTGGATGGAAATTTTTTTCTGAGTATTTGACACTATTTGCTGCGATATCCACTTTTCAAGTTTTAGGTATCGAGCATTGCTTGATTTTACAACCTTTTCATCCACATTTGGGCACTTTGGATTGAAAACGATAGACATTCCCGGTAGGTATGGGGATGGAAGTTTTTTCCTGAGTAACTGACACTATTTGCTGTCATATCTACTTGTAACATTTTAGGTATCGAGCATAGTTGGATTTCCCAAACTTTTTATCCACATTCTTGTGCACTTTGCATTGAAAAAGATAGACATCACCGCTAGGTTTGGGGATGGACGGTTTTTCCTGAGTAACTGACACTATTTGCTGCGATATCCACTTTAAAAGTTATAGGTATCGAGCATAGTTTGATTTTACAACCTTTTTATCCACATTTTTGACATTTTGGATTGAAGGCGATAGACATCCCCGCTAGGTATGGGGATGGAAGTATTTTCCTGTGTATCTGACACTATTTGCTGTCATATCCACTAGTAACATTTTAGGTATCGCGCATACTTTGAGTTCCCAAACTTTTTATCCACGTTCTTGGGCATTTTTGATTTAAAACAATAGATATCCTCGGTAGGTATGGGGATGGAAGTTTTTTCCTGAGTAACTGACACTATTTGCTGTCATAACCACTTCTAACATTTTAGGTATCGAGCATAGTTTGATTTCCCAAACTTTTTATCCACATTCTTGTGCACTTTGCATTGAAAAAGATAGACATCACCGCTAGGTTTGGGGATGGACGGTTTTTCCTGAGTAACTGACACTATTTGCTGCGATATCCACTTTAAAAGTTATAGGTATCGAGCATAGTTTGATTTTACAACCTTTTTATCCACATTTTTAGACATTTTGGATTGAAAGCGATAGACATCCCAGCTAGGTATGGGGATGGAAGTTTTTTCCTGTGTATCTGACACTATTTGCTGTCATAACCACTTCTAACATTTTAGGTATCGAGCATAGTTTGATTTCCCAAACTTTTTATCCACATTCTTGGGCACTTTGGATTGAAAAAGATGGACATCCCCGCTAGGTTTGGGGATGGACGGTTTTTCCTGAGTAACTGACACTATTTGCTGCGATATCCACTTTAAAAGTTATAGGTATCGAGCATAGTTTGATTTTACAACCATTTTATCCACATTTTTAGACATTTTGGATTGCAAGCGATAGACATCCCCGCCAGGTATGGGGATGGAAGTATTTTCCCGAGTAACTATCACTATGAGCTGCGATATCCACTTTTAAAATCATAGGTATCGAGCTTAGTTTGATTTTCCAAACTTTTTATCCACATTCTTGGGCACTTTGGATTGAAAACGATAGACATCCCCGGTATGTATGGGGATGGAAGTTTTTTTCTGTGTATCTGACACTACTTGCTGTCATATCTACTTCTAACATTCTAGGTATCGAGCATAGTTTGATTCCCCAAACTTTTTATCCACATTCTTAAGCATTTTGGATTGAAAACGATAGATATCCCTGGTAGGTATGGGGATGGAAGTTTTTTCCTGTGTTTCTGACACTATTTGCTCTCATATCAACTTCTAACATTTTAGGTATCGAGCATAGTTTGATTTCCCAAACTTTTTATACACATTTTTAGACATTTTGAATTGAAAACGACAGACATCCCCGCTAGGTATGGGGATGGAAGTTTTTTCCTGTGTATCTGACACTATTTGCTGTCATATCCACTTCTAACATTTTAGGTATCGAGCATAGTTTGATTGTACAACCTTTTTATCCTCATTCTTGGGCACTTTGGATTGAAAAAGGTAGACATCCCCGCTAGGTATGGGGATGGAAGTATTTTCCCGAGTAACTGTCACTATGAGCTGCGATATCCACTTTTAAAATCATAGGTATCGAGCTTAGTTTGATTTTCCAAACTTTTTATCCACATTCTTGGGCACTTTGGATTGAAAAAGATAGACATCCCCGCTAGGTATGGGGATGGAAGTTTTTTCCTTTGTATCTGACACTATTTGCTGTCATATCCACTTCTAACATTTTAGGTATCGAGCATAGTTTGATTTCCCAAACGTTTTATCCACGTTTTTAGGCTTTTTGAATTGAAAACGACAGACATCCCCGCTAGGTATGGGGATGGAAGTATTTTGCCGAGTAACTGACACTATTAGCTATGATATCCACTTTAAAAGTTTTAGGTATCGAGCATAGTTTGATTTCCCAAACTTTTTATCCACATTTTTAGACATTTTGGATTGAAAGCGACAGATATCCCTGGTAGGTATGGGGATGGAAGTTTTTTCCTGAGTAACTGACACTATTTGCTGTCATATCTACTTCTAACATTTTAGGTATCGAGCATAGTTTGATTTCCCAAACTTTTTATCCACATTCTTGTGCACTTTGGATTGAAAAAGATAGACATCACCGCTAGGTTTGGGGATGGACGGTTTTTCCTGAGTAACTGACACTATTTGCTGTCATATCTACTTCTAACATTTTAGGTATCGAGCATAGTTTGATTTCCCAAACTTTTTATCCTCATTCTTGGGCACTTTGGATTGAAAAGGGTAGACATCCCCGCTAGGTATGGGGATGGAAGTTTTTTCCCGAGTAACTGCCACTATGAGCTGCGATATCCACTTTTGAAATCATAGGTATCGAGCTTAGTTTGATTTTCCACACTTTTTATCCACATTCTTAAGCATTTTGGATTGAAAACGATAGATATCCCTGGTAGGTATGGGGATGGAAGTTTTTTCCTGTGTATCTGACACTATTTGCTGTCATATCCACTTCTAACATTTGAGGTATCGAGCATAGTTTGATTTCCCAAACTTTTTATCCTCATTCTTGGGCACTTTGGATTGAAAAAGGTAGACATCCCCGCTGGATATGGGGATGGACGGTTTTTCCTCAGTAACTGACACTATTTGCCGCAATATCCGCTTTAAAAGTTTTAGGTATCGAGCATAGTTTGATTTCACAACCTTTTTATCCACATTTTTAGACATTTTAGATTGAAAGAGACAGATATCCCTGGTAGGTATGGGGATGGAAGTTTTTTCCTGTGTATCTGACACTATTTGCTGTCATATCTACTTCTAACATTTTAGGTATCGAGCATAGTTTGATTTCCCAAACTTTTTATCCACGTTTTTAGGCATTTTGAATTGAAAACGACAGACATCCCCGCTAGGTATGGGGATGGAAGTTTTTTCCTGTGTATCTGACACTATTTGCTTTCATATCCACTTCTAACATTTTAGGTATCGAGCATAGTTTGATTTCCCAAACTTTTTATCCACATTCTTGACATTTTGCATTGAAAAAGATAGACATCACCGCTAGGTTTGGGGATGGACGGTTTTTCCTGAGTAACTGACACTATTTGCTGCGATATCCACTTTAAAAGTTATAGGTATCGAGCATAGTTTGATTTTACAACCTTTTTATCCACATTTTTGACATTTTGGATTGAAGGCGACAGACATCCCCGCTAGGTATGGGGATGGAAGTTTTTTCCTGTGTATCTGACACTATTTGCTGTCATATCCACTAGTAACATTTTAGGTATCGCGCATACTTTGAGTTCCCAAACTTTTTATCCACGTTCTTGGGCACATGGATTGAAAACGATAGACATCCCTGCTAGGTATGGGGATGGAAGTTTTTTCCTGAGTAACTGACACTATTTGCAGCGATATCCACTTTAAAAGTTTTAGGTATCGAGCATAGTTTGATTTTACAACCTTTTTATCCACATTTTTAGACATTTTGGATTGAAAGCGACAGACATCCCCGCTAGGTATGGGGATGGAAGTATTTTCCCGAGTAACTGTCACTATGAGCTGCGATATCCACTTTTAAAATCATAGGTATCGAGCTTAGTTTGATTTTCCAAACTTTTTATCCACATTCTTGGGCACTTTGGATTGAAAACGATAGACATCCCCGGTATGTATGGGGATGGAAGTTTTTTTCTGTGTATCTGACACTACTTGCTGTCATAACTACTTCTAACATTCAAGGTATCGAGCATAGATTGATTTCCCAAACTTTTTATACACTTTCTTGGGGATTTTGGATTGAAAACGATATATATCCCCGGCAGGTATGGGGATGGAAGTTTTTTCCTATGTATCTGACACTATTTGCTCTCATATCAACTTCTAACATGTTAGGTATCGAGCTTAGTTTGATTTCCCCAAACTTTTTATCCACATTTTTAGACATTTTGGATTGAAAGCGACAGACATCCCCGCTAGGTATGGGGATGGAAGTTTTTTCCTGTGTATCTGACACTATTTGCTGTCATATCCACTTCTAACATTTTAGGTATCGAGCATAGTTTGATTTTAAAACCTTTTTATCCATGTTATTGGGCACTTTGGATTGAAAAAGGTAGACATCCCCCTCTAGGAATCGGGATGGAAGTATTTTCCCGAGTAACTGTCACTATGAGCTGCGATATCCACTTTTAAAATCATAGGTATCGAGCTTAGTTTGATTTTCCAAACTTTTTATCCACATTCGTATGCATTTTGGATTGAAAGCGACAGACATCCCCGCTAGGTATGGGGATGGAAGTTTTTTCCTGTGTATCTGACACTATTTGCTGTCATATCCACTAGTAACATTTTAGGTATCGCGCATACTTTGAGTTCCCAAACTTTTTATCCACATTCTTGGGCATTTTGAATTGAAAGCGACAGACATCCCCGCTAGGTATGTGGATGGAAGTTTTTTCCTGTGTATCTGACACTATTTGCTGTCATAACCACTTCTAACATTTTAGGTATCGAGCATATTTTGATTTCCCAAACTTTTTATCCACATTTTTAGATATTTTGTATTGAAAATGACAGACATAACCGCTAGGTATAGGGATGGAAGTTTTTTTCCGAGTAACTTACACTAATTGCTGCGATGTCCACTTTTAAAATTTTAGGTATCGAGCATTGCTTGATTTTACAACCTTTTCATCCACATTCTTGGGAAATTTGGATTGAAAACGATAGAGATCCCCGGTAGGTATGGGGATGGAAGTTTTTTCCTGTGTATCTGACACTATTTGCTGTCATATCAACTTCGAACATTTTAGGTATCGAGCATGGTTTGATTTCCCAAACATTTTATCCACATTTTTAGATATTTTGAATTGAAAACGACAGAAATCCCCGCTAGTTATGGGGATGGGAGTTTTTTCCTGTGTATCTGACATTATTTGCTTTCACATCCACTTCTAACATTTTAGGTCTCGACCATAGTTTGATTTCCCAAACTTTTTATCCACATTCTTGGGCACTTTGGATTGAAAAAGGTAGACATCCCCGCTAGGTATGGGGATGGAAGTTTTTTCCCGAGTAACTGTCACTATGAGCTGCGTTATCCACTTTTAAAATCATAGGTATCGAGCTTAGTTTGATTTTCCAAACTTTTTATCCACATTCTTGGGCACTTTGGATTGAAAAAGATAGACATCCCCGCTAGGTATGGGGATGGAAGTTTTTTCCTTTGTATCTGACACTATTTGCTGTCATATCCACTTCTAACATTTTAGGTATCGAGCATAGTTTGATTTCCCAAACGTTTTATCCACGTTTTTAGGATTTTGAATTGAAAACGACAGACATCCCCGCTTAGTATGGGGATGGAAGTATTTTCCCGAGTAACTGTCACTATGAGCTGCGATATCCACTTTTAAAATCATAGGTATCGAGCTTAGTTTGATTTTCCAAACTTTTTATCCACATTCTTGGGCACTTTGGATTGAAAACGATAGACATCCCCGGTATGTATGGGGATGGAAGTTTTTTTCTGTGTATCTGACACTACTTGCTGTCATATCTACTTCTAACATTCTAGGTATCGAGCATAGTTTGATTTCCCAAACTTTTTATCCACATTCTTAAGCATTTTGGATTGAAAACGATAGATATCCCCGGTAGGTATGGGGATGGAAGTTTTTTCCTGTGTATCTGACACTATTTGCTGTCATATCAACTTCGAACATTTTAGGTATCTAGCATAGTTTGATTTCCCAAACTTTTTATCCACATTTTTAGACATTTTGAATTGAAAACGACAGACATCCCCGCTAGGTATGGGGATGGAAGTTTTTCCTGTATATCTGACACTATTTGCTGTCATATCAACTTCGAACATTTTAGGTATCGAGCATAGTTTGATTTCCCAAACTTTTTATCCACATTCTTGGGGATTTTGGATTGAAAATGATAGATATCCCCGCTAGGTATGGGGATGGAAGTATTTTCCCGAGTAACTGTCACTATGAGCTGCGATATCCACTTTTAAAATCATAGGTATCGAGCTTAGTTTGATTTTCCAAACTTTTTATCCACATTCTTGGGCACTTTGGATTGAAAAAGATAGACATCCCCGCTAGGTATGGGGATGGAAGTTTTTTCCTTTGTATCTGACACTATTTGCTGTCATATCCACTTCTAACATTTTAGGTATCGAGCATAGTTTGATTTCCCAAACGTTTTATCCACGTTTTTAGGCTTTTTGAATTGAAAACGACAGACATCCCCGCTAGGTATGGGGATGGAAGTATTTTGCCGAGTAACTGACACTATTAGCTATGATATCCACTTTAATAGTTTTAGGTATCGAGCATAGTTTGATTTCCCAAACTTTTTATCCACATTTTTAGACATTTTGGATTGAAAGCGACAGATATCCCTGCTAGGTATGGGGATGGAAGTTTTTTCCTGTGTATCTGACACTATTTGCTGTCATATCTACTTCTAACATTTTAGGTATCGAGCATAGTTTGATTTCCCAAACTTTTTATCCACATTCTTGTGCACTTTGGATTGAAAAAGATAGACATCACCGCTAGGTTTGGGGATGGACGGTTTTTCCTGAGTAACTGACACTATTTGCTGTCATATCCACTTCTAACATTTTAGGTATCGAGCATAGTTTGATTTCCCAAACTTTTTATCCTCATTCTTGGGCACTTTGGATTGAAAAGGGTAGACATCCCCGCTAGGTATGGGGATGGAAGTTTTTTCCCGAGTAACTGCCACTATGAGCTGCGATATCCACTTTTGAAATCATAGGTATCGAGCTTAGTTTGATTTTCCACACTTTTTATCCACATTATTAAGCATTTTGGATTGAAAACGATAGATATCCCTGGTAGGTAAGGGGATGGAAGTTTTTTCCTGTGTATCTGACACTATTTGCTGTCATATCCACTTCTAACATTTTATGTATCGAGCATAGTTTGATTTCCCAAACTTTTTATCCTCATTCTTGGGCACTTTGGATTGAAAAAGGTAGACATCCCCGCTGGATATGGGGATGGACGGTTTTTCCTCAGTAACTGACACTATTTGCCGCAATATCCGCTTTAAAAGTTTTAGGTATCGAGCATAGTTTGATTTCACAACCTTTTTATCCACATTTTTAGACATTTTAGATTGAAAGAGACAGATATCCCTGGTAGGTATGGGGATGGAAGTTTTTTCCTGTGTATCTGACACTATTTGCTGTCATATCTACTTCTAACATTTTAGGTATCGAGCATAGTTTGATTTCCCAAACTTTTTATCCACGTTTTTAGGCATTTTGAATTGAAAACGACAGACATCCCCGCTAGGTATGGGGATGGAAGTTTTTTCCTGTGTATCTGACACTATTTGCTTTCATATCCACTTCTAACATTTTAGGTATCGAGCATAGTTTGATTTCCCAAACTTTTTATCCACATTCTTGGGCACATGGGTTGAAAAAGATAGACATCACCGCTAGGTTTGGGGATGGAAGTTTTTTCCTGAGTAACTGACACTATTTGCTGCGATATCCACTTTAAAAGTTATAGGTATCGAGCATAGTTTGATTTTACAACCTTTTTATCCACATTTTTGACATTTTGGATTGAAAGCGACAGACATCCCCGCTAGGTATGGGGATGGAAGTTTTTTCCTGTGTATCTGACACTATTTGCTGTCATATCCACTAGTAACATTTTAGGTATCGCGCATACTTTGAGTTCCCAAACTTTTTATCCACGTTCTTGGGCACATGGATTGAAAAAGATAGACATCCCTGCTAGGTATGGGGATGGAAGTTTTTTCCTGAGTAACTGACACTATTTGCAGCGATATCCACTTTAAAAGTTTTAGGTATCGAGCATAGTTTGATTTTACAACCTTTTTATCCACATTTTTAGACATTTTGGATTGAAAGCGACAGACATCCCCGCTAGGTATGGGGATGGAAGTATTTTCCCGAGTAACTGTCACTATGAGCTGCGATATCCACTTTTAAAATCATAGGTATCGAGCTTAGTTTGATTTTCCAAACTTTTTATCCACATTCTTGGGCACTTTGGATTGAAAACGATAGACATCCCCGGTATGTATGGGGATGGAAGTTTTTTTCTGTGTATCTGACACTACTTGCTGTCATAACTACTTCTAACATTCAAGGTATCGAGCATAGATTGATTTCCCAAACTTTTTATACACTTTCTTGGGGATTTTGGATTGAAAACGATAGATATCCCTGGTAGGTATGGGGATGGAAGTTTTTTCCTGTGTATCTGACACTATTTGCTTTCATATCCACTTCTAACATTTTAGGTATCGAGCATAGTTTGATTTCCCAAACTTTTTATCCACATTTTTAGACATTTTGAATTGAAAGCGACAGACATCCCCGCTAGGTATGGGGATGGAAGTTTTTTCCTGTGTATCTGACACTATTTGCTGTCATATCCACTTCTAACATTTTAGGTATCGAGCATAGTTTGATTTTACAACCTTTTTATCCTCATTATTGGGCACTTTGGATTGAAAAAGGTAGACATCCCCTCTAGGTATGGGGATGGAAGTTTTTTTCCGAGTAACTGTCACTATGAGCTGCGATATCCTCTTTTAAAATCATAGGTATCGAGCTTATTATAATTATACAAACTTTTTATCCACATTCGTGGGCACTTTGGATTGAAAAAGGTAGACATCCCCGCTAGGTATGGGGATGGAAGTTTTTTCCTGTGTATCTGACACTATTTGCTGTCATATCCACTACTAACATTTTAGGTATCGCGCATACTTTGAGTTCCCAAACTTTTTATCCACATTCTTGGGCATTTTGAATTGAAAGCGACAGACATCCCCGCTAGGTATGTGGATGGAAGTTTTTTCCTGTGTATCTGACACTATTTGCTGTCATAACCACTTCTAACATTTTAGGTATCGAGCATAGTTTGATTCCCCAAACTTTTTATCCACATTTTTAGATATTTTGAATAGAAAACGACAGACATCCCCGCTAGTTATGGGGATGGGAGTTTTTTTCTGAGTATTTGACACTATTTGCTGCGATATCCACTTTTCAAGTTTTAGGTATCGAGCATTGCTTGATTTTACAACCTTTTCATCCACATTCTTGGGCATTTTGGATTGAAAATGATAGACATCCCCGGTAGGTATGGAGATGGAAGTTTTTTCCTGTGTATCTGACACTAGTTGCTGTCATATCCACTTTTAAAATTTTAGGTATCGAGCATAGTTTGATTTCCCAAACTTTTTATCCACATTCTTGTGCACTTTGGATTGAAAATATAGACATCAGCGCTAGGTTTGGGGATGGACGGTTTTCCTGAGTAACTGACACTATTTGCTGCGATATCCACTTTAAAAGTTATAGGTATCGAGCATAGTTTGATTTTACAACCTTTTTATCCACATTTTTGAAATTTTGGATTGAAAAAGACAGACATCCCCGCTAGGTATGGGGATGGAAGTTTTTTCCTGTGTATCTGACACTATTTGCTGTCATATACACTAGTAACATTTTAGGTATAGAGCATACTGTGAGTTCCCAAACTTTTTATCCACATTCTTGGGCACTTTGGATTGAAAAAGATAGACATCACCGCTAGGTTTGGGGATGGACGGTTTTTCCTGAGTAACTGACACTATTTGCTGCGATATCCACTTTAAAAGTTTTAGGTATCGAGCATAGTTTGATTTTACAACCTTTTTATCCACATTTTTAGACATTTTGGATTGAAAGCGACAGACATCCCCGCTAGGTATGGGGATGGAAGTTTTTTCCTGTGTATCTGACACTATTTGCTGTCATATCTACTTCTAACATTTTAGGTATCGAGCATAGTTTGATTTTCCAAACTTTTTATCCACATTCTTGGGCACTTTGGATTGAAAACGATAGACATCCCCGGTATGTATGGGGATGGAAGTTTTTTTCTGTGTATCTGACACTACTTGCTGTCATATCTACTTCTAACATTCTAGGTATCGAGCATAGATTGATTTCCCAAACTTTTTATCCACATTCTTAAGCATTTTGGATTGAAAACGATAGATATCCCTGGTAGGTATGGGGATGGAAGTTTTTTCCTGTGTTTCTGACACTATTTGCTCTCATATCAACTTCTAACATGTTAGGTATCGAGCATAGTTTGATTTCCCGATCTTTTTATCCACATTCTTGGGCACTTTGGATTGAAAATTTAGACATCACCGCTAGGTTTGGGGATGGACGGTTTTTCCTGAGTAACTGACACTATTTGCTGCGATATCCACTTTAAAAGTTATAGGTATCGAGCATAGTTTGATTTAACAACCTTTTTATCCACATTTTTGACATTTTGGATTGAAGGCGATAGACATCCCCGCTAGGTATGGGGATGGAATTTTTTTCCTGTGTATCTGACACTATTTGCTGTCATATCCACTACTAACATTTTAGGTATCGAGCATACTTTGAGTTCCCAAACTTTTTATCCACATTCTTGGGCACTTTGGATTGAAAAAGATAGACATCACCGCTAGGTTTGGGGATGGACGGTTTTTCCTGAGTAACTGACACTATTTGCTGCGATATCCACTTTAAAAGTTTTAGGTATCGAGCATAGTTTGATTTTACAACCTTTTTATCCACATTTTTAGACATTTTGGATTGAAAACGATAGATATCCCTGGTAGGTATGGGGATGGAAGTTTTTTCCTGTGTATCTGACACTATTTGCTGTCATATCCACTTCTAACATTTGAGGTATCGAGCATAGTTTGATTTCCCAAACGTTTTATCCACGTTTTTAGGCATTTTGAATTGAAAACGACAGACATCCCCGCTAGGTATGGGGATGGAAGTATTTTCCCGAGTAACTGACACTATTAGCTATGATATCCACTTTAAAAGTTTTAGGTATCGAGCATAGTTTGATTTTACAACCTTTTTTTCCACATTTTTAGACATTTTGGATTGAAAGCGACAGATATCCCTGGTAGGTATGGGGATGGAAGTTTTTTCCTGTGTATGTGACACTATTTGCTGTCATATCTACTTCTAACATTTTAGGTATCGAGCATAGTTTGATTTCCCAAACTTTTTATCCTCATTCTTGGGCACTTTGCATTGAAAAAGGTAGACATCCCCGCTAGGTATGGGGATGGAAGTTTTTTCCCGAGTAACTGTCACTGTGAGCTGCGATATCCACTTTTGAAATCAGAGGTATCGAGCTTAGTTTAATTTTCCACACTTTTTATCCACATTATTAAGCATTTTGGATTGAAAACGATAGATATCCCCGGTGGGTATGGGGATGGAAGTTTTTTCCTGTGTATCTGACACTATTTGCTGTCATATCTACTTCTAACATTTTATGTATCGAGCATATTTTGATTTCCCAAACTTTTTTCCTCATTCTTGGGCACTTTGGATTGAAAAAGGTAGACATCCCCGCTGGGTATGGGGGTGGACGGTTTTTCCTCAGTAACTGACACTATTTGCTGCGATATCCGCTTTAAAAGTTTTAGGTATCGAGCATAGTTTGATTTTACAACCTTTTTATCCACATTTTTAGACATTTTGGATTGAATGCGACAGATATCCCTGGTAGGTATGGGGATGGAAGTTTTTTCCTGTGTATCTGACACTATTTGCTGTCATATCCACTTCTAACATTTTAGGTATCGAGCATAGTTTGATTTCCCAAACTTTTTATCCACTTTTTTAGACATTTTGAATTGAAAACGACAGACATCCCCGCTAGGTATGGGGATGGAAGTTTTTTCCTGTGTATCTGACACTATTTGCTGTCATATCCACTTCTAACATTTTAGGTATCGAGCATAGTTTGATTTCCCAAACTTTTTATCCACATTTTTAGACATTTTGAATAGAAAACGACAGACATCCCCGCTAGTTATGGGGATGGAAATTTTTTTCTGAGTATTTGACACTATTTGCTGCGATATCCACTCTTCAAGTTTTAGGTATCGAGCATTGCTTGATTTTACAACCTTCTTAGCCACATTCTTGTGTAATTTGGATTGAAAAAGATAGATATCCCCGGTAGGTATGGGGATGGAAGTTTTTTCCTGTGTATCTGACACTATTTGCTGTCATATCCACTTCTAACATTTTAGGTATCGAGCATAGTTTGATTTCCCAAACTTTTTATCCACATTCTTGTGCACTTTGCATTGAAAAAGATAGACATCACCGCTAGGTTTGGGGATGGACGGTTTTTCCTGAGTAACTGACACTATTTGCTGCGATATCCACTTTAAAAGTTATAGGTATCGAGCATAGTTTGATTTTACAACCTTTTTATCCACATTTTTGACATTTTGGATTGAAGGCTATAGACATCCCCGCTAGGTATGGGGATGGAAGTTTTTTCCTGTGTATCTGACACTATTTGCTGTCATATCCACTACTAACATTTTAGGTATCGAGCATACTTTGAGTTCCCAAACTTTTTATCCACATTCTTGGGCACTTTGGATTGAAAAAGATAGACATCCCCGCTAGGATTGGGGATGGACGGTTTTTCCTGTGTATCTGACACTATTTGCTGCGATATCCACTTTAAAAGTTATAGGTATCGAGCATAGTTTGATTTTACAACCATTTTATCCACATTTTTAGACATTTTGGATTGCAAGCGATAGATATCCCCGGTAGGTATGGGGTTGGAAGTTTTTTCCTGTGTATCTGACACTATTTGCTGTCATATCTACTTCTAACATTTTAGGTATCGAGCATAGTTTGATTTTCCAAACTTTTTATCCACATTCTTGGGCACTTTGGATTGAAAACGATAGACATCCCCGGTATGTATGGGGATGGAAGTTTTTTTCTGTGTATCTGACACTACTTGCTGTCATATCTACTTCTAACATTTTAGGTATCGAGCATAGTTTGATTTGACAAACTTTTTATCCTCATTCTTGGGCACTTTGGATTGAAAAAGGTAGAAATCCCCGCTAGGTATGGGGATGGAAGTTTTTTCCCGAGTAACTGTCACTATGAGCTGCGATATCCACTTTTAAAATCATAGGTATCGAGCTTAGTTTGATTTTCCAAACTTTTTATCCACATTCTTGGGCACTTTGGATTGAAAAAGATAGACATCCCCGCTAGGTATGGGGATGGAAGTTTTTTCCTTTGTAGCTGACACTATTTGCTGTCATATCAACTATAAACTTTTTAGGTATCGAGCATACTTTGATTTCCCAAACTTTTTATCCACATTCTTGGGCATTTTTGATTTAAAACAATAGATATCCTCGGTAGGTATGGGGATGGAAGTTTTTTCCTGTGTATCTGACACTATTTGCTGTCATATCTACTTCTAACATTTTAGGTATCGAGCATAGTTTGATTTCCCAAACGTTTTATCCACGTTTTTAGGCTTTTTGAATTGAAAACGACAGACATCCCCGCTAGGTATGGGGATGGAAGTATTTTGCCGAGTAACTGACACTATTAGCTATGATATCCACTTTAAAAGTTTTAGGTATCGAGCATAGTTTGATTTCCCAAACTTTTTATACACATTTTTAGACATTTTGGATTGAAAGCGACAGATATCCCTGGTAGGTATAGGGATGGAAGTTTTTTCCTGTGTATCTGACACTATTTGCTGTCATATCTACTTCTAACATTTTAGGTATCGAGCATAGTTTGATTTCCCAAACTTTTTATCCTCATTCTTGGGCACTTTGGATTGAAAAAGGTAGACATCCCCGCTAGGTATGGGGATGGAAGTTTTTTCCCGAGTAACTGTCACTGTGAGCTGCGATATCCACTTTTGAAATCAGAGGTATCGAGCTTAGTTTAATTTTCCACACTTTTTATACACATTATTAAGCATTTTTGTTTGAAAACGATAGATATCCCTGGTAGGTTTGGGGATGGAAGTTTTTTCCTGTGTATCTGACACTTTTTGCTGTCAGATCTACTTCTAACATTTTTGGTATCGAGCATAGTTTGATTTGCCAAACTTTTTTCCTCATTCTTGGGCACTTTGGATTGAAAAAGGTAGACATCCCCGCTGGGTATGGGGGTGGACGGTTTTTCCTCAGTAACTGACACTATTTGCTGCGATATCCACTTTTAAAGTGTTAGGTATCGAGCATAGTTTGATTTTACAACCTTTTCATCCACATTTTTAGACATTTTGGATTGAAAGCGACAGATATCCCTGGTAGGTATGGGGATGGAAGTTTTTTCCTGTGTATCTGACACTATTTGCTGTCATATCTACTTCTAACATTTTAGGTATCGAGCATAGTTTGATTTCCCAAACTTTTTATCCACATTTTTAGACATTTTGAATTGAAAACGACAGACATCCCCGCTAGGTATGGGGATGGAAGTTTTTTCCTGTGTATCTGACACTATTTGCTGTCATAACCACTTCTAACATTTTAGGTATCGAGCATAGTTTGATTTCCCAAACTTTTTATCCACATTTTTAGACATTTTGAATAGAAAACGACAGATATCCCCGCTAGTTATGGGAATGGAAATTTTTTTCTGAGTATTTGACACTATTTGCTGCGATATCCACTCTTAAAATTTTAGGTATCGAGCATTGCTTGATTTTACAACCTTTTTATCCACATTCTTGGGGATTTTGGATTGAAAACGATAGATATCCCCGGTAGGTATGGGGATGGAAGTTTTTCCTGTGTATCTGACACTATTTGCTGTCATATCCACTTCTAACATTTTAAGTATCGAGTATAGATTGACTTCCCAAACTTTTATCCACATTCTTGTGCACTTTGGATTGAAAAGATAGACATCACCGCTAGGTTTGGGGAGCGACGGTTTTTCCTGAGTAACTGACACTATTTGCTGCGATATCCACTTTAAAAGTTATAGGTATCGAGCATAGTTTGATTTTACAACCTTTTTATCCACATTTTTGACATTTTTGATTGAAAGCGACAGACATCCCTGGTAGGTATGGGGATGGAAGTTTTTTCCTGTGTATCTGACACTCTTTGCTGTCATATCAACTTCTATCATTTTAGGTATCGAGCATTGCTTGATTTTACAACCTTTTCATCCACATTCTTAAGCATTTTGGATTGAAAACAATAGACATCCCCGCTAGGTATGGGTATGTAAGTTTTTTCCTGTGTATCTGACACTATTTGCTGTCATATCCACTTCTAACATTTTAGGTATCGAGCATAGTTTGATTTCCCAAACTTTTTATCCACATTCTTGTGCACTTTGGATTGAAAAAGATAGACATCCCCGCTAGGTTTGGGGATGGACGGATTTTCCTGAGTAACTGACACTATTTGCTGCGATATCCACTTTAAAAGTTATAGGTATCGAGCATAGTTTGATTTTACAACCTTTTTATCCACATTTTTAGACATTTTGGATTGAAAGCGATAGATATCCCCGCCAGGTATGGGGATGGAAGTTTTTTCCTGTGTATCTGACACTATTTGCTGTCATATCAACTTCGAACATTTTAGGTATCGAGCATAGTTTGATTTTCCAAACTTTTTATCCACATTCTTGGGCACTTTGGATTGAAAAAGGTAGACATCCCCGGTATGTATGGGGATGGAAGTTTTTTTCTGTGTATCTGACACTACTTGCTGTGATATCTACTTCTAACATTTTAGGTATCGAGCATAGTTTGATTTCCCAAACTTTTTATCCTCATTCTTGGGCACTTTGGATTGAAAAAGGTAGACATCCCCTCTAGGTATGGGGATGGAAGTATTTTCCCGAGTAACTGTCACTATGAGCTGCGATATCCACTTTTAAAATCATAGGTATCGAGCTTAGTTTGATTTTCCAAACTTTTTATCCACATTCTTGGGCACTTTGGATTGAAAAAGATAGACATCCCCGCTAGGTATGGGGATGGAAGTATTTTCCTTTGTAGCTGACACTATTTGCTGTCATATCCACTAGTAACATTTTAGGTATCGCGCATACTTTGAGTTCCCAAACTTTTTATCCACATTCTTGGGCATTTTTGATTTAAAACAATAGATATCCTCGGTAGGTATGGGGATGGAAGTTTTTTCCTGTGTATCTGACACTATTTGCTGTCATATCCACTTCTAACATTTTAGGTATCGAGCATAGTTTGATTTCCCAAACGTTTTATCCACGTTTTTAGGATTTTGAATTGAAAACGACAGACATCCCCGCTAGGTATGGGGATGGAAGTATTTTCCCGAGTAACTGACACTATTAGCTATGATATCCACTTTAAAAGTTTTAGGTATCGAGCTTAGTTTGATTTTCCAAACTTTTTATCCACATTCTTATGCATTTTGGATTGAAAGCGACAGATATCCCTGGTAGGTATGGGGATGGAAGTTTTTTCCTGTGTATCTGACGCTATTTGCTGTCATATCTACTTCTAACATTTTAGGTATCGAGCATAGTTTGATTTCCCAAACTTTTTATCCTCATTCTTGGGCACTTTGGATTGAAAAAGGTAGACATCCCCGCTAGGTATGGGGATGGAAGTTTTTTCCCGAGTAACTGTCACTATGAGCTGCGATATCCACTTTTGAAATCAGAGGTATCGAGCTTAGTTTAATTTTCCACACTTTTTATCCACATTATTAAGCATTTTGGATTGAAAACGATAGACATCCCTGGTAGGTATGGGTATGGATGTTTTTTCCTGTGTATCTGACACTATTTGCTTTCATATCCTCTTCTAACATTTTATGTATCGAGCATAGTTTGATTTCTCAAACTTTTTTCCTCATTCTTGGGCACTTTGGATTGAAAAAGGTAGACATCCCCGCTGGGTATGGGGGTGGACGGTTTTTCCTCAGTAACTGACACTATTTGCTGCGATATCCACTTTAAAAGTTTTAGGTATCGATCATAGTTTGATTTTACAACCTTTTTCTCCACATTTTTAGACCTTTTGGATTGTATGGGACAGACATCCCCGGTAGGTATGGGGATGGAAGTTTTTTTCTGTGTATCTGACACTATTTGCTGTGATATCTACTTCTAACATTTTAGGTATCGAGCATAGTTTGATTTCCCAAACTTTTTATCCACGTTTTTAGGCATTTTGAATTGAAAACGACAGACATCCCCGCTAGGTATGGGGATGGAAGTTTTTTCCTGTGTATCTGACACTATTTGCTGTCATAACCACTTCTAACATTTTAGGTATCGAGCATAGTTTGATTTCCCAAACTTTTTATACACATTTTTAGATATTTTGAATAGAAAACGACAGACATCCCCGCTAGTTATGGGGATGGAAATTTTTTTCTGAGTATTTGACACTATTTGCTGCGATATCCACTCTTCAAGTTTTAGGTATCGAGCATTGCTTGATTTTACAACCTTTTCATCCACATTCTTGGGAATTTTGGATTGAAAAAGATAGATATCCCCGGTAGGTATGGGGATGGAAGTTTTTTCCTGTGTATCTGACACTATTTGCTGTCATATCCACTTCTAACATTTTAGGTATCGAGCATAGTTTGATTTCCCAAACTTTTTATCCACATTCTTGTGCACTTTGCATTGAAAAAGATAGACATCACCGCTAGGTTTGGGGATGGACGGTTTTTCCTGAGTAACTGACACTATTTGCTGCGATATCCACTTTAAAAGTTATAGGTATCGAGCATAGTTTGATTTTACAACCTTTTTATCCACATTTTTGACATTTTGGATTGAAGGCGATAGACATCCCCGCTAGGTATGGGGATGGAAGTATTTTCCTGAGTAACTGACACTATTTGCTGCGATATCCACTTTAAAAGTTATAGGTATCGAGCATAGTTTGATTTCCCAAACTTTTTATCCACATTCTTGGGCACTTTGGATTGAAAATATAGACATCACCGCTAGGTTTTGGGGATGGACGGTTTTTCCTGAGTAGCTGACACTATTTGCTTCGATATCCACTTTAAAAGTTATAGGTATCGAGCATAGTTTGATTTAACAACCTTTTTATCCACATTTTTGACATATTTGATTGAAAGCGATAGATATCCCCGGAAGGTATGGGGATGGAAGTTTTTTCCTGAGTATCTGACACTCTTTGCTGTCATATCAACTTCGAACATTTTAGGTATCGAGCATTGCTTGATTTTACAACCTTTTCATCCACCTTCTTGGGCACTTTGGATTGAAAACAATAGACATCCCCGCTAGGTATGGGGATGGAAGTTTTTTCCTGTGTATCTGACACTATTTGCTGTCATATCCACTTCTAACATTTTAGGTATCGAGCATAGTTTGATTTCCCAAACTTTTTATCCACATTCTTGTGCACTTTGGATTGAAAAGATAGACATCCCCGCTAGGTTTGGGGATGGACGGTTTTTCCTGAGTAACTGACACTATTTGCTGCGATATCCACTTTTAAAGTTTTAGGTATCGAGCATAGTTTGATTTCCCAAACTTTTTATCCACGTTTTCAGACATTTTGGATTGAAAACAATAGATATCCCCGGTAGGTATGGGGATGGAAGTTTTTTCCTGTGTATCTGACACTATTTGCTGTCATATCAACTTTTAAAATTTTAGGTATCGAGCATAGTTTGATTTTCCAAACTTTTTATCTACATTCTTGGGGATTTTGGATTGAAAACGATACATATCCACGGTATGTATGGGGATGGAAGTTTTTTTCTGTGTATCTGACACTACTTGCTGTCATATCTACTTCTAACATTTTAGGTATCGAGCATAGTTTGATTTTACAACCTTTTTATCCTCATTCTTGGGCACTTTGGATTGAAAAAGGTAGACATCCCCTCTAGGTATGGGGATGGAAGTGTTTTCCCGAGTAACTGACACTATTTGCTGCGATATCCACTTTTAAAATCATAGGTATCGAGCTTAGTTTGATTTTCCAAACTTTTTATCCACATTCTTGGGCACTTTGGATTGAAAAAGATAGACATCCCCGCTAGGTATGGGGATGGAAGTTTTTTCCTTTGTAGCTGACACTATTTGCTGTCATATCCACTACTAACATTTTAGGTATCGCGCATACTTTGAGTTCCCAAACTTTTTATCCACATTCTTGGGCATTTTTGATTTAAAACAATAGATATCCTCGGTAGGTATGGGGATGGAAGTTTTTTCCTGTGTATCTGACACTATTTGCTGTCATATCCACTTCTAACATTTTAGGTATCGAGCATAGTTTGATTTCCCAAACGTTTTATCCACGTTTTTAGGCTTTTTGAATTGAAAACGACAGACATCCCCGCTAGGTATGGGGATGGAAGTATTTTCCCGAGTAACTGACACTATTTGCAGCGATATCCACTTTAAAAGTTTTAGGTATCGAGCTTAGTTTGATTTTCCAAACTTTTTATCCACATTCTTATGCATTTTGGATTGAAAGCGACAGATATCCCTGGTAGGTATGGGGATGGAAGTTTTTTCCTGTGTATCTGACACTATTTGCTGTCATATCTACTTCTAACATTTTAGGTATCGAGCATAGTTTGATTTCCCAAACTTTTTATCCTCATTCTTGGGCACTTTGGATTGAAAAAGGTAGACATCCCCGCTAGGTATGGGGATGGAAGTATTTTCCCGAGTAACTGTCACTATGAGCTGCGATATCCACTTTTAAAATCAGAGGTATCGAGCTTAGTTTAATTTTCCACACTTTTTATCCACATTATTAAGCATTTTGGATTGAAAACGATAGACATCCCTGGTAGGTATGGGTATGGATGTTTTTTCCTGTGTATCTGACACTATTTGCTGTCATATCTACTTTTAACATTTTAGTTATCGATCTTAGTTTGATTTCCGAAACTTTTTTCCTCATTCTTGGGCACTTTGGATTGAAAAAGGTAGACATCCCCGCTGGGTATGGGGGTGGACGGTTTTTCCTCAGTAACTGACACTATTTGCAGCGATATCCACTTTAAAAGTTTTAGGTATCGAGCATAGTTTGATTTTACAACCTTTTTATCCACATTTTGAGACATTTTGGATTGAATGCGATAGATATCCCTGGTAGGTATGGGGATGGAAGTTTTTTCCTGTGTATCTGACACTATTTGCTGTCATATCTACTTCTAACATTTTAGGTATCGAGCATAGTTTGATTTCCCAAACTTTTTATCCACGTTTTTAGGCATTTTGAATTGAAAACGACAGACATCCCCGCTAGGTATGGGGATGGAAGTTTTTTCCTGTGTATCTGACACTATTTGCTGTCATAACCACTTCTAACATTTTAGGTATCGAGCATAGTTTGATTTCCCAAACTTTTTATCCACATTTTTAGATATTTTGAATTGAAAACGACAGACATCCCCGCTAGTTATGGGTATGGAAATTTTTTTCTGAGTATTTGACACTATTTGCTGCGATATCCACTCTTCAAGTTTTAGGTATCGAGCATTGCTTGATTTTACAACCTTTTCATCCACATTCTTGGGAATTTTGGATTGAAAATGATAGACATCCCCGGTAGGTATGGGGATGGAAGTTTTTTCCTGTGTATCTGACACTATTTGCTGTCATATCCACTTCTAACATTTTAGGTATCGAGCATAGTTTGATTTCCCAAACTTTTTATCCACATTCTTGTGCACTTTGGATTGAAAAAGATAGACATCACCGCTAGGTTTGGGGATGGACGGTTTTTCCTGAGTAACTGACACTATTTGCTGCGATATCCACTTTAAAAGTTATAGGTATCGAGCATAGTTTGATTTTACAACCTTTTTATCCACATTTTTGACATTTTGGATTGAAAGCGACAGACATCCCCGCTAGGTATGGGGATGGAATTTTTTTCCTGTGTATCTGACACTATTTGCTGTCATATCCACTACTAACATTTTAGGTATCGAGCATACTTTGAGTTCCCAAACTTTTTATCCACATTCTTGGGCACTTTGGATTGAAAAAGATAGACATCCCCGCTAGGTTTGGGGATGGACGGTTTTTCCTGAGTAACTGACACTATTTGCTGCGATATCCACTTTAAAAGTTATAGGTATCGAGCATAGTTTGATTTTACAACCTTTTTATCCACATTTTTAGACATTTTGGATTGAAAGCGACAGATATCCCTGGTAGGTATGGGGATGGAAGTTTTTTGCTGTGTAGCTGAAACTATTTGCTGTCATATCTACTTCTAACATTTTAGGTATCGAGCATAGTTTGATTTCCCAAACTTTTTATCCTCATTCTTGGGCACTTTGGATTGAAAAAGGTAGACATCCCCGGTATGTATGGGGATGGAAGTTTTTTTCTGTGTATCTGACACTACTTGCTGTGATATCTACTTCTAACATTTTAGGTATCGAGCATAGTTTGATTTCCCAAACTTTTTATCCTCATTCTTGGGCACTTTGGATTGAAAAAGGTAGACATCCCCTCTAGGTATGGGGATGGAAGTATTTTCCCGAGTAACTGTCACTATGAGCTGCGATATCCACTTTTAAAATCATAGGTATCGAGCTTAGTTTGATTTTCCAAACTTTTTATCCACATTCTTGGGCACTTTGGATTGAAAAAGATAGACATCCCCGCTAGGTATGGGGATGGAAGTTTTTCCCTTTGTAGCTGACACTATTTGCTGTCATATCCACTACTAACATTTTAGGTATCGCGCATACTTTGAGTTCCCAAATTTTTATCCACATTCTTGGGCATTTTTGATTTAAAACAATAGATATCCTCGGTAGGTATGGGGATGGAAGTTTTTTCCTGTGTATCTGACACTATTTGTTGTCATATCTACTTCTAACATTTTAGGTATCGAGCATAGTTTGATTTCCCAAACGTTTTATCCACGTTTTTAGGCTTTTTGAATTGAAAACGACAGACATCCCCGCTACGTATGGGGATGGAAGTATTTTGCCGAGTAACTGACACTATTAGCTATGATATCCACTTTAAAAGTTTTAGGTATCGACCATAGTTTGATTTTACAACCTTTTTTTCCACATTTTTAGACATTTTGGATTGAAAGCGACAGATATCCCTGGTAGGTATGGGGATGGAAGTTTTTTCCTGTGTATCTGACACTATTTGCTGTCATATCTACTTCTAACATTTTAGGTATCGAGCATAGTTTGATTTCCCAAACTTTTTATCCACATTCTTGGGCACTTTGCATTGAAAAAGATAGACATCCCCGCTAGGTATGGGGATGGAAGTATTTTCCTGAGTAACTGTCACTGTGAGCTGCGATATCCACTTTTGAAATCAGAGGTATCGAGCTTAGTTTAATTTTCCACACTTTTTATCCACATTATTAAGCATTTTGGATTGAAAACGATAGATATCCCTGGTAGGTATGGGTGTGGACGTTTTTTCCTGTGTATCTGACACTATTTGCTGTCATATCCACTTCTAACATTTTATGTATCGAGCATAGTTTGATTTCCCAAACTTTTTATCCTCATTCTTGGGCACTTTGGATTGAAAAAGGTAGACATCCCCGCTAGGTATGGGGATGGAAGTTTTTTCCTGAGTAACTGACACTATTTGCAGCGATATCCACTTTAAAAGTTTTAGGTATCGAGCATAGTTTGATTTTACAACCTTTTTATCCACATTTTTAGACATTTTGGATTGAAAGAGACAGATATCCCTGGTAGGTATGGGGATGGAAGTTTTTTCCTGTGTATCTGACACTATTTGCTGTCATATCTACTTCTAACATTTTAGGTATCGAGCATAGTTTGATTTCCCAAACTTTTTATCCTCATTCTTGGGCACTTTGGATTGAAAAAGGTAGACATCCCCGGTATGTATGGGGATGGAAGTTTTTTTCTGTGTATCTGACACTACTTGCTGTGATATCTACTTCTAACATTTTAGGTATCGAGCATAGTTTGATTTGACAAACTTTTTATCCACATTCTTGGGCACTTTTGATTGAAATAGGTAGACATCCCCGCTAGGTATGGGGATGGAAGTTTTTTCCCGAGTAACTGTCACTATGAGCTGCGATATCCACTTTTAAAATCATAGGTATCGAGCTTAGTTTGATTTTCCAAACTTTTTATCCACATTCTTGGGCACTTTGGATTGAAAAAGATAGACATCCCCGCTAGGTATGGGGATGGAAGTTTTTCCCTTTGTAGCTGACACTATTTGCTGTCATATACACTACTAACATTTTAGGTATCGCGCATACTTTGAGTTCCCAAATTTTTATCCACATTCTTGGGCATTTTTGATTTAAAACAATAGATATCCTCGGTAGGTATGGGGATGGAAGTTTTTTCCTGTGTATCTGACACTATTTGTTGTCATATCCACTTCTAACATTTTAGGTATCGAGCATAGTTTGATTTCCCAAACGTTTTGTCCACGTTTTTAGGCTTTTTGAATTGAAAACGACATACATCCCCGCTACGTATGGGGATGGAAGTATTTTGCCGAGTAACTGACACTATTAGCTATGATATCCACTTTAAAAGTTTTAGGTATCGACCATAGTTTGATTTTACAACCTTTTTTTCCACATTTTTAGACATTTTGGATTGAAAGCGACAGATATCCCTGGTAGGTATGGGGATGGAAGTTTTTTCCTGTGTATCTGACACTATTTGCTGTCATATCTACTTCTAACATTTTAGGTATCGAGCATAGTTTGATTTCCCAAACTTTTTATCCACATTCTTGGGCACTTTGGATTGAAAAAGATAGACATCCCCGCTAGGTATGGGGATGGAAGTTTATTCCTGAGTAACTGTCACTGTGAGCTGCGATATCCACTTTTGAAATCAGAGGTATCGAGCTTAGTTTAATTTTCCACACTTTTTATCCACATTATTAAGCATTTTGGATTGAAAACGATAGATATCCCTGGTAGGTATGGGTGTGGACGTTTTTTCCTGTGTATCTGACACTATTTGCTGTCATATCCACTTCTAACATTTTAGGTATCGAGCATAGTTTGATTTCCCAAACATTTTATACTCATTCTTGGGCACTTTGGATTGAAAACGGCAGACATCCCCGCTAGGTATGGGGATGGAAGTTTTTTCCTGAGTAACTGACACTATTTGCAGCGATATCCACTTTAAAAGTTTTAGGTATCGAGCATAGTTTGATTTTACAACCTTTTTATCCACATTTTTAGACATTTTGGATTGAAAGCGACAGATATCCCTGGTAGGTATGGGGATGGAAGTTTTTTTCTGTGTATCTGACACTATTTGCTGTCATATCTACTTCTAACATTTTAGGTATCGAGCATAGTTTGATTTTCCAAACTTTTTATCCACATTCTTGGGCACTTTGGATTGAAAACGATAGACATCCCCGGTATGTATGGGGATGGAAGTTTTTTTCTGTGTATCTGACACTACTTGCTGTCATATCTACTTCTAACATTTTAGGTATCGAGCATAGTTTGATTTGACAAACTTTTTATCCACATTCTTGGGCACTTTGGATTGAAAAAGATAGACATCCCCGCTAGGTATGGGGATGGAAGTTTTTTCCCGAGTAACTGTCACTATGAGCTGCGATATCCACTTTTAAAATCATAGGTATCGAGCTTAGTTTGATTTTCCAAACTTTTTATCCACATTCTTGGGCACTTTGGATTGAAAAAGATAGACATCCCCGCTAGGTATGGGGATGGAAGTTTTTTCCTTTGTAGCTGACACTATTTGCTGTCATATCCACTAGTAACATTTTAGGTATCGCGCATACTTTGAGTTCCCAAATTTTTATCCACATTCTTGGGCATTTTTGATTTAAAACAATAGATATCCTCGGTAGGTATGGGGATGGAAGTTTTTTCCTGTGTATCTGACACTATTTGCTGTCATATCAACTTCGAACATTTTAGGTATCGAGCATAGTTTGATTTCTCAAACGTTTTATCCACGTTTTTAGGATTTTTTGAATTGAAAACGACAGACATCCCCGCTAGGTATGGGGATGGAAGTATTTTGCCGAGTAACTGACACTATTAGCTATGATATCCACTTTAAAAGTTTTAGGTATCGACCATAGTTTGATTTTACAACCTTTTTTTCCACATTTTTAGACATTTTGGATTGAAAGCGACAGATATCCCTGGTAGGTATGGGGATGGAAGTTTTTTCCTGTGTATCTGACACTATTTGCTGTCATATCTACTTCTAACATTTTAGGTATCGAGCATAGTTTGATTTCCCAAACTTTTTATCCTCATTCTTGGGCACTTTGGATTGAAAAAGGTAGACATCCCCGCTAGGTATGGGGATGGAAGTATTTTCCTGAGTAACTGTCACTGTGAGCTGCGATATCCACTTTTTGAAATCAGAGGTATCGAGCTTAGTTTAATTTTCCACACTTTTTATCCACATTATTAAGCATTTTGGATTGAAAACGATAGATATCCCTGGTAGGTATGGGTGTGGACGTTTTTTGCTGTGTATCTGACACTATTTGCTGTCATATCCACTTCTAACATTTTAGGTATCGAGCATAGTTTGATTTCCCAAACTTTTTATCCTCATTCTTGGGCACTTTGGATTGAAAAAGGTAGACATCCCCGCTGGATATGGGGATGGACGGTTTTTCCTCAGTAACTGACACTATTTGCCGCAATATCCGCTTTAAAAGTTTTAGGTATCGAGCATAGTTTGATTTTACAACCTTTTTATCCACATTTTTAGACATTTTTGGATTGAAAGCGACAGATATCCCTGGTAGGTATGGGGATGGAAGTTTTTTGCTGTGTATCTGACACTAATTGCTGTCATATCTACTTCTAACATTTTAGGTATCGAGCATAGTTTGATTTTCCAAACTTCTTATCCTCATTCTTGGGCACTTTGGATTGAAAACGGTAGACATCCCCGGTATGTATGGGGATGGAAGTTTTTTTCTGTGTATCTGACACTACTTGCTGTCATATCTACTTCTAACATTTTAGGTATCGAGCATAGTTTGATTTTACAAACTTTTTATCCACATTGTTGGGCACTCTGTATTGAAAAAGAGAGACATCCCCGCTAGGTTTGGGGATGGAAGTTTTTTTCCGAGTACCTGTCACTATGAGCTGCGATATCCACTTTTAAAATCATAGGTATCGAGCTTAGTTTGATTTTCCAAACTTTTTATCCACATTCTTGGGCACTTTGGATTGAAAAAGATAGACATCCCCGCTAGGTATGGGGATGGAAGTATTTTCCTTTGTAGCTGACACTATTTGCTGTCATATCCACTAGTAACATTTTAGGTATCGCGCATACTTTGAGTTCCCAAATTTTTATCCACATTCTTGGGCATTTTTGATTTAAAACAATAGATATCCTCGGTAGGTATGGGGATGGAAGTTTTTTCCTGTGTATCTGACACTATTTGCTGTGATGTCAACTTCTAACATTTTAGGTATCGAGCATAGTTTGATTTCCCAAACGTTTTATCCACGTTTTTAGGCTTTTTGAATTGAAAACGACATACATCCCCGCTACGTATGGGGATGGAAGTATTTTGCCGAGTAACTGACACTATTAGCTATGATATCCACTTTAAAAGTTTTAGGTATCGACCATAGTTTGATTTTACAACCTTTTTTTCCACATTTTTAGACATTTTGGATTGAAAGCGACAGATATCCCTGGTAGGTATGGGGATGGAAGTTTTTTCCTGTGTATCTGACACTATTTGCTGTCATATCTACTTCTAACATTTTAGGTATCGAGCATAGTTTGATTTCCCAAACTTTTTATCCTCATTCTTGGGCACTTTGGATTGAAAAAGGTAGACATCCCCGCTAGGTATGGGGATGGAAGTATTTTCCCGAGTAACTGTCACTGTGAGCTGCGATATCCACTTTTGAAATCAGAGGTATCGAGCTTAGTTTAATTTTCCACACTTTTTATCCACATTATTAAGCATTTTGGATTGAAAACGATAGATATCCCTGGTAGGTATGGGTGTGGACGTTTTTTTCTGTGTATCTGACACTATTTGCTGTCATATCCACTTCTAACATTTTATGTATCGAGCATAGTTTGATTTCCCAAACTTTTTATCCTCATTCTTGGGCACTTTGGATTGAAAAAGGAAGACATCCCCGCTGGCTATGGGGATGGACGGTTTTTCCTCAGTAACTGACACTATTTGCGGCGATATCCGGTTTAAAAGTTTTAGGTATCGAGCATAGTTTGATTTTACAACCTTTTTATCCACATTTTTAGACATTTTAGATTGAAAGAGACAGATATCCCTGGTAGGTATGGGGATGGAAGTTTTTTCCTGTGTATCTGACACTATTTGCTGTCATATCTACTTCTAACATTTTAGGTATCGAGCATAGTTTGATTTCCCAAACTTTTTATCCACGTTTTTAGGCATTTTGAATTGAAAACGACAGACATCCCCGCTAGGTATGGGGATGGAAGTTTTTTCCTGTGTATCTGACACTATTTGCTTTCATATCCACTTCTAACATTTTAGGTATCGAGCATAGTTTGATTTCCCAAACTTTTTATACACATTTTTAGACATTTTGAGTTGAAAGCGACAGACATCCTCGGTAGGTATGGGGATGGAAGTTTTTTCCTGTGTATCTGACACTATTTGCTTTCATATCCACTTCTAACATTTTAGGTATCGAGCATAGTTTGATTTCCCAACCATTTTATCCTCATTCTTGGGCACTTTGGATTGAAAAAGGTAGACATCCCCGCTAGGTATGGGGATGGAAGTTTTTTCCCGAGTAACTGTCACTATGAGCTGCGATATCCACTTTTAAAATCATAGGTATCGAGCTTAGTTTGATTTTCCAAACTTTTTATCCACATTCTTGGGCACTTTGGATTGAAAAAGATAGACATCCCCGCTAGGTATGGGGATGGAAGTTTTTTCCTTTGTAGCTGACACTATTTGCTGTCATATCCACTAGTAACATTTTAGGTATCGCGCATACTTTGAGTTCCCAAACTTTTTATCCACATTCTTGGGCATTTTTGATTTAAAACAATAGATATCCTCGGTAGGTATGGGGATGGAAGTTTTTTCCTGTGTATCTGACACTATTTGCTGTCATATCCACTTCTAACATTTTAGGTATCGAGCATAGTTTGATTTCCCAAACTTTTTATCCACGTTTTTAGGCATTTTGAATTGAAAACGACAGACATCCCCGCTAGGTATGGGGATGGAAGTTTTTTCCTGTGTATCTGACACTATTTGCTTTCATATCCACTTCTAACATTTTAGGTATCGAGCATAGTTTGATTTCCCAAACTTTTTATCCACATTTTTAGACATTTTGAATAGAAAACGACAGACATCCCCGCTAGTTATGGGGATGGAAGTTTTTTTCTGAGTATTTGACACTATTTGCTGCGATATCCACTTTTCAAGTTTTAGGTATCGAGCATTGCTTGATTTTACAACCTTTTTCATCCACTTTCTTGGGCATTTTGCATTGAAAAAGATAGACATCACCGGTAGGTATGGGGATGGAAGTTTTTTCCTGTGTATCTGACACTATTTGCTTTCATATCCACTTCTAACATTTTAGGTATCGAGCATAGTTTGATTTCCCAAACTTTTTATCCACATTCTTGGGCACTTTGGATTGAAAAAGATAGACATCCCCGCTAGGTATGGGGATGGAAGTTTTTTCCCGAGTAACTGTCACTATGAGCTGCGATATCCAATTTTAAAATCATAGGTATCGAGCTTAGTTTAATTTTCCACACTTTTTATCCACATTATTAAGCATTTTGGATTGAAAACGATAGATATCCCTGGTAGGTATGGGTATGGACGTTTTTTCCTGTGTATCTGACACTATTTGCTGTCATATCCACTTCTAACATTTTATGTATCGAGCATAGTTTGATTTCCCAAACTTTTTATCCTCATTCTTGGGCACTTTGGATTGAAAAAGGTAGACATCCCCGCTAGGTATGGGGATGGAAGTTTTTTCCTGAGTAACTGACACTATTTGCAGCGATATCCACTTTAAAAGTTTTAGGTATCGAGCATAGTTTGATTTTACAACCTTTTTATCCACATTTTTAGACATTTTGGATTGAAAGCGACAGACATCCCCGCTAGGTATGGGGATGGAAGTTTTTTCCTGTGTATCTGACACTATTTTCTGTCACATCTACTTCTAACATTTTAGGTATCGAGCATAGTTTGATTTCCCAAACTTTTTATCCACATTTTTAGACATTTTGAATTGAAAACGACAGACATCCCCGCTAGGTATGGGGATGGAAGTTTTTTCCTGTGTATCTGACACTATTTGCTGTCATATCCACTTCTAACATTTTAGGTATCGAGCATAGTTTGATTTCCCAAACTTTTTATCCACATTTTTAGACATTTTGTATTGAAAACGACAGATATCCCCGCTAGTTATGGGGATGGAAATTTTTTTCTGAGTATTTGACACTATTTGCTGCGATATCCACTTTTTCAAGTTTTAGGTATCGAGCATTGCTTGATTTTACAACCTTTTCATCCACATTCTTGGGGATTTTGGATTGAAAAAGACAGACATCCTCGGTAGGTATGGGGATGGAAGTTTTTTCCTGTGTATCTGACACTATTTGCTTTCACATCCACTTCTAACATTTTAGGTATCGAGCATAGTTTGATTTCCCAAACTTTTTATCCACATTCTTGGGCACTTTGGATTGAAAAAGATAGACATCCCCGCTAGGTATGGGGATGGTAGTATTTTCCAGAGTAACTGTCACTATTAGCTGCGATATCCACCTTTGAAATCAGAGGTATCGAGCTTAGTTTAATTTTCCACACTTTTTATCCACATTATTAAGCATTTTGGATTGAAAACGATAGATATCCCTGGTAGGTATGGGTATGGACGTTTTTTCCTGTGTATCTGACACTATTTGCTGTCATATCCACTTCTAACATTTTATGTATCGAGCATAGTTTTATTTCCCAAACTTTTTATTCTCATTCTTGGGCACTTTGGATTGAAAAAGGTAGACATCCCCGCTAGGTATGGGGATGGAAGTTTTTTCCTGAGTAACTGACACTATTTGCAGCGATATCCACTTTAAAAGTTTTAGGTATCGAGCATAGTTTGATTTTACAACCTTTTTATCCACATTTTTAGACATTTTGGATTGAAAGCGACAGACATCCCCGCTAGGTATGGGGATGGAAGTTTTTTCCTGTGTATCTGACACTATTTTCTGTCATCTCAACTTCTAACATTTTAGGTATCGAGCATAGTTTGATTTCCCAAACTTTTTATCCACATTTTTAGACATTTTGAATTGAAAACGACAGACATCCCCGCTAGGTATGGGGATGGAAGTTTTTTCCTGTGTATCTGACACTATTTGCTGTCATATCCACTTCTAACATTTTAGGTATCGAGCATAGTTTGATTTCCCAAACTTTTTATCCACAGTTTTAGACATTTTGAATAGAAAAAGAAAGACATCCGCGCTAGTTATGGGGATGGAAATTTTTTTCTGAGTATTTGACACTATTTGCTGCGATATCCACTTTTCAAGTTTTAGGTATCGAGCATTGCTTGATTTTACAACCTTTTCATCCACATTCTTGGGCATTTTGGATTGAAAACGATAGACATCCCCGGTAGGTATGGGGATGGAAGTTTTTTCCTGTGTATCTGACACTATTTGCTGTCATATCCACTTCTAACATTTTAGGTATCGAGCATAGTTTGATTTCCCAAACTTTTTATCCACATTCTTGGGCACTTTGGATTGAAAAAGATAGACATCCCCGCTAGGTATGGGGATGGAAGTATTTTCCCGAGTAACTGTCACTATGAGCTGCGATATCCACTTTTGAAATCAGAGGTATCGAGCTTAGTTTGATTTTCCACACTTTTTATCCACATTCTTAAGCATTTTGGATTGAAAACGATAGATATCCCTGGTAGGTATGGGGATGGAAGTTTTTTCCTGTGTATCTGACACTATTTGCTGTGATATCTACTTCTAACATTTTAGGTATCGAGCATAGTTTGATTTCCCAAACTTTTTATCCACGTTTTTAGGCATTTTGAATTGAAAACGACAGACATCCCCGCTAGGTATGGGGATGGAAGTTTTTTCCTGTGTATCTGACACTATTTGCTGTCATAACCACTTCTAACATTTTAGGTATCGAGCATAGTTTGATTTCCCAAACTTTTTATCCACATTCTTGGGCATTTTTGATTTAAAACAATAGATATCCTCGGTAGGTATGGGGATGGAAGTTTTTTCCTGTGTATCTGACACTATTTGCTGTCATATCCACTAGTAACATTTTAGGTATCGCGCATACTTTGAGTTCCCAAACTTTTTATCCACGTTCTTGGGCATTTTTGATTTAAAACAATAGATATCCTCGGTAGGTATGGGGATGGAAGTTTTTTCCTGTGTATCTGACACTATTTGCTTTCATATCCACTTCTAACATTTTAGGTATCGAGCATAGTTTGATTTCCCAAACTTTTTATCCTCATTCTTGGGCACTTTGGATTGAAAAAGGTAGACATCCCCGCTAGGTATGGGGATGGAAGTTTTTTCCTGTGTATCTGACACTATTTGCTGTCATATCCACTAGTAACATTTTAGGTATCGCGCATACTTTGATTTCCCAAACTTTTTATCCTCATTTTTAGACACTTTGCATTGAAACCGCCAGACATCCCCGCTAGGTATGGGGATGCAAGTATTTTCCCGAGTAACTGTCACTATGAGCTGCGATATCCACTTTTAAAATCATAGGTATCGAGCTTAGTTTGATTTTCCAAACTTTTTATCCACGTTTTTAGGCATTTTGAATTGAAAACGACAGACATCCCCGCTAGGTATGGGGATGGAAGTTTTTTCCTGTGTAACTGACACTATTTGCTAACATATCCACTTTAAAAGTTTTAGGTATCGAGCATAGTTTGATTTTACAACCTTTTTATACACATTTTTAGACAATTTGGATTGAAAGCGACAGATATCCCCGGTATGTATGGGGATGGAAGTTTTTTCCTGTGTATCTGACACTATTTTCTTTCATATCTACTTCTAACATTTTAGGTATCGAGCATAGTTTGATTTCCCAAACTTTTTATCCACATTCTTGGGCACTTTGGATTGAAAAAGATAGACATCCCCGCTAGGTATGGGGATGGTAGTATTTTCCCGAGTAACTGTCACTATGAGCTGCGATATCCACTTTTGAAATCATAGGTATCGCGCATACTTTGAGTTCCCAAACTTTTTATCCACATTATTAAGCATTTTGGATTGAAAACGATAGATATCCCTGGTAGGTAAGGGGATGGAAGTTTTTTCCTGTGTATCTGACACTATTTGCTGTCATATCCACTTCTAACATTTTATGTATCGAGCATAGTTTGATTTCCCAAACTTTTTATCCTCATTCTTGGGCACTTTGGATTGAAAAAGGTAGACATCCCCGCTAGGTATGGGGATGGAAGTTTTTTCCTGAGTAACTGACACTATTTGCAGCGATATCCACTTTAAAAGTTTTAGGTATCGAGCATAGTTTGATTTTACAACCTTTTTATCCACATTTTTAGACATTTTGGATTGAAAGCGACAGACATCCCCGCTAGGTATGGGGATGGAAGTTTTTTCCTGTGTATCTGACATTATTTGCTGTCATATCAACTTCGAACATTTTAGGTATCGAGCATGGTTTGATTTCCCAAACATTTTATCCACATTTTTAGATATTTTGAATTGAAAACGACAGACATCCCCGCTAGGTATGGGGATGGAAGTTTTTTCCTATGTATCTGACACTATTTTCTGTCATAACCACTTCTAACATTTTAGGTATCGAGCATAGTTTGATTCCCCAAACTTTTTATCCTCATTTTTAGACATTTTGAATTGAAAGCGACAGACATCCCCGCGAGGTATGGGGATGGAAGTTTTTTCCTGTGTATCTGACACTATTTGCTGTCATATCCACTTCTAACATTTTAGGTATCGAGCACAGTTTGATTTTACAACCATTTTATCCTCATTCTTGGGCACTTTGGATTGAAAAAGGTAGACATCCCCGCTAGGTATGGGGATGGAAGTTTTTTCCCGAGTAACTGTCACTATGAGCTGCGATATCCACTTTTAAAATCATAGGTATCGAGCTTAGTTTGATTTTCAAAAACATTTTATCCACATTCTTGGGCACTTTGGATTTAAAAAGATAGACATCCCCGCTAGGTATGGGGATGGAAGTATTTTCCTTTGTAGCTGACACTATTTGCTGTCATATCCACTAGTAACATTTTAGGTATCGCGCATACTTTGAGTTCCCAAACTTTTTATCCACATTCTTGGGCATTTTTGATTTAAAACAATAGATATCCTCGGTAGGTATGGGGATGGAAGTTTTTTCCTGTGTATCTGACACTATTTGCTGACATATCCACTTCTAACATTTTAGGTATCGAGCATAGTTTGATTTCCCAAACGTTTTATCCACGTTTTTAGGCTTTTTGAATTGAAAACGACAGACATCCCCGCTAGGTATGGGGATGGAAGTATTTTCCCGAGTAACTGTCACTATGAGCTGCGATATCCACTTTTAAAATCATAGGTATCGAGCATAGTTTGATTTTACAACCTTTTTATCCACATTTTTAGACATTTTGGATTGAAAGCGACAGATATTCCTGGTAGGTATGGGGATGGAATTTTTTTCCTGTGTATCTGACACTATTTGCTGTCATATCCACTTCTAACATTTTAGGTATCGAGCATAGTTTGATTTCCCAAACTTTTTTTTCCTCATTCTTGGGCACTTTGCATTGAAAAAGGTAGACATCCCCGCTAGTTATGGGGATGGAAATTTTTTTCTGAGTATTTGACACTATTTGCTGCGATATCCACTTTTCAAGTTTTAGGTATCGAGCATTGCTTGATTTTACAACCTTTTCATCCACATTCTTGGGCATTTTGGATTGAAAATGATAGACATCCCCGGTAGGTATGGAGATGGAAGTTTTTTCCTGTGTATCTGACACTATTTGCTGTCATATCCACTTCTAACATTTTAGGTATCGAGCATAGTTTGATTTCCCAAACTTTTTATCCTCATTCTTGGGCACTTTGCATTGAAAAAGGTAGACATCCCCGCTAGGTATAGGGATGGAAGTTTTTTCCCTAGTAACTGTCACTATGAGCTGCGATATCCACTTTTAAAATTATAGGTATCGAGCTTAGTTTGATTTTCCACACTTTTTATCCACATTCTTAAGCATTTTGAATTGAAGACGACAGACATCCCCGCTAGGTATGGGGATGGAAGTTTTTTCCTGTGTATCTGACACTATTTGCTGTCATAACCACATCTAACATTTTAGATATCGAGCATAGTTTGATTCCCCAAACTTTTTATCCTCATTCTTGGGCACTTTGGATTGAAAAAGGTAGACATCCCCGCTAGGTATGGGGATGGATGTTTTTTCCCGACTAACTGTCACTATGAGCTGCGATATCCACTTTTAAAATCATAGGTATCGAGCTTAGTTTGATTTTCCAAACTGTTTATCCACATTCTTGGGCACGGTGGATTGAAAAAGATAGACATCCCCGCTAGGTATGGGGATGGAAGTATTTTCCTGAGTAACTGACACTATTTGCAGCGATATCCACTTTAAAAGTTTTAGGTATCGAGTTTAGTTTGATTTTCCAAACTTTTTATCCACATTCTTGGGCACTTTGGATTGAAAACTATAGATGTCCCCGGTATGTATGGGGATGGAAGTTTTTTTCTGTGTATCTGACACTACTTGCTGTGATATCTACTTCTAACATTTTAGGTATCGAGCATAGTTTGATTTCCCAAACTTTTTATACACATTTTTAGACATTTTGAATTGAAAACGGCAGACATCCCCGCTAGGTATGGGGATGGAAGTTTTTTCCTGAGTATCTGACACTATTTGCTGTCATATCCACTTCTAACATTTTAGGTATCGAGCATAGTTTGATTTCCCAAACTTTTTATCCACATTTTTAGACATTTTGAATTGAAAACGGCAGACATCCCCGCTAGGTATGGGGATGGAAGTTTTTTCCTGTGTATCTGACACTATTTGCTGTCATATCTACTTCTAACATTTTAGGTATCGAGCATAGTTTGATTTCCCAAACTTTTTATCCTCATTCTTGGGCACTTTGGATTGAAAAAGGTAGACATCCCCGCTAGGTATGGGGATGGAAGTTTTTTCCCGAGTAACTGTCACTATGAGCTGCGATATCCACTTTTAAAATCATAGGTATCGAGCTTAGTTTGATTTTCCACACTTTTTATCCACATTCTTAAGCATTTTGGATTGAAAACGATAGATATCCCTGGTAGGTATGGGGATGGAAGTTTTTTCCTGTGTATCTGACACTATTTGCTGTCATATCCACTTCTAACATTTGAGGTATCGAGCAAAAGTTTGATTTCCCAAACTTTTTTCCTCATTCTTGGGCACTTTGGATTGAAAAAGGTAGACATCCCCGCTAGGTATGGGGATGGAAGTTTTTTCCTGAGTAACTGACACTATTTGCAGCGATATCCACTTTAAAAGTTTTAGGTATCGAGCATAGTTTGATTTTACAACCTTTTTATCAACATTTTTAGACATTTTGGATTGAAAGCGACAGACATCCCCGCTAGGTATGGGGATGGAAGTTTTTTCCTGTGTATCTGACACTATTTGCTGTCATATCCACTACTAACATTTTAGGTATCGAGCTTAGTTTGATTTCCCAAACTTTTTATCCACGTTTTTAGGCATTTTGAATTGAAAACGACAGACATCCCCGCTAGGTATGGGGATGGAAGTTTTTTCCTGTGTATCTGACACTATTTGCTTTCATATCCACTTCTAACATTTTAGGTATCGAGCATAGTTTGATTTCCCAAACTTTTTATACACATTTTTAGACATTTTGAGTTGAAAGCGACAGACATCCTCGGTAGGTATGGGGATGGAAGTTTTTTCCTGTGTATCTGACACTATTTGCTTTCATATCCACTTCTAACATTTTAGGTATCGAGCATAGTTTGATTTTCCAAACTTTTTATCCTCATTCTTGGGCAGTTTGGATTGAAAAGGTAGACATCCCCGCTAGGTATGGGGATGGAAGTTTTTTCCCGAGTAACTGTCACTATGATCTGCGATATCCACTTTTAAAATCATAGGTATCGAGCTTAGTTTGATTTTCCAAACTTTTTATCCACATTCTTGGGCACTTTGGATTGAAAAAGATAGACATCCCCGCTAGGTATGGGGATGGAAGTTTTTTCCTTTGTAGCTGACACTATTTGCTGTCATATCCACTAGTAACATTTTAGGTATCGCGCATACTTTGATTTCCCAAACGTTTTATACACGTTTTTTAGGCTTTTTGAATTGAAAACGACAGACATCCCCGCTAGGTATGGGGATGGAACTATTTTGCCGAGTAAATGACACTATTAGCTATGATATCCACTTTAAAAGTTTTAGGTATCGAGCATAGTTTGATTTTACAACCTTTTTATCCACGTTTTTAGACATTTTGGATTGAAAGCGACAGATATCCCTGGTAGGTATGGGGATGGAAGTTTTTTCCTGTGTACCTGACACTATTTGCTGCGATATCCACTTCTAACATTTTAGGTATCGAGCATAGTTTGATTTCCAAAACTTTTTATCCTTATTCTTGGGCACTTTGCATTGAAAAAGGTAGACATCCCCGCTAGTTATGGGGATGGAAATTATATTCTGAGTATTTGACACTATTTGCTGCGATATCCACTTTTCAAGTTTTAGGTATCGAGCATTGCTTGATTTTACAACCTTTTCATCCACATTCTTGGGAATTTTGGATTGAAAATGATAGACATCCCCGGTAGGTATGGGGATGGACGGTTTTTCCCGTGTATCTGACACTATTTGCTGTCATATCTACTTCTAACATTTTAGGTATCGAGCATAGTTTGATTTCCCAAACTTTTTATCCTCATTCTTGGGCACTTTGGATTGAAAAAGGTAGACATCCCCGCTAGGTATGGGGATGGAAGTATTTTCCCGAGTAACTGTCACTATGAGCTGCGATATCCACTTTTAAAATCATAGGTATCGAGCTTAGTTTGATTTTCCACACTTTTTATCCACATTCTTAAGCATTTTGGATTGAAAACGATAGATATCCCTGGTAGGTATGGGGATGGAAGTTTTTTCCTGTGTATCTGACACTATTTGCTGTCATATCCACTTCTAACATTTTAGGTATCGAGCATAGTTTGATTTCCCAAACGTTTTATCCACGTTTTTAGGCATTTTGAATTGAAAACGACAGACATCCCCGCTAGGTATGGGGATGGAAGTTTTTTCCTGTGTATCTGACACTATTTGCTGTCATAACCACTTCTAACATTTTAGGTATCGAGCATAGTTTGATTTCCCAAACTTTTTATCCACATTCTTGGGCACTTTGGATTGAAAAAGATAGACATCCCCGCTAGGTTTGGGGATGGAAGGTTTTTCCTGAGTAACTGACACAATTTGCAGCGATATCCACTTTAAAAGTTTTAGGTATCGAGCTTAGTTTGATTTTCCAAACTTTTTATCCACATTCTTGGACACTTTGGATTGAAAACGATAGACATCCCCGCTAGGTTTGGGGATGGAATTTTTGTCCTGAGTAACTGACACTATTTGCAGCGATATCCACTTTAAAAGTTTTAGGTATCGAGCTTAGTTTGATTTTCCAAACTTTTTATCCACATTCTTGAGCACTTTGGATTGAAAACGATAGACATCCCCGGTATGTATGGGGATGGAAGTTTTTTCCTTTGTAGCTGATACTATTTGCTGTCATATCCACTACTAACATTTTAGGTATCGAGCATAGTTTGATTTCCCAAACTTTTTATCCACATTCTTGGGCACTTTGGATTGAAAAAGATAGACATCCCCGCTAGGATTGGGGATGGAAGGTTTTTCCTGAGTAACTGACACTATTTGCAGCGATATCCACTTTAAAAGTTTTAGGTATCGAGCATAGTTTGATTTTACAACCTTTTTATCCACATTTTTAGACACTTTGGATTGAAAACGATAGATATCCCCGGTAGGTATGGGGATGGAAGTTTTTTCCTTTGTAGCTGACACTATTTGCTGTCATATCCACTAGTAACATTTTAGGTATCGCGCATACTTTGAGTTCCCAAACTTTTTATCCACATTCTTGGGCATTTTTGATTTAAAACAATAGATATCCTCGGTAGGTATGGGGATGGAAGTTTTTTCCTGTGTATCTGACACTATTTGCTGTCATATCTACTTCTAACATTTTAGGTATCGAGCATAGTTTGATTTCCCAAACGTTTTATCCACGTTTTTAGGCATTTTGAATTGAAAACGACAGACATCCCCGCTAGGTATGGGGATGGAAGTTTTTTCCTGTGTATCTGACACTATTTGCTTTCATATCCACTTCTAGCATTTTAGGTATCGAGCATAGTTTGATTTCCCAAACGTTTTATCCTCATTCTTGGGCACTTTGGATTGAAAAAGGTAGACATCCCCGCTAGGTATGGGGATGGAAGTATTTTCCCGAGTAACTGTCACTATGAGCTGCGATATCCACTTTTAAAATCATAGGTATCGAGCTTAGTTTGATTTTCCAAACTTTTTATCCACATTCGTATGCATTTTGGATTGAAAGCGACAGATATCCCTGGTAGGTATGGGGATGGAAGTTTTTCCCTTTGTAGCTGACACTATTTGCTGTCATATCCACTACTAACATTTTAGGTATCGAGCATACTTTGAGTTCCCAAACTTTTTATCCACATTCTTGGGCATTTTTGATTTAAAACAATAGATATCCTCGGTAGGTATGGGGATGGAAGTTTTTTCCTGTGTATCTGACTCTATTTGCTGTCATATCTACTTCTAACATTTTAGGTATCGAGCATAGTTTGATTTCCCAAACGTTTTATCCACGTTTTTAGGCATTTTGAATTGAAAACGACAGACATCCCCGCTAGGTATGGGGATGGAAGTTTTTTCCTGTGTATCTGACACTACTTGCTGTCATATCCACTTCTAGCATTTTAGGTATCGAGCATAGTTTGATTTCCCAAACTTTTTATCCTCATTCTTGGGCACTTTGGATTGAAAAGGGTAGACATCCCCGCTAGGTATGGGGATGGAAGTTTTTTCCCGAGTAACTGCCACTATGAGCTGCGATATCCACTTTTGAAATCATAGGTATCGAGCTTAGTTTGATTTTCCACACTTTTTATCCACATTATTAAGCATTTTGGATTGAAAACGATAGATATCCCTGGTAGGTATGGGGATGGAAGTTTTTTCCTGTGTATCTGACACTATTTGCTGTCATATCTACTTCTAACATTTTAGGTATCGAGCATAGTTTGATTTCCCAAACGTTTTATCCACGTTTTTAGGCATTTTGAATTGAAAACGACAGACATCCCCGCTAGGTATGGGGATGGAAGTTTTTTCCTGTGTATCTGACACTATTTGCTGTCATAACCACTTCTAACATTTTAGGTATCGAGCATAGTTTGATTTCCCAAACTTTTTATCCACATTCTTGGGCACTTTGGATTGAAAAAGATAGACATCCCCGCTAGGTTTGGGGATGGAAGGTTTTTCCTGAGTAACTGACACAATTTGCAGCGATATCCACTTTAAAAGTTTTAGGTATCGAGCTTAGTTTGATTTTCCAAACTTTTTATCCACATTCTTGGGCACTTTGGATTGAAAAAGATAGACATCCCCGCTAGGTTTGGGGATGGAAGGTTTTTCCTGAGTAACTGACACTATTTGCAGCGATATCCACTTTAAAAGTTTTAGGTATCGAGCATAGTTTGATTTTACAACCTTTTTATCCACATTCTTGGGCACTTTGGATTGAAAACGATAGACATCCCCGGTAGGTATGGGGATGGAAGTTTTTTCCTTTGTAGCTGACACTATTTGCTGTCATATCCACTACTAACATTTTAGGTATCGCGCATACTTTGAGTTCCCGAATTTTTATCCACATTCTTGGGCATTTTTGATTTAAAACAATAGATATCCTCGGTAGGTATGGGGATGGAAGTTTTTTCCTGTGTATCTGACACTATTTGCTGTCATATCCACTTCTAACATTTTAGGTATCGAGCATAGTTTGATTTCCCAAACGTTTTATCCACGTTTTTAGGCATTTTGAATTGAAAACGACAGACATCCCCGCTAGGTATGGGGATGGAAGTTTTTTCCTGTGTATCTGACACTATTTGCTTTCATATCCACTTCTAACATTTTAGGTATCGAGCATAGTTTGATTTCCCAAACTTTTTATCCTCATTCTTGGGCACTTTGGATTGAAAAAGATAGACATCCCCGCTAGGTTTGGAGATTGAAGCTTTTTCCCGAGTAACTGTCACTATGAGCTGCGATATCCACTTTTAAAATCATAGGTATCGAGCTTAGTTTGATTTTCCACACTTTTTATCCACATTCTTAAGCATTTTGGATTGAAAACGATAGATATCCCTGGTAGGTATGGGGATGGAAGTTTTTTCCTTTGTAGCTGACACTATTTGCTGTCATATCCACTACTAACATTTTAGGTATCGCGCATACTTTGAGTTCCCAAACTTTTTATCCACATTCTTGGGCATTTTTGATTTAAAACAATAGATATCCTCGGTAGGTATGGGGATGGAAATTTTTCCTGTGTATCTGACACTATTTGCTGTCATATCCACTTCTAACATTTTAGGTATCGAGCATAGTTTGATTTTCCAAACGTTTTATCCACGTTTTTAGGCTTTTTGAATTGAAAACGACAGACATCCCCGCTAGGTATGGGGATGGAAGTTTTTTCCTGTGTAACTGACACTATTTGCTGCGATATCCACTTCTAACATTTTAGGTATCGAGCATAGTTTGATTTCCCAAACTTTTTATCCTCATTCTTGGGCACTTTGGATTGAAAAAGGTAGACATCCCCGCTAGGTATGGGGATGGAAGTTTTTTCCCGAGTAACTGTCACTATGAGCTGCGATATCCACTTTTAAAATCATAGGTATCGAGCTTAGTTTGATTTTCCAAACTTTTTATCCACATTCTTGGGCACTTTGGATTGAAAAAGATAGACATCCCCGCTAGGTATGGGGATGGAAGTTTTTTCCTGAGTAACTGACACAATTTGCAGCGATATCCACTTTAAAAGTTTTAGGTATCGAGCTTAGTTTGATTTTCCAAACTTTTTATCCACATTCTTGGACACTTTGGATTGAAAACGATAGATGTCCCCGGTATGTATGGGGATGGAAGTTTTTTCCTGTGTATCTGACACTACTTGCTGTCATATCTACTTCTAACATTTAAGGTATCGAGCATAGTTTGATTGTCCAATCTTTTTATCCACATTCTTGGGCACTTTGGATTGAAAACGATAGATATCCCCGGTATGTATGGGGATGGAATTTTTTTTCTGTTTTTCTGACACTATTTATTTTCATAACCACTTCTAACATTTTAGGTATCGAGCATAGTTTGATTTCCCAAACTTTTTATCCACATTCTTGGGCACTTTGGATTGAAAAAGATGGACATCCCCGCTAGGTTTGGGGATGGACGGTTTTTCCTGTGTATCTGACTCTATTTGCTGTCATATCCACTAGTAACATTTTAGGTATCGCGCATACTTTGAGTTCCCAAACTTTTTATCCACGTTCTTGGGCATTTTTGATTTAAAACAATAGATATCCTCGGTAGGTATGGGGATGGAAGTTTTTTCCCTGTGTATCTGACACTATTTGCTGTCATATCTACTTCTAACATTTTAGGTATCGAACATAGTTTGATTTCCCAAAACGTTTTATCCATGTTTTTAGGCATTTTGAATTGAAAACGACAGACATCCCCGCTAGGTATGGGGATGGAAGTTTTTTCCTGTGTATCTGACACTACTTGCTGTCTTATCCACTTCTAGCATTTTAGGTATCGAGCATAGTTTGATTTCCCAAACTTTTTATCCTCATTCTTGGGCACTTTGGATTGAAAAAGGTAGACATCCCCGCTAGGTATGGGGATGGAAGTTTTTTCCCGAGTAACTGTCACTATGAGCTGCGATATCCACTTTTAAAATCATAGGTATCGAGCTTAGTTCGATTTTCCAAAGATTTTATCCACATTCTTGGGCACTTAGGATTGAAAAAGATAGACATCCCCGCTAGGTTTGTGGATGGAAGGTTTTTCCTGAGTAACTGACACTATTTGCAGCGATATCCACTTTAAAAGTTTTAGGTATCGAGCTTAGTTTGATTTTCCAATCTTTTTTATCCACATTCTTGGGCACTTTGGATTGAAAACGATAGATATCCCCGGTATGTATGGGGATGGAAATTTTTTTCTGTGTATGTGACACTACTTGCTGTCATATCTACTTCTAACATTTTAGGTATCGAACATAGTTTGATTTCCCAAAACGTTTTATCCATGTTTTTAGGCTTTTTGAATTGAAAACGACAGACATCCCCGCTAGGTATGGGGATGGAAGTTTTTTCCTTTGTAGCTGACACTATTTTCTGTCATATCCACTTCTAACATTTTAGGTATCGAGCATAGTTTGATTTCCCAAAAATATTATCCTCATTCTTGGGCACTTTGGATTGAAAAATGTAGACATCCCCGCTGGATATGGGGATGGACGGTTTTTCCTCAGTAGCTGACACTATTTGCTGCGATATCCGCTTTAAAAGTTTTATGTATCGAGCTTAGTTTGATTTACCAATCTTTTTATCCATGTTCTTGGGCACTTTGGATTGAAAACGATAGACATCCCCGGTAGGTATGGGGATGGACGTTTTTTCCTGTGTATCTGACACTATTTGCTGTCATATCCACTTCTAACATTTTATGTATCGAGCATAGTTTGATTTCCCAAACTTTTTATCCTCATTCTTGGGCACTTTGGATTGAAAAAGGTAGACATCCCCGCTGGATATGGGGATGGACGGTTTTTCCTCAGTAACTGACACTATTTGCCGCAATATCCGCTTTAAAAGTTTTAGGTATCGAGCATAGTTTGATTTTACAACCTTTTTATCCACATTTTTAGACATTTTAGATTGAAAGAGACAGATATCCCTGGTAGGTATGGGGATGGAAGTTTTTTCCTGTTTATCTGACACTATTTGCTGTCATATCTACTTCTAACATTTTAGGTATCGAGCATAGTTTGATTTCCCAAACTTTTTATCCACGTTGTTAGGCAGTTTGAATTGAAAACGACAGACATCCCCGCTAGGTATGGGGATGGAAGTTTTTTCCTGTGTATCTGACACTATTTTCTGTCATAACCACTACTAACATTATAGGTATCGAGCATAGTTTGATTCCCCAAACTTTTTATCCACATTTTTAGACATTTTGAATAGAAAACGACAGATATCCCCGCTAGTTATGGGGATGGAAATTTTTTTCTGAGTATTTGACACTATTTGCTGCGATATCCACTTTTCAAGTTTTAGGTATCGAGCATTGCTTGATTTTCCAAACTTTTTATCCACATTCTTGGGCACTTTGGATTAAAAACGATAGACATCCCCGGTAGGTATGGGGTTGGAATTTTTTTCCTGTGTATCTGACACTATTTGCTGTCATGTCCACTTCTAACATTTTAGGTATCGAGCATAGTTTGATTTCCCAAACATTTATCCACATTCTTGTGCACTTTGGATTGAAAATATAGACCTCACGGCTAGGATTGGGGATGGAAGTTTTTTCCTGTGTATCTGACACTATTTGCTGCGATATCCACTTTAAAAGTTATAGGTATCGAGCATAGTTTGATTTAACAACCTTTTTATCCACAATTGTGACATTTTGGATTGAAGGCGATAGACATCCCCGCTAGGTATGGGGATGGAAGTATTTTCCTGTGTATCTGACACTATTTGCTGTCATATCCACTACTAACATTTTAGGTATCGCGCATACTTTGAGTTCCCAAACTTTTTATCCACATTCTTGGGCACTTTGGATTGAAAAAGATAGACATCACCGCTAGGTTTGGGGATGGACGGTTTTTCCTGAGTAACTGACACTATTTGCTGCGATATCCACTTTAAAAGTTATAGGTATCGAGCATAGTTTGATTTTACAACCTTTTTATCCACATTTTTAGACATTTTGGATTGAAAGCGACAGACATCCCCGCTAGGTATGGGGATGGAAGTATTTTCCCGAGTAACTGTCACTATGAGCTGCGATATCCACTTTTAAAATCATAGGTATCGAGCTTAGTTTGATTTTCCAAACTTTTTATCCACATTCTTGGGCACTTTGGATTGAAAACGATAGACATCCCCGGTATGTATGGGGATGGAAGTTTTTTTCTGTGTATCTGACACTACTTGCTGTCATAACTACTTCTAACATTCAAGGTATCGAGCATAGATTGATTTCCCAAACTTTTTATACACTTTCTTGGGGATTTTGGATTGAAAACGATAGATATTCCTGGTCGGTATGGGGATGGAAGTTTTTTCCTTTGTATCTGACACAATTTTCTTTCATTTCAACTTATAACATTTGAGGTATCGAGCATAGTTTGATTTCCCAAAGTTTTATACACATTTTTAGACATTTTGAGTTGAAAGCGACAGACATCCTCGCTAGGTATGGGGATGGAAGTTTTTTCCTGTGTATCTGACACTATTTGCTTTCATATCCACTTCTAACATTTTAGGTATCGAGCATAGTTTGATTTCACAAACTTTTTATCCTCATTCTTGGGCACTTTGGATTGAAAAAGGTAGACATCCCCGCTAGGTATGGGGATGGAAGTATTTTCCCGAGTAACTGTCACTATGAGCTGCGATATCCACTTTTCAAATCATAGGTATCGAGCTTAGTTTGATTTTCCAAACTTTTTATACACATTCTTGGGCATTTTTGATTTAAAACAATAGATATCCTCGGTAGGTATGGGGATGGAAGTTTTTTCCTTTGTAGCTGACACTATTTGCTGTCATATCCACTAGTAACATTTTAGGTATCGCGCATACTTTGAGTTCCCAAACTTTTTATCCACATTCTTGGGCATTTTTGATTTAAAACAATAGATATCCTCGGTAGGTATGGGGATGGAAGTTTTTTCCTGTGTATCTGACTCTATTTGCTGTCATATCTACTTCTAACATTTTAGGTATCGAGCATAGTTTGATTTCCCAAACTTTTTATCCTCATTCTTGGGCACTTTGGATTGAAAAAGGTAGACATCCCCGGTATGTATGGGGATGGAAGTTTTTTTCTGTGTATCTGACACTACTTGCTGTGATATCTACTTCTAACATTTTAGGTATCGAGCATAGTTTGATTTACCAAACTTTTTATACACATTATTAAGCATTTTGGATTGAAAACGATAGATATCCCTGGTAGGTATGGGGATGGAAGTTTTTTCCTGTGTATCTGACACTATTTGCTGTCATATCCACTTCTAACATTTTATGTATCGAGCATAGTTTGATTTCCCAAACTTTTTATCCTCATTCTTGGGCACTTTGGATTGAAAACGGCAGACATCCCCGCTAGGTATGGGGATGGAAGTTTTTTCCTGAGTAACTGACACTATTTGCAGCGATATCCACTTTAAAAGTTTTAGGTATCGAGCATAGTTTGATTTTACAACCTTTTTATCCACATTTTTAGACATTTTGGATTGAAAGCGACAGACATCCCCGCTAGGTATGGGGATGGAAGTTTTTTCCTGTGTATCTGACACTATTTGCTGTCATATCCACTTCTAACATTTTAGGTATCGAGCATAGTTTGATTTCCCAAACGTTTTATCCACGTTTTTAGGCTTTTTGAATTGAAAACGACAGACATCCCCGCTAGGTATGGGGATGGAAGTTTTTTCCTGTGTATCTGACACTATTTGCTGTCATAACCACTTCTAACATTTTAGGTATCGAGCATAGTTTGATTTCCCAAACTTTTTATCCACATTTTTAGACATTTTGAATTGAAAACGACAGACATCCCCGCTAGGTATGGGGATGGAAGTTTTTTCCTGTGTATCTGACACTATTTGCTGTCATATCCACTTCTAACATTTTAGGTATCGAGCATAGTTTGATTTTACAACCTTTTTATCCACATTCTTGGGCACTTTGGATTGAAAACGATAGACATCCCCGCTAGGTATGGGGATGGAAGTATTTTCCCGAGTAACTGTCACTATGAGCTGCGATATCCACTTTTAAAATCATAGGTATCGAGCTTAGTTTGATTTTCCAAACTTTTTATCCACATTCTTGGGCACTTTGGATTGAAAAAGATAGACATCCCCGCTAGGTATGGGGATGGAAGTTTTTTCCTTTGTAGCTGACACTATTTGCTGTCATATCCACTAGTAACATTTTAGGTATCGCGCATACTTTGAGTTCCCAAACTTTTTATCCACATTCTTGGGCATTTTTGATTTAAAACAATAGATATCCTCGGTAGGTATGGGGATGGAAGTTTTTTCCTGTGTATCTGACACTATTTGCTGTCATATCCACTTCTAACATTTTAGGTATCGAGCATAGTTTGATTTCCCAAACGTTTTATCCACGTTTTTAGGCTTTTTGAATTGAAAACGACAGACATCCCCGCTAGGTATGGGGATGGAAGTATTTTCCCGAGTAACTGTCACTATGAGCTGCGATATCCACTCATAACATTTTAGGTATCGAGCATAGTTTGATTTTACAACCTTTTTTATCCATGTTTTTAGACATTTTGGATTGAAAGCGACAGATATCCCCGGTAGGTATGGGGATGGAATTTTTTTCCTGTGTATCTGACACTATTTGCTGTCACATCCACTTCTAACATTTTAGGTATCGAGCATAGTTTGATTTCCCAAACTTTTTATCCACATTCTTGGTCACTTTGGATTGAAAAAGGTAGACATCCCCGCTAGTTATGGGGATGGAAATTTTTTTCTGAGTATTTGACACTATTTGCTGCGATATCCACTTTTCAAGTTTTAGGTATCGAGCATTGCTTGATTTTACAACCTTTTTATCCACATTCTTGGGAATTTTGGATTCAAAATGATAGACATCCCCGGTAGGTATGGGGATGGAAGACTTTTCCTGAGTAACTGACACTATTTGCTGTCATATCCACTTCTAACATTTTAGGTATCGAGCATAGTTTGATTTCCCAAACTTTTTATCCACATTCTTGGGCACTTTGGATTGAAAAAGATAGACATCCCCGCTAGGTATGGGGATGGAAGTATTTTCCTGAGTAACTGACACTATTTGCTGCGATATCCACTTTAAAAGTTATAGGTATCGAGCATAGTTTGATTTCCCAAACTTTTTATACACATTTTTAGACATTTTGAATTGAAAACGGCAGACATCCCCGCTAGGTATGGGGATGGAAATTTTTCCTGTGTATCTGACACTATTTGCTGTCATATCCACTTCTAACATTTTAGGTATCGAGCATAGTTTGATTTCCCAAACGTTTTATCCACATTTTTAGACATTTTGAATTGAAAACGGCAGACATCCCCGCTAGGTATGGGGATGGAAGTTTTTTCCTGTGTATCTGACACTATTTGCTGTCATATCTACTTCTAACATTTTAGGTATCGAGCATAGTTTGATTTCCCAAACTTTTTATCCTCATTCTTGGGCACTTTGGATTGAAAAAGGTAGACATCCCCGCTAGGTATGGGGATGGAAGTTTTTTCCCGAGTAACTGTCACTGTGAGCTGCGATATCCACTTTGAAATCAGAGGTATCGAGCTTAGTTTAATTTTCCACACTTTTTTATCCACATTATTAAGCATTTTGGATTGAAAACAATAGATATCCCCGCTAGGTATGGGGTTTGTAGTTTTTTCCTGTGTATCTGACACTATTTGCTGTCATATCCACTTCTAACATTTTAGGTATCGAGCATAGTTTGATTTCCCAAACTTTTTATCCTCATTCTTGGGCACTTTGGATTGAAAAAGGTAGACATCCCCGCTGGATATGGGGATGGACGTTTTTTCCTCAGTAACTGACACTATTTGCCGCAATATCCGATTTAAAAGTTTTAGGTATCGAGAATAGTTTGATTTCACAACCTTTTTATCAACATTTTTAGACAATTTGGATTGAAAGCGATAGATATCCCTGGTATTTATGGGGATGGAAGTTTTTTCCTGTGTATCTGACACTATTTGCTGTCATATCTACTTCTAACATTTTAGGTATCGAGCATAGTTTGATTTCCCAAACTTTTTATCCACGTTTTTAGGCATTTTGAATTGAAAACGACAGACATCCCCGCTAGGTATGGGGATGGAAGTTTTTTCCTGTGTATCTGACACTATTTGCTTTCATATCCACTTCTAGCATTTTAGGTATCGAGCATAGTTTGATTTCCCAAACGTTTTATCCACATTTTTAGACATTTTGAGTTGAAAACGACAGACATCCCCGCTAGGTATGGGGATGGAAGTTTTTTCCTGTGTATCTGACACTATTTGCTGTCATATCCACTTCTAAAATTTTAGGTATCGAGCATAGTTTGATTTTACAACCTTTTTAGCCTCACTCTTGGGCACTTTGGATTGAAAAAGATAGACATCCCCGCTAGGTATGGGGATGGAAGTTTTTTCCTTTGTAGCTGACACTATTTGCTGTCATATCCACTAGTAACATTTTAGGTATCGAGCATAGTTTGATTTTCCAAACGTTTTATACACGTTTTTAGGCTTTTTGAATTGAAAACGACAGACATCCCCGCTAGGTATGGGGATGGAAGTATTTTGCCGAGTAAATGACACTATTAGCTATGATATCCACTTTAAAAGTTATAGGTATCGAGCATAGTTTGATTTTACAACCTTTTTATCCACGTTTTTAGGCATTTTGGTTTGAAATCGTCATATATCCCTGGTATGTATGGGGTTGGAAGTTTTTTCCTGTGTATCTGTCACTTTTTGCTGTCATATCCACTTCTAACATTTTAGGTATAGAGCAAAGTTTGATTTCAAAAACTTTTTATCCTTATTCTTGGGCACTTTGCATTGAAAAAGGTAGACATCCCCGCTAGTTATGGGGATGGAAATTTTATTCTGAGTATTTGACACTATTTGCTGCGATATCCACTTTTCAAGTTTTAGGTATCGAGCATTGCTTGATTTTACAACCTTTTCATCCACATTTGGGCATTCTGGATTGAAAAAGATAGACATCCCCGGTAGGTATGGGGATGGAAGTTTTTTCCTGTGTATCTGACACTATTTGCTGTCATATCCACTTCTAACATTTTAGGTATCGAGCATAGTTTGATTTCCCAAACGTTTTATCCACGTTTTTAGGCATTTTGAATTGAAAACGACAGACATCCCCGCTAGGTATGGGGATGGAAGTTTTTTCCTGTGTATCTGACACTATTTGCTGTCATAACCACTTCTAACATTTTAGGTATAGAGCATAGTTTATTTCCCAAACTTTTTATCCACATTCTTGGGCACTTTGGATTGAAAAAGATAGACATCCCCGCTAGGTTTGGGGATGGAAGGTTTTTCCTGAGTAACTGACACAATTTGCAGCGATATCCACTTTAAAAGTTTTAGGTATCGAGCTTAGTTTGATTTTCCAAACTTTTTATCCACATTCTTGGGCACTTTGGATTGAAAAAGATAGACATCCCCGCTAGGTTTGGGGATGGAAGGTTTTTCCTGAGTAACTGACACAATTTGCAGCGATATCCACTTTAAAAGTTTTAGGTATCGAGCATAGTTTGATTTTACAACCTTTTCATCCACATTCTTAAGCATTTTGGATTGAAAACGATAGATATCCCTGGTAGGTATGGGGATGGAAGTTTTTTCCTTTGTAGCTGACACTATTTGCTGTCATATCCACTTCTAACATTTTAGGTATCGAGCATAGTTTGATTTCCCAAACGTTTTATCCACGTTTTTAGGCTTTTTGAATTGAAAACGACAGACATCCCCGCTAGGTATGGGGATGGAAGTATTTTCCCGAGTAACTGTCACTATGAGCTGCGATATCCACTTTTAAAATCATAGGTATCGAGCTTAGTTTGATTTTCCAAACTTTTTATCCACATTCTTAAGCATTTTGGATTGAAAACGATAGATATCCCTGGTAGGTATGGGGATGGAAGTTTTTTCCTTTGTAGCTGACACTATTTGCTGTCATATCCACTAGTAACATTTTAGGTATCGCGCATACTTTGAGTTCCCAAACTTTTTATCCACATTCTTGGGCATTTTTGATTTAAAACAATAGATATCCTCGGTAGGTATGGGGATGGAAGTTTTTTCCTGTGTATCTGACACTATTTGCTGTCATATCCACTTCTAACATTTTAGGTATCGAGCATAGTTTGATTTCCCAAACGTTTTATCCACGTTTTTAGGCATTTTGAATTGAAAACGACAGACATCCCCGCTAGGTATGGGGATGGAAGTTTTTTCCTGTGTATCTGACACTATTTGCTGCGATATCCACTTCTAACATTTTAGGTATCGAGCATAGTTTGATTTCCCAAACTTTTTATCCTCATTCTTGGGCACTTTGGATTGAAAAAGGTAGACATCCCCGCTAGGTATGGGGATGGATGTTTTTTCCCGAGTAACTGCCACTTTGAGCTGCGATATCCACTTTTGAAATCATAGGTATCGAGCTTAGTTCGATTTTCCAAAGTTTTTACCCACATTCTTGGGCACTTAGGATTGAAAAAGATAGACATCCCCGCTAGGTTTGGGGATGGAAGGTTTTTCCTGAGTAACTGACACTATTTGCAGCGATATCCACTTTAAAAGTTTTAGGTATCGAGCTTAGTTTGATTTTCCAAACTTTTTATCCACATTCTTGGACACTTTGGATTGAAAACGATAGACATCCCCGGTATGTATGGGGATGGAAGTTTTTTTCTGTGTATCTGACACTATTTGCTGTCATATCCACTTCTAACATTTTAGGTATCGAGCATAGTTTGATTTCCCAAACTTTTTATACACATTTTTAGACATTTTGAATTGAAAACGGCAGACATCCCCGCTAGGTATGGGGATGGAAGTTTTTTCCTGTGTATCTGACACTATTTGCTGTCATAACCACTTCTAACATTTTAGGTATCGAGCATAGTTTGATTTCCCAAACTTTTTATCCACATTCTGGGGCACTTTGGATTGAAAAAGATGGACATCCCCGCTAGGTTTGGGGATGGACGGTTTTTCCTGTGTATCTGACACTATTTGCTGTCATATCCACTAGTAACATTTTAGGTATCGCGCATACTTTGAGTTCCCAAACTTTTTATCCACATTCTTGGGCATTTTTGATTTAAAACAATAGATATCCTCGGTAGGTATGGGGATGGAAGTTTTTTCCTGTGTATCTGACACTATTTGCTGTCATATCCACTTCTAACATTTTAGGTATCGAGCATAGTTTGATTTCCCAAACGTTTTATCCACGTTTTTAGGCTTTTTGAATTGAAAACGACAGACATCCCCGCTAGGTATGGGGATGGAAGTTTTTTCCTGTGTATCTGACACTATTTGCTGTCATATCCACTTCTAACATTTTAGGTATCGAGCATAGTTTGATTTCCCAAACTTTTTATCCACATTCTGGGGCACTTTGGATTGAAAAAGATGGACATCCCCGCTAGGTTTGGGGATAGACGGTTTTTTCCTGAGTAACTGACACAATTTGCAGCGATATCCACTTTAAAAGTTTTAGGTATCGCGCATACTTTGAGTTCCCAAACTTTTTATCCACATTCTTGGGCATTTTTGATTTAAAACAATAGATATCCTCGGTAGGTATGGGGATGGAAGTTTTTTCCTGTGTATCTGACACTATTTGCTGTCATATCCACTTCTAACATTTTAGGTATCGAGCATAGTTTGATTTCCCAAACTTTTTATCCTCATTCTTGGGCACTTTGGATTGAAAAAGGTAGACATCCCCGCTAGGTATGGGGATGGAAGTATTTTCCCGAGTAACTGTCACTATGAGCTGCGATATCCACTTTTAAAATCATAGGTATCGAGCTTAGTTTGATTTTCCAAACTTTTTATCCACATTCTTGGGCACTTTGGATTGAAAAAGATAGACATCCCCGCTAGGTTTGGGGATGGAAGTTTTTTCCTGAGTAACTGACACTATTTGCAGCGATATCCACTTTAAAAGTTTTAGGTATCGAGCATAGTTTGATTTTACAACCTTTTTATCCACATTTTTAGACACTTTGGATTGAAAACGATAGATGTCCCCGGTATGTATGGGGATGGAAGTTTTTTCCTGTGTATCTGACACTACTTGCTGTCATATCTACTTCTAAAGTTATAGGTATCGAGCATAGTTTGATTTCCCAAAACGTTTTATCCATGTTTTTAGGCATTTTGAATTGAAAACGACAGACATCCATGCTAGGTATGGGGATGGAAGTTTTTTCCTGTGTATCTGACACTACTTGCTGTCATATCCACTTCTAGCACTTTAGGTATCGAGCATAGTTTGATTTCCCAAACTTTTTATCCTCATTCTTGGGCACTTTGGATTGAAAAAGGTAGACATCCCCGCTAGGTATGGGGATGGAAGTATTTTCCCGAGTAACTGTCACTATGAGCTGCGATACCCACTTTTAAAATCATAGGTATCGAGCTTAGTTTGATTTTCCAAACTTTTTATCCACATTCTTGGGCACTTTGGATTGAAAAAGATAGACATCCCCGCTAGGTATGGGGATGGAAGTTTTTTCCTGAGTAACTGACACTATTTGCAGCGATATCCACTTTAAAAGTTTTAGGTATCGAGCATAGTTTGATTTCCCAAACTTTTTATCCACATTCTTGGACACTTTGGATTGAAAACGATAGATGTCCCCGGTATGTATGGGGATGGAAGTTTTTTCCTGTGTATCTGACACTATTTGCTTTCATATCCACTTCTAACATTTTAGGTATCGAGCATAGTTTGATTTCCCAAACTTTTTATACACATTTTTAGACATTTTGAATTGAAAACGGCAGACATCCCCGCTAGGTATGGGGATGGAAGTTTTTTCCTGAGTAACTGACACTATTTGCTGCGATATCCACTTCTAACATTTTAGGTATCGAGCATAGTTTGATTTCCCAAACTTTTTATCCACATTCTTGGGCACTTTGGATTGAAAAAGATAGACATCCCCGCTAGGTATGGGGATGGAAGTATTTTCCCGAGTAACTGTCACTATGAGCTGCGATATCCACTTTTAAAATCATAGGTATCGAGCTTAGTTTGATTTTCCACACTTTTTATCCACATTCTTAAGCATTTTGGATTGAAAACGATAGATATCCCTGGTAGGTATGGGGATGGAAGTTTTTTCCTGTGTATCTGACACTATTTGCTGTCATATCCACTAGTAACATTTTAGGTATCGCGCATACTTTGAGTTCCCAAACTTTTTATCCACGTTCTTGGGCATTTTTGATTTAAAACAATAGATATCCTCGGTAGGTATGGGGATGGAAGTTTTTTCCTGTGTATCTGACACTATTTGCTGTCATATCCACTTCTAACATTTTAGGTATCGAGCATAGTTTGATTTCCCAAACGTTTTATCCACGTTTTTAGGCATTTTGAATTGAAAACGACAGACATCCCCGCTAGGTATGGGGATGGAAGTTTTTTCCTGTGTAACTGACACTATTTGCTGCGATATCCACTTCTAACATTTTAGGTATCGAGCATAGTTTGATTTCCCAAACTTTTTATCCTCATTCTTGGGCACTTTGGATTGAAAAAGGTAGACATCCCCGCTAGGTATGGGGATGGACGTTTTTTCCCGAGTAACTGTCACTATGAGCTGCGTTATCCACTTTTAAAATCATAGGTATCGAGCTTAGTTCGATTTTCCAAACTTTTTATCCACATTCTTGGGCACTTTGGATTGAAAAAGATAGACATCCCCGCTAGGTTTGGGGATGGAAGGTTTTTCCTGAGTAACTGACACAATTTGCAGCGATATCCACTTTAAAAGTTTTAGGTATCGAGCTTAGTTTGATTTTCCAAACTTTTTATCCACATTCTTGGACACTTTGGATTGAAAACGATAGATGTCCCCGGTATGTATGGGGATGGAAGTTTTTTCCTGTGTATCTGACACTATTTGCTTTCATATCCACTTCTAACATTTTAGGTATCGAGCATAGTTTGATTTCCCAAACTTTTTATACACATTTTTAGACATTTTGAATTGAAAACGGCAGACATCCCCGCTAGGTATGGGGATGGAAGTTTTTTCCTGTGTATCTGACACTATTTGCTGTCATAACCACTTCTAACATTTTAGGTATCGAGCATAGTTTGATTTCCCAAACTTTTTATCCACATTCTGGGGCACTTTGGATTGAAAAAGATGGACATCCCCGCTAGGTTTGGGGATGGACGGTTTTTCCTGTGTATCTGACACTATTTGCTGTCATATCCACTAGTAACATTTTAGGTATCGCGCATACTTTGAGTTCCCAAACTTTTTATCCACATTCTTGGGCATTTTTGATTTAAAACAATAGATATCCTCGGTAGGTATGGGGATGGAAGTTTTTTCCTGTGTATCTGACACTATTTGCTGTCATATCTACTTCTAACATTTTAGGTATCGAGCATAGTTTGATTTCCCAAACTTTTTATCCAAGTTGTTAGGCATTTTGTATTGAAAAAGACAGAGATCCCCGCTAGGTATGGGGATGGAAGTTTTTTCCTGTGTATCTGACACTATTTGCTGTCATATCCACTTCTAACATTTTAGGTATCGAGCATACTTTGAGTTCCCAAACTTTTTATCCACATTCTTGGGCACTTTGGATTGAAAAAGATAGACATCCCCGCTAGGATTGGGGATGGACGGTTTTTCCTGTGTATCTGACACTATTTGCAGCGATATCCACTTTAAAAGTTTTAGGTATCGCGCATACTTTGAGTTCCCAAACTTTTTATCCACATTCTTGGGCATTTTTGATTTAAAACAATAGATATCCTCGGTAGGTATGGGGATGGAAGTTTTTTCCTGTGTATCTGACACTATTTGCTGTCATATCCACTTCTAACATTTTAGGTATCGAGCATAGTTTGATTTCCCAAACTTTTTATCCTCATTCTTGGGCACTTTGGATTGAAAAAGGTAGACATCCCCGCTAGGTATGGGGATGGAAGTATTTTCCCGAGTAACTGTCACTATGAGCTGCGATATCCACTTTTAAAATCATAGGTATCGAGCTTAGTTTGATTTTCCAAACTTTTTATCCACATTCTTGGGCACTTTGGATTGAAAAAGATAGACATCCCCGCTAGGTATGGGGATGGAAGTTTTTTCCTGAGTAACTGACACTATTTGCAGCGATATCCACTTTAAAAGTTTTAGGTATCGAGCATAGTTTGATTTTACAACCTTTTTATCCACATTTTTAGACACTTTGGATTGAAAACGATAGATGTCCCCGGTATGTATGGGGATGGAAGTTTTTTTCTGTGTATCTGACACTACTTGCTGTCATATCTACTTCTAACATTTTAGGTATCGAACATAGTTTGATTTCCCAAAACGTTTTATCCATGTTTTTAGGCATTTTGAATTTAAAACGACAGACATCCCTGCTAGGTATGGGGATGGAAGTTTTTTCCTGTGTATCTGACACTACTTGCTGTCATATCCACTTCTAGCACTTTAGGTATCGAGCATAGTTTGATTTCCCAAACTTTTTATCCTCATTCTTGGGCACTTTGGATTGAAAAGGTAGACATCCCCGCTAGGTATGGGGTTGGATGTTTTTTCCCGAGTAACGTTCACTATGAGCTGCGATATCCACTTCTAAAATCATAGGTATCGAGCTTAGTTTGATTTTCCAAACATTTTATCCACATTCTTGGGCACTTTGGATTGAAAAAGATAGACATACCCGCTAGGTTTGGGGATGGAAGGTTTTTCCTGAGTAACTGACACTATTTGCAGCGATATCCACTTTAAAAGTTTTAGGTATCGAGCTTAGTTTGATTTTCCAAACTTTTTATCCACATTCTTGGACATTTTGGATTCAAAATGATAGACATCCCCGGTATGTATGGGGATGGAAGTTTTTTTCTGTGTATCTGACACTATTTGCTGTCATATCCACTTCTAACATTTTAGGTATCGAGCATAGTTTGATTTCCCAAACTTTTTATACACATTTTTAGACATTTTGAATTGAAAACGGCAGACATCCCCGCTAGGTATGGGGATGGAAGTTTTTTCCTGTGTATCTGACACTATTTGCTGTCATAACCACTTCTAACATTTTAGGTATCGAGCATAGTTTGATTTCCCAAACTTTTTATCCACATTCTTGGGCACTTTGGATTGAAAAAGATGGACATCCCCGCTAGGTTTGGGGATGGAAGGATTTTCCTTTGTAGCTGACACTATTTGCTGTCATATCCACTAGTAACATTTTAGGTATCGCGCATACTTTGAGTTCCCAAACTTTTTATCCACATTCTTGGGCATTTTTGATTTAAAACAATAGATATCCTCGGTAGGTATGGGGATGGAAGTTTTTTCCTGTGTATCTGACACTATTTGCTTTCATATCCACTTCTAACATTTTAGGTATCGAGCATAGTTTGATTTCCCAAACTTTTTATCCACATTTTTAGGCATTTTGGATTGAAAGCGACAGACATCCCCGCTAGGTATGGGGATGGAAGTTTTTTCCTGTGTAACTGACACTATTTGCTGCGATATCCACTTCTAACATTTTAGGTATCGAGCATAGTTTGATTTCCCAAACTTTTTATCCTCATTCTTGGGCACTTTGGATTGAAAAAGGTAGACATCCCCGCTAGGTATGGGGATGGAAGTATTTTCCCGAGTAACTGTCACTATGAGCTGCGATATCCACTTTTAAAATCATAGGTATCGAGCTTAGTTTGATTTTCCAAACTTTTTATCCACATTCTTGGGCACTTTGGATTGAAAAAGATAGACATCCCCGCTAGGTTTGGGGATGGAAGGTTTTTCCTGAGTAACTGACACTATTTGCAGCGATATCCACTTTAAAAGTTTTAGGTATCGAGCTTAGTTTGATTTTACAATCTTTTTATCCACATTCTTGGGCACTTTGGATTGAAAACGATAGATATCCCCGGTATTTATGGGGATGGAAGTTTTTTGCTGTGTATCTGACACTGCTTGCTGTCATATCTACTTCTAACATTTTAGGTATCGAACATAGTTTGATTTCCCAAAACGTTTTATCCATGTTTTTAGGCATTTTGAATTGAAAACAACAGACATCCATGCTAGGTATGGGGATGGAAGTTTTTTCCTGTGTATCTGACACTACTTGCTGTCATATCCACTTCTAGCACTTTAGGTATCGAGCATAGTTTGATTTCCCAAACTTTTTATCCTCATTCTTGGGCACTTTGGATTGAAAAAGGTAGACATCCCCGCTAGGTATGGGGATGGAAGTTTTTCCCGAGTAACTGTCACTATGAGCTGCGATATCCACTTTTAAAATCATAGGTATCGAGCTTAGTTCGATTTTCCAAAGTTTTTATCCACATTCTTGGGCACTTAGGATTGAAAAAGATAGACATCCCCGCTAGGTTTGTGGATGGAAGTTTTTCCCTGTGTATCTGACACTATTTGCTGTCATATCTACTTCTAACATTTTAGGTATCGAGCATAGTTTGATTTCCCAAACGTTTTATCCACGTTTTTAGGCATTTTGAATTGAAAACGACAGACATCCCCGCTAGGTATGGGGATGGAAGTTTTTTCCTGTGTATCTGACACTATTTGCTGTCATAACCACTTCTAACATTTTAGGTATCGAGCATAGTTTGATTTCCCAAACTTTTTATCCACATTCTTGGGCACTTTGGATTGAAAAAGATGGACATCCCCGCTAGGTTTGGGGATGGACGGTTTTTCCTGAGTAACTGACACTATTTGCTGCGATATCCACTTTAAAAGTTTTAGGTATCGAGCATAGTTTGATTTCCCAAACTTTTTATCCACATTCTTAAGCATTTTGGATTGAAAACGATAGATATCCCTGGTAGGTATGGGGATGGAAGTTTTTTCCTGTGTATCTGACACTATTTGCTGTCATAACCACTTCTAACATTTTAGGTATCGAGCATAGTTTGATTTCCCAAACGTTTTATCCACGTTTTTAGGCATTTTGAATTGAAAACGACAGACATCCCCGCTAGGTATGGGGATGGAAGTTTTTTCCTGTGTATCTGACACTATTTGCTGTCATAACCACTTCTAACATTTTAGGTATCGAGCATAGTTTGATTTCCCAAACTTTTTATCCTCATTCTTGGGCACTTTGGATTGAAAAAGGTAGACATCCCCGCTAGGTATGGGGATGGACGGTTTTTCCTCAGTAACTGACACTATTAGCTATGATATCCACTTTAAAAGTTTTAGGTATCGAGCATAGTTTGATTTCCCAAACTTTTTATCCTCATTCTTGGGCACTTTGGATTGAAAAGGGTAGACATCCCCGCTAGGTATGGGGATGGAAGTTTTTTCCCGAGTAACTGTCACTATGAGCTGCGATATCCACTTTTAAAATCATAGGTATCGAGCTTAGTTTGATTTTCCAAACTTTTTATCCACATTCTTAAGCATTTTGGATTGAAAACGATAGATATCCCTGGTAGGTATGGGGATGGAAGTTTTTTCCTGTGTATCTGACACTATTTGCTGTCATATCTACTTCTAACATTTTAGGTATCGAGCATAGTTTGATTTCCCAAACTTTTTATCCACATTCTTGGTCACTTTGGATTGAAAAAGATGGACATCCCCGCTAGGTTTGGGGATGGACGGATTTTCCTGAGTAACTGACACTATTTGCTGCGATATCCACTTTAAATTTTTAGGTATCGAGCATAGTTTGATTTTCCAAACTTTTTATCCACATTCTTGGGGATTTTGGATTGAAAACGATAGATATCCCCGGTAGGTATGGGGATGGAAGTATTTTCCCGAGTAACTGTCACTATGAGCTGCGATATCCACTTTTAAAATCATAGGTATCGAGCTTAGTTTGATTTTCCAAACTTTTTATCCACATTCTTGGGCACTTTGGATTGAAAACGATAGACATCCCCGGTATGTATGTGGATGGAAGTTTTTTTCTTTGTATCTGACGATACTTGCTGCCATATCTACTTCTAACATTCTAGGTATCGAGCATAGATTGATTTCCCAAACTTTTTATACACATTCTTAAGCATTTTGGATTGAAAACGATAGATATCCCTGGTAGGTTTGGGTATGGAAGTTTTTTTCCTGTGTATCTGACAATATTTGCTGTCATATCCACTTCTAACATTTTATGTATCGAGCAAAGTTTGATTTCCCAAACTTTTTTCCTCATTCTTGGGCACTTTGGATTGAAAAAGGTAGACATCCCCGCTGGGTATGGGGATGGAAGTTTTTTACTGAGTAACTGACACTATTTGCAGCGATATCCACTTTAAAAGTTTTAGGTATCGAGCATAGTTTGATTTTACAACCTTTTTATCCACATTTTTAGACATTTTGGATTGAAAGCGACAGATATCCCTGGTAGGTATGGGGATGGAAGTTTTTTCCTGTGTATCTGACACTATTTGCTGTCATATCTACTTCTAACATTTTAAGTATCGAGTATAGATTGACTTCCCAAACTTTTATCCACATTTTTAGACATTTTGAATTGAAAACTACAGACATCCCCGATAGGTATGGGGATGGAAGTTTATTCCCGAGTAACTGACACTATTTGCTGTCATATCCACTTCTAACATTTTAGGTATCGAGCATAGTTTGATTTCCCAAACTTTTTATACACATTTTTAGACATTTTGAATTGAAAGCGACAGACATCCCCGCGAGGTATGGGGATGGAAGTTTTTTCCTGTGTATCTGACACTATTTGCTGTCATATACACTTCTAACATTTTAGGTATCGAGCATAGTTTGATTTCCCAACCATTTTATCCTCATTCTTGGGCACTTTGGATTGAAAAAGGTAGACATCCCCGCTAGGTATGGGGATGGAAGTATTTTCCCGAGTAACTGTCACTATGAGCTGCGATATCCACTTTTAAAATCATAGGTATCGAGCTTAGTTTGATTTTCCAAACTTTTTATCCACATTCTTGGGCACTTTGGATTGAAAAAGATAGACATCCCCGCTAGGTATGGGGATGGAAGTTTTTTCCTTTGTAGCTGACACTATTTGCTGTCATATCCACTAGTAACATTTTAGGTATCGCGCATACTTTGAGTTCCCAAACTTTTTATCCACATTCTTGGGCATTTTTGATTTAAAACAATAGATATCCTCGGTAGGTATGGGGATGGAAGTTTTTTCCTGTGTATCTGACACTATTTGCTGTCATATCCACTTCTAACATTTTAGGTATCGAGCATAGTTTGATTTCCCAAACGTTTTATCCACGTTTTTAGGCTTTTTGAATTGAAAACGACAGACATCCCCGCTAGGTATGGGGATGGAAGTATTTTCCCGAGTAACTGTCACTATGAGCTGCGATATCCACTCATAACATTTTAGGTATCGAGCATAGTTTGATTTTACAACCTTTTTATCCACATTTTTAGACATTTTGGATTGAAAGCGATAGATATCCCCGGTAGGTATGGGGATGGAAGATTTTTCCTGTGTATCTGACACTATTTGCTGTCATATCCACTTCTAACATTTTAGGTATCGAGCATAGTTTGATTTCCCAAACTTTTTATCCTCATTCTTGGGCACTTTGGATTGAAAAAGGTAGACATCCCCGCTAGGTATGGGGATGGAAGTTTTTTCCTGTGTAACTGACACTATTTGCTGCGATATCCACTTCTAACATTTTAGGTATCGAGCATTGCTTGATTTTACAACCTTTTTATCCCCATTCTTGGGCACTTTGGATTGAAAAAGGTAGACATCCCCGCTAGGTATGGGGATGGAAGTTTTTTCCTGTGTATCTGACACTATTTGCTGTCATATCCACTTCTAACATTTTAGGTATCGAGCATAGTTTGATTTCCCAAACTTTTTATCCTCATTCTTGGGCACTTTGGATTGAAAAGGGTAGACATCCCCGCTAGGTATGGGGATGGAAGTTTTTTCCCGAGTAACTGTCACTATGAGCTGCGATATCCACTTTTAAAATCATAGGTATCGAGCTTAGTTTGATTTTCCACACTTTTTATCCACATTCTTAAGCATTTTGAATTGAAGACGACAGACATCCCCGCTAGGTATGGGGATGGAAGTTTTTTCCTGTGTATCTGACACTATTTGCTGTCATAACCACTTCTAACATTTTAGGTATCGAGCATAGTTTGATTTCTCAAACTTTTTATCCTCATTCTTGGGCACTTTGGATTGAAAAGGGTAGACATCCCCGCTGGATATGGGGATGGATGTTTTTTCCCGACTAACTGTCACTATGAGCTGCGATATCCACTTTTAAAATCATAGGTATCGAGCTTAGTTTGATTTTCCAAACTTTTTATCCACATTCTTGGGCACTTTGGATTGAAAAAGATAGACATCCCCGCTAGGTTTGGGGATGGAAGGTTTTTCCTGAGTAACTGACACAATTTGCAGCGATATCCACTTTAAAAGTTTTAGGTATCGAGCTTAGTTTGATTTTCCAAACTTTTTATCCACATTCTTGGACACTTTGGATTGAAAACGATAGATGTCCCCGGTATGTATGGGGATGGAAGTTTTTTTCTGTGTATCTGACACTACTTGCTGTGATATCTACTTCTAACATTTTAGGTATCGAGCATAGTTTGATTTCCCAAACTTTTTATACACATTTTTAGACATTTTGAATTGAAAACGGCAGACATCCCCGCTAGGTATGGGGATGGAAGTTTTTTCCTGTGTATCTGACACTATTTGCTGTCATATCCACTTCTAACATTTTAGGTATCGAGCATAGTTTGATTTCCCAAACTTTTTATCCACATTTTTAGACATTTTGAATTGAAAACGACAGACATCCCCGCTAGGTATGGGGATGGACGGTTTTTCCTGTGTATCTGACACTATTTGCTGTCATATCTACTTCTAACATTTTAGGTATCGAGCATAGTTTGATTTCCCAAACTTTTTATCCTCATTCTTGGGCACTTTGGATTGAAAAAGGTAGACATCCCCGCTAGGTATGGGGATGGAAGTTTTTTCCCGAGTAACTGTCACTGTGAGCTGCGATATCCACTTTTGAAATCAGAGGTATCGAGCTTAGTTTCATTTTCCAAACTTTTTATCCACATTCTTAAGCATTTTGGATTGAAAACGATAGATATCCCTGGTAGGTATGGGGATGGAAGTTTTTTCCTGAGTAACTGACACTATTTGCAGCGATATCCACTTTAAAAGTTTTAGGTATCGAGCATAGTTTGATTTTACAACCTTTTTATCCACATTCTTGGGCACTTTGGATTGAAAAAGATAGACATCCCCGCTAGGTATGGGGATGGAAGTATTTTCCCGAGTAACTGTCACTATGAGCTGCGATATCCACTTTTAAAATCATAGGTATCGAGCTTAGTTTGATTTTACAACCTTTTTATCCACATTTTTAGACATTTTGGATTGAAAGCGACAGACATCCCCGCTAGGTATGGGGATGGAAGTTTTTTCCTGTGTATCTGACACTATTTGCTGTCATATCCACTTTTAAAATTTTAGGTATCGAGCATAGTTTGATATTACAACCTTTTTATCCGCATTTTTAGCCATTTTGGATTGAAAAAGACAGACATCCCCGCTAGGTATGGGGATGGAAGTTTTTTCCTGTGTATCTGACACTATTTGCTGTCATCTCCACTTCTAACATTTTAGGTATCGAGCATAGTTTGATTTCCTAAACATTTTATCCACATTTTTAGACATTTTGAATTGAAAACGACAGACATCCCCGCTAGGTATGGGGATGGAAGTTTTTTCCTGTGTATCTGACACTATTTGCTGTCATATCTACTTCTAACATTTTAGGTATCGAGCATAGTTTGATTTCCCAAACTTTTTATCCACATTCTTGGGCACTTTGGATTGAAAAAGATAGACATCCCCGCTAGGTATGGGGATGGAAGTTTTTTCCTTTGTAGCTGACACTATTTGCTGTCATATCCACTTCTAACATTTTAGGTATCGAGCATAGTTTGATTTCCCAAACGTTTTATCCACGTTTTTAGGCTTTTTGAATTGAAAACGACAGACATCCCCGCTAGGTATGGGGATGGAAGTATTTTCCCGAGTAACTGTCACTATGAGCTGCGATATCCACTTTAAAAGTTTTAGGTATCGAGCATAGTTTGATTTTACAACCTTTTTATCCACATTTTTAGACATTTTGGATTGAAAGCGACAGACATCCCCGCTAGGTATGGGGATGGAAGTTTTTTCCTGTGTATCTGACACTATTTGCTGTCATAACCACTTCTAACATTTTAGGTATCGAGCATAGTTTGATTTCCAAAACTTTTTATCCTTATTCTTGGGCACTTTGCATTGAAAAAGGTAGACATCCCCGCTAGTTATGGGGATGGAAATTTTTATTCTGAGTATTTGACACTATTTGCTGCGATATCCACTTTTCAAGTTTTAGGTATCGAGAATTGCTTGATTTTACAACCTTCTTATCCACATTCTTGGGAATTTTGGATTGAAAATGATAGACATCCCCGGTAGGTATGGGGATGGAAGTTTTTTCCTGTGTATCTGACACTATTTGCTGTCATATCCACTTCTAACATTTTAGGTATCGAGCATAGTTTGATTTCCCAAACTTTTTATCCTCATTCTTGGGCACTTTGGATTGAAAAAGGTAGACATCCCCGCTAGGTATGGGGATGGAAGTATTTTCCCGAGTAACTGTCACTATGAGCTGCGATATCCACTTTTAAAATCATAGGTATCGAGCTTAGTTTGATTTTCCACACTTTTTATCCACATTATTAAGCATTTTGGATTGAAAACGATAGATATCCCTGGTAGGTATGGGGATGGAAGTTTTTTCCTGTGTATCTGACACTATTTGCTGTCATATCCACTTCTAACATTTGAGGTATCGAGCATAGTTTGATTTCCCAAACGTTTTATCCACGTTTTTAGGCATTTTGAATTGAAAACGACAGACATCCCCGCTAGGTATGGGGATGGAAGTTTTTTCCTGTGTATCTGACACTATTTGCTGTCATATCCACTTCTAACATTTTAGGTATCGAGCATAGTTTGATTTCCCAAACTTTTTATCCACATTCTTGGGCACTTTGGATTGAAAAAGATAGACATCCCCGCTAGGTATGGGGATGGAAGTTTTTTCCTGAGTAACTGACACTATTTGCAGCGATATCCACTTTAAAAGTTTTAGGTATCGAGCTTAGTTTGATTTTCCAAACTTTTTATCCACATTCTTGGGCACTTTGGATTGAAAAAGATAGACATCCCCGCTAGGTTTGGGGATGGAAGGTTTTTCCTGAGTAACTGACACTATTTGCAGCGATATCCACTTTAAAAGTTTTAGGTATCGAGCATAGTTTGATTTTACAACCTTTTTATCCACATTTTTAGACACTTTGGATTGAAAACGATAGATGTCCCCGCTAGGTATGGGGATGGAAGTTTTTTCCTTTGTAGCTGACACTATTTGCTGTCATATCCACTAGTAACATTTTAGGTATCGCGCATACTTTGAGTTCCCAAACTTTTTATCCACATTCTTGGGCATTTTTGATTTAAAACAATAGATATCCTCGGTAGGTATGGGGATGGAAGTTTTTTCCTGTGTATCTGACACTATTTGCTGTCATATCCACTTCTAACATTTTAGGTATCGAGCATAGTTTGATTTCCCAAACGTTTTATCCACGTTTTTAGGCATTTTGAATTGAAAACGACAGACATCCCCGCTAGGTATGGGGATGGAAGTTTTTTCCTGTGTATCTGACACTATTTGCTGCGATATCCACTTCTAACATTTTAGGTATCGAGCATAGTTTGATTTCCCAAACTTTTTATCCTCATTCTTGGGCACTTTGGATTGAAAAAGGTAGACATCCCCGCTAGGTATGGGGATGGAAGTTTTTTCCCGAGTAACTGTCACTATGAGCTGCGATATCCACTTTTAAAATCATAGGTATCGAGCTTAGTTTGATTTTCCAAACTTTTTATCCACATTATTAACCTTTTTGGATTGAAAACGATAGATATCCCTGCTAGGTATGGGGATGGAAGTTTTTTCCTTTGTAGCTGACACTATTTGCTGTCATATCCACTAGTAACATTTTAGGTATCGCGCATACTTTGAGTTCCCAAACTTTTTATCCACGTTCTTGGGCATTTTTGATTTAAAACAATAGATATCCTCGGTAGGTATGGGGATGGAAGTTTTTTCCTGTGTATCTGACACTATTTGCTTTCATATCCACTTCTAACATTTTAGGTATCGAGCATAGTTTGATTTTCCAAAAGTTTTATCCACGTTTTTAGACATTTTGAATTGAAAACGGCAGACATCCCCGCTAGGTATGGGGATGGAAGTTTTTTCCTGAGTAACTGACACTATTTGCTGCGATATCCACTTCTAACATTTTAGGTATCGAGCATAGTTTGATTTCCCAAACTTTTTATCCTCATTCTTGGGCACTTTGGATTGAAAAAGGTAGACATCCCCGCTAGGTATGGGGATGGAAGTTTTTTCCCGAGTAACTGTCACTATGAGCTGCGATATCCACTTTTAAAATCATAGGTATCGAGCTTAGTTTGATTTTCCAAACTTTTTTCCACATTCTTGGGCACTTTGGATTGAAAAAGATAGACATCCCCGCTAGGTTTGGGGATGGAAGGTTTTTCCTGAGTAACTGACACAATTTGCAGCGATATCCACTTTAAAAGTTTTAGGTATCGAGCTTAGTTTGATTTTCCAAACTTTTTATCCACATTCTTGGACACTTTGGATTGAAAACGATAGATGTCCCCGGTATGTATGGGGATGGAAGTTTTTTTCTGTGTATCTGACACTACTTGCTGTGATATCTACTTCTAACATTTTAGGTATCGAGCATAGTTTGATTTCCCAAACTTTTTATACACATTTTTAGACATTTTGAATTGAAAACGGCAGACATCCCCGCTAGGTATGGGGATGGAAGTTTTTTCCTGTGTATCTGACACTATTTGCTGTCATAACCACTTCTAACATTTTAGGTATCGAGCATAGTTTGATTTCCCAAACTTTTTATCCACATTCTTGGGCACTTTGGATTGAAAAAGATGGACATCCCCGCTAGGTTTGGGGATGGACGGTTTTTCCTGTGTATCTGACACTATTTGCTGTCATATCCACTAGTAACATTTTAGGTATCGCGCATACTTTGAGTTCCCAAACTTTTTATCCACATTCTTGGGCATTTTTGATTTAAAACAATAGATATCCTCGGTAGGTATGGGGATGGAAGTTTTTTCCTGTGTATCTGACACTATTTGCTGTCATATCCACTTCTAACATTTTAGGTATCGAGCATAGTTTGATTTCCCAAACGTTTTATCCAAGTTTTTAGGCATTTTGAATTGAAAACGACAGACATCCCCGCTAGGTATGGGGATGGAAGTTTTTTCCTGTGTATCTGACACTATTTGCTTTCATATCCACTTCTAACATTTTAGGTATCGAGCATAGTTTGATTTCCCAAACTTTTTATCCACATTTTTAGACATTTTGGATTGAAAGCGACAGACATCCCCGCTAGGTATGGGGATGGAAGTTTTTTCCTGTGTAACTGACACTATTTGCTGCGATATCCACTTCTAACATTTTAGGTATCGAGCATAGTTTGATTTAACAACCTTTTTATACTCATTCTTGGGCAGTTTGGATTGAAAAAGATAGACATCCCCGCTAGGTATGGGGATGGAAGTATTTTCCCGAGTAACTGTCACTATGAGCTGCGATATCCACTTTTAAAATCATAGGTATCGAGCTTAGTTTGATTTTCCAAACTTTTTATCCACATTCTTGGGCACTTTGGATTGAAAAAGATAGACATCCCCGCTAGGTATGGGGATGGAAGTTTTTTCCTTTGTAGCTGACACTATTTGCTGTCATATCCACTAGTAACATTTTAGGTATCGCGCATACTTTGATTTCGCAAACGTTTTATCCACGTTTTTAGGCTTTTTGAATTGAAAACGACAGACATCCCCGCTAGGTATGGGGATGGAAGTATTTTCCCGAGTAACTGACACTATTAGCTATGATATCCACTTTAAAAGTTTTAGGTATCGAGCATAGTTTGATTTTACAACCTTTTTATCCACGTTTTTAGACATTTTGGATTGAAAGCGACAGATATCCCTGGTAGGTATGGGGATGGAATTTTTTTCCTGTGTATCTGACACTATTTGCTGTCATATCCACTTCTAACATTTTAGGTATCGAGCATAGTTTGATTTCCAAAACTTTTTATCCTTATTCTTGGGCACTTTGCATTGAAAAAGGTAGACATCCCCGCTAGTTATGGGGATGGAAATTTTATTCTGAGTATTTGACACTATTTGCTGCGATATCCACTTTTCAAGTTTTAGGTATCGAGAATTGCTTGATTTTACAACCTTTTCATCCACATTCTTGGGCACTTTGGATTGAAAAAGATAGACATCCCCGCTAGGTATGGGGATGGAAGTTTTTTCCTGTGTATCTGACACTATTTGCTGTCATATCCACTTCTAACATTTTAGGTATCGAGCATAGTTTGATTTCCCAAACTTTTTATCCTCATTCTTGTGCACTTTGGATTGAAAACGGCAGACATCCCCGCTAGGTATGGGGATGGAAGTATTTTCCCGAGTAACTGTCACTATGAGCTGCGATATCCACTTTTAAAATCATAGGTATCGAGCTTAGTTTGATTTTCCACACTTTTTATCCACATTCTTAAGCATTTTGGATTGAAAACGATAGATATCCCTGGTAGGTATGGGGATGGAAGTTTTTTCCTGTGTATCTGACACTATTTGCTGTCATATCCACTTCTAACATTTGAGGTATCGAGCATAGTTTGATTTCCCAAACGTTTTATCCACGTTTTTAGGCATTTTGAATTGAAAACGACAGACATCCCCGCTAGGTATGGGGATGGAAGTTTTTTCCTGTGTATCTGACACTATTTGCTGTCATATCCACTTCTAACATTTTAGGTATCGAGCATAGTTTGATTTCCCAAACTTTTTATCCACATTCTTGGGCACTTTGGATTGAAAAAGATAGACATCCCCGCTAGGTATGGGGATGGAAGTATTTTCCTGAGTAACTGACACTATTTGCAGCGATATCCACTTTAAAAGTTTTAGGTATCGAGTTTAGTTTGATTTTCCAAACTTTTTATCCACATTCTTGGGCACTTTGGATTGAAAACGATAGACATCCCCGCTAGGTATGGGGATGGAAGTTTTTTCCTGAGTAACTGACACTATTTGCAGCGATATCCACTTTAAAAGTTTTAGGTATCGAGCATAGTTTGATTTTACAACCTTTTTATCCACATTTTTAGACACTTTGGATTGAAAACGATAGATGTCCCCGCTAGGTATGGGGATGGAAGTTTTTTCCTTTGTAGCTGACACTATTTGCTGTCATATCCACTAGTAACATTTTAGGTATCGCGCATACTTTGAGTTCCCAAACTTTTTATCCACATTCTTGGGCATTTTTGATTTAAAACAATAGATATCCTCGGTAGGTATGGGGATGGAAGTTTTTTCCTGTGTATCTGACACTATTTGCTGTCATATCCACTTCTAACATTTTAGGTATCGAGCATAGTTTGATTTCCCAAACGTTTTATCCACGTTTTTAGGCATTTTGAATTGAAAACGACAGACATCCCCGCTAGGTATGGGGATGGAAGTTTTTTCCTGTGTAACTGACACTATTTGCTGCGATATCCACTTCTAACATTTTAGGTATCGAGCATAGTTTGATTTCCCAAACTTTTTATCCTCATTCTTGGGCACTTTGGATTGAAAAAGGTAGACATCCCCGCTAGGTATGGGGATGGAAGTTTTTTCCCGAGTAACTGTCACTATGAGCTGCGATATCCACTTTTAAAATCATAGGTATCGAGCTTAGTTTGATTTTCCAAACTTTTTATCCACATTCTTAAGCATTTTGGATTGAAAACGATAGATATCCCTGGTAGGTATGGGGATGGAAGTTTTTTCCTGTGTATCTGACACTATTTGCTGTCATATCCACTAGTAACATTTTAGGTATCGCGCATACTTTGAGTTCCCAAACTTTTTATCCACGTTCTTGGGCATTTTTGATTTAAAACAATAGATATCCTCGGTAGGTATGGGGATGGAAGTTTTTTCCTGTGTATCTGACACTATTTGCTTTCATATCCACTTCTAACATTTTAGGTATCGAGCATAGTTTGATTTTCCAAACGTTTTATCCACGTTTTTAGGCATTTTGGATTGAAAACGACAGACATCCCCGCTAGGTATGGGGATGGAAGTTTTTTCCTGTGTAACTGACACTATTTGCTGCGATATCCACTTCTAACATTTTAGGTATCGAGCATAGTTTGATTTCCCAAACTTTTTATCCTCATTCTTGGGCACTTTGGATTGAAAACGGCAGACATCCCCGCTAGGTATGGGGATGGAAGTTTTTTCCTGAGTAACTGACACTATTTGCAGCGATATCCACTTTAAAAGTTTTAGGTATCGAGCATAGTTTGATTTTACAACCTTTTTATCCACATTTTTAGACACTTTGGATTGAAAACGATAGATGTCCCCGGTATGTATGGGGATGGAAGTTTTTTCCTGTGTATCTGACACTATTTGCTTTCATATCCACTTCTAACATTTTAGGTATCGAGCATAGTTTGATTTCCCAAACTTTTTATACACATTTTTAGACATTTTGAATTGAAAACGGCAGACATCCCCGCTAGGTATGGGGATGGAAGTTTTTTCCTGAGTAACTGACACTATTTGCTGCGATATCCACTTCTAACATTTTAGGTATCGAGCATAGTTTGATTTCCCAAACTTTTTATCCACATTCTGGGGCACTTTGGATTGAAAAAGATGGACATCCCCGCTAGGTTTGGGGATGGACGGTTTTTCCTGTGTATCTGACACTATTTGCTGTCATATCCACTAGTAACATTTTAGGTATCGCGCATACTTTGAGTTCCCAAACTTTTTATCCACGTTCTTGGGCATTTTTGATTTAAAACAATAGATATCCTCGGTAGGTATGGGGATGGAAGTTTTTTCCTGTGTATCTGACACTATTTGCTTTCATATCCACTTCTAACATTTTAGGTATCGAGCATAGTTTGATTTCCCAAACTTTTTATCCACGTTTTTAGGCATTTTGAATTGAACACGACAGACATCCCCGCTAGGTATGGGGATGGAAGTTTTTTCCTGTTTATCTGACACTACTTGCTGTCATATCCACTTCTAGCATTTTAGGTATCGAACATAGTTTGATTTCCCAAACTTTTTATCCTCATTCTTGGGCACTTTGGATTGAAAAAGGTAGACATCCCCGCTAGGTATGGGGATGGAAGTATTTTCCCGAGTAACTGTCACTATGAGCTGCGATATCCACTTTTAAAATCATAGGTATCGAGCTTAGTTTGATTTTCCAAACTTTTTATCCACATTCTTGGGCACTTTGGATTGAAAAAGATAGACATCCCCGCTAGGTAGGTGGAAGGAAGGTTTTTCCTGAGTAACTGACACTATTTGCAGCGATATCCACTTTAAAAGTTTTAGGTATCGAGCTTAGTTTGATTTTCCAAACTTTTTATCCACATTCTTGGGCACTTTGGATTGAAAACGATAGATATCCCCGGTATGTATGGGGATGGAATTTTTTTTCTGTGTATCTGACACTATTTGCTGTCATATCCACTTCTAAGATTTTAGGTATCGAGCATAGTTTGATTTCCCAAACGTTTTATCCACGTTTTTAGGCATTTTGAATTGAAAACGACAGACATCCATGCTAGGTATGGGGATGGAAGTTTTTTCCTGTGTATCTGACACTATTTGCTGTCATATCCACTTCTAACATTTTAGGTATCGAGCATAGTTTGATTTCCCAAACTTTTTATCCTCATTCTTGGGCACTTTGGATTGAAAAAGGTAGACATCCCCGCTAGGTATGGGGATGGAAGTTTTTTCCCGAGTAACTGTCACTATGAGCTGCGATATCCACTTTTAAAATCATAGGTATCGAGCTTAGTTTGATTTTCCAAACATTTTATCCACATTCTTGGGCACTTTGGATTGAAAAAGATAGACATACCCGCTAGGTTTGGGGATGGAAGGTTTTTCCTGAGTAACTGACACTATTTGCAGCGATATCCACTTTAAAAGTTTTAGGTATCGAGTTTAGTTTGATTTTCAAAACTTTTTATAAACATTCATGGGCACTTTGGATTGAAAACGGTAGATATCCCCGGTATGTATGGGAATGGAAGTTTTTTTCTGTGTATCTGACACTACTTGCTGTCATATCTACTTCTAACATTTTAGGTATCGAGCATAGTTTGATTTCCCAAACTTTTTATACACATTTTTAGACATTTTGAATTGAAAACGACAGACATCCCCGCTAGGTATGGGGATGGAAGTTTTTTCCTGTGTATCTGACACTATTTGCTGTCATAACCACTTCTAACATTTTAGGTATCGAGCATAGTTTGATTTCCCAAACTTTTTATCCACATTCTGGGGCACTTTGGATTGAAAAAGATGGACATCCCCGCTAGCTTTGGGGATAGACGGTTTTTCCTGAGTAACTGACACTATTTGCTGCGATATCCACTTTAAAAGTTATAGGTATCGAGCTTAGTTTGATTTTCCACACTTTTTATCCACATTCTTAAGCATTTTGGATTGAAAACGATAGATATCCCTGGTAGGTACGGGGATGGAACTTTTTTCCTGTGTATCTGACACTATTTGCTGTAATATCCACTTCTAACATTTTAGGTATCGAGCATAGTTTTATTTCCCAAACATTTTATCCACGTTTTTAGGCATTTTGAATTGAAAACGACAGACATCCCCGCTAGGTATGGGGATGGAAGTTTTTTCCTTTGTATCTGACACTATTTGCTGTCATATACACTTCTAACATTTTAGATATCGAGCATAGTTTGATTTCCCAAACATTTTATCCTCATTCTTGGGCTCTTTGGATTGAAAAAGGTAGACATCCGCGCTAGGTATGGGGATGGAAGTTTTTTCTCGAGTAACTGTCACTATGAGCTGCGATATCCACTTTTAAAATCATAGGTATCGAGCTTAGTTCGATTTTCCAAAGTTTTTATCCACATTCTTAAGCATTTTGGATTGAAAACGATAGATATCCCTGGTAGGTATGGGGATGGAAGTTTTTTCCTGTGTATCTGACACTATTTGCTGTCATATCTACTTATAACATTTTAGGTATCGAGCATAGTTTGATTTCCCAAACTTTTTATACACATTCTTGGGCACGTTGGATTGAAAAAGATGGACATCCCCGCTAGGTTTGGGGATGGAAGGTTTTTCCTGAGTTAATGACACTGTTTGCTGCGATATCCACTTTAAAATCTTAGGTATCGAGCTTAGTTTGATTTTCCAAACTTTTTATCCACATTCTTAAGCATTTTGGATTGAAAACGATAGATATCCCTGGTAGGTATGGGGATGGAAGTATTTTCCCGAGTAACTGTCACTATGAGCTGCGATATCCACTTTTAAAATCATAGGTATCGAGCTTAGTTTGATTTTCCACACTTTTTATCCACATTCTTAAGCATTTTGGATTGAAAACGATAGACATCCCCGGTATGTATGTGGATGGAAGTTTTTTTCTGTGTATCTGACACTACTTGCTGTCATATCTACTTCTAACATTCTAGGTATCGAGCATAGTTTGATTCCCCAAACTTTTTATCCACATTCTTAAGCATTTTGGATTGAAAACGATAGATATCCCTGGTAGGTATGGGGATGGAAGTTTTTTCCTGTGTATCTGACACTATTTGCTGTCATATCCACTTCTAACATTTTAGGTATCGAGCATAGTTTGATTTCCCAAAATTTATCCTCATTCTTGGGCACTTTGGATTGAAAAAGGTAGACATCCCCGCTAGGTATGGGGATGGAAGTTTTTTCCTGTGTATCTGACACTATTTGCTGTCATATCCACTAGTAACATTTTAGGTATCGCGCATACTTTGAGTTCCCAAACTTTTTATCCACATTCTTGGGCATTTTTGATTTAAAACAATAGATATCCTCGGTAGGTATGGGGATGGAAGTTTTTTCCTGTGTATCTGACACTATTTGCTGTCATATCCACTTCTAACATTTTAGGTATCGAGCATAGTTTGATTTCCCAAAACGTTTTATCCATGTTTTTAGGCATTTTGAATTGAAAACGACAGACATCCCCGCTAGGTATGGGGATGGAAGTTTTTTCCTGTGTATCTGACACTACTTGCTGTCATATCCACTTCTAGCATTTTATGTATCGCGCATAGTTTGATTTCCCAAACTTTTTATCCTCATTCTTGGGCACTTTGGATTGAAAAAGGTAGACATCCCCGCTAGGTATGGGGATGGAAGTATTTTCCCGAGTAACTGTCACTATGAGCTGCGATATCCACTTTTAAAATCATAGGTATCGAGCTTAGTTTGATTTTCCAAACTTTTTATCCACATTCTTGGGCACTTTGGATTGAAAAAGATAGACATCCCCGCTAGGTTTGTGGATGGAAGGTTTTTCCTGAGTAACTGACACTATTTGCAGCGATATCCACTTTAAAAGTTTTAGGTATCGAGCTTAGTTTGATTTTCCAAACTTTTTATCCACATTCTTGGGCACTTTGGATTGAAAACGGTAGATATCCCCGGTATGTATGGGGATGGAAGTTTTTTCCTGTGTATCTGACACTATTTGCTGTCATATCTACTTCTAACATTTTAGGTATCGAACATAGTTTGATTTCCCAAAACGTTTTATCCATGTTTTTAGGCATTTTGAATTGAAAACGACAGACATCCATGCTAGGTATGGGGATGGAAGTTTTTTCCTGTGTATCTGACACTATTTGCTGTCATATCCACTTCTAACATTTTAGGTATCGAGCATAGTTTGATTTCCCAAACTTTTTATCCTCATTCTTGGGCACTTTGGATTGAAAAAGGTAGACATCCCCGCTAGGTATGGGGATGGAAGTTTTTTCCCGAGTAACTGTCACTATGAGCTGCGATATCCACTTTTAAAATCATAGGTATCGAGCTTAGTTTGATTTTCCAAACTTTTTATCCACATTCTTGGACACTTTGGATTGAAAAAGATAGACATCCCCGCTAGGTTTGTGGATGGAAGGTTTTTCCTGAGTAACTGACACTATTTGCAGCGATATCCACTTTAAAAGTTTTAGGTATCGAGCTTAGTTTGATTTTCCAAACTTTTTATCCACATTTTTAGACACTTTGGATTGAAAACGATAGATATCCCCGGTATGTATGGGGATGGAAGTTTTTTTCTGTGTATCTGACACTACTTGCTGTCATATCTACTTCTAACATTTTAGGTATCGAGCATAGTTTGATTTCCCAAACTTTTTATACACATTTTTAGACATTTTGAATTGAAAACGGCAGACATCCCCGCTAGGTATGGGGATGGAAGTTTTTTCCTGTGTATCTGACACTATTTGCTGTCATAACCACTTCTAACATTTTAGGTATCGAGCATAGTTTGATTTCCCAAACTTTTTATCCACATTCTGGGGCACTTTGGATTGAAAAAGATGGACATCCCCGCTAGTTTTGGGGATGGACGGTTTTTCCTGAGTAACTGACACTATGTGCTGCGATATCCACTTTAAAAGTTTTAGGTATCGAGCATAGTTTCATTTCCCAAACTTTTTATCCACATTCTTAAGCATCTTGGATTGAAAACGATAGATATCCCTGGTAGGTACGGGGATGGAAGTTTTTTCCTGTGTATCTGACACTATTTGCTGTCATATCCACTTCTAACATTTTAGGTATCGAGCATAGTTTGATTTCCCAAACATTTTATCCACATTTTTAGACATTTTGAATTGAAAACGACAGACATCCCCGCTAGGTATGGGTATGTAAGTTTTTTCCTGTGTATCTGACACTATTTGCTGTCATATACACTTCTAACATTTTAGATATCGAGCATAGTTTGATTTCCCAAACATTTTATCCTCATTCTTGGGCTCTTTGGATTGAAAAAGGTAGACATCCGCGCTAGGTATGGGGATGGAAGTTTTTTCTCGAGTAACTGTCACTATGAGCTGCGATATCCACTTTTAAAATCATATGTATCGAGCTTAGTTTGATTTCCCAAACTTTTTATCCACATTCATAAGCATTTTGGATTGAAAACGATACATATCCCCGGTAGATATGGGGATGGAAGTTTTTTCCTGTGTATCTGACACTATTTGCTGTCATATCAACTTTTAAAATTTTAGGTATCGAGCATAGTTTGATTTTCCAAACTTTTTATCTACATTCTTGGGCACTTTTGATTGATAAAGATTGACATACCCGCTAGGTTTGGGGATGGACGGTTTTTCCTGAGTTAATGACACTGTTTGCTGCGATATCCACTTTAAATTTTTAGGTATCGAGCTTAGTTTGATTTTCCAAACTTTTTATCCACATTCTTGGGCATTTTTGATTGAAAACGATAGATATCCCCGGTAGGTATGGGGATGGAAGTATTTTCCCGTGTAACTGTCACTATGAGCTGCGATATCCACTTTTAAAATTATAGGTATCGAGCATAGTTTGATTTTACAACCTTTTTATCCACATTCTTAAGCATCTTGGATTGAAAACGATAGACATCCCCGGTATGTATGTGGATGGAAGTTTTTTTCTGTGTATCTGACACTACTTGCTGTCATATCTACTTCTAACATTCCAGGTATCGAGCATAGATTGATTTCCCAAACTTTTTTTACACATTCTTAAGCATTTTGGATTGAAAACGATAGATATCCCTGGTAGGTATGGGTATGTAAGTTTTTTCATGTGTATCTGACACTATTTGCTGTCATATCCACTTCTAACATTTTAGGTATCGAGCAAAGTTTGATTTCCCAAAATTTTTCCTCATTCTTGGGCACTTTGGATTGAAAAAGGAAGACATCCCCGCTGGATATGGGGATGGACGGTTTTTCCTCAGTAACTGACACTAATTGCCGCAATCTCCGCGTTAAAAGTTTTAGGTATCGAGCATAGTATGATTTCACAACCTTTTTATCAACATTTTTAGACATTTTGGATTGAAAGCGACAGATATCCCTGGTTGGTATGGGGATGGAAGTTTTTTCCTGTGTATCTGACACTATTTGCTGTCATATCTACTTCTAACATTTTAGGTATCGAGCATAGTTTGATTTCCCAAACTTTTTATCCACATTTTTAGACATTTTGAATTGAAAACGACAGACATCCCCGCTAGGTATGGGGATGGAAGTTTTTTCCTGTGTATCTGACACTATTATCTTACATATCCACTTCTAACATTTTAGGTATCGAGCATAGTTTGATTTCCCAAACTTTTTATCCACATTTTTAGACATTTTGAATTGAAAGCGACAGACATCCCCGCTAGGTATGGGGATGGAAGTTTTTTCCTGTGTATCTGACACTATTTGCTGTCATATCCACTTCTAACATTTTAGGTATCGAGCATAGTTTGATTTCCCAAACTTTTTATCCTCATTCTTGGGCACTTTGGATTGAAAAAGGTAGACATCCCCGCTAGGTATGGGGATGGAAGTTTTTTCCTGTGTATCTGACACTATTTGCTGTCATATCCACTAGTAACATTTTAGGTATCGCGCATACTTTGAGTTCCCAAACTTTTTATACACGTTTTTAGACATTTTGAATTGAAAACGACAGACATCCCCGCTAGGTATGGGGATGGAAGTTTTTTCCTGAGTAACTGACACTATTTGCAGCGATATCCACTTTAAAAGTTTTAGGTATCGAGCATAGTTTGATTTTACAACCTTTTTATCCACATTTTTAGACATTTTGGATTGAAAGCGACAGACATCCCCGCTAGGTATGGGGATGGAATTTTTTTCCTGTGTATCTGACACTATTTGCTGTCATATCCACTTCTAACATTTTAGGTATCGAGCATAGTTTGATTTCCAAAAATTTTTATCCTTATTCTTGGGCACTTTGCATTGAAAAAGGTAGACATCCCCGCTAGTTATGGGGATGGAAATTTTATTCTGAGTATTTGACACTATTTGCTGCGATATCCACTTTTCAAGTTTTAGGTATCGAGCATTGCTTGATTTTACAACCTTTTCATCCACATTCTTCGTAATTTTGGATTCAAAATGATAGACATCCCCGGTAGGTATGGGGATGGAAGACTTTTCCTGTGTATCTGACACTATTTGCTGTCATATCCACTTCTAACATTTTAGGTATCGAGCATAGTTTGATTTCCCAAACTTTTTATCCTCATTCTTGGGCACTTTGGATTGAAAAAGGTAGACATCCCCGGTATGTATGGGGATGGAACTTTTTCCCGAGTAACTGTCACTATGAGCTGCGATATCCACTTTTAAAATCATAGGTATCGAGCTTAGTTTGATTTTCCACACTTTTTATCCACATTCTTAAGCATTTTGGATTGAAAACGATAGATATCCCTGGTAGGTATGGGGATGGAAGTTTTTTCCTGTGTATCTGACACTATTTGCTGTCATATCCACTTCTAACATTTGAGGTATCGAGCATAGTTTGATTTCCCAAACGTTTTATCCACGTTTTTAGGCATTTTGAATTGAAAACGACAGACATCCCCGCTAGGTATGGGGATGGAAGTTTTTTCCTGTGTATCTGACACTATTTGCTGTCATATCCACTTCTAACATTTTAGGTATCGAGCATAGTTTGATTTCCCAAACTTTTTATCCACATTCTTGGGCACTTTGGATTGAAAAAGATAGACATCCCCGCTAGGTTTGGGGATGGAAGGTTTTTCCTGAGTAACTGACACAATTTGCAGCGATATCCACTTTAAAAGTTTTAGGTATCGAGCTTAGTTTGATTTCCCAAACTTTTTATCCACATTCTTGTGCACTTTGGATTGAAAAAGATAGACATCACCGCTAGGTTTGGGGATGGACGGTTTTTCCTCAGTAACTGACAATATTTGCTGCGATATCCACTTTAAAAGTTTTAGGTATCGAGCATAGTTTGATTTTACAACCTTTTTATCCACATTTTTAGACACTTTGGATTGAAAACGATAGATGTCCCCGCTAGGTATGGGGATGGAAGTTTTTTCCTTTGTAGCTGACACTATTTGCTGTCATATCCACTACTAACATTTTAGGTATCGCGCATACTTTGAGTTCCCAAACTTTTTATCCACATTCTTGGGCATTTTTGATTTAAAACAATAGATATCCTCGGTAGGTATGGGGATGGAAGGTTTTCCTGTGTATCTGACACTATTTGCTTTCATATCCACTTCTAACATTTTAGGTATCGAGCATAGTTTGATTTCCCAAACGTTTTATCCACGTTTTTAGGCATTTTGAATTGAAAACGACAGACATCCCCGCTAGGTATGGGGATGGAAGTTTTTTCCTGTGTAACTGACACTATTTGCTGCGATATCCACTTCTAACATTTTAGGTATCGAGCATAGTTTGATTTCCCAAACTTTTTATCCTCATTCTTGGGCACTTTGGATTGAAAAAGGTAGACATCCCCGCTAGGTATGGGGATGGAAGTTTTTTCCCGAGTAACTGTCACTATGAGCTGCGATATCCACTTTTAAAATCATAGGTATCGAGCTTAGTTTGATTTTCCACACTTTTTATCCACATTCTTAAGCATTTTGGATTGAAAACGATAGATATCCCTGGTAGGTATGGGGATGGAAGTTTTTTCCTTTGTAGCTGACACTATTTGCTGTCATATCCACTAGTAACATTTTAGGTATCGCGCATACTTTGAGTTCCCAAACTTTTTATCCACATTCTTGGGCATTTTTGATTTAAAACAATAGATATCCTCGGTAGGTATGGGGATGGAAGTTTTTTCCTGTGTATCTGACACTATTTGCTGTCATATCCACTTCTAACATTTTAGGTATCGAGCATAGTTTGATTTCCCAAACGTTTTATCCACGTTTTTAGGCATTTTGAATTGAAAACGACAGACATCCCCGCTAGGTATGGGGATGGAAGTTTTTTCCTGTGTAACTGACACTATTTGCTGCGATATCCACTTCTAACATTTTAGGTATCGAGCATAGTTTGATTTCCCAAACTTTTTATCCTCATTCTTGGGCACTTTGGATTGAAAAAGGTAGACATCCCCGCTAGGTATGGGGATGGAAGTATTTTCCCGAGTAACTGTCACTATGAGCTGCGATATCCACTTTTAAAATCATAGGTATCGAGCTTAGTTTGATTTTCCAAACTTTTTTCCACATTCTTGGGCACTTTGGATTGAAAAAGATAGACATCCCCGCTAGGTTTGGGGATGGAAGGTTTTTCCTGAGTAACTGACACTATTTGCAGCGATATCCACTTTAAAAGTTTTAGGTATCGAGCTTAGTTTGATTTTCCAAACTTTTTATCCACATTCTTGGGCACTTTGGATTGAAAACGGTAGATATCCCCGGTATGTATGGGAATGGAAGTTTTTTTCTGTGTATCTGACACTACTTGCTGTCATATCTACTTCTAACATTTTAGGTATCGAGCATAGTTTGATTTCCCAAACTTTTTATACACATTTTTAGACATTTTGAATTGAAAACGGCAGACATCCCCGCTAGGTATGGGGATGGAAGTTTTTTCCTGTGTATCTGACACTATTTGCTGTCATAACCACTTCTAACATTTTAGGTATCGAGCATAGTTTGATTTCCCAAACTTTTTATCCACATTCTGGGGCACTTTGGATTGAAAAAGATGGACATCCCCGCTAGGTTTGGGGATGGACGGTTTTTCCTGTGTATCTGACACTATTTGCTGTCATATCCACTAGTAACATTTTAGGTATCGCGCATACTTTGAGTTCCCAAACTTTTTATCCACATTCTTGGGCATTTTTGATTTAAAACAATAGATATCCTCGGTAGGTATGGGGATGGAAGTTTTTTCCTGTGTATCTGACACTATTTGCTGTCATATCCACATCTAACATTTTAGGTATCGAACATAGTTTGATTTCCCAAAACGTTTTATCCATGTTTTTAGGCTTTTTGGATTGAAAAAGACAGACATCCCCGCTAGGTATGGGGATGGAAGTTTTTTCCTGTGTAACTGACACTATTTGCTGCGATATCCACTTCTAACATTTTAGGTATCGAGCATAGTTTGATTTCCCAAACTTTTTATCCTCATTCTTGGGCACTTTGGATTGAAAACGATAGACATCCCCGGTATGTATGGGGATGGAAGTATTTTCCCGAGTAACTGTCACTATGAGCTGCGATATCCACTTTTAAAATCATAGGTATCGAGCTTAGTTTGATTTTCCAAACTTTTTATCCACATTCTTAAGCATTTTGAATTGAAGACGACAGACATCCCCGGTTTGTATGTGGATGGAAGTTTTTTTCTGTGTATCTGACACTACTTGCTGTCATATGAACTTCGAACATATTAGGTATCGAGCATAGTTTGATTTCCCAAACTTTTTATCCACATTCTTAAGCATTTTGGATTGAAAACAATAGATATCCCCGCTAGGTATGGGTATGTAAGTTTTTTCCTGTGTATCTGACACTATTTGCTGTCATATCCACTTCTAACATTTTAGGTATCGAGCCTAGTTTTATTTCCCAAACTTTTTCTACTGATTTTGCTCCACTTTGTATTGAAAACGGCAGACATCCCCGCTAGGTATGGGGATGGAAGTTTTTTCCTGAGTAACTGACACTATTTGCAGCGATATCCACTTTAAAAGTTTTAGGTATCGAGCATAGTTTGATTTTACAACCTTTTTATCAACATTTTTAGACATTTTGGATTGAAAGCGACAGACATCCACTCTAGGTATGGGGATGGAAGTTTTTTCCTGTGTATCTGACACTATTTGCTGTCATATCCACTTCTAACCTTTTAGGTATCGAGCATAGTTTGATTTCCCAAACTTTTTATCCACGTTTTTAGGCATTTTTGAATTGAAAACGACAGACATCCCCGCTAGGTATGGGGATGGAAGTTTTTTCCTGTGTATCTGACACTATTTGCTGTCATATCCACTTCTAACATTTTATGTATCGAGCAGAGTTTGATTTCCCAAAATTTTTCCTCATTCTTGGGCACTTTGGATTGAAAAAGGTAGACATCCCCGCTGGGTATGGGGATGGACGGTTTTTCCTGAGTAACTGACACTATTTGCTGCGATATCCACTTTAAAAGTTATAGGTATCGAGCTTAGTTTGATTTTCCACACTTTTTATCCACATTATTAAGCATTTTGGATTGAAAACGATAGATATCCCTGGTAGGTATGGGGATGGAAGTTTTTTCCTTTGTAGCTGACACTATTTGCTGTCATATCCACTACTAACATTTTAGGTATCGCGCATACTTTGAGTTCCCAAACTTTTTATCCACGTTCTTGGGCATTTTTGATTTAAAACAATAGATATCCTCGGTAGGTATGGGGATGGAAGTTTTTTCCTGTGTATCTGACACTATTTGCTGTCATATCCACTTCTAACATTTTAGGTATCGAGCATAGTTTGATTTCCCAAACGTTTTATCCACGTTTTTAGGCTTTTTGAATTGAAAACGACAGACATCCCCGCTAGGTATGGGGATGGAAGTTTTTTCCAGTGTAGCTGACACTATTTTCTGTCATATCCACGTCTTACATTTTAGGTATCGAGCATAGTTTGATTCCCCAAACTTTTTATCCACACTTTTAGACATTTTGAATTGAAAGCGACAGACATCCCCGCTAGGTATGGGGATGGAAGTTTTTTCCTGTGTATCTGACAATATTTGCTGTCATATCCACTTCTAACATTTTAGGTATCGAGCATAGTTTGATTTCCCAAACTTTTTATCCTCATTCTTGGGCAGTTTGGATTGAAAAAGGTAGACATCCCCGCTAGGTATGGGGATGGAAGTATTTTCCCGAGTAACTGTCACTATGAGCTGCGATATCCACTTTTAAAATCATAGGTATCGAGCTTAGTTTGATTTTCCAAACTTTTTATCCACATTCTTGGGCACTTTGGATTGAAAAAGATAGACATCCCCGCTAGGTATGGGGATGGAAGTTTTTTCCTTTGTAGCTGACACTATTTGCTGTCATATCCACTAGTAACATTTTAGGTATCGAGCATAGTTTGATTTTCCAAACGTTTTATCCACGTTTTTAGGCTTTTTGAATTGAAAACGACAGACATCCCCGCTAGGTATGGGGATGGAAGTATTTTCCCGAGTAACTGACACTATTAGCTATGATATCCACTTTAAAAGTTTTAGGTATCGAGCATAGTTTGATTTCCCAAACTTTTTATCCACGTTTTTAGACATTTTGGATTGAAAGCGACAGATATCCCTGGTAGGTATGGGGATGGAATTTTTTTCCTGTGTATCTGACACTATTTGCTTTCATATCCACTTCTAACATTTTAGGTATCGAGCATAGTTTGATTTCCAAAACTTTTTATCCTTATTCTTGGGCACTTTGCATTGAAAAAGGTAGACATCCCCGCTAGTTATGGGGATGGAAATTTTATTCTGAGTATTTGACACTATTTGCTGCGATATCCACTTTTCAAGTTTTAGGTATCGAGCATTGCTTGATTTTACAACCTTTTCATCTACATTCTTGGGGATTTTGGATTGAAAATGATAGATATCCACGGTAGGTATGGGGATGGAAGTTTTTTCCTGAGTAACTGACACTATTTGCTGCGATATCCACTTCTAAAATTTTAGGTATCGAGCATAGTTTGATATCACAAACTTTTTATCCACATTCTTGGGCACTTTGCATTGAAAAAGGTAGACATCCCCGCTAGGTATGGGGATGGAAGTTTTTTCCCGAGTAACTGTCACTATGAGCTGCGATATCCACTTTAAAAATCATAGGTATCGAGCTTAGTTTGATTTTCCACACTTTTTATCCACATTCTTAAGCATTTTGGATTGAAAACGATAGATATCCCTGGTAGGTATGGGGATGGAAGTTTTTTCCTGTGTATCTGACACTATTTGCTGTCATATCCACTTCTAACATTTTAGGTATCGAGCATAGTTTGATTTCCCAAACGTTTTATCCACGTTTTTAGGCATTTTGAATTGAAAACGACAGACATCCCCGCTAGGTATGGGGATGGAAGTTTTTTCCTGTGTATCTGACACTATTTGCATACATATCCACTTAAAAAATTTTAGGTATCGAGCATAGTTTGATTCCCCAAACTTTTTTCCACATTCTTGGGCACTTTGGATTGAAAAAGATAGACATCCCCGCTAGGTTTGGGGGTGGAAGGTTTTTCCTGAGTAACTGACACAATTTGCAGCGATATCCACTTTAAAAGTTTTAGGTATCGCGCATACTTTGAGTTCCCAAACTTTTTATCCACATTCTTGGGCATTTTTGATTTAAAACAATAGATATCCTCGGTAGGTATGGGGATGGAAGTTTTTTCCTGTGTATCTGACACTATTTGCTGTCATATCCACTTCTAACATTTTAGGTATCGAGCATAGTTTGATTTCCCAAACGTTTTATCCACGTTTTTAGGCTTTTTGAATTGAAAACGACAGACATCCCCGCTAGGTATGGGGATGGAAGTTTTTTCCTGTGTATCTGACACTATTTGCTTTCATATCCACTTCTAGCATTTTAGGTATCGAGCATAGTTTGATTTCCCAAACGTTTTATCCACGTTATTAGGCACTTTGGATTGAAAAGGTAGACATCCCCGCTAGGTATGGGGATGGAAGTATTTTCCCGAGTAACTGTCACTATGAGCTGCGATATCCACTTTTAAAATCATAGGTATCGAGCTTAGTTTGATTTTCCAAACTTTTTATCCACATTCTTAAGCATTTTGGATTGAAAACGATAGATATCCCTGGTAGGTATGGGGATGGAAGTTTTTTCCTTTGTAGCTGACACTATTTGCTGTCATATCCACTACTAACATTTTAGGTATCGCGCATACTTTGAGATCCCAAACTTTTTATCCACATTCTTGGGCATTTTTGATTTAAAACAATAGATATCCTCGGTAGGTATGGGGATGGAAGTTTTTTCCTGTGTATCTGACACTATTTGCTGTCATATCTACTTCTAACATTTTAGGTATCGAGCAGAGTTTGATTTCCCAAAACGTTTTATCAACTTTTTTAGGCATTTTGAATTGAAAACGACAGACATCCCCGCTAGGTATGGGGATGGAAGTTTTTTCCTGTGTATCTGACACTACTTGCTGTCATATCCACTTCTAGCATTTTAGGTATCGAGCATAGTTTGATTTCCCAAACTTTTTATCCTCATTCTTGGGAACTTTGGATTGAAAAAGATAGACATTCCCTCTAGGTATGGGGATGGAAGTTTTTTCCCGAGTAACTGTCACTATGAGCTGCGATATCCACTTTTAAAATCATAGGTATCGAGCTTAGTTCGATTTTCCAAAGTTTTTACCCACATTCTTGGGCACTTAGGATTGAGAAAGATAGACATCCCTGGTAGGTATGGGGATGGAAGTTTTTTCCTGAGTAACTGACATTATTTGCAGCGATATCCACTTTAAAAGTTTTAGGTATCGAGCTTAGTTTGATTTTCCAACCTTTTTATCCACATTCTTGGGCACTTTGGATTGAAAACTATAGATGTCCCCGGTATGTATGGGGATGGAAGTTTTTTTCTGTGTATCTGACACTATTTGCTTTCATATCCACTTCTAACATTTTAGGTATCGAGCATAGTTTGATTTCCCAAACTTTTTATACACATTTTTAGACATTTTGAATTGAAAACGGCAGACATCCCCGCTAGGTATGGGGATGGAAGTTTTTTCCTGTGTATCTGACACTATTTGCTGTCATAACCACTTCTAACATTTTAGGTATCGAGCATAGTTTGATTTCCCAAACTTTTTATCCACATTCTGGGGCACTTTGGATTGAAAAAGATGGACATCCCCGCTAGGTTTGGGGATGGACGGTTTTTCCTGTGTATCTGACACTATTTGCTGTCATATCCACTAGTAACATTTTAGGTATCGCGCATACTTTGAGTTCCCAAACTTTTTATCCACGTTCTTGGGCATTTTTGATTTAAAACAATAGATATCCTCGGTAGGTATGGGGATGGAAGTTTTTTCCTGTGTATCTGACACTATTTGCTGTCATATCCACTTCTAACATTTTAGGTATCGAGCATAGTTTGATTTCCCAAAACTTTTTATCCAGTTTTTTAGACATTTTGGATTGAAAGCGACAGACATCCCCGCTAGGTATGGGGATGGAAGTTTTTTCCTGTGTAACTGACACTATTTGCTGCGATATCCACTTCTAACATTTTAGGTATCGAGCATAGTTTGATTTCCCAAACTTTTTATCCTCATTCTTGGGCACTTTGGATTGAAAAAGGTAGACATCCCCGCTAGGTATGGGGATGGAAGTTTTTTCCCGAGTAACTGTCACTATGAGCTGCGATATCCATTTTTAAAATCATAGGTATCGAGCTTAGTTTGATTTTCCAAACTTTTTATCCACATTCTTGGGCACTTTGGATTGAAAAAGATAGACATACCCGCTAGGATTGGGGATGGAAGGTTTTTCCTGAGTAACTGACACTATTTGCAGCGATATCCACTTTAAAAGTTTTAGGTATCGAGCTTAGTTTGATTTTCCAAACTTTTTATCCACATTCTTGGGCACTTTGGATTGAAAACGGTAGATATCCCCGGTATGTATGGGAATGGAAGTTTTTTTCTGTGTATCTGACACTACTTGCTGTCATATCTACTTCTAACATTTTAGGTATCGAGCATAGTTTGATTTGACAAACTTTTTATACACATTTTTAGACATTTTGAATTGAAAACGGCAGACATCCCCGCTAGGTATGGGGATTCAAGTTTTTTCCTGTGTATCTGACACTATTTGCTGTCATATCCACTTCTAACATTTTAGGTATCGAGCATAGTTTGATTTCCCAAACTTTTTATCCACATTCTTGGGCACTTTGGATTGAAAAAGATAGACATCCCCGCTAGGTATGGGGATGGAAGTTTTTTCCTGTGTAACTGACACTATTTGCTGCGATATCCACTTTAAAAGTTTTAGGTATCGAGCTTAGTTTGATTTTCCACACTTTTTATCCACATTCTTAAGCATTTTGGATTGAAAACGATAGATATCCCTGGTAGGTATGGGGATGGAATTTTTTTCCTGTGTATCTGTCACTATTTGCTGTCATATCTACTTCTAACATTTTAGGTATCGAGCATAGTTTGATTTCCCAAACGTTTTATCCACGGTTGTAGGCTTTTTGAATTGAAAACGACAGACATCCCCGCTCGGTCTGGGAATGGAAGTTTTTTCCTGTGTATCTGACACTACTTGCAGTCATATCTACTTCTAACATTTTAGGTATCGAGCATAGTTTGATTTCCCAAACTTTTTATCCTCATTCTTGGGCACTTTGGATTGAAAAAGGTAGACATCCCCGCTAGGTATGGGGATGGAAGCTTTTTCCTGAGTAACTGTCACTATGAGCTGCGATATCCACTTTTAAAATCATAGGTATCGAGCTTAGTTTGATTTTCCACACTTTTTATCCACATTCTTAAGCATTTTGGATTGAAAACGATAGATATCCCTGGTAGGTATGGGGATGGAAGTTTTTTCCTGTGTATCTGACACTATTTGCTGTCATATCTACTTCTAACATTTGAGGTATCGAGCATAGTTTGATTTCCCAAACTTTTTATCCACATTCTTGGTCACTTTGGATTGAAAAAGATGGACATCCCCGCTAGGTTTGGGGATGGACGGTTTTTCCTGAGTAAATGACACTATTTGCTGCGATATCCACTTTAAATTTTTAGGTATCGAGCTTAGTTTGATTTTCCAAACTTTTTATCCACATTCTTGGGGATTTTGGATTGAAAACGATAGATATCCCCGGTAGGTATGGGGATGGAAGTATTTTCCCGAGTAACTGTCACTATGAGCTGCGATATCCACTTTTAAAATCATAGGTATCGAGCTTAGTTTGATTTACCAAACTTTTTATCCACATTCTTCAGCACTTTGGATTGAAAACGATAGACATCCCCGGTATGTATGTGGATGGAAGTTTTTTTCTGTGCATCTGACACTACTTGCTGTCATATCTACTTCTAACATTCTAGGTATCGAGCATAGTTTGATTCCCCAAACTTTTTATCCACATTCTTAAGCATTTTGGATTGAAAACGATAGATATCCCTGGTAGGTATGGGGATGGAAGTTTTTTCCTGTGTTTCTGACACTATTTGCTCTCATATCAACTTCTAACATGTTAGGTATCGAGCATAGTTTGATTTCCCAAACTTTTTATCCACACTTTTAGACATTTTGAATTGAAAACGGCAGAAATCCCCGCGAGGTATGGGGATGGAAGTTTTTTCCTGTGTATCTGACACTATTTGCTGTCATATCCACATCTAGCATTTTAGGTATCGAGCATAGTTTGATTTTACAACCTTTTTATCCTCATTCTTGGGCACTTTGGATTGAAAAGGTAGACATCCCCGCTAGGTATGGGGATGGAAGTATTTTCCCGAGTAACTGTCACTATGAGCTGCGATATCCACTTTTAAAATCATAGGTATCGAGCTTAGTTTGATTTTCCAAACTTTTTATCCACATTCTTGGGCACTTTGGATTGAAAAAGATAGACATCCCCGCTAGGTATGGGGATGGAAGTTTTTTCCTTTGTAGCTGACACTATTTGCTGTCATATCCACTTCTAACATTTTAGGTATCGAGCATAGTTTGATTTCCCAAACTTTTTATCCACATTCTTGTGCACTTTGGATTGAAAAAGATAGACATCACCGCTAGGTTTGGGGATGGACGGTTTTTCCTGAGTAACTGACACTATTTGCTGCGATATCCACTTTAAAAGTTATAGGTATCGAGCATAGTTTGATTTTACAACCTTTTTATCCACATTTTTGACATTTTGGATTGAAGGCGATAGACATCCCCGCTAGGTATGGGGATGGAAGTATTTTCCTGAGTAACTGACACAATTTGCTGTCATATCCACTACTAACATTTTAGGTATCGAGCATACTTTGAGTTCCCAAACTTTTTATCCACATTCTTGGGCACTTTGGATTGAAAAAGATAGACATCCCCGCTAGGATTGGGGATGGACGGTTTTTCCTGTGTATCTGACACTATTTGCTGCGATATCCACTTTAAAAGTTTTAGGTATCGAGCATAGTTTGATTTTCCAAACTTTTTATCCACATTTTTAGAGACTTTGGATTGAAAGGGACAGACATCCCCGCTAGGTATGGGGATGGAAGTATTTTCCCGAGTAACTGTCACTATGAGCTGCGATATCCACTTTTAAAATCATAGGTATCGAGCTTAGTTTGATTTTCCAAACTTTTTATCCACATTCTTGGGCACTTTGGATTGAAAACGATAGACATCCCCGGTATGTATGGGGATGGAAGTTTTTTTCTGTGTATCTGACACTACTTGCTGTCATATCTACTTCTAACATTCTAGGTATCGAGCATAGTTTGATTCCCCAAACTTTTTATCCACATTCTTAAGCATTTTGGATTGAAAACGATAGATATCCCTGGTAGGTATGGGGATGGAAGTTTTTTCCTGTGTTTCTGACACTATTTGCTCTCATATCAACTTCTAACATGTTAGGTATCGAGCATAGTTTGATTTCCCAAACTTTTTATCCACATTTTTAGACATTTTGAATTGAAAACGACAGACATCCCCGCTAGGTATGGGTATGTAAGTTTTTTCCTGTGTATCTGACACTATTTGCTGTCATATCCACTTCTAACATTTTAGGTATCGAGCATAGTTTGATTTAACAAACTTTTTATCCTCATTCTTGGGCACTTTGGATTGAAAAAGGTAGACATCCCCTCTAGGTATGGGGATGGAAGTATTTTTCCGAGTAACTGTCACTATGAGCTGCGATATCCACTTTTAAAATCATAGGTATCGAGCTTAGTTTGATTTTCCAAACTTTTTATCCACATTCTTGGGCACTTTGGATTGAAAAAGATAGACATCCCCGCTAGGTATGGGGATGGAAGTTTTTTCCTTTGTAGCTGACACTATTTGCTGTCATATCCACTAGTAACATTTTAGGTATCGCGCATACTTTGAGTTCACAAACTTTTTATCCACATTCTTGGGCATTTTTGATTTAAAACAATAGATATCCTCGGTAGGTATGGGGATGGAAGTTTTTTCCTGTGTATCTGACACTATTTGCTGTCATATCCACTTCTAACATTTTAGGTATCGAGCATAGTTTGATTTCCCAAACGTTTTATCCACGTTTTTAGGCTTTTTGAATTGAAAACGACAGACATCCCCGCTAGGTATGGGGATGGAAGTATTTTCCCGAGTAACTGTCACTATGAGCTGCGATATCCACTTATAACATTTTAGGTATCGAGCATAGTTTGATTTTCCAAACTTTTTATCCCCATTCGTAGACATTTTGGATTGAAAGCGACAGATATCCCTGGTAGGTATGGGGATGGAAGTTTTTCCCTGTGTATCTGACACTATTTGCTGTCATATCTACTTCTAACATTTTAGGTATCGAGCATAGTTTGATTTCCCAAACTTTTTATCCTCATTCTTGGGCACTTTGGATTGAAAAGGGTAGACATCCCCGCTAGGTATGGGGATGGAAGTTTTTTCCCGAGTAACTGCCACTATGAGCTGCGATATCCACTTTTGAAATCATAGGTATCGAGCTTAGTTTGATTTTCCACACTTTTTATCCACATTATTAAGCATTTTGGATTGAAAACGATAGATATCCCTGGTAGGTAAGGGGATGGAAGTTTTTTCCTGTGTATCTGACACTATTTGCTGTCATATCCACTTCTAACATTTTATGTATCGAGCATAGTTTGATTTCCCAAACTTTTTATCCTCATTCTTGGGCACTTTGGATTGAAAAAGGTAGACATCCCCGCTGGATATGGGGATGGACGGTTTTTCCTCAGTAACTGACACTATTTGCCGCAATATCCGCTTTAAAAGTTTTAGGTATCGAGCATAGTTTGATTTGACAAACTTTTTATCCGCAGTTTTGGTCATTTTGGATTGAAAAGGATAGATATCCCTGGTAGGTATGGGTATGGAAGTTTTTTCCTGTGTATCTGACACTATTTGCTGTCATATCCACTTCTAACATTTTAGGTATCGAGCATAGTTTGATTTCCCAAACTTTTTATCCTCATTCTTGGGCACTTTGGATTGAAAAAGGTAGACATCCCCGCTAGGTATGGGGATGGAAGTTTTTTCCTGTGTATCTGACACTATTTGCTGTCATATCCACTAGTAACATTTTAGGTATCGCGCATACTTTGAGTTCCCAAACTTTTTATCCACATTCTTGGGCACTTTGGATTGAAAAAGATAGACATCCCCGCTAGGTATGGGGATGGAAGTTTTTTCCTGAGTAACTGACACTATTTGCTGCGATATCCACTTTTAAAATCATAGGTATCGAGCTTAGTTTGATTTTCCAAACTTTTTATCCACATTTTTAGAGACTTTGGATTGAAAGGGACAGACATCCCCGCTAGGTATGGTGATGGAAGTATTTTCCCGAGTAACTGTCACTATGAGCTGCGATACCCACTTTTAAAATCATAGGTATCGAGCTTAGTTTGATTTTCCAAACTTTTTATCCACATTCTTGGGCACTTTGGATTGAAAAAGATAGACATCCCCGGTATGTATGGGGATGGAAGTTTTTTTCTGTGTATCTGACACTACTTGCTGTCATATCTACTTCTAACATTTTAGGTATCGAGCTTAGTTTGATTTTCCAAACTTTTTATCCACATTCTTGGGCACTTTGGATTGAAAAAGATAGACATCCCCGCTAGGTATGGGGATGGAAGTTTTTTCCTTTGTAGCTGACACTATTTGCTGTCATATCCACTAGTAACATTTTAGGTATCGCGCATACTTTGAGTTCCCAAACTTTTTATCCACATTCTTGGGCATTTTTGATTTAAAACAATAGATATCCTCGGTAGGTATGGGGATGGAAGTTTTTTCCTGTGTATCTGACACTATTTGCTGTCATATCCACTTCTAACATTTTAGGTATCGAGCATAGTTTGATTTCCCAAACGTTTTATCCACGTTTTTAGGCTTTTTGAATTGAAAACGACAGACATCCCCGCTAGGTATGGGGATGGAAGTATTTTCCCGAGTAACTGTCACTATGAGCTGCGATATCCACTTTTAAATTTTTAGGTATCGAGCATAGTTTGATTTTACAAGCTTTTTATCCACATTTTTAGACATTTTGGATTGAAAGCGACAGATATCCCTGGTAGGTATGGGGATGGAAGTTTTTTCCTGTGTATCTGACACTATTTGCTGTCATATCTACTTCTAACATTTTAGGTATCGAGCATAGTTTGATTTCCCAAACTTTTTATCCTCATTATTTGGCACTTTGTATTGAAAAGGTTAGACATCCCCGCTAGGTATGGGGATGGAAGTTTTTTCCCGAGTAACTGCCACTATGAGCTGCGATATCCACTTTTGAAATCATAGGTATCGAGCTTAGTTTGATTTTCCACACTTTTTATCCACATTATTAAGCATTTTGGATTGAAAACGATAGATATCCCTGGTAGGTAAGGGGATGGAAGTTTTTTCCTGTGTATCTGACACTATTTGCTGTCATATCCACTTCTAACATTTTATGTATCGAGCATAGTTTGATTTCCCAAACTTTTTTCCTCATTCTTGGGCACTTTGGATTGAAAAAGGTAGACATCCCCGCTAGGTATGGGGATGGAAGTTTTTTCCTGAGTAACTGACACTATTTGCAGCGATATCCACTTTAAAAGTTTTAGGTATCGAGCATAGTTTGATTTTACAACCTTTTTATCCACATTTTTAGACACTTTGGATTGAAAACGATAGATGTCCCCGGTATGTATGGGGATGGAAGTTTTTTCCTGTGTATCTGACACTATTTGCTTTCACATCCACTTCTAACATTTTAGGTATCGAGCATAGTTTGATTTCCCAAACTTTTTATCCTCATTCTTGGGCACTTTGGATTGAAAAAGGTAGACATCCCCGCTGGATATGGGGATGGACGGTTTTTCCTCAGTAACTGACACTATTTGCCGCAATATCCGCTTTAAAAGTTTTAGGTATCGAGCATAGTTTGATTTTCCAAACTTTTTATCCACATTCTTGGGCACTTTGGATTGAAAACGATAGATATCCCCGGTATGTATGGGGATGGAAGTTTTTTCCTGTGTATCTGACACTATTTGCTGTCATATCCACTTCTAACATTTTAGGTATCGAGCATAGTTTGATTTCCCAAACTTTTTATACACATTTTTAGACATTTTGAATTGAAAACGGCAGACATCCCCGCTAGGTATGGGGATGGAAGTTTTTTCCTGTGTATCTGACACTATTTGCTGTCATATCCACTTCTAACATTTTAGGTATCGAGCATAGTTTGATTTCCCAAACTTTTTATCCTCATTCTTGGGCACTTTGGATTGAAAAAGGTAGACATCCCCGCTGGATATGGGGATGGACGGTTTTTCCTCAGTAACTGACACTATTTGCCGCAATATCCACTTTAAAAGTTTTAGGTATCGAGCTTAGTTTGATTTTCCAAACTTTTTATCCACATTCTTGGGCACTTTGGATTGAAAACTATAGATGTCCCCGGTATGTATGGGGATGGAAGTTTTTTTCTGTGTATCTGACACTACTTGCTGTGATATCTACTTCTAACATTTTAGGTATCGAGCATAGTTTGATTTCCCAAACTTTTTATACACATTTTTAGACATTTTGAATTGAAAACGGCAGACATCCCCGCTAGGTATGGGGATGGAAGTTTTTTCCTGTGTATCTGACACTATTTGCTGTCATAACCACTTCTAACATTTTAGGTATCGAGCATAGTTTGATTTCCCAAACTTTTTATCCACATTCTTGGGCACTTTGGATTGAAAAAGATGGACATCCCCGCTAGGTTTGGGGATGGACGGTTTTTCCTGAGTAACTGACACTATTTGCTGCGATATCCACTTTAAAAGTTTTAGGTATCGAGCATAGTTTGATTTTCCACACTTTTTATCCACATTCTTAAGCATTTTGGATTGAAAACGATAGATATCCCTGGTAGGTATGGGGATGGAAGTTTTTTCCTGTGTATCTGACACTATTTGCTGTCATATCTACTTCTAACATTTTAGGTATCGAGCATAGTTTGATTTCCCAAACGTTTTATCCACGTTTTTAGGCATTTTGAATTGAAAACGACAGACATCCCCGCTAGGTATGGGGATGGAAGTGTTTTCCTGTGTATCTGACACTACTTGCAGTCATATCCACTTCTAACATTTTAGATATCGAGCATAGTTTGATTTCCCAAACTTTTTATCCTCATTCTTGGGCACTTTGGATTGAAAAGGGTAGACATCCCCGCTAGGTATGGGGATGGAAGTTTTTTCCCGAGTAACTGTCACTATGAGCTGCGATATCCACTTTTAAAATCATAGGTATCGAGCTTAGTTTGATTTTCCACACTTTTTATCCACATTCTTAAGCATTTTGGATTGAAAACGATAGATATCCCTGGTAGGTATGGGGATGGAATTTTTTTCCTGTGTATCTGACACTATTTGCTGTCATATCTACTTCTAACATTTGAGGTATCGAGCATAGTTTGATTTCCCAAACTTTTTATCCACATTCTTGGTCACTTTGGATTGAAAAAGATGGACATCCCCGCTAGGTTTGGGGATGGACGGTTTTTCCTGAGTAACTGACACTATTTTCTGCGATATCCACTTTAAAAGATTTAGGTATCGAGCATAGTTTGATTTCCCAAACTTTTTATCCACATTCTTGGGCACTTTGGATTGAAAACGATAGATATCCCCGGTAGGTATGGGGATGGAAGTATTTTCCCGAGTAACTGTCACTATGAGCTGCGATATCCACTTTTAAAATCATAGGTATCGAGCTTAGTTTGATTTTCCAAACTTTTTATCCACATTCTTGAGCACTTTGGATTGAAAACGATAGACATCCCCGGTATGTATGTGGATGGAAGTTTTTTTCTGTGTATCTGACACTACTTGCTGTCATATCTACTTCTAACATTCTAGGTATCGAGCATAGTTTGATTCCCCAAACTTTTTATCCACATTCTTAAGCATTTTGGATTGAAAACGATAGATATCCCTGGTAGGTATGGGGATGGAAGTTTTTTCCTGTGTTTCTGACACTATTTGCTCTCATATCAACTTCTAACATGTTAGGTATCGAGCATAGTTTGATTTCCCAAACTTTTTATCCACATTTTTAGACATTTTGAATTGAAAACGACAGATATCCCCGCGAGGTATGGGGATGGAAGTTTTTTCCTGTGTATATGAAACTATTTGCTGTCATATCCACTTCTAGCATTTTAGGTATCGAGCATAGTTTGATTTTCCAACCTTTTTATCCACCTTTTTTGGCACTTTGTATTGAAAAAGAGAGACATCCCCGCTAGGTATGGGGATGGAAGTATTTTCCCGAGTAACTGTCACTATGAGCTGCGATATCCACTTTTAAAATCATAGGTATCGAGCTTAGTTTGATTTTCCAAACTTTTTATCCACATTCTTGGGCACTTTGGATTGAAAAAGATAGACATCCCCGCTAGGTATGGGGATGGAAGTTTTTTCCTTTGTAGCTGACACTATTTGCTGTCATATCCACTTCTAACATTTTAGGTATCGAGCATAGTTTGATTTTACAAAATTTTTATCCACATTCTTGTGCACTTTGGATTGAAAAAGATAGACATCACCGCTAGGTTTGGGGATGGACGGTTTTTCCTGAGTAACTGACACTATTTGCTGCGATATCCACTTTAAAAGTTATAGGTATCGAGCATAGTTTGATTTTACAACCTTTTTATCCACATTTTTGACATTTTGGATTGAAGGCGATAGACATCCCCGCTAGGTATGGGGATGGAAGTATTTTCCTTTGTAGCCGACACTATTTGCTGTCATATCCACTAGTAACATTTTAGGTATCGCGCATACTTTGAGTTCCCAAACTTTTTATCCACATTCTTGGGCACTTTGGATTGAAAAAGATAGACATCCCCGCTAGGTATGGGGATGGAAGTTTTTTCCTGAGTAACTGACACTATTTGCAGCGATATCCACTTTAAAAGTTTTAGGTATCGAGCATAGTTTGATTTTACAACCTTTTTATCCACATTTTTAGACATTTTGGATTGAAAGCGACAGACATCCCCGCTAGGTATGGGGATGGAAGTATTTTCCCGAGTAACTGTCACTATGAGCTGCGATATCCACTTTTAAAATCATAGGTATCGAGCTTAGTTTGATTTTCCAAACTTTTTATCCACATTCTTGGGCACTTTGGATTGAAAACGATAGACATCCCCGGTATGTATGGGGATGGAAGTTTTTTTCTGTGTATCTGACACTACTTGCTGTCATATCTACTTCTAACATTCTAGGTATCGAGCATAGTTTGATTCCCCAAACTTTTTATCCACATTCTTAAGCATTTTGGATTGAAAACGATAGATATCCCTGGTAGGTATGGGGATGGAAGTTTTTTCCTGTGTATCTGACACTATTTGCTTTCATATCCACTTCTAACATTTTAGGTATCGAGCATAGTTTGATTTCCCAAACTTTTTATACACATTTTTAGACATTTTGAATTGAAAACGGCAGACATCCCCGCTAGGTATGGGGATGGAAGTTTTTTCCTGCGTATCTGACACTATTTGCTGTCATAACCACTTCTAACATTTTAGGTATCGAGCATAGTTTGATTTCCCAAACTTTTTATCCACATTCTTGGGCACTTTGGATTGAAAAAGATGGACATCCCCGCTAGGTTTGGGGATGGACGGTTTTTCCTGAGTAACTGACACTATTTGCTGCGATATCCACTTTAAAAGTTTTAGGTATCGAGCATAGTTTGATTTTCCACACTTTTTATCCACATTCTTAAGCATTTTGGATTGAAAACGATAGATATCCCTGGTAGGTATGGGGATGGAAGTTTTTTCCTGTGTATCTGACACTATTTGCTGTCATATCTACTTCTAACATTTTAGGTATCGAGCATAGTTTGATTTCCCAAACTTTTTATCCACATTCTGGGGCACTTTGGATTGAAAAAGATGGACATCCCCGCTAGGTTTGGGGATGGACGGTTTTTCCTGAGTAACTGACACTATTTGCTGCGATATCCAGTTTAAAATCATAGGTATCGAGCTTAGTTTGATTTTCCAAACTTTTTATCCACATTCTTGGGCACTTTGGATTGAAAACGATAGACATCCCCGCCAGGTATGGGGATGGAAGTATTTTCCCGAGTAACTGTCACTATGAGCTGCGATATCCACTTTTAAAATCATAGGTATCGAGCTTAGTTTGATTTTCCAAACTTTTTATCCACATTCTTGGGCACTTTGGATTGAAAACGATAGACATCCCCGGTATGTATGTGGATGGAAGTTTTTTTCTGTGTATCTGACACTACTTGCTGTCATATCTACATCTAACATTCAAGGTATCGAGCATAGTTTGATTCCGCAAACTTTTTATCCACATTCTTAAGCATTTTGGATTGAAAACGATAGATATCCCTGGTAGGTATGGGGATGGAAGTTTTTTCCTGTGTTTCTGACACTATTTGCTCTCATATCAACTTCTAACATGTTAGGTATCGAGCATAGTTTGATTTCCCAAACTTTTTATACACATTTTTAGACATTTTGAGTTGAAAGCGACAGACATCCTCGCGAGGTATGGTGATGGAAGTATTTTCCTGTGTATCTGACACTATTTGCTGTCATATCCACTTCTAGCATTTTAGGTATCGAGCATAGTTTGATTTTACAACCTTTTTATCCTCATTCTTGGGCACTTTGGATTGAAAAAGATAGACATCCCCGGTAGGTATGGGGATGGAAGGTTTTTCCGCGTAACTGTCACTATGAGCTGCGATATCCACTTTTAAAATCATAGGTATCGAGCTTAGTTTGATTTTCCAAACTTTTTATCCACATTCTTGGGCACTTTGGATTGAAAAAGATAGACATCCCCGCTAGGTATGGGGATGGAAGTTTTTTCCTTTGTAGCTGACACTATTTGCTGTCATATCCACTTCTAACATTTTAGGTATCGAGCATAGTTTGATTTTACAACCTTTTTATCCACATTCTTGTGCACTTTGGATTGAAAAAGATAGACATCACCGCTAGGTTTGGGGATGGACGGTTTTTCCTGAGTAACTGACACTATTTGCTGCGATATCCACTTTAAAAGTTATAGGTATCGAGCATAGTTTGATTTTACAACCTTTTTATCCACATTTTTGACATTTTGGATTGAAGGCGATAGACATCCCCGCTAGGTATGGGGATGGAAGTATTTTCCTTTGTAGCTGACACTATTTGCTGTCATATCCACTAGTAACATTTTAGGTATCGCGCATACTTTGAGTTCCCAAACTTTTTATCCACATTCTTGGGCACTTTGGATTGAAAAAGATAGACATCACCGCTAGGTTTGGGGATGGACGATTTTCCTGAGTAACTGACACTATTTGCAGCGATATCCACTTTAAAAGTTTTAGGTATCGAGCATAGTTTGATTTTACAACCTTTTTATCCACATTTTTAGACATTTTGGATTGAAAGCGACAGACATCCCCGCTAGGTATGGGGATGGAAGTATTTTCCCGAGTAACTGTCACTATGAGCTGCGATATCCACTTTTAAAATCATAGGTATCGAGCTTAGTTTGATTTTCCAAACTTTTTATCCACATTCTTGGGCACTTTGGATTGAAAACGATAGACATCCCCGGTATGTATGGGGATGGAAGTTTTTTTCTGTGTATCTGACACTACTTGCTGTCATATCTACTTCTAACATTCTAGGTATCGAGCATAGTTTGATTCCCCAAACTTTTTATCCACATTCTTAAGCATTTTGGATTGAAAACGATAGATATCCCTGGTAGGTATGGGGATGGAAGTTTTTTCCTGTGTATCTGACACTATTTGCTTTCATATCCACTTCTAACATTTTAGGTATCGAGCATAGTTTGATTTCCCAAACTTTTTATACACATTTTTAGACATTTTGAATTGAAAACGGCAGACATCCCCGCTAGGTATGGGGATGGAAGTTTTTTCCTGTGTATCTGACACTATTTGCTGTCATAACCACTTCTAACATTTTAGGTATCGAGCATAGTTTGATTTCCCAAACTTTTTATCCACATTCTTGGGCACTTTGGATTGAAAAAGATGGACATCCCCGCTAGGTTTGGGGATGGACGGTTTTTCCTGAGTAACTGACACTATGTGCTGCGATATCCACTTTAAAAGTTTTAGGTATCGAGCATAGTTTGATTTCCCAAACTTTTTATACACATTCTTAAGCATTTTGGATTGAAAACGATAGATATCCCCGGTAGGTCTGGGGATGGAAGTTTTTTCCTGTGTATCTGACACTATTTGCTGTCATAACCACTTCTAACATTTTAGGTATCGAGCATAGTTTTATTTCCCAAACGTTTTATCCACGTTTTTAGGCATTTTGAATTGAAAACGACAGACATCCCCGCTAGGTATGGGGATGGAAGTTTTTTCCTTTGTAGCTGACACTATTTGCTGTCATATACACTTCTAACATTTTAGATATCGAGCATAGTTTGATTTCCCAAACATTTTATCCTCATTCTTGGGCACTTTGGATTGAAAAAGGTAGACATCCCCGCTAGGTATGGGGATGGAAGTTTTTTCCCGAGTAACTGTCACTATGAGCTGCGTTATCCACATTTAAAATCATAGGTATCGAGCTTAGTTTGATTTTCAAAAACTTTTTATCCACATTATTAAGCATTTTGGATTGAAAACGATAGATATCCCCTGTAGGTATGGGGATGGAAGTTTTTTCCTGTGTATCTGACACTATTTGCTGTCATATCAACTTAGAAAATTTTAGGTATCGAGCATAGTTTGATTTCCCAAACTTTTTATCCACATTCTTGGGCCCTTTGGATTGAAAAAGATGGACATCCCCGCTAGGTTTGGGGATGGACGGTTTTTCCTGAGTTAATGACACTGTTTGCTGCGATATCCACTTTAAATTTTTAGGTATCGAGCTTAGTTTGATTTTCCAAACTTTTTATCCACATTCTTGGGGATTTTGGATTGAAAACGATAGATATCCCCGGTAGGTATGGGGATGGAAGTATTTTCCCGAGTAACTGTCACTATGAGCTGCGATATCCACTTTTAAAATCATAGGTATCGAGCTTAGTTTGATTTTCCTCACTTTTTATCCACATTCTTAAGCATCTTGGATTGAAAACGATAGACATCCCCGGTATGTATGTGGATGGAAGTTTTTTTCTGTGTATCTGACACTACTTGCTGTCATATCTACTTCTAACATTCTAGGTATCGAGCATAGTTTGATTCCCCAAACTTTTTATCCACATTCTTAAGCATTTTGGATTGAAAACGATAGATATCCCTGGTAGGTATGGGGATGGAAGTTTTTTCCTGTGTTTCTGACACTATTTGCTCTCATATCAACTTCTAACATGTTAGGTATCGAGCATAGTTTGATTTCCCAAACTTTTTATCCACATTATTAGACATTTTGAATAGAAAACGACAGAAATCCTCGCGAGGTATGGGTATGTGAGTATTTTACTGTGTATCTGACACTATTTGCTGTCATATCCACTTCTAGCATTTTAGGTATCGAGCATAGTTTGATTTCCCAACCATTTTATCCTCATTCTTGGGCACTTTGGATTGAAAAAGGTAGACATCCCCGCTAGGTATGGGGATGGAAGTATTTTCCCGAGTAACTGTCACTATGAGCTGCGATATCCACTTTTAAAATCATAGGTATCGAGCTTAGTTTGATTTTCCAAACTTTTTATCCACATTCTTGGGCACTTTGGATTGAAAAAGATAGACATCCCCGCTAGGTATGGGGATGGAAGTTTTTTCCTTTGTAGCTGACACTATTTGCTGTCATATCCACTTCTAACATTTTAGGTATCGAGCATAGTTTGATTTTACAACCTTTTTATCCACATTTGACATTTTGCATTGAAAAAGATAGACATCACCGCTAGGTTTGGGGATGGACGGTTTTTTCCTGAGTAACTGACACTATTTGCTGCGATATCCACTTTAAAAGTTATAGGTATCGAGCATAGTTTGATTTTACAACCTTTTTATCCACATTTTTGACATTTTGGATTGAAGGCGATAGACATCCCCGCTAGGTATGGGGATGGAAGTATTTTCCTGAGTAACTGACACTATTTGCTGTCATATCCACTACTAACATTTTAGGTATCGAGCATACTTTGAGTTCCCAAACTTTTTATCCACATTCTTGGGCACTTTGGATTGAAAAAGATAGACATCCCCGCTAGGATTGGGGATGGACGGTTTTTCCTGAGTAACTGACACTATTTGCAGCGATATCCACTTTAAAAGTTTTAGGTATCGAGCATAGTTTGATTTTACAACCTTTTTATCCACATTTTTAGACATTTTGGATTGAAAGCGACAGACATCCCCGCTAGGTATGGGGATGGAAGTATTTTCCCGAGTAACTGTCACTATGAGCTGCGATATCCACTTTTAAAATCATAGGTATCGAGCTTAGTTTGATTTTCCAAACTTTTTATCCACATTCTTGGGCACTTTGGATTGAAAACGATAGACATCCCCGGTATGTATGGGGATGGAAGTTTTTTTCTGTGTATCTGACACTACTTGCTGTCATATCTACTTCTAACATTCCAGGTATCGAGCATAGATTGATTTCCCAAACTTTTTATCCACATTCTTAAGCATTTTGGATTGAAAACGATAGATATCCCTGGTAGGTATGGGGATGGAAGTTTTTTCCTGTGTTTCTGACACTATTTGCTCTCATATCAACTTCTAACATGTTAGGTATCGAGCATAGTTTGATTTCCCAAACTTTTTATCCACATTTTTAGACATTTTGAATTGAAAACGACAGACATCCTCGCTAGGTATGGGTATGGAAGTTTTTTCCTGTGTATCTGACACTATTTGCTGTCATATCCACTTCTAACATTTTAGGTATCGAGCATAGTTTGGTTTTACAACCTTTTTATCCTCATTCTTGGGCACTTTGGATTGAAAAAGGTAGACATCCCCTCTAGGTATGGGGATGGAAGTATTTTCCCGAGTAACTGTCACTATGAGCTGCGATATCCACTTTTAAAATCATAGGTATCGAGCTTAGTTTGATTTTCCAAACTTTTTATCCACATTCTTGGGCACTTTGGATTGAAAAAGATAGACATCCCCGCTAGGTATGGGGATGGAAGTTTTTTCCTTTGTAGCTGACACTATTTGCTGTCATATCCACTACTAATATTTTAGGTGTCGCGCATACTTTGAGTACCCAAACTTTTTATCCACATTCTTGGGCATTTTTGATTTAAAACAATAGATATCCTCGGTAGGTATGGGGATGGGAGTTTTTTCCTGTGTATCTGACACTATTTGCTGTCATATCCACTTCTAACTGTTTCGGTATCGAGCATAGTTTGATTTCCCAAACGTTTTATCCACGTTTTTAGTTTTTTTGAATTGAAAACGACAGACATCCCCGCTAGGTATGGGGATGGAAGTATTTTGCCGAGTAACTGACACTATTAGCTATGATATCCACTTTAAAAGTTTTAGGTATCGAGCATAGTTTGATTTTACAACCTTTTTTTCCACATTTTTAGACATTTTGGATTGAAAGCGACAGATATCCCTGGTAGGTATGGGGATGGAAGTTTTTCCCTGTGTATCTGACACTATTTGCTGTTATATCTACTTCTAACATTTTAGGTCTAGAGCATAGTTTGATTTCCCAAACTTTTTATCCTCATTCTTGGGCACTTTGCATTGAAAAAGGTAGACATCCCCGCTAGGTATGGGGATGGAAGTTTTTTCCCGAGTAACTGTCACTGTGAGCTGCGATATCCACTTTTGAAATCAGAGGTATCGAGCTTAGTTTAATTTTCCACACTTTTTATCCACATTATTAAGCATTTTGCATTGAAAACGATAGATATCCCTGGAAGGTATGGGTATGGAATTTTTTTCCTTTGTTTTTGACACTATTTGCTGTCATATCCACTTCTAACAATTTATGTATCGAGCATAGTTTGAATTCCCAAACTTTTTTCCTCATTCTTGGGCACTTTGGATTGAAAAAGGTAGACATCCCCGCTGGGTATGGAGATGGACGGTTTTTCCTCAGTAACTGACACTATTTGCAGCGATATCCACTTTAAAAGTTTTAGGTATCGAGCATAGTTTGATTTTACAACCTTTTTATCCACATTTTTAGACACTTTGGATTGAAAACGATAGATGTCCCCGGTATGTATGGGGATGGAAGTTTTTTCCTGTGTATCTGACACTATTTGCTGTCATATCCACTTCTAACATTTTAGGTATCGAGCATAGTTTGATTTCCCAAACTTTTTATCCACATTTTTAGACATTTTGAATTGAAAACGACAGACATCCCCGCTAGGTATGGGGATGGAAGTTTTTTCCTGTGTAGCTGACACTATTTGCTGTCATATCCACTTCTAACATTTTAGGTATCGAGCATAGTTTGATTTTACAACCTTTTTATCCTCATTCTTGGGCACTTTGGATTGAAAAAGGTAGACATCCCCGCTAGGTATGGGGATGGAAGTTTTTTCCCGAGTAACTGTCACTATGAGCTGCGATATCCACTTTTAAAATCATAGGTATCGAGCTTAGTTTGATTTTCCAAACTTTTTATCCACATTCTTGTGCACTTTGGATTGAAAAAGATAGACATCACCGCTAGGTTTGGGGATGGACGGTTTTTCCTGAGTAACTGACACTATTTGCTGCGATATCCACTTTAAAAGTTATAGGTATCGAGCATAGTTTGATTTTACAACCTTTTTATCCACATTTTTGACATTTTGGATTGAAGGCGATAGACATCCCCGCTAGGTATGGGGATGGAAGTTTTTTCCTGTGTATCTGACACTATTTGCTGTCATATCCACTAGTAACATTTTAGGTATCGCGCATACTTTGAGTTCCCAAACTTTTTATCCACGTTCTTGGGCAATTTTGATTGAAAACGATAGATATCCTCGGTAGGTATGGGGATGGAAGTTTTTTCCTGTGTATCTGACACTATTTGCTTTCATATCCACTTCTAACATTTTAGGTATCGAGCATAGTTTGATTTCCCAAACTTTTTATCCACATTTTTAGACATTTTGGATTGAAAGCGACAGACATCCCCGCTAGGTATGGGGATGGAAGTTTTTTCCTGTGTAACTGACACTATTTGCTGCGATATCCACTTCTAACATTTTAGGTATCGAGCATAGTTTGATTTCCCAAACTTTTTATCCTCATTCTTGGGCACTTTGGATTGAAAAAGGTAGACATCCCCGCTAGGTATGGGGATGGAAGTTTTTTCCTGTGTATCTGACACTATTTGCTGTCATATCCACTAGTAACATTTTAGGTATCGCGCATACTTTGAGTTCCCAAACTTTTTATCCACGTTCTTGGGCATTTTTGATTTAAAACAATAGACATCCTCGCTAGGTATGGGGATGGGAGTTTTTTCCTGTGTATCTGACACTATTTGCTGTCATATCCACTTCTAACATTTTAGGTATCGAGCATAGTTTGATTTCCCAAACGTTTTATCCACGTTTTTAGGCTTTTTGAATTGAAAACGACAGACATCCCCGCTAGGTATGGGGATGGAAGTATTTTCCCGAGTAACTGTCACTATGAGCTGCGATATCCACTTTAAAAGTTTTAGGTATCGAGCATAGTTTGATTTTACAACCTTTTTATCCACATTTTTAGACATTTTGGATTGAAAGCGACAGATATCCCTGGTAGGTATGGGGATGGAAGTTTTTCCCTGTGTATCTGACACTATTTGCTGTCATACCTACTTCTAACATTTTAGGTATCGAGCATAGTTTGATTTCCCAAACTTTTTATCCTCATTCTTGGGCACTTTGGATTGAAAAGGGTAGACATCCCCGCTAGGTATGGGGATGGAAGTTTTTTCCCGAGTAACTGCCACTATGAGCTGCGATATCCACTTTTGAAATCATAGGTATCGAGCTTAGTTTGATTTTCCACACTTTTTATCCACATTATTAAGCATTTTGGATTGAAAACGATAGATATCCCTGGTAGGTAAGGGGATGGAAGTTTTTTCCTGTGTATCTGACACTATTTGCTGTCATATCCACTTCTAACATTTTATGTATCGAGCATAGTTTGATTTCCCAAACTTTTTTCCTCATTCTTGGGCACTTTGGATTGAAAAAGGTAGACATCCCCGCTGGGTATGGGGATGGACGGTTTTTCCTCAGTAACTGACACTATTTGCTGCGATATCCACTTTTAAAATTTTAGGTATCGAGCATAGTTTGATTTTACAACCTTTTTATCCACATTTTTAGACATTTTGGATTGAAAACGATAGATATTCCCTCTAGGTATGGGGATGGAAGTTTTTTCCTGTGTTTCTGACACTATTTGCTCTCATATCAACTTCTAACATTTTAGGTATCTAGCATAGTTTGATTTCCCAAACTTTTTATCCACATTTTTAGACATTTTGAATTGAAAACGACAGACATCCCCGCTAGGTATGGGTATGTAAGTTTTTTCCTGTGTATCTGACACTATTTGCTGTCATATCCACTTCTAACATTTTAGGTATCGAGCATAGTTTGATTTCCCAAACTTTTTATCCTCATTCTTGGGCACTTTGGATTGAAAAAGGTAGACATCCCCGCTAGGTATGGGGATGGAAGTTTTTTCCCGAGTAACTGTCACTATGAGCTGCGATATCCACTTTTAAAATCATAGGTATCGAGCTTAGTTTGATTTTCCAAACTTTTTATCCACATTCTTAAGCATCTTGGATTTAAAACGATAGACATCCCCGGTATGTATGTGGATGGAAGTTTTTTTCTGTGTATCTGACACTACTTGCTGTCATATCTACATCTAACATTCAAGGTATTGAGCATAGTTTGATTCCGCAAACTTTTTATCCACATTCTTAAGCATTTTGGATTGAAAACGATAGATATCCCTGGTAGGTATGGGGATGGAAGTTTTTTCCTGTGTTTTTGACACTATTTGCTGTCATATCAACTTCTAACATGTTAGGTATCGAGCATAGTTTGATTTCCCAAACTTTTTGCCCACATTTTTAGACACTTTGGATTGAAAACGATAGATGTCCCCGCTAGGTATGGGGATGGAAGTTTTTTCCTTTGTAGCTGACACTATTTGCTGTCATATCCACTTCTAACATTTTAGGTATCGAGCATAGTTTGAGTTAAAAAACTTTTTATCCACATTCTTGTGCACTTTGGATTGAAAATATAGACATCCCCGCTAGGTTTGGGGATGGACGGTTTTTCCTGTGTATCTGACACTATTTGCTGCGATATCCACTTTAAAAGTTATAGGTATCGAGCATAGTTTGATTTAACAACCTTTTTATCCACATTTTTAGACATTTTGGATTGAAAGCGATAGACATCCCCGCTAGGTATGGGGATCGAAGTTTTTTCCTTTGTAGCTGACACTATTTGCTGTCATATCCACTACTAACATTTTAGGTATCGAGCATACTTTGAGTTCCCAAACTTTTTATCCACATTCTTGGGCACTTTGGATTGAAAAAGATAGACATCCCCGCTAGGATTGGGGATGGACGGTTTTTCCTGAGTAACTGACACTATTTGCATCGATATCCACTTTAAAAGTTTTAGGTATCGAGCATAGTTTGATTTTACAACCTTTTTATCCACATTTTTAGACATTTTGGATTGAAAGCGATAGACATCCCCGCTAGGTATGGGGATGGAATTATTTTCCCGAGTAACTGTCACTATGAGCTGCGATATCCACTTTTAAAATCATAGGTATCGAGCTTAGTTTGATTTTCCAAACTTTTTATCCACATTCTTGGGCACTTTGGATTGAAAACGATAGACATCCCCGGTATGTATGGGGATGGAAGTTTTTTTCTGTGTATCTGACACTACTTGCTGTCATATCTACTTCTAACATTCTAGGTATCGAGCATAGTTTGATTCCGCAAACTTTTTATCCACATTCTTAAGCATTTTGGATTGAAAACGATAGATATCCCTGGTAGGTATGGGGATGGAAGTTTTTTCCTGTGTTTCTGACACTATTTGCTCTCATATCAACTTCTAACATGTTAGGTATCGAGCATAGTTTGATTTCCCAAACTTTTTATCCACATTTTTAGACATTTTGAATTGAAAACGACAGACATCCCCGCTAGGTATGGGTATGTAAGTTTTTTCCTGTGTATCTGACACTATTTGCTGTCATATCCACTTCTAACATTTTAGGTATCGAGCATAGTTTGGTTTTACAACCTTTTTATCCTCATTCTTGGGCACTTTGGATTGAAAAAGGTAGACATCCCCTCTAGGTATGGGGATGGAAGTTTTTTTCCGAGTAACTGTGACTATGAGCTGCGATATCCACTTCTAAAATCATAGATATCGAGCTGAGTTTGATTTTCCAAACTTTTTATCCACATTCTTGGGCACTTTGGATTGAAAAAGATAGACATCCCCGCTAGGTATGGGGATGGAAGTTTTTCCCTTTCTAGCTGACACTATTTACTGTCATATACACTACTAAAATTTTAGGTATCGCGCATACTTTGAGTTCCCAAATTTTTATCCACATTCTTGGGCATTTTTGATTTAAAACAATAGATATCCTCGGTAGGTATGGGGATGGAAGTTTTTTCCTGTGTATCTGACACTATTTGCTGTCATATCCACTTCTAACATTTTAGGTATCGAGCATAGTTTGATTTCCCAAACGTTTTATCCACGTTTTTAGGCTTTTTGAATTGAAAACGACAGACATCCCCGCTAGGTATGGGGATGGAAGTATTTTCCCGAGTAACTGTCACTATGAGCTGCGATATCCACTCATAACATTTTAGGTATCGAGCATAGTTTGATTTCCCAAACTTTTTATCCACATTTTTAGACATTTTGGATTGAAAGCGACAGATATCCCTGGTAGGTATGGGGATGGAAGTTTTTTCCTGTGTATCTGACACTATTTGCTGTCATATCAACTTTTAAAATTTTAGGTGTCGAGCATAGTTTGATTTCCCAAACTTTTTATCCTCATTCTTGGGCACTTTGGATTGAAAAGGGTAGACATCCCCGCTAGGTATGGGGATGGAAGTTTTTTCCCGAGTAACTGCCACTATGAGCTGCGATATCCACTTTTGAAATCATAGGTATCGAGCTTAGTTTGATTTTCCACACTTTTTATCCACATTATTAAGCATTTTGGATTGAAAACGATAGATATCCCTGGTAGGTATGGGTATGGAAGTTTTTTCCTGTGTATCTGACACTATTTGCTGTCATATCCACTTCTAACATTTTATGTATCGAGCATAGTTTGATTTCCCAAACTTTTATCCCCATTCTTGGGCACTTCGGATTTAAAACGGTAGACATCCCCGCTCGGTATGGGGATGGACGGTTTTTCCTGAGTAACTGACACTATTTGCTGCGATATTCACTTCAAAAGTTTTAGGTATCGAGCATAGTTTGATTTTACAACCTTTTTATCCACATTTTTAGACATTTTGGATTGAAAACGATAGATATCCCTGGTAGGTATGGGGATGGAAGTTTTTTTCCTGTGTTTCTGACACTATTTGCTGTCATATCAACTTCGAACATATTAGGTATCGAGCATAGTTTGATTTCCCAAACTTTTTATCCACATTTTTAGACATTTTGAATTGAAAACGACAGACATCCCCGCTAGGTATGGGTATGTAAGTTTTTTCCTGTGTATCTGACACTATTTGCTGTCATATCCACTTCTAACATTTTAGGTATCGAGCATAGTTTGGTTTTACAACCTTTTTATCCTCATTCTTGGGCACTTTGGATAGAAAAAGGTAGACATCCCCTCTAGGTATGGGGATGGAAGTATTTTCCCGAGTAACTGTCACTATGAGCTGCGATATCCACTTTTAAAATCATAGGTATCGAGCTTAGTTTGATTTTCCAAACTTTTTATCCACATTCTTGGGCACTTTGGATTGAAAAAGATAGACATCCCCGCTAGGTATGGGGATGGAAGTATTTTCCTTTGTAGCTGACACTATTTGCTGTCATATCCACTACTAATATTTGATGTATCGCGCATACTTTGATTTCCCAAACTTTTTATCCACATTCTTGGGGATTTTGGATTGAAAATAATAGATATCCACGGCAGGTATGGGGATGGGAGTTTTTTCCTGTGTATCTGACACTATTTGCTGTCATATCTACTTCTAACATTTTAAGTATCGAGTATAGATTGACTTCCCAAACTTTTATCCACATTTTTAGACATTTTGAATTGAAAACTACAGACATCCCCGATAGGTATGGGGATGGAAGTTTATTCCCGAGTAACTGACACTATTTGCTGCGATATCCACTTTAAAATTTTTAGGTATCGAGCATAGTTTGATTTTACAACCTTTTTATCCACGTTTTTAGACATTTTGGATTGAAAGCGACAGATATCCCTGGTAGGTATGGGGATGGAATTTTTTTCCTGTGTATCTGACACTATTTGCTGTCATATCCACTTCTAACATTTTAGGTATCGAGCATAGTTTGATTTCCAAAACTTTTTATCCTTATTCTTGGGCACTTTGCATTGAAAAAGGTAGACATCCCCGCTAGTTATGGGGATGGAAATTTTATTCTGAGTATTTGACACTATTTGCTGCGATATCCACTTTTCAAGTTTTAGGTATCGATCATTGCTTGATTTTACAAACTTTTTATCCACATTCTTTGGGATTTTGGAGTGAATACGATAGACATCCCCGGTAGGTATGGGGATGGAAGTTTTTTCCTGTGTATCTGACACTATTTGCTGTCATATCCACTTCTAACATTTTAGGTATCGAGCATAGTTTGATTTCCCAAACTTTTTATCCTCATTCTTGGGCACTTTGGATTGAAAAAGGTAGACATCCCCGCTAGGTATGGGGATGGAAGTTTTTTCCCGAGTAACTGTCACTATGAGCTGCGATATCCACTTTTAAAATCATAGGTATCGAGCTTAGTTTGATTTTCCACACTTTTTATCCACATTCTTAAGCATTTTGGATTGAAAACGATAGATATCCCTGGTAGGTATGGGGATGGAAGTTTTTTCCTGTGTATCTGACACTATTTGCTGTCATATCCACTTCTAACATTTGAGGTATCGAGCATAGTTTGATTTCCCAAACGTTTTATCCACGTTTTTAGGCATTTTGAATTGAAAACGACAGACATCCCCGCTAGGTATGGGGATGGAAGTTTTTTCCTGTGTATCTGACACTATTTGCTGTCATATCCACTTCTAACATTTTAGGTATCGAGCATAGTTTGATTTCCCAAACTTTTTATCCACATTCATGGGCACTTTGGATTGAAAAAGATAGACATACCCGCTAGGATTGGGGATGGAAGGTTTTTCCTGAGTAACTGACACTATTTGCAGCGATATCCACTTTAAAAGTTTTAGGTATCGAGCTTAGTTTGATTTTCCAAACTTTTTATCCACATTCTTGGGCACTTTGGATTGAAAAAGATAGACATCCCCGCTATGTTTGGGGATTGAAGGTTTTTCCTGAGTATCTGACAAAAATTGCTGCGATATCCACTTTAAAAGTTTTAGGTATCGAGCTAAGTTTGATTTTACAAACATTTTCTCCACATTCTTGGGCACTTTGGATTTAAAACGATAGATAACCCAGTTAGGTATGGGGATGGAAGTTTTTTCCTTTGTAGCTGACACTATTTGCTGTCATATCCACTACTAACATTTTAGGTATCGCGCATACTTTGAGTTCCCAAACTTTTTATCCACATTCTTGGGCATTTTTGATTTAAAACAATAGATATCCTCGGTAGGTATGGGGATGGAAGTTTTTTCCTGTGTATCTGACACTATTTGCTGTCATATCCACTTCTAACATTTTAGGTATCGAGCATAGTTTGATTTCCCAAACGTTTTATCCACGTTTTTAGGCATTTTGAATTGAAAACGACAGACATCCCCGCTAGGTATGGGGATGGAAGTTTTTTCCTGTGTAACTGACACTATTTGCTGCGATATCCACTTCTAACATTTTAGGTATCGAGCATAGTTTGATTTCCCAAACTTTTTATCCTCATTCTTGGGCACTTTGGATTGAAAAAGGTAGACATCCCCGCTAGGTATGGGGATGGAAGTATTTTCCCGAGTAACTGTCACTATGAGCTGCGATATCCACTTTTAAAATCATAGGTATCGAGCTTAGTTTGATTTTCCAAACTTTTTATCCACATTCTTAAGCATTTTGGATTGAAAACGATAGATATCCCTGGTAGGTATGGGGATGGAAGTTTTTTCCTTTGTAGCTGACACTATTTGCTGTCATATCCACTAGTAACATTTTAGGTATCGCGCATACTTTGAGTTCCCAAACTTTTTATCCACATTCTTGGGCATTTTTGATTTAAAACAATAGATATCCTCGGTAGGTATGGGGATGGAAGTTTTTTCCTGTGTATCTGACACTATTTGCTGTCATATCCACTTCTAACATTTTAGGTATCGAGCATAGTTTGATTTCCCAAACGTTTTATCCACGTTTTTAGGCTTTTTGAATTGAAAACGACAGACATCCCCGCTAGGTATGGGGATGGAAGTTTTTTCCTGTGTAACTGACACTATTTGCTGCGATATCCACTTCTAACATTTTAGGTATCGAGCATAGTTTGATTTCCCAAACTTTTTATCCTCATTCTTGGGCACTTTGGATTGAAAAAGGTAGACATCCCCGCTAGGTATGGGGATGGAAGTTTTTTCCCGAGTAACTGTCACTATGAGCTGCGATATCCACTTTTAAAATCATAGGTATCGAGCTTAGTTTGATTTTCCAAACTTTTTATCCACATTCTTGGGCACTTTGGATTGAAAAAGATAGACATCCCCGCTAGGTTTGGGGATGGAAGGTTTTTCCTGAGTAACTGACACAATTTGCAGCGATATCCACTTTAAAAGTTTTAGGTATCGAGCTTAGTTTGATTTTCCAAACTTTTTATCCACATTCTTGGACACTTTGGATTGAAAACGATAGATGTCCCCGGTATGTATGGGGATGGAAGTTTTTTTCTGTGTATCTGACACTACTTGCTGTCATATCTACTTCTAACATTTTAGGTATCGAGCATAGTTTGATTTCCCAAACTTTTTATACACATTTTTAGACATTTTGAATTGAAAACGGCAGACATCCCCGCTAGGTATGGGGATGGAAGTTTTTTCCTGTGTATCTGACACTATTTGCTGTCATAACCACTTCTAACATTTTAGGTATCGAGCATAGTTTGATTTCCCAAACTTTTTATCCACATTCTGGGGCACTTTGGATTGAAAAAGATGGACATCCCCGCTAGGTTTGGGGATGGACGGTTTTTCCTGTGTATCTGACACTATTTGCTGTCATATCCACTAGTAACATTTTAGGTATCGCGCATACTTTGAGTTCCCAAACTTTTTATCCACGTTCTTGGGCATTTTTGATTTAAAACAATAGATATCCTCGGTAGGTATGGGGATGGAAGTTTTTTCCTGTGTATCTGACACTATTTGCTTTCATATCCACTTCTAACATTTTAGGTATCGAGCATAGTTTGATTTCCCAAACTTTTTATCCACATTTTTAGGCATTTTGGATTGAAAGCGACAGACATCCCCGCTAGGTATGGGGATGGAAGTTTTTTCCTGTGTAACTGACACTATTTGCTGCGATATCCACTTCTAACATTTTAGGTATCGAGCATAGTTTGATTTCCCAAACTTTTTATCCTCATTCTTGGGCACTTTGGATTGAAAAAGGTAGACATCCCCGCTAGGTATGGGGATGGAAGTTTTTTCCCGAGTAACTGTCACTATGAGCTGCGATATCCACTTTTAAAATCATAGGTATCGAGCTTAGTTTGATTTTCCAAACTTTTTATCCACATTCTTGGGCACTTTGGATTGAAAAAGATAGACATCCCCGCTAGGTGTGTGGATCTCAGGTTTTTCCTGAGTAACTGACACAATTTGCAGCGATATCCACTTTAAAAGTTTTAGGTATCGAGCTTAGTTTGATTTTCCAATCTTTTTATCCACATTCTTGGGCACTTTGGACTGAAAACGATAGATATCCCCGCTATGTATGGGGATGGAAATTATTTCCTGTGTAACTGACACTACTTGCTGTCATATCTACTTCTAACATTTTAGGTATCGAACATAGTTTGATTTCCCAAACTTTTTATACACATTTTTAGACATTTTGAATGGAAAACGGCAGACATCCCCGCTAGGTATGGGGATGGAAGTTTTTTCCTGTGTATCTGACACTATTTGCTGTCATAACCACTTCTAACATTTTAGGTATCGAGCATAGTTTGATTTCCCAAACTTTTTATCCACATTCTTGGGCACTTTGGATTGAAAAAGATGGACATCCCCGCTAGGTTTGGGGATGGACGGTTTTTCCTGAGTAACTGACACTATGTGCTGCGATATCCACTTTAAAAGTTTTAGGTATCGAGCATAGTTTGATTTTCCACACTTTTTATCCACATTCTTAAGCATTTTGGATTGAAAACGATAGATATCCCTGGTAGGTATGGGGATGGAAGTTTTTTCCTGTGTATCTGACACTATTTGCTGTCATATCCACTTCTAACATTTTAGGTATCGAGCATAGTTTGATTTCCCAAACGTTTTATCCACGTTTTTAGGCATTTTGAATTGAAAACGACAGACATCCCCGCTAGGTATGGGGATGGAAGTTTTTTCCTGTGTATCTGACACTATTTGCTGCGATATCCACTTCTAACATTTTAGGTATCGAGCATAGTTTGATTTCCCAAACTTTTTATCCTCATTCTTGGGCACTTTGGATTGAAAAAGGTAGACATCCCCGCTAGGTATGGGGATGGAAGTTTTTTCCCGAGTAACTGTCACTATGAGCTGCGATATCCACTTTTAAAATCATAGGTATCGAGCTTAGTTTGATTTTCCACACTTTTTATCCACATTCTTAAGCATTTTGGATTGAAAACGATAGATATCCCTGGTAGGTATGGGGATGGAAGTTTTTTCCTTTGTAGCTGACACTATTTGCTGTCATATCCACTAGTAACATTTTAGGTATCGCGCATACTTTGAGTTCCCAAACTTTTTATCCACATTCTTGGGCATTTTTGATTTAAAACAATAGATATCCTCGGTAGGTATGGGGATGGAAGTTTTTTCCTGTGTATCTGACACTATTTGCTGTCATATCTACTTCTAACATTTTAGGTATCGAGCATAGTTTGATTTCCCAAACGTTTTATCCACGTTTTTAGGCTTTTTGAATTGAAAACGACAGACATCCCCGCTAGGTATGGGGATGGAAGTATTTTCCCGAGTAACTGTCACTATGAGCTGCGATATCCACTTTTAAAATCATAGGTATCGAGCTTAGTTTGATTTTCCAAACTTTTTATCCACATTCTTAAGCATTTTGGATTGAAAACGATAGATATCCCTGGTAGGTATGGGGATGGAATTTTTTTCCTGTGTATCTGACACTATTTGCTGTCATATCTACTTCTAACATTTGAGGTATCGAGCATAGTTTGATTTCCCAAACTTTTTATCCACATTCTTGGTCACTTTGGATTGAAAAAGATGGACATCCCCGCTAGGTTTGGGGATGGACGGTTTTTCCTGAGTAACTGACACTATTTGCTGCGATATCCACTTAAAAATCATAGGTATCGAGCTTAGTTTGATTTTCCAAACTTTTTATCCACATTCTTGGGCACTTTGGATTGAAAACGATAGACATCCCCGCCAGGTATGGGGATGGAAGTATTTTCCCGAGTAACTGTCACTATGAGCTGCGATATCCACTTTTAAAATCATAGGTATCGAGCTTAGTTTGATTTTCCTCACTTTTTATCCACATTCTTAAGCATCTTGGATTGAAAACGATAGACATCCCCGGTATGTATGGGGATGGAAGTTTTTTCCTGTGTATCTGACACTATTTGCTGTCATATCAACTTCTAACATTTTAGGTATCGAGCATAGTTTGATTTCCCAAACTTTTTATCCACATTTTTAGACATTTTGAATTGAAAACAACAGAAATCCCCGCGAGGTCTGGGGATGGAAGTTTTTACCTGTGTATCTGACACTATTTGCTGTCATATCCACTTCTAGCATTTTAGGTATCGAGCATAGTTTGATTTTACAACCTTTTTATCCTCATTCTTGGGCACTTTGGATTGAAAAAGGTAGACATCCCCGCTAGGTATGGGGATGGAAGTATTTTCCCGAGTAAATGTCACTATGAGCTGCGATATCCACTTTTAAAATCATTTGTATCGAGCTTAGTTTGATTTTCCAAACTTTTTATCCACATTCTTGGGCACTTTGGATTGAAAAAGATAGACATCCCCGCTAGGTATGGGGATGGAAGTTTTTTCCTTTGTAGCTGACACTATTTGCTGTCATATCCACTTCTAACATTTTAGGTATCGAGCATAGTTTGATTTTACAACCTTTTTATCCACATTTGACATTTTGCATTGAAAAAGATAGACATCACCGCTAGGTTTGGGGATGGACGGTTTTTCCTGAGTAACTGACACTATTTGCTGCGATATCCACTTTAAAAGTTATAGGTATCGAGCATAGTTTGATTTTACAACCTTTTTATCCACATTTTTGACATTTTGGATTGAAGGCGATAGACATCCCCGCTAGGTATGGGGATGGAAGTTTTTTCCTGTGTATCTGACACTATTTGCTGTCATATCCACTACTAACATTTTAGGTATCGAGCATACTTTGAGTTCCCAAACTTTTTATCCACATTCTTGGGCACTTTGGATTGAAAAAGATAGACATCCCCGCTAGGATTGGGGATGGACGGTTTTTCCTGAGTAACTGACACTATTTGCATCGATATCCACTTTAAAAGTTTTAGGTATCGAGCATAGTTTGATTTTACAACCTTTTTATCCACATTTTTAGACATTTTGGATTGAAAGCGACAGACATCCCCGCTAGGTATGGGGATGGAAGTATTTTCCCGAGTAACTGTCACTATGAGCTGCGATATCCACTTTTAAAATCATAGGTATCGAGCTTAGTTTGATTTTCCAAACTTTTTATCCACATTCTTGGGCACTTTGGATTGAAAACGATAGACATCCCCGGTATGTATGGGGATGGAAGTTTTTTTCTGTGTATCTGACACTACTTGCTGTCATATCTACTTCTAACATTCTAGGTATCGAGCATAGTTTGATTCCCCAAACTTTTTATCCACATTCTTAAGCATTTTGGATTGAAAACGATAGATATCCCTGGTAGGTATGGGGATGGAAGTTTTTTCCTGTGTATCTGACACTATTTGCTGTCATATCAACTTCTAACATGTTAGGTATCGAGCATAGTTTGATTTCCCAAACTTTTTATCCACACTTTTAGACATTTTGAATTGAAAGCGACAGACATCCCCGCTAGGTATGGGGATGGAAGTTTTTTCCTGTGTATCTGACACTATTTGCTGTCATATCCACTTCTAACATTTTAGGTATCGAGCATAGTTTGATTTCCCAAACTTTTTATACACATTTTTAGACATTTTGAATTGAAAACGGCAGACATCCCCGCTAGGTATGGGGATGGAAGTTTTTTCCTGTGTATCTGACACTATTTGCTGTCATAACCACTTCTAACATTTTAGGTATCGAGCATAGTTTGATTTCCCAAACTTTTTATCCACATTCTTGGGCACTTTGGATTGAAAAAGATGGACATCCCCGCTAGGTTTGGGGATGGACGGTTTTTCCTGAGTAACTGACACTATTTGCTGCGATATCCACTTTAAAAGTTTTAGGTATCGAGCATAGTTTGATTTTCCAAACTTTTTATCCACATTCTTAAGCATTTTGGATTGAAAACGATAGATATCCCTGGTAGGTATGGGGATGGAAGTTTTTTCCTGTGTATCTGACACTATTTGCTGTGATATCTACTTCTAACATTTTAGGTATCGAGCATAGTTTGATTTCCCAAACGTTTTATCCACGTTTTTAGGCATTTTGAATTGAAAACGACAGACATCCCCGCTAGGTATGGGGATGGAAGTTTTTTCCTTTGTAGCTGACACTATTTGCTGTCATATACACTTCTAACATTTTAGATATCGAGCATAGTTTGATTTCCCAAACATTTTATCCTCATTCTTGGGCTCTTTGGATTGAAAAAGGTAGACATCCGCGCTAGGTATGGGGATGGAAGTTTTTTCTCGAGTAACTGTCACTATGAGCTGCGATATCCACTTTTAAAATCATAGGTATCGAGCTTAGTTCGATTTTCCAAAGTTTTTATCCACATTCTTAAGCATTTTGGATTGAAAACGATAGATATCCCTGGTAGGTATGGGGATGGAAGTTTTTTCCTGTGTATCTGACACTATTTGCTGTCATATCTACTTCTAACATTTGAGGTATCGAGCATAGTTTGATTTCCCAAACTTTTTATCCACATTCTTGGTCACTTTGGATTGAAAAAGATGGACATCCCCGCTAGGTTTGGGGATGGACGGTTTTTCCTGAGTAAATGACACTATTTGCTGCGATATCCACTTTAAATTTTTAGGTATCGAGCTTAGTTTGATTTTCCAAACTTTTTATCCACATTCTTGGGCACTTTGGATTGAAAACGATAGATATCCCCGCTAGGTATGGGGATGGAAGTATTTTCCCGAGTAACTGTCACTATGAGCTGCGATATCCACTTTTAAAATCATAGGTATCGAGCTTAGTTTGATTTTCCACACTTTTTATCCACATTCTTAAGCATTTTGGATTGAAAACGATAGACATCCCCGGTATGTATGTGGATGGAAGTTTTTTCTGTGTATCTGACACTACTTGCTGTCATATCTACATCTAACATTCAAGGTATCGAGCATAGTTTGATTCCGCAAACTTTTTATCCACATTCTTAAGCATTTTGGATTGAAAACGATAGATATCCCTGGTAGGTATGGGGATGGAAGTTTTTTCCTGTGTTTTTGACACTATTTGCTCTCATATCAACTTCTAACATGTTAGGTATCGAGCATAGTTTGATTTCCCAAACTTTTTATCCACACTTTTAGACATTTTGAATTGAAAGCGACAGACATCCCCACTAGGTATGGGGATGGAAGTTTTTTCCTGTGTATATGACACTATTTGCTGTCATATCCACTTCTAGCATTTTAGGTTTCGAGCATAGTTTGATTTTACAACCTTTTTATCCTCATTCTTGGGCACTTTGGATTGAAAAAGGTAGACATCCCCGCTAGGTATGGGGATGGAAGTTTTTTCCCGAGTAACTGTCACTATGATCTGCGATATCCACTTTTAAAATCATTGGTATCGAGCTTAGTTTGATTTTCCAAACTTTTTATCCACATTCTTGGGCACTTTGGATTGAAAAAGATAGACATCCCCGCTAGGTATGGGGATGGAAGTTTTTTCCTTTGTAGCTGACACTATTTGCTGTCATATCCACTTCTAACATTTTAGGTATCGAGCATAGTTTGATTTTCCAAACTTTTTATCCACATTCTTGTGCACTTTGGATTGAAAAAGATAGACATCACCGCTAGGTTTGGGGATGGACGGTTTTTCCTGAGTAACTGACACTATTTGCTGCGATATCCACTTTAAAAGTTATAGGTATCGAGCATAGTTTGATTTTACAACCTTTTTATCCACATTTTTGACATTTTGGATTGAAGGCGATAGACATCCCCGCTAGGTATGGGGATGGAAGTTTTTTCCTGTGTATCTGACACTATTTGCTGTCATATCCACTAGTAACATTTTAGGTATCGCGCATACTTTGAGTTCCCAAACTTTTTATCCACATTCTTGGGCACTTTGGATTGCAAAAGATAGACCGCCCCGCTAGGTATGGGGATGGAAGTTTTTTCCTGAGTAACTGACACTATTTGCATCGATATCCACTTTAAAAGTTTTAGGTATCGAGCATAGTTTGATTTTACAACCTTTTTATCCACATTTTTAGACATTTTGGATTGAAAGCGACAGACATCCCCGCTAGGTATGGGGATGGAAGTATTTTCCCGAGTAACTGTCACTATGAGCTGCGATATCCACTTTTAAAATCATAGGTATCGAGCTTAGTTTGATTTTCCAAACTTTTTATCCACATTCTTGGGCACTTTGGATTGAAAACGATAGACATCCCCGGTATGTATGGGGATGGAAGTTTTTTTCTGTGTATCTGACACTACTTGCTGTCATATCTACTTCTAACATTCTAGGTATCGAGCATAGATTGATTTCCCAAACTTTTTATACACATTCTTAAGCATTTTGGATTGAAAACGATAGATATCCCTGGTAGGTATGGGGATGGAAGTTTTTTCCTGTGTTTCTGACACTATTTGCTCTCATATCAACTTCTAACATGTTAGGTATCTAGCATAGTTTGATTTCCCAAACTTTTTATCCACATTTTTAGACATTTTGAATTGAAAACGACAGACATCCCCGCTAGGTATGGGTATGTAAGTTTTTTCCTGTGTATCTGACACTATTTGCTGTCATATCCACTTCTAACATTTTAGGTATCGAGCATAGTTTGGTTTTACAACCTTTTTATCCTCATTCTTGGGCACTTTGGATTGAAAAAGGTAGACATCCGCTCTAGGTATGGGGATGGAAGTATTTTCCCGAGTAACTGTCACTATGAGCTGCGATATCCACTTTTAAAATCATAGGTATCGAGCTTAGTTTGATTTTCCAAACTTTTTATCCACATTCTTGGGCACTTTGGATTGAAAAAGATAGACATCCCCGCTAGGTATGGGGATGGAAGTTTTTTCCTTTGTAGCTGACACTATTTGCTGTCATATCCACTAGTAACATTTTAGGTATCGCGCATACTTTGAGTTCCCAAACTTTTTATCCACATTCTTGGGCATTTTTGATTTAAAACAATAGATATCCTCGGTAGGTATGGGGATGGGAGTTTTTTCCTGTGTATCTGACACTATTTGCTGTCATATCCACTTCTAACATTTTAGGTATCGAGCATAGTTTGATTTCCCAAACGTTTTATCCACGTTTTTAGGCTTTTTGAATTGAAAACGACAGACATCCCCGCTAGGTATGGGGATGGAAGTATTTTCCCGAGTAACTGTCACTATGAGCTGCGATATCCACTTTAAAAGTTTTAGGTATCGAGCATAGTTTGATTTTACAACCTTTTTTTCCACATTTTTAGACATTTTGGATTGAAAGCGACAGATATCCCTGGTAGGTATGGGGATGGAAGTTTTTTCCTGTGTATCTGACACTATTTGCTGTCATATCTACTTCTAACATTTTAGGTATCGAGCATAGTTTGATTTCCCAAACTTTTTATCCTCATTCTTGGGCACTTTGGATTGAAAAAGGTAGACATCCCCGCTAGGTATGGGGATGGAAGTTTTTTCCCGAGTAATCATGTTATCACTGTGAGCTGCGATATCCACTTTTGAAATCAGAGGTATCGAGCTTAGTTTGATTTTCCACACTTTTTATCCACATTTTCAAGCATTTTGGATTGAAAACGATAGATATCCCCGGTAGGTATGGGGATGGAAGTTTTTTCCTGTGTATCTGACACTATTTGCTGTCATATCCACTTCTAACATTTTATGTATCGAGCATAGTTTGATTTCCCAAACTTTTTTCCTCATTCTTGGGCACTTTGGATTGAAAAAGGTAGACATCCCCGCTGGGTATGGGGATGGACGGTTTTTCCTGAGTAACTGACACTATTTGCTGCGATATTCACTTCAAAAGTTTTAGGTATCGAGCATAGTTTGATTTTACAACCTTTTTATCCACATTTTTAGACATTTTGGATTGAAAACGATAGATATCCCCGGTAGGTATGGGGATGGAAGTTTTTTCCTGTGTATCTGACACTATTTGCTGTCATATCAACTTCGAACATTTTAGGTATCGAGCATAGTTTGATTTCCCAAACATTTTATCCACATTTTTAGACATTTTGTATTGAAAATGACAGACATAACCGCTAGGTATGGGGATGGAGGTTTTTTCCGAGTATCTTACACTATTTGCTGCCATATCAACTTCGAACATTTTAGGTATCGAGCATAGTTTGATTTCCCAAACTTTTTATCCTCATTCTTGGGCACTTTGGATTGAAAAAGGTAGACATCCCCTCTAGGTATGGGGATGGAAGTATTTTCCCGAGTAACTGTCACTATGAGCTGCGATACCCACTTTTAAAATCATAGGTATCGAGCTTAGTTTGATTTTCCAAACTTTTTATCCACATTCTTGGGCACTTTGGATTGAAAAAGATAGACATCCCCGCTAGGTATGGGGATGGAAGTTTTTTCCTTTGTAGCTGACACTATTTGCTGTCATATCCACTAGTAACATTTTAGGTATCGCGCATACTTTGAGTTCCCAAATTTTTATCCACATTCTTGGGCATTTTTGATTTAAAACAATAGATATCCTCGGTAGGTATGGGGATGGAAGTTTTTTCCTGTGTATCTGACACTATTTGCTGTCATATCCACTTCTAACATTTTAGGTATCGAGCATAGTTTGATTTCCCAAACGTTTTATCCACGTTTTTAGGCTTTTTGAATTGAAAACGACAGACATCCCCGCTAGGTATGGGGATGGAAGTATTTTCCCGAGTAACTGTCACTATGAGCTGCGATATCCACTTTAAAAGTTTTAGGTATCGAGCATAGTTTGATTTTACAACCTTTTTATCCACATTTTTAGACATTTTGGATTGAAAGCGACAGATATCCCTGGTAGGTATGGGGATGGAAGTTTTTTCCCGAGTAACTGTCACTATGAGCTGCGATATCCACTTTTAAAATCATAGGTATCGAGCTTAGTTTGATTTTCCACACTTTTTATCCACATTCTTAAGCATTTTGGATTGAAAACGATAGATATCCCTGGTAGGTATGGGGATGGAATTTTTTTCCTGTGTATCTGACACTATTTGCTGTCATATCTACTTCTAACATTTGAGGTATCGAGCATAGTTTGATTTCCCAAACTTTTTATCCACATTCTTGGTCACTTTGGATTGAAAAGGTAGACATCCCCGCTAGGTATGGGGATGGAAGTTTTTTTCCGAGTAACTGTCACTGTGAGCTGCGATATCCACTTTTGAAATCATAGGTATCGAGCTTAGTTTGATTTTCCACACTTTTTATCCACATTCTTAAGCATTTTGGATTGAAAACGATAGATATCCCTGGTAGGTATGGGGATGGAAGTTTTTTCCTGTGTACCTGACACTATTTGCTGTCATATCCACTTCTAACATTTTAGGTATCGAGCATAGTTTGATTTCACAAACTTTTTATCCTCATTCTTGGGCACTTTGGATTGAAAAAGGTAGACATCCCCGCTAGGTATGGGGATGGAAGTTTTTTCCTTTGTATCTGACACTATTTGCTGTCATATCTACTTCTAACATTTTAGGTATCGAGCATAGTTTGATTTTACAACCTTTTTATCCACATTTTTAGACATTTTGGATTGAAAACGACAGACATCCCCGCTAGGTATGGGGATGGAAGTTTTTTCCTGTGTATCTGACACTATTTGCTGTCATATCTACTTCTAACATTTTAGGTATCGAGCATAGTTTGATTTCCCAAACTTTTTATCCACGTTTTTAGGCATTTTGAATTGAAAACGACAGACATCCCCGCTAGGTATGGGGATGGAAGTTTTTTCCTGTGTATCTGACACTATTTTCTGTCATATCCACTTCTAACATTTTAGGTATCGAGCATAGTTTGATTTCCCAAACATTTTATCCTCATTTTTAGACATTTTGTATTGAAAAAGACAGACATCCCCGCTAGGTATGGGTATGTAAGTTTTTTCCTGTGTATCTGACACTATTTGCTGTCATATCCACTTCTAACATTTTAGGTATCGAGCATAGTTTGATTTCCCAACCATTTTATCCTCATTCTTGGGCACTTTGGATTGAAAAAGGTAGACATCCCCGCTAGGTATGGGGATGGAAGTTTTTTCCCGAGTAACTGTCACTATGAGCTGCGATATCCACTTTTAAAATCATATGTAACGAGCATAGTTTGGTTTTACAACCTTTTTATCCTCATTCTTGGGCACTTTGGATTGAAAAAGGTAGACATCCTCGCTAGGTATGGTGATGGAAGTATTTTCCCGAGTAACTGTCACTATGAGCTGCGATATCCACTTTTAAAATCATAGGTATCGAGCTTAGTTTGATTTTCCAAACTTTTTATCCACATTCTTGGGCACTTTGGATTGAAAAAGATAGACATCCCCGCTAGGTATGGGGATGGAAGTTTTTTCCTTTGTAGCTGACACTATTTGCTGTCATATCCACTAGTAACATTTTAGGTATCGCGCATACTTTGAGTTCCCAAACTTTTTATCCACATTCTTGGGCATTTTTGATTTAAAACAATAGATATCCTCGGTAGGTATGGGGATGGAAGTTTTTTCCTGTGTATCTGACACTATTTGCTGTCATATCCACTTCTAACATTTTAGGTATCGAGCATAGTTTGATTTCCCAAACGTTTTATCCACGTTTTTAGGCTTTTTGAATTGAAAACGACAGACATCCCCGCTAGGTATGGGGATGGAAGTATTTTCCCGAGTAACTGTCACTATGAGCTGCGATATCCACTTTAAAAGTTTTAGGTATCGACCATAGTTTGATTTTACAACCTTTTTTTCCACATTTTTAGACATTTTGGATTGAAAGCGACAGATATCCCTGGTAGGTATGGGGATGGAAGTTTTTCCCTGTGTATCTGACACTATTTGCTGTTATATCTACTTCTAACATTTTAGGTATCGAGCATAGTTTCATTTCCCAAACTTTTTATCCTCATTCTTGGGCACTTTGCATTGAAAAAGGTAGACATCCCCGCTAGGTATGGGGATGGAAGTTTTTTTCCGAGTAACTGTCACTGTGAGCTGCGATATCCACTTTTGAAATCATAGGTATCGAGCTTAGTTTGATTTTCCACACTTTTTATCCACATTATTAAGCATTTTGGATTGAAAACGATAGATATCCCTGGTAGGTAAGGGGATGGAAGTTTTTTCCTGTGTATCTGACACTATTTGCTGTCATATCCACTTCTAACATTTTATGTATCGAGCATAGTTTGATTTCCCAAACTTTTTATCCACATTCTTGGGCACTTTGGATTGAAAAAGGTAGACATCCCCGCTAGGTATGGGGATGGAAGTATTTTCCCGAGTAACTGTCACTATGAGCTGCGATATCCACTTTTAAAATCATAGGTATCGAGCTTAGTTTGATTTTCCAAACTTTTTATCCACATTCTTGGGCACTTTGGATTGAAAAAGATAGACATCCCCGCTAGGTATGGGGATGGAAGTTTTTTCCTTTGTAGCTGACACTATTTGCTGTCATATCCACTAGTAACATTTTAGGTATCGCGCATACTTTGAGTTCCCAAACTTTTTATCCACATTCTTGGGCATTTTTGATTTAAAACAATAGATATCCTCGGTAGGTATGGGGATGGAAGTTTTTTCCTGTGTATCTGACACTATTTGCTGTCATATCCACTTCTAACATTTTAGGTATCGAGCATAGTTTGATTTCCCAAACGTTTTATCCACGTTTTTAGGCTTTTTGAATTGAAAACGACAGACATCCCCGCTAGGTATGGGGATGGAAGTATTTTCCCGAGTAACTGTCACTATGAGCTGCGATATCCACTTTAAAAATTATAGGTATCGAGCATAGTTTGATTTTACAACCTTTTTATCCACATTTTTAGACATTTTGGATTGAAAGCGACAGATATCCCTGGTAGGTATGGGGATGGAAGGTTTTTCCTGTGTATCTGACTCTATTTGCTGTCATATCTACTTCTAACATTTTAGGTATCGAGCATAGTTTGATTTCCCAAACTTTTTATCCTCATTCTTGGGCACTTTGGATTGAAAAAGGTAGACATCCCCGGTATGTATGGGGATGGAAGTTTTTTTCCGAGTAACTGTCACTGTGAGCTGCGATATCCACTTTTGAAATCAGAGGTATCGAGCTTAGTTTAATTTTCCACACTTTTTATCCACATTCTTAAGCATTTTGGATTGAAAACGATAGATATCCCTGGTAGGTATGGGGATGGAAGTTTTTTCCTGTGTATCTGACACTATTTGCTGTCATATCCACTTCTAACATTTTAGGTATCGAGCATAGTTTGATTTCCCAAACGTTTTATCCACGTTTTTAGGCTTTTTGAATTGAAAACGACAGACATCCCCGCTAGGTATGGGGATGGAAGTATTTTCCCGAGTAACTGTCACTATGAGCTGCGATATCCACTTTAAAAGTTTTAGGTATCGAGCATAGTTTGATTTTACAACCTTTTCATCCACATTTTTAGACATTTTGGATTGAAAGCGACAGATATCCCTGGTAGGTATGGGGATGGAAGTTTTTTCCTGTGTATCTGACACTATTTGCTGTCATATACACTTCTAACATTTTAGGTATCGAGCATAGTTTGATTTCCCAACCATTTTATCCTCATTCTTGGGCACTTTGGATTGAAAAAGGTAGACATCCCCGCTAGGTATGGGGATGGAAGTATTTTCCCGAGTAACTGTCACTATGAGCTGCGATATCCACTTTTAAAATCATAGGTATCGAGCTTAGTTTGATTTTCCAAACTTTTTATCCACATTCTTGGGCACTTTGGATTGAAAAAGATAGACATCCCCGCTAGGTATGGGGATGGAAGTTTTTTCCTTTGTAGCTGACACTATTTGCTGTCATATCCACTTCTAACATTTTAGGTATCGAGCATAGTTTGATTTCCCAAACGTTTTATCCACGTTTTTAGGCTTTTTGAATTGAAAACGACAGACATCCCCGCTAGGTATGGGGATGGAAGTTTTTTCCTGTGTATCTGACACTATTTGCTGTCATAACCACTTCTAACATTTTAGGTATCGAGCATAGTTTATTTCCCAAACTTTTTATCCACACTTTTAGATATTTTGAATTGAAAGCGACAGACATCCCCGCTAGGTATGGGGATGGAAGTTTTTTCCTGTGTATCTGACACTATTTGCTGTCATATCCACTTCTAACATTTTAGGTATCGAGCATAGTTTGATTTCCCAAACATTTTATCCTCATTCTTGGGCACTTTGGATTGAAAAAGGTAGACATCCCCGCTAGGTATGGGGATGGAAGTATTTTCCCGAGTAACTGTCACTATGAGCTGCGATATCCACTTTTAAAATCATAGGTATCGAGCTTAGTTTGATTTACCAAACTTTTTATCCACATTCTTGGGCACTTTGGATTGAAAAAGATAGACATCCCCGCTAGGTATGGGGATGGAAGTTTTTTCCTGTGTATCTGACACTATTTGCTGTCATATCCACTTCTAACATTTTAGGTATCGAGCATAGTTTGATTTCCCAAACTTTTTATCCTCATTCTTGGGCACTTTGGATTGAAAAAGGTAGACATCCCCGCTAGGTATGGGGATGGAAGTATTTTCCCGAGTAACTGTCACTATGAGCTGCGATATCCACTTTTAAAATCATAGGTATCGAGCTTAGTTTGATTTTCCAAACTTTTTATCCACATTCTTGGGCACTTTGGATTGAAAAAGATAGACATCCCCGCTAGGTATGGGGATGGAAGTTTTTTCCTGTGTATCTGACACTATTTGCTGTCATATCCACTTCTAACATTTTAGGTATCGAGCATAGTTTGATTTCCCAAACTTTTTATCCACGTTTTTAGGCATTTTGAATTGAAAACGACAGACATCCCCGCTAGGTATGGGGATGGAAGTTTTTTCCTGTGTATCTGACACTATTTGCTGTCATAACCACTTCTAACATTTTAGGTATCGAGCATAGTTTGATTTCCCAAACTTTTTATCCACATTTTTAGACATTTTGAATTGAAAACGACAGACATCCCCGCTAGGTATGGGTATGTAAGTTTTTTCCTGTGTATCTGACACTATTTGCTGTCATATCCACTTCTAACATTTTAGGTATCGAGCATAGTTTGATTTCCCAAACTTTTTATCCACATTCATAAGCATTTTGGATTGAAAAAGATGGACATCCCCGCTAGGTTTGGGGATGGACGGTTTTTCCTGAGTAAATGACACTATTTGCTGCGATATCCACTTTAAATTTTTAGGTATCGAGCTTAGTTTGATTTCCCAAACTTTTTATCCACATTCTTGGGGATTTTGGATTGAAAACGATAGATATCCCCGGTAGGTATGGGGATGGAAGTATTTTCCCGAGTAACTGTCACTATGAGCTGCGATATCCACTTTTAAAATCATAGGTATCGAGCTTAGTTTGATTTTCCAAACTTTTTATCCACATTCTTAAGCATTTTGGATTGAAAACGATAGACATCCCCGGTATGTATGGGGATGGAAGTTTTTTTCTGTGCATCTGACACTACTTGCTGTCATATCTACTTCTAACATTCTAGGTATCGAGCATAGTTTGATTCCCCAAACTTTTTATCCACATTCTTAAGCATTTTGGATTGAAAACGATAGATATCCCTGGTAGGTATGGGGATGGAAGTTTTTTCCTGTGTATCTGACACTATTTGCTGTCATATCCACATCTAACATTTTAGGTATCGAGCATAGTTTGATTTTACAACCTTTTTATCCTCATTCTTGGGCACTTTGGATTGAAAAAGATAGACATCCCCGCTAGGTATGGGGATGGAAGTATTTTCCCGAGTAACTGTCACTATGAGCTGCGATATCCACTTTTAAAATCATAGGTATCGAGCTTAGTTTGATTTTCCAAACTTTTTATCCACATTCTTGGGCACTTTGGATTGAAAAAGATAGACATCCCCGCTAGGTATGGGGATGGAAGTTTTTTCCTTTGTAGCTGACACTATTTGCTGTCATATCCACTTCTAACATTTTAGGTATCGAGCATAGTTTGATTTTACAACCTTTTTATCCACATTTTTAGACACTTTGGATTGAAAGCGACAGACATCCCCGCTAGGTATGGGGATGGAAGTATTTTCCCGAGTAACTGTCACTATGAGCTGCGATATCCACTTTTAAAATCATAGGTATCGAGCTTAGTTTGATTTTCCAAACTTTTTATCCACATTCTTGGGCACTTTGGATTGAAAACGATAGACATCCCCGGTATGTATGGGGATGGAAGTTTTTTTCTGTGTATCTGACACTACTTGCTGTCATATCTACTTCTAACATTCCAGGTATCGAGCATAGATTGATTTCCCAAACTTTTTATACACATTTTTAGACATTTTGAATTGAAAACGGCAGACATCCCCGCTAGGTAAGGGGATCGAAGTTTTTTCCTTTGTAGCTGACACTATTTGCTGTCATATCCACTTCTAACATTTTAGGTATCGAGCATAGTTTGATTCCGCAAACTTTTTATCCACATTCTTAAGCATTTTGGATTGAAAACGATAGATATCCCTGGTAGGTATGGGGATGGAAGATTTTTCCTGTATTTCTGACACTATTTGCTGTCATATCAACTTCTAACATGTTAGGTATCGAGCATAGTTTGATTCCCCAATATTTCTATCCACATTCTTAAGCATTTTGGATTGAAAACGATAGATATCCCCGGTAGGTATGGGGATGGAAGTTTTTTCCTGTGTATCTGACACTATTTGCTGTCATATCCACATCTAACAATTTAGGTATCGAGCATATTTTGATTTTACAACCTTTTTATCCACGTTTTTAGACATTTTGGATTGAAAGCGACAGATATCCCTGGTAGGTATGGGGATGGTAGTTTTTTCCTGTGTATCTGACACTATTTGCTGTCATATCCACTTCTAACATTTTAGGTATCCAACATAGTTTGATTTTCCAAACTTTTTATCCACATTCTTGGGCATTTTGAATTGAAAGCGACAGACATCCCCGCTAGGTATGGGGATGGAAGTTTTTTCCTGTGTATCTGACACTATTTGCTGTCATATCCACTTCTAACATTTTAGGTATCGAGCATAGTTTGATTTCCCAAACTTTTTATCCTCATTCTTGGGCACTTTGGATTGAAAAAGGTAGACATCCCCGGTATGTATGGGGATGCAAGTTTTTTCCTGCGTTTCTGACACTATTTGCTCTCATATCAACTTCTAACATGTTAGGTATCGAGCATAGTTTGATTTCCCAAACTTTTTATCCACATTCTTAAGCATTTTGGATTGAAAACAATAGATATCCCCGGTAGGTATGGGGATGGAAGTTTTTTCCTGTGTAACTGACACTATTTGCTGCGATATCCACTTTTAAAATTTTAGGTATCGAGCATAGTTTGATATTACAACCTTTTTATCCACGTTTTTAAACATTTTGGATTGAAAGCGACAGATATCCCTGGTAGGTATGGGGATGGTAGTTTTTTCCTGTGTATCTGACACTATTTGCTGTCATATCCACTTCTAACATTTGAGGTATCGAGCATAGTTTGATTTCCCAAACGTTTTATCCACGTTTTTAGGCATTTTGAATTGAAAACGACAGACATCCCCGCTAGGTATGGGGATGGAAGTTTTTTCCTGTGTATCTGACACTATTTGCTGTCATATCCACTTCTAACATTTTAGGTATCGAGCATAGTTTGATTTCCCAAACTTTTTATCCTCATTCTTGGGCACTTTGGATTGAAAAAGGTAGACATCCCCGGTATGTATGGGGATGCAAGTTTTTTCCTGCGTTTCTGACACTATTTGCTCTCATATCAACTTCGAACATTTTAGGTATCGAGCATAGTTTGATTTCCCAAACTTTTTATCCACATTCTTAAGCATTTTGGATTGAAAACGATAGATATCCCCGGTAGGTATGGGGATGGAAGTTTTTTCCTGTGTATCTGACACTATTTGCTGTCATATCCACTTCTAACAATTTAGGTATCGAGCATAGTTTGATTTTACAACCTTTTTATCCACGTTTTTAAACATTTTGGATTGAAAGCGACAGATATCCCTGGTAGGTATGGGGATGGTAGTTTTTTCCTGTGTATCTGACACTATTTGCTGTCATATCTACTTCTAACAATTTAGGTATCGAGCATAGTTTGATTTTACAATCTTTTTATCCACTTTTTTAGACATTTTGGATTGAAAGCGACAGACATCCCCGCTAGGTATGGGGATTGAAGTTTTTTCCTTTGTAGCTGACACTATTTGCTGTCATATCCACTACTAACATTTTAGGTATCGAGCATAGTTTGATTCCCCAAACTTTTTATCCACATTCTTAAGCATTTTGAATTGAAAACGATAGATATCCCTGGTAGGTATGGGGATGGACGGTTTTTCCTGTGAATCTGACAATATTTGCTGTCATAACCACTTCTAACATTTTAGGTATCGAGCATAGTTTGATTTCCCAAACTTTTTATCCTCATTCTTGGGCACTTTGGATTGAAAAAGGTAGACATCCCCGGTATGTATGGGATGGAAGTTTTTTCCCGAGTAACTGTCACTATGAGCTGCGATATCCACTTTTAAAATCATAGGTATCGAGCTTAGTTCGATTTTCCAAAGTTTTTATCCACATTCTTGGGCACTTTGGATTGAAAAAGATAGACATCCCTGGTAGTTATGGGGATGGAAGTTTTTTCCTGCGTTTCTTACACTATTTGCTCTCATATCAACTTCTAACATGTTAGGTATCGAGCATAGTTTGATTCCCCAAACTTTTTATCCACATTCTTAAGCATTTTGAATTGAAAACGATAGATATCCCTGGTAGGTATGGGGATGGTAGTTTTTTCCTGTGTATCTGACACTATTTGCTGTCATATCCACTTCTAACATTTTAGGTATCGAGCATATTTTGATTTTACAACCTTTTTATCCACGTTTTTAAACATTTTGGATTGAAAGCGACAGATATCCCTGGTAGGTATGGGGATGGAAATTTTTTCCTTTGTATCTGACACTATTTGCTGTCATAACCACTTCTAACATTTTAGGTATCGAGCATAGTTTGATTTCCCAAACTTTTTATCCACATTCTTGGGCACTTTGGATTGAAAAAGATAGACATCCCCGCTAGGTATGGGGATGGAAGTATTTTCCCGAGTAACTGTCACTATGAGCTGCGATATCCACTTTAAAATTAATAGGTATCGAGCTTAGTTTGATTTTCCACACTTTTTATCCACATTCTTAAGCATTTTGGATTGAAAACGATAGATATCCCTGGTAGGTATGGGGATGGAAGTTTTTTCCTGTGTATCTGACGCTATTTGCTGTCATATCTACTTCTAACATTTTAGGTATCGAGCATAGTTTGATTTCCCAAACGTTTTATCCACGTTTTTAGGCATTTTGAATTGAAAACGACAGACATCCCCGCTAGGTATGGGGATGGAAGTTTTTTCCTGTGTATCTGACACTATTTGCTGTCATATACACTTCTAACATTTTAGGTATCGAGCATAGTTTGATTTCCCAACCATTTTATCCTCATTCTTGGGCACTTTGGATTGAAAAAGGTAGACATCCCCGCTAGGTATGGGGATGGAAGTTTTTTCCCGAGTAACTGTCACTATGAGCTGCGATATCCACTTTTAAAATCATAGGTATCGAGCTTATTTTGATTTTCCAAACTTTTTATCCACATTCTTGGGCACTTTGGATTGAAAAAGATAGACATCCCCGCTAGGTTTGGGGATGGAAGTTTCTTCCTGAGTAACTGACACTATTTGCTGTCATATCTACTTCTAACATTTTAGGTATCGAGCATAGTTTGATTTCCCAAACTTTTTATACACATTTTTAGACATTTTGGATTGAAAACGGCAGACATCCCCGCTAGGTATGGGGATGGAAATTTTTTCTGAGTATTTGACATTATTTGCTGCGATATCCACTTTTCAAGTTTTAGGTATCGAGCATTGCTTGATTTTAAAAACTTTTTATCCACATTCTTGGGCATTTTGTATTGAAAAAGTTAGACATCCCCGCTAGGTATGGGGATGGAAGTATTTTCCCGAGTAACTGTCACTATGAGCTGCGATATCCACTTTTAAAATCATAGGTATCGAGCTTAGTTTGATTTTCCACACTTTTTATCCACATTCTTAAGCATTTTGGATTGAAAACGATAGATATCCCTGGTAGGTATGGGGATGGAAGTTTTTTCCTGTGTATCTGACACTATTTGCTGTCATATCCACTTCTAACATTTGAGGTATCGAGCATAGTTTGATTTCCCAAACGTTTTATCCACGTTTTTAGGCATTTTGAATTGAAAACGACAGACATCCCCGCTAGGTATGGGGATGGAAGTTTTTTCCTGTGTATCTGACACTATTTGCTTTCATATCCACTTCTAACATTTTAGGTATCGAGCATAGTTTGATTTCCCAAACTTTTTATCCACATTCTTGTGCACTTTGGATTGAAAAAGATAGACATCACCGCTAGGTTTGGGGATGGACGGTTTTTCCTGAGTAACTGACACTATTTGCTGCGATATCCACTTTAAAAGTTTTAGGTATCGAGCATAGTTTGATTTTACAACCTTTTTATCCACATTTTTAGAGACTTTGGTTTGAAAGGGACAGACATCCCCGCTAGGTATGGGGATGGAAGTATTTTCCCGAGTAACTGTCACTATGAGCTGCGATATCCACTTTTAAAATCATAGGTATCGAGCTTAGTTTGATTTTCCAATCTTTTTATCCACATTCTTGGGCACTTTCGATTGAAAACGATAGACATCCCCGGTATGTATGGGGATGGAAGTTTTTTCTGTGTATCTGACACTACTTGCTGTCATAACTACTTCTAACATTCAAGGTATCGAGCTTAGTTTGATTTTCCAAAACTTTTTATACACATTTTTAGACATTTTGAATTGAAAACGGCAGACATCCCCGCTAGGTATGGGGATGGAAGTTTTTTCCTTTGTAGCTGACACTATTTGCTGTCATATCCACTTCTAACATTTTAGGTATCGAGCATAGTTTGATTTCCCAAACTTTTTATCCACATTCTTAAGCATTTTGGATTGAAAACGATAGATATCCCCGGTAGGTATGGGGATGGATGTTTTTTCCTTTGTATCTGACACTATTTGCTGTCATATCAACTTCGAACATTTTAGGTATCGAGCATAGTTTGATTTCCCAAACATTTATCCACATTTTTAGACATTTTGTATTGAAAATGACAGACATAACCGCTAGGTATGGGGATGGAGGTTTTTTCCGAGTATCTTACACTATTTGCTGTCATATGCACTTTTAAAATTTTAGGTATCGAGCATAGTTTGATTTTCCAAACTTTTTATCCACGTTTTTAGACATTTTGGATTGAAAACGATAGATATCGCCGGTAGGTATGGGGATGGAAGTATTTTCCTGTGTTTCTGACACTGTTTGCTCTCATATCAACTTCTAACATGTTAGATATCGAGCATAGTTTGATTTCCCAAACTTTTTATCCTAATTCTTGGGCACTTTGGATTGAAAACTACAGACATCCCCGCTAGGTATGGGGATGGTAGTTTTTTCCTTTGTAGCTGACACTTTTTGCTGTCATATCCGCTTCTAACACTTTAGGTATCGAGCATAGTTTGATTCCGCAAACTTTTTATCCACATTCTTAAGCATTTTGGATTGAAAACGATAGATATCCCTGGTAGGTATGGGGATGGAAGTTTTTTCCTGTGTTTCTGACACTATTTGCTCTCATATCAACTTCTAACATGTTAGGTATCGAGCATAGTTTGATTCCCCAAACTTTTTATCCACATTCTTAAGCATTTTGGATTGAAAACGATAGATATCCCTGGTAGGTATGGGGATGGAAGTTTTTTCCTGTGTATCTGACACTATTTGCTGTCATATCCACTTCTAACATTTTAGGTATCGAGCATAGTTTGATTTCCCAAACTTTTTATCCACATTCTTGTGCACTTTGGATTGAAAAAGATAGACATCACCGCTAGGTTTGGGGATGGACGGTTTTTCCTGAGTAACTGACACTATTTGCTGCGTTATCCACTTCTAACACTTTAGGTATCGATCATAGTTTGATTTCACAAACTTTTTATCCACATTCTTCTGCATTTTGGATTGAAAACGATAGATATCCCCGGTAGGTATGGGGATGGACGATTTTTCCTGTATTTCTGACACTATTTGCTGTCATATCAACTTCTAACATGTTAGGTATCGAGCATAGTTTGATTTTACAACCTTTTTATCCACATTTTTAGACATTTTGGATTGAAAGAGACAGATATCCCTGGTAGGTATGGGGATGGAAGTTTTTTCCTTTGTAGCTGACACTATTTGCTGTCATATCCACTTCTAACATTTTAGGTATCGAGCATAGTTTGATTTCCCAAACTTTTTATCCACATTCTTAAGCATTTTGGATTGAAAACAATAGATATCCCCGGTAGGTATGGGGATGGAAGTTTTTTCCTGTGTAACTGACACTATTTGCTGCGATATCCACTTTTAAAATTTTAGGTATCGAGCATAGTTTGATTTCCCAAACTTTTTATCCTCATTCTTGGGCACTTTGGATTGAAAAAGGTAGACATCCCCGCTAGGTATGGGGATGGAAGTTTTTTCCTGTGTATCTGACACTATTTGCTGTCATATCCACTTCTAACATTTTAGGTATCGAGCATAGTTTGATTTCCCAAACTTTTTATCCACATTCTTGGGCACTTTGGATTGAAAACGATAGATATCCCCGGTATGTATGGGGATGGAAGTTTTTTTCTGTGTATCTGACACTACTTGCTGTCATATCTACTTCTAACATTTTAGGTATCGAGCATAGTTTGATTTCCCAAACTTTTTATACACATTTTTAGACATTTTGAATTGAAAACGGCAGACATCCCCGCTAGGTATGGGGATGGAAGTTTTTTCCTGTGTATCTGACACTATTTGCTGTCATATCCACTAGTAACATTTTAGGTATCGCGCATACTTTGAGTTCCCAAACTTTTTATCCACGTTCTTGGGCATTTTTGATTTAAAACAATAGATATCCTCGGTAGGTATGGGGATGGAAGTTTTTTCCTGTGTATCTGACACTATTTGCTTTCATATCCACTTCTAACATTTTAGGTATCGAGCATAGTTTGATTTCCCAAACTTTTTATACACATTTTTAGACATTTTGAATTGAAAACGGCAGACATCCCCGCTAGGTATGGGGATGGAAGTTTTTTCCTGAGTAACTGACACTATTTGCTGCGATATCCACTTCTAACATTTTAGGTATCGAGCATAGTTTGATTTCCCAAACTTTTTATCCACATTCTTGGGCACTTTGGATTGAAAAAGATGGACATCCCCGCTAGGTTTGGGGATGGACGGTTTTTCCTGAGTAACTGACACTATTTGCTGCGATATCCACTTTAAAAGTTATAGGTATCGAGCTTAGTTTGATTTTCCACACTTTTTATCCACATTCTTAAGCATTTTGGATTGAAAAAGATAGATATCCCCGGTAGGTATGGGGATGGAAGTTTTTTCCTGTGTATCTGACACTATTTGCTGTCATATCAACTTCGAACATTTTAGGTATCGAGCATAGTTTGATTTCCCAAACATTTTATCCACATTTTTAGATATTTTGAATTGAAAACGACAGACATCCCCGCTAGTTATGGGGATGGAAGTTTTTTCCTGTGTATCTGACACTATTTGCTTTCACATCCACTTCTAACATTTTAGGTCTCGACCATAGTTTGATTTCCCAAACTTTTTATCCACATTCTTGGGCACTTTGGATTGAAAAAGGTAGACATCCCCGCTAGGTATGGGGATGGAAGTTTTTTCCCGAGTAACTGTCACTATGAGCTGCGATATCCACTTTTAAAATCATAGGTATCGAGCTTAGTTTGATTTTCCAAACTTTTTATCCACATTCTTGGGCACTTTGGATTGAAAAAGATAGACATCACCGCTAGGTTTGGGGATGGAAGTTTCTTCCTGAGTAACTGACACTATTTGAAGCGATATACAAATTAAAACATTAAGGTATCGAGCTTAGTTTGATTTTCCAAACTTTTTATCCACATTCTTGGGCATTTTTGATTTAAAACAATAGATATCCTCGGTAGGTATGGGGATGGAAGTTTTTTCCTGAGTAACTGACACTATTTGCTGTCATATCTACTTCTAACATTTTAAGTATCGAGTATAGATTGACTTCCCAAACTTTTATCCACATTTTTAGATATTTTGAATTGAAAACTACAGACATCCCCGCTAGTTATGGGGATGGAAATTTTTTTCTGAGTATTTGACATTATTTGCTGCGATATCCACTTTTCAAGTTTTAGGTATCGAGCATTGCTTGATTTTACAACCTTTTCATCCACATTCTTGGGCATTTTGGATTGAAAATGATAGACATCCCCGGTAGTTATGGAGATGGAAGTATTTTCCCGAGTAACTGTCACTATGAGCTGCGATATCCACTTTTAAAATCATAGGTATCGAGCTTAGTTTGATTTTCCACACTTTTTATCCACATTCTTAAGCATTTTGGATTGAAAACGATAGATATCCCTGGTAGGTATGGGGATGGAAGTTTTTTCCTGTGTATCTGACACTATTTGCTGTCATATCCACTTCTAGCATCTTAGGTATCGAGCATAGTTTGATTTCCCAAACGTTTTATCCACGTTTTTAGGCATTTTGAATTGAAAACGACAGACATCCCCGCTAGGTATGGGGATGGAAGTTTTTTCCTGTGTATCTGACACTATTTGCTGTCATAACCACTTCTAACATTTTAGGTATCGAGCATAGTTTGATTTCCCAAACTTTTTATCCACATTCTTGTGCACTTTGGATTGAAAAAGATAGACATCACCGCTAGGTTTGGGGATGGACGGTTTTTCCTGAGTAACTGACACTATTTGCTGCGATATCCACTTTAAAAGTTATAGGTATCGAGCATAGTTTGATTTTACAACCTTTTTATCCACATTTTTAGACATTTTGGATTGAAAGCGACAGACATCCCCGCTAGGTATGGGGATGGAAGTATTTTCCCGAGTAACTGTCACTATGAGCTGCGATATCCACTTTTAAAATCATAGGTATCGAGCTTAGTTTGATTTTCCAAACTTTTTATCCACATTCTTGGGCACTTTGGATTGAAAACGATAGACATCCCCGGTATGTATGGGGATGGAAGTTTTTTTCTGTGTATCTGACACTACTTGCTGTCATATCTACTTCTAACATTCCAGGTATCGAGCATAGATTGATTTCCCAAACTTTTTATACACATTTTTAGACATTTTGAATTGAAAACGGCAGACATCCCCGCTAGGTATGGGGATGGAAGTTTTTTCCTTTGTAGCTGACACTATTTGCTGTCATATCCACTTCTAACATTTTAGGTATCGAGCATAGTTTGATTTCCCAAACTTTTTATCCACATTCTTAAGCATTTTGGATTGAAAACGATAGATATCCCTGGTAGGTATGGGGATGGAAGTTTTTTCCTTTGTATCTGACACTATTTGCTGTCATATCAACTTCTAACATGTTAGGTATCGAGCATAGTTTGATTTCCCAAACTTTTTATCCACATTTTTAGACATTTTGAATTGAAAACGACAGACATCCCCGCTAGGTATGGGGATGGAAGTTCTTTCCTGTGTATCTGACACTATTTGCTGTCATATCCACTTCTAACATTTTAGGTATCGAGCATAGTTTGATTTTACAACCTTTTTATCCACGTTTTTAGACATTTTGGATTGAAAGCGACAGATATCCCCGCTAGGTATGGGGATGGAAGTTTTTTCCTTTGTATCTGACACTATTTGCTGTCATATCCACTTCTAACACTTTAGCTATCGAGCATAGTTTGATTCCCCTAACTTTTTATCCACATTCTTAAGCATTTTGGATTGAAATCGATAGATATCCACGGCAGGTTTGGGGATGGAAGAATTTTCCTGTGTTTCTGACACTGTTTGCTCTCATATCAACTTCTAACACTTTAGGTATCGAGCATAGTTTGATTTCCCAAACATTTTATCCTCATTCTTGGGCACTTTGGATTGAAAAAGATGGACATCCCCGCTAGGTAAGGGGATGGAAGTTTTTTCCTGTGTAGCTGACACTATTTGCTGTCATATCCACTTCTAACATTTTAGGTATCGAGCATAGTTTGATTTCCCAAACTTTTTATCCTCATTCTTGGGCACTTTGGATTGAAAAAGGTAGACATCCCCGGTATGTATGGGGATGGAAGTTTTTTTCTGTGTATCTGACACTACTTGCTGTGATATCTACTTCTAACATTTTAGGTATCGAGCATAGTTTGATTTCCCAAACTTTTTATACACATTTTTAGACATTTTGAATTGAAAACGGCAGACATCCCCGCTAGGTATGGGGATGGAAGTTTTTTCCTTTGTAGCTGACACTATTTGCTGTCATATACACTTCTAACATTTTAGGTATCGAGCTTAGTTTGATTTCCCAAATTTTTATACACATTTTTAGACATTTTGAATTGAAAACGGCAGACATCCCCGCTAGGTATGGGGATGGAAGTTTTTTCCTTTGTAGCTGACACTATTTGCTGTCATATACACTTCTAACATTTTAGGTATCGAGCATAGTTTGATTTCCCAAACATTTTATCCACATTCTTGAGCATTTTGGATTGAAAACTATAGATATCCCTTGTAGGTATGGGGATGGAAGATTTTTCCTTTGTAGCTGACACTATGTGCTGTAATATCAACATCTAACATTTTAGGTATCGAGCATAGTTTGATTTCCCAAACTTTTTATCCACATTTTTAGACATTTTGAATTGAAAGCGACAGACATCCCCGCTAGGTATGGGGATGGAAGTTTTTTCCTGTGTATCTGACACTATTTGCTGTCATATCCACTTCTAACATTTTAGGTATCGAGCATAGTTTGATTTTACAACCTTTTTATCCACATTTTTAGACATTTTGGATTGAAAACGATAGATATCCCCGGTAGGTATGGGGATGGAAGTATGTTCCTGTGTATCTGACACTACTTGCTGTCATATACACTTCTAACATTTTAGGTATCGAGCATAGTTTGATTTCCCAAACATTTTATCCTCATTCTTGGGCACTTTGGATTGAAAAAGGTAGACATCCCCGCTAGGTAAGGGGATCGAAGTTGTTTCCTTCTAGCTGACACTATTTGCTGTCATATCCACTTCTAACACTTTAGGTATCGAGCATAGTTTGATTCCGCAAACTTTTTATCCACATTCTTAAGCATTTTGGATTGAAAACGATAGATATCCCTGGTAGGTATGGGGACGGAAGTTTTTTCCTGTGTTTCTGACACTATTTGCTCTCTTATCAACTTCTAACATGTTAGGTATCGAGCATAGTTTGATTCCCCAATATTTCTATCCACATTCTTAAGCATTTTGGATTGAAAACGATAGATATCCCCGGTAGGTATGGGGATGGAAGTTCTTTCCTGTGTATCTGACACTATTTGCTGTCATATCCACTTCTAACACTTTAGGTATCGAGCATAGTTTGATTTCCCAAACTTTTTATCCACATTCTTGTGCACTTTGGATTGAAAAAGATAGACATCACCGCTAGGTTTGGGGATGGACGGTTTTTCCTGTGTATCTGACACTATTTGCTGTCATATCCACTTCTAACATTTTAGGTATCGAGCATAGTTTGATTTACCAAACTTTTTATCCACATTTTTAGACATTTTGGATTGAAAGCGACAGATATCCCTGGTAGGTATGGGGATGGAAATTTTTTCCAGTGTATCTGACACTATTTGCTGTCATAGCCACTTCTAACATTTTAGGTATCGATCATAGTTTGATTTCGCAAACTTTTTATCCACATTCTTAAGCATTTTGGATTGAAAACGATAGATATCCCTGGTAGGTATGGGGATGGAAGATTTTTCCTGTATTTCTGACACTATTTGCTGTCATATCAACTTATAAAATTTTAGGTATCGAGCATAGTATGATTTTACAACCTTTTTTATCCACGTTTTTAGACATTTTGGATTGAAAGCGACAGATATCCCTGGTAGGTATGGGGATGGTAGTTTTTTCCTTTGTAGCTGACACTATTTGCTGTCATATCAACTTCGAACACATGAGGTATCGAGCATAGTTTGATTCCCCAAACTTTTTATCCACATTCTTAAGCATTTTGGATTGAAAACGATAGATATCCCTGGTAGGTATGGGGATGGAAGTTTTTTCCTGAGTAACTGACACTATTTGCAGCGATATCCACTTTAAAAGTTTTAGGTATCGAGCATAGTTTGATTTTACAACCTTTTTATCCACATTCTTGGGCACTTTGGATTGAAAAAGGTAGACATCCCCGCTAGGTATGGGGATGGAAGTTTTTTCCTGTGTATCTGACACTATTTGCTGTCATAACCACTTCTAACATTTTAGGTATCGAGCATAGTTTGATTTCCCAAACTTTTTATCCACATTCTTGGGCACTTTGGATTGAAAAAGATGGACATCCCCGCTAGGTTTGGGGATGGACGGTTTTTCCTGAGTAACTGACACTATTTGCTGCGATATCCACTTTAAAAGTTATAGGTATCGAGCATAGTTTGATTTTCCACACTTTTTATCCACATTCTTAAGCATTTTGGATTGAAAACGATAGATATCCCTGGTAGGTATGGGGATGGAAGTTTTTTCCTGTGTATCTGACACTATTTGCTGTCATATCTACTTCTAACATTTTAGGTATCGAGCATAGTTTGATTTCCCAAACGTTTTATCCACGTTTTTAGGCATTTTGAATTGAAAACGACAGACATCCCCGCTAGGTATGGGGATGGAAGTTTTTTCCTGTGTATCTGACACTATTTGCTGTCATATCCACTTCTAACATTTTAGGTATCGAGCATAGTTTGATTTCCCAAACTTTTTATCCTCATTCTTGGGCACTTTGGATTGAAAAAGGTAGACATCCCCGCTAGGTATGGGGATGGAAGTATTTTCCCGAGTAACTGTCACTATGAGCTGCGATATCCACTTTTAAAATCATAGGTATCGAGCTTAGTTTGATTTTCCAAACTTTTTATCCACATTCTTGGGCACTTTGGATTGAAAAAGATAGACATCCCCGCTAGGTTTGGGGATGGAAGGTTTTTCCTGAGTAACTGACACAATTTGCAGCGATATCCACTTTAAAATTTTAGGTATCGAGCTTAGTTTGATTTTCCAAACTTTTTATCCACATTCTTGGGCACTTTGGATTGAAAACGATAGATATCCCCGGTATGTATGGGGATGGAAGTTTTTTTCTGTGTATCTGACACTATTTGCTGTCATATCCACTTCTAACATTTTAGGTATCGAGCATAGTTTGATTTCCCAAACTTTTTATACACATTTTTAGACATTTTGAATTGAAAACGGCAGACATCCCCGCTAGGTATGGGGATGGAAGTTTTTTCCTTTGTAGCTGACACTATTTGCTGTCATATCCACTAGTAACATTTTAGGTATCGCGCATACTTTGAGTTCCCAAACTTTTTATCCACGTTCTTGGGCATTTTTGATTTAAAACAATAGATATCCTCGGTAGGTATGGGGATGGAAGTTTTTTCCTGTGTATCTGACACTATTTGCTTTCATATCCACTTCTAACATTTTAGGTATCGAGCATAGTTTGATTTCCCAAACTTTTTATACACATTTTTAGACATTTTGAATTGAAAACGGCAGACATCCCCGCTAGGTATGGGGATGGAAGTTTTTTCCTGAGTAACTGACACTATTTGCTGTCATATCCACTTCTAACATTTTAGGTATCGAGCATAGTTTGATTTCCCAAACTTTTTATCCACATTCTTGGGCACTTTGGATTGAAAAAGATGGACATCCCCGCTAGGTTTGGGGATGGACGGTTTTTCCTGAGTAAATGACACTATTTGCTGCGATATCCACTTTAAAAGTTTTAGGTATCGAGCTTAGTTTGATTTTCCACACTTTTTATCCACATTCTTAAGCATTTTGGATTGAAAACGATAGATATCCCTGGTAGGTATGGGGATGGAAGTTTTTTCCTGTGTATCTGACACTATTTGCTGTCATATCCACTTCTAACATTTGAGGTATCGAGCATAGTTTGATTTCCCAAACGTTTTATCCACGTTTTTAGGCATTTTGAATTGAAAACGACAGACATCCCCGCTAGGTATGGGGATGGAAATTTTTTTCTGAGTATTTGACATTATTTGCTGCGATATCCACTTTTCAAGTTTTAGGTATCGAGCATTGCTTGATTTTACAACCTTTTCATCCACATTCTTGGGGATTTTGGATTGAAAACGATAGATATCCATGGTAGGTATGGGGATGGAAGTATTTTCCCGAGTAACTGTCACTATGAGCTGCGATATCCACTTTTAAAATCATAGGTATCGAGCTTAGTTTGATTTTCCAAACTTTTTATCCACATTCTTGGGCACTTTGGATTGAAAAAGATAGACATCCCCGCTAGGTTTGGGGATGGACGTATTTTCCAGAGTAACTGGCTCTATTTGCTGCGATATCCACATTTAAAATTTTAGGTATCGAGCATAGTTTGATTTTCCAAACTTTTTATCCACATTCTTGGGCATTTTTGATTTAAAACAATAGATATCCTCGGTAGGTATGGGGATGGAAGTTTTTTCCTGTGTATCTGACACTATTTGCTGTCATATCTACTTCTAACATTTTAGGTATCGAGCATAGTTTGATTTCCCAAACTTTTTATCCTCATTCTTGGGCACTTTGGATTGAAAAAGGTAGACATCCCCGCTAGGTATGGGGATGGAAGTTTTTTCCCGAGTAACTGTCACTATGAGCTGCGATATCCACTTTTAAAATCATAGGTATCGAGCTTAGTTTGATTTTCCAAACTTTTTATCCACATTCTTGGGCACTTTGGATTGAAAAAGATAGACATACCCGCTAGGTTTGGGGATGGAAGGTTTTTCTTGAGTAACTGACACTATTTGCTGCGATATCCAATTTAAAATTTTAGGTATCGAGCATAGTTTGATTTTCCAAACTTTTTATCTACATTCTTGGGGATTTTGGATTGAAAATGATAGATATCCACGGTAGGTATGGGGATGGAAGTTTTTTCCTGAGTAACTGACACTATTTGCTGCGATATCCACTTCTAAAATTTTAGGTATCGAGCATAGTTTGATTTCCCAAACTTTTTATCCACATTTTTAGACATTTTGAATTGAAAACGACAGATATCCCCGCTAGTTATGGGGATGGAAATTTTTTTCTGAGTATTTGACATTATTTGCTGCGATATCCACTTTTCAAGTTTTAGGTATCGAGCATTGCTTGATTTTACAACCTTTTCATCCACATTCTTGGGCATTTTGGATTGAAAATGATAGACATCCCCGGTAGTTATGGGGATGGAAGTATTTTCCCGAGTAACTGTCACTATGAGCTGCGATATCCACTTTTAAAATCATAGGTATCGAGCTTAGTTTGATTTTCCACACTTTTTATCCACATTCTTAAGCATTTTGGATTGAAAACGATAGATATCCCTGGTAGGTATGGGGATGGAAGTTTTTTCCTGTGTATCTGACACTATTTGCTGTCATATCTACTTCTCTCATTTTAGGTATCGAGCATAGTTTGATTTCCCAAACGTTTTATCCACGTTTTTAGGCATTTTGAATTGAAAACGACAGACATCCCCGCTAGGTATGGGGATGGAAGTTTTTTCCTGTGTATCTGACACTATTTGCTGTCATAACCACTTCTAACATTTTAGGTATCGAGCATAGTTTGATTTCCCAAACTTTTTATCCACATTCTTGTGCACTTTGGATTGAAAAAGATAGACATCACCGCTAGGTTTGGGGATGGACGGTTTTTCCTGAGTAACTGACACTATTTGCTGCGATATCCACTTTAAAAGTTTTAGGTATCGAGCATAGTTTGATTTTACAACCTTTTTATCCACATTTTTAGACATTTTGGATTGAAAGCGACAGACATCCCCGCTAGGTATGGGGATGGAAGTATTTTCCCGAGTAACTGTCACTATGAGCTGCGATATCCACTTTTAAAATCATAGGTATCGAGCATAGTTTGATTCCCCAAACTTTTTATCCACATTCTTAAGCATTTTGGATTGAAAACGATAGATATCCCTGGTAGGTATGGGGATGGAAGTTTTTTCCTTTGTAGCTGACACTATTTGCTCTCATATCAACTTCTAACATGTTAGGTATCGAGCATAGTTTGATTTCCCAAACTTTTTATACACATTTTTAGACATTTTGAGTTGAAAGCGACAGACATCCCCGCTAGGTATGGGGATGGAAGTTTTTTCCTATGTATCTGACACTATTTGCTGTCATATCCACTTCTAACATTTTAGGTATCGAGCATAGTTTGATTTTACAACCTTTTTATCCACATTTTTAGACATTTTGGATTGAAAACGATAGATATCCCCGGTAGGTATGGGGATGGAATTTTTTTCCTTTGTAGCTGACACTATTTGCTGTCATATCCACTTCTAACACTTTAGGTATCGAGCATAGTTTGATTCCCCAAACTTTTTATCCACATTCTTAAGCATTTTGAATTGAAAACGATAGATATCCCTGGCAGGTATCGGGATGGAAGAATTTTCCTGAGTTTCTGACACTCTTAGCTGTAATATCAACTACTAACATGTTAGATATCGAGCATAGTTTGATTTCCCAAACATTTTATCCTCATTCTTGGGCACTTTGGATTGAAAAAGACAGACATCCCCGCTAGTTATGGGGATGGGAGTTTTTTCCTGTGTATCTGACACTATTTGCTGTCATATCCACTTCTAACATTTTAGGTATCGAGCATAGTTTGATTTCCCAAACTTTTTATCCACATTCTTAAGCATTTTGGATTGAAAACGATAGATATCCCTGGTAGGTATGGGGATGGAAGTTTTTTCCTGAGTAACTGACACTATTTGCAGCGATATCCACTTTAAAAGTTTTAGGTATCGAGCATAGTTTGATTTCCCAAACTTTTTATCCTCATTCTTGGGCACTTTGGATTGAAAAGGGTAGACATCCCCGCTAGGTATGGGGATGGAAGTTTTTTCCCGAGTAACTGTCACTATGAGCTGCGATATCCACTTTTAAAATCATAGGTATCGAGCTTAGTTTGATTTTCCAAACTTTTTATCCACATTCTTGGGCACTTTGGATTGAAAAAGATAGACATCCCCGCTAGGTTTGGGGGTGGAAGGTTTTTCCTGAGTAACTGACACTATTTGCTGCGATATCCACTTTAAAATTTTAGGTATCGAGCTTAGTTTGATTTTCCAAACTTTTTATCCACATTCTTGGGCACTTTGGATTGAAAACGATAGATATCCCCGGTATGTATGGGGATGGAAGTTTTTTTCTGTGTATCTGACACTACTTGCTGTCATATCTACTTCTATCATTTTAGGTATCGAGCATAGTTTGATTTCCCAAACTTTTTATACACATTTTTAGACATTTTGAATTGAAAACGGCAGACATCCCCGCTAGGTATGGGGATGGAAGTTTTTTCCTTTGTAGCTGACACTATTTGCTGTCATATCCACTACTAACATTTTAGGTATCGCGCATACTTTGAGTTCCCAAACTTTTTATCCACATTCTTGGGCATTTTTGATTTAAAACAATAGATATCCTCGGTAGGTATGGGGATGGAAGTTTTTTCCTGAGTAACTGACACTATTTGCTCGCATATCAACTTCTAACATGTTAGGTATCGAGCATAGTTTGATTCCCCAAACTTTTTATCCACATTCTTAAGCATTTTGAATTGAAAACGATAGATATCCCTGGTAGGTATGGGGATGGTAGTTTTTTCCTATGTATCTGACACTATTTGCTGTCATAACCACTTCTACCATTTTAGGTATCGAGCATAGTTTGATTTACCAAACTTATTATCCACATTCTTAATCATTTTGGATTGAAAACGATAGATATCCTCGGTAGGTATGGGGATGGAAGTTTTTTCCTGAGTAACTGACACTATTTGCTGTCATATCTACTTCTAACATTTTAGGTATCGAGCATAGTTTGATTTTACAACTTTTTATCCACATTTTTGACATTTTGGATTGAAGGCGATAGATATCCCCGCTAGGTATGGGGATGGAAGTATTTTCCTGTGTATCTGACACTATTTGCGGTCATATCCACTTCTAACATTTTAGGTATCGAGCATATTTTGATTTTACAACCTTTTTATCCACGTTTTTAGACATTTTGGATTGAAAGCGACAGATATCCCTGGTAGGTATGGGGATGGAAGTTTTTTCCTGTGTATCTGACACTATTTGCTGTCATATCCACTTCTAACACTTTAGCTATCGAGCATAGTTTGATTCCCCAAACTTTTTATCCACATTCTTAAGCATTATGGATTGAAATCGATAGATATCCCTGGTAGGTATGGGGATGGAAGTTTTTTCCTGTGTAACTGACACTATTTGCTGCGATATCCACTTCTAACATTTTAGGTATCGAGCATAGTTTGATTTCCCAAACTTTTTATCCTCATTCTTGGGCACTTTGGATTGAAAAAGGTAGACATCCCCGCTAGGTATGGGGATGGAAGTATTTTCCTGTGTAACTGTCACTATGAGCTGCGATATCCACTTTTAAAATCATAGGTATCGAGCTTAGTTCGATTTTCCAAAGTTTTTATCCACATTCTTGGGCACTTTGGATTGAAAAAGATAGACATCCCCGCTAGGTATGGGGATGGAAGTTTTTTCCTGTGTATCTGACACTATTTGCTGTCATATCCACTTCTAACATTTTAGGTATCGAGCATAGTTTGATTTCCCAAACTTTTTATCCTCATTCTTGGGCACTTTGGATTGAAAAAGGTAGACATCCCCGCTAGGTATGGGGATGGAAGTTTTTTCCCGAGTAACTGTCACTATGAGCTGCGATATCCACTTTAAAAGTTTTAGGTATCGAGCTTAGTTTGATTTTCCACACTTTTTATCCACATTCTTAAGCATTTTGGATTGAAAACGATAGATATCCCTGGTAGGTATGGGGATGGAAGTTTTTTCCTGTGTATCTGACACTATTTGCTGTCATATCCACTTCTAACATTTGAGGTATCGAGCATAGTTTGATTTCCCAAACGTTTTATCCACGTTTTTAGGCATTTTGAATTGAAAACGACAGACATCCCCGCTAGGTATGGGGATGGAAGTTTTTTCCTGTGTATCTGACACTATTTGCTGTCATATCCACTTCTAACATTTTAGGTAACGAGCATAGTTTGATTTCCCAAACATTTTATCCTCATTCTTGGGCACTTTGGATTGAAAAAGGTAGACATCCCCGCTAGGTATGGGGATGGAAGTTTTTTCCCGAGTAACTGTCACTATGAGCTGCGTTATCCACTTTAAATTTTTAGGTATCGAGCTTAGTTTGATTTTCCAAACTTTTTATCCACATTCTTGGACACTTTGGATTGAAAACTATAGATGTCCCCGGTATGTATGGGGATGGAAGTTTTTTTCTGTGTATCTGACACTACTTGCTGTCATATCTACTTCTAACATTTTAGGTATCGAGCATAGTTTGATTTCCCAAACTTTTTATACACATTTTTAGACATTTTGAATTGAAAACGGCAGACATCCCCGCTAGGTATGGGGATGGAAGTTTTTTCCTTTGTAGCTGACACTATTTGCTGTCATATCCACTACTAACATTTTAGGTATCGCGCATACTTTGAGTTCCCAAACTTTTTATCCACATTCTTGGGCATTTTTTATTTAAAACAATAGATATCCTCGGTAGGTATGGGGATGGAAGTTTTTTCCTGAGTAACTGACACTATTTGCTGTCATATCTACTTCTAACATTTTAGGTATCGAGCATAGTTTGATTCCCCAAACTTTTTATCCACATTCTTAAGCATTTTGGATTGAAAACGATAGATATCCTCGGTAGGTATGGGGATGGTAGATTTTTCCTGAGTAACTGACACTATTTGCTGTCATATCTACTTCTAACATTTTAGGTATCGAGCATAGTTTGATTTTACAACTTTTTATCCACATTTTTGACATTTTGGATTGAAGGCGATAGACATCCCCGCTAGGTATGGGGATGGAAGTTTTTTCCTGTGTATCTGACACTATTTGCTGTCATATCCACTTCTAACATTTTAGGTATCGAGCATATTTTGATTTTACAACCTTTTTATCCACGTTTTTAGACATTTTGGATTGAAAGCGACAGATATCCCTGGTAGGTATGGGGATGGTAGTTTTTTCCTGTGTTTCTGACACTATTTGCTGTCATATCCACTTCTAACACTTTAGGTATCGAGCATAGTTTGATTCCCCAAACGTTTTATCCACATTCTTAAGCATTTTGGATTGAAAACGATAGATATCCCTGGTAGGTATGGGGATGGAAGTTTTTTCCTGTGTTTCTGACACTATTTGCTCTCATATACACTTCTAACATTTTAGGTATCGAGCATAGTTTGATTTCCCAAACATTTTATCCTCATTCTTGGGCACTTTGGATTGAAAAAGGTAGACATCCCCGCTAGGTATGGGGATGGAAGTTTTTTCCCGAGTAACTGTCACTATGAGCTGCGATATCCACTTTTAAAATCATAGGTATCGAGCTTAGTTTGATTTTCCAAACTTTTTATCCACATTCTTGGGCACTTTGGATTGAAAAAGATAGACATCCCCGCTAGGTAAGGGGATGGAAGTTGTTTCCTTCTAGCTGACACTATTTGCTGTCATATCCACTTCTAACACTTTAGGTATCGAGCATAGTTTGATTCCCCAAACTTTTTATCCACATTCTTAAGCATTTTGGATTGAAAACGATAGATATCCCTGGTAGGTATGGGGATGGAAGTTTTTTCCTGAGTAACTGACACTATTTGCAGCGATATCCACTTTAAAAGTTTTAGGTATCGAGCATAGTTTGATTTCCCAAACTTTTTATCCTCATTCTTGGGCACTTTGGATTGAAAAGGGTAGACATCCCCGCTAGGTATGGGGATGGAAGTTTTTTCCCGAGTAACTGTCACTATGAGCTGCGATATCCACTTTTAAAATCATAGGTATCGAGCTTAGTTTGATTTTCCAAACTTTTTTCCACATTCTTGGGCACTTTGGATTGAAAAAGATAGACATCCCCGCTAGGTTTGGGGGTGGAAGGTTTTTCCTGAGTAACTGACACAATTTGCAGCGATATCCACTTTAAAAGTTTTAGGTATCGAGCTTAGTTTGATTTTCCAAACTTTTTATCCACATTCTTGGGCACTTTGGATTGAAAACGGTAGATATCCCTGGTAGGTATGGGGATGGAAGTTTTTTCCTGTTTATCTGACACTATTTGCTGTCATATCTACTTCTAACATTTTAGGTATCGAGCATAGTTTGATTCCCCAAACTTTTTATCCACATTCTTAAGCATTTTGAATTGAAAACGATAGATATCCCTGGTAGGTATGGGGATGGTAGTTTTTTCCTATGTATCTGACACTATTTGCTGTCATAACCACTTCTACCATTTTAGGTATCGAGCATAGTTTGATTCCCCAAACTTTTTATCCACATTCTTAAGCATTTTGAATTGAAAACGATAGATATCCCGGGTAGGTATGGGGATGGTAGTTTTTTCCTGTGTATCTGACACTATTTGCTGTCATATCCACTTCTAACATTTTAGGTATCGAGCATATTTTGATTTTACAACCTTTTTATCCACGTTTTTAGACATTTTGGATTGAAAGCGACAGATATCCCTGGTAGGTATGGGGATGGTAGTTTTTTCCTGTGTATCTGACACTATTTGCTGTCATATCTACTTCTAACAATTTAGGTATCGAGCATATTTTGATTTTACAATCTTTTTATCCACCTTTTTAGACATTTTGGATTGAAAGCGACAGACATCCCCGCTAGGTATGGGGATTGAAGTTTTTTCCTTTGTAGCTGACACTATTTGCTGTCATATCCACTACTAACACTTTAGGTATCGAGCATAGTTTGATTCCCCAAACTTTTTATCCACATTCTTAAGCATTTTGAATTGAAAACGATAGATATCCCTGGTAGGTATGGGGATGGAAATTTTTTCCTGTGTATCTGACACTATTTGCTGTCATAACCACTTCTAACATTTTAGGTATCGAGCATAGTTTGATTCCCCAAACTTTTTATCCTCATTCTTGGGCACTTTGGATTGAAAAAGGTAGACATCCCCGCTAGGTATGGGGATGGAAGTTTTTTCCCGAGTAACTGTCACTATGAGCTGCGATATCCACTTTTAAAATCATAGGTATCGAGCTTAGTTTGATTTTCCAAACTTTTTATCCACATTCTTGGGCACTTTGGATTGAAAAAGATAGACATCCCCGCTAGGTATGGGGATGGAAGTTTTTTCCTGTGTATCTGACACTATTTGCTGTCATATCCACTTCTAACATTTTAGGTATCGAGCATAGTTTGATTTCCCAAACTTTTTCCTCATTCTTGGGCACTTTGGATTGAAAAAGGTAGACATCCCCGCTAGGTATGGGGATGGAAGTTTTTTCCTGAGTAACTGTCACTATGAGCTGCGATATCCACTTTAAAAGTTGTAGGTATCGAGCTTAGTTTGATTTTCCACACTTTTTATCCACATTCTTAAGCATGTTGGATTGAAAACGATAGATATCCCTGGTAGGTATGGGGATGGAAGTTTTTTCCTGTGTATCTGACACTATTTGCTGTCATATCCACTTCTAACATTTGAGGTATCGAGCATAGTTTGATTTCCCAAACGTTTTATCCACGTTTTTAGGCATTTTGAATTGAAAACGACAGACATCCCCGCTAGGTATGGGGATGGAAGTTTTTTCCTGTGTATCTGACACTATTTGCTTTCATATCCACTTCTAACATTTTAGGTATCGAGCATAGTTTGATTTCCCAAACATTTTATCCTCATTCTTGGGCACTTTGGATTGAAAAAGGTAGACATCCCCGCTAGGTATGGGGATGGAAGTTTTTTCCCGAGTAACTGTCACTATGAGCTGCGTTATCCACTTTAAATTTTTAGGTATCGAGTTCAGTTTGATTTACCAAACTTTTTATCCACATTCTTGGGCACTTTGGATTGAAAACGATAGATATCCCCGGTATGTATGGGGATGGAAGTTTTTTTCTGTGTATCTGACACTACTTGCTGTCATATCTACTTCTAACATTTTAGGTATCGAGCATAGTTTGATTTCCCAAACTTTTTATACACATTTTTAGACATTTTGAATTGAAAACGGCAGACATCCCCGCTAGGTATGGGGATGGAAGTTTTTTCCTTTGTAGCTGACACTATTTGCTGTCATATCCACTACTAACATTTTAGGTATCGCGCATACTTTGAGTTCCCAAACTTTTTATCCACATTCTTGGGCATTTTTTATTTAAAACAATAGATATCCTCGGTAGGTATGGGGATGGAAGTTTTTTCCTGAGTAACTGACACTATTTGCTGTCATATCTACTTCTAACATTTTAGGTATCGAGCATAGTTTGATTTCCCAAACTTTCTATCCACATTCTTAAGCATTTTGGATTGAAAACGATAGACATCCCCGGTAGGTATGGGGATGGAAGTTTTTTCCTGTGTATCTGACACTATTTGCTGTCATATCTACTTCCAACATTTTAGGTATCGAGCATATTTTGATTTTACAACTTTTTATCCACATTTTTGACATTTTGGATTGAAGGCGATAGACATCCCCGCTAGGTATGGGGATGGAAGTATTTTCCTGTGTATCTGACACTATTTGCTGTCATATCCACTTCTAACATTTTAGGTATCGAGCATATTTTGATTTTACAACCTTTTTATCCACGTTTTTAGACATTTTGGATTGAAAGCGACAGATATCCCTGGTAGGTATGGGGATGGTAGTTTTTTCCTTTGTAGCTGACACTATTTGCTGTCATATCCACTTCTAACACTTTAGGTATCGAGCATAGTTTGATTCCCCAAACTTTTTATCCACATTCTTAAGCATTTTGAATTGAAAACGATAGATATCCCTGGTAGGTATGGGGATGGAAATTTTTTCCTGTGCATCTGACACTATTTGCAGTCATATCCACTTCTAATATTTTAGGTATCGAGCATAGTTTGATTTCCCAAACTTTTTATCCTCATTCTTGGGCACTTTGGATTGAAAAAGCTAGACATCCCCGCTAGGTATGGGGATGGAAGTTTTTTCCCGAGTAACTGTCACTATGAGCTGCGATATCCACTTTTAAAATCATAGGTATCGAGCTTAGTTTGATTTTCCAAACTTTTTATCCACATTCTTGGGCACTTTGGATTGAAAAAGATAGACATCCCCGCTAGGTATGGGGATGGAAGTTTTTTCCTGTGTATCTGACACTATTTGCTGTCATATCCACTTCTAACATTTTAGGTATCGAGCATAGTTTGATTTCCCAAACTTTTTTTCCTCATTCTTGGGCACTTTGGATTGAAAAAGGTAGACATCCCCGCTAGGTATGGGGATGGAAGTTTTTTCCTGTGTAACTGACACTATGAGCTGCGATACCCACTTTAAAAGTTGTAGGTATCGAGCTTAGTTTGATTTTCCACACTTTTTATCCACATTCTTAAGCATGTTGGATTGAAAACGATAGATATCCCTGGTAGGTATGGGGATGGAAGTTTTTTCCTGTGTATCTGACACTATTTGCTGTCATATCCACTTCTAACATTTGAGGTATCGAGCATAGTTTGATTTCCCAAACGTTTTATCCACGTTTTTAGGCATTTTGAATTGAAAACGACAGACATCCCCGCTAGGTATGGGGATGGAAGTTTTTTCCTGTGTATCTGACACTATTTGCTGTCATATACACTTCTAACATTTTAGGTAACGAGCATAGTTTGATTTCCCAAACATTTTATCCTCATTCTTGGGCACTTTGGATTGAAAAAGGTAGACATCCCCGCTAGGTATGGGGATGGAAGTTTTTTCCCGAGTAACTGTCACTATGAGCTGCGTTATCCACTTTTAAATTTTTAGGTATCGAGCTTAGTTTGATTTTCCAAACTTTTTATCCACATTCTTGGTCACTTTGGATTGAAAACTATAGATGTCCCCGGTATGTATGGGGATGGAAGTTTTTTTCTGTGTATCTGACACTACTTGCTGTCATATCTACTTCTAACATTTTAGGTATCGAGCATAGTTTGATTTCCCAAACTTTTTATACACATTTTTAGACATTTTGAATTGAAAACGGCAGACATCCCCGCTAGGTATGGGGATGGAAGTTTTTTCCTTTGTAGCTGACACTATTTGCTGTCATATCCACTACTAACATTTTAGGTATCGCGCATACTTTGAGTTCCCAAACTTTTTATCCACATTCTTGGGCATTTTTTATTTAAAACAATAGATATCCTCGGTAGGTATGGGGATGGAAGTTTTTTCCTGAGTAACTGACACTATTTGCTGTCATATCAACTTCTAACATGTTAGGTATCGAGCATAGTTTGATTCCCCAATATTTTTATCCACATTCTTAAGCATTTTGGATTGAAAACGACAGACATCCACTCTAGGTATGGGGATGGAACTTTTTTCCTGTGTATCTGACACTATTTGCTGTCATATCCACTTCTAACATTTTAGGTATCGAGCATATTTTGATTTTACAACCTTTTTATCCACATTTTTAGACATTTTGGATTGAAAGCGACAGATATCCCCGGTAGGTATGGGGATGGTAGTTTTTTCCTGTGTATCTGACACTATTTGCTGTCATATCCACTTCTAACATTTTAGGTATCGAGCATATTTTGATTTTACAACCTTTTTATCCACGTTTTTAGACATTTTGGATTGAAAGCGACAGATATCCCTGGTAGGTATGGGGATGGTAGTTTTTTCCTTTGTAGCTGACACTATTTGCTGTCATATCCACTTCTAACACTTTAGGTATCGAGCATAGTTTGATTCCCCAAACTTTTTATCCACATTCTTAAGCATTTTGAATTGAAAACGATAGATATCCCTGGTAGGTATGGGGATGGAAGTTTTTTCCTGTGTATCTGACACTATTTGCTGTCATATACACTTCTAACATTTTAGGTATCGAGCATAGTTTGATTTCCCAAACATTTTATCCTCATTCTTGGGCACTTTGGATTGAAAAAGGTAGACATCCCCGCTAGGTATGGGGATGGAAGTTTTTTCCCGAGTAACTGTCACTATGAGCTGCGATATCCACTTTTAAAATCATAGGTATCGAGCTTAGTTTGATTTACCAAACTTTTTATCCACATTCTTGGGCACTTTGGATTGAAAAAGATAGACATCCCCGCTAGGTATGGGGATGGAAGTTTTTTCCTGTGTATCTGACACTATTTGCTGTCATATCCACTTCTAACATTTTAGGTATCGAGCATAGTTTGATTTCCCAAACTTTTTATCCACATTCTTGGGCATTTTGGATTGAAAACGATAGATATCCCTGGTAGGTATGGGGATGGAAGTTTTTTCCTGTGTTTCTGACACTATTTGCTCTCATATCAACTTCTAACATGTTAGGTATCGAGCATAGTTTGATTCTCCAAACTTTTTATCCACATTCTTAAGCATTTTGGATTGAAAACGATAGATATCCCTGGTAGGTATGGGGATGGAAGTTTTTTCCTGTGTATCTGACACTATTTGCTGTCATATCCACTTCTAACATTTTAGGTATCGAGCATAGTTTGATTTTACAACCTTTTTATCCACATTTTTAGACATTTTGGATTGAAAGCGACAGATATCCCTGGTAGGTATGGGGATGGTAGTTTTTTCCTTTGTAGCTGACACTATTTGCTGTCATATCTACTTCTAACACTTAAGGTATCGAGCATAGTTTGATTCCCCAAACTTTTTATCCACATTCTTAAGCATTTTGAATTGAAAACGATAGATATCCTCGGTAGGTATGGGGATGGAAGTTTTTTCCTGTGTATCTGACACTATTTGCTTTCATATCCACTTCTAACATTTTAGGTATCGAGCATAGTTTGATTTCACAACCTTTTTATCCACATTTTTAGACATTTTAGATTGAAAGAGACAGATATCCCTGGTAGGTATGGGGATGGAAGTTTTTTCCTTTGTATCTGACACTATTTGCTGTCATATCCACTTCTAACACTTTAGGTATCGAGCATAGTTTGATTCCCCAAACTTTTTATCCACATTCTTAAGCATTTTGGATTGAAAACGATAGATATCCCTGGTAGGTATGGGGATGGAAGTTTTTTCCTGTGTATCTGACACTATTTGCTGTCATATCTACTTCTAACATTTTAGGTATCGAGCATAGTTTGATTTCCCAAACTTTTTATCCTCATTCTTGGGCACTTTGGATTGAAAAAGGTAGACATCCCCGCTAGGTATGGGGATGGAAGTTTTTTCCCGAGTAACTGTCACTATGAGCTGCGATATCCACTTTTAAAATCATAGGTATCGAGCTTAGTTTGATTTTCCAAACTTTTTATCCACATTCTTGGGCACTTTGGATTGAAAAAGATAGACATACCCGCTAGGTTTGGGGATGGAAGGTTTTTCCTGAGTAACTGACACTATTTGCAGCGATATCCACTTTAAAAGTTTTAGGTATCGAGCTTAGTTTGATTTTCCAAACTTTTTATCCACATTCTTGGGCACTTTGGATTGAAAACGATAGATATCCCCGGTATGTATGGGGATGGAAGTTTTTTTCTGTGTATCTGACACTACTTGCTGTCATATCTACTTCTAACATTTTAGGTATCGAGCATAGTTTGATTTCCCAAACTTTTTATACACATTTTTAGACATTTTGAATTGAAAACGGCAGACATCCCCGCTAGGTATGGGGATGGAAGTTTTTTCCTTTGTAGCTGACACTATTTGCTGTCATATCCACTACTAACATTTTAGGTATCGCGCATACTTTGAGTTCCCAAACTTTTTATCCACATTCTTGGGCATTTTTGATTTAAAACAATAGATATCCTCGGTAGGTATGGGGATGGAAGTTTCTTCCTGAGTAACTGACACTATTTGCTGTCATATCAACTTCTAACATTTTAGGTATCGAGCATAGTTTGATTTTCCAAACTTTTTATCCACATTCGTATGCATTTTGGATTGAAAGCGACAGATATCCCTGGTAGGTATGGGGATGGAAGTTTTTTCCTGTGTATCTGACACTATTTGCTGTCATAACCACTTCTAACATTTTAGGTATCGAGCATAGTTTGATTTCCCAAACTTTTTATCCACATTCTTGGGCACTTTGGATTGAAAAAGATGGACATCCCCGCTAGGTTTGGGGATGGACGGTTTTTCCTGAGTAACTGACACTATGTGCTGCGATATCCACTTTAAAAGTTTTAGGTATCGAGCATAGTTTGATTTCCCAAACTTTTTATCCACATTCTTAAGCATTTTGGATTGAAAACGATAGATATCCCCGGTATGTATGGGGATGGAAGTTTTTTTCTGTGTATCTGACACTACTTGCTGTCATATCTACTTCTAACATTTTAGGTATCGAGCATAGTTTGATTTCCCAAACTTTTTATACACATTTTTAGACATTTTGAATTGAAAACGGCAGACATCCCCGCTAGGTATGGGGATGGAAGTTTTTTCCTTTGTAGCTGACACTATTTGCTGTCATATCCACTACTAACATTTTAGGTATCGCGCATACTTTGAGTTCCCAAACTTTTTATCCACATTCTTGGGCATTTTTGATTTAAAACAATAGATATCCTCGGTAGGTATGGGGATGGAAGTTTTTTCCTGAGTAACTGACACTATTTGCTGTCATATCTACTTCTAACATTTTAGGTATCGAGCATAGTTTGATTCCCCAAACTTTTTATCCACATTCTTAAGCATTTTGGATTGAAAACGATAGATATCCCTGGTAGGTATGGGGATGGAAGTTTTTTCCTGTGTATCTGACACTATTTGCTGTCATATCTACTTCTAACATTTTAGGTATCGAGCATAGTTTGATTTCCCAAACTTTTTATCCTCATTCTTGGGCACTTTGGATTGAAAAAGGTAGACATCCCCGCTAGGTATGGGGATGGAAGTATTTTCCCGAGTAACTGTCACTATGAGCTGCGATATCCACTTTTAAAATCATAGGTATCGAGCTTAGTTTGATTTTCCAAACTTTTTATCCACATTCTTGGGCACTTTGGATTGAAAAAGATAGACATCCCCGCTAGGTATGGGGATGGAAGTATTTTCCTGAGTAACTGACACTATTTGCTGCGATATCCACTTTAAAAGTTTTAGGTATCGAGCTTAGTTTGATTTTCCAAACTTTTTATCCACATTCTTGGGCACTTTGGATTGAAAACGATAGATATCCCCGGTATGTATGGGGATGGAAGTTTTTTTCTGTGTATCTGACACTATTTGCTTTCATATCCACTTCTAACATTTTAGGTATCGAGCATAGTTTGATTTCCCAAACTTTTTATACACATTTTTAGACATTTTGAATTGAAAACGGCAGACATCCCCGCTAGGTATGGGGATGGAAGTTTTTTCCTTTGTAGCTGACACTATTTGCTGTCATATCCACTACTAACATTTTAGGTATCGCGCATACTTTGAGTTCCCAAACTTTTTATCCACATTCTTGGGCATTTTTGATTTAAAACAATAGATATCCTCGGTAGGTATGGGGATGTAAATTTTTTCCTGTGTAACTGACACTATTTGCTCGCATATCAACTTCGAACATATTAGGTATCCAGCATAGTTTGATTTCCCAAACTTTTTATCCACCTTTTTAAGCATTTTGGATTGAAAACGATAGATATCCCTGGTAGGTATGGGGATGGAAGTTTTTTCCTGTGTATCTGACACTATTTGCTGTCATATCCACTTCTAACATTTTAGGTATCGAGCATAGTTTGATTTCCCAAACGTTTTATCCACGTTTTTAGGCATTTTGAATTGAAAACGACAGACATCCCCGCTAGGTATGGGGATGGAAGTTTTTTCCTGTGTATCTGACACTATTTGCTGTCATATCCACTTCTAACATTTTAGGTATCGAGCATAGTTTGATTTCCCAAACTTTTTATCCTCATTCTTGGGCACTTTGGATTGAAAAAGGTAGACATCCCCGCTAGGTATGGGGATGGAAGTTTTTTCCCGAGTAACTGTCACTATGAGCTGCGTTATCCACTTTAAAAGTTTTAGGTATCGAGCTTAGTTTGATTTTCCAAACTTTTTATCCACATTCTTGGGCACTTTGGATTGAAAACGATAGACATCCCCGGTATGTATGGGGATGGAAGTTTTTTTCTGTGTATCTGACACTACTTGCTGTCATATCTACTTCTAACATTTTAGGTATCGAGCATAGTTTGATTTCCCAAACTTTTTATACACATTTTTAGACATTTTGAATTGAAAACGGCAGACATCCCCGCTAGGTATGGGGATGGAAGTTTTTTCCTTTGTAGCTGACACTATTTGCTGTCATATCCACTACTAACATTTTAGGTATCGCGCATACTTTGAGTTCCCAAACTTTTTATCCACATTCTTGGGCATTTTTGATTTAAAACAATAGATATCCTCGGTAGGTATGGGGATGGAAGTTTTTTCCTGAGTAACTGACACTGTTTGCTCTCATATCAACTTCTAACATGTTAGGTATCGAGCATAGTTTGATTCCCCAATATTTTTATCCACATTCTTAAGCATTTTGAATTGAAAACGATAGATATCCCTGGTAGGTATGGGGATGGTAGTTTTTTCCTATGTATCTGACACTATTTGCTGTCATATCCACTTCTAACATTTTAGGTATCGAGCATATTTTGATTTTACAACCTTTTTTATCCACGTTTTTAGACATTTTGGATTGAAAGCGACAGATATCCCTGGTAGGTATGGGGATGGTAGCTTTTTCCTTTGTAGCTGACACTATTTGCTGTCATATCCACTTCTAACACTTTAGGTATCGAGCATAGTTTGATTTCCCAAACTTTTTATCCACATTCTTAGGCATTTTGGATTGAAATAGACAGATATCCCCGGTAGGTATGGGGATGGAAGTTTTTCCCTGTGTATCTGACACTATTTGCTGTCATAACCACTTCTAACATTTTAGGTATCGAGCATAGTTTGATTCCCCAAACTTTTTATCCTCATTCTTGGGCACTTTGGATTGAAAAAGGTAGACATCCCCGGTATGTATGGGGATGGAAGTTTTTCCCGAGTAACTGTCACTATGAGCTGCGATATCCACTTTTAAAATCATAGGTATCGAGCTTAGTTCGATTTTCCAAACTTTTTATCCACATTCTTGGGCACTTTGGATTGAAAAAGATAGACATCCCCGCTAGGTATGGGGATGGAAGTTTTTTCCTGTGTAGCTGACACTATTTGCTGTCATATCCACTTCTAACATTTTAGGTATCGAGCATAGTTTGATTTCCCAAACTTTTTTCCTCATTCTTGGGCACTTTGGATTGAAAAAGGTAGACATCCCCGCTAGGTATGGGGATGGAAGTTTTTTCCCGAGTAACTGTCACTATGAGCTGCGATATCCACTTTAAAAGTTATAGGTATCGAGCTTAGTTTGATTTTCCACACTTTTTATCCACATTCTTAAGCATTTTGGATTGAAAACGATAGATATCCCTGGTAGGTATGGGGATGGAAGTTTTTTCCTGTGTATCTGACACTATTTGCTGTCATATCCACTTCTAACATTTGAGGTATCGAGCATAGTTTGATTTCCCAAACGTTTTATCCACGTTTTTAGGCATTTTGAATTGAAAACGACAGACATCCCCGCTAGGTATGGGGATGGAAGTTTTTTCCTGTGTATCTGACACTATTTGCTGTCATATACACTTCTAACATTTTAGGTAACGAGCATAGTTTGATTTCCCAAACATTTTATCCTCATTCTTGGGCACTTTGGATTGAAAAAGGTAGACATCCCCGCTAGGTATGGGGATGGAAGTTTTTTCCCGAGTAACTGTCACTATGAGCTGCGATATCCACATTTAAAATCATAGGTATCGAGCTTAGTTTGATTTTCCAAACTTTTTATCCACATTCTTGGGCACTTTGGATTGAAATCGATAGACATCCCCGGTATGTATGGGGATGGAAGTTTTTTTCTGTGTATCTGACACTACTTGCTGTCATATCTACTTCTAACATTTTAGGTATCGAGCATAGTTTGATTTCCCAAACTTTTTATACACATTTTTAGACATTTTGAATTGAAAACGGCAGACATCCCCGCTAGGTATGGGGATGGAAGTTTTTTCCTTTGTAGCTGACACTATTTGCTGTCATATCCACTACTAACATTTTAGGTATCGCGCATACTTTGAGTTCCCAAACTTTTTATCCACATTCTTGGGCATTTTTGATTTAAAACAATAGATATCCTCGGTAGGTATGGGGATGGAAGTTTTTTCCTGAGTAACTGACACTGTTTGCTCTCATATCAACTTCTAACATGTTAGGTATCGAGCATAGTTTGATTCCCCAAACTTTTTATCCACATTCTTAAGCATTTTGAATTGAAAACGATAGATACCCCGGTATGTATGGGGTTGGAAGTTTTTTCCTATGTATCTGACACTATTTGCTGTCATATCCGCTTCTAACATTTTAGGTATCGAGCATAGTTTGATTTTACAACCTTTTTATCCACATTTTTAGACATTTTGGATTGAAAACGATAGATATCCCCGGTAGGTATGGGGATGGTAGCTTTTTCCTGTGTATCTGACACTATTTGTTGTCATATCTACTTCTAACATTTTAGGTATCGAGCTTAGTTTGATTTTCCAAACTTTTTATCCACATTCGTATGCATTTTGGATTGAAAGCGACAGATATCCCTGGTAGGTATGGGGATGGAAGTTTTTCCCTGTGTATCTGACACTATTTGCTGTCATAACCACTTCTAACATTTTAGGTATCGAGCATAGTTTGATTTCCCAAACTTTTTATCCACATTCTTGGGCACTTTGGATTGAAAAAGGTAGACATCCCCGCTAGGTATGGGGATGGAAGTTTTTTCCCGAGTAACTGTCACTATGAGCTGCGATATCCACTTTTAAAATCATAGGTATCGAGCTTAGTTCGATTTTCCAAAGTTTTTATCCACATTCTTGGGCACTTTGGATTGAAAAAGATAGACATCCCCGCTAGGTATGGGGATGGAAGTTTTTTCCTGTGTATCTGACACTATTTGCTGTCATATCCACTTCTAACATTTTAGGTATCGAGCATAGTTTGATTTCCCAAACTTTTTTCCTCATTCTTGGGGACTTTGGATTGAAAAAGGTAGACATCCCCGCTAGGTATGGGGATGGAAGTTTTTTCCCGAGTAACTGTCACTATGAGCTGCGATATCCACTTTAAAAGTTGTAGGTATCGAGCTTAGTTTGATTTTCCACACTTTTTATCCACATTCTTAAGCATTTTGGATTGAAAACGATAGATATCCCTGGTAGGTATGGGGATGGAAGTTTTTTCCTGTGTATCTGACACTATTTGCTGTCATATCCACTTCTAACATTTGAGGTATCGAGCATAGTTTGATTTCCCAAACGTTTTATCCACGTTTTTAGGCATTTTGAATTGAAAACGACAGACATCCCCGCTAGGTATGGGGATGGAAGTTTTTCCTGTGTATCTGACACTATTTGCTGTCATATACACTTCTAACATTTTAGGTAACGAGCATAGTTTGATTTCCCAAACATTTTATCCTCATTCTTGGGCACTTTGGATTGAAAAAGGTAGACATCCCCGCTAGGTATGGGGATGGAAGTTTTTTCCCGAGTAACTGTCACTATGAGCTGCGTTATCCACTTTAAAGTTTTAGGTATCGAGCATAGTTGGATTTCCCAAACTTTTTATCCACATTCTTGTGCACTTTGCATTGAAAACGATAGATATCCCCGATATGTATGGGGATGGAAGTTTTCCTGTGTATCTGACACTATTTGCTTTCATATCCACTTCTAACATTTTAGGTATCGAGCATAGTTTGATTTCCCAAACTTTTTATACACATTTTTAGACATTTTGAATTGAAAACGGCAGACATCCCCGCTAGGTATGGGGATGGAAGTTTTTTCCTTTGTAGCTGACACTATTTGCTGTCATATCCACTAATAACATTTTAGGTATCGAGCATACTTTGAGTTCCCAAACTTTTTATCCACATTCTTGGGCATTTTTGATTTAAAAAAATAGATATCCCCGGTAGGTATGGGGATGGAAGTTTTTCCGGAGTAACTGACACTATTAGCTGTCATATCAACTTATAACATGTTAGGTATCGAGCATAGTTTGATTAACCAAAATTTTTATCCACATTCTTAAGCATTTTGAATTGAAAACGATAGATATCCCTGGTAGGTATGGGGATGGTAGTTTTTTCCTATGTATCTGACACTATTTGCTGTCATATCCACTTCTAACATTTTAGGTATCGAGCATATTTTGATTTTACAACCTTTTTATCCACGTTTTTAGACATTTTGGATTGAAAGCGACAGATATCCCTGGTAGGTATGGGGATGGTAGCTTTTTCCTTTGTAGCTGACACTATTTGCTGTCATATCCACTTCTAACACTTTAGGTATCGAGCATAGTTTGATTTCCCAAACTTTTTATCCACATTCTTTAGCATTTTGGATTGAAAACGATAGATATCCCCGGTAGGTATGGGGATGGACGATTTTTCCTGTATTTCTGACACTATTTGCTGTCATATCAACTTCTAACATGTTAGGTATCGAGCATAGTTTGATTCCCCAATATTTTTATCCACATTCTTAAGCATTTTGGATTGAAAACGATAGATATCCCCGGTAGGTATGGGGATGGAAGATTTTTCCCGTGTAACTGACACTATTAGCTGTGATATCCACTTTTAAAATTTTAGGTATCGAGCATTTCTTGATATTACAACTTTTTTATCCACATTTTTAGAAATTTTGGATTGAAAGCGACAGATATCCCTGGTAGGTATGGGGATGGAAGTTTTTTCCTTTGTAGCTGACACTATTTGCTGTCATATCCACTTCTAACATTTTAGGTATCGAGCATAGTTTGATTCTCCAAACTTTTTATCCACATTCTTAAGCATTTTGGATTGAAAACGATAGATATCCCTGGTAGGTATGGGGATGGAAGTTTTTTCCTGTGTTTCTGACACTATTTGCTCTCTTATCAACTTCTAACATGTTAGGTATCGAGCATAGTTTGATTCCCCAATATTTCTATCCACATTCTTAAGCATTTTGGATTGAAAACGATAGATATCCCCTGTAGGTATGGGGATGGTAGTTTTTTCCTGTGTATCTGACACTATTTGCTGTCATATCCACTTCTAACATTTTAGGTATCGAGCATATTTTGATTTTACAACCTTTTTATCCACGTTTTTTAGACATTTTGGATTGAAAGCGACAGATATCCCTGGTAGGTATGGGGATGGTTGTTTTTTCCTGTGTATCTGACACTATTTGCTGTCATATCCACTTCTAACATTTTAGGTATCGAGCATAGTTTGATATCACAACCTTTTTATCCACGTTTTTAGACATTTTGGATTGAAAGCGACAGATATCCCTGGTAGGTATGGGGATGGTAGTTTTTTCCTTTGTAGCTGACACTATTTGCTGTCATATCCACTTCTAACACTTTAGGTATCGAGCATAGTTTGATTCCGCAAACTTTTTATCCACATTCTTAAGCATTTTGAATTGAAAACGATAGATATCCCTGGTAGGTATGGGGATGGAAGATTTTTCCTGTGTATCTGACACTATTTGCTGTCATATCCACTTCTAACATTTTAGGTATCGAGCATATTTTGATTTTACAACCTTTTTATCCACGTTTTTAGGCATTTTGGATTGAAAGCGACAGATATCCATGGTAGGTATGGGGATGGTAGTTTTTCCTTTGTAGCTGACACTATTTGCTGTCATATCCACTTCTAACACTTTAGGTATCGAGCATAGTTTGATTCCGCAAACTTTTTATCCACATTCTTAAGCATTTTGGATTGAAAACGATAGATATCCCTGGTAGGTATGGGGATGGAAGTTTTTTCCTGTGTTTCTGACACTATTTGCTGTCATATCAACTTCTAACATGTTAGGTATCGAGCATAGTTTGATTCCCCAATATTTTTATCCACATTCTTAAGCATTTTGGATTGAAAACGATAGATATCCCCGGTAGGTATGGGGATGGAAGTTTTTTCCCGAGTAACTGACACTATTAGCTATGATATCCACTTTTAAAATCATAGATATCGAGCTGAGTTTGATTTTCCAAAGTTTTTATCCACATTCTTGGGCACTTTGGATTGAAAAAGATAGACATCTCCGCTAGGTATGGGGATGGAAGTTTTTTCCTGTGTATCTGACACTATTTGCTGTCATATCCACTTCTAACATTTTAGGTATCGAGCATAGTTTGATTTCCCAAACTTTTTATCCTCATTCTTGGGCACTTTGGATTGAAAAAGGTAGACATCCCCGCTAGGTATGGGGATGGAAGTTTTTTCCTGAGTAACTGTCACTATGAGCTGCGATATCCACTTTAAAAGTTTTAGGTATCGAGCTTAGTTTGATTTTCCACACTTTTTATCCACATTCTTAAGCATTTTGGATTGAAAACGATAGATATCCCTGGTAGGTATGGGGATGGAAGTTTTTTCCTGTGTATCTGACACTATTTGCTGTCATATCCACTTCTAACATTTGAGGTATCGAGCATAGTTTGATTTCCCAAACGTTTTATCCACGTTTTTAGGCATTTTGAATTGAAAACGACAGACATCCCCGCTAGGTATGGGGATGGAAGTTTTTTCCTGTGTATCTGACACTATTTGCTGTCATATACACTTCTAACATTTTAGGTATCGAGCATAGTTTGATTTCCCAAACATTTTATCCTCATTCTTGGGCACTTTGGATTGAAAAAGGTAGACATCCCCGCTAGGTATGGGCAGGCGAGTTTTTTCCCGAGTAACTGTCACTATGAGCTGCGTTATCCACTTTTAAAATCATAGGTATCGAGCTTAGTTTGATTTTCAAAAACATTTTATCCACATTCTTGGGCACTTTGGATTGAAAAAGATAGACATCCCCGCTAGGTTTGGGGATGGACGTTTTTTCCTGAGTAACTGACACTATTTGCTCTCATATCAACTTATAACGTTTTAGGTATCGCGCATAGTTTGATTTACAAAACTGTTTATCCACATTCTTGGGCATTTTTGATTTAAAACAATAGATATCCTCGGTAGGTATGGGGATGGAAGTTTTTTCCTGAGTAACTGACACTATTTGCTGTCATATCTACTTCTAACATTTTAGGTATCGAGCATAGTTTGATTTCCCAAACTTTTTATCCACATTTTTAGACATTTTGGATTGAAAACGATAGACATCCCCGCTAGTTGTGTGGATGGAAATTTTTTTCTGAGTATTTGACACTATTTGCTGCTATATCCACTTTTCAAGTTTTAGGTATCGTGCTTTGTTTGATTTTACAACCTTTTTATCCACATTTTTAGCCACTTTGTATTGAAAGAGACAGACATCCCCGCTAGTTATGGGGATGGAAGTATTTTCCCGAGTAACTGTCACTATGAGCTGCGATATCCACTTTTAAAATCATAGGTATCGAGCTTAGTTTGATTTTCCACACTTTTTATCCACATTCTTAAGCATTTTGGATTGAAAACGATAGATATCCCTGGTAGGTATGGGGATGGAAGTTTTTTCCTGTGTATCTGACACTATTTGCTGTCATATCCACTTCTAACATTTTAGGTATCGAGCATAGTTTGATTTCCCAAACGTTTTATCCACGTTTTTAGGCATTTTGAATTGAAAACGACAGACATCCCCGCTAGGTATGGGGATGGAAGTTTTTTCCTGTGTATCTGACACTATTTGCTGTCATAACCACTTCTAACACTTTAGGTATCGAGCATAGTTTGATTTCCCAAACTTTTTATCCACATTCTTGTGCACTTTGGATTGAAAAAGATAGACATCACCGCTAGGTTTGGGGATGGACGGTTTTTCCTGAGTAACTGACACTATTTGCTGCGATATCCACTTTAAAAGTTATAGGTATCGAGCTTAGTTTGATTTTACAAACTTTTTATCCACATTTTTAGAGACTTTGGTTTGAAAGGGACAGACATCCCCGCTAGGTATGGGGATGGAAGTATTTTCCCGAGTAACTGTCACTATGAGCTGCGATATCCACTTTTAAAATCATAGGTATTGAGCTTAGTTTGATTTTCCAAAATTTTATCCACATTCTTGGGCACTTTGGATTGAAAACGATAGACATCCCCGGTATGTATGGGGATGGAAGTTTTTTTCTGTGTATCTGACACTACTTGCTGTCATAGCTACTTCTAACATTTTAGGTATCGAGCATAGTTTGATTTCCCAAACTTTTTATACACATTTTTAGACATTTTGAATTGAACACTGCAGACATCCCCGCTAGGTAGGGGGATGGAAATTTTTCCTTTGTAGCTGACACTATTTGCTGTCATATCTACTTCTAACATTTTAGGTATCGAGCATAGTTTGATTTCCCAAACTTTTTATCCACATTCTTGTGCACTTTGGATTGAAAAAGATAGACATCACCGCTAGGTTTGGGGATGGAAGATTTTTCCTGTGTTTCTGACACTATTTGCTGTCATATCCACTTCTAACACTTAAGGTATCGAGCATAGTTTGATTCCGCAAACTTTTTATCCACATTCTTAAGCATTTTGGATTGAAAACGATAGATATCCCTGGTAGGTATGGGGATGGAAGATTTTTCCTGTGTTTCTGACACTATTTGCTGTCATATCCACTTCTAACATTTTAGGTATCGAGCATAGTTTGATTTTACAATCTTTTTATCCACATTTTTAGACATTTTGGATTGAAAGCGACAGACATCCCCGCTAGGTATGGGGATGGAAGTTTTTTCCTTTGTAGCTGACACTATTTGCTGTCACATCCACTTCTAACAATTTAGGTATCGAGCATAGTTTGATTTCCCAAACTTTTTATCCACATTCTTAAGCATTTTGGATTGAAAACGATAGATATCCCCGGTAGGTATGGGGATGGAAGTTTTTTCCTGTGTATCTGACACTATTTGCTGTCATATCTACTTCTAACATTTTAGGTATCGAGCATAGTTTGATTTCCCAAACATTTTATCCACATTTTTAGATATTTTGAATTGAAAGCGACAGACATCCCCGCTAGGTATGGGGATGGAAGTTTTTTCCTGTGTATCTGACACTATTTGCTGTCATAACCACTTCTAACATTTTAGGTATCGAGCATAGTTTGATTTCCCAAACTTTTTATCCACATTCTTGTGCACTTTGGATTGAAAAAGATAGACATCACCGCTAGGTTTGGGGATGGACGGTTTTTCCTGAGTAACTGACACTATTTGCTGCGATATCCACTTTAAAAGTTTTAGGTATCGAGCATAGTTTGATTTTACAACCTTTTTATCCACATTTTTAGACATTTTGGATTGAAAGCGACAGACATCCCCGCTAGGTATGGGGATGGAAGTATTTTCCCGAGTAACTGTCACTATGAGCTGCGATATCCACTTTTAAAATCATAGGTATCGAGCTTAGTTTGATTTTCCAAACTTTTTATCCACATTCTTGGGCACTTTGGATTGAAAACGATAGACATCCCCGGTATGTATGGGGATGGAAGTTTTTTTCTGTGTATCTGACACTACTTGCTGTCATATCTACTTCTAACATTCCAGGTATCGAGCATAGATTGATTTCCCAAACTTTTTATACACATTTTTAGACATTTTGAATTGAAAACGGCAGACATCCCCGCTAGGTATGGGGATGGAAGATTTTTCCTTTGTAGCTGACACTATTTGCTGTCATATCTACTTCTAACATTTTAGGTATCGAGCATAGTTTGATTTCCCAAACTTTTTATCCACATTCTTGTGCACTTTGGATTGAAAAAGATAGACATCACCGCTAGGTTTGGGGATGGACGGTTTTTCCTGTGTTTCTGACACTATTTGCTGTCATATCCACTTCTAACACTTTAGGTATCGAGCATAGTTTGATTCCGCAAACTTTTTATCCACATTCTTAAGCATTTTGGATTGAAAACGATAGATATCCCTGGTAGGTATGGGGATGGAAGTTTTTTCCTGTGTTTTTGACACTATTTGCTGTCATATCCACTTCTATCATTTTAGGTATCGAGCATAGTTTGATTTCCAAAATTTTTATCCACATTCTTAAGCATTTTGGATTGAAAACGATAGATATCCCTGGTAGGTATGGGGATGGAAGATTTTTCCTGTGTTTCTGACACTATTTGCTGTCATATCAACTTCTAACATGTTAGGTATCGAGCATAGTTTGATTTTACAACCTTTTTATCCACGTTTTTAGACATTTTGGATTGAAAGCGACAGATATCCCTGGTAGGTATGGGGATGGTAGTTTTTTCCTTTGTATCTGACACTATTTGCTGTCATATCCACTTCTAACACTTTAGGTATCGAGCATAGTTTGATTTCCCAAACTTTTTATCCACATTCTTAAGCATTTTGGATTGAAAACGATAGATATCCCTGGTAGGTATGGGGATGGAAGTTTTTTCCTGTGTTTCTGACACTATTTGCTCTCATATCAACTTCTAACATGTTAGGTATCGAGCATAGTTTGATTCCCCAAACTTTTTATCCACATTCTTAAGCATTTTGGATTGAAAACGATAGATATCCCTGGTAGGTATGGGGATGGTAGTTTTTTCCTGTGTATCTGACACTATTTGCTGTCATATCCACTTCTAACATTTTAGGTATCGAGCATATTTTGATTTTACAACCTTTTTATCCACGTTTTTAGACATTTTGGATTGAAAGCGACAGATATCCCTGGTAGGTATGGGGATGGTAGTTTATTCCTGTGTATCTGACACTATTTGCTGTCATAACTACTTCTAACATTTTAGGTATCGAGCATAGTTTGATTTCCCAAACTTTTTATCCACATTCTTAAGCATTTTGGATTGAAAACGATAGATATCCCTGGTAGGTATGGGGATGGTAGTTTTTTCCTGTGTATCTGACACTATTTGCTGTCATATCCACTTCTAACATTTTAGGTATCGAGCATATTTTGATTTTACAACCTTTTAATCCACGTTTTTAGACATTTTGGATTGAAAGCGACAGATATCCCTGGTAGTTATGTGGATTGTAGTTTTTTCCTGTGTATCTGACACTATTTGCTGTCATATCCACTTCTAACATTTTAGGTATCGAGCATATTTTGATTTTACAACCTTTTTATCCACGTTTTTAGACATTTTGGATTGAAAGCGACAGATATCCCTGGTAGGTATGGGGATGGTAGTTTATTCCTGTGTATATGTCACTATTTGCTTTCATATCCACTTCTAACATTTTAGGTATCGAGCATAGTTTGATTTCCCAAACTTTTTATCCACATTCTTGTGCACTTTGGATTGAAAAAGATAGACATCACCGCTAGGTTTGGGGATGGACGGATTTTCCTGTGTTTCTGACACTATTTGCTGTCATATCCACTTTTAAAATTTTAGGTATCGAGCATAGTTTGATATTACAACCTTTTTATCCGCATTTTTAGCCATTTTGGATTGAAAAAGACAGACATCCCCGGTAGGTATGGGGATGGTAGTTTTTTCCTTTGTAGCTGACACTATTTGCTGTCATATCCACTTCTAACATGTTAGGTATCGAGCATAGTTTGATTCCCCAAACTTATTATCCACATTCTTAAGCATTTTGGATTTAAAACGATAGATATCCCTGGTAGGTATGGGGATGGAAGATTTTTCCTGTATTTCTGACACTATTTGCTGTCATATCAACTTCTAACATTTTAGGTATCGAGCATAGTTTGATTTTACAACTTTTTATCCACGTTTTTAGACATTTTGGATTGAAAGCGACAGATATCCCTGGTAGGTATGGGGATGGAAGTTTTTTCCTGTGTTTCTGACACTATTTGCTCTCATATACACTTCTAACATTTTAGGTATCGAGCATATTTTGATTTTACAACCTTTTTATCCACGTTTTTAGACATTTTGGATTGAAAGCGACAGATATCCCTGGTAGGTATGGGGATGGAAGTTTTTTCCTGTGTTTCTGACACTATTTGCTCTCATATGAACTTCTAACATGTTAGGTATCGAGCATAGTTTATTTCCCAAACTTTTTATCCACATTCTTAAGCATTTTGGATTGAAAACGATAGATATCCCTGGTAGGTATGGGGATGGAAGTTTTTTCCTTTGTAGCTGACACTATTTGCTGTCATATCCACTTCTAACACTTTAGGTATCGAGCATAGTTTGATTCCGCAAACTTTTTATCCACATTCTTAAGCATTTTGGATTGAAAACGATAGATATCCCTGGTAGGTATGGGGATGGAAGTTTTTTCCTGTGTTTCTGACACTATTTGCTCTCTTATCAACTTCTAACATGTTAGGTATCGAGCATAGTTTGATTCCCCAATATTTCTATCCACATTCTTAAGCATTTTGGATTGAAAACGATAGATATCCCCGGTAGGTATGGGGATGGAAGTTTATTCCTGAGTAACTGACACTATTTGCTGTCATATCTACTTCCAACATTTTAGGCATCGAGCATATTTTGATTTTACAACCTTTTTATCCACATTTTTAGACATTTTGGATTGAAAACGATAGATATCCCCGGTAGGTATGGGGATGGAAGATTTTTCCTGTGTTTCTGACACTATTTGCTGTCATATCCACTTCTAACATTTTAGGTATCGAGCATAGTTTGATTCCCCAAACTTTTTATCCACATTCTTAAGCATTTTGGATTGAAAAAGATAGACATCTCAGCTAGGTTTGGGGATGGACGGTTTTTCCTGTGTATCTGACACTATTTGCTGTCATATCCACTTCTAACATTTTAGGTATCGAGCATAGTTTGATTTTACAACCTTTTTATCCACGTTTTTTAGACATTTTGGATTGAAAGCGACAGATATCCCTGGTAGGTATGGGGATGGAACTTTTTTCCTTTGTAGCTGACACTATTTGCTGTCATATCCACTTCTAACACTTTAGGTATCGAGCATAGTTTGATTCCGCAAACTTTTTATCCACATTCTTAAGCATTTTGGATTGAAAACGATAGATATCCCTGGTAGGTATGGGGATGGAAGATTCTTCCTGTGTTTCTGACACTATTTGCTCTCATATCAACTTCTAACATTTTAGGTATCGAGCATAGTTTGATTTTACAACCTTTTTATCCACGTTTTTAGACATTTTGGATTGAAAGCGACAGATATCCCTGGTAGGTATGGGGATGGTAGTTTTTTCCTTTGTAGCTGACACTATTTGCTGTCATATCCACTTCTAACACTTTAGGTATCGAGCATAGTTTGATTCCGCAAACTTTTTATCCACATTCTTAAGCATTTTGGATTGAAAACGATAGATATCCCTGGTAGGTATGGGGATGGAAGTTTTTTCCTGTGTTTTTGACACTATTTGCTGTCATATCCACTTCTAACATGTTAGGTATCGAGCATAGTTTGATTCCCCAAACTTTTTATCCACATTCTTAAGCATTTTGGATTGAAAACGATAGATATCCCCGGCAGGTTTGGGGATGGAAGTTTTTTCCTGTGTATCTGACACTATTTGCTGTCATATCCACTTCTAACATATTAGGTATCGAGCATAGTTTGATTTCCCAAACTTTTTATCCACGTTTTTAGACATTTTGGATTGAAAGCGACAGACATCCCCGGTAGGTATGGGGATGGTAGTTTTTTCCTGTGTATCTGACACTATTTGCTGTCATATCCACTTCTAACACTTTAGGTATCGAGCATGGTTTGATTCCCCAAACTTTTTATCCACATTCTTAAGCATTTTGGATTGAAAACGATAGATATCCCTGGTAGGTATGGGGATGGAAGATTTTTCCTGTATTTCTGACACTATTTGCTGTCATATCAACTTCTAACATGTTAGGTATCGAGCATAGTTTGATTTTACAACCTTTTTATCCACGTTTTTAGACATTTTGGATTGAAAGCGACAGATATCCCTGGTAGGTATGGGGATGGAAGTTTTTTCCTGTGTTTCTGACACTATTTGCTCTCATATCAACTTCTAACATTTTAGGTATCGAGCATATTTTGATTTTACAACCTTTTTATCCACGTTTTTAGACATTTTGGATTGAAAGCGACAGATATCCCTGGTAGGTATGGGGATGGAAGTTTGTCCTGTGTTTCTGACACTATTTGCTCTCATATCAACTTCTAACATGTTAGGTATCGAGCATAGTTTGATTCTCCAAACTTTTTATCCACATTCTTGAGCATTTTGTATTGAAAAAGATAGACATCCCCGGTAGGTTTGGGGATCGAAGTTGTTTCCTTCTAGCTGACACTATTTGCTGCCATATCCACTTCTAACACTTTAGGTATCGAGCATAGTTTGATTCCGCAAACTTTTTATCCACATTCTTAAGCATTTTGGATTGAAAACGATAGATATCCCTGGTAGGTATGGGGATGGAAGATTTTTCCTGTATTTCTGACACTATTTGCTGTCATATCAACTTCTAACATGTTAGGTATCGAGCATAGTTTGATTCCCCAATATTTTTATCCACATTCTTAAGCATTTTGGATTGAAAACGATAGATATCCCCGGTAGGTATGGGGATGGAAGTTTTTTCATGAGTAACTGACACTATTTGCTGTCATATCTACTTCTAAGATTTTAGGTATCGAGCATAGTTTGATTTCCCAAACTTTTTATCCTCATTCTTGGGCACTTTGGATTGAAAAAGGTAGACATCCCCGCTAGGTATGGGGATGGAAGTTTTTTCCCGAGTAACTGTCACTATGAGCTGCGATATCCACTTTTAAAATCATAGGTATCGAGCTTAGTTTGATTTTCCAAACTTTTTATCCACATTCTTGGGCACTTTGGATTGAAAAAGATAGACATCCCCGCTAGGTTTGGGGATGGAAGGTTTTTCCTGAGTAACTGACACTATTTGCAGCGATATCCACTTTAAAAGTTTTAGGTATCGAGCATAGTTTGATTTCCCAAACGTTTTATCCACGTTTTTAGGCATTTTGAATTGAAAACGACAGACATCCCCGCTAGGTATGGGGATGGAAGTTTTTTCCTGTGTATCTGACACTATTTGCTGTCATATCCACTACTAACATTTTAGGTATCGAGCATACTTTGAGTTCCCAAACTTTTTATCCTCTTTTTTCGGCACTTTGAATTGAAAAAGGAAGACATCCCCGCTAGGTATGGGGATGGAAGTTTTTTCCCGAGTAACTGTCACTATGAGCTGCGATATCCACTTTTAAAATCATAGGTATCGAGCTTAGTTTGATTTTCCAAACTTTTTATCCACATTCTTGGGCACTTTGGATTGAAAAAGATAGACATCCCCGCTAGGTTTGGGGATGGAATTTTTTTCCTGAGTAACTGTCACTATTTACTGCGATATCCAATTTAAATTTTTAGGTATCGAGCATTGCTTGATTTTACAACCTTTTCATCCACATTCTTGGGCATTTTGGATTGAAAATGATAGATACCCCGGTAGTTATGGGGTTGGAAGTATTTTCCCGAGTAACTGTCACTATGAGCTGCGATATCCACTTTTAAAATCATAGGTATCGAGCTTAGTTTGATTTTCCACACTTTTTATCCACATTCTTAAGCATTTTGGATTGAAAACGATAGATATCCCTGGTAGGTATGGGGATGGAAGTTTTTTCCTGTGTATCTGACACTATTTGCTGTCATATCCACTTCTAACATTTTAGGTATCGAGCATAGTTTGATTTCCCAAACGTTTTATCCACGTTTTTAGGCATTTTGAATTGAAAACGACAGACATCCCCGCTAGGTATGGGGATGGAAGTTTTTTCCTGTGTATCTGACACTATTTGCTGTCATAACCACTTCTAACACTTTAGGTATCGAGCATAGTTTGATTTCCCAAACTTTTTATCCACATTCTTGTGCACTTTGGATTGAAAAAGATAGACATCACCGCTAGGTTTGGGGATGGACGGTTTTTCCTGAGTAACTGACACTATTTGCTGCGATATCCACTTTAAAAGTTATAGGTATCGAGCATAGTTTGATTTTACAAACTTTTTATCCACATTTTTAGACATTTTGGATTGAAAGCGACAGACATCCCCGCTAGGTATGGGGATGGAAGTATTTTCCCGAGTAACTGTCACTATGAGCTGCGATATCCACTTTTAAAATCATAGGTATCGAGCTTAGTTTGATTTTCCAAACTTTTTATCCACATTCTTGGGCACTTTGGATTAAAAACGATAGACATCCCCGGTAGGTATGGGGTTGGAATTTTTTTCCTGTGTATCTGACACTATTTGCTGTCATATCCACTTCTAACATTTTAGGTATCGAGCATAGTTTGATTTCCCAAACGTTTTATCCACGTTTTTAGGCATTTTGAATTGAAAACGACAGACATCCCCGCTAGGTATGGGGATGGAAGTTTTTTCCTGTGTATCTGACACTATTTGCTGTCATATCCACTTCTAACACTTTAGGTATCGAGCATAGTTTGATTTCCCAAACTTTTTATCCACATTCTTGTGCACTTTGGATTGAAAAAGATAGACATCACCGCTAGGTTTGGGGATGGACGGTTTTTCCTGAGTAACTGACACTATTTGCTGCGATATCCACTTTAAAAGTTATAGGTATCGAGCTTAGTTTGATTTTCCAAACTTTTTATCCACATTCTTGGGCATTTTGAATTGAAAGCGACAGATATCCCTGGTAGGTATGGGGATCGAAGTTTTTTCCTTTGTAGCTGACACTATTTGCTGTCATATCCACTTCTAACACTTTAGGTATCGAGCATAGTTTGATTCCGCAAACTTTTTATCCACATTCTTAAGCATTTTGGATTGAAAACGATAGATATCCCTGGTAGGTATGGGGATGGAAGTTTTTTCCTGTGTATCTGACACTATTTGCTGTCATATCCACTTCTAACATTTTAGGTATCGAGCATAGTTTGATTTTACAACTTTTTTATTTAAATTTTTGTTCATTTTGGATTGAAAAAGACAGACATCCCCGCTAGGTATGGGGATGGAAGATTTTTCCTGTATTTCTGACACTATTTGCTGTCATATCAACTTCTAACATGTTAGGTATCGAGCATAGTTTGATTTTACAACCTTTTTATCCACGTTTTTAGACATTTTGGATTGAAACCGACAGATATCCCTGGTAGGTATGGGGATGGTAGTTTTTTCCTTTGTAGCTGACACTATTTGCTGTCATATCCACTTCTAACATTTTAGGTATCGAGCATAGTTTGATTTCACAACCTTTTTATCCACATTTTTAGACATTTTGGATTGAAAAAGACAGACATCCCCGCTAGGTATGGGGATGGAAGATTTTTCCTGTATTTCTGACACTATTTGCTGTCATATCAACTTCTAACATTTTAGGTATCGAGCATAGTTTGATTTTACAACCTTTTTATCCACGTTTTTAGACATTTTGGATTGAAAGCGACAGATATCCCCGGTAGGTATGGGGTTGGTAGTTTTTTCCTTTGTAGCTGACACTATTTGCTGTCATATCCACTTCTAACATTTTAGGTATCGAGCATAGTTTGATTCCCCAATATTTTTATCCACATTCTTAAGCATTTTGGATTGAAAACGATAGATATCCCCGGTAGGTATGGGGATGGAAGTTTTTCCTGTATATCTGACACTATTTGCTGTCATATCAACTTCGAAAATGTTAGGTATCGAGCATAGTTTGATTTCCCAAACTTTTTATCCACATTCTTAAGCATTTTGGATTGAAAACAATAGATATCCCCGGTAGGTATGGGGATGGAAGTTTTTTCCTGTGTAACTGACACTATTTGCTGCGATATCCACTTTTAAAATTTTAGGTATCGAGCATAGTTTGATATTACAACCTTTTTATCCGCATTTTTAGCCATTTTGGATTGAAAAAGACAGTCATGCCCGGTAGTTATGGGGATGGAAGTTTTTTCCTGTGTATCTGACACTATTTGCTGTCATATCAACTTCGAACATTTTAGGTATCGAGCATATTTTGATTTTACAACCTTTTTATCCACGTTTTTAGACATTTTGGATTGAAAGCGACAGATATCCCTGGTAGGTATGGGGATGGTAGTTTTTTCCTTTGTAGCTGACACTATTTGCTGTCATATCCACTTCTAACACTTTAGGTATCGAGCATAGTTTGATTCCCCAAACTTTTTATCCACATTCTTAAGCATTTTGAATTGAAAACGATAGATATCCCCGGTAGGTATGGGGTTGGAACTTTTTTCCTGTGTATCTGACACTATTTGCTGTCATATCCACTTCTAACATTTTAGGTATCGAGCATAGTTTGATTTTACAACCTTTTCATCCACATTTTTAGACATTTTGGATTGAAAACGATAGATATCCCCGCTAGGCATGGGGATGGAAGTTTATTCCCGAGTAACTGTCACTATGAGCTGCGATATCCACTTTTAAAATCATAGGTATCGAGCTTAGTTTGATTTTCCAAACTTTTTATCCACATTCTTGGGCACTTTGGATTGAAAAAGATAGACATCCCCGCTAGGTTTGGGGATGGAAGGTTTTTCCTGAGTAACTGACACAATTTGCAGCGATATCCACTTTAAAAGTTTTAGGTATCGAGATTAGTTTGATTTTCCACACTTTTTATCCACATTCTTAAGCATTTTGGATTGAAAACGATAGATATCCCTGGTAGGTATGGGGATGGAAGTTTTTTCCTGTGTATCTGACACTATTTGCTGTCATATCCACTTCTAACATTTTAGGTATCGAGCATAGTTTGATTTCCCAAACTTTTTATCCTCATTCTTGGGCACTTTGGATTGAAAAAGGTAGACATCCCCGCTAGGTATGGGGATGGAAGTTTTTTCCCGAGTAACTGTCACTATGAGCTGCGATATCCACTTTTAAAATCATAGGTATCGAGCTTAGTTTGATTTTCCAAACTTTTTATCCACATTCTTGGGCACTTTGGATTGAAAAAGATAGACATCCCCGCTAGGTTTGGGGATGGAAGGTTTTTCCTGAGTAACTGACACTATTTGCAGCGATATCCACTTTAAAAGTTTTAGGTATCGAGTTTAGTTTGATTTTCCAAACTTTTTATCCACATTCTTAAGCATCTTGGATTGAAAACGACAGATATCCCCGGTAGGTATGGGGATGGACAGTTTTTCCTGAGTATCTGACACTATTTGCTGTCATATCTATTTTTCACATTTTAGGTATCGATCATAGTTTGATTTCCCAAACATGTTATCCACTTTCTTAAGCACTTTGCATTGAAAACGATAGACATCCCCGGTAGGTATGGGGATGGAAGTTTTTTCCTGTGTATCTGACACTATTTGCTGTCATATCTACTTCCAACATTTTAGGTATCGAGCATATTTTGATTTTACAACCTTTTTATCCACATTTTTAGACATTTTGGATTGAAAACGATAGATATCCCCGGTAGGTATGGGGATGGAAGTTTTTTCCTGTGTATCTGACACTACTTGCTGTCATATTTACTTCTAACATTTTGGGTATCCAGCATAGTTTGATTTTACAACCTTTTTATCCGCGTTTTTAGACATTTTGGATTGAAAGCGACAGATATCCCTGGTAGGTATGGGGATGGTAGTTTTTTCCTGTGTATCTGACACTATTTGCTGTCATATCTACTTCTCACATTTTAGGTATCGAACATAGATTGATTTCCCAAACGTTTTATCCACGTTTTTAGAGACTTTGGATTGAAAAAGATGGACATCCCCGCTAGGTATAGGGATGGAAGTATTTTCCCGAGTAACTGACACGATTTGCTGTCATATCCACTTCTAACATTTTAGGTATCGATCATAGTTTGATTCCCCAAACTTTTTATCCACATTCTTAAGCATTTTGGATTGAAAAAGATAGACATCACCGCTAGGGTTGGGGATGGACGGATTTTCCTGTGTATCTGACACTATTTGCTGTCATATCCACAGTTACAATTTTAGGTATCGAGCATAGTTTGATTTTACAACCTTTTTATCCACATTTTTAGACATTTTGGATTGAAAACGATAGGTGTCCCCGGTAGTTATGGGGATGGAAGTTTTTTCCTGTGTATCTGACACTATTTGCTGTCATATCCACTTCTAACATTTTAGGTATCGAGCATAGTTTGATTTCCCAAACTTTTTATCCACATTCTTGTGCACTTTGGATTGAAAAAGATAGACATCACCGCTAGGTTTGGGGATGGACGGTTTTTCCTGTGTATCTGACACTATTTGCTTTCATATCCACTTCTAACATTTTAGGTATCGAGCATAGTTTGATTTCCCAAACTTTTTATACACGTTTTTAGACATTTTGGATTGAAAGCGACAGATATCCCTGGTAGGTATGGGGATGGTAGTTTTTTCCTTTGTAGCTGACACTATTTGCTGTCATATCCACTTCTAACATTTTAGGTATCGAGCATAGTTTGATTCCCCAAACTTTTTATCCACATTCTTAAGCATTTTGGATTGAAAACGATAGATATCCCTGGTAGGTATGGGGATGGAAGATTTTTCCTGTGTTTCTGACACTATTTGCTGTCATATCAACTTCTAACATGTTAGGTATCGAGCATAGTTTGATTTCCCAAACTTTTGATCCACGTTTTTAGGCATTTTGGATTGAAAGCGACAGATATCCCTGGTAGGTATGGGGATGGTAGGTTTTTCCTTTGTAGCTGACACTATTTGCTGTCATAGCCACTTCTAACATTTTAGGTATCGAGCATAGTTTGATTTCGCAAACTTTTTATCCACATTCTTAAGCATTTTGGATTGAAAACGATAGATATCCCTGGTAGGTATGGGGATGGAAGTTTTTTCCTGTGTTTCTGACACTATTTGCTCTCTTATCAACTTCTAACATGTTAGGTATCGAGCATAGTTTGATTCCCCAAACTTATTATCCACATTCTTAAGCGTTTTGGATTGAAAACGATAGATATCCCTGGTAGGTATGGGGAGGGTAGTTTTTTCCTGTGTATCTGACAATATTTTCTGTCTTTTCAACTTCGAACATTTTAGGTATCGAGCATATTTTGATTTTACAACCTTTTTATCCACGTTTTTAGACATTTTGGATTGAAAGCGACAGATATCCCTGGTAGGTATGGGGATGGTAGTTTTTCCTGTGTTTCTGACACTATTTGCTCTCATATCAACTTCTAACATGTTAGGTATCGAGCATAGTTTGATTCCCCAAACTTATTATCCACATTCTTAAGCATTTTGGATTTAAAACGATAGATATCCCTGGTAGGTATGGGGATGGAAGATTTTTCCTGTATTTCTGACACTATTTGCTGTCATATCAACTTCTAACATGTTAGGTATCGAGCATAGTTTGATTTTACAACCTTTTTATCCACGTTTTTAGACATTTTGGATTGAAAGCGACAGATATCCCTGGTAGGTATGGGGATGGAAGTTTTTTCCTGTGTTTCTGACACTATTTGCTCTCATATCAACTTCTAACATTTTAGGTATCGAGCATATTTTGATTTTACAACCTTTTTATCCACATTTTTAGACATTTTGGATTGAAAGCGACAGACATCCCCGCTAGGTATGGGGATGGAAGTTTTTTCCTGTGTTTCTGACACTATTTGCTCTCATATCAACTTCTAACATGTTAGGTATCGAGCATAGTTTGATTCCCCAAACTTTTTATCCACATTCTTAAGCATTTTGGATTGAAAACGATAGATATCCCTGGTAGGTATGGGGATCGAAGTTGTTTCCTTCTAGCTGACACTATTTGCTGTCATATCCACTTCTAACACTTTAGGTATCGAGCATAGTTTGATTCCGCAAACTTTTTATCCACATTCTTAAGCATTTTGGATTGAAAACGATAGATATCCCTGGTAGGTATGGGGATGGAAGTTTTTTCCTGTGTTTCTGACACTATTTGCTCTCATATCAACTTCTAACATGTTAGGTATCGAGCATAGTTTGATTCCCCAAACTTTTTATCCACATTCTTAAGCATTTTGGATTGAAAACGATAGATATCCCTGGTAGGTATGGGGATGGCCGGTTTTTCCTGAGTAACCGACACTATTTGCTGTCATATCCACTTCTAACATTTTAGGTATCGAGCATATTTTGATTTTACAACCTTTTTATCCACGTTTTTAGACATTTTGGATTGAAAGCGACAGATATCCCTGGTAGGTATGGGGATGGTAGTTTATTCCTGTGTGTCTGACACTATTTGCTGTCATATCCACTTCTAACATTTTAGGTATCGAGCATAGTTTGATTCCCCAAACTTTTTATCCACATTCTTAAGCATTTTGGATTGAAAAAGATAGACATCTCAGCTAGGTTTGGGGATGGACGGTTTTTCCCGAGTAACTGACACTATTTGCTGTCATAACCACTTCTAACATTTTAGGTATCGAGCATAGTTTGATTTTACAACCTTTTTATCCACGTTTTTAGACATTTTGGATTGATAGCGACAGATATCCCTGGTAGGTATGGGGATGGTAGTTTTTTCCTTTGTAGCTGACACTATTTGCTGTCATATCCACTTCTAACACTTTAGGTATCGAGCATAGTTTGATTCCCCAAACTTTTTATCCACATTCTTAAGCATTTTGAATTGAAAACGATAGATATCCCTGGTAGGTATGGGGATGGAAGATTCTTCCTGTGTTTCTGACACTATTTGCTCTCATATCAACTTCTAACATTTTAGGTATCGAGCATAGTTTGATTTTACAACCTTTTTATCCACGTTTTTAGACATTTTGGATTGAAAGCGACAGATATCCCTGGTAGGTATGGGGATGGTAGTTTTTTCCTTTGTAGCTGACACTATTTGCTGTCATATCCACTTCTAACACTTAAGGTATCGAGCATAGTTTGATTCCGCAAACTTTTTATCCACATTATTAAGCATTTTGGATTGAAACCGATAGTTATCCGGGGTAGGTATTGGGAGGGCAGATTTTTCCTGTGTTTCGGAGACTATTTGCTCTCATATCAACTTCTAACATTTTAGGTATCGAGCATAGTTTGATTTTACAACCCTTTTATCCACGTTTTTAGACATTTTGGATTGAAAACGATAGACAACCCCGGTATGTATGAGGATGGAAGATTTTTCCTGTGTAACTGACACTATTTGCTGTCATATCCACTTCTAACACTTTAGGTATCGAGCATAGTTTGATTCCGCAAACTTTTTATCCACATTCTTAAGCATTTTGGATTGAAAACGATAGATATCCCTGGTAGGTATGGGGATGGAAGTTTTTTCCTGTGTTTCTGACACTATTTGCTCTCTTATCAACTTCTAACATGTTAGGTATCGAGCATAGTTTGATTCCCCAAACCTTTTATCCACATTCTTAAGCATTTTGAATTGAAAACTATAGATATCCCCTGTAGGTATGGGGATGGTAGTTTTTTCCTGTGTATCTGACACTATTTGCTGTCATATCCACTTCTAACATTTTAGGTATCGAGCATAGTTTGATTCCCCAAACTTTTTATCCACATTCTTAAGCATTTTGGATTGAAAAAGATAGACATCTCAGCTAGGTTTGGGGATGGACGGTTTTTCCCGAGTAACTGACACTATTTGCTGTCATATCCACTTCTAACATTTTAGGTATCGAGCATAGTTTGATTTTACAACCTTTTTATCCACGTTTTTAGACATTTTGGATTGAAAACGACAGATATCCCTGGTAGGTATGGGGATGGAAGTTTTTTCCTGTGTTTCTGACACTATTTGCTCTCATATCAACTTCTAACATTTTAGGTATCGAGCATATTTTGATTTTACAACCTTTTTATCCACATTTTTAGACATTTTGGATTGAAAGCGATAGATATCCCCGGTCGGTATGGGGATGGAAGTTTTTCCCTGTGTTTCTGACACTATTTGCTCTCATATCAACTTCTAACATGTTAGGTATCGAGCATAGTTTGATTCTCCAAACTTTTTATCCACATTCTTAAGCATTTTGGATTGAAAACGATAGATATCCCCGGTAGGTATGGGGATGGTAGTTTTTTCCTTTGTAGCTGACACTATTTGCTGTCATATCCACTTCTAACACATTAGGTATCGAGCATAGTTTGATTTCCCCAACTTTTTATCCACATTCTTAAGCATTTTGGATTGAAAACGATAGATATCCCTGGTAGGTATGGGGATGGAAGATTTTTCCTGTATTTCTGACACTATTTGCTGTCATATCAACTTCTAACATGTTAGGTATCGAGCATAGTTTGATTCCCCAAACTTTTTATCCACATTCTTAAGCATTTTGGATTGAAAACGATAGATATCCCTGGTAGGTATGGGGATGGAAGTTTTTTCCTGTGTATCTGACACTATTTGCTGTCATATCCACTTCTAACATTTTAGGTATCGAGCATAGTTTGATTCCCCAAACTTTTTATCCACATTCTTAAGCATTTTGGATTGAAAACGATAGATATCCCTGGTAGGTATGGGGATGGAAGATTTTTCCTGTATTTCTGACACTATTTGCTGTCATATCAACTTCTAACATGTTAGGTATCGAGCATAGTTTGATTTTACAACCTTTTTATCCACGTTTTTAGACATTTTGGATTGAAAGCGACAGATATCCCTGGTAGGTATGGGGATGGAAGTTTTTTCCTGTGTTTCTGACACTATTTGCTCTCATATCAACTTCTAACATTTTAGGTATCGAGCATATTTTGATTTTACAACCTTTTTATCCACGTTTTTAGACATTTTGGATTGAAAGCGACAGATATCCCTGGTAGGTATGGGGATGGAAGTTTTGTCCTGTGTTTCTGACACTATTTGCTCTCAAATCAACTTCTAACATGTTAGGTATCGAGCATAGTTTGATTCCCCAAACTTTTTATCCACATTCTTAAGCATTTTGAATTGAAAACGATAGATATCCCTGGTAGGTGTGGGGATGGTAGTTTTTTCCTGTGTATCTGACACTATTTGCTGTCATATCCACTTCTAACATTTTAGGTATCGAGCATATTTTGATTTTACAACCTTTTTATCCACGTTTTTAGACATTTTGGATTGAAAGCGACAGATATCCCTGGTAGGTATGGGGATGGTAGTTTTTTCCTTTGTAGCTGACACTATTTGCTGTCATATCCACTTCTAACACTTTAGGTATCGAGCATAGTTTGATTCCCCAAACTTTTTATCCACATTCTTAAGCATTTTGAATTGAAAACGATAGATATCCCTGGTAGGTATGGGGATGGAAATTTTTTCCTGTGTATCTGACACTATTTGCTGTCATAACCACTTCTAACATTTTAGGTATCGAGCATAGTTTGATTTCCCAAACTTTTTATCCTCATTCTTGGGCACTTTGGATTGAAAAAGGTAGACATCCCCGCTAGGTATGGGGATGGTAGTTTTTGCCTGTGTATGTGACACTTTTTGCTGTAATATCAAATTCTAAAATTTGAGGAATCGATCATAGTTTGATTTCCCAAACGTTTTATCCACGTTTTTAGGCATTTTGAATTGAAAACGACAGACATCCCCGCTAGGTATGGGGATGGAAGTTTTTTCCTGTGTATCTGACACTATTTGCTTTCATATCCACTTCTATCATTTTAGGTATCGAGCATAGTTTGATTTCCCAAACTTTTTATCCTCATTCTTGGGCACTTTGGATTGAAAAAGGTAGACATCCCCGCTAGGTATGGGGATGGAAGTTTTTTCCCGAGTAACTGTCACTATGAGCTGCGATATCCACTTTTAAAATCATAGGTATCGAGCTTAGTTTGATTTTCCAAACTTTTTATCCACATTCTTGGGCACTTTGGATTGAAAAAGATAGACATACCCGCTAGGTTTGGGGATGGAAGGTTTTTCCTGAGTAACTGACACAATTTGCAGCGATATCCACTTTAAAAGTTTTAGGTATCGAGCTTAGTTTGATTTTCCAAACTTTTTATCCACATTCTTGGACACTTTGGATTGAAAACTATAGATGTCCCCGGTATGTATGGGGATGGAAGTTTTTTTCTGTGTATCTGACACTACTTGCTGTCATATCTACTTCTAACATTTGAGGTATCGAGCATAGTTTGATTTCCCAAACTTTTATACACATTTTTAGACATTTTGAATTGAAAGCGACAGACATCCCCGCTAGGTATGGGGATGGAAGTTTTTTCCTGTGTATCTGACACTATTTGCTGTCATAACCACTTCTAACATTTTAGGTATCGAGCATAGTTTGATTTCCCAAACTTTTTATCCACATTCTTAAGCATTTTGGATTGAAAACGATAGATATCCCCGGTAGGTATGGGGATGGAAGTTTTTTCCTGTGTATCTGACACTATTTGCTGTCATATCCACTTTTAAAATTTTAGGTATCGAGCATAGTTTGATATTACAACCTTTTTATCCGCATTTTTAGCCATTTTGGATTGAAAAAGACAGACATCCCAGGTAGTTATGGCGATGGTAGTTTTTTCCTGTGTATCTGACACTATTTGCTTTCATATCCACTTCTAACATTTTAGGTATCGAGCATATTTTGATTTTACAACATTTTTATCACGTTCCTTAGAAATTTGGATTGAAACCGATAGATATCCCCGGTAGGTATGGGGATGGTAGTTTTTTCCTTTGTATCTGACACTATTTGCTGCCATATCCACTTCTAACACTTTAGGTATCGAGCATAGTTTGATTCCCCAAACTTTTTATCCACATTCTTAAGCATTTTGGATTGAAAACGATAGATATCCCTGGTAGGTATGGGGATGGAAGTTTTTTCCTGTGTATCTGACACTATTTGCTGTCATATCCACTTCTAACATTTTAGGTATCGAGCATAGTTTGATTTTACAACCTTTTTATCCACATTTTTAGACATTTTGGATTGAAAGCGATAGACATCCCCGCCAGGTATGGGGATGGAAGTATTTTCCCGAGTAACTGACACTATGAGCTGCGATATCCACTTTTAAAATCATAGGTATCGAGCTTAGTTTGATTTTCCAAACTTTTTATCCACATTCTTGGGCACTTTGGATTGAAAAAGATAGACATCCCCGCTAGGTTTGGGGATGGACGGTTTTTCCTGAGTAACTGACACTATTTGCTGCGATATCCACTTTAAAAGTTATAGGTATCGAGCTTAGTTTGATTTTCCACACTTTTTATCCACATTCTTAAGCATTTTGGATTGAAAACGATAGATATCCCTGGTAGGTATGGGGATGGAAGTTTTTTCCTGTGTATCTGACACTATTTGCTGTCATATACACTTCTAACATTTTAGGTATCGAGCATAGTTTGATTTCCCAAACATTTTATCCTCATTCTTGGGCACTTTGGATTGAAAAAGGTAGACATCCCCGCTAGGTATGGGGATGGAAGTTTTTTCCCGAGTAACTGTCACTATGAGCTGCGTTATCCACTTTTAAAATCATAGGTATCGAGCTTAGTTTGATTTTCAAAAACATTTTATCCACATTCTTGGGCACTTTGGATTGAAAGCGACAGACATCCCCGCTAGTTATGGGGATGGAAGTTTTTTCCTGTGTATCTGACACTATTTGCTGTCATATCCACTTCTAACATTTTAGGTATCGAGCATAGTTTGATTTTACAACCTTTTTATCCACATTTTTAGACATTTTGGATTGAAAACGATAGATATCCCCGGTAGTTATGGGGATGGAATTTTTTTCCTGTGTATCTGACACTATTTGCTGTCATATCCACTTCTAACATTTTAGGTATCCAGCATAGTTTGATTTTACAACCTTTTTATCCGCGTTTTTAGACATTTTGGATTGAAAGCGACAGATATCCCTGGTAGGTATGGGGATGGAAGTTTTTTCCTGTGTATCTGACACTATTTGCTTTCATATCTACTTCTCACATTTTAGGTATAGAGCATAGTTTGATTTCCCAAACTTTTTATCCACATTTTTAGACATTTTGGATTGAAAGCGACAGACATCCCCGCTAGGTATGGTGATGGAAGTTTTTTCCTTTGTAGCTGACACTATTTTCTGTCATATCCACTTCTAACATTTTAGGTATCGAGCATAGTTTGATTTCCCAAACTTTTTATCCACATTCTTAAGCAATATGGATTGAAAAAGATAGACATCACCGCTAGGTTTGGGGATGGACGGATTTTCCTGTGTATCTGACACTATTTGCTGTCATATCCACTTCTAACATTTTAGGTATCGAGCATAGTTTGATTTTACAACCTTTTTATCCACATTCTTAGACATTTTGGATTGAAAACGATAGATATCCCTGGTAGTTATGGGGATGGAAGTTTTTTCCTGTGTATCTGACACTATTTGCTGTCATATCCACTTCTAAAGTTTTAGGTATCGAGCATAGTTTGATTTCCCAAACTTTTTATCCACATTCTTGTGCACTTTGGATTGAAAAAGATAGACATCACCGCTAGGTTTGGGGATGGACGGTTTTTCCTGTGTATCTGACACTATTTGCTGTCATATCCACTTCTAACATTTTAGGTATCGAGCATAGTTTGATTTTACAATCTTTTTATCCACATTTTGAGACATTTTGGATTGAAAGCGACAGATATCCCCGGTAGGTATGGGGATGGAAGTTTTTTCCTTTGTAGCTGACACTATTTGCTGTCATATCCACTTCTAACACTTTAGGTATCGAGCATAGTTTGATTCCCCAAACTTTTTATCCACATTCTTAAGCATTTTGGATTGAAAACGATAGATATCCCCGGCAGGTTTGGGGATGGAAGTTTTTTCCTGTGTATCTGACACTATTTGCTGTCATATCCACTTCTCACATATTAGGTATCGAACATAGTTTGATTTCCCAAACGTTTTATCCACGTTTTTAGAGACTTTGGATTGAAAGGGACAGACATCCCCGCTAGGTATGGGGATGGAAGTTTTTTCCTGTGTAACTGACACTATTTGCTGCGATATCCACTTCTAACATTTTAGGTATCGAGCATAGTTTGATTTCCCAAACTTTTTATCCACATTCTTGGGCACTTTGGATTGAAAAAGATAGACATTCCCGCTAGGTATGGGGATGGTAGTATTTTCCCGAGTAACTGTCACTATGAGCTGCGATATCCACTTTTAAAATCATAGGTATCGAGCTTAGTTTGATTTCCCAAACTTTTTATCCACATTCTTGGGCACTTTGGATTGAAAAAGATAGACATACCCGCTAGGTTTGGGGATGGAAGGTTTTTCCTGAGTAACTGACACTATTTGCTGCGATATCCACTTAAAATTTTTAGGTATCGAGCTTAGTTTGATTTTCCACACTTTTTATCCACATTCTTAAGCATTTTGTATTGAAAACGATAGAAATCCCGGGTAGGTATGGGGATGGAAGTTTTTGCCTGTGTATCTGACACTATTTGCTGTCATATCTACTTCTAACATTTTAGGTATCGATCATAGTTTGATTTCCCAAACATGTTATCCACGTTTTTATGCACTTTGAATTGAAAACGACAGACATCCCCGTTAGGTATGGGGTTGGAACTTTTGTCCTGTGTATCTGACACTATTTGCTGTCATATCCACTGCTAACATTTTAGGTATCGAGCATAGTTTGATTTTACAACCTTTTTATCCACATTTTTAGACATTTTGGATTGAAAACGATAGATATCCCCGGTAGTTATGGGATGGAAGTTATTCCCTGTGTATCTGACACTATTTGCTGTCATATCCACTTCTAACATTTTAGGTATCCAGCATAGTTTGATTTTACAACCTTTTTATCCGCGTTTTTAGACATTTTGGATTGAAAGCGACAGATATCCCTGGTAGGTATGGGGATGGTAGTTTTTTCCTGTGTATCTGACACTATTTGCTGTCATATCTACTTCTCACATTTTAGGTATCGAACATAGTTTGATTTCCCAAACGTTTTATCCACGTTTTTAGAGACTTTGGATTGAAAGCGACAGACATCCCCGCTAGGTATTGGGATGGAAGTATTTTCCCGAGTAACTGACACGATTTGCTGTCATATCCACTTCTAACATTTTAGGTATCGATCATAGTTTGATTCCCCAAACTTTTTATCCACATTCTTAAGCATTTTGGATTGAAAAAGATAGACATCACCGCTAGGTTTGGGGATGGACGGTTTTTCCTGTGTATCTGACACTATTTGCTGTCATATCCACTTCTAACATTTTAGGTATCGAGCATAGTTTGATTTTACAACCTTTTTATCCACATTCTTAAGCATTTTGGATTGAAAACGATAGATATCCCTGGTAGTTATGGGGATGGAAGTTTTTTCCTGTGTATCTGACACTATTTGCTGTCATATCCACTTCTAAAGTTTTAGGTATCGAGCATAGTTTGATTTCCCAAACTTTTTATCCACATTCTTGTGCACTTTGGATTGAAAAAGATAGACATCACCGCTAGGTTTGGGGATGGACGGTTTTTCCTGTGTATCTGACACTATTTGATGTCATATCCACTTCTAACATTTTAGGTATCGAGCATAGTTTGATTTTACAAACTTTTTATACACATTTTTAGACATTTTGGATTGAAAACGATAGATATCCCTGGTAGGTATGGGGATGGAAGTTTTTTCCTTTGTAGCTGACACTATTTGCTGTCATATCCACTTCTAACACTTTAGGTATCGAGCATAGTTTGATTCCCCAAACTTTTTATCCACATTCTTAAGCATTTTGAATTGAAAACGATAGATATCCCTGGTAGGTATGGGGATGGTAGTTTTTTCCTGTGTATCTGACACTATTTGCTGTCATATCTACTTCTCACATTTTAGGTATCGAACATAGTTTGATTTCCCAAACGTTTTATCCACGTTTTTAGAGACTTTGGATTGAAAGCGACAGACATCACCGCTAGGTATGGGGATGGAAGTATTTTCCCGAGTAACTGACACGATTTGCTGTCATATCCACTTCTAACATTTTAGGTATCGATCATAGTTTGATTCCCCAAACTTTTTATCCACATTCTTAAGCATTTTGGATTGAAAAAGATAGACATCACCGCTAGGTTTGGGGATGGACGGTTTTTCCTGAGTAACTGACACTATTTGCTGTCATATCCACTTCTAACATTTTAGGTATCGAGCATAGTTTGATTTTACAACCTTTTTATCCACATTTTTAGACACTTTGGATTGAAAACGATAGATGTCCCCGGTATGTATGGGGATGGAAGTTTTTTCCTGTGTATCTGACACTATTTGCTGTCATATCCACTTCTAACATTTTAGGTATCGAGCATAGTTTGATTTCCCAAACTTTTTATCCACATTCTTGTGCACTTTGGATTGAAAAAGATAGACATCACCGCTAGGTTTGGGGATGGACGGTTTTTCCTGTGTATCTGACACTATTTGCTGTCATATCCACTTCTAACATTTTAGGTATCGAGCATAGTTTGATTTTACAAGCTTTTTATCCACGTTTTTAGACATTTTGGATTGAAAGCGACAGATATCCCTGGTAGGTATGGGGATGGTAGTTTTTTCCTTTGTAGCTGACACTATTTGCTGTCATATCCACTTCTAACACTTTAGGTATCGAGCATAGTTTGATTCCGCAAACTTTTTATCCACATTCTTAAGCATTTTGGATTGAAAACGATAGATATCCCTGGTAGGTATGGGGTTGGAAGATTTTTCCTGTGTTTCTGACACTATTTGCTGTCATATCAACTTCTAACATTTTAGGTATCGAGCATAGTTTGATTTTAAAACCTTTTTATCCACGTTTTTAGACATTTTGGATTGAAAGCGACAGATATCCCTGGTAGGTATGGGGATGGTAGGTTTTTCCTTTGTAGCTGACACAATTTGCTGTCATATCCACTTCTAACATTTTGGGTATCGAGCATAGTTTGATTTCCCAAACTTTTTATCCACATTCTTAAGCATTTTGGATTGAAAACGATAGATATCCCTGGTAGGTATGGGGATGGAAGTTTTTTCCTGTGTTTCTGACACTATGTGCTCTCATATCAACTTCTAACATGTTAGGTATCGAGCATAGTTTGATTCCCCAAACTTTTTATCCACATTCTTAAGCGTTTTGAATTGAAAACGATAGATATCCGTGGTAGGTATGGGGATGGTAGTTTTTTCCTGTGTATCTGACACTATTTGCTGTCATATCCACTTCTAACATTTTAGGTATCGAGCATATTTTGATTTTACAACCTTTTTATCCACGTTTTTAGACATTTTGGATTGAAAGCGACAGATATCCCTGGTAGGTATGGGGATGGTAGTTTATTCCCGAGTAACTGACACTATTTGCTGTCATATCCACTTCTAACATTTTAGGTATCGAGCATAGTTTGATTTCCCAAACTTTTTATCCACATTCTTAAGCATTTTGGATTGAAAACGATAGATATCCCTGGTAGGTATGGGGATGGAAGATTTTTCCTGTGTTTCTGACACTATTTGCTGTCATATCAACTTCTAACATTTTAGGTATCCAGCATAGTTTGATTTTCCAAACTTTTTATCCACGTTTTTAGACATTTTGGATTGAAAGCGACAGATATCCCTGGTAGGTATGGGGATGGAAGTTTTTTCCTGTGTTTCTGACACTATTTGCTCTCATATCAACTTCTAACATTTTAGGTATCGAGCATAGTTTGATTTTACAACCTTTTTATCCACATTTTTAGACATTTTGAATTGAAAGCGATAGATATCCCCGGTAGGTATGGGGATGGAAGTTTTTCCCTGTGTTTCTGACACTATTTGCTCTCATATCAACTTCTAACATGTTAGGTATCGAGCATAGTTTGATTCTCCAAACTTTTTATCCACATTCTTAAGCATTTTGGATTGAAAACGATAGATATCCCTGGTAGGTATGGGGATGGAAGTTTTTTCCTTTGTAGCTGACACTATTTGCTGTCATATCCACTTATAAAATTTTAGGTATCGAGCATAGTTTGATTTCCCAAACTTTTTATCCACAGTCTTAATCATTTTGGATTGAAAACGATAGATATCCCTGGTAGGTATGGGGATGGAAGTTTTTTCCTGTGTTTCTGACACTATTTGCTCTCATATCAACTTCTAACATGTTAGGTATCGAGCATAGTTTGATTCCCCAAACTTTTTATCCACATTCTTAAGCATTTTGGATTGAAAACGATAGATATCCCCGGTAGGTATGGGGATGGAAGTATTTTCCTGTGTATCTGACACTATTTGCTGTCATATCTACTTCCAACATTTTAGGTATCGAGCATATTTTGATTTTACAACCTTTTTATCCACATTTTTAGACATTTTGGATTGAAAGCGACAGATATCCCTGGTAGGTATGGGGATGGTAGTTTATTCCTGTGTATCTGACACTATTTGCTGTCATATCCACTTCTAACATTTTAGGTATCGAGCATAGTTTGATTCCCCAAACTTTTTATCCACATTCTCGGGAACTTTGGATTGAAAAAGATAGACATCACCGTAGGTTTGGGGATGGACGGTTTTTCCTGAGTATCTGACACTATTTGCTGTAATGTCCACTTCTAACCTTTTAGGTATCGAGCATAGTTTGATATTACAACCTTTTTATCCACATTTTTTGACATTTTGGATTGAAAAAGACAGATATCCCTGGTAGGTATGGGGATGGAAGTTGTTTCCTTCTAGCTGACACTATTTGCTGTCATATCCACTTCTAACACTTTAGGTATCGAGCATAGTTTGATTCCGCAAACTTTTTATCCACATTCTTAAGCATTTTGGATTGAAAACGATAGATATCCCTGGTAGTTATGGGGATGGAAGATTCTTCCTGTGTATCTGACACTATTTGCTCTCATATCAACTTCTAACATTTTAGGTATCGAGCATAGTTTGATTTACCAAACTTTTTATCCACATTGTTTGACATTTTGGATTGAAAGCGACAGATATCCCTGGTAGGTATGGGGATGGTAGTTTTTTCCTTTGTAGCTGACACTATTTGCTGTCATATCCACTTCTAACACTTTAGGTATCGAGCATAGTTTGATTCCCCAAACTTTTTATCCACATTCTTAAGCATTTTGGATTGAAAACGATAGATATCCCTGGTAGGTATGGGGATGGAAGATTTTTCCTGTGTTTCTGACACTATTTGCTGTCATATCAACTTCTAACATTTTAGGTATCGAGCATAGTTTGATTTTACAACCTTTTTATCCACATTTTTAGACATTTTGGATTGAAAGCGACAGATATCCCCGGTAGGTATGGGGATGGAAGTTTTTTCCTTTGTAGCTGACACTATTTGCTGTCATATCCACTTCTAACACTTTAGGTATCGAGCATAGTTTGATTCCCCAAACTTTTTATCCACATTCTTAAGCATTTTGGATTGAAAACGATAGATATCCCTGGTAGGTATGGGGATGGAAGTTTTTTCCTGTGTTTCTGACACTATTTGCTCTCTTATCAACTTCTAACATGTTAGGTATCGAGCATAGTTTGATTCCCCAAACCTTTTATCCACATTCTTAAGCATTTTGAATTGAAAACTATAGATATCCCTGGTAGGTATGGGGATGGAAGATTTTTCCTGTGTTTCTGACACTATTTGCTGTCATATCCACTTCTAACATTTTAGGTATCGAGCATAGTTTGATTCCCCAAACTTTTTATCCACATTCTTAAGCATTTTGGATTGAAAAAGATAGACATCTCAGCTAGGTTTGGGGATGGACGGTTTTTCCCGAGTAACTGACACTATTTGCAGTCATATCCACTTCTAACATTTTAGGTATCGAGCATAGTTTGATTTTACAACCTTTTCATCCACATTTTTAGACATTTTGGATTGAAAACGAAAGACATCCCCGGTAGGTATGGGGATCGAAGTTTTTTCCTGTGTTTCTGACACTATTTGCTCTCATATCAACTTCTAACATTTTAGGTATCGAGCATATTTTGATTTTACAACCTTTTTATCCACGTTTTTAGACATTTTGGATTGAAAGCGACAGATATCCCTGGTAGGTATGGGGATGGAAGTTTTTTGCTGTGTTTCTGACACTATTTGCTCTCATATCAACTTCTAACATGTTAGGTATCGAGCATAGTTTGATTCCCCAAACTTTTTATCCACATTCTTAAGCATTTTGAATTGAAAACGATAGATATCCCTGGTAGGTATGGGTATGGGTGTTTTTTCCTGTGTAACTGACACTATTTGCTGTCATATCAACTTCGAACATATTAGGTATCGAGCATAGTTTGATTTCCCAAACTTTTTATCCACATTCTTAAGCATTTTGGATTGAAAACGATAGATATCCCTGGTAGGTATGGGGATGGAAGTTTTTTCCTGTGTTTCTGACACTATTTGCTCTCTTATCAACTTCTAACATGTTAGGTATCGAGCATAGTTTGATTCCCCAAACTTTTTATCCACATTCTTAAGCATTTTGGATTGAAAACGATAGATATCCCTGGTAGGTATGGGGATGGAAGTATTTTCCTGTGTATCTGACACTATTTGCTGTCATATCCACATCTAACATTTTAGGTATCGAGCATAGTTTGATTTTACAAGCTTTTTATACACTTTTTTAGTCATTTTTGATTGAAAGCGACAGATATCCCTGGTAGGTATGGGGAGGGTAGTTCTTTCCTGTGTATCTGACACTATTTGCTGTCATATCCACTTCTAACATTTTAGGTATCGAGCATAGTTTGATTCCCCAAACTTTTTATCCACATTCTTAAGCATTTTGGATTGAAAACGATAGATATCCCTGGTAGGTATGGGGATGGAAGATTTTTCCTGTATTTCTGACACTATTTGCTGTCATATCAACTTCTAACATGTTAGGTATCGAGCATAGTTTGATTTTACAACCTTTTTATCCACGTTTTTAGACATTTTGGATTGAAAGCGACAGATATCCCTGGTAGGTATGGGGATGGAAGTTTTTTCCTGTGTTTCTGACACTATTTGCTCTCATATCAACTTCTAACATTTTAGGTATCGAGCATATTTTGATTTTACAACCTTTTTATCCACGTTTTTAGACATTTTGGATTGAAAGCGACAGATATCCCTGGTAGGTATGGGGATGGAAGTTTTGTCCTGTGTTTCTGACACTATTTGCTCTCAAATCAACTTCTAACATGTTAGGTATCGAGCATAGTTTGATTCCCCAAACTTTTTATCCACATTCTTAAGCATTTTGAATTGAAAACGATAGATATCCCTGGTAGGTGTGGGGATGGTAGTTTTTTCCTGTGTATCTGACACTATTTGCTGTCATATCCACTTCTAACATTTTAGGTATCGAGCATATTTTGAATTTACAACCTTTTTATCCACGTTTTTAGACATTTTGGATTGAAAGCGACAGATATCCCTGGTAGGTATGGGGATGGTAGTTTTTTCCTTTGTAGCTGACACTATTTGCTGTCATATCCACTTCTAACACTTTAGGTATCGAGCATGGTTTGATTCCCCAAACTTTTTATCCACATTCTTAAGCATTTTGGATTGAAAACGATAGATATCCCTGGTAGGTATGGGGATGGAATTTTTTTCCTGTTTATCTGACACTATTTGCTGTCATATACACTTCTAACATTTTAGGTATCGAGCATAGTTTGATTTCCCAAACATTTTATCCTCATTCTTGGGCACTTTGGATTGAAAAAGGTAGACATCCCCGCTAGGTATGGGGATGGAAGTTTTTTCCTTTGTATCTGACACTATTTGCTGTCATATCTACTTCTAACATTTGAGGTATCGAGCATAGTTTGATTTCCCAAACGTTTTATCCACGTTTTTAGGCATTTTGAATTGAAAACGACAGACATCCCCGCTAGGTATGGGGATGGAAGTTTTTTCCTGTGTATCTGACACTATTTGCTGTCATATCTACTTCTAACATTTTAGGTATCGAGCATAGTTTGATTTCCCAAACTTTTTATCCTCATTCTTGGGCACTTTGGATTGAAAAAGGTAGACATCCCCGCTAGGTATGGGGATGGAAGTTTTTTCCCGAGTAACTGTCACTATGAGCTGCGATATCCACTTTTAAAATCATAGGTATCGAGCTTAGTTTGATTTTCCAAACTTTTTATCCACATTCTTGGGCACTTTGGATTGAAAAAGATAGACATACCCGCTAGGTTTGGGGATGGAAGGTTTTTCCTGAGTAACTGACACTATTTGCAGCGATATCCACTTTAAAAGTTTTAGGTATCGAGCTTAGTTTGATTTTCCAAACTTTTTATCCACATTCTTGGGCACTTTGGATTGAAAACGGTAGATATCCCCGGTATGTATGGGAATGGAAGTTTTTTTCTGTGTATCTGACACTACTTGCTGTCATATCTACTTCTAACATTTTAGGTATCGAGCATAGTTTGATTTGACAAACTTTTTATCCACATTTTTAGACATTTTGAATTGAAAGCGACAGACATCCCCGCTAGGTATGGGGATGGAAGTTTTTTCCTGTGTGTCTGACACTATTTGCTGTCATATCCTCTTCTAACATTTTAGGTATCGAGCATAGTTTGATTTCCCAAACTTTTTATACACATTCTTGCGCAGTGTGGATTGAAAAAGATAGACATCCCCGCTAGGTTTGGGGATGGACGGTTTTTCCTGAGTAACTGACACTATTTGCTGCGATATCCACTTTAAAAGTTATAGGTATCGAGCTTAGTTTGATTTTCCACACTTTTTATCCACATTCTTAAGCATTTTGGATTGAAAACGATAGATATCCCTGGTAGGTATGGGGATGGAAGTTTTTTCCTGTGTATCTGACACTATTTGCTGTCATATCCACTTCTAACATTTGAGGTATCGAGCATAGTTTGATTTCCCAAACGTTTTATCCACGTTTTTAGGCATTTTGAATTGAAAACGACAGACATCCCCGCTAGGTATGGGGATGGAAGTTTTTTCCTGTGTATCTGACACTATTTGCTTTCATATCCACTTCTAACATTTTAGGTATCGAGCATAGTTTGATTTCCCAAACTTTTTATCCTCATTCTTGGGAACTTTGGATTGAAAAAGGTAGACATCCCCGCTAGGTATGGGGACGGAAGTTTTTTCCCGAGTAACTGTCACTATGAGCTGCGATATCCACTTTTAAAATCATAGGTATCGAGCTTATTTTGATTTTCCAAACTTTTTATCCACATTCTTGGGCACTTTGGATTGAAAAAGATAGACATCCCCGCTAGGTTTGGGGATGGACGTTTTTTCCTGAGTAACTGACACTATTTACTGCGATATCCAATTTAAATTTTTAGGTATCGAGCATAGTTTGTGTTCCCAAACTTTTATCCACATTCTTGGGCATTTTTGATTTAAAACAATAGATATCCTCGGTAGGTATGGGGATGGAAGTTTTTTCCTGAGTAACTGACACTATTTGCTGTCATATCTACTTCTAACATTTTAGGTATCGAGCATAGTTTGATTTCCCAAACTTTTTATCCACATTTTTAGACATTTTGAATTGAAAACGACAGATATCCCCGCTAGTTGTGTGGATGGAAATTTTTTTCTGAGTATTTGACACTATTTGCTGCGATATCCACTTTTCAAGTTTTAGGTATCGAGCATAGCTTGATTTTACAACCTTTTCATCCACATTCTGGGGCATTTTGGATTGAAAGCGATAGACATCCCCGCTAGCTATGGGGATGGAAGTATTCTCCCGAGTAACTGTCACTATGAGCTGCGATATCCACTTTTAAAATCATAGGTATCGAGCTTAGTTTGATTTTCCACACTTTTTATCCACATTCTTAAGCATTTTGGATTGAAAACGATAGATATCCCTGGTAGGTATGGGGATGGAAGTTTTTTCCTGTGTATCTGACACTATTTGCTGTCATATCCACTTCTAACATTTTAGGTATCGAGCATAGTTTGATTTCCCAAACGTTTTATCCACGTTTTTAGGCATTTTGAATTGAAAACGACAGACATCCCCGCTAGGTATGGGGATGGAAGTTTTTTCCTGTGTATCTGACACTATTTGCTGTCATAACCACTTCTAACACTTTAGGTATCGAGCATAGTTTGATTTCCCAAACTTTTTATCCACATTCTTGTGCACTTTGGATTGAAAAAGATAGACATCACCGCTAGGTTTGGGGATGGACGGTTTTTCCTGAGTAACTGACACTATTTGCTGCGATATCCACTTTAAAAGTTTTAGGTATCGAGCATGGTTTGATTTTACAACCTTTTTATCCACATTTTTAGACACTTTGGATTGAAAGCGACAGACATCCCCGCTAGGTATGGGGATGGAAGTATTTTCCCGAGTAACTGTCACTATGAGCTGCGATATCCACTTTTAAAATCATAGGTATCGAGCTTAGTTTGATTTTCCAAACTTTTTATCCACATTCTTGGGCACTTTGGATTGAAAACGATAGACATCCCCGGTAGGTATGGGGATGGAAGTTTTTTCCTGTGTATCTGACACTATTTGCTGTCATATCCACTTCTAACATTTTAGGTATCGAGCATAGTTTGATTTCCCAAACTTTTTATCCTCATTCTTGGGCACTTTGGATTGAAAAAGGTAGACATCCCCGCTAGGTATGGGGATGGAAGTATTTTCCCGAGTAACTGTCACTATGAGCTGCGATATCCACTTTTAAAATCATAGGTATCGAGCTTAGTTTGATTTTCCAAACTTTTTATCCACATTCTTGGGCACTTTGGATTGAAAAAGATAGACATCCCCGCTAGGTTTGGGGATGGAAGGTTTTTCCTGAGTAACTGACACAATTTGCAGCGATATCCACTTTAAAAGTTTTAGGTATCGAGCTTAGTTTGATTTTCCAAACTTTTTATCCACATTCTTGGGCATTTTTGATTTAAAACAATAGATATCCTCGGTAGGTATGGGGATGGAAGTTTTTTCCTGAGTAACTGACACTATTTGCTGTCATATCTACTTCTAACATTTTAGGTATCGAGCATAGTTTGATTTCCCAAACATTTTATCCACATTTTTAGATATTTTGAACTGAAAACGACAGACATCCCCGCTAGTTATGGGGATGGGAATTTTTTTCTGAGTATTTGACATTATTTGCTGCGATATCCACTTTTCAAGTTTTAGGTATCGAGCATTGCTTGATTTTACAACCTTTTCATCCACATTCTGGGGCATTTTGGATTGAAAATGATAGACATCCCCGGTAGTTATGGGGATGGAAGTATTTTCCCGAGTAACTGTCACTATGAGCTGCGATATCCACTTTTAAAATCATAGGTATCGAGCTTAGTTTGATTTTCCACACTTTTTATCCACATTCTTAAGCATTTTGGATTGAAAACGATAGATATCCCTGGTAGGTATGGGGATGGAAGTTTTTTCCTGTGTATCTGACACTATTTGCTGTCATATCCACTTCTAACATTTTAGGTATCGAGCATAGTTTGATTTCCCAAACGTTTTATCCACGTTTTTAGGCTTTTTGAATTGAAAACGACAGACATCCCCGCTAGGTATGGGGATGGAAGTTTTTTCCTGTGTATCTGACACTATTTGCTGTCATAACCACTTCTAACACTTTAGGTATCGAGCATAGTTTGATTTCCCAAACTTTTTATCCACATTCTTGTGCACTTTGGATTGAAAAAGATAGACATCACCGCTAGGTTTGGGGATGGACGGTTTTTCCTCAGTAACTGACACTATTTGCTGCGATATCCACTTTAAAAATCATAGGTATCGAGCTTAGTTTGATTTTCCAAACTTTTTATCCACATTTTTAGAGACTTTGGATTGAAAGGGACAGACATCCCCGCTAGGTATGGTGATGGAAGTATTTTCCCGAGTAACTGTCACTATGAGCTGCGATACCCACTTTTAAAATCATAGGTATCGAGCTTAGTTTGATTTTCCAAACTTTTTATCCACATTCTTGGGCACTTTGGATTGAAAACGATAGACATCCCCGGTATGTATGGGGATGGAAGTTTTTTTCTGTGTATCTGACACTACTTGCTGTCATATCTACTTCTAACATTCCAGGTATCGAGCATAGATTGATTTCCCAAACTTTTTATACACATTTTTAGACATTTTGAATGGAAAACGGCACACATCCCCGCTAGGTATGGGGATGGAAGTTTTTTCCTTTGTAGCTGACACTATTTGCTGTCATATCCACTTCTAACATTTTAGGTATCGAGCATAGTTTGATTTCCCAAACTTTTTATCCACATTTTTAGACATTTTGAATTGAAAACGGCAGACATCCCCGCTAGGTATGGGGATGGAAGTTTTTTCCTTTGTAGCTGACACTATTTGCTGTCATATCCACTTCTAACATTTTAGGTATCGAGCATAGTTTGATTTCCCAAACGTTTTATCCACGTTTTTAGGCATTTTGAATTGAAAACGACAGACATCCCCGCTAGGTATGGGTATGTAAGTTTTTTCCTGTGTATCTGACACTATTTGCTGTCATATCCACTTCTAACATTTTAGGTATCGAGCATAGTTTGATTTCCCAAACTTTTTATCCACATTCTTAAGCATTTTGGATTGAAAACGATAGATATCCCTGGTAGGTATGGGGATGGAAGATTTTTCCTGTGTTTCTGACACTATTTGCTGTCATATCAACTTCTAACATATTAGGTATCGAGCATAGTTTGATTTTACAACCTTTTTATCCACCTTTTTAGACATTTTGGATTGAAAGCGACAGATATCCCCGGTAGGTATGGGGATGGAAGTTTTTTCCTGTGTTTCTGACACTATTTGCTCTCATATCAACTTCTAAAATTTTAGGTATCGAGCATAGTTTGATTTTACAACCTTTTTATCCACATTTTTAGACATTTTGGATTGAAAGCGATAGATATCCCCGGTCGGTATGGGGATGGAAGTTTTTCCCTGTGTTTCTGACACTATTTGCTCTCATATCAACTTCTAACATGTTAGGTATCGAGCATAGTTTGATTCCCCAATATTTTTATCCACATTCTTAAGCATTTTTGATTGAAAACGATAGATATCCCTGGTAGGTATGGGGATGGAAGTTTTTTCCTTTGTAGCTGACACTATTTGCTGTCATATCCACTTCTAACACTTTAGGTATCGAGCATAGTTTGATTTTCCAAACTTTTTATCCACATTCTTAAGCATTTTGGATTGAAAACGATAGATATCCCTGGTAGGTATGGGGATGGAAGTTTTTTCCTGTGTTTCTGACACTATTTGCTCTCATATCAACTTCTAACATGTTAGGTATCGAGCATAGTTTGATTCCCCAAACTTTTTATCCACATTCTTAAGCATTTTGGATTGAAAAAGATAGATATCCCCGCTAGGTATAGGGATGGAAGTTTTTTCCTGTGTATCTGACACTATTTGCTGTCATATAAAATTCTAAAATTTTAGGTATCGAGAATTTTTTGATTTAGCAAACATTTTATCCAAATTTTTAGATATTTTGAATTGAAAACGACAGATATCCCTGGTAGGTATGGGGATGGAAGATTTTTCCTGTGTTTCTGACACTATTTGCTGTCATATCCACTTCTAACATTTTAGGTATCGAGCATAGTTTGATTCCCCAAACTTCTTATCCACATTCTTAAGCATTTTGGATTGAAAAAGATAGACATCTCAGCTAGGTTTGGGGATGGACGGTTTTTCCCGAGTAACTGACACTATTTGCTGTCATAACCACTTCTAACATTTTGGGTATCGAGCATAGTTTGATTTCCCAAACGTTTGATCCACGTTTTTAGGCATTTTGGATTGAAAGCGACAGATATCCCTGGTAGGTATGGGGATGGAAGTTTTTTCCTGTGTATCTGACACTATTTGCTCTTTTATCAACTTCTAACATTTTAGGTATCGAGCATATTTTGATTTTACAACCTTTTTATCCACGTTTTTAGACATTTTGGATTGAAAGCGACAAATATCCCCGGTAGGTATGGGGATGGAAGTTTTTTCCTGTGTTTCTGACACTATTTGCTCTCTTATCAACTTCTAACATGTTAGGTATCGAGCATAGTTTGATTCCCCAAACTTTTTATCCACATTCTTAAGCATTTTGGATTGAAAACGATAGATATCCCTGGTAGGTATGGGGATGGAAGATTTTTCCTTTGTAGCTGACACTATTTGCTGTCATATCAACTTCGAACATATTAGGTATCGAGCATAGTTTGATTTCCCAAACTTTTTATCCACATTCTTAAGCATTTTGGATTGAAAACGATAGATATCCCTGGTAGGTATGGGGATGGAAGATTTTTCCTGTATTTCTGACACTATTTGCTGTCATATCAACTTCTAACATGTTAGGTATCGAGCATAGTTTGATTCCCCAATATTTTTATCCACATTCTTAAGCATTTTGGATTGAAAACGATAGATATCCCCGGTAGGTATGGGGATGGTAGTTTTTTCCTGTGTATCTGACACTATTTGCTGTCATATCCACTTATAACATTTTAGGTATCGAGCATATTTTGATTTTACAACCTTTTTATCCACATTTTTAGACATTTTGGATTGAAAGCGACAGATATCCCCGGTAGGTATGGGGATGTAAGTTTTTTCCTGTGTATCTGACACTATTTGCTGTCATATCCACTTCTAACATTTTAGGTATCGAGCATAGTTTGATTTCCCAAACTTTTTATCCACATTCTTAAGCATTTTGGATTGAAAACAATAGATATCCCCGGTAGGTATGGGGATGGAAGTTTTTCCTGTGTATCTGACACTATTTGCTGTCATATCAACTTCGAACATTTTAGGTATCGAGCATAGTTTGATTTTACAAGCTTTTTATCCACATTTTTAGACATTTTGGATTGAAAACGATAGATATCCCTGGTAGGTTTGGGGATGGAAGTTTTGTCCTGTGTTTCTGACACTATTTGCTCTCATATCAACTTCTAACATGTTAGGTATCGAGCATAGTTTGATTCTCCAAACTTTTTATCCACATTCTTAAGAATTTTGGATTGAAGACAATAGATATCCCCGGTAGGTATGGGGATGGAAGTATTTTCCTGTGTATCTGACACTATTTGCTGTCATATCTACTTCCAACATTTTAGGTATCGAGCATATTTTGATTTTACAACCTTTTTATCCACATTTTTAGACATTTTGGATTGAAAGCGACAGATATCCCTGGTAGGTATGGGGATGGTAGTTTTTTCCTTTGTAGCTGACACTATTTGCTGTCATATCCACTTCTTACACTTTAGGTATCGAGCATGGTTTGATTCCCCAAACTTTTTATCCACATTCTTAAGCATTTTGGATTGAAAACGATAGAGATCCCTGGTAGGTATGGGGATGGAAGATTTTTCCGGTGTAACTGTCACTATTTGCTGTCATAACCACTTCTAACATTTTAGGTATCGAGCATAGTTTGATTTCCCAAACATTTTATCCTCATTCTTGGGCACTTTGGATTGAAAAAGGTAGACATCCCCGCTAGGTATGGGGATGGAAGTTTTTTCCTTTGTATCTGACACTATTTGCTGTCATATCCACTTCTAACATTTTAGGTATCGAGCATAGTTTGATTTCCCAAACGTTTTATCCACGTTTTTAGGCATTTTGAATTGAAAACGACAGACATCCCCGCTAGGTATGGGGATGGAAGTTTTTTCCTGTGTATCTGACACTATTTGCTGTCATATACACTTCTAACATTTTAGGTATCGAGCATAGTTTGATTTCCCAAACTTTTTATCCTCATTCTTGGGCACTTTGGATTGAAAAAGGTAGACATCCCCGCTAGGTATGGGGATGGAAGTTTTTTCCCGAGTAACTGTCACTATGAGCTGCGATATCCACTTTTAAAATCATAGGTATCGAGCTTAGTTTGATTTTCCAAACTTTTTATCCACATTCTTGGGCACTTTGGATTGAAAAAGATAGACATCCCCGCTAGGTTTGGGGATGGACGGTTTTTCCTGAGTAACTGACACTATTTGCTGCGATATCCACTTTAAAAGTTTTAGGTATCGAGCTTAGTTTGATTTTCCACACTTTTTATCCACATTCTTAAGCATTTTGGATTGAAAACGATAGATATCCCTGGTAGGTATGGGGATGGAAGTTTTTTCCTGTGTATCTGACACTATTTGCTGTCATATCCACTTCTAACATTTGAGGTATCGAGCATAGTTTGATTTCCCAAACGTTTTATCCACGTTTTTAGGCATTTTGAATTGAAAACGACAGACATCCCCGCTAGGTATGGGGATGGAAGTTTTTTCCTGTGTATCTGACACTATTTGCTTTCATATCCACTTCTAACATTTTAGGTATCGAGCATAGTTTGATTTCCCAAACTTTTTATCCTCATTCTTGGGCACTTTGGATTGAAAAAGGTAGACATCCCCGCTAGGTATGGGGATGGAAGTTTTTTCCCGAGTAACTGTCACTATGAGCTGCGTTATCCACTTTTAAAATCATAGGTATCGAGCTTAGTTTGATTTTCAAAAACATTTTATCCACATTCTTGGGCACTTTGGATTGAAAAAGATAGACATCCCCGCTAGGTTTGGGGATGGAAGGTTTTTCCTGAGTAACTGACACAATTGACTGCTATATCCACTTCTAACATTTGAGGTATCGAGCATAGTTTGAGTTCCCAAACTTTTTATCCACATTCTTGGGCATTTTTGATTTAAAACAATAGATATCCTCGGTAGGTATGGGGATGGAAGTTTTTTCCTGAGTAACTGACACTATTTGCTGTCATATCTACTTGTAACATTTTAGGTATCGAGCATAGTTTGATTTCCCAAACATTTTATCCACATTTTTAGATATTTTGAACTGAAAACGACAGACATCCCCGCTAGTTATGGGGATGGGAGTTTTTTCCTGTGTATCTGACACTATTTGCTGTCATATCCACTTCTAACATTTTAGGTATCGAGCATAGTTTGATTTCCCAAACTTTTCATCCACATTCTTGTGCACTTTGGATTGAAAAAGATAGACATCACCGCTAGGTTTGGGGATGGACGGTTTTTCCTGAGTAACTGACACTATTTGCTGCGATATCCACTTTAAAAGTTATAGGTATCGAGCATAGTTTGATTTTACAACCTTTTTATCCACATTTTTAGACACTTTGAATTGAAAGGGACAGACATCCCCGCTAGGTATGGGGATGGAAGTATTTTCCCGAGTAACTGTCACTATGAGCTGCGATATCCACTTTTAAAATCATAGGTATCGAGCTTAGTTTGATTTTCCAAACTTTTTATCCACATTCTTGGGCACTTTGGATTGAAAACGATAGACATCCCCGGTATGTATGGGGATGGAAGTTTTTTTCTGTGTATCTGACACTACTTGCTGTCATATCTACTTCTAACATTCAAGGTATCGAGCATAGATTGATTTCCCAAACTTTTTATACACATTTTTAGACATTTTGAATTGAAAACGGCAGACATCCCCGCTAGGTATGGGGATGGAAGTTTTTTCCTTTGTAGCTGACACTATTTGCTGTCATATCCACTTCTAACATTTTAGGTATCGAGCATAGTTTGATTTCCCAAACTTTTTATCCACATTTTTAGACATTTTGAATTGAAAACGGCAGACATCCCCGCTAGGTATGGGGATGGAAGTTTTTTCCTTTGTAGCTGACACTATTTGCTGTCATATCTACTTCTAACATTTTAGGTATCGAGCATAGTTTGATTTCCCAAACTTTTTATCCACATTCTTGTGCACTTTGGATTGAAAAAGATAGACATCACCGCTAGGTTTGGGGATGGACGGTTTTTCCTGTGTATCTGACACTATTTGCTGCGATATCCACTTCTAACATTTTAGGTATCGAGCATAGTTTGATTTTACAACCTTTTTATCCACATTTTTAGACACTTTGAATTGAAAGCGACAGATATCCCCGCTAGGTAAGGGGATCGAAGTTTTTTCCTTTGTAGCTGACACTATTTGCTGTCATATCCACTTCTAACACTTTAGGTATCGAGCATAGTTTGATTCCGCAAACTTTTTATCCACATTCTTAAGCATTTTGGATTGAAAACGATAGATATCCCTGGTAGGTATGGGGATGGAAGTTTTTTCCTGTGTTTCTGACACTATTTGCTCTCATATCAACTTCTAACATGTTAGGTATCGAGCATAGTTTGATTCCCCAATATTTCTATCCACATTCTTAAGCATTTTGGATTGAAAACGATAGATATCCCCGGTAGGTATGGGGATGGAAGTTTTTTCCTGTGTTTCTGACACTATTTGCTCTCATATCAACTTCTAACATGTTAGGTATCGAGCATAGTTTGATTCTCCAAACTTTTTATCCACATTCTTAAGCATTTTGGATTGAAAACGATAGATATCCCTGGTAGGTATGGGGATGGAAGATTTTTCCTGTGTATCTGACACTATTTGCTGTCATATGCACTTTTAAAATTTTAGGTATCGAGCATAGTTTGATTTTACAAACTTTTTATCCACATTTTTAGACAGTTTGGATTGAAACCGACAGATATCCCTGGTAGGTATGGGGATGGTAGTTTTTTCCTTTGTATCTGACACTATTTGCTTTCATATCTACTTCTAACATTTTAGTTATCGAGCATTGTTTGATTTTACAACCTTTTTATCCACATTTTTAGACATTTTGAATTGAAAGCGACAAACATCCCCGCTAGGTATGGGGATGGAAGATTTTTCCTGTATTTCTGACACTATTTGCTGTCATATCAACTTCTAACATGTTAGGTATCGAGCATAGTTTGATTTTACAACCTTTTTATCCACGTTTTTAGACATTTTGGATTGAAAGCGACAGATATCCCTGGTAGGTATGGGGATGGTAGTTTTTTCCTTTGTAGCTGACACTATTTACTGTCATAGCCACTTCTAACATTTTAGGTATCGAGCATAGTTTGATTTCGCAAACTTTTTATCCACATTCTTAAGCATTTTGGATTGAAAACGATAGATATCCCTGGTAGGTATGGGGATGGAAGTTTTTTCCTGTGTTTCTGACACTATTTGCTGTCATATCAACTTCTAACATGTTAGGTATCGAGCATAGTTTGATTCCCCAATATTTTTATCCACATTCTTAAGCATTTTGGATTGAAAACGATAGATATCCCCGGTAGGTATGGGGATGGAAGTTTTTTCCTGTGTATCTGACACTATTTGCTGTCATATCCACTTCTAGCATTTGAGGTATCGAGCATAGTTTGATTTTAGATCCTTTTTATCCGCGTTTTTAGACATTTTGGATTGAAAGCGACAGATATCCCCGGTATGTATGGGGATGGAAGTTTTTTTATGTGTATATGACAATATTTGCTCTCATATCAACTTCTAACATTCTAGGTATCGAGCATAGTTTGATTTCCCAAACTTTTTATACACATTTTTAGACATTTTGAATTGAAAACGGCAGACATCCCCGCTAGGTATGGGGATGGAAGTTTTTTCCTTTGTAGCTGACACTATTTGCTGTCATATCCACTTCTAACATTTTAGGTATCGAGCATAGTTTGATTTCCCAAACTTTTTATACACATTTTTAGACATTTTGAATTGAAAACGGCAGACATCCCCGCTAGGTATGGGGATGGAAGTTTTTTCCTTTGTAGCTGACACTATTTGCTGTCATATCTACTTCTAACATTTTAGGTATCGAGCATAGTTTGATTTCCCAAACTTTTTATCCACATTCTTGTGCACTTTGGATTGAAAAAGATAGACATCACCGCTAGGTTTGGGGATGGACGGTTTTTCCTGTGTATCTGACACTATTTGCTTTCATATCCACTTCTAACATTTTAGGTATCGAGCATAGTTTGATTTCCCAACCTTTTTATCCACATTTTTAGACATTTTAGATTGAAAGAGACAGATATCCCTGGTAGGTATGGGGATGGTAGTTTTTTCCTTTGTAGCTGACACTATTTGCTGTCATATCCACTTCTAACACTTTAGGTATCGAGCATAGTTTGATTCCGCAAACTTTTTATCCACATTCTTAAGCATTTTGGATTGAAAACGATAGATATCCCTGGTAGGTATGGGGATGGAAGTTTTTTCCTGTGTTTCTGACACTATTTGCTCTCATATCAACTTCTAACATGTTAGGTATCGAGCATAGTTTGATTCCCCAAACTTTTTATCCACATTCTTAAGCATTTTGGATTGAAAACGATAGATATCCCTGGTAGGTATGGGGATGGAAGATTTTTCCTGTGTTTCTGACACTATTTGCTCTCATATCAACTTCTAACATGTTAGGTATCGAGCATAGTTTGATTCCCCAAACTTTTTATCCACATTCTTAAGCATTTTGGATTGAAAACGATAGATATCCCCGGTAGGTATGGGGATGGAAGATTTTTCCTGTGTATCTGACACTATTTGCTGTCATATGCACTTTTAAAATTTTAGGTATCGAGCATAGTTTGAGTTTCCAAACTTTTTATCCACGTTTTTAGACATTTTGGATTGAAACCGACAGATATCCCTGGTAGGTATGGGGATGGTAGTTTTTTCCTTTGTAGCTGACACTATTTGCTGTCATCTCCACTTCTAACATTTTAGGTATCGAGCATAGTTTGATATCACAACCATTTTATCCACATTTTTAGACATTTTGTATTGAAAACGACAGACATCCCCGCTAGGTATGGGTATGGAAGTTTTTTCCCGAGTAACTGTCACTATGAGCTGCGATATCCACTTTTAAAATCATAGGTATCGAGCTTAGTTCGAGTTCCCAAACTTTTTATCCACATTCTTGGGCACTTTGGATTGAAAAAGATAGACATCCCCGCTAGGATTGGGGATGGACGGTTTTTCCTGTGTATCTGACACTATTTGCTGTCATATCCACTTCTAACATTTTAGGTATCGAGCATAGTTTGATTTTACAACCTTTTTATCCACGTTTTTAGACATTTTGGATTGAAAGCGACAGATATCCCTGGTAGGTATGGGGATGGGAGTTTTTTCCTGTGTATCTGACACTATTTGCTGTCATATCCACTTCTAACATTTTAGGTATCGAGCATAGTTTGATTTCCCAAACTTTTTATCCACATTCTTAAGCATTTTGGATTGAAAAAGATAGACATCCCCGCTAGTTATGGGGATGGAAGTTTTTTCCTTTGTATCTGACACTATTTGCTGTCATATCAACTTCGAACATTTTAGGTATCGAGCATATTTTGATTTCCCAAATTTTTTTTTGTCCACATTTTTAGACATTTTGAATTGAAAACGACAGACATCCCCGCTAGGTATGGGGATGGAAGTTTTTTCCTGTTTATCTGACACTATTTGCTGTCATATCCATTTCTAACATTTTAGGTATCGAGCATAGTTTGATTTCCCAAACTTTTTATCCACGTTTTTAGACATTTTGTATTGAAGCCGACAGATATCCCTGGTAGGTATGGGGATGGTAGTTTTTTCCTTTGTAGCTGACACTATTTGCTGTCATATCCACTTCTAACATTTTAGGTATCGAGCATAGTTTGATTTTACAACCTTTTTATCCACGTTTTTAGACATTTTGGATTGAAAGCGACAGATATCCCTGGTAGGTATGGGGATGGTAGTTTTTTCCTTTGTAGCTGACACTATTTGCTGTCATATCCACTTCTAACACTTTAGGTATCGAGCATAGTTTGATTTTCCAAACTTTTTATCCACATTCTTAAGCATTTTGAATTGAAAACGATAGATATCCCTGGTAGGTATGGGGATGGAAATTTTTTCCTTTGTAGCTGACACTATTTGCTGTCATATCCACTTCTAACATTTCAGGTATCGAGCATAGTTTGATTCCCCAAACTTTTTATCCTCATTCTTGGGCACTTTGGATTGAAAAAGGTAGACATCCCCGCTAGGTATGGGAATGGAAGTTCTTTCCCGAGTAACTGTCACTATGAGCTGCGATATCCACTTTTAAAATCATAGGTATCGAGCTTAGTTCGATTTTCCAAAGTTTTTATCCACATTCATGGGCACTTTGGATTGAAAACGATAGATATCCCTGGTAGTTATGGGGATGGAAGTTTTTTCCTGCGTTTCTTACACTATTTGCTCTCTTATCAACTTCTAACAAGTTAGGTATCGAGCATAGTTTGATTTCCCAAACTTTTTATCCACATTCTTAAGCATTTTGGATTGAAAACGATAGATATCCCTGGTAGGTATGGGGATGGAAGATTTTTCCTTTGTATCTGACACTATTTGCTGTCATATCCACTTCTAACACTTTAGGTATCGAGCATGGTTTGATTTCCCAAACTTTTTATCCACATTCTTAAGCATTATGGATTGAAATCGATAGATATCCCCGCTAGGTATGGGGATGGAAGTTTTTTCCTTTGTAGCTGACACTATTTGCTGTCATATACACTTCTAACATTTTAGGTATCGAGCATAGTTTGATTTCCCAAACATTTTATCCTCATTCTTGGGCACTTTGGATTGAAAAAGGTAGACATCCCCGCTAGGTAAGGGGATCGAAGTTGTTTCCCGAGTAACTGTCACTATGAGCTGCGATATCCACTTTTAAAATCATAGGTATCGAGCATAGTTTGATTGACCAAACTTTTTATCCACATTCTTGGGCATTTTGGATTGAAAACGATAGATATCCCTGGTAGTTATGGGGATGGAAGTTTTTTCCTGTGTTTCTGACACTATTTGCTCTCTTATCAACTTCTAACATGTTAGGTATCGAGCATAGTTTGATTCCCCAATATTTCTATCCACATTCTTAAGCATTTTGGATTGAAAACGATAGATATCCCCGGTAGGTATGGGGATGGAAGTTTTTTCCTGTGTATCTGACACTATTTGCTGTCACATCCACTTCTAACAATTTAGGTATCGAGCATAGTTTGATTTTAGAACCTTTTTTATCCGCGTTTTTAGACATTTTGGATTGAAAGCGATAGATATCCCCGGTACGTATGGGGATGGAAGTTTTTTTTCGTGTATCTGACACTGCTTGCTGTCATATCTAATTTTAACATTCTAGGTATCGAGCATAGTTTGATTTCCCAAACTTTTTATACACATTTTTAGACATTTTGAATTGAAAACGGCAGACATCCCCGCTAGGTATGGGGATGGAAGTTTTTTCCTTTGTAGCTGACACTATTTGCTGTCATATCCACTTCTAACATTTTAGGTATCGAGCATAGTTTGATTTCCCAAACTTTTTATACACATTTTTAGACATTTTGAATTGAAAACGGCAGACATCCCCGCTAGGTATGGGGATGGAAGTTTTTTCCTTTGTAGCTGACACTATTTGCTGTCATATCTACTTCTAACATTTTAGGTATCGAGCATAGTTTGATTTCCCAAACTTTTTATCCACATTCTTGTGCACTTTGGATTGAAAAAGATAGACATCACCGCTAGGTTTGGGGATGGACGGTTTTTCCTGAGTAACTGACACTATTTGCTGTCATATCTACTTCTAACATTTTAGGTATCGAGCATAGTTTGATTTCCCAACCTTTTTATCCACATTTTTGACATTTTGGATTGAAGGCGATAGACATCCCCGCTAGGTATGGGGATGGTAGTTTTTTCCTTTGTAGCTGACACTATTTGCTGTCATATCCACTTCTAACACTTTAGGTATCGAGCATAGTTTGATTCCGCAAACTTTTTATCCACATTCTTAAGCATTTTGGATTGAAAACGATAGATATCCCTGGTAGGTATGGGGATGGAAGTTTTTTCCTGTGTTTCTGACACTATTTGCTCTCATATCAACTTCTAACATGTTAGGTATCGAGCATAGTTTGATTCCCCAAACTTTTTATCCACATTCTTAAGCATTTTGGATTGAAAACGATAGATATCCCTGGTAGGTATGGGGATGGAAGATTTTTCCTGTGTTTCTGACACTATTTGCTCTCTTATCAACTTCTAACATGTTAGGTATCGAGCATAGTTTGATTCCCCAAACTTTTTATCCACATTCTTAAGCATTTTGGATTGAAAACGATAGATATCCCTGGTAGGTATGGGGATGGAAGATTTTTCCTGTGTATCTGACACTATTTGCTGTCATATGCACTTTTAAAATTTTAGGTATCGAGCATAGTTTGATTTTCCAAACTTTTTATCCGCATTTTTAGCCATTCTGGATTGAAACCGACAGATATCCCTGGTAGGTATGGGGATGGTAGTTTTTTCCTTTGTAGCTGACACTATTTGCTGAGATATCCACTTTTACAAATTTAGGTATCGAGCATAGTTTGATTTTACAACCTTTTTATCGTCATTTTTTGGCATTTTGGATTGAATAAGACAGACATCCCCGCTAGGTATGGGGATGGAAGTTTTTTCCCGAGTAACTGTCACTATGAGCTGCGATATCCACTTTTAAAATCATAGGTATCGAGCATAGTTTGATTTCCCAAACTTTTTATCCACATTCTGGGGCACTTTGGATTGAAAAAGATAGACATCCCCGCTAGGTTTGGGGATGGACGGTTTTTCCTGTGTATCTGACTCTATTTGCTGTCATATCTACTTCTAACAATTTAGGTATCGAGCATAGTTTGATTTTACAATCTTTTTATCCACATTTTTAGACATTTTGGATTGAAAGCGACAGACATCCCCGCTAGGTATGGGGATTGAAGTTTTTTCCTTTGTAGCTGACACTATTTGCTGTCATATCCACTACTAACATTTTAGGTATCGAGCATACTTTGAGTTCCCAAACTTTTTATCCACATTCTTAAGCATTTTGGATTGAAAACGATAGATATCCCTGGTAGTTATGGGGATGGAAGATTTTTCCTGCGTTTCTGACACTATTTGCTCTCATATCAACTTCTAACATGTTAGGTATCGAGCATAGTTTGATTTCCCAAACTTTTTATCCACATTTTTAGACATTTTGAATTGAAAACGACAGACATCCCCGCTAGGTATGGGGATGGAAGTTTTTTCCTGTTTATCTGACACTATTTGCTGTCATATCCATTTCTAACATTTTAGGTCTCGACCATAGTTTGATTCTACAACCTTTTTATCCACGTTTTTAGACATTTTGTATTGAAGCCGACAGATATCCCTGGTAGGTATGGGGATGGTAGTTTTTTCCTTTGTAGCTGACACTATTTGCTGTCATATCCACTTCTAACATTTTAGGTATCGAGCATAGTTTGATTTTACAACCTTTTTATCCACGTTTTTAGACATTTTGGATTGAAAGCGACAGATATCCCTGGTAGGTATGGGGATGGTAGTTTTTTCCTTTGTAGCTGACACTATTTGCTGTCATATCCACTTCTAACACTTTAGGTATCGAGCATAGTTTGATTTTCCAAACTTTTTATCCACATTCTTAAGCATTTTGAATTGAAAACGACAGACATCCCCGGTAGGTATGGGGATGGAAGTTTTTTCCTTTGTAGCTGACACTATTTGCTGTCATATCCACTTCTAACATTTGAGGTTTCGAGAATAGTTTGATTTCCCAAACAATTTATCCTCATTCTTGGGCACTTTGGATTGAAAAAGGTAGACATCCCCGCTAGGTATGGGGATGGAAGTTTTTTCCCGAGTAACTGTCACTATGAGCTGCGATATCCACTTTTAAAATCATAGGTATCGAGCTTAGTTCGATTTTCCAAAGTTTTTATCCACATTCATGGGCACTTTGGATTGAAAACGATAGATATCCCTGGTAGTTATGGGGATGGAAGTTTTTTCCTGTGTATCTGACACTATTTGCTGTCATATCAACTTCGAACATTTTAGGTATCGAGCATAGTTTGATTTCCCAAACTTTTTATCCACATTCTTAAGCATTTTGGATTGAAAACAATAGATATCCCCGGTAGGTATGGGGATGGAAGATTTTTCCTGTGTATCTGACACTATTTGCTGTCATATGCACTTTTAAAATTTTAGGTATCGAGCATAGTTTGATTTTCCAAACTTTTTATCTACATTTTTAGACATTTTGGATTGAAAGCGACAGATATCCCTGGTAGGTATGGGGATGGTAGTTTTTTCCTTTGTAGCTGACACTATTTGCTGTCATATCCACTTCTAACATTTTAGGTATCGAGCATAGTTTGATTTCCCAAACTTTTTATCCACATTCTTAAGCATTTTGGATTGAAAACGATAGATATCCCTGGTAGTTATGGGGATGGAAGTTTTTTCCTGTGTTTCTTACACTATTTTCTATCATATCAACTTCTAACATTTTTGGTATCGAGCATAGTTTGATTTCCCAAACATTTTATCCACATTTTTAGATATTTTGAACTGAAAACGACAGACATCCCCGCTAGGTATGGGGATGGGAGTTTTTTCCTGTGTATCTGACACTATTTGCTGGCATATCCACTTCTAACATTTTAGGTATCGAGCATAGTTTGATTCTACAACCTTTTTATCCACGTTTTTAGACATTTTGGATTGAAACCGACAGATATCCCTGGTAGGTATGGGGATGGTAGTTTTTTCCTTTGTAGCTGACACTATTTGCTGTCATATCCACTTCTAACATTTTAGGTATCGAGCATAGTTTGATTTTACAACCTTTTTATCCACGTTTTTAGACATTTTGGATTGAAAGCGACAGATATCCCTGGTAGGTATGGGGATGGTAGTTTTTTCCTTTGTAGCTGACACTATTTGCTGTCATATCCACTTCTAACACTTTAGGTATCGAGCATAGTTTGATTTTCCAAACTTTTTATCCACATTCTTAAGCATTTTGAATTGAAAACGATAGATATACCCGGTAGGTATGGGGATGGAAGTTTTTTCCTTTGTAGCTGACACTATTTGCTGTCATATACACTTCTAACATTTTAGGTATCGAGCATAGTTTGATTTCCCAAACATTTTATCCTCATTCTTGGGCACTTTGGATTGAAAAAGGTAGACATCCCCGCTAGGTATGGGGATGGAAGTTTTTTCCCGAGTAACTGTCACTATGAGCTGCGATATCCACTTTTAAAATCATAGGTATCGAGCTTAGTTTGATTTCCCAAACTTTTTATCCACATTCTTGGGCACTTTGGATTGAAAAAGATAGACATCCCCGCTAGGTTTGGGGATGGACGGTTTTTCCTGTGTATCTGACTCTATTTGCTGTCATATCTACTTCTAACAATTTAGGTATCGAGCATAGTTTGATTTTACAATCTTTTTATCCACATTTTTAGACATTTTGGATTGAAAGCGACAGACATCCCCGCTAGGTATGGGGATTGAAGTTTTTTCCTTTGTAGCTGACACTATTTGCTGTCATATCAACTTCGAACATTTTAGGTATCGAGCATAGTTTGATTTCCCAAACATTTTATCCACATTTTTAGACATTTTGAATTGAAAACGACAGACATCCCCGCTAGGTATGGGTATGTAAGTTTTTTCCTGTGTATCTGACACTATTTGCTGTCATATCCACTTCTAACATTTTAGGTATCGAGCATAGTTTGATTTTCCAAACTTTTTATCCACGTTTTTAGACATTTTGGATTGAAACCGAGAGATATCCCCGGTAGGTATGGGGTTGGAAGTTTTTTCCTGTGTATCTGACACTATTTGCTGTCATATCCACTTCTAACATTTTAGGTATCGAGCATAGTTTGATTTTACAACCTTTTTATCCACATTTTTAGACATTTTGGATTGAAAACAATAGACATCCTCGCTAGGTATGGGGATGGGAGTTTTTTCCTTTGTAGCTGACACTATTTGCTGTCATATCCACTTCTAAAATTTTAGGTATCTAGCATAGTTTGATTTTCCAAACTTTTTATCCACATTCTTAAGCATTTTGGATTGAAAACGATAGATATCCCCGGTAGGTATGGGGATGGAAGTTTTTTCCTGTGTATCTGACACTATTTGCTGTCATATCCACTTCTAACATTTTAGGTATCGAGCATAGTTTGATTTCCCAAACTTTTTATCCTCATTCTTGGGCACTTTGGATTGAAAAAGGTAGACATCCCCGCTAGGTATGGGAATGGAAGTATTTTCCCGAGTAACTGTCACTATGAGCTGCGATATCCACTTTTAAAATCATAGGTATCGAGCTTAGTTTGATTTTCCAAACTTTTTATCCACATTCGTATGCATTTTGGATTGAAAGCGACAGATATCCCTGGTAGGTATGGGGATGGAAGTTTTTACCTGTGTATCTTACACTATTTGCTGTCAAATCAACTTCTAACAATTTAGGTATAGAGCATAGTTTGATTTCCCAAACTTTTTATCCACATTCTTAAGCATTTTGGATTTAAAACGATAGATATCCCTGGTAGGTATGGGGATGGAAGATTTTTCCTTTGTAGCTTGACACTATTTGCTGTCATATCAACTTCTAACATGTTAGGTATCGAGCATAGTTTGATTTCCCAAACTTTTTATCCACATTTTTAGACATTTTGAATTGAAAACGACAGACATCCCCGCTAGGTATGGGGATGGAAGTTTTTTCCTGTGTATCTGACACTATTTGCTGTCATATCCACTTCTAACATTTTAGGTATCGAGCATAGTTTGATTTTACAAGCTTTTATCCACGTTTTTAGACATTTTGGATTGAAAACGATAGATATCCCCGGCAGGTATGGGGATGGTAGTTTTTTCCTTTGTAGCTGACACTATTTGCTGTCATATCCACTTCTAACACTTTAGGTATCGAGCATAGTTTGATTCCCCAAACTTTTTATCCACATTCTTAAGCATTTTGAATTGAAAACGATAGATATCCCTGGTAGGTATGGGGATGGAAGTTTTTTCCTGTGTATCTGACACTATTTGCTCTCATATCAACTTCTAACATTTTAGGTATCGAGCATAGTTTGATTTCCCAAACTTTTTATCCACATTTTTAGACATTTTGAATTGAAAACGACACACATCCCCGCTAGGTATGGGGATGGACGTTTTTTCCTGTGTATCTGACTCTATTTGCTGTCATATCTACTTCTAACAATTTAGGTATCGAGCATAGTTTGATTTTACAAGCTTTTTATCCACATTTTTAGACATTTTGGATTGAAAGCGACAGACATCCCCGGTAGGTATGGGGATGGAAGTTTTTTCCTGTGTATCTGACACTATTTGCTGTCATATCTACTTCTAACATTTTAGGTATCGAGCATAGTTTGATTTTACAATCTTTTTATCCACATTTTTAGACATTTTGGATTGAAAGCGACAGACATCCCCGCTAGGTATGGGGATTGAAGTTTTTTCCTTTGTAGCTGACACTATTTGCTGTCATATCCACTACTAACATTTTAGGTATCGAGCATAGTTTGATTTTCCAAACTTTTTATCCACATTCTTGGGCATTTTGGATTGAAAACGATAGACATCCCCGGTATGTATGGGGATGGAAGTTTTTTCTGTGTATCTGACACTACTTGCTGTCATAACTACTTCTAACATTCAAGGTATCGAGCATAGATTGATTTCCCAAACTTTTTATACACATTTTTAGACATTTTGAATTGAAAACGGCAGACATCCCCGCTAGGTAAGGGGATCGAAGTTTTTTCCTTTGTAGCTGACACTATTTGCTGTCATATCCACTTCTAACATTTTAGGTATCGAGCATAGTTTGATTTCCCAAACTTTTTATCCACATTCTTAAGCATTTTGGATTGAAAAAGATAGACATCCCCGCTAGTTATGGGGATGGAAGTTTTTTCCTGTGTTTCTGACACTATTTGCTCTCATATCAACTTCGAACATTTTAGGTATCGAGCATAGTTTGATTTCCCAAACTTTTTATCCACATTTTTTTACATTTTGAATTTAAAACGACAGACATCCTCGCTAGGTATGGGGATGGTAGTTTTTTCCTTTGTAGCTGACACTATTTGCTGTCTTATCTACTTCTAACACTTTAGGTATCGAGCATAGTTTGATTTTACAATCTTTTTATCCACATTTTTTGTCATTTTGGATTGAAAGCGACAGACATCCCCGCTAGGTATGGGGATTGAAGTTTTTTCCTTTGTAGCTGACACTATTTGCTGTCATATCCACTACTAACATTTTAGGTATCGAGCATAGTTTGATTCCCCAAACTTTTGATCCACATTCTTGGGCACTTTGGATTGAAAACGATAGACATCCCCGGTAGGTATGGGGATGGAAGTTTTTTCCTGTGTATCTGACACTATTTGCTGTCATATCCACTTCTAACATTTTAGGTATCGAGCATAGTTTGATTTTACAAGCTTTTATCCACGTTTTTAGACATTTTGGATTAAAAGCGACAGAAATCCCTGGTATGTATGGGGATGGAAGTTTTTTCCTGTGTATCTGACACTATTTGCTGTCATATCTACTTCCAACATTTTAGGTATCGAGCATATTTTGATTTTACAACCTTTTTATCCACATTTTTAGACATTTTGGATTGAAAACGATAGATATCCCCGGTAGGTATGGGGATGGAAGTTTTTTCCTGTGTATCTGACACTACTTGCTGTCATATCAACTTCTAATATGTTAGGTATCGAGCATAGTTTGATTTTACAACCTTTTCATCCACATTTTTAGACATTTTGTATTAAAAGCGACAGACATCCCCGCTAGGTATGGGTATGTTAGTTTTTTCCTGTGTATCTGACACTATTTGCTGTCATATCCACTTCTAACATTTTAGGTATCGAGCATAGTTTGATTTCCAAAACTTTTTATCCACATTCTTAAGCATTTTGGATTGAAAACAATAGATATCCCCGGTGGGGATGGGGATGGAAGTTGTTTCCTGCGTTTCTTACACTATTTGCTCTCATATCAACTTCTAAAATTTTAGGTATAGAGCATAGTTTGATTTCTCAAACTTTTTATCCACATTTTTAGACATTTTGGATTGAAAGCGACAGACATCCCCGCTAGGTATGGGGATGGAAGTTTTTTCCTGTGTATCTGACACTATTTGCTGCGATATCCACTTCTAACATTTTAGGTATCGAGCATAGTTTGATATTACAACCTTTTTATCCGCATTTTTAGCCATTTTGGATTGAAAAAGACAGACATCCCCGCTAGGTATGGGGATGGAAGTTTTTTCCTGTGTATCTGACACTATTTGCTGTCATATCTACTTCCAACATTTTAGGTATCGAGCATATTTTGATTTTACAACCTTTTTATCCACATTTTTAGACATTTTGGATTGAAAACGATAGATATCCCCGGTAGTTATGGGGATGGAATTTTTTTCCTGCGTTTCTTACACTATTTGCTCTCATATCTACTTCTAACAATTTAGGTATCGAGCATAGTTTGATTTTACAAACTTTTTATCCACATTTTTAGACATTTTGTATTGAAATCGACAGACATCCCCGCTAGGTATGGGGATTGAAGTTTTTTCCTTTGTAGCTGACACTATTTGCTGTCATATCCACTTCTAACACTTTAGGTATCGAGCATAGTTTGATTTCCCAAACTTTTTATCCACATTCTTAAGCATTTTGGATTGAAAACGATAGATATCCCTGGTAGTTATGGGGATGGAAGTTTTTTCCTGCGTTTCTTACACTATTTGCTCTCATATCAACTTCTAACATGTTAGGTATCGAGCATAGTTTGATTTCCTAAACATTTTATCCACATTTTTAGATATTTTGAATAGAAAACGACAGACATCCCCGCTAGGTATGGGGATGGAAGTTTTTTCCTGTGTATCTGACACTATTTGCTGTCATATCCACTTCTAAAATTTTAGGTATCGAGCATAGTTTGATATTACAACCTTTTTATCCGCATTTTTAGCCATTTTGGATTGAAAAAGACAGACATCCCCGCTAGGTATGGGGATGGAAGTTTTTTCCTGTGTATCTGACACTATTTGCTGTCATATCAACTTCTAACATTTTAGGTATCGAGCATACTTTGATTTTACAACCTTTTTATCCACGTCTTTAGACATTTTGGATTGAAAGCGACAGATATCCCTGGTAGGTATGGGGATGGTAGTTTTTTCCTGTGTATCTGATACTATTTGCTGTCATATCCACTTCTAACATTTTAGGTCGCGAGCAAAGATTGATGTCCAAAACTTTTAATACACATTCTTAAGCATTTTGAATTGAAAACGATAGATATCCCCGGTAGGTATGGGGATGGAAGTTTTTTCCTGTGTTTCTGACACTATTTGCTCTCATATCAACTTCTAACATGTTAGGTATCGAGCATAGTTTGATTCTCCAAACTTTTTATCCACATTCTTAAGCATTTTGGATTGAAAACGATAGATATCCCCGGTAGGTATGGGGATGGAAGTTATTCCCTGTGTATCTGACACTATTTGCTGTCATATCCACTTCTAACATTTTAGGTATCGAGCATAGTTTGATTTTACAAGCATTTTATCCACGTTTTTAGACATTTTGGATTGAAAACGAAAGATATCCCCTGTAGGTATGGGGATGGTAGTTTTTTCCTGTGTATCTGACACTATTTGCTGTCATATCCACTTCTAACATTTTAGGTATCGAGCATAGTTTGATTTTACAAACTTTTTATCCACATTTTTAGTCATTTTGGATTGAAAACGATAGATATCCCCGCTAGTTATGGGGATGGAAGTTTTTTCCTGCGTTTCTTACACTATTTGCTGTCATATCAACTTCGAAAATTGTAGGTATCGAGCATCGTTTGATTTCCCAAATTTTTTTTATCCACATTTTTAGACATTTTGAATTTAAAACGACAGACATCCCCGCTAGGTATGGGGATGGTAGTTTTTTCCTGTGTATCTGACACTATTTGCTGTCATATCCACTTTTAAAATTTTAGGTATCGAGCATAGTTTGATTTTCCAAACTTTTTATCCACATTCTTAAGCATTTTGGATTGAAAACAATAGATATCCCTGGTAGGTATGGGGATGGAAGTTTTTTCCTGCGTTTCTTACACTATTTGCTCTCATATCAACTTCTAACATGTTAGGTATCGAGCATAGTTTGATTTCCCAAACTTTTTATCCACATTTTTAGATATTTTGAACTAAAAACGACAGACATCCCCGCTAGTTATGGGGATGGAAGTTTTTTCCTGTGTATCTGACACTATTTGCTGTCATATCCACTTCTAACATTTTAGGTATCGAGCATAGTTTGATTTTACAACCTTTTTATCCACATTTTTAGACATTTTGGATTGAAAACGATAGATATCCCCGGTAGGTATGGGGATGGAAGTTTTTTCCTTTGTATCTGACACTATTTGCTGTCACATCCACTTCTAACAATTTAGGTATCGAGCATAGTTTGATTTCCCAAACTTTTTATCCACATTCTTAAGCATTTTGGATTGAAAACGATACATATCCCCGGTAGATATGGGGATGGAAGTTTTTTCCTGCGTTTCTTACACTATTTGCTCTCATATCAACTTCTAACATGTTAGGTATCGAGCATAGTTTGATTTCCCAAACTTTTTATCCACATTCTTAGATATTTTTCATTTAAAACGACAGACATCCACTCTAGGTATGGGGATGGAAGTTTTTTCCTGTGTATCTGACACTATTTGCTGTCATATCCACTTCTAACATTTTAGGTATCGAGCATAGTTTGATTTTACAACCTTTTTATCCACATTTTTAGACATTTTGGATTGAAAGAGACAGATATCCCTGGTAGGTATGGGGATGGTAGTTTTTTCCTGTGTATCTGACACTATTTGCTGTCATATCCACTTCTAACATTTTAGGTATCGAGCATAGTTTGATTTTACAACCTTTTTATCCACGTCTTTAGACATTTTGGATTGAAAGCGACAGATATCCCTGGTAGGTATGGGGATGGTAGTTTTTTCCTTTGTAGCTGACACTATTTGCTGTCATATCCACTTCTAACACTTTAGGTATCGAGCATAGTTTGATTTCCCAAACTTTTTATCCACATTCTTAAGCATTTTGGATTGAAAACGATAGATATCCCTGGTAGTTATGGGGATGGAAGTTTTTTCCTGCGTTTCTTACACTATTTGCTCTCATATCAACTTCTAACATGTTAGGTATCGAGCATAGTTTGATTTCCCAAACTTTTTATCCACATTTTTAGACATTTTGAATTGAAAACGACAGACATCCCCGCTAGGTATGGGGATGGAAGTTTTTTCCTGTGTATCTGACACTATTTGCTGTCATATCCACTTCGACCATTTTAGGTATCGAGCATAGTTTGATATTACAACCTTTTTATCCGCATTTTTAGCCATTTTGGATTGAAAGCGACAGATATCCCTGGTAGGTAGGGGGTTGGGAGTTTTTTCCTGTGTATCTGACACTATTTGCTGTCATATCCACTTCTAACATTTTAGGTATCGAGCATAGTTTGATTTTACAACCTTTTTATCCACATTTTTAGACATTTTGGATTGAAAGAGACAGATATCCCTGGTAGGTATGGGGATGGTAGTTTTTTCCTGTGTATCTGACACTATTTGCTGTCATATCCACTTCTAACATTTTAGGTATCGACCATAGTTTGATTTTCCAAACTTTTTATCCACATTCTTAAGCATTTTGGATTGAAAAAGATAGATATCGCCGGTAGGTATGGGGATGGAAGTTTTTTCCTGTGTATCTGACACTATTTGCTGTCACATCCACTTCTAACAAGTTAGGTATCGAGCATAGTTTGATTTCCCAAACTTTTTATCCACATTTTTAGATATTTTGAATTGAAAACGACAGACATCCCCGCTAGTTATGGGGATGGAAGTTTTTTCCTGTGTATCTGACACTATTTGCTGTCATATCCACTTCTAACATTTTAGGTATCGAGCATAGTTTGATTTTACAAGCATTTTATCCACGTTTTTAGACATTTTGGATTGAAAAAGATAGATATCCCCGGTAGGTATGGGGATGGAAGTTTTTTCCTGTGTATCTGACACTATTTGCTGTCACATCCACTTCTAACAATTTAGGTATCGAGCATAGTTTGATTTCCCAAACTTTTTATCCACATTCTTAAGCATTTTGGATTGAAAAAGATAGATATCCCCGGTAGATATGGGGTTGGAAGTTTTTTCCTGCGTTTCTTACACTATTTGCTCTCATATCAACTTCTAACATTTTAGGTATAGAGCATAGTTTGATTTACTAAAAATTTTATCCACATTTTTAGACATTTTGAATTTAAAACGACAGACATCCCCGCTAGGTATGGGTATGTAAGTTTTTTCCTGTGTATCTGACACTATTTGCTGTCATATCCACTTTTAAAATTTTAGGTATCGAGCATAGTTTGATATTACAACCTTTTTATCCGCATTTTTAGCCATTTTGGATTGAAAAAGACAGACATCCCCGCTAGGTATGGGGATGGTAGTTTTTTCCTGTGTATCTGACACCATTTGCTGTCATATCCACTTCTAACATTTTAGGTATCGAGCATATTTTGATTTTACAACCTTTTTATCCACGTCTTTAGACATTTTGGATTGAAAGCGACAGATATCCCTGGTAGGTATGGGGATGGTAGTTGTTTCCTTCTAGCTGACACTATTTGCTGTCATATCCACTTCTAACACTTTAGGTATCGAGCATAGTTTGATTTCCCAAACTTTTTATCCACATTCTTAAGCATTTTGGATTGAAAACGATAGATATCCCTGGTAGTTATGGGGATGGAAGTTTTTTCCTGCGTTTCTTACACTATTTGCTCTCATATCAACTTCTAACATTTTAGGTATCGAGCATAGTTTGATTTCCCAAACATTTTATCCACATTTTTAGACATTTTGAATTGAAAACGACAGACATCCCCGCTAGGTATGGGGATGGAAGTTTTTTCCTGTGTATCTGACACTATTTGCTGTCATATCCACTTCGAACATTTTAGGTATCGAGCATAGTTTGATTTTACAACCTTTTTATCCACATTTTTAGACATTTTGGATTGAAAGAGACAGATATCCCTGGTAGGTATGGGGATGGTAGTTTTTTCCTGTGTATCTGACACTATTTGCTGTCACATCCACTTCTAACAATTTAGGTATCGAGCATAGTTTGATTTCCCAAACTTTTTATCCACATTCTTAAGCATTTTGGATTGAAAAAGATAGATATCCCCGGTAGATATGGGGTTGGAAGTTTTTTCCTGCGTTTCTTACACTATTTGCTTTCATATCCACTTCTAACATTTTAGGTATAGAGCATAGTTTGATTTCTCAAACTTTTTATCCACATTTTTAGACATTTTGGATTGAAAGCGACAGACATCCCCGCTAGGTATGGGGATGGAAGTTTTTTCCTGTGTAACTGACACTATTTGCTGCGATATCCACTTTTAAAATTTTAGGTATCGAGCATAGTTTGATATTACAACCTTTTTATCCGCATTTTTAGCCATTTTGGATTGAAAAAGACAGACATCCCCGCTAGGTATGGGGATGGAAGTTTTTTCCTGTGTATCTGACACTATTTGCTGTCATATCAAGTTCGAACATTTTAGGTATCGAGCATATTTTGATTTTACAACCTTTTTATCCACGTCTTTAGACATTTTGGATTGAAAGCGACAGATATCCCTGGTAGGTATGGGGATGGTAGTTTTTTCCTTTGTAGCTGACACTATTTGCTGTCATATCCACTTCTAACACTTTAGGTATCGAGCATGGTTTGATTCCCCAAACTTTTTATCCACATTCTTAAGCATTTTGGATTGAAAACGATAGATATCCCCGGTAGGTATGGGGATGGAAGTTTTTTCCTGTGTATCTGACACTATTTGCTGTCATATCCACTTCTAACATTTTAGGTATCGAGCATAGTTTGATTTCCCAAACTTTTTATCCACATTTTTAGACATTTTGAATTGAAAGCGACAGACATCCTCGGTAGGTATGGGGATGGAAGTTTTTTCCTGTGTATCTGACACTATTTGCTGTCATATCCACTTCTAACATTTTAGGTATCGAGCATAGTTTGATTTTACAACCTTTTTATCCACATTTTTAGACATTTTGGATTGAAAGCGATAGATTCCCCGGTAGTTATGGGGATGGAAGTTGTTTCCTTCTAGCTGACACTATTTGCTGTCATATCCACTTCTAACACTTTAGGTATCGAGCATAGTTTGATTCCGCAAACTTTTTATCCACATTCTTAAGCATTTTGGATTGAAAACGATAGATATCCCTGGTAGGTATGGGGATGGAAGTTTTTTCCTGTGTTTCTGACACTATTTGCTCTCATATCAACTTCTAACATGTTAGGTATCGAGCATAGTTTGATTCCCCAAACTTTTTATCCACATTCTTAAGCATTTTGGATTGAAAACGATAGATATCCCCGGTAGGTATGGGGATGGAAGTTTTTTCCTGTGTATCTGACACTATTTGCTGTCATATCCACTTCTAACACTTAAGGTATCGAGCATAGTTTGATTTTACAAGCTTTTTATCCACATTTTGAGACATTTTGGATTGAAAGCGACAGATATCCCCGGTAGGTATGGGGATGGAAGTATTTTCCTGTGTATCTGACACTATTTGCTGTCATATCTACTTCCAACATTTTAGGTATCGAGCATATTTTGATTTTACAACCTTTTTATCCACATTTTTAGACATTTTGGATTGAAAACGATAGATATCCCCGGTAGGTTATGGGGATGGAGGTTTTTTCCGAGTTTCTTACACTATTTGCTCTCATATCAACTTCTAACATGTTAGGTATCGAGCATAGTTTGATTTTCCAAACTTTTTATCCACATTTTTAGACATTTTGAATTAAAAGCGACAGACATCCCCGCTAGGTATGGGGATGGAAGTTTTTTCCTTTGTAGCTGAAACTATTTGCTGTCATATCTACTTCTAACATTTTAGGTATCGAGCTTAGTTTGATTTTCCAAACTTTTTATCCACATTCTTGGACACTTTGGATTGAAAACGATAGATATCCCCTGTATGTATGGGGATGGAAGTTTTTTCCGAGTTTCTGACACTATTTGCTGTCATATCAACTTCTAACATGTTAGGTATCGAGCATAGTTTGATTTCCCAAACTTTTTATCCACACTTTTAGACATTTTGAATTGAAAGCGACAGACATCCCCGCTAGGTATGGGGATGGAAGTTTTTTCCTGTGTATCTGACACTATTTGCTGTCATATCCACTTCTAACATTTTAGGTATCGAGCATAGTTTGATTTTACAATCTTTTTATCCACATTTTTAGACATTTTGGATTGAAAGCAATAGACATCCCCGCTAGGTATGGGGATGGAAGTTTTTTCCTGTGTATCTGACACTATTTGCTGTCATATCCACTTCTAACATTTTAGGTATCGAGCATAGTTTGATTTCCCAAACTTTTTATCCACATTCTTAAGCATTTTGGATTGAAAACGATAGATATCCCTGGTAGGTATGGGGATGGAAGTTTTTTCCTGTGTTTCTGACACTATTTGCTCTCATATCAACTTCTAACATGTTAGGTATCGAGCATAGTTTGATTCCCCAAACTTTTTATCCACATTCTTAAGCATTTTGGATTGAAAACGATAGATATCCCCGGTAGGTATGGGGATGGAAGTTTTTTCCTGAGTAACTGACACTATTTGCTGCGATATCCACTTCTAAAATTTTAGGTATCGAGCATAGTTTGATATCACAACCTTTTTATCCGAATTTTTAGACATTTTGGATTGAAAAAGACAGACATCCCCGGTATGTATGGGGTTGGAAGTTTTTTCCTATGTATCTGACACTATTTGCTGTCATATCCACTTCTAACATTTTAGGTATCGAGCATAGTTTGATTTTACAACCTTTTTATCCACATTTTTAGACATTTTGGATTGAAAACGATAGATATCCCCGGTAGGTATGGGGATGGAAGTTTGTTCCTGTGTATCTGACACTACTTGCTCTCATATCAACTTCTAACATGTTAGGTATCGAGCATAGTTTGATTTCCCAAACTTTTTATCCACATTTTTAGACATTTTGAACAAAAAACGACAGACATCCCCGCTAGGTATGGGGATGGTAGTTTTTTCCTGTGTATCTGACACTATTTGCTGTCATATCCACTTCTAACATTTTAGGTATCGAGCATAGTTTGATTTCCCAAACTTTTTATCCACATTCTTAAGCATTTTGGATTGAAAAAGATAGACATCCCCGGTAGTTATGGGGATGGAAGTTTTTTCCTGTGTTTATGACACTATTTGCTCTCATATCAACTTCTAACATGTTAGGTATCGAGCATAGTTTGATTTCCCAAACTTTTTATCCACACTTTTAGACATTTTGAATTGAAAGCGACAGACATCCCCGCTAGGTATGGGGATGGAAGTTTTTTCCTGTGTATCTGACACTATTTGCTGTCATATCCACTTCTAACATTTTAGGTATCGAGCATAGTTTGATTTTACAACCTTTTTATCCACATTTTTAGACATTTTGGATTGAAAACGACAGATATCCCTGGTAGGTATGGGGATGGAAGTTTTTTCCTGTGTATCTGACACTATTTGCTGTCATATCCACTTCTAACACTTTAGGTATCGAGCATGGTTTGATTCCCCAAACTTTTTATCCACATTCTTAAGCATTTTGGATTGAAAACGATAGATATCCCCGGCAGGTTTGGGGATGGAAGTTTTTTCCTGTGTATCTGACACTATTTGCTGTCATATCCACTTCTAACATTTTAGGTATCGAGCATAGTTTGATTTTACAAGCTTTTTATCCACATTTTTAGACATTTTGGATTGAAAGCGATAGATATCCCCGGTAGGTATGGGGATGGTAGTTTTTTCCTTTGTAGCTGACACTATTTGCTGCGATATCCACTTTTAAAATTTTAGGTATCGAGCATAGTTTGATTTCCCAAACTTTTTATCCACATTCTTAAGCATTTTGGATTGAAAACGATAGATATCCCCGGTAGGTATGGGGATGGAAGTTTTTTCCTGTGTATCTGACACTATTTGCTGTCATATCCACTTCTAACAATTTAGGTATCGAGCATAGTTTGATTTTACAACCTTTTTATCCACCTTTTTAGACATTTTGGATTGAAAACGATAGATATCCCCGGTAGGTATGGGGATGGAAGTTTTTTCCTTTGTATCTGACACTATTTGCTGCGATATCCACTTCTAACATTTTAGGTATCGAGCATAGTTTGATTTTACAAGCTTTTATCCACGTTTTTAGACATTTTGGATTGAAAACGATAGATATCCCCGGTAGGTATGGGGATGGAAGTTATTCCCTGTGTATCTGACACTATTTGCTGTCATATCCACTTCTAACATTTTAGGTATCGAGCATAGTTTGATTTCCCAAACTTTTTATCCACATTTTTAGACATTTTGAATTGAAAGCGACAGACATCCCCGCTAGGTATGGGGATGGAAGTTTTTTCCTGTGTATCTGACACTATTTGCTGTCATATCCACTTCTAACATTTTAGGTATCGAGCATAGTTTGATTTCCCAAACTTTTTATCCACATTCTTAAGCATTTTGGATTGAAAAAGATAGACATCCCCGCTAGTTATGGGGATGGAAGTTTTTTCCTCTGTATCTGACACTATTTGCTGTCATATCAACTTCGAACATTTTAGGTATCGAGCATAGTTTGATTTCCCAAACTTTTTATCCACATTTTTAGACATTTTGAATTGAAAACGACAGACATCCCCGCTAGGTATGGGGATGGAAGTTTTTTCCTGTGTATCTGACACTATTTGCTGTCATATCCACTTCTAACATTTTAGGTATCGAGCATAGTTTGATTTTACAAGCTTTTTATCCACGTTTTTAGACATTTTGGATTGAAAACAATAGATATCCCCGGTAGGTATGGGGATGGAAGTTTTTTCCTTTGTATCTGACACTATTTGCTGTCACATCCACTTCTAACAATTTAGGTATCGAGCATAGTTTGATTTCCCAAACTTTTTATCCACATTCTTAAGCATTTTGGATTGAAAAAGATAGATATCCCCGCTAGTTATGGGGATGGAAGTTTTTTCCGAGTTTCTTACACTATTTGCTGTCATATCAACTTCGAACATTGTAGGTATCGAGCATAGTTTGATTTCCCAAATTTTTTTTATCCACATTTTTAGACATTTTGAATTGAAAACGACAGACATCCCCGCTAGGTATGGGGATGGTAGTTTTTTCCTGTGTATCTGACACTATTTGCTGTCATATCCACTTCTAACATTTTAGGTATCGAGCATAGTTTGATTTCCCAAACTTTTTATCCACATTCTTAAGCATTTTGGATTGAAAACGATAGATATCCCCGGTAGGTATGGGGATGGAAGTTTTTTTCCGAGTAACTTACACTATTTGCTGTCATATCAACTTCGAACATTTTAGGTATCGAGCATAGTTTGATTTCCCAAACATTTTATCCACATTTTTAGATATTTTGAATTGAAAACGACAGACATCCCCGCTAGTTATGGGGATGGAAGTTTTTTCCTGTGTATCTGACACTATTTGCTGTCATATCAACTTCGAACATTTTAGGTATCGAGCATAGTTTGATTTTACAACCTTTTTATCCACATTCTTAAGCATTTTGGATTGAAAAAGATAGATATCGCCGGTAGGTATGGGGATGGAAGTTTTTTCCTGTGTATCTGACACTATTTGCTGTCACATCCACTTCTAACAATTTAGGTATCGAGCATAGTTTGATTTCCCAAACTTTTTATCCACATTCTTAAGCATTTTGGATTGAAAAAGATAGATATCCCCGGTAGGTATGGGGATGGAAGTTTTTTCCTGTGTATCTGACACTATTTGCTGTCACATCCACTTCTAACATTTTAGGTATCGAGCATAGTTTGATTCCCCAAACTTTTTATCCACATTCTTAAGCATTTTGGATTGAAAACGATAGATATCCCCGGTAGGTATGGGGATGGAAGTTTTTTCCTGAGTAACTGACACTATTTGCTGCGATATCCACTTCTAAAATTTTAGGTATCGAGCATAGTTTGATATCACAACCTTTTTATCCGAATTTTTAGACATTTTGGATTGAAAAAGACAGACATCCCCGCTAGGTATGGGGATGGAAGTTTTTTCCTGTGTATCTGACACTATTTGCTGTCATATCCACTTCTAACATTTTAGGTATCGAGCATAGTTTGATTTCCCAACCTTTTTATCCACATTTTTAGACATTTTGGATTGAAAGAGACAGATATCCCTGGTAGTTATGGGGATGGAAGTTTTTTCCTGCGTTTCTTACACTATTTGCTCTCATATCAACTTCTAACATGTTAGGTATCGAGCATAGTTTGATTTTCCCAAACTTTTTATCCACATTTTTAGACATTTTGAATTAAAAGCGACAGACATCCCCACTAGGTATGGGGATAGAAGTATTTTCCTGTGTATCTGACACTATTTGCTGTCAAATCCACTTCTAACACTTTAGGTATCGAGCATAGTTTGATTTCCCAAACATTTTATCCACATTCTTAAGCAGTTTGGATTGAAAAAGATAGATATCCCTGGTAGTTATGGGGATGGAAGTTTTTTCCTGCGTTTCTTACACTATTTGCTCTCATATCAACTTCTAACATGTTAGGTATCGAGCATAGTTTGATTTCCCAAACATTTTATCCACATTTTTAGATATTTTGAATTGAAAACGAGAGACATCCCCGCTAGTTATGGGGATGGAAGTTTTTTCCTGTGTATCTGACACTATTTGCTGTCATATCCACTTCTAACATTTTAGGTATCGAGCATAGTTTGATTTTACAAGCATTTTATCCACGTTTTTAGACATTTTGGATTGAAAACGACAGACATCCCCGCTAGTTATGGGTATGTAAGTTTTTTCCTGTGTATCTGACACTATTTGCTGTCATATCCACTTCTAACAAGTTAGGTATCGAGCATAGTTTGATTTCCCAAACTTTTTATCCACATTCTTAAGCATTTTGGATTGAAAAAGATAGATATCCCCGGTAGATATGGGGTTGGAAGTTTTTTCCTGCGTTTCTTACACTATTTGCTGTCATATCAACTTCTAACCGTTTCGGTATCGAGCATAGTTTGATTTCCCAAACATTTTATCCACATTTTTAGACATTTTGAATTGAAAACGACAGACATCCCCGCTAGGTATGGGGATGGAAGTTTTTTCCTGTGTATCTGACACTATTTGCTGTCATATCCACTTTTAAAATTTTAGGTATCGAGCATAGTTTGATATTACAACCTTTTTATCCGCATTTTTAGCCATTTTGGATTGAAAAAGACAGACATCCCCGGTAGGTATGGGGATTGAAGTTTTTTCCTGTGTATCTGACACTATTTGCTGTCATATCCACTTTTAAAATTTTAGGTATCGAGCATAGTTTGATTTTCCAACCTTTTTATCCACATTTTTAGACATTTTAGATTGAAAGAGACAGATATCCCTGGTAGGTATGGGGATGGGAGTTTTTTCCTGTGTATCTGACACTATTTGCTGTCATCTCCACTTCTAACATTTTAGGTATCGAGCATAGTTTGATTTCCCAAACTTTTTATCCACATTCATAAGCATTTTGGATTGAAAACGATACATATCCCCGGTAGATATGGGGATGGAAGTTTTTTCCTGCGTTTCTTACACTATTTGCTCTCATATCAACTTCTAACATTTTAGGTATCTAGCATAGTTTGATTTCCCAAACATTTTATCCACATTTTTAGACATTTTGAATTGAAAACGACAGACATCCCCGCTAGGTATGGGTATGTAAGTTTTTTCCTGTGTATCTGACACTATTTGCTGTCATATCCACTTCTAACATTTTAGGTATCGAGCATAGTTTGATTTTACAAGCTTTTTATCCACGTTTTTAGACATTTTGGATTGAAAGCGACAGATATCCCTGGTAGGTATGGGTATGTTAGTTTTTTCCTGTGTATCTGACACTATTTGCTGTCATATCCACTTCTAACATTTTAGGTATCGAGCATAGTTTGATTTCCCAAACTTTTTATCCACATTCTTAAGCATTTTGGATTGAAAACGATAGATATCCCCGGTAGTTATGGGGATGGAAGTTTTTTCCTGTGTATCTGACACTATTTGCTGTCATATCAACTTCGAACATTTTAGGTATCGAGCATAGTTTGATTTCCCAAACATTTTATCCACATTTTTAGACATTTTGAATTGAAAACGACAGACATCCCCGCTAGGTATGGGGATGGAAGTTTTTTCCGAGTATCTGACACTATTTGCTGTCATATCCACTTCTAACATTTTAGGTATCGAGCATAGTTTGATTTTACAAGCATTTTATCCACGTTTTTAGACATTTTGGATTGAAAGCTATAGATATCCCTGGTAGGTATGGGGATGGTAGTTTTTTCCTGTGTATCTGACACTATTTGCTGTCATATCCACTTCTAACATTTTAGGTATCGAGCATATTTTGATTTTACAACCTTTTTATCCACGTTTTTAGACATTTTGGATTGAAAGCGACAGATATCCCTGGTAGGTATGGGGATGGTAGTTTTTTCCTTTGTAGCTGACACTATTTGCTGTCATATCCACTTCTAACACTTTAGGTATCGAGCATAGTTTGATTCCGCAAACTTTTTATCCACATTCTTAAGCATTTTGGATTGAAAACGATAGATATCCCTGGTAGTTATGGGGATGGAAGTTTTTTCCTGTGTTTCTGACACTATTTGCTCTCTTATCAACTTCTAACATGTTAGGTATCGAGCATAGTTTGATTTCCCAAACTTTTTATCCACACGTTTAGACATTTTGAATTGAAAGCGACAGACATCCCCGCTAGGTATGGGGATGGAAGTTTTTTCCTGTGTATCTGACACTATTTGCTGTCATATCCACTTCTAACACTTTAGGTATCGAGCATAGTTTGATATTACAACCTTTTTATCCGCATTTTTAGCCATTTTGGATTGAAAGCGACAGATATCCCTGGTAGGTATGGGGATGGTAGTTTTTTCCTGTGTATCTGACACTATTTGCTGTCATATCCACTTCTAACATTTTAGGTATCGAGCATATTTTGATTTTACAACCTTTTTATCCACGTCTTTAGACATTTTGGATTGAAAGCGACAGATATCCCTGGTAGGTATGGGGATGGTAGTTTTTTCCTTTGTAGCTGACACTATTTGCTGTCATATCCACTTCTAACACTTTAGGTATCGAGCATAGTTTGATTTCCCAAACTTTTTATCCACATTCTTGGGCACTTTGGATTGAAAACGATAGATATCCCTGGTAGTTATGGGGATGGAAGTTTTTTCCTGCGTTTCTTACACTATTTGCTCTCATATCAACTTCTAACATTTTAGGTATCGAGCATAGTTTGATTTCCCAAACTTTTTATCCACATTTTTAGACATTTTGAATTGAAAACGACAGACATCCCCGCTAGGTATGGGGATGGAAGTTTTTTCCTGTGTATCTGACACTATTTGCTGTCATATCCACTTCTAACATTTTAGGTATCGAGCATAGTTTCATTTTACAACCTTTTTATCCACCTGGTTAGACAGTTTGGATTGAAAGCGACAGATATCCCTGGTAGGTATGGGGATGGAAGTTTTTTCCTTTGTAGCTGACACTATTTGCTGTCATATCCACTTCTAACATTTTAGGTATCGAGCATAGTTTGATTTCCCAAACTTTTTATCCACATTAATAAGCATTTTGGATTGAAAAAGATAGATATCCCCGGTAGGTATGGGGATGGAAGTTTTTTCCTGCGTTTCTTACACTATTTGCTTTCATATCAACTTTTAAAATTTTAGGTATCGAGCATAGTTTGATTTCCCAAATTTTTTTTATCCACATTTTTAGACATTTTGAATTGAAAACGACAGACATCCCCGCTAGGTATGGGGATGGAAGTTTTTTCCTGTGTATCTGACACTATTTGCTGTCATATCCACTTCTAACATTTTAGGTATCGAGCATAGTTTGATATTACAACCTTTTTATCCGCATTTTTAGCCATTTTGGATTGAAAAAGACAGACATCCCCGCTAGGTATGGGGATGGAAGTTTTTCCTGTGTATCTGACACTATTTGCTGTCATATCCACTTCTAACATTTTAGGTATCGAGCATAGTTTGATATTACAACCTTTTTATCCGCATTTTTAGCCATTTTGGATTGAAAAAGACAGACATCCCCGCTAGGTATGGGTATGTAAGTTTTTTCCTGTGTATCTGACACTATTTGCTGTCATATCCACTTCTAACATTTTAGGTATCGAGCATAGTTTGATTTCCCAAACTTTTTATCCACATTCTTAAGCATTTTGGATTGAAAACGATAGATATCCCTGGTAGGTATGGGGATGGAAGTTTTTTCCTGTGTATCTGACACTATTTGCTGTCATATCCACTTCTAACATTTTAGGTATCGAGCATAGTTTGATTTCCCAAACATTTTATCCACATTTTTAGACATTTTGAATTGAAAACGACAGACATCCCCGCTAGGTATGGGGATGGAAGTTTTTTCCTGTGTATCTGACACTATTTGCTGTCATATCCACTTCTAACATTTTAGGTATCGAGCATAGTTTGATTTTACAACCTTTTTATCCACATTTTTAGACATTTTGGATTGAAAAAGACAGACATCCCCGCTAGGTATGGGGATGGAAGTTTTTTCCTGTGTATCTGACACTATTTGCTGTCATATCCACTTCTAACATTTTAGGTATCGAGCATAGTTTGATTTCCCAAACTTTTTATCCACATTCTTAAGCATTTTGGATTGAAAACAATAGATATCCCCGGTAGGTATGGGGATGGAAGTTTTTTCCTGTGTATCTGACACTATTTGCTGTCATATCCACTTTTAAAATTTTAGGTATCGAGCATAGTTTGATTTTCCAAACTTTTTATCTACATTCTTGGGGATTTTGGATTGAAAACGATAGATATCCACGGTAGGTATGGGGATGGAAGTTTTTTCCTGTGTATCTGACACTATTTGCTGTCATATCCACTTCTAACATTTTAGGTATCGAGCATAGTTTGATTTCCCAAACTTTTTATCCACATTTTTAGACATTTTGAATTGAAAACGGCAGACATCCCCGCTAGGTATGGGGATGGAAGTTTTTTCCTGTGTATCTGACACTATTTGCTGTCATATCCACTTCTAACATTTTAGGTATCGAGCATAGTTTGATTTCCCAAACTTTTTATCCACATTCTTAAGCATTTTGGATTGAAAAAGATAGATATCCCCGGTAGGTATGGGGATGGAAGTTTTTTCCTGTGTTTCTGACACTATTTGCTGTCATATCAACTTCGAACATTTTAGGTATCGAGCATAGTTTGATTTCCCAAACATTTTATCCACATTTTTAGACATTTTGAATTGAAAACGACAGACATCCCCGCTAGGTATGGGGATGGAAGTTTTTTCCTGTGTATCTGACACTATTTGCTGTCATATCCACTTCTAACATTTTAGGTATCGAGCATAGTTTGATTTTACAACCTTTTTATCCACATTTTTAGACATTTTGGATTGAAAGCGATAGATATCCCCGGTAGGTATGGGGATGGAAGTTTTTTCCTGTGTATCTGACACTATTTGCTGTCATATCAACTTCGAACACTTTAGGTATCGAGCATAGTTTGATTTTCCAAACTTTTTATCTACATTCTTGGGGATTTTGGATTGAAGACGATAGATATCCCCGGTAGGTATGGGGATGGAAGTTTTTTCCTTTGTATCTGACACTATTTGCTGTCATATCAACTTTTAATATTTTAGGTATCGAGCATAGTTTGATTTTCCAAACTTTTTATCTACATTCTTGGGGATTTTGGATTGAAAACGATAGATATCCCCGGTAGGTATGGGGATGGAAGTTTTTTCCTGTGTATCTGACACTATTTGCTGTCATATCAACTTCGAACATTTTAGGTATCGAGCATAGTTTGATTTCCCAAACATTTTATCCACATTTTTAGACATTTTGAATTGAAAACGACAGACATCCCCGCTAGGTATGGGGATGGAAGTTTTTTCCTGTGTATCTGACACTATTTGCTGTCATATCAACTTCGAACATTTTAGGTATCGAGCATAGTTTGATTTCCCAAACTTTTTATCCACATTCTTAAGCATTTTGGATTGAAAACGATAGATATCCCCGGTAGGTATGGGGATGGAAGTTTTTTCCTGTGTATCTGACACTATTTGCTGTCATATCCACTTTTAAAATTTTAGGTATCGAGCATAGTTTGATATTACAACCTTTTTATCCACATTTTTAGACATTTTGGATTGAAAGCGACAGATATCCCTGGTAGGTATGGGGATGGAAGTTTTTTCCTTTGTAGCTGACACTATTTGCTGTCATATCCACTTCTAACACTTTAGGTATCGAGCATAGTTTGATTTCCCAAACTTTTTATCCACATTCTTGTGCACTTTGGATTGAAAAAGATAGACATCACCGCTAGGTTTGGGGATGGACGGTTTTTCCTGAGTAACTGACACTATTTGCTGCGATATCCACTTTAAAAGTTATAGGTATCGAGCATAGTTTGATTTCCCAAACTTTTTATACACATTTTTAGACATTTTGGATTGAAAACGACAGACATCCCCGCTAGGTATGGGGATGGAAGTTTTTTCCTGTGTATCTGACACTATTTGCTGTCATATCCACTTCTAACATTTTAGGTATCGAGCATAGTTTGATTTTACAACCTTTTTATCCACATTTTTAGACATTTTGGATTGAAAGCGACAGATATCCCTGGTAGGTATGGGGATGGAAGTTTTTTCCTGTGTATCTGACACTATTTGCTGTCATATCCACTTCTAACATTTGAGGTATCGAGCATAGTTTGATTTCCCAAACGTTTTATCCACGTTTTTAGGCATTTTGAATTGAAAACGACAGACATCCCCGCTAGGTATGGGGATGGAAGTTTTTTCCTGTGTATCTGACACTATTTGCTTTCATATCCACTTCTAACATTTTAGGTATCGAGCATAGTTTGATTTCCCAAACTTTTTATACACATTTTTAGACATTTTGAATTGAAAACGGCAGACATCCCCGCTAGGTATGGGGATGGAAGTTTTTTCCTGTGTATCTGACACTATTTGCTGTCATATCCACTTCTAACATTTTAGGTATCGAGCATAGTTTGATTTTACAACCTTTTTATCGAACTTTTTGGTCACTTTGGATTGAAAGCGATAGATATCCCCGGTCGGTATGGGGATGGTAGTTTTTTCCTTTGCAGCTGACACTATTTGCTGTCATATCTAATTCTAACATTTTAGGTATCGAGCATAGTTTGATTTCACAAACTTTTTATCCACTTTCTGAAGCATTTTGGATTGAAAAAGATAGACATCCCCGGTAGGTTTGGGGATCGAAGTTGTTTCCTTCTAGCTGACACTATTTGCTGTCATATCCACTTCTAACACTTTAGGTATCGAGCATAGTTTGATTCCGCAAACTTTTTATCCACATTCTTAAGCATTTTGGATTGAAAACGATAGATATCCCTGGTAGGTATGGGGATGGAAGTTTTTTCCTGTGTAGCTGTCACTATTTGCTGTCATATCTACTTCTAACATTTTAGGTATCGAGCTTAGTTTGATTTTCCAAACTTTTTATCCACATTCTTGGACACTTTGGATTGAAAACGATAGATATCCCCTGTATGTATGGGGATGGAAGTTTTTTCCTGTGTATCTGACACAATTTGCTGTCATAACTACTTCTAACATTCAAGGTATCGAGCATAGATTGATTTCCCAAACTTTTTATACACATTTTTAAACATTTTGAATTGAAAACGGCAGACATCCCCGCTAGGTAAGGGGATCGAAGTTTTTTCCTTTGTAGCTGACACTATTTGCTGTCATATCCACTTCTAATACTTTAGGTATCGAGCATAGTTTGATTCCCCAAACTTTTTATCCACATTCTTAAGCATTTTGGATTGAAAACGATAGATATCCCTGGTAGGTATGGGGATGGAAGTTTTTTCCTGTGTATCTGACACTATTTGCTGTCATATCAACTTCGAACATTTTAGGTATCGAGCATGGTTTGATTTCCCAAACATTTTATCCACATTTTTAGATATTTTGAATTGAAAACGACAGACAGCCCCGCTAGTTATGGGGATGGGAGTTTTTTCCTGTGTATCTGACACTATTTGCTGTCATATCCACTTCTAACATTTTAGGTATCGAGCATAGTTTGATTTCCCAAACTTTTTATACACATTTTTAGACATTTTTAATTGAAAACGGCAGACATCCCCGCTAGTTATGGGGATGGAAGTTTTTTCCTTTGTAGCTGATACTATTTCCTGTCATATCCACTACTAACATTTTAGGTATCGAGCATAGTTTGATTTTCCAAACTTTTTATCCACATTCTTGGGCACTCTGGATTGAAAAAGATAGACATCCCCGCTAGGTTTGGGGATTGAAGCTTTTTCCTGAGTAACTGACACTATTTACTGCGATATCCACTTTAAACGTTTTAGGTATCGAGCTTAGTTTGATTTTCCAAACTTTTTATCCACATTCTTGGGCACTTTGGATTGAAAACGATAGATATCCCCGGTATGTATGGGGATGGAAGTTTTTTTCTGTGTATCTGACACTACTTGCTGTCATATCTACTTCTAACATTTTAGGTATCGAGCATAATTCGATTTCCCAAACTTTTAATCCACATTTTTAGACATTTTGAATTGAAAACGACAGATATCCCCGCTAGTTATGGGGATGGAAGTTTCTTCCTGAGTAATTGACAATATTCGCTGTCATGTCTACTTCTAACATTTTAGGTATCGAGCTTAGTTTGATTTTCCAAACTTTTTATCCACATTCTTGCGCACTTTGGATTGAAAACGATAGATATCCCCGGTATGTATGGGGATGGAAGTTTTTTTCTGTGTATCTGACACTATTTGCTGTCATATCCACTTCTAACATTTTAGGTATCGAGCATAGTTTGATTTCCCAAACTTTTTATCCACATTCTTGTGCACTTTGGATTAAAAAAGACAGACATCACCGCTAGGTTTGGGGATGGACGGTTTTTCCTGAGCAACTGACACTATTTGCTGCGATATCCACTTTAAAAGTTATAGGTATCGAGCAAAGTTTGATTTTACAACCTTCTTATCCACATTTTTAGACATTTTGGATTGAAAGCGATAGACATCCCCGCTAGGTATGGGGATGGAAGTATTTTCCCGAGTAACTGTCACTATGAGCTGCGATATCCACTTTTAAAATCATAGGTATCGAGCTTAGTTTGATTTTCCACACTTTTTATCCACATTCTTAAGCATTTTGGATTGAAAACGATAGATATCCCTGGTATTTATGGGGATGGAAGTTTTTTCCTGTGTATCTGACACTATTTGCTGTCATATCTACTTCTAACATTTTAGGTATCGAGCATAGTTTGATTTCCCAAACGTTTTATCCACGTTTTTAGGCATTTTGAATTGAAAACGACAGACATCCCCGCTAGGTATGGGGATGGAAGTTTTTTCCTGTGTATCTGACACTATTTGCTGTCATAACCACTTCTAACATTTTAGGTATCGAGCATAGTTTGATTTTACAAACTTTTTATCCAATTTTTTAGGCATTTTGGATTGAAAGCGACAGATATCCCTGGTAGGTATGGGGATGGTAGTTTTTTCCTTTGCAGCTGACACTATTTGCTGTCATATCCACTTCTAACACTTTAGGTATCGAGCATAGTTTGATTCCCCAAACATTTTATCCACATTCTTAACCATTTTGGATTGAAAACGATAGATATCACCGCTAGGTAAGGGGATGGAAGTTTTTTCCTTTGTAGCTGACACTATTTGCTGTCATATCCACTTCTAACACTTTAGGTATCGAGCATAGTCTGATTCTCCAAACTTTTTATCCACATTCTTAAGCATTTTGGATTGAAAACGATAGATATCCCTGGTAGGTATGGGGATGGAAGTTTTTTCCTGTGTATCTGACACTATTTGCTGTCATATCAACTTCTAACATTTTAGGTATCGAGCATAGTTTGATTTCCCAAACATTTTATCCACATTTTTAGATATTTTGAATTGAAAACGACAGACATCCCCGCTAGTTATGGGGATGGAAGTTTTTTCCTGTGTATCTGACACTATTTGCTTTCATATCCACTTCTAACATTTTAGGTATCGAGCATAGTTTGATTTCCCAAACTTTTTATACACATTTTTAGACATTTTGAATTGAAAACGGCAGACATCCCCGCTAGTTATGGGGATGGAAGTTTTTTCCTTTGTAGCTGATACTATTTCCTGTCATATCCACTACTAACATTTTAGGTATCGAGCATAGTTTGATTTCCCAAACTTTTTATCCACATTCTTGGGCACTTTGGATTGAAAAAGATAGACATCCCCGCTAGGTTTGGGGATTGAAGCTTTTTCCTGAGTAACTGACACTATTTGCTGCGATATCCACTTTAAAAGTTTTAGGTATCGAGCTTAGTTTGATTTTCCAAACTTTTTATCCACATTCTTGGGCACTTTGGATTGAAAACGATAGATATCCCCGGTATGTATGGGGATGGAAGTTTTTTTCTGTGTATCTGACACTACTTGCTGTCATATCTACTTCTAACATTTTAGGTATCGAGCATAATTCGATTTCCCAAACTTTTATCCACATTTTTAGACATTTTGAATTGAAAACGACAGAAATCCCCGTTTGTTATGGGGATGGAAGTTTATTCCCGAGTAATTGACACTATTTGCTGTCATATCTACTTGTAACATTTTAGGTATCGAGCATAGTTTGATTTCCCAAACTTTCTATCCACATTCTTGTGCACTTTGCATTGAAAAAGATAGACATCACCGCTAGGTTTGGGGATGGACGGTTTTTCCTGAGTAACTGACACTATTTGCTGCGATATCCACTTTAAAAGTTATAGGTATCGAGCATAGTTTGATTTCCCAAACTTTTTATCCTCATTCTTGGGCACTTTGGATTGAAAAAGGTAGACATCCCCGCTAGGTATGGGGATGGAAGTATTTTCCCGAGTAACTGTCACTATGAGCTGCGATATCCACTTTTAAAATCATAGGTATCGAGCTTAGTTTGATTTTCCAAACTTTTTATCCACATTCTTGGGCACTTTGGATTGAAAAAGATAGACATCCCCGCTATGTTTGGGGATTGAAGGTTTTTCCTGAGTATCTGACACTATTTGCTGCGATATCCACTTTAAAAGTTTTAGGTATCGAGCTTAGTTTGATTTTCCAAACTTTTTATCCACATTCTTGCGCACTTTGGATTGAAAACGATAGATATCCCCGGTATGTATGGGGATGGAAGTTTTTTCCTGTGTATCTGACACTATTTGCTTTCATATCCACTTCTAACATTTTAGGTATCGAGCATAGTTTGATTTCCCAAACTTTTTATACACATTTTTAGACATTTTGAATTGAAAACGGCAGACATCCCCGCTAGGTATGGGGATGGAAGTTTTTTCCTTTGTAGCTGACACTATTTGCTGTCATATCCACTACTAACATTTTAGGTATCGCGCATACTTTGAGTTCCCAAACTTTTTATCCACATTCTTGGGCATTTTTGATTTAAAACAATAGATATCCTCGGTAGGTATGGGGATGGAAGTTTTTTCCTGAGTAACTGACACTATTTGCTGTCATATCTACTTCTAACATTTTAGGTATCGAGCATAGTTTGATTTCCCAAACTTTTTATCCACATTCTTGTGCACTTTGCATTGAAAAAGATAGACATCACCGCTAGGTTTGGGGATGGACGGTTTTTCCTGAGTAACTGACACTATTTGCTGCGATATCCACTTTAAAAGTTATAGGTATCGAGCATAGTTTGATTTTACAACTTTTTATCCACATTTTTGACATTTTGGATTGAAGGCGATAGACATCCCCGCTAGGTATGGGGATGGAAGTATTTTCCCGAGTAACTGTCACTATGAGCTGCGATATCCACTTTTAAAATCATAGGTATCGAGCTTAGTTTGATTTTCCACACTTTTTATCCACATTCTTAAGCATTTTGGATTGAAAACGATAGATATCCCTGGTATTTATGGGGATGGAAGTTTTTTCCTGTGTATCTGACACTATTTGCTGTCATATCTACTTCTAACATTTTAGGTATCGAGCATAGTTTGATTTCCCAAACGTTTTATCCACGTTTTTAGGCATTTTGAATTGAAAACGACAGACATCCCCGCTAGGTATGGGGATGGAAGTTTTTTCCTGTGTATCTGACACTATTTGCTGTCATAACCACTTCTAACATTTTAGGTATCGAGCATAGTTTGATTTCCCAAACTTTTTATCCACATTCTTGGGCACTTTGGATTGAAAAAGATGGACATCCCCGCTAGGTTTGGGGATGGACGGTTTTTCCTGAGTAACTGACAATATTTGCTGTCATAACCACTTCTAACATTTTGGGTATCGAGCATAGTTTGATTTCAAAACTTTTTATCCACATTCTTGGGCACTTTGGATTGAAAACGATAGACATCCCCGGTATGTATGGGGATGGAAGTTTTTTTCTGTGTATCTGACACTACTTGCTGTCATATCTACTTCTAACATTCAAGGTATCGAGCATAGTTTGATTTCCCAAACTTTTTATACACATTTTTAGACATTTTGAATTGAAAACGGCAGACATCCCCGCTAGGTAAGGGGATCGAAGTTTTTTCCTTTGTAGCTGACACTATTTGCTGTCATATCCACTTCTAACACTTTAGGTATCGAGCATAGTTTGATTCCGCAAACTTTTTATCCACATTCTTAAGCATTTTGGATTGAAAACGATAGATATCCCTGGTAGGTATGGGGATGGAAGTTTTTTCCTGTGTATCTGACACTATTTGCTGTCATATCTACTTCTAACATTTTAGGTATCGAGCATAATTTGATTTCCCAAACTTTTTATCCTCATTCTTGGGCACTTTGGATTGAAAAAGTAGACATCCCCGCTAGGTATGGGGATGGAAGTTTTTTCCTGAGTAACTGACACTATTTGCAGCGATATCCACTTTAAAAGTTTTAGGTATCGAGCATAGTTTGATTTTACAACCTTTTTATCCACATTTTTAGACACTTTGGATTGAAAACGATAGATGTCCCCGGTATGTATGGGGATGGAAGTTTTTTCCTGTGTATCTGACACTATTTGCTTTCACATCCACTTCTAACATTTTAGGTATCGAGCATAGTTTGATTTCCCAAACGTTTTATCCACGTTTTTAGACATTTTGAATTGAAAACGACAGACATCCATGCTCGGTATGGGGATGGAAGTTTTTTCCTGTGTATCTGACACTATTTGCTGTCATATCCACTTCTAACATTTTAGGTATCGAGCATAGTTTGATTTCCCAAACTTTTTATCCACATTCTTGGGCACTTTGGATTGAAAACGATAGACATCCCCGCTAGGTATGGGGATGGAAGTATTTTCCCGAGTAACTGTCACTATGAGCTGCGATATCCACTTTTAAAATCATAGGTATCGAGCTTAGTTTGATTTTCCAAACTTTTTATCCACATTCTTGGGCACTTTGGATTGAAAAAGGTAGACATCCCCGGTATGTATGGGGATGGAAGTTTTTTCCTGTGTATCTGACACTATTTGCTTTCATATCCACTTCTAACATTTTAGGTATCGAGCATAGTTTGATTTCCCAAACTTTTTATCCACATTTTTAGACATTTTGAATTGAAAGCGACAGACATCCCCGCTAGGTATGGGGATGGAAGTTTTTTCCTGTGTAACTGACACTATTTGCTGCGATATCCACTTCTAACATTTTAGGTATCGAGCATAGTTTGATTTCCCAAACTTTTTATCCTCATTCTTGGGCACTTTGGATTGAAAAAGGTAGACATCCCCGCTAGGTATGGGGATGGAAGTTTTTTCCCGAGTAACTGTCACTATGAGCTGCGATATCCACTTTTAAAATCATAGGTATCGAGCTTAGTTTGATTTTCCAAACTTTTTATCCACATTCTTGGACACTTTGGATTGAAAACGATAGATGTCCCCGGTATGTATGGGGATGGAAGTTTTTTCCTGTGTATCTGACACTATTTGCTTTCATATCCACTTCTAACATTTTAGGTATCGAGCATAGTTTGATTTCCCAAACTTTTTATCCACATTCTTGTGCACTTTGGATTGAAAAAGATAGACATCACCGCTAGGTTTGGGGATGGACGGTTTTTCCTGAGTAACTGACACTATTTGCTGCGATATCCACTTTAAAAGTTATAGGTATCGAGCAAAGTTTGATTTTACAACCTTCTTATCCACATTTTTAGACATTTTGGATTGAAAGCGATAGACATCCCCGCTAGGTATGGGGATGGAAGTATTTTCCTGTGTATCTGACACTATTTGCTGTCATATCCACTTCTAACATTTGAGGTATCGAGCATAGTTTGATTTCCCAAACGTTTGATCCACGTTTTTAGGCATTTTGGATTGAAAGCGACAGATATCCCTGGTAGGTATGGGGATGGAAGTTTTTTCCTGTGTATCTGACACTATTTGCTGTCATATCCACTTCTAACACTTTAGGTATCGAGCATAGTTTGATTCCGCAAACTTTTTATCCACATTCTTAAGCATTTTGGATTGAAAACGATAGATATGCCCGGTAGGTACGGGGATGGACGTTTTTTCCTGTGTATCTGAAACTTTTTGCTGTCATATCTACTTCTAACATTTTAGGTATCGAGCATAGTTTGATTTTACAACCTTTTTATCCACATTTTTAGACATTTTGGATTGAAAACGATAGATATCCCCGGTAGGTATGGGGATGGAAGTTTTTTCCTGTGTATCTGACACTACTTGCTGTCATACCTACTTCTAACATTTTGGGTATCGAGCATAGTTTGATTTCCCAAACGTTTTATCCACGTTTTTTGGATTTTTGTATTTAAAGCGACAGATATCCCTGGTAGGTATGGGGATGGTAGTTTTTTCCTTTGCAGCTGACACTATTTGCTGTCATATCCACTTCTAACACTTTAGGTATCGAGCATAGTTTGATTCCCCTAACTTTTTATCCACATTCTTAAGCATTTTGGATTGAAATCGATAGACATCTCCGCTAGGTATGGGGATGGAAGTTTTTTCCTGTGTATCTGACACTATTTGCTGTCATATCTACTTCTAACATTTTAGGTATCGAGCTTAGTTTGATTTTCCAAACTTTTTATCCACATTCTTGGGCACTTTGGATTGAAAACGATAGACATCCCCGGTATGTATGGGGATGGAAGTTTTTTTCTGTGCATCTGACACTACTTGCTGTCATATCTACTTCTAACATTCTAGGTATCGAGCATAGTTTGATTCCCCAAACTTTTTATCCACATTCTTAAGCATTTTGGATTGAAAACGGCAGACAGCCCCGCTAGGTAAGGGGATGGAAGTTTTTTCCTTTGTAGCTGACACTATTTGCTGTCATATCCACTTCTAACACTTTAGGTATCGAGCTTAGTTTGATTTCCCAACCTTTTTATCCACATTTTTAGACATTTTGAATTGAAAACGATAGATATCCCCGGTATGTATGGGGATGGAAGTTTTTTTCTGTGTATCTGACACTACTTGCTGTCATATCTACTTCTAACATTTTAGGTATCGAGCATAGTTTGATTTGACAAACTTTTTATCCACATTTTTAGACATTTTGAATTGAAAGCGACAGACATCCCCGCTAGGTATGGGGATGGAAGTTTTTTCCTGTGTATCTGACACTATTTGCTGTCATATCCTCTTCTAACATTTTAGGTATCGAGCATAGTTTGATTTCCCAAACTTTTTATACACATTTTTAGACATTTTGAATTGAAAACGGCAGACATCCCCGCTAGTTATGGGGATGGAAGTTTTTTCCTTTGTAGCTGATACTATTTCCTGTCATATCCACTACTAACATTTTAGGTATCGAGCATAGTTTGATTTTCCAAACTTTTTATCCACATTCTTGGGCACTTTGGATTGAAAAAGATAGACATCCCCGCTAGGTTTGGGGATTGAAGCTTTTTCCTGAGTAACTGACACTATTTGCTGCGATATCCACTTTAAAAGTTTTAGGTATCGAGCTTAGTTTGATTTTCCAAACTTTTTATCCACATTCTTGGGCACTTTGGATTGAAAACGATAGATATCCCCGGTATGTATGGGGATGGAAGTTTTTTTCTGTGTATCTGACACTACTTGCTGTCATATCTACTTCTAACATTTTAGGTATCGAGCATAGTTTGATTTCCCAAACTTTTTATCCACATTTTTAGACATTTTGAATTGAAAACGACAGACATCCCCGCTAGGTATGGGGATGGAAGTTTTTTCCTGAGTAACTGACACTATTTGCTGTCATATCTACTTCTAACATTTTAGGTATCGAGCATAGTTTGATTTCCCAAACTTTTTATCCACATTCTTGTGCACTTTGGATTGAAAAAGATAGACATCACCGCTAGGTTTGGGGATGGACGGTTTTTCCTGAGTAACTGACACTATTTGCTGCGATATCCACTTTAAAAGTTATAGGTATCGAGCATAGTTTGATTTTCCAAACTTTTTATCCACATTCTTGGGCACTTTGGATTGAAAAAGATAGACATCCCCGCTAGGTTTGGGGATTGAAGCTTTTTCCTGAGTAACTGACACTATTTACTGCGATATCCACTTTAAAAGTTTTAGGTATCGAGCTTAGTTTGATTTTCCAAACTTTTTATCCACATTCTTGGGCACTTTGGATTGAAAAAGATAGACATCCCCGCTAGGTATGGGGATGGAAGTATTTTCCCGAGTAACTGTCACTATGAGCTGCGATATCCACTTTTAAAATCATAGGTATCGAGCTTAGTTTGATTTTCCAAACTTTTTATCCACATTCTTGGGCACTTTGGATTGAAAAAGATAGACATCCCCGCTATGTTTGGGGATTGAAGGTTTTTCCTGAGTATCTGACACTATTTGCTGCGATATCCACTTTAAAAGTTTTAGGTATCGAGCTTAGTTTGATTTTCCAAACTTTTTATCCACATTCTTGCGCACTTTGGATTGAAAACGATAGATATCCCCGGTATGTATGGGGATGGAAGTTTTTTTCTGTGTATCTGACACTATTTGCTGTCATATCCACTTCTAACATTTTAGGTATCGAGCATAGTTTGATTTCCCAAACTTTTTATACACATTTTTAGACATTTTGAATTGAAAGCGACAGACATCCCCGCTAGGTATGGGGATGGAAGTTTTTTCCTTTGTAGCTGACACTATTTGCTGTCATATCCACTACTAACATTTTAGGTATCGCGCATACTTTGAGTTCCCAAACTTTTTATCCACATTCTTGGGCATTTTTGATTTAAAACAATAGATATCCTCGGTAGGTATGGGGATGGAAGTTTTTTCCTGAGTAACTGACACTATTTGCTGCGATATCCACTTTAAAAGTTATAGGTATCGAGCATAGTTTGATTTTACAACCTTTTTATCCACATTCTTGGGCACTTTGGATTGAAAAAGATAGACATCCCCGCTAGGTATGGGGATGGAAGTATTTTCCCGAGTAACTGTCACTATGAGCTGCGATATCCACTTTTAAAATCATAGGTATCGAGCTTAGTTTGATTTTCCAAACTTTTTATCCACATTCTTGGGCACTTTGGATTGAAAAAGATAGACATCCCCGCTAGGTTTGGGGATGGAAGGTTTTTCCTGAGTAACTGACACTATTTGCAGCGATATCCACTTTAAAAGTTTTAGGTATCGAGCTTAGTTTGATTTTCCAAACTTTTTATCCACATTCTTGGGCACTTTGGATTGAAAAAGATAGACATCCCCGCTAGGTATGGGGATGGAAGTATTTTCCCGAGTAACTGTCACTATGAGCTGCGATATCCACTTTTAAAATCATAGGTATCGAGCTTAGTTTGATTTTCCAAACTTTTTATCCACATTCTTGGGCACTTTGGATTGAAAAAGATAGACATCACCGCTAGGTTTGGGGATGGACGGTTTTTCCTGAGCAACTGACACTATTTGCTGCGATATCCACTTTAAAAGTTATAGGTATCGAGCATAGTTTGATTTTACAACCTTTTTATCCACATTTTTAGACATTTTGGATTGAAGGCGATAGACATCCCCGCTAGGTATGGGGATGGAAGTATTTTCCCGAGTAACTGTCACTATGAGCTGCGATATCCACTTTTAAAATCATAGGTATCGAGCTTAGTTTGATTTTCCACACTTTTTATCCACATTCTTAAGCATTTTGGATTGAAAACGATAGATATCCCTGGTAGGTATGGGGATGGAAGTTTTTTCCTGTGTATCTGACACTATTTGCTGTCATATCCACTTCTAACATTTGAGGTATCGAGCATAGTTTGATTTCCCAAACGTTTTATCCACGTTTTTAGGCATTTTGAATTGAAAACGACAGACATCCCCGCTAGGTATGGGGATGGAAGTTTTTTCCTGAGTAACTGACACTATTTGCTGCGATATCCACTTTAAAAGTTTTAGGTATCGAGCATAGTTTGATTTTACAACCTTTTTATCCACATTTTTAGACATTTTGGATAACTAAAATGATTGCTCAATGTTTAAACAAAACTTGGAAATAATCAAAAAAGCTTCAACACTGAACTAAATTGATTGCTCAATGTTGAAATAAAACGTCAAAATAATCAAACAAACTTCAACACTGAACTAAAATGATTGCTCAATGTTTAAACAAAACTTGGAAATAATCAAACAAACTTCAACACTGAACTAAATTGATTGCTCAATGTTGAAATAAAACTTCGAAATAGTCAGCCAAGAACCAACAATGAACTAAAATGATTGCTCAATGTTTAAACAAAACATGGAAATAATCAAACAAACTTCAACACTGAACTAAAATGTTTGCTCAATGTTTCTACAAAACTTGGAAATAATCAAACAAACTTCAAAACTGAACTACATTGATTGCTCAATGTTGAAATAAAACTTCAAAATAATCAAACAAACTTCAACACTGAACTAAAATGATTTCTCAATGTTTAAACAAAACTTCAAAATAATCAATCAATCTTCAACACTGAACTAAAATGATTGCTCAATGTTTAAACAAAACTTCAAAATAATCATACAAACTTCAACACTGAACTAAAATGATTGCTCAATGTTGAAATAAAACTTCAAAGTAATCAAACAAACCTCAACACTGAAATAAAATGATTTCTCAATGTTTAAATAAAATTTCAAAATAATCAAACAAACTTCAACACTGAACTACAATGATTGCTCAATGTTTAAACAAAATTCCAAAATAATAAAACAAACTTCAAAACTGATCTAAATTGATTGCTCAATGGTGAAATAAACTTCAAAGTAATCAAACAAACTTCAACACTGAACTAAAATGATTTCTCAATGTTTAAACAAAACTTCAAAATAATCAAACAAACTTCAACACTGAACTAAAATGATTGCTCAATGTTGAAATAAAACTTCAAAGTAATCAAACAAACTTCAACACTGAAATAAAATGATTTCTCAATGTTTAAATAAAACTTCAAAATAATCAAACAAACTTCAACACTGAACTACAATGATTGCTCATTGTTTAAACAAAACTTCAAAATAATTATACAAACTTCAACACTGAACTAAAATGATTGCTCAATGTTGAAATAAAACTTCAAAATAATCAAACAAACTTCAACACTGAACTAAATTGATTGCTCAATCTTGAAATAAAACTTCGAAATAATAAAACAAACTTCAACACTGAACTAAATTGATTGCTCAATGGTGAAATAAACTTCAAAGTAATCAAACAAACTTCAACACTGAACTAAAATGATTGCTCAATGTTTAAACAAAACTTGAAAATAATCAAACAATCTTCAACACTGAACTAAAATGATTGCTCAATGTTGAAATAAAACTTCAAAATAATCAAACAAACTTCAACACTGAACTAAATTGATTGCTCAATCTTGAAATAAAATGTCAAAATAATCAAACAAAATTCAACACTGAACTAAAATGATTGCTCAATGTTAAATAAAACTTCGTAATAACCAGACAAAACCAACACTGAACTAAAATTATTGCTCAATGTTTAAACAAAACTTGGAAATAATCAAACAAACTTCAACACTGAACTAAATTGATTGCTCAATGTTGAAATAAAATGTCAAAATAATCAAACAAACTTCAACACTGAACTAAAATGATTGCTCAATGTTTAAACAAAACTTCGAAATAATCAAACAAACTTCAACACTGATCTAAAATGATTGCTCGATGTTCAAGCAAAGCTTCAAAATAATAAAACAAACTTCAACACTGAACTTAAAATGATTGCTCAATGTTTAAACAAAACTTGGAAATAATCAAACAAACTTCAACACTGAACTAAAATGATTGCTCAATGTTTAAACAAAACATCAAAATAATCAAACAAACTTCAACACTGATCTAAAATGATTGCTCAATGTTTAAATAAAACTTCAAAATAATCAAACAAACTTCAACACTGAACTAAAATGATTGCTCAATGTTGAAATAAAACTTCAAAATAATCTAACAAACTTCAACACTGAACTAAGATGATTGCTCAATGTTAAATAAAACTTCGTAATAACCAGACAAAACCAACACTGAACTAAAATTATTGCTCAATGTTTAAACAAAACTTGGAAATAATCAAACAAACTTCAACACTGAACTAAATTGATTGCTCAATGTTGAAATAAAACTTCAAAATAATCAAACAAACTTCAACACTGATCTAAAATGATTGCTCAATGTTTAAACAAAACTTCGAAATAATCAAACAAACTTCAACACTGAACTAAAATGATTGCTCGATGTTCAAACAAAGCTTCAAAATAATAAAACAAACTTCAACACTGAATTAAAATGATTGCTCAATGTTTAAACAAAACTTGGAAATAATCAAAAAAACTTTAACACTGAACTAAATTGATTGCTCAATGTTGAAATAAAACGTCAAAATAATCAAACAATCTTCAACACTGAACTAAAATGATTGCTCAATGTTTAAATAAACTTAAAGTAATCAAACAAACTTCAACAATGAACTAAAATGATTGCTCGATGTTCAAACAAAGCTTCAAAATAATAAAACAAACTTCAACACTGAACTAAAATTATTGCTCAATGTTTAAACAAAACTTGGAAATAATCAAACAAAATTCAACACTGAACTAAAATGATTGCTCAATGTTTAAATAAAACTTCAAAATAATCAAACAAACTTCAACACTGAACTAAAATGATTGCTCAATGTTGAAATAAAACTTCAAAATAATCAAACAAACTTCAACACTGAACTAAAATGATTGCTCAATGTTTAAATAAAACTTCGAAAATAATCAAACAATCTTCAACACTGAACTAAGGTGATTGCTCAATGTTAAAATAAAACTTCAAATTAATCAAACAAACTTCAACTATGAACTAAAATGATTGCTCGATGTTCAAGCAAAGCTTCAAAATAATAAAACAAACTTCAACACTGAACTAAAATGATTGCTCAATGTTTAAACAAAACTTGGAAATAATCAAACAAAATTCAACACTGAACTAAAATGATTGCTCAATGTTTAAATAAAAATTCAAAATAATCAAACAAACTTCAACACTGAACTAAAATGATTGCTCAATGTTGAAATAAAACTTCAAAGTAATCAAGCAATCTTCAAGACTGAACTAAAATCATTGCTGAATGTTCAATCAAAGCTTCAAAATAATAAAACAAACTTCAGCACTGAACTAAAATGATTGGTCAAGGTTTAAACAAAACTTGGAAATAATCAAACAAACTTCAACACTGAACTAAAATGATTGCTCAATGTTAAATAAAACTTCAAAATAATCAAACAAACTTCAACACTGAACTAAAATGATTGCTCAATGTTGAAATAAAACTTCAAAATAATCAATCAATCTTCAACACTGAACTAAAATGATTGCTCAATGTTTAAACAAAACTTCACAATAATCATACAAACTTCAACACTGAACTAAAATGATTGCTCAATGTTTAAATAAAACTTCAAAAAAACTTCAACACTGAACTAAAATGATTGCTCAATGTTTAAATAAACTTCAAACTAATCAAACAAACTTCAACACTGAACTAAATTGATTGCTCAATGTTGAAATAAAACGTCAAAATAATCAAACAAACTTCAACACTGATCTAAAATGATTGCTCAATGTTTAAATAAAACTTCGATAATATTCAAACAAACTTCAACACTGAACTAAAATGATTGCTCAATGTTTAAACAAAACTTCAAAATAATCAAACAAACTTCAACACTGAACTAAAATGATTGCTCTATGTTTAAATAAAACTTCGAAAAATTCAAACAAACTTCAACACTGAACTAAAATGATTGCTCGATGTTCAAACAAAGCTTCAAAATAATAAAACAAACTTCAACACTGAATTAAAATGATTGCTCAATGTTTAAACAAAACTTCAAAGTAATCAAACAAACTTCAACAATGAACTAAAATGATTGCTCGATGTTCAAACAAAGCTTCAAAATAATAAAACAAACTTCAACACTGAATTAAAATGATTGCTCAATGTTTAAACAAAACTTGGAAATAATCAAACAAACTTCAACACTGAACTACATTGATTGCTCAATGTTGAAATAAAACTTCAAAATAATCAAACAAACTTCAACACTGAACTAAAATGATTGCTCAATGTTCAATCAAAGCTTCAAAATAATTAAACAAACTTCAACCCTGAACTAAAATTATTGCTCAAGGTTTAAACAAAACTTGGAAATAATCAAACAAAATTCAACACTGAACTAAAATGATTGCTCAATGTTTAAATAAAACTTCAAAATAATCAATCAAACTTCAACACTGAACAAAAATGATTGCTCAATATTGAAATAAAACTTCAAAGTAATCAAACAATCTTCAACACTGAACTAAAATGATTGCTCAATGTTCAATCAAAGCTTCAAAATAATTAAACAAACTTCAACACTGAACTAAAATGATTGCTCAAGGTTTAAACAAAACTTGGAAATAATCAAACAAACTTCAACACTGAACTAAAATGATTGCTCAATGTTTAAATAAAACTTCAAAATAATCATACAAACTTCAACACTGAACTAAAATGATTGCTCAATGTTGAAATAAAACTTCAAAATAAACAATCAATCTTCAACACTGAACTAAAATGATTGCTCAATGTTTAAACAAAACTTCAAAATAATCATACAAACTTCAACACTGAACTAAAATGATTGCTCAATGTTGAAATAAAACTTCAAAATAACTTCAACACTGAAACTAAAATGATTGCTCAATGTTTAAACAAATCTTCAAAATAATCAAACAAACTCCAATACTGAACTAAATTGATTGCTCAATGTTGAAATAAAACGTCAAAATAATCAAACAAACTTCAACACTGATCTAAAATGATTGCTCAATGTTTAAACAAAACTTAAAATAATCAAACAAACTTCAACACTGAACTAAAATGATTGCTCAATGTTGAAATAAAACTTCAAAATAATCAAACAAACTTCAACACTGAACTAAAATGATTGCTCAATGTTTAAACAAAACTTGGAAATAATCAAACAAACTTCAACACTGAACTAAATTGATTGCTCAATGTTGAAATAAAATGTCAAAATAATCAAACAAACTTCAACACTGAACTAAAATTATTGCTCAATGTTTAAACAAAACTTCAAAATAATCAAACAATCTTCAACACTGAACTAAAATGATTGCTCAATGTTGAAATAAAACTTCAAAATAATCAAACAAACTTCAACACTGAACTAAAATGATTTCTCAATGTTTAAATAAAACTTCAAAATAATCAAACAAACTTCAACACTGAACTAAAATGATTGCTCGATGTTCAAACAAAGCTTCAAAATAATAAAACAAACTTCAACAATGAACTAAACTGATTGCTCAAAGTTAAATAAAACTTCGTAATAACCAGACAAAACCAACACTGAACTAAAATTATTGCTCAAGGTTTAAACAAAACTTCAAAATAACTTCAACACTGAACTAAAATGATTGCTCGATGTTCAAACAAAGCTTCAAAATAATAAAACAAACTTCAACACTGAACTAAAATGATTGCTCAATGTTGAAATAAAACTTCAAAATAAACAAACTTCAACACTGAACCTAAAATGATTGCTCAATGTTTAAATAAACTTCAAAATAATCAAACAAACTTCAACACTGAACTAAATTGATTGCTCAATGTTGAAATAAATCGTCAAAATAATCAAACAAACTTCAACACTGATCTAAAATGATTGCTCAATGTTTAAATAAAACTTCGAAAATAATCAAACAAACTTCAACACTGAACTAAAATGATTGCTCAATGTTTATACAAAACTTGGAAATAATCAAACAAACTTCAACACTGAACTAAAATTATTGCTCAAGGTTTAAACAAAACTTCAAAATAACTTCAACACTGAACTAAAATGATTGCTCGATGTTCAAACAAAGCTTCAAAATAATAAAACAAACTTCAACACTGAATTAAAATGATTGCTCAATGTTTAAATAAAACTTCAAAGTAATCAAACAAACTTCAACACTGAACTAAAATGATTGTTGCTCGATGTTCAAACAAAGCTTCAAAATAATAAAACAAACTTCAACACTGAACTAAAATGATTGCTCAATGTTTAAACAAAACTTGGAAATAATCAAACAAACTTCAACACTGAACTAAATTGATTGCTCAATGTTAAAATAAAACTTCAAAATAATCAAACAAACTTCAACACTGAACTAAAATGATTGCTCGATGTTCAAACAAAGCTTCAAAATAATAAAACAAACTTCAACACTGAACTAAAATTATTGCTCAAGGTTTAAACAAAACTTGGAAATAATCAAACAAACTTCAACACTGAACTAAAATGATTGCTCAATGTTTAAATAAAACTTCAAAATAATCAATCAAACTTCAACACTGAACAAAAATGATTGCTCAATATTGAAATAAAACTTCAAAGTAATCAAACAAACTTCAAGACTGAACTAAAATCATTGCTGAATGTTCAATCAAAGCTTCAAAATAATAAAACAAACTTCAACACTGAACTAAAATTATTGCTCAAGGTTTAAACAAAACTTCAAAATAACTTCAACACTGAACTAAAATGATTGCTCGATGTTCAAACAAAGCTTCAAAATAATAAAACAAACTTCAACACTGAATTAAAATGATTGCTCAATGTTTAAATATAACTTCAAAGTAATCAAACAAACTTCAACACTCAACTAAAATGATTTCTCAATGTTTAAACAAAACTTCAAAATAATCAAACAAACTTCAACACTGAACTAAAATGATTGCTCAATGTTTAAATAAATCTTCAAAATAATCAAACAAACTTCAACACTGAACTAAGATGATTGCTCAATGTTGAATAAAACTTCGTAATAATCAGACAAAACCAACACTGAACTAAAATGATTGCTCAATGTTTAAACAAAACTTGGAAATAATCAACCAAACTTCAACACTGAACTAAATTGATTGTTCAATGTTGTAATAAAACTTCAAAATAATCAAACAAACTTCAACACTGAACTAAAATGATTGCTCAATGTTTAAACAAATCTTGGAAATAATTAAACAAACTTCAACAATGAAATAAATTGATTGCTCTATGTTGAAATAAAACTTCAAAATAATCAAACAAACTTCAACACTGAACTAAAATGATTGCTCAATGTTTAAACAAAACTTGGAAATAATCAAACAAACTTCAACACTGAACTAAAATGATTGCTCAATGTTAAAATAAAACTTCAAAATAATCAATCAATCTTCAACACTGAACTAAAATGATTGCTCAATGTTTAAACAAAACTTCAAAATAATCATACAAACTTCAACACTGAACTAAAATGATTGCTCAATGTTGAAATAAAACTTCAAAATAGCTTCAACACTGAACCTAAAATGATTGCTCAATGTTTAAATAAATCTTCAAAATAATCAAACAAACTCCAATACTGAACTAAATTGATTACTCAATGTTGAAATAAAACTTCAAAATAACTTCAACACTGAACCTAAAATGATTGCTCAATGTTTAAACAAATCTTCAAAATAATCAAACAAACTCCAACACTGAACTAAGATGATTGCTCAATGTTTAAATAAAACTTGGAGATAATCAAACAAACTTCAACACTGAACTAAAATGATTGCTCAATGTTTAAATAAAACTTCAAAATAATCAAACAAACTTCAACACTGAACTAAGATCATTGCTCAATGTTAAATAAAACTTCGTAATAATCAGACAAAACCAACACTGAACTAAAATGATTGCTCAATGTTTAAACAAAACTTGGAAATAATCAACCAAACTTCAACACTGAACTAAATTGATTGTTCAATGTTGTAATAAAACTTCAAAATAATCAAACAAACTTCAACACTGAACTAAAATGATTGCTCAATGTTTAAACAAATCTTGGAAATAATTAAACAAACTTCAACACTGAACTAAATTGATTGCTCTATGTTGAAATAAAACTGCAAAATAATCAAACAAACTTCAACACTGAACTAAAATGATTGCTCAATGCTTAAACAAAACTTGGTATCGAGCATAATTCGATTTCCCAAACTTTTTATCCACATTTTTAGACATTTTGAATTGAAAACGACAGATATCCCCGCTAGTTGTGTGGATGGAAATTTTTTTCTGAGTATTTGACACTATTTGCTGCGATATCCACTTTTCAAGTTTTAGGTATCGAGCATAGTTTGATTTCCCAAACTTTTTATCCACATTCTTGTGCACTTTGGATTGAAAAAGATAGACATCACCGCTAGGTTTGGGGATGGACGGTTTTTCCTGAGTAACTGACACTATTTGCTGCGATATCCACTTTAAAAGTTATAGGTATCGAGCATAGTTTGATTTTACAACCTTTTTATCCACATTTTTAGACATTTTGGATTGAAAGCGATAGACATCCCCGCTAGGTATGGGGATGGAAGTATTTTCCCGAGTAACTGTCACTATGAGCTGCGATATCCACTTTTAAAATCATAGGTATCGAGCTTAGTTTGATTTTCCACACTTTTTATCCACATTCTTAAGCATTTTGGATTGAAAACGATAGATATCCCTGGTAGGTATGGGGATGGAAGTTTTTTTCTGTGTATCTGACACTACTTGCTGTCATATCTACTTCTAACATTTGAGGTATCGAGCATAGTTTGATTTCCCAAACTTTTATACACATTTTTAGACATTTTGAGTTGAAAGCGACAGACATCCTCGCTAGGTATGGGGATGGAAGTTTTTTCCTGTGTATCTGACACTATTTGCTGTCATATCCACTTCTAACATTTTAGGTATCGAGCATAGTTTGATTTCCCAAACGTTTTATCCACGTTTTTAGGCTTTTTGAATTGAAAACGACAGACATCCCCGCTAGGTATGGGGATGGAAGTTTTTTCCTGTGTATCTGACACTATTTGCTTTCATATCCACTTCTAACATTTTAGGTATCGAGCATAGTTTGATTTCCCAAACTTTTTATACACATTTTTAGACATTTTGAATTGAAAACGGCAGACATCCCCGCTAGGTATGGGGATGGAAGTTTTTTCCTTTGTAGCTGACACTATTTGCTGTCATATCCACTTCTAACATTTTAGGTATCGAGCATAGTTTGATTTCCCAAACTTTTTATCCACATTTTTAAACATTTTTAATTGAAAACGGCAGACATCCCCGCTAGTTATGGGGATGGAAGTTTTTTCCTTTGTAGCTGATACTATTTCCTGTCATATCCACTACTAACATTTTAGGTATCGAGCATAGTTTGATTTCCCAAACTTTTTATACACATTTTTAGACATTTTGAATTGAAAACGGCAGACATCCCCGCTAGGTATGGGGATGGAAGTTTCTTCCTGAGTAACTGACACTATTTGCTGTCATATCTACTTCTAACATTTTAGGTATCGAGCATAGTTTGATTTCCCAAACTTTTTATACACATTTTTAGACATTTTGGATTGAAAGCGATAGACAACCCCGCTAGGTATGGGGATGGAAGTATTTTCCCGAGTAACTGTCACTATGAGCTGCGATATCCACTTTTAAAATCATAGGTATCGAGCTTAGTTTGATTTTCCACACTTTTTATCCACATTCTTAAGCATTTTGGATTGAAAACGATAGATATCCCTGGTATTTATGGGGATGGAAGTTTTTTCCTGTGTATCTGACACTATTTGCTGTCATATCTACTTCTAACATTTTAGGTATCGAGCATAGTTTGATTTCCCAAACGTTTTATCCACGTTTTTAGGCATTTTGAATTGAAGACGACAGACATCCCAGCTAGGTATGGGGATGGAAGTTTTTTCCTTTGTATCTGACACTATTTGCTGTCATAACCACTTCTAACATTTTAGGTATCGAGCATAGTTTGATTTCCCAAACTTTTTATCCACATTCTTGGTCACTTTGGATTGAAAAAGATGGACATCCCCGCTAGGTTTGGGGATGGACGGTTTTTCCTGAGTAACTGACAATATTTGCTGTCATATCCACTTCTAACGTTTTAGGTATCGAGCATGGTTAGGTTTTACAACCTTTTTATCCACATTTTTAGACACTTTGGATTGAAAGCGACAGACATCCCCGCTAGGTATGGGGATGTAAGTATTTTCCCGAGTATCTGTCACTATGAGCTGCGAAATCCACTTTTAAAATCATAGGTATCGAGCTTAGTTTGATTTTCCAAACTTTTTATCCACATTCTTGAGCACTTTGGATTGAAAACGATAGACATCCCCGGTATGTATGGGGATGGAAGTTTTTTTCTGTGCATCTGACACTACTTGCTGTCATATCTACTTCTAACATTCTAGGTATCGAGCATAGTTTGATTCCCCAAACTTTTTATACACATTTTTAGACATTTTGAATTGAAAACGGCAGACATCCCCGCTAGGTAAGGGGATCGAAGTTTTTTCCTTTGTAGCTGACACTATTTGCTGTCATATCCACTTCTAACACTTTAGGTATCGAGCATAGTTTGATTCCGCAAACTTTTTATCCACATTCTTAAGCATTTTGGATTGAAAACGATAGATATCCCTGGTAGGTATGGGGATGGAAGTTTTTTCCTGTGTTTCTGACACTATTTGCTCTCATATCAACTTCTAACATGTTAGGTATCGAGCATAGTTTGATTTCCCAAACTTTTTATCCACACTTTTAGACATTTTGAATTGAAAACGACAGACATCCCCGCTAGGTATGGGGATGGAAGTTTTTTCCTGTGTATCTGACACTATTTGCTGTCATATCCACTTCTAACATTTTAGGTATCGAGCATAGTTTGATTTCCCAAACTTTTTATACACATTTTTAGACATTTTGAATTGAAAACGGCAGACACCCCCGCTAGTTATGGGGATGGAAGTTTTTTCCTTTGTAGCTGATACTATTTCCTGTCATATCCACTACTAACATTTTAGGTATCGAGCATAGTTTGATTTTCCAAACTTTTTATCCACATTTTCAAGCATTTTGGATTGAAAACGATAGATATCCCTGGTAGGTATGGGGATGGAAGTTTTTTCCTGTGTATCTGACACTATTTGCTGTCATATCAACTTCGAACATTTTAGGTATCGAGCATAGTTTGATTTCCCAAACATTTTATCCACATTTTTAGATATTTTGTATTGAAAATGACAGACATAACCGCTAGGTATGGGGATGGAGGTTTTTTCCGAGTATCTGACACTATTTGCTGTCATATCAACTTCTAACATTTTAGGTATCGAGCATAGTTTGATTTCCCAAACTTTTTATCCTCATTCTTGGGCACTTTGGATTGAAAAAGGTAGACATCCCCGCTAGGTATGGGGATGGAAGTATTTTCCCGAGTAACTGTCACTATGAGCTGCGATATCCACTTTTAAAATCATAGGTATCGAGCTTAGTTTGATTTTCCAAACTTTTTATCCACATTCTTGGGCACTTTGGATTGAAAAAGATAGACATCCCCGCTAGGTTTGGGGATGGAAGGTTTTTCCTGAGTAACTGACACAATTTGCAGCGATATCCACTTTAAAAGTTTTAGGTATCGAGCTTAGTTTGATTTTCCAAACTTTTTATCCACATTCTTGGACACTTTGGATTGAAAACTATAGATGTCCCCGGTATGTATGGGGATGGAAGTTTTTTTCTGTGTATCTGACACTACTTGCTGTCATATCTACTTCTAACATTTGAGGTATCGAGCATAGTTTGATTTCCCAAACTTTTATACACATTTTTAGACATTTTGAGTTGAAAGCGACAGACATCCCCGCTAGGTATGGGGATGGAAGTTTTTTCCTGTGTATCTGACACTATTTGCTGTCATATCCACTTCTAACATTTTAGGTATCGAGCATAGTTTGATTTCCCAAACGTTTTATCCACGTTTTTAGGCTTTTTGAATTGAAAACGACAGACATCCCCGCTAGGTATGGGGATGGAAGTATTTTCCCGAGTAACTGACACTATTAGCTATGATATCCACTTTAAAAGTTTTAGGTATCGAGCATAGTTTGATTTTACAACCTTTTTATCCACATTTTTAGACATTTTGGATAACTAAAATGATTGCTCAATGTTTAAACAAAACTTGGAAATAATCAAAAAAACTTCAACACTGAACTAAATTGATTGCTCAATGTTGAAATAAAACGTCAAAATAATCAAACAAACTTCAACACTGAACTAAAATGATTGCTCAATGTTTAAATAAAACTTCAAAATAATCAAACAAACTTCAACACTGAACTAAATTGATTGCTCAATGTTGAAATAAAACTTCGAAATAGTCAGCCAAGAACCAACAATGAACTAAAATGATTGCTCAATGTTTAAACAAAACATGGAAATAATCAAAAAAGCTTCAACACTGAACTAAATTGATTGCTCAATGTTGAAATAAAACGTCAAAATAATCAAACAAACTTCAACACTGAACTAAAATGATTGCTCAATGTTTATACAAAACTTGGAAATAATCAAACAAACTTCAACACTGAACTAAATTTATTGCTCAATGTTGAAATAAAACTTCAAAATAATCAAACAAACTTCAACACTGAACTAAAATGATTTCTCAATGTTTAAACAAAACTTCAAAATAATCAATCAATCTTCAACACTGAACTAAAATGATTGCTCAATGTTTAAACAAAACTTCAAAATAATCATACAAACTTCAACACTGAACTAAAATGATTGCTCAATGTTGAAATAAAACTTCAAAGTAATCAAACAAACTTCAACACTGATATAAAATGATTTCTCAATGTTTAAATAAAACTTCAAAATAATCAAACAAACTTCAACACTGAACTACAATGATTGCTCAATGTTTAAACAAAATTTCAAAATAATAAAACAAACTTCAACACTGAACTAAAATGATTGCTCAATGTTTAAATAAACTTCAAAGTAATCAAACAAACTTCAACACTGAACTAAAATGATTGCTCAATGTTTAAACAAAACTTCAAAATAATCAAACAAACTTCAACACTGAACTAAAATGATTGCTCAATGTTTAAACAAAACTTCAAAATAAACAATCAATCTTCAACACTGAACTAAAATGATTGCTCAATGTTTAAACAAAACCTCAAAATAAACAATCAATCTTCAACACTGAACTAAAATGATTGCTCAATGTTTAAATAAAACTTCAAAATAATCAAACAAACTTCAACACTGAACTAAATTGATTGCTCAATGTTGAAATAAAACTTCAAAATAATCAAACAAAATTCAACACTGAACTGAAATGATTGCTCAAGTTTTAAACAAAACTTCAAAATAATCAAACAAACTTCAACACTGAACTAAAATGTTTGCTCAATGTTTCTACAAAACTTGGAAATAATCAAACAAACTTCAAAACTGAACTACATTGATTGCTCAATGTTGAAATAAAACTTCAAAATAATCAAACAAACTTCAACACTGAACTAAAATGATTTCTCAATGTTTAAACAAAACTTCAAAATAAACACTCAATCTTCAACACTGAACTAAAATGATTTCTCAATGTTTAAACAAAACTTCAAAATAAACAATCAATCTTCAACACTGAACTAAAATGATTGCTCAATGTTTAAACAAAACTTCAAAATAATTATACAAACTTCAACACTGAACTAAAATGATTGCTCAATGTTGAAATAAAACTTCAAAATAATCAAACAAACTTCAACACTGAACTAAAATGATTGCTCAATGTTTAAACAAAACATCAAAATAATCAAACAAACTTCAAAACTGAACTAAATTGATTGCTCAATGGTGAAATAAACTTCAAAGTAATCAAACAAACTTCAACACTGAACTAAAATGATTGCTCAATGTTTAAACAAAACTTCAAAATAATCAAACAAACTTCAACACTGAACTAAAATGATTGCTCAATGTTTAAATAAAACTTCAAAATAATCAAACAAACTTCAATACTGAACTAAAATGTTTGCTCAATGTTTAAACAAATCTTCAAAATAATCAAACAAACTTCAAAACTGAACTAAATTTATTGCTCAATGTTGAAATAAAACTTCAAAATAATCAAACAAACTTCAACACTGAACAAAAATGATTGCTCAATGTTGAAATAAAACTTCAGAATAATCAAACAAACTTCAAAACTGAACTAAAATGATTGCTCAATGTTTAAACAAAACTTCAAAATAATCAAACAAACTTCAACACTGAACTAAAATGATTGCTCAATGTTTAAATAAAACTTTGAAAATAATCAAACAAACTTCAACACTGAACTAAAATGATTGTTGCTCAATGTTTAAATAAACTTCAAAGTAATCAAACAAACTTCAACACTGAACTAAAATGATTGCTCAATGTTGAAATAAAACTTCAAAATAATCAAACAAACTTCAACACTGAACTAAAATGATTGCTCAATGTTTAAAGAAATCTTCAAAATAATCAAACAAACTTCAACACTGAACTAAGATGATTGCTCAATGTTGAATAAAACTTCGTAATAATCAGACAAAACCAACACTGAACTAAAATGATTGCTCAATGTTTAAACAAAACTTGGAAATAATCAACCAAACTTCAACACTGAACTAAATTGATTGTTCAATGTTGTAATAAAACTTCAAAATAATCAAACAAACTTCAACACTGAACTAAAATGATTGCTCAATGTTTAAATAAAACTTCAAAATAATCAAACAAACTTCAACACTGAACTAAATTGATTGCTCTATGTTGAAATAAAACTTCAAAATAATCAAACAAACTTCAACACTGAACTAAAATGATTGCTCAATGTTTAAACAAAACTTGGAAATAATCAAACAAACTTCAACACTGAACTAAAATGATTGCTCAATGTTTAAATAAAAATTCAAAATAATCAAACAAACTTCATCACTGAACTAAAATGATGGCTCAATGTTTAAAGAAAACTTCAAAGTAATCAAACAAACTTCAACACTGAACTAAAATGATTGCTCAATGTTCAATCAAAGCTTCAAAATAATAAAACAAACTTCAACACTGAACTAAAATGATTGCTCAATGTTGAAACAAAACTTCAAAGTAATCAAACAAACTTCAACACTGAACTAAAATGATTGCTCGATGTTCAAACAAAGCTTCAAAATAATAAAACAAACTTCAACACTGAACTAAAATGATTGCTCAATGTTTAAATAAAACTTCAAAATAATCAAACAAACTTCAACACTGAACTAAGATGATTGCTCAATGTTGAAATAAAACTTCAAAATAATCAATCAATCTTCAACACTGAACTAAAATGATTGCTCAATGTTTAAACAAAACTTCAAAATAATCATACAAACTTCAACACTGAACTAAAATGATTGTTGCTCAATGTTTAAATAAACTTCAAACTAATCAAACAAACTTCAACACTGAACTAAAATGATTGTTGCTCAATGTTGAAATAAATCTTCAAAATAATCAAACAAACTTCAACACTGAACTAAAATGATTGCTCAATGTTTAAAGAAATCTTCAAAATAATCAAACAAACTTCAACACTGAACTAAGATGATTTCTCAATGTTTAATAAAACTTCGTGATAATCAGACAAAACCAACACTGAACTAAAATGATTGGTCAATGTTTAAACAAAACTTGGAAATAATCAAACAAACTTCAACACTGAACTAAAATGATTGCTCAATGTTTCAAGAAATCTTCAAAATAATAAAACAAACTTCAACACTGAACTAAAATGATTGCTCAATGTTTAAATAAAACTTCAAAATAATCAAACAAACTTCAACACTGAACTAAAATGATTGCTCAATGTTTAAACAAAACTTCAAAATAAACAATCAATCTTCAACACTGAACTAAAATGATTGCTCAATGTTTAAACAAAACTTCAAAATAATTATACAAACTTCAACACTGAACTAAAATGATTGCTCAATGTTGAAATAAAACTTCAAAATATTCAACACTGAACTAAAATTATTGCTCAATGTTTAAACAAAACTTGGAAATAATCAAACAAACTTCAACACTGAACTAAATTGATTGCTCAATGTTGAAATAAAACTTCGAAATAGTCAGCCAAGAACCAACAATGAACTAAAATGATTGCTCAATGTTTAAACAAAACATGGAAATAATCAAAAAAGCTTCAACACTGAACTAAATTGATTGCTCAATGTTGAAATAAAATGTCAAAATAATCAAACAAACTTCAACACTGAACTAAAATGATTGCTCAATGTTTAAATAAAACTTTGAAAATAATCAAACAAACTTCAACACTGAACTAAAATGATTGCTCAATGTTTAAACAAAACTTCAAAATAATCAAACAATCTTCAACACTGAACTAAAATGATTGCTCAATGTTGAAATAAAACTTCAAAATAATCAAACAAACTTCAACACTGAACTAAAATGATTGCTCAATGTTGAAATAAAACTTCAAAATAATCAAACAAACTTCAACACTGAACTAAAATGATTGCTCAATGTTTAAACAAAACTTCAAAATAATAAAACAAACTTCAACACTGAACTAAATTGATTGCTCAATGGTGAAATAAACTTCAAAGTAATCAAACAAACTTAAACACTGAACTAAAATGATTGCTCAATGTTTAAACAAAACCTCACAATAATCAAACAAACTTCAACACTGAACTAAAATGATTGCTCAATGTTGAAATAAAACTTCAAAATAATCAAACAAACTTCAACACTGAACTAAAATGATTGCTCAATGTTTAAATAAAACTTCGAAAATAATCAAACAATCTTCAACACTGAACTAAAATGATTGTTGCTCAATGGTGAAATAAACTTCAAAGTAATCAAACAAACTTCAACACTGAACTAAAATGATTGCTCAATGTTGAAATAAAACTTCAAAATAATCAAACAAACTTCAACACTGAACTAAAATGATTGCCCAATGTTTAAATAAATCTTCAAAATAATCAAACAAACTTCAACACTGAACTAAGATCATTGCTCAAAGTTAAATAAAACTTCGTAATAACCAGACAAAACCAACACTGAACTAAAATTATTGCTCAAGGTTTAAACAAAACTTCAAAATAACTTCAACACTGAACTAAAATGATTGCTCGATGTTCAAACAAAGCTTCAAAATAATAAAACAAACTTCAACACTGAATTAAAATGATTGCTCAATGTTTAAACAAAACTTCAAAATAATCAAACAATCTTCAACACTGAACTAAAATGATTGCTCAATGTTGAAATAAAACTTCAAAATAATCAAACAATCTTCAACACTGAACTAAAATGATTTCTCAATGTTTAAACAAAACTTCAAAATAATCAAACAAACTTCAACACTGAACTAAATTGATTGCTCAATGTTGAAATAAAACTTCAAAATAATCAAACAAACTTCAACACTGAACTAAAATGATTGCTCAATGTTGAAATAAACTTCAAAGTAATCAAACAAACTTCAGCACTGAACTAAAATGATTGCTCAATGTTTAAACAAAACTTCAAAATAATCAAAAAAACTTCAACACTGAACTAAAATGATTGCTCAATGTTTAAATAAAACTTTGAAAATAATCAAAAAAACTTCAACAATGAACTAAAATGATTGTTGCTCAATGTTTAAATAAACATCAAACTAATCAAACAAACTTCAACACTGAACTAAAATGATTGCTCAATGTTGAAATAAAACTTCAAAATAATCAGACAAACTTCAACACTGAACTAAAATGATTACTCAATGTTTAATTAAATCTTCAAAATAATCAAACAAACTTCAACACTGAACTAAGATGATTCTCCAATGTTTAACTAAAATGATTGCTCAATGTTGAAATAAATCTTCAAAGTAATCAAACAAACCAACACTGAACTAAAATGATTGCTCAATGTTTAAACAAAACTTCAAAATAATCAAACAAACTTCAACACTGAACTAAAATGATTGCTCAATGTTGAAATAAAACTTCAAAATAATCAGACAAAACCAACACTGAACTAAAATGATTGCTCAATGTTTAAACAAAACTTCAAAATAATCAGACAAAACCAACACTGAACTAAAATGATTGCTCAATGTTGAAATAAAACTTCAAAATAATCAAACAAACTTCAACACTGAACTAAAATGATTGCTCAATGTTTAAATAAAACTTCAAAATAATCAAACAAACTTCAACACTGAACTAAAATGATTGCTCAATGTTTAAATAAAACTTCAAAATAATCAAACAAACTTCAACACTGAACTAAAATGATTGCTCAATGTTGAAATAAAACTTCAAAATAATCAAACAAACTTCAACACTGAACTAAAATGATTGCTCAATGTTTAAATAAAACTTCAAAATAATCAAACAAACTTCAACACTGAACTAAAATGATTGCTCAATGTTTAAACAAAACTTCAAAATAATCAAACAAACTTCAACACTGAACTAAAATGATTGCTCAATGTTGAAATAAAACTTCAAAATAATCAAACAAACTTCAACACTGAACTAAAATGATTTCTCAATGTTTAAATAAAACTTCAAAATAATCAAACAAACTTCAACACTGAACTAAAATGATTGTTGCTCAATGTTTAAATAAACTTCAAAGTAATCAAACAAACTTCAACACTGAACTAAAATGATTGCTCAATGTTTAAATAAAACTTCAAAATAATCAAACAAACTTCAACACTGAACTAAAATGATTGCTCAATGTTTAAATAAAACTTCAAAATAATCAAACAAACTTCAACACTGAACTAAAATGATTGCTCAATGTTGAAATAAAACTTCAAAATAATCAAACAAACTTCAACACTGAACTAAAATGATTGCTCAATGTTTAAATAAAACTTTGAAAATAATCAAAAAAACTTCAACACTGAACTAAAATGATTGTTGCTCAATGTTTAAATAAACTTCAATTCAAAGTAATCAAACGAACTTCAACACTCAACTGAAATGATTGTTTAATGTTTAAATAAATCTTCAAAATAATCAAACAAACTTCAACACTGAACTAAAATGATTGCTCAATGTTAAATAAAACTTCGTAATAATCAGACAAAACCAACACTGAACTAAAATTATTGCTCAATGTTTAAACAAAACTTGGAAATAATCAAACAAACTTCAACACTGAACTAAAATTATTGCTCAATGTTTAAACAAAACTTGGAAATAATCAAACAAACTTCAAAACTGAACTAAATTGATTGCTCAATGTTGAAATAAAACTTCAAAATAATCAAACAAACTTCAACACTGAACCTAAAATGATTGCTCAATGTTTAAACAAATCTTCAAAATAATCAAACAAACTCCAACACTGAACTAAATTGATTGCTCAATGGTGAGATAAAACTTCAAAGTAATCAAACAAACTTAAACACTGAACTAAAATGATTGCTCAATGTTTAAACAAAACCTCAAAATAATCAAACAAACTTCAACACTGAACTAAATTTATTGCTCAAAGTTGAAATAAAACTTCAAAATAATCAAACGAACTTCAACACTGATCTAAAATGATTGCTCAATGTTTAAACAAAACATGGAAATAATCAAAAAAGCTTCCACACTGAACTAAATTGATTGCTCAATGTTGAAATAAAACGTCAAAATAATCAAACAAACTTCAACACTGATCTAAAATGATTGCTCAATGTTTAAACAAAACTTCAAAATAATCAAACAAACTTCAACACTGAACTAAAATGATTGCTCAATGTTTAAATAAAACTTTGAAAATAATCAAACAAACTTCAACACTGAACTAAAATGATTGTTGCTCAATGTTTAAATAAACTTCAAAGTAATCAAACAAACTTCAACACTGAACTAAAATGATTGCTCAATGTTGAAATAAAACTTCAAAATAATCAAACAAACTTCAACACTGAACTAAAATGATTGCTCAATGTTTAAATAAAACTTCAAAATAATCAAACAAACTTCAACACTGAACTAAGATGATTGCTCAATGTTAAATAAAACTTCGTAATAATCAGACAAAACCAACACTGAACTAAAATGATTGCTCAATGTTTATACAAAACTTGGAAATAATCAAACAAACTTCAACACTGAACTAAAATGATTGCTCAATGTTTATACAAAACTTGGAAATAATCAAACAAACTTCAACACTGAACTAAATTTATTGCTCAAAGTTGAAATAAAACTTCAAAATAATCAAACGAACTTCAACACTGAACTAAAATGATTGCTCAATGTTTAAACAAAACATCAAAATAATAAAACAAACTTCAACACTGAACTAAATTGATTGCTCAATGGTGAAATAAACTTCAAAGTAATCAAACAAACTTCAACACTGAACTAAAATGATTGCTCAATGTTTAAACAAAACCTCAAAATAAACAATCAATCTTCAACACTGAACTAAAATGATTGCTCAATGTTGAAATAAAACTTCAAAATAATCAAACAAACTTCAACACTGAACTAAAATGATTGCTCAATGTTTAAATAAAACTTCAAAATAATCAAACAAACTTCAACACTGAACTAAAATGATTTCTCAATGTTTAAATAAAACTTCAAAATAATCAAACAAACTTCAACACTGAACTAAAATGATTGCTCAATGTTTAAATAAAACTTCAAAATAGCTTCAACACTGAACTAAAATTATTGCTCAATGTTTAAACAAAACTTGGAAATAATCAAACAAACTTCAACACTGAACTAAATTGATTGCTCAATGTTGAAATAAAACTTCGAAATAGTCAGCCAAGAACCAACAATGAACTAAAATGATTGCTCAATGTTTAAACAAAACATGGAAATAATCAAAAAAGCTTCAACACTGAACTAAATTGATTGCTCAATGTTGAAATAAAACGTCAAAATAATCAAACAAACTTCAACACTGATCTAAAATGATTGCTCAATGTTTAAATAAAACTTCGAAAATAATCAAACAAACTTCAACACTGAACTAAAATGATTTCTCAATGTTTAAACAAAACTTCAAAATAATCAAACAATCTTCAACACTGAACTAAAATGATTGCTCAATGTTGAAATAAAACTTCAAAATAATCAAACAAACTTCAACACTGAACTAAAATGATTGCTCAATGTTTAAATAAAACTTTGAAAATAATCAAACAAACTTCAACACTGAACTAAAATGATTGTTGCTCAATGTTTAAATAAACTTCAAAGTAATCAAACAAACTTCAACACTGAACTAAAATGATTGCTCAATGTTGAAATAAAACTTCAAAATAATCAAACAAACTTCAACACTGAACTAAAATGATTGCTCAATGTTTAAACAAAACTTCAAAATAATAAAACAAACTTCAAAAATGAACTAAATTGATTGCTCAATGGTGAAATAAACTTCAAAGTAATCAAACAAACTTCAACACTGAACTAAAATGATTTCTCAATGTTTAAACAAAACTTCAAAATAATCAATCAATCTTCAACACTGAACTAAAATGATTTCTCAATGTTTAAATAAAACTTCCAAATAGTCAGCCAAGAACCAACAATGAACTAAAATGATTGCTCAATGTTTAAACAAAACATGGAAATAATCAAAAAAGCTTCAACACTGAACTAAATTGATTGCTCAATGTTGAAATAAAATGTCAAAATAATCAAACAAACTTCAACACTGAACTAAAATGATTGCTCAAGGTTTAAACAAAACTTCAAAATAATCAAACAAACAAACACTGAACTAAAATGATTGCTCAATGTTTAAACAAAACCTCACAATAATCAAACAAACTTCAACACTGAACTAAAATGATTGCTCAATGTTGAAATAAAACTTCAAAATAATCAAACAAACTTCAACACTGAACTAAAATGATTGCTCAATGTTTAAATAAAACTTTGAAAATAATCAAAAAAACTTCAACACTGAACTAAAATGATTGCTCAATGGTGAAATAAACTTCAAAGTAATCAAACAAACTTCAACACTGAACTAAAATGATTGCTCAATGTTTAAACAAAACCTCAAAATAATCAAACAAACTTCAACACTGAACTAAAATGATTGTTCAATGTTTAAACAAAACTTCAAAATAATCAAACAAACTTCAACACTGAACTAAAATGATTGCTCAATGTTTAAATAAAACTTCAAAATAATCAAACAAACTTCAACACTGAACTAAATTGATTGCTCAATGTTGAAATAAAACTTCGAAATAGTCAGCCAAGAACCAACAATGAACTAAAATGATTGCTCAATGTTTAAACAAAACATGGAAATAATCAAAAAAGCTTCAACACTGAACTAAATTGATTGCTCAATGTTGAAATATAATGTCAAAATAATCAAACAAAATTCAACACTGAACTGAAATGATTGCTCAAGTTTTAAACAAAACTTCAAAATAATCAAACAAACTTCAACACTGAACTAAAATGTTTGCTCAATGTTGAAATAAAACTTCAAAATAATCAAACAAACTTCAACACTGAACTAAAATGATTGCTCAATGTTGAAATAAAACTTCAAAATAATCAAACAAACTTCAACACTGAACTAAAATGATTGCTCAATGTTTAAATAAAACTTTGAAAATAATCAAACAAACTTCAACACTGAACTAAAATGATTGTTGCTCAATGTTTAAATAAACTTCAAACTAATCAAACAAACTTCAACACTGAACTAAAATGATTGCTCAATGTTTAAACAAATCGTCAAAATAATCAAACAAACTTCAACACTGATCTAAAATGATTGCTCAATGTTTAAATAAAACTTCAAAATAATCAAACAAACTTCAACACTGAACTAAGATCATTGCTCAATGTTAAATAAAACTTCGTAATAATCAGACAAAACCAACACTGAACTAAAATTATTGCTCAATGTTTAAACAAAACTTGGAAATAATCAAACAAACTTCAAAACTGAACTAAAATTATTGCTCAATGTTTAAACAAAACTTGGAAATAATCAAACAAACTTCAAAACTGAACTAAAATGATTGCTCAATGTTGAAAAAAAACTTCAAAGTAATCAAACAAACTTCAACACTGAACTAAAATGATTGCTCAATGTTTAAATAAAACTTCAAAATAATCAAACAAACTTCAACACTGAACTAAATTGATTGCTCAATGTTGAAATAAAACTTCAAAGTAATCAAACAAACTTAAACACTGAACTAAAATGATTGCTCAATGTTTAAACAAAACCTCACAATAATCAAACAAATTTCAACACTGAACTAAAATGATTGCTCAATGTTGAAATAAAACTTCAAAATAATCAAACAAACTTCAACACTGAACTAAAATGATTGCTCAATGTTTAAATAAAACTTCAAAATAATCAAACAAACTTCAACACTGAACTAAAATGATTGCTCAATGTTTAAATAAAACTTCGTAAAATCAGACAAACAAACTTCAACACTGAACTAAAATGATTGCTCAATGTTTAAACAAAACTTGGAAATAATCAAACAAACTTCAACACTGAACTAAAATGATTGCTCAATGTTTAAACAAAACTTGGAAATAATCAAACAAACTTCAACACTGAACTAAAATGATTGCTCAATGTTTAAATAAAACTTCAAAATAATCAAACAAACTTCAACACTGAACTAAAATGATTGCTCAATGTTTAAAAAAAACTTCAAAATAATAAAACAAACTTCAACAATGAACTAAAATTATTTTTGCTAAATGGTTAAATAAACTTCAAAGTAATCAAACAAACTTCAACACTGAACTAAAATGATTGCTCAATGTTTAAACAAAACTTCAAAATAATCAGACAAAACCAACACTGAACTAAAATGATTGCTCAATGTTGAAATAAAACTTCAAAATAATCAAACAAACTTCAACACTGAACTAAAATGATTGCTCAATGTTTAAACAAAACTTCAAAATAATCAAACAAACTTCAACACTGAACTAAAATGATTGCTCAATGTTTAAATAAAACTTCAAAATAATCAAACAAACTTCAACACTGTACTTAAATGTTTTCTCAATGTTTAAATAAAACTTCAAAATAATCAAACAAACTTCAACACTGAACTAAAATTATTGCTCAAGGTTTAAACAAAACTTCAAAATAACTTCAACACTGAACTAAAATTATTGCTCAATGTTTAAACAAAACTTGGAAATAATCAAACAAACTTCAACACTGAACTAAATTGATTGCTCAATGTTGAAATAAAACTTCGAAATAGTCAGCCAAGAACCAACAATGAACTAAAATGATTGCTCAATGTTTAAACAAAACATGGAAATAATCAAAAAAGCTTCAACACTGAACTAAATTGATTGCTCAATGTTGAAATAAAACGTCAAAATAATCAAACAAACTTCAACACTGATCTAAAATGATTGCTCAATGTTTAAATAAAACTTCGATAATATTCAAACAAACTTCAACACTGATCTAAAATGATTGCTCAATGTTTAAACAAAACTTCAAAATAATCAAACAAACTTCAACACTGAACTAAAATGATTGCTCAATGTTGAAATAAAACTTCAAAATAATCAAACAAACTTCAACACTGAACTAAAATGATTGCTCAATGTTTAAATAAAACTTCGAAAATAATCAAACAAACTTCAACACTGAACTAAAATGATTGTTGCTCAATGTTTAAATAAACTTCAAGGTAATCAAACGAACTTCAACACTGAACTAAAATGATTGCTCAATGTTTAAACAAAACTTCAAAATAATCAAACAAACTTCAACACTGATCTAAAATGATTGCTCAATGTTTAAATAAAACTTCAAAATAATCAAACAAACTTCAACACTGAACTAAGATCATTGCTCAATGTTAAATAAAACTTCGTAATAATCAGACAAAACCAACACTGAACTAAAATTATTGCTCAATGTTTAAACAAAACTTGGAAATAATCAAACAAACTTCAAAACTGAACTAAAATTATTGCTCAATGTTTAAACAAAACTTGGAAATAATCAAACAAACTTCAAAACTGAACTAAATTGATTGCTCAATGTTGAAATAAAACTTCAAAATAATCAAACAAACTTCAACACTGAACTAAAATGATTGCTGAATGTTTAAACAAAACTTCAAAATAATAAAACAAACTTCAACACTGAACTAAATTGATTGCTCAATGTTTGAATAAACTTCAAAGTAATCAAACAAACTTCAACACTGAACTAAAATGATTGCTCAATGTTTAAACAAAACCTCAAAATAAACAATCAATCTTCAACACTGAACTAAAATGATTGCTCAATGTTGAAATAAAACTTCAAAATAATCAAACAAACTTCAACACTGAACTAAAATGATTGCTCAATGTTTAAATAAAACTTCAAAATAATCAAACAAACTTCAACACTGAACTAAAATGATTGCTCAATGTTTAAATAAAACTTCAAAATAATCAAACAAACTTCAACACTGAACTAAAATGATTGCTCAATGTTGAAATAAAACTTCAAAATAGCTTCAACACTGAACTAAAATTATTGCTCAATGTTTAAACAAAACTTGGAAATAATCAAACAAACTTCAACACTGAACTAAATTGATTGCTCAATGTTGAAATAAAACTTCGAAATAGTCAGCCAAGAACCAACAATGAACTAAAATGATTGCTCAATGTTTAAACAAAACATGGAAATAATCAAAAAAGCTTCCACACTGAACTAAATTGATTGCTCAATGTTGAAATAAAACGTCAAAATAATCAAACAAACTTCAACACTGATCTAAAATGATTGCTCAATGTTTAAATAAAACTTCGATAATATTCAAACAAACTTCAACACTGAACTAAAATGATTGTTGCTCAATGTTTAAACAAAACTTCAAAATAATCAAACAATCTTCAACACTGAACTAAAATGATTGCTCAATGTTGAAATAAAACTTCAAAATAATCAAACAAACTTCAACACTGAACTAAAATGATTGCTCAATGTTTAAATAAAACTTTGAAAATAATCAAAAAAACTTCAACACTGAACTAAAATGATTGTTGCTCAATGTTTAAATAAACTTCAAACTAATCAAACAAACTTCAACACTGAACTAAAATGATTTCTCAATGTTTAAACAAAACTTCAAAATAATCAATCAATCTTCAACACTGAACTAAAATGATTGCTCAATGTTGAAATAAAACTTCAAAATAATCAAACAAACTTCAACACTGAACTAAAATGATTGCTCAATGTTTAAATAAAACTTTGAAAATAATCAAAAAAACTTCAACACTGAACTAAAATGATTGTTGCTCAATGTTTAAATAAACTTCAAACTAATCAAACAAACTTCAACACTGAACTAAAATGATTTCTCAATGTTTAAACAAAACCTCAAAATAATCAAACAAACTTCAACACTGAACTAAAATGATTGCTAAATGTTTAAACAAAACTTCAAAATAATCAAACAAACTTCAACACTGAACTAAAATGATTGCTCAATGTTTAAATAAAACTTCAAAATAATCAAACAAACTTCAACACTGAACTAAAATGATTGCTCAATGTTTAAACAAAACTTCAAAATAATCAAACAAACTTCAACACTGAACTAAATTGATTGCTCAATGTTGAAATAAAATGTCAAAATAATCAAACAAAATTCAACACTGAACTAAAATGATTGCTCAATGTTTAAACAAAACTTCAAAATAATCAAACAAACTTCAACACTGAACTAAAATGATTGCTCAATGTTGAAATAAAACTTCAAAATAAACTTCAACACTGAACTAAAATGATTGCTCAATGTTTAAATAAAACTTCAAAATAATCAAACAAACTTCAACACTGAACTAAATTGATTGCTCAATGTTGAAATAAAACTTCGAAATAGTCAGCCAAGAACCAACAATGAACTAAAATGATTGCTCAATGTTTAAACAAAACATGGAAATAATCAAAAAAGCTTCAACACTGAACTAAATTGATTGCTCAATGTTGAAATAAAATGTCAAAATAATCAAACAAACTTCAACACTGAACTAAAATGATTGCTCAAGGTTTAAACAAAACTTCATAATAATCAAACAAACTTCAACACTGAACTAAAATGATTTCTCAATGTTTAAACAAAACTTCAAAATAATCAAACAATCTTCAACACTGAACTAAAATGATTGCTCAATGTTGAAATAAAACTTCAAAATAATCAAACAAACTTCAACACTGAACTAAAATGATTGCTCAATGTTTAAATAAAACTTTGAAAATAATCAAACAAACTTCAACACTGAACTAAAATGATTGCTCAATGTTGAAATAAAACTTCAAAATAATCAAACAAACTTCAACAATGAACTAAAATGATTGCTCAATGTTTAAACAAAACTTCAAAATAATAAAACAAACTTCAAAACTGAACTAAATTGATTGCTCAATGGTGAAATAAACTTCAAAGTAATCAAACAAACTTCAGCACTGAACTAAAATGATTGCTCAATGTTTAAACAAAACTTCAAAATAATCAAACAAACTTCAACACTGAACTAAAATGATTGCTCAATGTTGAAATAAAACTTCAAAATAATCAATCAAACTTCAACACTGATCTAAAATGATTGCTCAATGTTGAAATAAAACTTCAAAATAATCAGACAAAACTTAAACACTGAACTAAAATGATTGCTCAATGTTTAAACAAAACTTCAAAATAATCATTCAAACTTCAACACTGAACTAAAATGATTGCTCAATGTTGAAATAAAACTTCAAAATAATCAAACAAACTTCAACACTGAACTAAAATGATTGCTCAATGTTTAAATAAAACTTTGAAAATAATCAAAAAAACTTCAACACTGAACTAAAATGATTGTTGCTCAATGGTGAAATAAACTTCAAAGTAATCAAACAAACTTCAGCACTGAACTAAAATGATTGCTCAATGTTTAAACAAAACTTCAAAATAATCAAAAAAACTTCAACACTGAACTAAAATGATTGCTCAATGTTTAAATAAACCTGCAAAATAATCAAAAAAACTTCAACACTGAACTAAAATGATTGCTCAATGTTTAAATAAAACTTTGAAAATAATTAAACAAACTTCAACACTGAACTAAAATGATTGCTCAATGGTGAAATAAACTTCAAAGTAATCAAACAAACTTCAACACTGAACTAAAATGATTGCTCAATGTTTAAACAAAACTTGGAGATAATCAAACAAACTTCAACACTGAAATAAAATGATTGCCCAATGTTTAAATAAATCTTCAAAATAATCAAACAAACTTCAACACTGAACTAAGATCATTGCTCAATGTTAAATAAAACTTCGTAATAATCAGACAAAACCAACACTGAACTAAAATTATTGCTCAATGTTTAAAAACAATTGGAAATAATCAAACAAATTTCAACACTGAACTAAATTGTTTGCTCAATGTTTAAACAAAACTTGGAAATAATCAAACAAACTTCAACACTGAACTAAAATGATTGCTCAATGTTTAAATAAAACTTCAAAATAATCAAACAAACTTCAACACTGAACTAAAGTGATTGCTCAATGTTTAAACAAAACTTCAAAATAATCAAACAAACTTCAACACTGAACTAAATTGATTGCTCAATGTTGAAATAAACTTCAAAGTAATCAAACAAACTTAAACACTGAACTAAAATGATTGCTCAATGTTTAAACAAAACCTCACACGACTCAAACAAAGTTCAACACTGAACTAAAATGATTGCTCAATGTTGAAATAAAACTTCAAAATAATCAAACAAACTTCAACACTGAACTAAAATGATTGCTCAATGTTTAAATAAAACTTCAAAATAATGAAACAAACTTCAACACTGAACTAAGATGATTCCTCTATGTTAAATAAAACTTCGTAATAATCAGACAAAAACAACACTGAACTAAAATGATTGCTCAATGTTTAAATAAAACTTCAAAATAATCAAACAAACTTCAACACTGAACTAAAATGATTGCTCAATGTTTATACAAAACTGGGAAATAATCAAACAAACTTCAACACTGAACTAAATTGATTGCTCAATGTTTAAATAAACTTCAAAGTAATCAAACAAACTTCAACACTGAACTAAAATGATTGCTGAATGTTTAAACAAAACTTCAAAATAATAAAACAAACTTCAACACTGAACTAAATTGATTGCTCAATGGTGAAATAAACTTCAAAGTAATCAAACAAACTTAAACACTGAACTAAAATGATTGCTCAATGTTTAAAAAAAACTTCAAAATAATCAAACAAACTTCAACACTGAACTAAAATGATTGCTCAATGTTTAAATAAAACTTCAAAATAATCAAACAAACTTCAACACTGAACTAAAATGATTGCTCAATGTTTAAATAAAACTTCAAAATAATCAAACAAACTTCAACACTGAACTAAGATGATTGCTCAATGTTAAATAAAACTTCGTAATAACCAGACAAAACCAACACTGAACTAAAATTATTGCTCAAGGTTTAAACAAAACTTCAAAATAACTTCAACACTGAACTAAAATTATTGCTCAATGTTTAAACAAAACTTGGAAATAATCAAACAAACTTCAACACTGAACTAAATTGATTGCTCAATGTTGAAATAAAACTTCGAAATAGTCAGCCAAGAACCAACAATGAACTAAAATGATTGCTCAATGTTTAAACAAAACATGGAAATAATCAAAAAAGCTTCCACACTGAACTAAATTGATTGCTCAATGTTGAAATAAAACGTCAAAATAATCAAACAAACTTCAACACTGATCTAAAATGATTGCTCAATGTTTAAATAAAACTTGGAAATAATCAAACAAACTTCAACACTGAATTAAAATGATTGCTCAATGTTTAAACAAAACTTCAAAATAATCAAACAATCTTCAACACTGAACTAAAATGATTGCTCAATGTTGAAATAAAACTTCAAAATAATCAAACAAACTTCAACACTGAACTAAAATGATTGCTCAATGTTTAAATAAAACTTTGAAAATAATCAAACAAACTTCAACACTGAACTAAAATGATTGTTGCTCAATGTTTAAATAAACTTCAAAGTAATCAAACAAACTTCAACACTGAACTAAAATGATTGCTCAATGTTGAAATAAAACTTCAAAATAATCATACAAACTTCAACACTGAACTAAAGTGATTGCTCAATGTTTAAATAAAATTCCAAAATAATAAAACAAACTTCAAAACTGAACTAAATTGATTGCTCATTGGTGAAATAAACTTCAAAGTAATCAAACAAACTTCAACACTGAACTAAAATGATTTCTCAATGTTTAAACAAAACTTCAAAATAATCAAACAAACTTCAACACTGAACTAAAATGATTGCTCAATGTTGAAATAAAACTTCGAAATAGTCAGCCAAGAACCAACAATGAACTAAAATGATTGCTCAATGTTTATACAAAACTTGGAAATAATCAAACAAACTTCAACACTGAACTAAATTGATTGCTCAATGTTGAAATAAATCGTCAAAATAATCAAACAAACTTCAACACTGATCTAAAATGATTGCTCTATGTTTAAATAAAACTTCGAAAAATTCAAACAAACTTCAACACTGAACTAAAATGATTGCTCAATGTTTAAACAAAACTTCATTATAATCAAACAATCTTCAACACTGAACTAAAATGATTGCTCAATGTTGAAATAAAACTTCAAAATAATCAAACAAACTTCAACACTGAACTAAAATGATTGCGCAATGTTTAAATAAAACTTTGAAAATAATCAAACAAACTTCAACACTGAACTAAAATGATTGTTGCTCAATGGTGAAATAAACTTCAAAGTAATCAAACAAACTTCAACACTGAACTAAAATGATTGCTCAATGTTTAAACAAAACCTCAAAATAATCAAACAAACTTCAACACTGAAATAAAATGATTGCTCAATGTTTAAATAAAACTTCAAAATAATCAAACAAACTTCAACACTGAACTAAAATGATTGCTCAATGTTTAAATAAAACTTTGAAAATAATCAAACAAACTTCAACACTGAACTAAAATGATTGCTCAATGTTGAAATAAAACTTCGAAATAGTCAGCCAAGAACCAACAATGAACTAAAATGATTGCTCAATGTTTAAACAAAACATGGAAATAATCAAACAAACTTCAACACTGAACTAAATTGATTGCTCAATGTTGAAATAAAACTTCAAAATAATCAAACAAACTTCAACACTGAACTAAAATGATTGCTCAATGTTTAAATAAAACTTCAAAATAATCAAACAAACTTCAACACTGAACTAAAATGATTGCTCAATGTTTAAATAAAACTTCAAAATAATCAAACAAACTTCAACACTGAACTAAAATGATTGCTCAATGTTGAAATAAAATGTCAAAATAATCAAACAAACTTCAACACTGAACTAAAATTATTGCTCAAGGTTTAAACAAAACTTCAAAATAATCAAACAAACTTCAACACTGAACTAAAATGATTGCTCAATGTTAAAATAAAACTTCAAAATAATCAATCAATCTTCAACACTGAATTAAAATGATTGCTCAATGTTTAAACAAAACTTGGAAATAATCAAAAAAACTTTAACACTGAACTAAATTGATTGCTCAATGTTGAAATAAAACGTCAAAATAATCAAACAAACTTCAACACTGAACTAAAATGATTGCTCAATGTTTAAACAAAACTTCAAAATAATCAAACAAACTTCAACACTGAACTAAAATGATTGCTCAATGTTTAAACAAAACTTCAAAATAATCAAACAATCTTCAACACTGAACTAAAATGATTGCTCAATGTTGAAATAAAACTTCAAAATAATCAAACAAACTTCAACACTGAACTAAAATGATTGCTCAATGTTTAAATAAAACTTCGAAAATAATCAAACAAACTTCAACACTGAACTAAAATGATTGTTGCTCAATGGTGAAATAAACTTCAAAGTAATCAAACAAACTTCAGCACTGAACTAAAATGATTGCTCAATGTTTAAACAAAACTTCAAAATAATCAAAAAAACTTCAACACTGAACTAAAATGATTGCTCAATGTTTAAATAAAACTTCAAAATAATCAAACAAACTTCAACACTGAACTAAACTGATTGCTCAAAGTTAAATAAAACTTCGTAATAACCAGACAAAACCAACACTGAACTAAAATTATTGCTCAATGTTTAAACAAAACTTGGAAATAATCAAACAAAATTCAACACTGAACTAAAATGATTGCTCAATGTTTAAACAAAACTTCAAAATAATCAAACAAACTTCAACACTGAACTAAATTGATTGCTCAATGTTGAAATAAAACTTCAAAATAATCAAACAAACTTCAACACTGAACTAAAATGATTGCTCAATGTTTAAACAAAACTTCAAAATAATCAAACAAACTTCAACACTGAACTAAAATGATTGCTCAATGTTTAAATAAACTTCAAACTAATCAAACAAACTTCAACACTGAACTAAAATGATTGCTCAATGTTTAAACAAAACTTCAAAATAATCAAACAAACTTCAACACTGAACTAAAATGATTGCTCAATGTTGAAATAAAACTTCAAAATAATCAAACAAACTTCAACACTGAACTAAAATGATTGCTCAATGTTTAAACAAAACTTCAAAATAATAAAACAAACTTCAACACTGAACTAAATTGATTGCTCAATGGTGAAATAAACTTCAAAGTAATCAAACAAACTTAAACACTGAACTAAAATGATTGCTCAATGTTTAAACAAAACCTCAAAATAAACAATCAATCTTCAACACTGAACTAAAATGATTGCTCAATGTTGAAATAAAACTTCAAAATAATCAAACAAACTTCAACACTGAACTAAATTGATTGCTCAATGTTTAAATAAAACTTCAAAATAATCAAACAAAAGTCAACACTGAACTATGATGATTGCTCAATGTTGAAATAAAACTTCGTAATAGTCAGACAAAACCAACAATGAACTAAAATGATTGCTCAATGTTTAAACAAAACTTGGAAATAATCAAACAAACTTCAAAACTGAACAAAAATGATTGCTCAATGTTTAAACAAAACTTCAAAATAATCAAACAAACTTCAACACTGAACTAAAATGATTGCTCAATGTTTAAATAAAACTTCAAAATAATCAAACAAACTTCAACACTGAACTAAAATGATTGCTGAATGTTTAAACAAAACTTCAAAATAATAAAACAAACTTCAACACTGAACTAAATTGATTGCTCAATGGTGAAATAAACTTCAAAGTAATCAAACAAACTTAAACACTGAACTAAAATGATTGCTCAATGTTTAAACAAAACCTCACAATAATCAAACAAATTTCAACACTGAACTAAAATGATTGCTCAATGTTGAAATAAAACTTCAAAATAATCAAACAAACTTCAACACTGAACTAAAATGATTGCTCAATGTTTAAATAAAACTTCAAAATAATCAAACAAACTTCAACACTGAACTAAAATGATTGCTCAATGTTTAAATAAAACTTCAAAATAATCAAACAAATTTCAACAGTGAACTAAAATGTTTGCTCAATGTTTAAATTAAACTTCAAACTAATCAAACAAACTTCAACACTGAACTAAAATGATTGCTCAATGTTGAAATAAAACTTCAAAATAACTTCAACACTTAAACTAAAATGATTGCTCAATGTTTAAACAAATCTTCAAAATAATCAAACAAACTCCAATACTGAACTAAATAGAATGCTCAATGTTGAAATAAAACTTCGAAATAGTCAGCCAAGAACCAACAATGAACTAAAATGATTGCTCAATGTTTAAACAAAACATGGAAATAATCAAAAAAGCTTCCACACTGAACTAAATTGATTGCTCAATGTTGAAATAAAACGTCAAAATAATCAAACAAACTTCAACACTGATCTAAAATGATTGCTCAATGTTTAAATAAAACTTCGATAATATTCAAACAAACTTCAACACTGAACTAAAATGATTGCTCAATGTTTAAACAAAACTTCAAAATAATCAATCAATCTTCAACACTGAACTAAAATGATTGCTCAATGTTGAAATAAAACTTCAAAATAATCAAACAAACTTCAACACTGATCTAAAATGATTGCTCAATGTTTAAATAAAACTTCGAAAATAATCAAACAAACTTCAACACTGAACTAAAATGATTGTTGCTCAATGTTTAAATAAACTTCATAGTAATCAAACGAACTTCAACACTGAACTAAAATTATTGCTCAATGTTTAAACAAAACTTCAAAATAATCAAACAAACTTCAACACTGATCTAAAATGATTGCTCAATGTTTAAATAAAACTTCAAAATAATCAAACAAACTTCAACACTGAACTAAGATCATTGCTCAATGTTAAATAAAACTTCGTAATAATCAGACAAAACCAACACTGAACTAAAATTATTGCTCAATGTTTAAACAAAACTTGGAAATAATCAAACAAACTTCAAAACTGAACTAAAATTATTGCTCAATGTTTAAACAAAACTTGGAAATAATCAAACAAACTTCAAAACTGAACTAAATTGATTGCTCAATGTTGAAATAAAACTTCAAAATAATCAAACAAACTTCAACACTGAACTAAAATGATTGCTCAATGTTTAAAGAAATATTCAAAATAATAAAACAAACTTCAACACTGAACTAAATTGATTGCTCAATGGTGAAATAAACTTCAAAGTAATCAAACAAACTTAAACACTGAACTAAAATGATTGCTCAATGTTTAAACAAAACCTCACAATAATCAACCAAACTTCAACACTGAACTAAAATGATTGCTCAATGTTAAAATAAAACTTCAAAATAATCAAACAAACTTCAACACTGAACTAAAATGATTGCTCAATGTTTAAATAAAACTTCAAAATAATCAAACAAACTTCAACACTGAACTGAGATGATTGCTCAATGTTAAATAAAACTTCGTAATAATCAGACAAAACCAACACTGAACTAAAATTATTGCTCAATGTTTAAACAAAACTTGGAAATAATCAAACAAACTTCAACACTGAACTAAATTGATTGCTCAATGTTTAAACAAAACTTGGAAATAATCAAACAAACTTCAACACTGAACTAAAATGATTGCTCAATGTTTAAATAAAACTTCAAAATAATCAAACAAACTTCAACACTGAACTAAAATGATTGCTCAATGTTTAAACAAAACTTCAAAATAATAAAACAAACTTCAACACTGAACTAAATTGATTGCTCAATGGTGAAATAAACTTCAAAGTAATCAAACAAACTTAAACACTGAACTAAAATGATTGCTCAATGTTTAAACAAAACCTCACAATAATCAACCAAACTTCAACACTGAACTAAAATGATTGCTCAATGTTGAAATAAAACTTCAAAATAATCAAACAAACTTCAACACTGAACTAAAATGATTGCTCAATGTTTAAATAAAACTTCAAAATAATCAAACAAACTTCAACACTGAACTAAAATGATTGCTCAATGTTTAAATAAAACTTCAAAATAATCAAACAAACTTCAACACTGAACTAAAACGTTTGCTAAATGTTTAAATAAAACTTCAAAATAATCAAACAAACTTCAACACTGAACTAAAATGATTCCTCAATGTTGAAATAAAACTTCAAAATAACTTCAACACTGAACCTAAAATGATTGCTCAATGTTTAAACTAATCTTCATAATAATGAATCAAACTCCAATACTGTACTAAATTTATTGCTCAATGTTGAAATAAAACTTCGAAATAGTCAGCCAAGAACCAACAATGAACTAAAATGATTGCTCAATGTTTAAACAAAACATGGAAATAATCAAAAAAGCTTCCACACTGAACTAAATTGATTGCTCAATGTTGAAATAAAACGTCAAAATAATCAAACAAACTTCAACACTGATCTAAAATGATTGCTCAATGTTTAAATAAAACTTGGAAATAATCAAACAAACTTCAACACTGAACTAAAATGATTGCTCAATGTTTAAACAAAACTTCAAAATAATCAAACAATCTTCAACACTGAACTAAAATGATTGCTCAATGTTGAAATAAAACTTCAAAATAATCAAACAAACTTCAACACTGAACTAAAATGATTGCTCAATGTTTAAATAAAACTTTGAAAATAATCAAACAAACTTCAACACTGAACTAAAATGATTGTTGCTCAATGTTTAAATAAACTTCATAGTAATCAAACGAACTTCAACACTGAACTAAAATGATTGCTCAATGTTTAAACAAAACTTCAAAATAATCAAACAAACTTCAACACTGATCTAAAATGATTGCTCAATGTTTAAATAAATCTTCAAAATAATCAAACAAACTTCAACACTGAACTAAGATCATTGCTCAATGTTAAATAAAACTTCGTAATAATCAGACAAAACCAACACTGAACTAAAATTATTGCTCAATGTTTAAACAAAACTTGGAAATAATCAAACAAACTTCAACACTGAACTAAAATGATTGCTCAATGTTTAAACAAAACTTGGAAATAATCAAACAAACTTCAACACTGAACTAAAATGATTGCTCAATGTTGAAATAAAACTTCAAAATAATCAAACAAACTTCAACACTGAACTAAAATGATTGCTCAATGTTTAAACAAAACTTCAAAATAATCAAACAAACTTCAACACTGATCTAAAATGATTGCTCAATGTTTAAATAAAACTTCGAAAATAATCAAACAAACTTCAACACTGAACTAAAATGATTGCTCAATGTTAAATAAAACTTCGTAATAACCAGACAAAACCAACACTGAACTAAAATTATTGCTCAAGGTTTAAACAAAACTTCAAAATAACTTCAACACTGAACTAAAATTATTGCTCAATGTTTAAACAAAACTTGGAAATAATCAAACAAACTTCAACACTGAACTAAATTGATTGCTCAATGTTGAAATAAAACTTCGAAATAGTCAGCCAAGAACCAACAATGAACTAAAATGATTGCTCAATGTTTAAACAAAACATGGAAATAATCAAAAAAGCTTCCACACTGAACTAAATTGATTGCTCAATGTTGAAATAAAACGTCAAAATAATCAAACAAACTTCAACACTGATCTAAAATGATTGCTCAATGTTTAAATAAAACTTCGATAATATTCAAACAAACTTCAACACTGAACTAAAATGATTGTTGCTCAATGTTTAAACAAAACTTCAAAATAATCAAACAATCTTCAACACTGAACTAAAATGATTGCTCAATGTTGAAATAAAACTTCAAAATAATCAAACAAACTTCAACACTGAACTAAAATGATTGCTCAATGTTTAAATAAAACTTCGAAAATAATCAAACAAACTTCAACACTGAACTAAAATGATTGTTGCTCAATGTTTAAATAAACTTCAAGGTAATCAAACGAACTTCAACACTGAACTAAAATGATTGCTCAATGTTTAAACAAAACTTCAAAATAATCAAACAAACTTCAACACTGATCTAAAATGATTGCTCAATGTTTAAACAAAACTTCAAAATAATCAAACAAACTTCAACACTGAACTAAATTGATTGCTCAATGTTGAAATAAAACTTCAAAATAATCAAACAAACTTCAACACTGAACTAAAATGATTGCTCAATGTTTAAACAAAACATGGAAATAATCAAAAAAGCTTCAACACTGAACTAAATTGATTGCTCAATGTTTGAATAAACTTCAAAGTAATCAAACAAACTTCAACACTGAACTAAAATGATTGCTCAATGTTTAAACAAAACCTCAAAATAAACAATCAATCTTCAACACTGAACTAAAATGATTGCTCAATGTTGAAATAAAACTTCAAAATAACTTCAACACTGAACTAAAATTATTGCTCAATGTTTAAACAAAACTTGGAAATAATCAAACAAACTTCAACACTGAACTAAATTGATTGCTCAATGTTGAAATAAAACTTCGAAATAGTCAGCCAAGAACCAACAATGAACTAAAATGATTGCTCAATGTTTAAACAAAACATGGAAATAATCAAAAAAGCTTCAACACTGAACTAAATTGATTGCTCAATGTTGAAATAAAACGTCAAAATAATCAAACAAACTTCAACACTGATCTAAAATGATTGCTCAATGTTTAAATAAAACTTCGAAAATAATCAAACAAACTTCAACACTGAACTAAAATGATTTCTCAATGTTTAAACAAAACTTCAAAATAATCAATCAATCTTCAACACTGAACTAAAATGATTGCTCAATGTTGAAATAAAACTTCAAAATAATCAAACAAACTTCAACACTGAACTAAAATGATTGCTCAATGTTTAAATAAAACTTTGAAAATAATCAAACAAACTTCAACACTGAACTAAAATGATTGTTGCTCAATGTTTAAATAAACTTCAAAGTAATCAAACAAACTTCAACACTGAACTAAAATGATTGCTCAATGTTGAAATAAAACTTCAAAATAATCAAACAAACTTCAACACTGAACTAAAATGATTGCTCAATGTTTAAACAAAACTTCAAAATAATAAAACAAACTTCAAAACTGAACTAAATTGATTGCTCAATGGTGAAATAAACTTCAAAGTAATCAAACAAACTTCAACACTGAACTAAAATGATTGCTCAATGTTTAAACAAAACTTCAAAATAATCAAACAAACTTCAACACTGAACTAAATTGATTGCTCAATGTTGAAATAAAACTTCGAAATAGTCAGCCAAGAACCAACAATGAACTAAAATGATTGCTCAATGTTTAAACAAAACATGGAAATAATCAAAAAAGCTTCAACACTGAACTAAATTGATTGCTCAATGTTGAAATAAAATGTCAAAATAATCAAACAAACTTCAACACTGAACTAAAATGATTGCTCAATGTTTAAATAAAACTTCAAAATAATCAAACAAACAAACACTGAACTAAAATGATTGCTCAATGTTTAAACAAAACTTCAAAATAATCAAACAATCTTCAACACTGAACTAAAATGATTGCTCAATGTTGAAATAAAACTTCAAAATAATCAAACAAACTTCAACACTGATCTAAAATGATTACTCAATGTTTAAATAAAACTTCGAAAATAATCAAACAAACTTCAACACTGAACTAAAATGATTGTTGCTCAATGGTGAAATAAACTTCAAAGTAATCAAACAAACTTCAACACTGAACTAAAATGATTGCTCAATGTTTAAACAAAACTTCAAAATAATCAAAAAAACTTCAACACTGAACTAAAATGATTGCTCAATGTTTAAATAAAACTTCAAAATAATCAAACAAACTTCAACACTGAACTAAGATTATTGCTCAATGTTTAAATAAAACTTCAAAATAATCAAACAAACTTCAACACTGAACTAAAATGATTGCTCAATGGTGAAATAAACTTCAAAGTAATCAAACAAACTTCAACACTGAACTAAAATGATTGCTCAATGTTTAAACAAAACCTGGAGATAATCAAACAAACTTCAACACTGAACTAAAATGATTGCCCAATGTTTAAATAAATCTTCAAAATAATCAAACAAACTTCAACACTGAACTAAGATCATTGCTCAATGTTAAATAAAACTTCGTAATAATCAGACAAAACCAACACTGAACTAAAATTATTGCTCAATGTTTAAAAAAAATTGGAAATAATCAAACAAACTTCAACACTGAACTAAAATGATTGCTCAATGTTTAAACAAAACTTGGAAATAATCAAACAAACTTCAACACTGAACTAAAATGATTGCTCAATGTTTAAATAAAACTTCAAAATAATCAAACAAACTTCAACACTGAACTAAAATGATTGCTGAATGTTTAAACAAAACTTCAAAATAATAAAACAAACTTCAACACTGAACTAAATTGATTGCTCAATGGTGAAATAAACTTCAAAGTAATCAAACAAACTTAAACACTGAACTAAAATGATTGCTCAATGTTTAAACAAAACCTCACAATAATCAAACAAACTTCAACTCTGAACTAAAATGATTGCTCAATGTTGAAATAAAACTTCAAAATAATCAAACAAACTTCAACACTGAACTAAAATGATTGCTCAATGTTTAAATAAAACTTCAAAATAATCAGACAAAAACAACACTGAACTAAAATGATTGCTCAATGTTAAATAAAACTTCGTAATAATCAGACAAAACCAACACTGAACTAAAATTGTTGCTCAATGTTTAAAAACAATTGGAAATAATCAAACAAACTTCAACACTGAACTAAAATGATTGCTCAATGTTTAAACAAAACTTGGAAATAATCAAACAAACTCCAACACTGAACTAAAATGATTGCTCAATGTTGAAATAAAACTTCAAAATAATCAAACAAACTTCAACACTGAACTAAAATGATTGCTGAATGTTTAAACAAAACTTCAAAATAATAAAACAAACTTCAACACTGAACTAAATTGATTGCTCAATGGTGAAATAAACTTCAAAGTAATCAAACAAACTTAAACACTGAACTAAAATGATTTCTGAATGTTTAAACAAAACCTCACAATAATCAACCAAGCTTCAACACTGAACTAAAATGATTGCTCAATGTTGAAATAAAACTTCAAAATAATCAAACAAACTTCAACACTGAACTAAAATGATTGCTCAATGTTTAAATAAAACTTCAAAATAATCAAACAAACTTCAACACTGAACTAAAATGATTGCTCAATGTTTAAATAAAACTTCAAAATAATCAAACAAATTTCAACAGTGAACTAAAATGTTTTCTCAATGTTTAAATAAAACTTCAAAATAATCAAACAAACTTCAACACTGAACTAAAATGATTCCTCAATGTTGAAATAAAACTTCAAAATAACTTCAACACTGAACCTAAAATGATTGCTCAATGTTTAAACAAATCTTCAAAATAATAAAACAAACTACAACACTGAACTAAATTGAGTGCTCAATGTTGAAATAAAACTTCGAAATAGTCAGCCAAGAACCAACAATGAACTAAAATGATTGCTCAATGTTTAAACAAAACATGGAAATAATCAAAAAAGCTTCCACACTGAACTAAATTGATTGCTCAATGTTGAAATAAAACGTCAAAATAATCAAACAAACTTCAACACTGATCTAAAATGATTGCTCAATGTTTAAATAAAACTTCGATAATATTCAAACAAACTTCAACACTGAACTAAAATGATTGCTCAATGTTTAAACAAAACTTCAAAATAATCAAACAAACTTCAACACTGAACTAAATTGATTGCTCAATGTTGAAATAAAACTTCGAAATAGTCAGCCAAGAACCAACAATGAACTAAAATGATTGCTCAATGTTGAAATAAAACTTCAAAATAATCAAACAAACTTCAACACTGAACTAAAATGATTGCTCAATGTTGAAATAAAACTTCAAAATAATCAAACAAACTTCAACACTGAACTAAAATGATTTCTCAATGTTTAAACAAAACTTCAAAATAATCAAACAAACTTCAACACTGAACTAAAATGATTGTTCAATGTTGAAATAAAACTTCAAACGAACTTCAACACTGAACTAAAATTATTGCTCAATGTTTAAACAAAACTTGGAAATAATCAAACAAACTTCAAAACTGAACTAAATTGATTGCTCAATGTTGAAATAAAACTTCGAAATAGTCAGCCAAGAACCAACAATGAACTAAAATGATTGCTCAATGTTTAAACAAAACATGGAAATAATCAAAAAAGCTTCAACACTGAACTAAATTGATTGCTCAATGTTTAAATAAAACTTCAAACTAATCAAACAAACTTCAACACTGAACTAAAATGATTGCTCAATGTTTAAACAAAACCTCAAAATAAACAATCAATCTTCAACACTGAACTAAAATGATTGCTCAATGTTTAAATAAAACTTCAAAATAATCAAACAAACTTCAACACTGAACTAAATTGATTGCTCAATGTTGAAATAAAACTTCGAAATAGTCAGCCAAGAACCAACAATGAACTAAAATGATTGCTCAATGTTGAAATAAAACTTCAAAATAATCAGACAAAACCAACACTGAACTAAAATGATTGCTCAATGTTGAAATAAAACTTCAAAATAATAAAACAAACTTCAACACTGAACTAAATTGATTGCTCAATGGTGAAATAAACTTCAAAGTAATCAAACAAACTTCAACACTGAACTAAAATGATTTCTCAATGTTTAAACAAAACCTCAAAATAATCAAAAAAGCTTCAACACTGAACTAAATTGATTGCTCAATGTTGAAATATAATGTCAAAATAATCAAACAAAATTCAACACTGAACTGAAATGATTGCTCAAGTTTTAAACAAAACTTCAAAATAATCAAACAAACTTCAACACTGAACTAAAATGTTTGCTCAATGTTTCTACAAAACTTCAAAATAATCAAACAAACTTCAACACTGAACTAAAATGTTTTCTCAATGTTTAAATAAAACTTCAAAATAATCATACAAACTTCAACACTGAACTAAAATGATTGCTCAATGTTGAAATAAAACTTCAAAATAACTTCAACACTGAAACTAAAATGATTGCTCAATGTTTAAACAAATCTTCAAAATAATCAAACAAACTCCAATACTGAACTAAATTGATTACTCAATGTTGAAATAAAACTTCGAAATAGTCAGCCAAGAACCAACAATGAACTAAAATGATTGCTCAATGTTTAAACAAAACATGGAAATAATCAAAAAAGCTTCCACACTGAACTAAATTGATTGCTCAATGTTGAAATAAAACGTCAAAATAATCAAACAAACTTCAACACTGATCTAAAATGATTGCTCAATGTTTAAATAAAACTTCGAAATAATCAAACAAACTTCAACACTGAACTAAAATGATTGCTCAATGTTTAAACAAAACTTCAAAATAATCAAACAATCTTCAACACTGAACTAAAATGATTGCTCAATGTTGAAATAAAACTTCAAAATAATCAAACAAACTTCAACACTGAACTAAAATGATTGCTCAATGTTTAAATAAAACTTTGAAAATAATCAAACAAACTTCAACACTGAACTAAAATGATTGTTGCTCAATGTTTAAATAAACTTCATAGTAATCAAACGAACTTCAACACTGAACTAAAATGATTGCTCAATGTTTAAACAAAACTTCAAAATAATCAAACAAACTTCAACACTGATCTAAAATGATTGCTCAATGTTTAAATAAAACTTCAAAATAATCAAACAAACTTCAACACTGAACTAAGATCATTGCTCAATGTTAAATAAAACTTCGTAATAATCAGACAAAACCAACACTGAACTAAAATTATTGCTCAATGTTTAAAAAAAACTTCAAAATAATCAAACAAACTTCAACACTGAACTAAAATGATTGTTGCTCAATGTTTAAATAAAACTTGGAAATAATCAAACAAACCTCAACACTGAAATAAAATGATTTCTCAATGTTTAAATAAAATTTCAAAATAATCAAACAAACTTCAACACTGAACTACAATGATTGCTCAATGTTTAAACAAAATTCCAAAATAATAAAACAAACTTCAAAACTGAACTAAATTGATTGCTCAATGGTGAAATAAACTTCAAAGTAATCAAACAAACTTAAACACTGAACTAAAATGATTGCTCATTGTTTAAAAAAAACATCATAATATACAATCAATCTTCACCACTGAACTAAATTGATTGCTCAATGTTGAAATAAAACTTCAAAATAATCAAACAAACTTCAACACTGAACTAAAATGATTGCTCAATGTTTAAATAATACTTCAAAATAATCAAACAAACTTCAACTCTGGACTAAGATGATTGCTCAATGTTAAATAAAACTTCGTAATAATCAGACAAACTTCGAACACTGAACTAAAATGATTGCTCAATGTTGAAAGAAAACGTGGAAATAATCAAACAAACTTCAACACTGAACCTAAAATGATTGCTCAATGTTTAAACAAATCTTCAAAATAATCAAACAAACTCCAACACTGAACTAAATTGATTGCTCAATGTTGAAATAAAACTTCGAAATAGTCAGCCAAGAACCAACAATGAACTAAAATGATTGCTCAATGTTTAAACAAAACATGGAAATAATCAAAAAAGCTTCAACACTGAACTAAATTGATTGCTCAATGTTGAAATAAAACGTCAAAATAATCAAACAAACTTCAACACTGAACTAAAATGATTTCTCAATGTTTAAACAAAACCTCACAATAATCAACCAAGCTTCAACACTGAACTAAAATGATTGCTCAATGTTGAAATAAAACTTCAAAATAATCAAACAAACTTCAACACTGAACTAAAATGATTGCTCAATGTTTAAATAAAACTTCAAAATAATCAAACAAACTTCAACACTGAACTAAAATGATTGCTCAATGTTTAAATAAAACTTCAAAATAATCAAACAAACTTCAACACTGAACTAAAATGATTGCTCAATGTTTAAATAAAACTTGGAAATAATCAAACAAACTTCAACACTGAACTAAAATTATTGCTCAAGGTTTAAACAAAACTTCAAAATAACTTCAACACTGAACTAAAATGATTGCTCGATGTTCAAACAAAGCTTCAAAATAATAAAACAAACTTCAACACTGAATTAAATTGATTGCTCAATCTTGAAATAAAACTTCGAAATAGTCACCCAAGAACCAACACTGACTAAAATGATTGCTCAATGTTTAAACAAAACATGGAAATAATCAAAAAAGCTTCCACACTGAACTAAATTGATTGCTCAATGTTGAAATAAAATGTCAAAATAATCAAACAAAATTCAACACTGAACTAAAATGATTGCTCAAGGTTTAAACAAAACTTCAAAATAATCAAACAAACTTCAACACTGAACTAAAATGATTGCTCAATGTTGAAATAAAACTTCAAAATAATCAAACAAACTTCAACACTGAACTAAAATGATTGCTCAATGTTTAAATAAAACTTTGAAAATAATCAAAAAAACTTCAACACTGAACTAAAATGATTGTTGCTCAATGTTTAAATAAACTTCAAAGTAATCAAACGAACTTCAACACTGAACTAAAATTATTGCTCAATGTTTAAACAAAACTTCAAAATAATCAAACAAACTTCAACACTGAACTAAAATGATTGCTCAATGTTTAAATAATACTTCAAAATAATCAAACAAACTTCAACACTGAACTAAGATGATTGCTCAATGTTAAATAAAACTTCGTAATAATCAGACAAAACCAACACTGAACTAAAATTATTGCTCAATGTTTAAACAAAACTTGGAAATAATCAAACAAACTTCAAAACTGAACTAAAATTATTGCTCAATGTTTAAACAAAACTTGGAAATAATCAAACAAACTTCAAAACTGAACTAAATTGATTGCTCAATGTTTAAATAAAACTTCAAAATAATCAAACAAACTTCAACACTGAACTACAATGATTGCTCAATGTTTAAACAAAATTTCAAAATAATAAAACAAACTTCAACACTGAACTAAAATGATTGCTCAATGGTGAAATAAACTTCAAAGTAATCAAACAAACTTCAACACTGAACTAAAATGATTGCTCAATGTTGAAATAAAACTTCAAAATAATCAAACAAACTTCAACACTGAACTAAATTGATTGCTCAATGTTGAAATAAAACTTCGAAATAGTCAGCCAAGAACCAACAATGAACTAAAATGATTGCTCAATGTTTAAACAAAACATGGAAATAATCAAAAAAGCTTCCACACTGAACTAAATTGATTGCTCAATGTTGAAATAAAACGTCAAAATAATCAAACAAACTTCAACACTGATCTAAAATGATTGCTCAATGTTTAAATAAAACTTCGATAATATTCAAACAAACTTCAACACTTATATAAAATGATTTCTCAATGTTTAAACAAAACTTCAAAATAATCAAACAATCTTCAACACTGAACTAAAATGATTGCTCAATGTTGAAATAAAACTTCAAAATAATCAAACAAACTTCAACACTGAACTAAAATGATTGCTCAATGTTTAAATAAAACTTTGAAAATAATCAAACAAACTTCAACACTGAACTAAAATGATTGTTGCTCAATGTTTAAATAAACTTCAAGGTAATCAAACGAACTTCAACACTGAACTAAAATGATTGCTCAATGTTTAAACAAAACTTCAAAATAATCAAACAAACTTCAACACTGATCTAAAATGATTGCTCAATGTTTAAACAAAACTTCAAAATAATCAAACAAACTTCAACACTGAACTAAAATGATTGCTCAATGTTGAAATAAAACTTCAAAATAATAAAACAAACTTCAACACTGAACTAAAATGATTGCTCAATGTTTAAACAAAACATGGAAATAATCAAAAAAGCTTCAACACTGAACTAAATTGATTGCTCAATGTTTGAATAAACTTCAAAGTAATCAAACAAACTTCAACACTGAACTAAAATGATTGCTCAATGTTTAAACAAAACCTCAAAATAAACAATCAATCTTCAACACTGAACTAAAATGATTGCTCAATGTTTAAATAAAACTTCAAAAAAGCTTCAACACTGAACTAAAATGATTGCTCAATGTTTAAATAAAACTTCAAAATAATCAAACAAACTTCAACACTGAACTAAATTGATTGCTCAATGTTGAAATAAAACTTCGAAATAGTCAGCCAAGAACCAACAATGAACTAAAATGATTGCTCAATGTTTAAACAAAACATGGAAATAATCAAAAAAGCTTCAACACTGAACTAAATTGATTGCTCAATGTTGAAATAAAATGTCAAAATAATCAAAAAAACTTCAACACTGATCTAAAATGATTGCTCAATGTTTAAATAAACTTCAAGGTAATCAAACGAACTTCAACACTGAACTAAAATGATTGCTCAATGTTTAAACAAAACCTCAAAATAAACAATCAATCTTCAACACTGAACTAAAATGATTGCTCAATGTTGAAATAAAACTTCAAAATAATCAAACAAACTTCAACACTGATCTAAAATGATTGCTCAATGTTTAAATAAAACTTCGAAAATAATCAAACAATCTTCAACACTGAACTAAAATGATTGTTGCTCAATGGTGAAATAAACTTCAAAGTAATCAAACAAACTTCAACACTGAACTAAAATGATTGCTCAATGTTGAAATAAAACTTCAAAATAATCAAACAAACTTCAACACTGAAATAAAATGATTGCCCAATGTTTAAATAAATCTTCAAAATAATCAAACAAACTTCAACACTGAACTAAGATCATTGCTCAATGTTAAATAAAACTTCGTAATAATCAGACAAAACCAACACTGAACTAAAATTATTGCTCAATGTTTAAAAAAAACTTCAAAATAATCAAACAAATTTCAACACTGAACTAAATTGTTTGCTCAATGTTTAAACAAAACTTGTAAATAATCAAACAAACTTCAACACTGAACTAAAATGATTGCTCAATGTTTAAATAAAACTTCAAACTAATCAAACAAACTTCAACACTGAACTAAATTGATTGCTCAATGTTTGAATAAACTTCAAAGTAATCAAACAAACTTCAACACTGAACTAAAATGATTGCTCAATGTTTAAACAAAACTTCAAAATAATCATACAAACTTCAACACTGAACTAAAGTGATTGCTCAATGTTTAAACAAAATTCCAAAATAATAAAACAAACTTCAAAACTGATCTAAATTGATTGCTCAATGGTGAAATAAACTTCAAAGTAATCAAACAAACTTCAACACTGAACTAAAATGATTTCTCAATGTTTAAACAAAACTTCAAAATAATCAAACAATCTTCAACACTGAACTAAAATGATTGCTCAATGTTTAAGCAAAACTTGTAAATAATCAAAATATCTTCAACACTGAACTAAAATGATTGCTCAATGTTTAAACAAAACTTCGAAATAATAGAACAAACTTCAACACTGAACCTAAAATGATTGCTCAATGTTTAAACAAATCTTCAATATGATCATACAAACTTCAACACTGAACTAAAATGATTGCTCAATGTTGAAATAAAACTTCGTAATTGTCAGCCAAGAACCAACAATGAACTAAAATGATTGCTCAATGTTTAAACAAAACTTGGAAATAATCAAAAAAACTTCAACACTGAACTAAATTGATTGCTGAATGTTGAAATAAAACGTCAAAATAATCAAACAAACTTCAACACTGAACTAAAATGATTGCTCAATGTTTAAATAAAACTTCAAAATAATAAAACAAACGTCAACCCGGAACTAAAATGATTGCTCTATGTTTAAACAGATATCACAATAATCAAACAAACTTCAACACTGAACTAAAATGATTGCTCAATGTTGAAATAAAACTTCAAAATAATCAAACAAACTTCAACACTGAACTAAAATGATTGCTCAATGTTTAAATAAAACTTCAAAATAATCAAACAAACTTCAACACTGAACTAAAATGATTGTTGCTCAATGTTTAAACCAAAATTCAAAGTAATCAAACAAACTTCAACACTGAACTAAAATGATTTCTCAATGTTTAAACAAAACTTCAAAATAATCAAACAAACTTCAACACTGAACTAAAATGATTGCTCAATGTTTAAACAAAACATGGAAATAATCAAAAAAGCTTCAACACTGAACTAAATTGATTGCTCAATGTTGAAATAAAATGTCAAAATAATCAAACAAACTTCTACACTGAACTAAAATGATTGTTGCCCAATGTTTAAATAAACATGAAAATAATCAAACAAACTTCAACACTGAACTAAAATGATTGCTCAATGTTTAAATAAAACTTGGAAATAATCAAACAAACTTCAACACTGAACTAAAATGATTGCTCAATGTTTAAACAAAACTTCAAAATAATCAAACAAACTTCAACACTGAAATAAAATGATTGCTCAATGTTTAAATAAACTTCAAAGTAATCAAACAAACTTCAACACTGAACTAAAATGATTTCTCAATGTTTAAACAAAACTTCAAAATAATCAAACAAACTTCAACACTGAACTAAAATGATTGCTCAATGTTTAAACAAAACTTCAAAATAATCATACAAACTTCAACACTGAACTAAAATGATTGCTCAATGTTGAAATAAAACTTCAAAATAATCAAACAAACTTCAACACTGAACTAAAATGATTGCTCAATGTTGAAATAAAACTTCAAAATAATAAAACAAACTTCAACACTGAACTAAAATGATTGCTCAATGTTTAAACAAAACATGGAAATAATCAAAAAAGCTTCAACACTGAACTAAATTGATTGCTCAATGTTTGAATAAACTTCAAAGTAATCAAACAAACTTCAACACTGAACTAAAATGATTGCTCAATGTTCAAACAAAGCTTCAAAATAATCAAAAAAACTTCAACACTGAACTAAAATGATTGTTGCTCAATGTTTAAATAAACTTCAAACTAATCAAACAAACTTCAACACTGAACTAAAATGATTTCTCAATGTTTAAACAAAACTTCAAAATAAACAATCAATCTTCAACACTGAACTAAAATGATTGCTCAATGTTTAAACAAAACTTCAAAATAATCATACAAACTTCAACACTGAACTAAAATGATTGCTCAATGTTTAAATAAAATTCCAAAATAATAAAACAAACTTCAAAACTGAACTAAATTGATTGCTCATTGGTGAAATAAAATGTCAAAATAATCAAACAAAATTCAACACTGAACTAAAATGATTGCTCAATGTTTAAACAAAACTTCAAAATAATCAAACAAACTTCAACACTGAACTAAAATGATTGCTCAATGTTGAAATAAAACTTCAAAATAATCAAACAAACTTCAACACTGAACTAAAATGATTGCTCAATGTTTAAACAAAACATGGAAATAATCAAAAAAGCTTCAACACTGAACTAAATTGATTGCTCAATGTTTAAACAAAGCTTGGAAATAATAAAAAAAAAATTCAACACTGAACTAAATTGATTGCTCAATGTTGAAATAAAACTGCAAAATAATCAAACAAACTTCAACACTGAACTAAAATGATTGCTCATCGTTTAAATAAAACTTCGAAAATATTCAAACAAACTTCAACACTGAACTAAAATGATTGTTGCTCAATGTTTGAATAAACTTCAAAGTAATCAAACAAACTTCAACACTGAACTAAAATGATTGCTCAATGTTTAAATAAAACTTTGAAAATAATCAAAAAAACTTCAACACTGAACTAAAATGATTGTTGCTCAATGTTTAAATAAACTTCAAACTAATCAAACAAACTTCAACACTGAACTAAAATGATTGCTCAATGTTTAAACAAAACTTGGAAATAATCAAACAAACTTCAACACTGAACTAAAATGATTTCTCAATGTTTAAACAAAACTTCAAAATAATCAATCAATCTTCAACACTGAACTAAAATGATTGCTCAATGTTTAAACAAAACTTCAAAATAATCATACAAACTTCAACACTGAACTAAAATGATTGCTCAATGTTGAAATAAAACTTCAAAATAATCAGACAAAACCAACACTGAACTAAAATGATTGCTCAATGTTGAAATAAAACTTCAAAATAATCAAACAAACTTCAACACTGAACTAAAATGATTGCTCAATGTTTAAATAAAACTTTGAAAATAATCAAAAAAACTTCAACAATGAAATAAAATGATTGCTCAATGTTTAAATAAAACTTCAAAATACTCAAACAAACTTCAACACTGAACTAAAATGATTGCTCAATGGTGAAATAAACTTCAAAGTAATCAAACAAACTTCAGCACTGAACTAAAGTGATTGCTCAATGTTTAAACAAAACTTCAAAATAATCAAAAAAACTTCAACACTGAACTAAAATGATTGTTGCTCAATGTTTGAATAAACTTCAAAGTAATCAAACAAACTTCAACAATGAAATAAAATGATTGCTCGATGTTCAAACAAAGCTTCAAAATAATAAAACAAACTTCAACACTGAATTAAAATGATTGCTCAATGTTTAAACAAAACTTGGAAATAATCAAACAAACTTCAACACTGAACTAAAATGATTTCTCAATGTTTAAACAAAACTTCAAAATAAACAATCAATCTTCAACACTGAACTAAAATGATTGCTCAATGTTTAAACAAAACTTCAAAATAATCAAACAAACTTCAACACTGAACTAAAATGATTGCTCAATGTTGAAATAAAACTTCAAAATAATCAAACAAACTTCAACACTGAACTAAAATGATTGCTCAATGTTTAAATAAAACTTTGAAAATAATCAAAAAAACTTCAACACTGAACTAAAATGATTGCTCAATGTTTAAACAAAACTTCAAAATAATCAAAAAAACTTCAACACTGAACTAAAATGATTGCTCAATGTTGAAATAAAACTTCAAAATAATCAAACAAACTTCAACACTGAACTAAAATGATTGCTCAATGTTTAAATAAAACTTCAAAATAATCAAACAAACTTCAACAATGAACTAAAATGATTGCTCGATGTTCAAACAAAGCTTCAAAATAATAAAACAAACTTCAACACTGAATTAAAATGATTGCTCAATGTTTAAACAAAACTTGGAAATAATCAAACAAACTTCAACACTGAACTAAAATGATTTCTCAATGTTTAAACAAAACCTCAAAATAAACAATCAATCTTCAACACTGAACTAAAATGATTGCTCAATGTTTAAATAAAACTTCAAAATAATCAAACAAACTTCAACACTGAACTAAATTGATTGCTCAATGTTGAAATAAAATTTCAAAATAATCAAACAAACTTCAACACTGAACTAAAATGATTGCTCAATGTTTAAACAAAACATGGAAATAATCAAAAAAGCTTCAACACTGAACTAAATTGATTGCTCAATGTTTGAATAAACTTCAAAGTAATCAAACAAACTTCAACACTGAACTAAAATGATTGCTCAATGTTTAAACAAAACCTCAAAATAAACAATCAATCTTCAACACTGAACTAAAATGATTGCTCAATGTTTAAATAAAACTTCAAAATAACTTCAACACTGAACTAAAATGATTGCTCAATGTTTAAATAAAACTTCAAAATAATCAAACAAACTTCAACACTGAACTAAATTGATTGCTCAATGTTGAAATAAAACTTCGAAATAGTCAGCCAAGAACCAACAATGAACTAAAATGATTGCTCAATGTTTAAACAAAACATGGAAATAATCAAAAAAGCTTCAACACTGAACTAAATTGATTGCTCAATGTTGAAATATAATGTCAAAATAATCAAACAAAATTCAACACTGAACTGAAATGATTGCTCAAGTTTTAAACAAAACTTCAAAATAATCAGACAAAACAAACACTGAACTAAAATGATTGCTCAATTTTTTAATAAAACCTAAAAATTATCAAACAAAATTCAACACTGAACTAAAATGATTGCTCAATGTTGAAATAAAACTTCAAAATAATCAAACAAACTTCAACACTGATCTAAAATGATTACTCAATGTTTAAATAAAACTTCGAAAATAATCAAACAAACTTCAACACTGAACTAAAATGATTGCTCAATGGTGAAATAAACTTCAAAGTAATCAAACAAACTTCAACACTGAACTAAAATGATTGCTCAATGTTTAAACAAAACCTCAAAATAAACAATCAATCTTCAACACTGAACTAAAATGATTGCTCAATGTTTAAATAAAACTTCAAAATAATCAAACAAACTTCAACACTGAACTAAAATGATTGCTCAATGTTAAATAAAACTTCGTAATAATCAGACAAAACCAACACTGAACTAAAATGATTGCTCAATGTTTAAAGAAAACTTCAAAATAATCAAACAAACTTCAACACTGAACTAAAATGATTGCTCAATGTTTCTACATAACTTGGAAATAATCAAACATACTTCAAAACTGAACAACATTGATTGCTCTATGTTGAAATAAAATTTCAAAGTAATCAAACAAACTTCAACACTGAACTAAAATGATTGCTCAATGGTGTAATAAACTTCAAAGTAATCAAACAAACCTCAACACTGAACTAAAATGATTGCTCAATGTTTAAACAAAACTTCAAAATAATCATACAAACTTCAACACTGAACTACAATGATTGCTCAATGTTTAAACAAAATTCCAAAATAATAAAACAAACTTCAAAACTGATCTAAATTGATTGCTCAATGGTGAAATAAACTTCAAAGTAATCAAACAAACTTCAACACTGAACTAAAATGATTTCTCAATGTTTAAACAAAACTTCAAAATAATCAAACAATCTTCAACACTGAACTAAAATGATTGCTCAATGTTTAAACAAAATTTGGAGATAATCAAACAAACTTCAACACTGAACTAAGATGATTGCTCAATGTTAAATAAAACTTCAAAATAATCAAACAAACTTCAACACTGAACTAAAATGATTGCTCAATGTTGAAATAAAACTTCAAAATAATCAATCAATCTTCAACACTGAACTAAAATGATTGCTCAATATTTATACAAAACTGGGAAATAATCAAACAAACTTCAACACTGAACCTAAAATGATTGTTGCTCAATGTTTAAATAAACTTCAAAGTAATCAAACAAACTTCAACACTGAACTAAATTGATTGCTCAATGTTGAAATAAAACTTCGAAATAGTCAGCCAAGAACCAACAATGAACTAAAATGATTGCTCAATGTTTAAACAAAAATTGGAAATAATCAAAAAAGCTTCAACACTGAACTAAATTGATTGCTCAATGTTGAAATAAAATTTCAAAATAATCAAACAAACTTCAACACTGAACTAAAATGATTGCTCAATGTTGAAATAAAACTTCAAAATAATCAAACAAACTTCAACACTGAACTAAAATGATTGCTCAATGTTTAAATAAACTTCAAAGTAATCAAACAAACTTCAACACTGAACTAAATTGATTGCTCAATGTTGAAATAAAATGTCAAAATAATCAAACAAACTTCTACACTGAACTAAAATGATTGTTGCCCAATGTTTAAATAAACTTCAAACTAATCAAACAAACTTCAACACTGAACTAAAATGATTTCTCAATGTTTAAACAAAACTTCAAAATAATCAATCAATCTTCAACACTGAACTAAAATGATTGCTCAATGTTTAAACAAAACATGGAAATAATCAAAAAAGCTTCCACACTGAACTAAATTGATTGCTCAATGTTGAAATAAAACGTCAAAATAATCAAACAAACTTCAACACTGAACTAAAATGATTGTTGCGCAATGTTTAAATAAAACATGGAAATAATCAAAAAAGCTTCAACACTGAACTAAATTGATTGCTCAATGTTTGAATAAAACTTTGAAAATAATCAAACAAACTTCAACACTGAACTAAAATGATTGCTCAATGTTTAAACAAAACTTCAAAATAATCAAACAAACTTCAACACTGAATTGAAATGATTGTTTCTAAATGTTGAAATAAAACTTCAAACTAATCAAACAAACTTCAACACTGAACTAAAATGATTTCTCAATGTTTAAACAAAACTTCAAAATAATCAATCAATCTTCAACACTGAACTAAAATGATTGCTCAATGTTTAAACAAAACTTCAAAATAATCATACAAACTTCAACACTGAACTAAAATGATTGCTCAATGTTGAAATAAAACTTCAAAATAATCAAACAAACTTCAACACTGAACTAAATTGATTGCTCAATGTTGAAATAAAACTTCAAAATAATCAAACAAACTTCAACACTGAACTAAAATGATTGCTCAATGTTTAAACAAAACTTGGAAATAATCAAACAAACTTCAACACTGAACTAAAATGATTGCTCAATGTTTAAATAAAACTTTGAAAATAATCAAACAAACTTCAACACTGAACTACAATGATTGCTCAATGTTTAAACAAAATTCCAAAATAATAAAACAAACTTCAAAACTGAACTAAATTGATTGCTCAATGGTGAAATAAACTTCAAAGTAATCAAACAAACTTCAACACTGAACTAAAATGATTTCTCAATGTTTAAACAAAACTTCAAAATAATCAAACAAACTTCAACACTGAACTAAAATGATTGTTGCTCAATGTTTAAATAAACTTCAAACTAATCAAACAAACTTCAACACTGAACTAAAATGATTTCTCAATGTTTAAACAAAACTTCAAAATAAACAATCAATCTTCAACACTGAACTAAAATGATTGCTCAATGTTTAAACAAAACTTCAAAATAATCATACAAACTTCAACACTGAACTAAAATGATTGCTCAATGTTTAAATAAAATTCCAAAATAATAAAACAAACTTCAAAACTGAACTAAATTGATTGCTCAATGTTGAAATATAATGTCAAAATAATCAAACAAAATTCAACACTGAACTGAAATGATTGCTCAAGTTTTAAACAAAACTTCAAAATAATCAAACAAACTTCAACACTGAACTAAAATGTTTGCTCAATGTTGAAATAAAACTTCAAAATAATCAAACAAACTTCAACACTGAACTAAAATGATTGCTCAATGTTTAAACAAAACATGGAAATAATCAAAAAAGCTTCAACACTGAACTAAATTGATTGCTCAATGTTTCTACAAAACTTGGAAATATCAAACAAACTTCAACACAGAACTAAAATGATTACTCAATGTTTAAATAAAACTTCGAAAATAATCAAACAAACTTCAACACTGAACTAAAATGATTGTTGCTCAATGGTGAAATAAACTTCAAAGTAATCAAACAAACTTCAACACTGAACTAAAATGATTGCTCAATGTTTAAACAAAACTTCAAAATAATCAAACAAACTTCAACACTGAACTAAAATGATTTCTCAATGTTTAAACAAAACTTCAAAATAATCAATCAATCTTCAACACTGAACTAAAATGATTGCTCAATGTTTAAACAAAACTTCAAAATAATCATACAAACTTCAACACTGAACTAAAATGATTGCTCAATGTTGAAATAAAACTTCAAAATAATCAGACAAAACCAACACTGAACTAAAATGATTGCTCAATGTTGAAATAAAACTTCAAAATAATCAAACAAACTTCAACACTGAACTAAAATGATTGCTCAATGTTTAAATAAAACTTTGAAAATAATCAAAAAAACTTCAACACTGAACTAAAATGATTGCTCAATGTTTAAACAAAACTTCAAAATAATAAAACAATCTTCAAAACTGATCTAAATTGATTGCTCAATGGTGAAATAAACTTCAAAGTAATCAAACAAACTTCAACACTGAACTAAAATTATTGCTCAATGTTTAAAAAAAACTTGGAAATAATCAAACAAACTTCAACACTGAACTAAAATGATTGTTGCTCAATGTTTGAATAAACTTCAAAGTAATCAAACAAACTTCAACAATGAACTAAAATGATTGCTCGATGTTCAAACAAAGCTTCAAAATAATAAAACAAACTTCAACACTGAATTAAAATGATTGCTCAATGTTTAAACAAAACTTGGAAATAATCAAACAAACTTCAACACTGAACTAAAATGATTTCTCAATGTTTAAACAAAACTTCAAAATAAACAATCAATCTTCAACACTGAACTAAAATGATTGCTCAATGTTTAAACAAAACTTCAAAATAATCAAACAAACTTCAACACTGAACTAAAATGATTGCTCAATGTTGAAATAAAACTTCAAAATAATCAAACAAACTTCAACACTGAACTAAAATGATTGCTCAATGTTTAAATAAAACTTTGAAAATAATCAAAAAAACTTCAACACTGAACTAAAATGATTGCTCAATGTTTAAACAAAACTTCAAAATAATCAAACAAACTTCAACACTGAACTAAAATGATTGCTCAATGTTGAAATACAACTTCAAAATAACTTCAACACTGAACTAAATTGATTGCTCAATGTTGAAATAAAACTTCAAAATAATCAAACAAACTTCAACACTGAACTAAAATGATTGTTGCTCAATGTTTAAACCAAAATTCAAAGTAATCAAACAAACTTCAACACTGAACTAAAATGATTGCTCAATGTTGAAATAAAACTTCAAAATAATCAAACGAACTTCAACACTGAACTAAAATGATTGCTCAATGTTTAAACAAAACATGGAAATAATCAAAAAAGCTTCCACACTGAACTAAATTGATTGCTCAATGTTGAAATAAAACGTCAAAATAATCAAACAAACTTCAACACTGAACTAAAATGATTGTTGCTCAATGTTTAAATAAACTTCAAACTAATCAAACAAACTTCAACACTGAACTAAAATGATTGCTCAATGTTTAAATAAAACTTCGAAAATAATCAAACAAACTTCAACACTGAACTAAAATGATTGTTGCTCAATGTTTAAATAAACTTCAAAGTAATCAAACGAACTTCAACACTGAACTAAAATTATTGCTCAATGTTTAAACAAAACTTGGAAATAATCAAACAAACTTCAACACTGAACTAAATTGATTGCTCAATGTTGAAATAAAACTGCAAAATAATCAAACAAACTTCAACACTGAACTAAAATGATTGCTCATCGTTTAAATAAAACTTCGAAAATATTCAAACAAACTTCAACACTGAACTAAAATGATTGTTGCTCAATGTTTGAATAAACTTCAAAGTAATCAAACAAACTTCAACAATGAACTAAAATGATTGCTCGATGTTCAAACAAAGCTTCAAAATAATAAAACAAACTTCAACACTGAATTAAAATGATTGCTCAATGTTAAAATAAACTTCAAAATAACTTCAACACTGAACTAAAATGATAGATGATCAATTTTTAAATAAACTTCAAAATAATCAATCAATCTTCAACACTGAACTAAAATGATTGCTCAATGTTTAAACAAAACTTCAAAATAATCATTCAAACTTCAACTCTGAACTAAAATGATTGCTCAATGTTTAAATAAAACTTTGAAAATAATCAAACAAACTTCAACACTGAACTAAAATGATTGCTCAATGTTTAAATAAAACTTTGAAAATAATCAAAAAAACTTCAACACTGAACTAAAATGATTGTTGCTCAATGTTTAAATAAACTTCAAACTAATCAAACAAACTTCAACACTGAACTAAAATGATTGCTCAATGTTTAAACAAAACTTGGAAATAATCAAACAAACTTCAACACTGAACTAAAATGATTGCTCAATGTTTAAATAAAACTTCAAAATAATCAAACAAACTTCAACACTGAACTAAAATGATTGCTCAATGTTTAAACAAAACTTCAAAATAATCAAACAAACTTCAACCCTGAACTAAAATGATTGTTGCTCAATCTTTTAATAAACTTCAAAGTAATCAAACAAACTTCAACTCTGAACTACAATGATTGCTGAATGTTTAAAAAAAACTTCAAAATAATTATAAAAATTTCAACACTGAACTAAAATTATTGCTCAATGTTGAAATAAAACTTCAAAATAATAAAACAAACTTCAACACTGAACTAAATTCATTGCTCAATGGTGAAATAAACTTCAAAGTAATCAAACAAACTTCAACACTGAACTAAAATGATTGCTCAATGTTTAAACAAAACTTCAAAATAATCAAACGAACTTCAACACTGAACTAAAATGATTGCTCAATGTTGAAATAAAACTTCAAAATAATAAGACAAACTTCAAAACTGAACTAAATTGATTGCTCATTGGTGAAATAAACTTCAAAGTAACCAAACAAACTTAAACACTGAACTAAAATGATTGCTCAATGTTTAAACAAAACTTCAAAATAATCAATAAAACTTCAACACTGAACTGAAATGATTGTTGCTCAATCTTTTAATAAACTTCAAAGTAATCAAACAAACTTCAACTCTGAACTACAATGATTGCTGAATGTTTAAATAAAACTTCAAAATAATCAAGCAAACTTCAACACTGAACTAAAATGATTGCTCAATGTTGAAATAAAACTTCAAAATAATAAAACAAACTTCAACACTGAACTAAATTCATTGCTCAATGGTGAAATAAACTTCAAAGTAATCAATCAAACTTCAACACTGAACTGAAATGATTGTTGATCAATGTTTTAATAAACTTCAAAGTAATCAAACAAACTTCAACACTGAACTAAAATGATTGCTCAAAGTTAAAGAAAACTTTGAAAATAATCAAACAACCTTCAACACTGAACTAAAATGATTGCTCAATGTTTAAACAAAACTTCAAAATAACAAATCAAACTTCAACACTGAACTAAAATGATTGCTCAATGTTTAAACAAAACTTCAAAATAATCATTCAAACTTCAACTGTGAACTAAAATGATTGCTCAATGTTGAAATAATCAAACAAACTTCAACACTAAACTGAAATGATTGTTGCTCAATGTTTTGATAAACTTCAAACTAATCAAACAAACTTCAACACTGAACTACAATGATTGCTCAATGTTTAAACAAAACTTCAAAATAATCATACAAACTTCAACACTGAAATAAAATGATTGCTCAATGTTGAAATAAAACTTCAAAATAATCAAACAAACTTCAACACTGAACTAAAATGATTGCCCAATGTTTAAACAAAACTTCGAAATAATAAAACAAACTTCAACACTGAACCTAAAATGATTGCTCAATGTTTAAACAAATCTTCAAAATAATCAAACAAACTCCAACACTGAACTAAATTGATTGCTCAATGTTGAAATAAAACTTCGAAATTGTCAGCCAAGAACCAACAATGAACTAAAACATTGCTCAATGTTTAAATAAAACTTGGAAATAATCAAAAAAGCTTCCACACTGAACTAAATTGATTGCTCAATGTTGAAATAAAACGTCAAAATAATCAAACAAACTTCAACACTGATCTAAAATGATTGCTCAATGTTTAAATAAAACTTCGATAATATTCAAACAAACTTCAACACTGAACTAAAATGATTGTTGCTCAATGTTTAAATAAACTTCAAGGTAATCAAACGAACTTCAACACTGAACTAAAATGATTGCTCAATGTTTAAACAAAACTTCAAAATAATCAAACAAACTTCAACACTGAACTAAAATGATTGCTCAATGTTTAAATAAAACTTCAAAATAATCAAACAAACTTCAACACTGAACTAAAATGATTGCTCAATGTTTAAATAAACTTCAAAGTAATCAAACAAACTTCAACACTGAACTAAAATGATTGCTCAATGTTGAAATAAAACTTGGAAATAATCAAACAAACTTCAAAACTGAACTAAATTGATTGCTCAATGTTGAAATAAAACTTCGAAATAGTCAGCCAAGAACCAACAATGAACTAAAATGATTGCTCAATGTTTAAACAAAACATGGAAATAATCAAAAAAGCTTCAACACTGAACTAAATTGATTGCTCAATGTTGAAATAAAACTTCAAAATAATCAAACAAACTTCAACACTGATCTAAAATGATTGCTCAATGTTTAAATAAAACTTCGAAAATAATCAAACAAACTTCAACACTGAACTAAAATGATTGTTGCTCAATGTTTAAATAAACTTCATAGTAATCAAACAAACTTCAACACTGAACTAAAATGATTGTTGCTCAATGTTTAAATAAACTTCAAAGTAATCAAACAAACTTCAACACTGAACTAAAATGATTGCTCAATGTTTAAATAAACTTCAAAGTAATCAAACAAACTTCAACACTGAACTAAAATGATTGTTCAATGTTTAAATAAACTTCGAACTAATCAAACAAACTTCAACACTGAACTAAAATGATTTCTCAATGTTTAAACAAAACTTCAAAATAATCAATCAATCTTCAACACTGAACTAAAATGATTGCTCAATGTTTAAACAAAACTTCAAAATAATCATACAAACTTCAACACTGAACTAAAATGATTGCTCAATGTTGAAATAAAACTTCAAAATAATCAGACAAAACCAACACTGAACTAAAATGATTGCTCAATGTTGAAATAAAACTTCAAAATAATCAAACAAACTTCAACACTGAACTAAAATGATTGCTCAATGTTTAAATAAAACTTTGAAAATAATCAAAAAAACTTCAACACTGAACTAAAATGATTGTTGCTCAATGTTTAAACAAAATTCCAAAATAATCAAACAAACTTCAAAACTGAACTAAATTGATTGCTCAATGGTGAAATAAACTTCAAAGTAATCAAACAAACTTCAACACTGAACTAAAATGATTGTTGCTCAATGTTTAAACAAAACATGGAAATAATCAAAAAAGCTTCAACACTGAACTAAATTGATTGCTCAATGTTTGAATAAACTTCAAAGTAATCAAACAAACTTCAACACTGAACTAAAATGATTGCTCAATGTTTAAGCAAAACTTCAAAATAATAAAACAAACTTCAACACTTAATTAAAATGATTGCTCAATGTTTAAACAAAACTTGGAAATAATCAAAAAAACTTCAACACTGAACTAAAATGATTTCTCAATGTTTAAACAAAACCTCAAAATAAACAATCAATCTTCAACACTGAACTAAAATGATTGCTCAATGTTTAAATAAAACTTCAAAATAATCAAACAAACTTCAACACTGAACTAAATTGATTGCTCAATGTTGAAATAAAACTTCAAAATAATCAAACAAACTTCAACACTGAACTAAAATGATTGCTCAATGTTTAAATAAAACTTTGAAAGTAATCAAACAAACTTCAACACTGAACTAAAATGATTGCTCAATGTTTATACAAAACTTGGAAATAATCAAACAAACTTCAACACTGAACTAAAATTATTGCTCAAGGTTTAAACAAAACTTCAAAATAACTTCAACACTGAACTAAATTGATTGCTCAATGTTGAAATAAAATGTCAAAATAATCAAACAAAATTCAACACTGAACTAAAATGATTGCTCAATGTTTAAACAAAACTTCAAAATAATCAAACAAACTTCAACACTGAACTAAAATGATTGCTCAATGTTGAAATAAAACTTCAAAATAATCAAACAAACTTCAACACTGAACTAAAATGATTTCTCAATGTTTAAATAAAACTTCAAAATAATCAAAAAAGCTTCAACACTGAACTAAATTGATTGCTCAATGTTTAAATAAAACTTCGAAAATAATCAAACAAACTTCAACACTGAACTAAAATGATTGTTGCTCAATGTTGAAATAAACTTCAAAGTAATCAAACAAACTTCAACACTGAACTAAAATGATTGCTCAATGTTTAAATAAAACTTTGAAAATAATCAAAAAAACTTCAACAATGAACTAAAATGATTGTTGCTCAATGTTTAAATAAACATCAAACTAATCAAACAAACTTCAACACTGAACTAAAATGATTGCTCAATGTTTAAACAAAACTTGGAAATAATCAAAAAAACTTCAACACTGAACTAAATTGATTGCTCAATGTTGAAATAAAACTGCAAAATAATCAAACAAACTTCAACACTGAACTAAAATGATTGCTCATCGTTTAAATAAAACTTCGAAAATATTCAAACAAACTTCAACACTGAACTAAAATGATTGTTGCTCAATGTTTGAATAAACTTCAAAGTAATCAAACAAACTTCAACAATGAACTAAAATGATTGCTCGATGTTCAAACAAATCTTAAAAATAATAAATCAAACTTCAACACTGAACTAAAATTATTGCTCAATGTTGAAATAAAACTTCAAAATAACTTCAACACTGAACTAAAATGATTGTTGCTCAATGTTTAAATAAACATCAAACTAATCAAACAAACTTCAACACTGAACTAAAATGATTGCTCAATGTTTAAACAAAACTTCAAAATATTCAAACAAACTTCAACACTGAACTAAAATGATTGCTCAATGTTTAAATAAAACTTTGAAAATAATCAAAAAAACTTCAACAATGAACTAAAATGATTGCTCAATGTTTAAATAAAACTTTGAAAATAATCAAACAAACTTCAACACTGAACTAAAATGATTGTTGCTCAATGTTTAAATAAACTTCAAAGTAATCAAACAAACTTCAACACTGAACTAAAATGATTTCTCAATGTTTAAACAAAACTTCAAAATAATCAAACAAACTTCAACACTGAACTAAAATGATTGCTCAATGTTTAAACAAAACTTGGAGATAATCAAACAAACTTCAACACTGAAATAAAATGATTGCCCAATGTTTAAATAAATCTTCAAAATAATCAAACAAACTTCAACACTGAACTAAGATGATTGCTCAATGTTAAATAAAACTTCGAAAATAATCAAACAAACTTCAACACTGAACTGAAATGATTGTTGCTCAATCTTTTAATAAACTTCAAAGTAATCAAACAAACTTCAACTCTGAACTACAATGCTTGCTCAATGTTTAAATAAAACTTCAAAATAATCAAACAAACTTCAACACTGAACTAAAATGATTGCTCAATGTTGAAATAAAACTTCAAAATAATCAAACAAACTTCAACACTGAACTAAAATGATTGTTGCTCAATGTTTAAACAAACTTCAAAGTAATCAAACAAACCTCAACACTGAAATAAAATGATTTCTCAATGTTTAAATAAAATTTCAAAATAATCAAACAAACTTCAACACTGAACTAAAATGATTGTTGCTCAATGGTGAAATAAACTTCAAAGTAATCAAACAAACTTCAGCACTGAACTAAAATGATTGCTCAATGTTTAAACAAAACTTCAAAATAATCAAAAAAACTTCAACACTGAACTAAAATGATTGCTCAATGTTTAAATAAAACTTTGAAAATAATCAAACAAACTTCAACACTGAACTAAAATGATTGTTGCTCAATGTTTAAATAAACTTCAAAGTAATCAAACAAACTTCAACACTGAACTAAAATGATTGCTCAATGTTTAAATAAAACTTTGAAAATAATCAAACAAACTTCAACAATGAACTAAAATGATTGCTCGATGTTCAAACAAAGCTTCAAAATAATAAAACAAACTTCAACACTGAATTAAAATGATTGCTCAATGTTTAAACAAAACTTGGAAATAATCAAAAAAACTTCAACACTGAACTAAATTGATTGCTCAATGTTTAAATAAACATCAAACTAATCAAACAAACTTCAACACTGAACTAAAATGATTGCTCAATGTTTAAATAAAACTTTGAAAATAATCAAAAAAACTTCAACAATGAACTAAAATGATTGTTGCTCAATGTTTAAATAAACATCAAACTAATCAAACAAACTTCAACACTGAACTAAAATGATTGCTCAATGTTTAAACAAAACTTCAAAATAATCAAAAAAACTTCAACACTGAACTAAATTGATTGCTCAATGTTGAAATAAAACTGCAAAATAATCAAACAAACTTCAACACTGAACTAAAATGATTGCTCATCGTTTAAATAAAACTTCGAAAATATTCAAACAAACTTCAACACTGAACTAAAATGATTGTTGCTCAATGTTTGAATAAACTTCAAAGTAATCAAACAAACTTCAACAATGAACTAAAATGATTGCTCGATGTTCAAACAAATCTTCAAAATAATAAAACAAACTTCAACACTGAATTAAAATTATTGCTCAATGTTTAAACAAAACTTCAAAATAACTTCAACACTGAACTAAAATGATTTCTCAATGTTTAAACAAAACTTCAAAATAAACACTCAATCTTCAACACTGAACTAAAATGATTGCTCAATGTTTAAACAAAACTTCAAACTAATCAAACAAACTTCAACACTGAACTAAAATGATTTCTCAATGTTTAAACAAAACTTCAAAATAAACACTCAATCTTCAACACTGAACTAAAATGATTGCTCAATGTTTAAACAAAACTTGGAGATAATCAAACAAACTTCAACACTGAACTAAAATGATTGCTCAATGTTTAAATAAAACTTCAAAATAATCAAACAAACTTCAACACTGAACTAAGATGATTGCTCAATGTTTCAACAAATTTCAAAATAATCAATCAAACTTCAACCCTGAACTAAAATGATTGTTGCTCAATCTTTTAATAAACTTCAAAGTAATCAAACAAACTTAAACACTGAACTAAAATGATTGCTCAATGTTTAAATAAAACTTCAAAATAATCAAACAAACTTCAACACTGAACTAAAATGATTGCTCAATGTTGAAATAAAACTTCAAAATAATCAAACAAACTTCAACACTGAACTAAAATGATTGTTGCTCAATGTTTAAATAAACTTCAAAGTAATCAAACAAACTTCAACACTGAACTAAAATGATTGCTCAATGTTTAAATAAAACTTCAAAATAATCAAACAAACTTCAACACTGAACTAAAATGATTGCTCAATGGTGAAATAAACTTCAAAGTAATCAAACAAACTTCAGCACTGAACTAAAATGATTGCTCAATGTTTAAACAAAACTTCAAAATAATCAAAAAAACTTCAACACTGAACTAAAATGATTGCTCAATGTTTAAATAAAACTTTGAAAATAATCAAAAAAACTTCAACACTGAACTAAAATGATTGTTGCTCAATGTTTAAATAAACATCAAACTAATCAAACAAACTTCAACACTGAACTAAAATGATTGCTCAATGTTTAAATAAAACTTTGAAAATAATCAAACAAACTTCAACACTGAACTAAAATGATTGCTCAATGTTTAAACAAAACTTCAAAATAATCAAACAAACTTCAACACTGAACTAAAATGATTGCTCAATGTTTAAACAAAACTTGGAAATAATCAAACAAACTTCAACACTGAACTAAAATGATTGTTGCTCAATGTTTAAATAAACATCAAACTAATCAAACAAACTTCAACACTGAACTAAAATGATTGCTCAATGTTTAAATAAAACTTTGAAAATAATCAAAAAAACTTCAACAATGAACTAAAATGATTGTTGCTCAATGTTTAAATAAACATCAAACTAATCAAACAAACTTCAACACTGAACTAAAATGATTGCTCAATGTTTAAATAAAACTTTGAAAATAATCAAAAAAACTTCAACAATGAACTAAAATGATTGCTCAATGTTGAAATAAAACTGCAAAATAATCAAACAAACTTCAACACTGAACTAAAATGATTGCTCATCGTTTAAATAAAACTTCGAAAATATTCAAACAAACTTCAACACTGAACTAAAATGATTGTTGCTCAATGTTTGAATAAACTTCAAAGTAATCAAACAAACTTCAACAATGAACTAAAATGATTGCTCGATGTTCAAACAAATCTTCAAAATAATAAAACAAACTTCAACACTGAATTAAAATGATTGCTCAATGTTTAAACAAAACTTCAAAATAACTTCAACACTGAACTAAAATGATTTCTCAATGTTTAAACAAAACTTCAAAATAATCAATCAATCTTTAACACTGAACTAAAATGATTGCTCAATGTTTAAACAAAACTTCAAAATAATCATTCAAACTTCAACTCTGAAATAAAATGATTGCTCAATGTTTAAATAAAACTTTGAAAATAATCAAACAAACTTCAACACTGAACTAAAATGATTGCTCAATGTTTAAATAAAACTTTGAAAATAATCAAAAAAACTTCAACACTGAACTAAAATGATTGTTGCTCAATGTTTAAATAAACTTCAAACTAATCAAACAAACTTCAACACTGAACTAAAATGATTTCTCAATGTTTAAACAAAACTTCAAAATAATCATACAAACTTCAACACTGAACTAAAATGATTGCTCAATGTTTAAACAAAACTTGGATATAATCAAACAAACTTCAACACTGAAATAAAATGATTTCTCAATGTTTAAATAAAACTTCAAAATAATCAAACAAACTTCAACACTGAACTAAAATGATTGCTCAATGTTTAAACAAAACTTCAAAATAATCAAACAAACTTCAACACTGAACTGAAATGATTGTTGCTCAATCTTTTAATAAACTTCAAAGTAATCACACAATATTCAACTCTGAAATAAAATGATTGCTCAATGTTGAAATAAAACTTCAAAATAATCAAACAAACTTCAACACTGAACTAAAATGATTGCTCAATGTTTAAATAAAACTTCAAAATAATCAAACAAACTTCAACACTGAACTAAAATGATTGTTGCTCAATGGTGAAATAAACTTCAAAGTAATCAAACAAACTTCAACACTGAACTAAAATGATTGCTCAATGTTGAAATAAAACTTCAAAATAATCAGACAAAACCAACACTGAACTAAAATGATTGCTCAATGTTGAAATAAAACTTCAAAATAATCAAACAAACTTCAACACTGAACTAAAATGATTGCTCAATGTTTAAATAAAACTTTGAAAATAATCAAAAAAACTTCAACACTGAACTAAATTGATTGCTCAATGGTGAAATAAACTTCAAAGTAATCAAACAAACTTCAGCACTGAACTAAAATGATTGCTCAATGTTTAAACAAAACTTCAAAATAATCAAAAAAACTTCAACACTGAACTAAAATGATTGCTCAATGTTTAAACAAAACTTCAAAATAATCATTCAAACTTCAACACTGAAATAAAATGATTGTTGGGCAATGTTTAAATAAACTTCAAACTAATCAAACAAACTTCAACACTGAACTAAAATGATTACTCAATGTTTAAATAAAACTTTGAAAATAATCAAACAAACTTCAACACTGAACTAAAATGATTGCTCAATGTTTAAACAAAATTTCAAAATAATAAAACAAACTTCAACACTGAACTAAAATGATTGCTCAATGTTTAAACAAAACTTGGAAATAATCAAAAAAACTTCAACACTGAACTAAAATGATTGTTGCTCAATGTTTAAATAAACTTCAAAGTAATCAAACAAACTTCAACACTGAACTAAAATGATTGCTCAATGTTTAAATAAAACTTTGAAAATAATCAAAAAAACTTCAACAATGAACTAAAATGATTGTTGCTCAATGTTTAAATAAACATCAAACTAATCAAACAAACTTCAACACTGAACTAAAATGATTGCTCAATGTTTAAACAAAACTTCAAAATAATCAAAAAAACTTCAACAATGAACTAAAATGATTGCTCAATGTTGAAATAAAACTGCAAAATAATCAAACAAACTTCAACACTGAACTAAAATGATTGCTCATCGTTTAAATAAAACTTCGAAAATATTCAAACAAACTTCAACACTGAACTAAAATGATTGTTGCTCAATGTTTGAATAAACTTCAAAGTAATCAAACAAACTTCAACAATGAACTAAAATGATTGCTCGATGTTCAAACAAATCTTGAAAATAATAAAACAAACTTCAACACTGAACTAAATTTATTGCTCAAAGTTGAAATAAAACTTCAAAATAACTTCAACACTGAACTAAAATGATTGCTGCTCAATGTTTAAATAAACTTGAAACTAATCAATCAATCTTCAACACTGAACTAAAATGATTGCTCAATGTTTAAACAAAACTTCAAAATAATCATTCAAACTTCAACTCTGAACTAAAATGATTGCTCAATGTTTAAACAAAACTTCGAAATAATCAAACAAACTTCAACACTGAACTAAAATGATTGCTCAATGTTTAAATAAAACTTTGAAAATAATCAAAAAAACTTCAACACTGAACTAAAATGATTGTTGCTCAATGTTTAAATAAACTTCAAACTAATCAAACAAACTTCAACACTGAACTAAAATGATTTCTCAATGTTTAAACAAAACTTCAAAATAATCAAACAAACTTCAACACTGAACTAAAATGATTGCTCAATGTTTAAACAAAACTTGGAGATAATCAAACAAACTTCAACACTGAAATAAAATGATTGCTCAATGTTTAAATAAATCTTCAAAATAATCAAACAAACTTCAACACTGATCTAAAATGATTGCTCAATGTTAAATAAAACTTCGAAAATAATCAAACAAACTTCAACACTGAACTGAAATGATTGTTGCTCAATCTTTTAATAAACTTCAAAGTAATCAAACAAACTTCAACTCTGAACTACAATGATTGCTCAATGTTTAAATAAAACTTCAAAATAATCAAACAAACTTCAACACTGAACTAAAATGATTGCTCAATGTTGAAATAAAACTTCAAAATAATCAAACAAACTTCAACACTGAACTAAAATGATTGTTGCTCAATGTTTAAATAAACTTTAATGTAATCAAACAAACTTCAACACTGAACCTAAAATGATTGCTCAATGTTTAAACAAATCTTCAAAATAATCAAACAAACTTCAACACTGAACTAAAATGATTGCTCAATGTTGAAATAAAACTTCAAAATAATCAAACAAACTTCAACACTGAACTAAAATGATTGCTCAATGTTTAAATAAAATTCAAACTAATCAAACAAACTTCAACACTGAACTAAAATGATTTCTCAATGTTGAAATAAAACTATAAAATAATCAGACAAACTCCAGCATTGAACTAAATTGAGTTGCTCAATGTTTAAATAAAATTCAAAGTAATCAAACAAACTTCAACACTGAACTAAAATGATTGTTGCTCAATGTTTAAATAAACTTCAAAGTAATCAAACAAACTTCAACACTGAACTAAAATGATTGCTCAATGTTTAAATAAACTTCAAAGTAATCAAACAAACTTCAACACTGAACTAAAATGATTGCTCAATGTTTAAACAAAACTTGGAAATAATCAAACAAACTTCAACACTGAACTAAAATGATTTCTCAATGTTTAAACAAAACTTCAAAATAATCAATCAATCTTCAACACTGAACTAAAATGATTGCTCAATGTTTAAACAAAACTTCAAAATAATCATACAAACTTCAACACTGAAATAAAATGATTGCTCAATGTTGAAATAAAACTTCAAAATAATCAGACAAAACCAACACTGAACTAAAATGATTGCTCAATGTTGAAATAAAACTTCAAAATAATCAAACAAACTTCAACACTGAACTAAAATGATTGCGCAATGTTTAAATAAAACTTTGAAAATAATCAAAGAAACTTCAACACTGAACTAAAGTGATTGCTCAATGTTTAAATAAAATTCCAAAATAATAAAACAAACTTCAAAACTGAACTAAATTGATTGCTCATTGGTGAAATAAACTTCAAAGTAATCAAACAAACTTCAACACTGAACTAAAATGATTGCTCAATGTTTAAATAAAACTTCAAAATAATCAAACAAACTTCAACACTGAACTAAATTGATTGCTCAATGTTTGAATAAACTTCAAAGTAATCAAACAAACTTCAACAATGAACTAAAATGATTGCTCGATGTTCAAACAAAGCTTCAAAATAATAAAACAAACTTCAACACTGAATTAAAATGATTGCTCAATGTTTAAACAAAACTTGGAAATAATCAAAAAAACTTTAACACTGAACTAAAATGATTTCTCAATGTTTAAACAAAACCTCAAAATAAACAATCAATCTTCAACACTGAACTAAAATGATTGCTCAATGTTTAAATAAAACTTCAAAATAATCAAACAAACTTCAACACTGAACTAAATTGATTGCTCAATGTTGAAATAAAACTTCAAAATAATCAAACAAACTTCAACACTGATCTAAAATGATTGCTAAATGTATAAATAAAACTTTGAAAAGAATCAAACAAACTTCAACACGGAACTAAAACGATTGCTCAATGTTTAAACAAAACTTCATAATAATCAAACAAACTTCAACACTGAACTAAAATGATTGCTCAATGTTGAAATACAACTTAAAAATGCTTCAACACTGAACTAAATTGATTGCTCAATGTTGAAATAAAATGTCAAAATAATCAAACAAACTTCAACACTGAACTAAAATGATTGCTCAATGTTTAAACAAAACTTCAAAATAATCAAACAAACTTCAACACTGAACTAAAATGATTGCTCAATGTTGAAATAAAACTTCAAAATAATCAAACAAACTTCAACACTGAACTAAAATGATTGCTCAATGTTTAAAAAAAACTTGGAAATAATCAAAAAAACTTCAACACTGAACTAAATTGATTGCTCAATGTTGAAATAAAACTTCAAAATAATCAAACAAACTTCAACACTGAACTAAAATGATTGTTGCTCAATGTTTAAATAAACTTCAAACTAATCAAACAAACTTCAACACTGAACTAAAATGATTGCTCAATGTTTAAATAAAACTTTGAAAATAATCAAAAAAACTTCAACAATGAACTAAAATGATTGTTGCTCAATGTTTAAATAAACATCAAACTAATCAAACAAACTTCAACACTGAACTAAAATGATTGCTCAATGTTTAAACAAAACTTGGAAATAATCAAAAAAACTTCAACACTGAACTAAATTGATTGCTCAATGTTGAAATAAAACTGCAAAATAATCAAACAAACTTCAACACTGAACTAAAATGATTGCTCATCGTTTAAATAAAACTTCGAAAATATTCAAACAAACTTCAACACTGAACTAAAATGATTGTTGCTCAATGTTTGAATAAACTTCAAAGTAATCAAACAAACTTCAACAATGAACTAAAATGATTGCTCGATGTTCAAACAAATCTTCAAAATATTAAATCAAACTTCAACACTGAACTAAAATTATTGCTCAATGTTGAAATAAAACTTCAAAATAACTTCAACACTGAACTAAAATGATTGCTGCTCAATGTTTAAATAAACTTGAAACTAATCAATCAATCTTCAACACTGAACTAAAATGATTGCTCAATGTTTAAACAAAACTTCAAAATAATCATTCAAACTTCAACTCTGAACTAAAATGATTGCTCAATGTTTAAATAAAACTTTGAAAATAATCAAACAAACTTCAACACTGAACTAAAATGATTGCTCAATGTTTAAATAAAACTTTGAAAATAATCAAAAAAACTTCAACACTGAACTAAAATGATTGTTGCTCAATGTTTAAATAAACTTCAAACTAATCAAACAAACTTCAACACTGAACTAAAATGATTTCTCAATGTTTAAACAAAACTTCAAAATAATCAATCAAACTTCAACACTGAACTAAAATGATTGCTCAATGTTTAAATAAAACTTGGAGATAATCAAACAAACTTCAACACTGATCTAAAATGATTGCTCAATGTTTAAATAAAACTTCAAAATAATCAAACAAACTTCAACACTGATCTAAAATGATTGCTCAATGTTAAATAAAACTTCGAAAATAATCAAACAAACTTCAACACTGAACTGAAATGATTGTTGCTCAATCTTTTAATAAACTTCAAAGTAATCAAACAAACTTCAACTCTGAACTAAAATGATTGCTCAATGTTTAAACAAAACTTCAAAATAATCAAACAAACTTCAACACTGAACTAAAATGATTGCTCAATGTTGAAATAAAACTTCAAAATAATCAAACAAACTTCAACACTGAACTAAAATGATTGTTGCTCAATGTTTAAATAAACTTCAAAGTAATCAAACAAACTTCAACACTGAAATAAAATGATTTCTCAATGTTTAAATAAAACTTCAAAATAATCAAACAAACTTCAACACTGAACTACAATGATTGCTCAATGTTTAAATAAAACTTCAAAGTAATCAATCAATCTTAAACACTGAACTAAAATGATTGCTCAATGTTTAAACAAAACTTCAAAATAATCATTCAAACTTCAACTCTGAACTAAAATGATTGCTCAATGTTTAAACAAAACTTCAAAATAAACAATCAATCTTCAACACTGAACTAAAATGATTGTTGATCAATGTTTTAATTAAACTTCAAAGTAATCAAACAAACTTCAACACTGAACTAAAATGATTGCTCAATGTTTAAATAAAACTTTGAAAATAATCAAACAAACTTCAACACTGAACTAAATTGATTGGTCAAAGTTTAAACACAATTTCAAAATAATAAAACAAACTTCAACACTGAACTAAAATGATTGCTCAATGTTTAAACAAAACTTGGAAATAATCAAACAAACTTCAACACTGAACTAAAATGATTGCTCAATGTTTAAATAAAAATTCAAAATAATCAAACAAACTTCAAAACTGAACTAAAATGATTGCTCAATGTTGAAATAAAACTTCAAAATAATCAATCAATCTTCAACACTGAACTAAAATGATTGCTCAATGTTTAAACAAAACTTCACAATAATCATACAAACTTCAACACTGAAATAAAATGATTGCTCAATGTTGAACTAATCAAACAAACTTCAACACTGAACTAAAATGATTGCTCAATGTTTAAATAAAACTTCAAAATAATCAAACAAACTTCAACACTGAACTGAAATGACTGCTCAATGTTTAAACAAATTTCAAAATAATCAAACAAACTTCAACACTGAACTAAAATGATTGCTCAATGTTTAAACAAAACTTCAAAATAATCAAACAAACTTCAACACTGAACTAAAATGATTGCTCAATGTTTAAACAAAACATCAAAATAATCAAACAAACTTCAACACTGATCTAAAATGATTGCTCAATGTTTAAAAAAAACTTCGAAAAAATAAAACAAACTTCAACACTGAACCTAAAATGATTGCTCAATGTTTAAACAAATCTTCAAAATAATCAAACAAACTCCAACACTGAACTAAATTGATTGCTCAATGTTGAAATAAAACTTCGTAATTGTCAGCCAAGAACCAACAATGAACTAAAATGATTGCTCAATGTTTAAACAAAACTTGGAAATAATCAAAAAAACTTCAACACTTAACTAAATTTATTTCTCAATGTTGAAATAAAGCTTCAAATAATATAACAAACTTCAACACTGATCTAAAATGATTGCTCAATGTTTAAATAAAACTTCGAAAATAATCAAACAAACTTCAACACTGAACTAAAATGATTGTTGCTCAATGTTTAAATAAACTTCATAGTAATCAAACGAACTTCAACACTGAACTAAAATTATTGCTCAATGTTTAAACAAAACTTGGAAATAATCAAACAAACTTCAAAACTGAACTAAATTGATTGCTCAATGTTGAAATAAAACTTCGAAATAGTCAGCCAAGAACCAACAATGAACTAAAATGATTGCTCAATGTTTAAACAAAACATGGAAATAATCAAAAAAGCTTCAACACTGAACTAAATTGATTGCTCAATGTTGAAATAAAATGTCAAAATAATCAAACAAACTTCAACACTGAACTAAAATGATTGCTCAAGGTTTAAACAAAACTTCAAAATAATCAAACAAACTTCAACACTGAACTAAAATGATTGCTCAATGTTTAAACAAAACTTCAAAATAATCAAACAAACTTCAACACTGATCTAAAATGATTGCTCAATGTTTAAATAAAACTTCGATAATATTCAAACAAACTTCAACACTGAACTAAAATGATTGTTGCTCAATGTTTAAATAAACTTCAAGGTAATCAAACGAACTTCAACACTGAACTAAAATGATTGCTCAATGTTTAAACAAAACTTCAAAATAATCAAACAAACTTCAACACTGATCTAAAATGATTGCTCAATGTTTAAATAAAACTTCGAAAATAATCAAACAAACTTCAACACTGAACTAAAATGATTGTTGCTCAATGTTTAAATAAACTTCAAAGTAATCAAACGAACTTCAACACTGAACTAAAATGATTGCTCAATGTTTAAACAAAACTTCAAAATAATCAAACAAACTTCAACACTGAACTAAAATGATTGCTCAATGTTGAAATAAAACTTCAAAATAATCAAACAAACTTCAACACTGAACTAAAATGATTTCTCAATGTTTAAATAAAACTTCAAAATAATCAAACCATCTTCAACACTGAACTAAAATGATTGCTCAATGTTGAAATAAAACTTCAAAATAATCAAACAAACTTCAACACTGAACTAAATTGATTGCTCAATGTTGAAATAAAACTTCGAAATAGTCAGCCAAGAACCAACAATGAACTAAAATGATTGCTCAATGTTTAAACAAAACATGGAAATAATCAAAAAAGCTTCCACACTGAACTAAATTGATTGCTCAATGTTGAAATAAAACGTCAAAATAATCAAACAAACTTCAACACTGATCTAAAATGATTGCTCATCGTTAGAATAAAACTTCGAAAATATTCAAACAAACTTCAACACTGAACTAAAATGATTGCTCAATGTTTAAACAAAACTTCGAAATAATCAAACAAACTTCAACACTGATCTAAAATGATTGCTCAATGTTTAAATAAAACTTCGAAAATAATCAAACAAACTTCAACACTGAACTAAAATGATTGTTGCTCAATGTTTAAATAAACTTCAAAGTAATCAAACAAACTTCAACACTGAACTAAAATGATTGCTCAATGTTTAAACAAAACTTCAAAATAATCAAACAAACTTCAACACTGAACTAAAATGATTGCTCAATGTTTAAATAAAACTTTGAAAATAATCAAAAAAACTTCAACACTGAACTAAAATGATTGTTGCTCAATGTTTAAATAAACTTCAAACTAATCAAACAAACTTCAACACTGAACTAAAATGATTGCTCAATGTTTAAACAAAACTTCAAAATAATCATACAAACTTCAACACTGAACTAAAATGATTGCTCAATGTTGAAATAAAACTTCAAAATAATCAGACAAAACCAACACTGAAATAAAATGATTGCTCAATGTTGAAATAAAACTTCAAAATAATCAAACAAACTTCAACACTGAACTAAATTGATTGCTCAATCTTGAAATAAAATGTCAAAATAATCAAACAAAATTCAACACTGAACTAAAATGATTGCTCAATGTTTAAACAAAACTTCAAAATAATCAAACAAACTTCAACACTGATCTAAAATGATTGCTCAATGTTTAAATAAAACTTCGAAAATAATCAAACAAACTTCAACACTGAACTAAAATGATTTCTCAATGTTTAAACAAAACTTCAAAATAATCAAACAAACTTCAACACTGAACTACAATGATTGCTCAATGTTTAAATAAAATTCCAAAATAATAAAACAAACTTCAAAACTGAACTAAATTGATTGCTCATTGGTGAAATAAACTTCAAAGTAATCAAACAAACTTCAACACTGAACTAAAATGATTGCTCAATGTTTAAACAAAACTTCAAAATAATCAAACAAACTTCAACCCTGATCTAAAATGATTGCTCAATGTTTGAATAAAACTTCGAAAATAATCAAAAAAGCTTCCACACTGAACTAAATTGATTGCTCAATGTTTAAATAAAACTTGGAAATAATCAAAAAAGCTTCAACACTGAACTAAATTGATTGCTCAATGTTTAAATAAAACTTCGAAAATAATCAAACAAACTTCAACACTGAAATAAAATGATTGTTGCTCAATGTTTAAATAAACTTCATAGTAATCAAACGAACTTCAACACTGAACTAAAATGATTGCTCAATGTTTAAACAAAACTTCGAAATAATCAAACAAACTTCAACACTGATCTAAAATGATTGCTCAATGTTTAAATAAAACTTCGAAAATAATCAAACAAACTTCAACACTGAACTAAAATGATTGTTGCTCAATGTTTAAATAAACTTCAAAGTAATCAAACAAACTTCAACACTGAACTAAAATGATTGCTCAATGTTTAAACAAAACTTCAAAATAATCAAACAAACTTCAACACTGAACTAAAATGATTGCTCAATGTTGAAATAAAACTTCAAAATAATCAAACAAACTTCAACACTGAACTAAAATGATTGCTCAATGTTTAAATAAAACTTTGAAAGTAATCAAACAAACTTCAACACTGAACTAAAATGATTGCTCAATGTTGAAATAAAACTTCAAAATAATCAAACAAACTTCAACACTGAACTAAATTGATTGCTCAATGTTGAAATAAAACTTCGAAATAGTCAGCCAAGAACCAACAATGAACTAAAATGATTGCTCAATGTTTAAACAAAACATGGAAATAATCAAAAAAGCTTCAACACTGAACTAAATTGATTGCTCAATGTTGAAATAAAATGTCAAAATAATCAAACAAACTTCAACACTGAACTAAAATGATTGCTCAATGTTTAAATAAAACTTTGAAAATAATCAAACAAACTTCAACACTGAACTAAAATGATTGTTGCTCAATGTTTAAATAAACTTCAAACTAATCAAACAAACTTCAACACTGAACTAAAATGATTGTTGCTCAATGTTTAAATAAACTTCAAAATAATCAAACAAACTTCAACACTGAACTAAATTGATTGCTCAATGTTTAAATAAACTTCAAACTAATCAAACAAACTTCAACACTGAACTAAAATGATTTCTCAATGTTTAAACAAAACTTCAAAATAAACAATCAATCTTCAACACTGAACTAAAATGATTGCTCAATGTTTAAACAAAACTTCAAAATAATTATACAAACTTCAACACTGAACTAAATTGATTGCTCAATGGTGAAATAAACTTCAAAGTAATCAAACAAACTTCAACACTGAACTAAAATGATTTCTCAATGTTTAAACAAACTTCAAAATAATCAAACAAACTTCAACACTGAACTACAATGATTGCTCAATGTTTAAACAAAATTCCAAAATAATAAAACAAACTTCAAAACTGATCTAAATTGATTGCTCAATGGTGAAATAAACTTCAAAGTAATCAAACAAACTTCAACACTGAACTAAAATGATTGCTCAATGTTTAAACAAAACTTCAAAATAATCATACAAACTTCAACACTGAACTAAAATGATTGCTCAATGTTGAAATAAAACTTCAAAATAATCAGACAAAACCAACACTGAACTAAAATGATTGCTCAATGTTGAAATAAAACTTCAAAATAATCAAACAAACTTCAACACTGAACTAAAATGATTGTTGCTCAATGTTTAAATAAACTTCAAACTAATCAAACAAACTTCAACACTGAACTAAAATGATTGCTCAATGTTTAAACAAAACTTCAAAATAATCAAACAAACTTCAACACTGAACTAAATTGATTGCTCAATGGTGAAATAAACTTCAAAGTAATCAAACAAACTTCAACACTGAACTAAAATGATTGCTCAATGTTTAAACAAAACTTCAAAATAATCAAACAAACTTCAACACTGAACTAAAATGATTGTTGCTCAATGTTTGAATAAACTTCAAAGTAATCAAACAAACTTCAACAATGAACTAAAATGATTGCTCGATGTTCAAACAAAGCTTCAAAATAATAAAACAAACTTCAACACTGAATTAAAATGATTGCTCAATGTTTAAACAAAACTTGGAAATAATCAAAAAAACTTTAACACTGAACTAAAATGATTTCTCAATGTTTAAACAAAACCTCAAAATAAACAATCAATCTTCAACACTGAACTAAAATGATTGCTCAATGTTTAAATAAAACTTCAAAATAATCAAACAAACTTCAACACTGAACTAAATTGATTGCTCAATGTTGAAATAAAACTTCAAAATAATCAAACAAACTTCAACACTGAACTAAAATGATTGCTCAATGTTTAAATAAAACTTTGAAAATAATCAAACAAACTTCAACACTGAACTAAAATGATTGCTCAATGTTTAAACAAAACTTCAAAATAATCAAACAAACTTCAACACTGAACTAAAATGATTGCTCAATGTTGAAATAAAACTTCAAAATAATCAAACAAACTTCAACACTGATCTAAAATGATTGCTCAATGTTTAAACAAAACATGGAAATAATCAAAAAAGCTTCCACACTGAACTAAATTGATTGCTCAATGTTGAAATAAAACGTCAAAATAATCAAACAAACTTCAACACTGAACTAAAATGATTGTTGCTCAATGTTTAAATAAACTTCAAAGTAATCAAACAAACTTCAACACTGAACTAAAATGATTGCTCAATGTTTAAATAAAACTTCGAAAATAATCAAACAAACTTCAACACTGAACTAAAATGATTGTTGCTCAATGTTTAAATAAACTTCAAAGTAATCAAACGAACTTCAACACTGAACTAAAATTATTGCTCAATGTTTAAACAAAACTTGGAAATAATCAAACAAACTTCAACACTGAACTAAATTGATTGCTCAATGTTGAAATAAAACTGCAAAATAATCAAACAAACTTCAACACTGAACTAAAATGATTGCTCATCGTTTAAATAAAACTTCGAAAATATTCAAACAAACTTCAACACTGAACTAAAATGATTGTTGCTCAATGTTTGAATAAACTTCAAAGTAATCAAACAAACTTCAACAATGAACTAAAATGATTGCTCGATGTTCAAACAAAGCTTCAAAATAATAAAACAAACTTCAACACTGAATTAAAATGATTGCTCAATGTTTAAAAAAAAATTTGAAAATAATCAAAAAAACTTCAACAATGAACTAAAATGATTGTTGCTCAATGGTGAAATAAACTTCAAAATAATCAATCAATCTTCAACACTGAACTAAAATGATTGCTCAATGTTTAAACAAAACTTCAAAATAATCATTCAAACTTCAACTCTGAACTAAAATGATTGCTCAATGTTTAAATAAAACTTTGAAAATAATCAAACAAACTTCAACACTGAACTAAAATGATTGCTCAATGTTTAAATAAAACTTTGAAAATAATCAAAAAAACTTCAACACTGAACTAAAATGATTGTTGCTCAATGTTTAAATAAACTTCAAACTAATCAAACAAACTTCAACACTGAACTAAAATGATTGCTCAATGTTTAAACAAAACTTGGAAATAATCAAACAAACTTCAACACTGAACTAAAATGATTGCTCAATGTTTAAATAAAACTTCAAAATAATCAAACAAACTTCAACACTGAACTAAAATGATTGCTCAATGTTTAAACAAAACTTCAAAATAATCAATCAAACTTCAACACTGAACTAAAGTGATTGTTGCTCAATCTTTTAATAAACTTCAAAGTAATCAAACAAACTTCAACTCTGAACTACAATGATTGCTGAATGTTTAAATAAAACTTCAAAATAATCAAGCAAACTTCAACACTTAAATAAAATGATTGCTCAATTTTGTAATAAAACTTCAAAATAATAAAACATACTTCAACACTGATCTAATTTGATTGCTCAATGGTGAAATAAACTTCAAAGTAATCAAACAAACTTAAACACTGAACTAAAATGATTGCTCAATGTTTAAACAAAACTTCAAAATAATCAAACAAACTTCAACACTGAACTAAAATGATTGCTCAATGTTGAAATAAAACTTCAAAATAATAAAACAAACTTCAACACTGAACTAAATTCATTGCTCAATGGTGAAATAAACTTCAAAGTAACCAAACAAACTTAAACACTGAACTAAAATGATTGCTCAATGTTTAAACAAAACTTCAAAATAATCAATAAAACTTCAACACTGAACTGAAATGATTGCTGCTCAATCTTTTAATAAACTTCAAAGTAATCAAACAAACTTCAACTCTGAACTACAATGATTGCTGAATGTTTAAATAAAACTTCAAAATAATCAAACAAACTTCAACACTGAACTAAAATGATTGCTCAATGTTGAAATAAAACTTCAAAATAATCAAACAAACTTCAACACTGAACTAAATTCATTGCTCAATGGTGAAATAAACTTCAAAGTAATCAATCAAACTTCAACACTGAACTGAAATGATTGTTGATCAATGTTTTAATAAACTTCAAAGTAATCAAACAAACTTCAACACTGAACTAAAATGATTGCTCAATGTTTAAATAAAACTTTGAACATAATCAAACAAACTTCAACACTGAACTAAAATGATTGCTCAATGTTTAAATAAAACTTCAAAATAATCAAACAAACTTCAACACTGAACTAAAATGATTGCTCAATGTTTAAACAAAACTTCAAAATAATCATACAAACTTCAACACTGAAACAAAATGATTGCTCAATGTTGAAATAATCAAACAAACTTCAACACTAAACTAAAATGATTGTTGCTCAATGTTTAAATAAACTTCAAAATAATCAAACAAACTTCAACACTGAACTAAAATGATTGCTCAATGTTTAAACAAAACTTCACAATAATCATACAAACTTCAACACTGAAATAAAATGATTGCTCAATGTTTAAATAAAACTTCAAAATAATCAAACAAACTTCAACACTGAACTAAGATGATTGCTCAATGTTTAAATAAAACTTCGAAATAATAAAACAAACTTCAACACTGAACCTAAAATGATTGCTCAATGTTTAAACAAATCTTCAAAATAATCAAACAAACTCCAACACTGAACTAAATTGATTGCTCAATGTTGAAATAAAACTTCGTAATTGTCAGCCAAGAACCAACAATGAACTAAAATGTTGCTCAATGTTTAAATAAACTTCAAACTAATCAAAAAAGCTTCCACACTGAACTAAATTGATTGCTCAATGTTGAAATAAAACGTCAAAATAATCAAACAAACTTCAACACTGATCTAAAATGATTGCTCAATGTTTAAATAAAACTTCGATAATATTCAAACAAACTTCAACACTGAACTAAAATGATTGTTGCTCAATGTTTAAATAAACTTCAAGGTAATCAAACGAACTTCAACACTGAACTAAAATGATTGCTCAATGTTTAAACAAAACTTCAAAATAATCAAACAAACTTCAACACTGAACTAAAATGATTGCTCAATGTTTAAATAAAACTTCAAAATAATCAAACAAACTTCAACACTGAACTAAAATGATTGCTCAATGTTTAAATAAACTTCAAAGTAATCAAACAAACTTCAACACTGAACTAAAATGATTTCTCAATGTTTAAACAATACTTCAAAATAATCAAACAAACTTCAACACTGAACTAAATTGATTGCTCAATGTTGAAATAAAACTTCGAAATAGTCAGCCAAGAACCAACAATGAACTAAAATGATTGCTCAATGTTTAAACAAAACATGGAAATAATCAAAAAAGCTTCAACACTGAACTAAATTGATTGCTCAATGTTGAAATAAAACTTCAAAATAATCAAACAAACTTCAACACTGATCTAAAATGATTGCTCAATGTTTAAATAAAACTTCGAAAATAATCAAACAAACTTCAACACTGAACTAAAATGATTGTTGCTCAATGTTTAAATAAACTTCAAAGTAATCAAACAAACTTCAACACTGAACTAAAATGATTGTTGCTCAATGTTTAAATAAACTTCAAAGTAATCAAACAAACTTCAACACTGAACTAAAATGATTGCTCAATGTTTAAATAAAACTTCAAAATAATCAAACAAACTTCAACACTGAACTACAATGATTGCTCATTGTTTAAACAAAGCTTGGAACCTAATCAAACAAACTTCAACACTGAACTAAAATGATTTCTCAATGTTTAAACAAAACTTCAAAATAATCAATCAATCTTCAACACTGAACTAAAATGATTGCTCAATGTTTAAACAAAACTTCAAAATAATCATACAAACTTCAACACTGAACTAAAATGATTGCTCAATGTTGAAATAAAACTTCAAAATAATCAGACAAAACCAACACTGAACTAAAATGATTGCTCAATGTTGAAATAAAACTTCAAAATAATCAAACAAACTTCAACACTGAACTAAAATGATTGCTCAATGTTTAAATAAAACTTTGAAAATAATCAAAAAAACTTCAACACTGAACTAAAATGATTGCTCAATGTTTAAATAAAATTCCAAAATAATAAAACAAACTTCAAAACTGAACTAAATTGATTGCTCATTGGTGAAATAAACTTCAAAGTAATCAAACAAACTTCAACACTGAACTAAAATGATTGTTGCTCAATGTTTAAACAAACTTCAAAGTAATCAAACAAACCTCAACACTGAAATAAAATGATTTCTCAATTTTTGAATAAACTTCAAAGTAATCAAACAAACTTCAACAATGAACTAAAATGATTGCTCGATGTTAAAACAAAGCTTCAAAATAATAAAACAAACTTCAACACTGAATTAAAATGATTGCTCAATGTTTAAACAAAACTTGGAAATAATCAAACAAACTTCAACACTGAACTAAAATGATTTCTCAATGTTTAAACAAAACCTCAAAATAAACAATCAATCTTCAACACTGAACTAAAATGATTGCTCAATGTTTAAATAAAACTTCAAAATAATCAAACAAACTTCAACACTGAACTAAATTGATTGCTCAATGTTGAAATAAAACTTCAAAATAATCACAAAAACTTCAACACTGTACTATATTGATTGCTACTTGTTTAAATATAACTTTGAAAATAATCAAAAAAACTTCAACACTGAACTAAAATGATTGCTCAAGGTTTAAACAAAACTTCATAATAATCAAACAAACTTCAACACTGAACTAAAATGATTGCTAAATGTTTAAATACAACTTCAAAAAAGCTTCAACACTGAACTAAATTGATTGCTCAATGTTGAAATATAATGTCAAAATAATCAAACAAAATTCAACACTGAACTGAAATGATTGCTCAAGTTTTAAACAAAACTTCAAAATAATCAAACAAACTTCAACACTGAACTAAAATGTTTGCTCAATGTTGAAATAAAACTTCAAAATAATCAAACAAACTTCAACACTGAACTAAAATGATTGCTCAATGTTTAAACAAAACATGGAAATAATCAAAAAAGCTTCAACACTGAACTAAATTGATTGCTCAATGTTGAAATAAAACTTCAAAATAATCAAACAAACTTCAACACTGAACTAAAATGATTGTTGCTCAATGTTTAAATAAACTTTAATGTAATCAAACAAACTTCAACACTGAACTAAAATCATTGCTCAATGTTTAAATAAACTTCATAGTAATCAAACGAACTTCAACACTGAACTAAAATTATTGCTCAATGTTTAAACAAAACTTGGAAATAATCAAACAAACTTCAAAACTGAACTAAATTGATTGCTCAATGTTGAAATAAAACTTCGAAATAGTCAGCCAAGAACCAACAATGAACTAAAATGATTGCTCAATGTTTAAACAAAAATTGGAAATAATCAAAAAAGCTTCAACACTGAACTAAATTGATTGCTCAATGTTGAAATAAATCTTCAAAAAAATATAACAAACTTCAACACTGATCTAAAATGATTGCTCAATGTTTAAATAAAACTTCGAAAATAATCAAACAAACTTCAACACTGAACTAAAATGATTGTTGCTCAATGTTTAAATAAACTTCAAAGTAATCAAACAAACTTCAACACTGAACTAAAATGATTGTTGCTCAATGTTTAAATAAACTTCAAAGTAATCAAACAAACTTCAACACTGATATAAAATGATTGCTCAATGTTTAAATAAAACTTCAAAATAATCAAACAAACTTCAACACTGAACTAGAATGATTGCTCAATGTTTAAACAAAGCTTGGAAATAATCAAACAAACTTCAACACTGAACTAAAATGATTTCTCAATGTTTAAACAAAACTTCAAAATAATCAATCAATCTTCAACACTGAACTAAAATGATTGCTCAATGTTTAAACAAAACTTCAAAATAATCATACAAACTTCAACACTGAACTAAAATGATTGCTCAATGTTGAAATAAAACTTCAAAATAATCAGACAAAACCAACACTGAACTAAAATGATTGCTCAATGTTGAAATAAAACTTCAAAATAATCAAACAAACTTCAACACTGAACTAAAATGATTGCTCAATGTTTAAATAAAACTTTGAAAATAATCAAAAAAACTTCAACACTGAACTAAAATGATTGTTGCTCAATGTTTAAATAAAATTCCAAAATAATAAAACAAACTTCAAAACTGAACTAAATTGATTGCTCATTGGTGAAATAAACTTCAAAGTAATCAAACAAACTTCAACACTGAACTAAAATGATTGTTGCTCAATGTTTAAACAAACTTCAAAGTAATCAAACAAACTTCAACACTGAACTAAAATGATTGCTCAATGTTTAAATAAAATTTCAAAATAATCAAACAAACTTCAACACTGAACTACAATGATTGCTCAATGTTTAAACAAAATTTCAAAATAATAAAACAAACTTCAACACTGAACTAAAATGATTGCTCAATGTTTAAACAAAACATGGAAATAATCAAAAAAGCTTCAACACTGAACTAAAATGATTTCTCAATGTTTAAACAAAACCTCAAAATAAACAATCAATCTTCAACACTGAACTAAAATGATTGCTCAATGTTTAAATAAAACTTCAAAATAATCAAACAAACTTCAACACTGAACTAAATTGATTGCTCAATGTTGAAATAAAACTTCAAAAAAATAAAAACAACTTCAACACTGAACTAAAATGATTGCTAGATGTATAAATAAAACTTTGAAAAGAATCAAACAAACTTCAACACTGAACTAAAATGATTGCTCAATGTTTAAACAAAACTTCATAATAATCAAACAAACTTCAACACTGAACTAAAATGATTGCTCAATGTTGAAATACAACTTCAAAATAACTTCAACACTGAACTAAATTGATTGCTCAATGTTGAAATAAAATGTCAAAATAATCAAACAAACTTCAACACTGAACTAAAATGATTGCTCAATGTTTAAACAAAACTTCAAAATAATCAAACAAACTTCAACACTGAACTAAAATGATTGCTCAATGTTGAAATAAAACTTCAAAATAATCAAACAAACTTCAACACTGAATTAAAATGATTGCTCAATGTTTAAAAAAAAATTGGAAATAATCAAAAAACTTCAACACTGAACTAAATTGATTGCTCAATGTTGAAATAAAACTTCAAAATAATCAAACAAACTTCAACACTGAACTAAAATGATTGTTGCTCAATGGTGAAATAAACTTCAAAGTAATCAAACAAACTTCAACACTGAACTAAAATGATTGCTCAATGTTTAAATAAAACTTTGAAAATAATCAAAAAAACTTCAACAATGAACTAAAATGATTGTTGCTCAATGTTTAAATAAACATCAAACTAATCAAACAAACTTCAACACTGAACTAAAATGATTGCTCAATGTTTATACAAAACTTGGAAATAATCAAACAAACTTCAACACTGAACTAAATTGATTGCTCAATGTTGAAATAAAACTGCAAAATAATCAAACAAACTTCAACACTGAACTAAAATGATTGCTCATCGTTTAAATAAAACTTCGAAAATATTCAAACAAACTTCAACACTGAACTAAAATGATTGTTGCTCAATGTTTGAATAAACTTCAAAGTAATCAAACAAACTTCAACAATGAACTAAAATGATTGCTCGATGTTCAAACAAATCTTCACAATAATAAATCAAACTTCAACACTGAACTAAAATTATTGCTCAATGTTGAAATAAAACTTCAAAATAACTTCAACACTGAACTAAAATGATTGCTGCTCAATGTTTAAATAAACTTGAAACTAATCAATCAATCTTCAACACTGAACTAAAATGATTGCTCAATGTTGAAAGAAAACTTCAAAATAATCATACAAACCTCAACACTGAACTAAAATGATTGCTCAATGTTTAAACAAAACTTTGAACATAATCAAACAAACTTCAACACTGAACTAAAATGATTGCTCAATGTTTAAATAAAACTTTGAAAATAATCAAAAAAACTTCAACACTGAACTAAAATGATTGTTGCTCAATGTTTAAATAAACTTCAAACTAATCAAACAAACTTCAACACTGAACTAAAATGATTTCTCAATGTTTAAACAAAACTTCAAAATAATCATACAAACTTCAACACTGAACTAAAATGATTGCTCAATGTTTAAACAAAATTTGGAGATAATCAAACAAACTTCAACACTGAACTAAGATGATTGCTCAATGTTAAATAAAACTTCAAAATAATCAAACAAACTTCAACACTGAACTAAATTGATTGCTCAATCTTTAAACAAAACTTCAAAATAATCAATCAAACTTCAACACTGAACTGAAATGATTGTTGCTCAATCTTTTAATAAACTTCAAAGTAATCAAACAAACTTCAACTCTGAACTACAATGATTGCTCAATGTTTAAATAAAACTTCAAAATAATCAAACAAACTTCAACACTGAACTAAAATGATTGCTCAATGTTGAAATAAAACTTCAAAATAATCAAACAAACTTCAACACTGAACTAAAATGATTGTTGCTCAATGTTTAAATAAACTTCAAAGTAATCAAACAAACTTCAACACTGAACTAAAATGATTTCTCAATGTTTAAATAAAACTTCAAAATAATCAAACAAACTTCAACACTGAACTAAAATGATTGCTCAAGGGTGAAATAAACTTCAAAGTAATCAAACAAACTTAAGCACTGAACTAAAATGATTGCTCAATGTTTAAACAAAACTTCAAACTAATCAAACAAACTTCAACACTGAACTAAAATGATTTCTCAATGTTTAAACAAAACTTCAAAATAATCAATCAATCTTCAACACTGAACTAAAATGATTGTTGATCAATGTTTTAATAAACTTCAAAGTAATCAAACAAACTTCAACACTGAACTAAAATGAGTGCTCAATGTTTAAATAAAACTTTGAACATAATCAAACAAACTTCAACACTGAACTAAAATGATTGCTCAATGTTTAAACAAAACTTCAAAATAATAAAACAAACTTCAACACTGAACTAAAATGATTGCTCAATGTTTAAACAAATTTCAAAATAATCAAACAAACTTCAACCCTGAACTAAAATGATTGCTCAATGTTTAAATAAAACTTCAAAATAATCAAACAAACTTCAAAACTGAACTAAAATGATTGCTCAATGTTGAAATAAAACTTCAAAATAATCAATCAATCTTCAACACTGAACTAAAATGATTGCTCAATGTTTAAACAAAACTTCAAAATAATCATACAAACTTCAACACTGAAATAAAATGATTGCTCAATGTTGAAATAATCAAACAAACTTCAACACTGAACTAAAATGATTGCTCAATGTTTAAATAAAACTTCAAAATAATCAAACAAACTTCAACACTGAACTGAAATGACTGCTCAATGTTTAAACAAATTTCAAAATAATCAAACAAACTTCAACACTGAACTAAAATGATTGCTCAATGTTTAAACAAAACTTGGAAATAATCATACAAACTTCAACACTGAACCAAAATGATTGCTCAATGTTGAAATAAAACATCAAAATAAGCAAACAAACTTCAACACTGATCTAAAATGATTGCTCAATGTTTAAACAAAACATCGAAATAATAAAACAAACTTCAACACTGAACCTAAAATGATTGCTCAATGTTTAAACAAATCTTCAAATTAATCAAACAAAATTCAACACTGAACTAAATTGATTGCTCTTTTTTGAAATAAAACTTCGTAATAGTCAGACAAAACCAACAATGAACTAAAATGACTGCTAAATGTTTAAACAAACTTCGAAGTAATCAAACAAACTTCAACACTGAACTAAAATGATTGCTCAATGTTTAAACAAAACTGCAAAATAATCAAACAAACTTCAACACTGAACTAAAATGATTGCTCATCGTTTAAATAAAACTTCGAAAATATTCAAACAAACTTCAACACTGAACTAAAATGATTGTTGCTCAATGTTTGAATAAACTTCAAAGTAATCAAACAAACTTCAACAATGAACTAAAATGATTGCTCGATGTTCAAACAAATCTTCAAAATAATAAATCAAACTTCAACACTGAACTAAAATTATTGCTCAATGTTGAAATAAAACTTCAAAATAACTTCAACACTGAACTAAAATGATAGTTGCTCAATGTTTAAACAAAACTTCAAAATAATCAATCAATCTTCAACACTGAACTAAAAAGATTGCTCAATGTTTAAACAAAACTTCAAAATAATCATTCAAACTTCAACTGTGAACTAAAATGATTGCTCAATGTTTAAATAAAACTTTGAAAATAATCAAACAAACTTCAACACTGAACTAAAATGATTGCTCAATGTTTAAATAAAACTTTGAAAATAATCAAAAAAACTTCAACACTGAACTAAAATGATTGTTGCTCAATGTTTAAATAAACTTCAAACTAATCAAACAAACTTCAACACTGAACTAAAATGATTTCTCAATGTTTAAACAAAACTTCAAAATAATCATACAAACTTCAACACTGAACTAAAATGATTGCTCAATGTTTAAACAAAACTTGGAGATAATCAAACAAACTTCAACACTGAACTAAAATGATTGCCCAATGTTTAAATAAATCTTCAAAATAATCAAACAAACTTCAACACTGATCTAAAATGATTGCTCAATGTTTAAACAAAACTTATAAAAAAATCAAAAAAACTTCAACACTGAACTAAAATGATTGTTGCTCAATGTTTAAATAAACTTCAAAGTAATCAAACAAACTTCAACACTGATATAAAATGATTTCTCAATGTTGAAATAAAACTTCAAAATAATCAAACAAACTTCAACACTGAACTAAAATGATTGCTCAATGTTTAAATAAAACTTCAAAATAATCAAACAAACTTCAACACTGAACTAAAATGATTGTTGCTCAATGGTGAAATAAACTTCAAAGTAATCAAACAAACTTCAACACTGAACTAAAATGATTGCTCAATGTTGAAATAAAACTTCAAAATAATCAGACAAAACCAACACTGAACTAAAATGATTGCTCAATGTTGAAATAAAACTTCAAAATAATCAAACAAACTTCAACACTGAACTAAAATGATTGCTCAATGTTTAAATAAAACTTTGAAAATAATCAAAAAAACTTCAACACTGAACTAAAATGATTGCTCAATGTTGAAATAAACTTCAAAGTAATCAAACAAACTTCAACACTGAACTAAAATGATTGCTCAATGTTTAAACAAAACTTCAAAATAATCAAACAAACTTCAACACTGAACTAAAATGATTGCTCAATGTTTAAACAAAACTTCAAAATAATCAAACAAACTTCAACACTGAACTAAAATGATTGTTGCTCAATGTTTAAATAAACTTCAAACTAATCAAACAAACTTCAACACTGAACTAAAATGATTGCTCAATGTTTAAATAAAACTTTGAAAATAATCAAACAAACTTCAACACTGAACTACAATGATTGCTCAATGTTTAAACAAAATTTCAAAATAATAAAACAAACTTCAACACTGAACTAAAATGATTGCTCAATGTTTAAACAAAACATGGAAATAATCAAAAAAGCTTCAACACTGAACTAAAATGATTGCTCAATGTTTAAACAAAACTTCAAAATAATCAAACAAACTTCAACACTGAACTAAAATGATTGCTCAATGTTGAAATAAAACTTCAAAATAATCAAACAAACTTCAACACTGAACTAAAATGATTGCTCAATGTTTAAATAAAACTTTGAAAGTAATCAAACAAACTTCAACACTGAACTAAAATGATTGCTCAATGTTGAAATAAAACTTCAAAATAATCAAACGAACTTCAACACTGAACTAAATTGATTGTTGCTCAATGTTTAAATAAACTTTAATGTAATCAAACAAACTTCAACACTGAACTAAAATGATTGTTGCTCAATGTTTAAATAAACTTCAAACTAATCAAACAAACTTCAACACTGAACTAAAATGATTGCTCAATGTTTAAATAAACTTCAAAGTAATCAAACAAACTTCAACACTGAACTAAAATGATTTCTCAATGTTTAAACAATACTTCAAAATAATCAAACAAACTTCAACACTGAACTAAAATGATTTCTCAATGTTTAAACAAAACTTCAAAATAATCAATCAATCTTCAACACTGAACTAAAATGATTGCTCAATGTTTAAATAAAACTTTGAAAATAATCATACAAACTTCAACACTGAACTAAAATGATTGCTCAATGTTGAAATAAAACTTCAAAATAATCAGACAAAACCAACACTGAACTAAAATGATTGCTCAATGTTGAAATAAAACTTCAAAATAATCAAACAAACTTCAACACTGAACTAAAATGATTGCTCAATGTTTAAATAAAACTTTGAAAATAATCAAAAAAACTTCAACACTGAACTAAAATGATTGCTCAATGTTTAAATAAAATTCCAAAATAATAAAACAAACTTCAAAACTGAACTAAATTGATTGCTCATTGGTGAAATAAACTTCAAAGTAATCAAACAAACTTCAACACTGAACTAAAATGATTGTTGCTCAATGTTTAAACAAAACATGGAAATAATCAAAAAAGCTTCAACACTGAACTAAATTGATTGCTCAATGTTTGAATAAACTTCAAAGTAATCAAACAAACTTCAACACTGAACTAAAATGATTGCTCAATGTTTAAGCAAAACTTCAAAATAATCATACAAACTTCAACACTGAACTAAAATGATTGCTCAATGTTTAAACAAAACTTGGAAATAATCAAAAAAACTTCAACACTGAACTAAAATGATTTCTCAATGTTTAAACAAAACCTCAAAATAAACAATCAATCTTCAACACTGAACTAAAATGATTGCTCAATGTTTAAATAAAACTTCAAAATAATCAAACAAACTTCAACACTGAACTAAATTGATTGCTCAATGTTGAAATAAAACTTCGAAATAATCAAACAAACTTCAACACTGAACTAAAATGATTGCTAAATGTATAAATAAAACTTTGAAAAGAATCAAACAAACTTCAACACTGAACTAAAATGATTGCTCAATGTTTAAACAAAACTTCATAATAATCAAACAAACTTCAACACTGAACTAAAATGATTGCTCAATGTTTAAACAAAACTTCAAAATAACTTCAACACTGAACTAAATTGATTGCTCAATGTTGAAATATAATGTCAAAATAATCAAACAAACTTCAACACTGAATTAAAATGATTGCTCAATGTTTAAACAAAACTTCAAAATAATCAAACAATCTTCAACACTGAACTAAAATGATTGCTCAATGTTGAAATAAAACTTCAAAATAATCAAACAAACTTCAACACTGAACTAAAATGATTTCTCAATGTTTAAACAAAACATGGAAATAATCAAAAAAGCTTCCACACTGAACTAAATTGATTGCTCAATGTTGAAATAAAACTTCAAAATAATCAAACAAACTTCAACACTGAACTAAAATGATTGTTGCTCAATGTTTAAACAAAACTTCAAAATAATCAAAAAAACTTCAACACTGAACTAAAATGATTGCTCAATGTTTAAATAAAACTTTGAAAATAATCAAAAAAACTTCAACAATGAACTAAAATGATTGTTGCTCAATGTTTAAATAAACATCAAACTAATCAAACAAACTTCAACACTGAACTAAAATGATTGCTCAATGTTTAAACAAAACTTCAAAATATTCAAACAAACTTCAACACTGAACTAAAATGATTGCTCAATGTTGAAATAAAACTGCAAAATAATCAAACAAACTTCAACACTGAACTAAAATGATTGCTCATCGTTTAAATAAAACTTCGAAAATATTCAAACAAACTTCAACACTGAACTAAAATGATTGTTGCTCAATGTTTGAATAAACTTCAAAGTAATCAAACAAACTTCAACAATGAACTAAAATGATTGCTCGATGTTCAAGCAAATCTTCAGAATAATCAAACAAACTTCAACACTAAACTAAAATTATTGCTCAAGGTTTAAACAAAACTTCAAAATAACTTCAACACTGAACTAAAATGATTGTTGCTCAATGTTTTAATATACGTTGTATTTACTAAATCATTGTTCACCTCTGAACTAAAATGATTGCTCAATGTTTAAACAAAACTTCAAAATAATCAAACAAACTTCAACACTGAACTAAAATGATTGCTCAATGTTTAAACAAAACTTCAAAATAATCAAACAAACTTCAACACTGAACTAAAATGATTGCTCAATGTTTAAATAAAACTTTGAAAATAATCAAAAAAACTTCAACACTGAACTAAAATGATTGTTGCTCAATGTTTAAATAAACTTCAAACTAATCAAACAAACTTCAACACTGAACTAAAATGATTTCTCAATGTTTGAACAAAACTTCAAAATAATCATACAAACTTCAACACTGAACTAAAATGATTGCTCAATGTTTAAACAAAACTTGGAGATAATCAAACAAACTTCAACACTGAAATAAAATGATTGCCCAATGTTTAAATAAATCTTCAAAATAATCAAACAAACTTCAACACTGAACTAAGATCATTGCTCAATGTTAAATAAAACTTCGAAAATAATCAAACAAACTTCAACACTGAACTGAAATGATTGTTGCTCAATCTTTTAATAAACTTCAAAATAATCAAACAAACTTCAACACTGAATTAAAATGATTGCTCAATGTTTAAATAAAACTTCAAAATAATCAAACAAACTTCAACACTGAACTAAATTGATTGCTCAATGTTGAAATAAAACTTCAAAATAATCAAACAAACTTCAACACTGAACTAAAATGATTGTTGCTCAATGTTTAAATAAACTTCAAAGTAATCAAACAAACTTCAACACTGAACTAAAATGATTGCTCAATGTTTAAATAAAATTTCAAAATAATCAAACAAACTTCAAAACTGATCTAAATTGATTGCTCAATGGTGAAATAAACTTCAAAGTAATCAAACAAACTTCAACACTGAACTAAAATGATTTCTCAATGTTTAAATAAACTTCAAAGTAATCAAACAAACTTCAACACTGAACTAAAATGATTGCTCAATGTTTAAACAAAACTTCAAAATAATAAAACAAACTTCAACACTGAACTAAATTGATTGTTGCTCAATGTTTAAATAAACTTTAATGTAATCAAATAAACTTCAACACTGAACTAAAATGATTGTTGCTCAATATTTAAATAAACTTTAATGTAATCAAACAAACTTCAACACTGAACCTAAAATGATTGCTCAATGTTTAAATAAACTTCAAAATAATCAAACAAACTTCAACACTGAACTAAAATGATTGCTCAATGTTTAAACAAAACTTGGAAATAATCAAACAAACTTCAACACTGAACTAAAATGATTTCTCAATGTTTAAACAAAACTTCAAAATAATCAATCAATCTTCAACACTGAACTAAAATGATTGCTCAATGTTTAAACAAAACTTCAAAATAATCATACAAACTTCAACACTGAACTAAAATGATTGCTCAATGTTGAAATAAAACTTCAAAATAATCAGACAAAACCAACACTGAACTAAAATGATTGCTCAATGTTGAAATAAAACTTCAAAATAATCAAACAAACTTCAACACTGAACTAAAATGATTGCTCAATGTTTAAATAAAACTTTGAAAATAATCAAAAAAACTTCAACACTGAACTAAAGTGATTGCTCAATGTTTAAATAAAATTCCAAAATAATAAAACAAACTTCAAAACTGAACTAAATTGATTGCTCATTGGTGAAATAAACTTCAAAGTAATCAAAAAAACTTCAACACTGAACTAAAATGATTGTTGCTCAATGTTTAAACAAAACATGGAAATAATCAAAAAAGCTTCAACACTGAACTAAATTGATTGCTCAATGTTTGAATAAACTTCAAAGTAATCAAACAAACTTCAACACTGAACTAAAATGATTGCTCAATGTTTAATCAAAACTTCAAAATAATCATACAAACTTCAACACTGAACTAAAATGATTGCTCAATGTTTAAACAAAACTTGGAAATAATCAAAAAAACTTCAACACTGAACTAAAATGATTTCTCAATGTTTAAACAAAACCTCAAAATAAACAATCAATCTTCAACACTGAACTAAAATGATTGCTCAATGTTTAAATAAAACTTCAAAATAATCAAACAAACTTCAACACTGAACTAAATTGATTGCTCAATGTTGAAATAAAACTTCAAAATAATCAAACAAACTTCAACACTGAACTAAAATGATTGCTAAATGTATAAATAAAACTTTGAAAAGAATCAAACAAACTTCAACACTGAACTAAAATGATTGCTCAATGTTTAAACAAAACTTCATAATAATCAAACAAACTTCAACACTGAACTAAAATGATTGCTCAATGTTTAAACAAAACTTCAAAATAACTTCAACACTGAACTAAATTGATTGCTCAATGTTGAAATAAAATGTCAAAATAATCAAACAAAATTCAACACTGAATTAAAATGATTGCTCAATGTTTAAACAAAACTTCAAAATAATCAAACAATCTTCAACACTGAACTAAAATGATTGCTCAATGTTGAAATAAAACTTCAAAATAATCAAACAAACTTCAACACTGAACTAAAATGATTTCTCAATGTTTAAAAAAAAATTGGAAATAATCAAAAAACTTCAACACTGAACTAAATTGATTGCTCAATGTTGAAATAAAACTGCAAAATAATCAAAAAAACTTCAACAATGAACTAAAATGATTGTTGCTCAATGTTTAAATAAACATCAAACTAATCAAACAAACTTCAACACTGAACTAAAATGATTGCTCAATGTTTAAATAAAACTTTGAAAATAATCAAAAAAACTTCAACAATGAACTAAAATGATTGTTGCTCAATGTTTAAATAAACATCAAACTAATCAAACAAACTTCAACACTGAACTAAAATGATTGCTCAATGTTTAAACAAAACTTCAAAATATTCAAACAAACTTCAACACTGAACTAAAATGATTGCTCAATGTTGAAATAAAACTGCAAAATAATCAAACAAACTTCAACACTGAACTAAAATGATTGCTCATCGTTTAAATAAAACTTCGAAAATATTCAAACAAACTTCAACACTGAACTAAAATGATTGTTGCTCAATGTTTGAATAAACTTCAAAGTAATCAAACAAACTTCAACAATGAACTAAAATGATTGCTCGATGTTCAAACTAAGCTTCAAAATAATAAATCAAACTTCAACAATGTACTAAAATTATTGCTCAATGTTGAAATAAAACTTCAAAATAACTTCAACACTGAACTAAAATGATTAATCAATGTTTAAATAAACATCAAACTAATCAAACAATCTTCAACACTGAACTAAAATGATTGCTCAATGTTTAAACAAAACTTCAAAATAATCAAAAAAACTTCAACACTGAACTAAAATTATTGCTCAATGTTTAAATAAAACTTTGAAAATAATCAAACAAACTTCAACACTGAACTAAAATGATTGCTCAATGTTTAAATAAAACTTTGAAAATAATCAAACAAACTTCAACACTGAACTAAAATGATTGTTGCTCAATGTTTAAATAAACTTCAAACTAATCAAACAAACTTCAACACTGAACTAAAATGATTTCTCAATGTTTGAACAAAACTTCAAAATAATCATACAAACTTCAACACTGAACTAAAATGATTGCTCAATGTTTAAACAAAATTTGGAGATAATCAAACAAACTTCAACACTGAACTAAGATGATTGCTCAATGTTAAATAAAACTTCAAAATAATCAAACAAACTTCAACACTGAACTAAAATGATTGCTCAATGTTTAAACAAAACTTCAAAATAATCATACAAACTTCAACACTGAACTGAAATGATTGTTGCTCAATCTTTTAATAAACTTCAAAGTAATCAAACAAACTTCAACTCTGAACTACAATGATTGCTCAATGTTTAAATAAAACTTCAAAATAATCAAACAAACTTCAACACTGAACTAAAATGATTGCTCAATGTTGAAATAAAACTTCAAAATAATCAAACAAACTTCAACACTGAACTAAAATGATTGTTGCTCAATGTTTAAATAAACTTCAAAGTAATCAAACAAACTTCAACACTGAAATAAAATGATTTCTCAATGTTTAAATAAAACTTCAAAATAATCAAACAAACTTCAACACTGAACTACAATGATTGCTCAATGGTGAAATAAAACTTCAAAATAATCAAACATACTTCAACACTGAACTAAAATGATTGCTCAATGTTTAAACAAAACTTCAAACTAATCAAACAAACTTCAACACTGAACTAAAATGATATCTCAATGTTTAAACAAAACTTCAAAATAAACACTCAATCTTCAACACTGAACTAAAATGATTGCTCAATGTTTAAATAAAAATCAAACTAATCAAACAAACTTCAACACTGAACTAAAATGATTGCTCATTGTTTAAATAAAACTTTGAAAATAATCAAAAAAACTTCAACAATGAACTAAAATGATTGCTCAATGTTTAAACAAAACTTCAAAAGAATCAAACAAACTTCAACACTGAAATAAAATGATTGCTCAATGTTTATAAAAAACTTGGAAATAATCAAACAAACTTCAACACTGAACTAAAATGATTGCTCAATGTTTAAACAAAACTTCAAAATAATCAAACAAACTTCAACACTGAACTAAAATGATTGCTCAATGTTGAAATAAAACTTCAAAATAATCAATCAATCTTCAACACTGAACTAAAATGATTGCTCAATGTTTAAACAAAACTTCACAATAATCATACAAACTTCAACACTGAAATAAAATGATTGCTCAATGTTGAAAGTAATCAAACAAACTTCAACACTGAACTAAAATGATTGCTCAATGTTTAAATAAAACTTCAAAATAATCAAACAAACTTCAACACTGAACTGAAATGACTGCTCAATGTTTAAACAAATTTCAAAGTAATCAAACAAACTTCAACACTGAACTAAAATGATTGCTCAATGTTTAAACAAAACTTCAAACTAATCAAACAAACTTCAACACTGAACTAAAATGATTGCTCAATGTTGAAATAAAACGTCAAAATAATCAAACAAACTTCAACACTGATCTAAAATGATTGCTCAATGTTTATAAAAAACTTCGAAATAATAAAACAAACTTCAACACTGAACCTAAAATGATTGCTCAATGTTTAAACAAATCTTCAAAATAATCAAACAAACTCCAACACTGAAAAAAATTGATTGCTCAATCTTTAAATAAAACTTCGAAAAAGTCAGCCAACAACCAACAATGAACTAAAATGATTGCTCAATGTTTAAATAAAACTTCGAAAATAATCAAAAAAGCTTCCACACTGAACTAAATTGATTGCTCAATGTTGAAATAAAACGTCAAAATAATCAAACAAACTTCAACACTGATCTAAAATGATTGCTCAATGTTTAAATAAAACTTCGATAATATTCAAACAAACTTCAACACTGAACTAAAATGATTGTTGCTCAATGTTTAAATAAACTTCAAGGTAATCAAACGAACTTCAACACTGAACTAAAATGATTGCTCAATGTTTAAACAAAACTTCAAAATAATCAAACAAACTTCAACACTGAACTAAAATGATTGCTCAATGTTGAAATAAAACTTCAAAATAATCAAACAAACTTCAACACTGAACTAAAATGATTGCTCAATGTTTAAATAAACTTCAAAGTAATCAAACGAACTTCAACACTGAACTAAAATTATTGCTCAATGTTTAAACAAAACTTGGAAATAATCAAACAAACTTCAACACTGAACTAAATTGATTGCTCAATGTTGAAATAAAACTTCGAAATAGTCAGCCAAGAACCAACAATGAACTAAAATGATTGCTCAATGTTTAAACAAAACATGGAAATAATCAAAAAAGCTTCAACACTGAACTAAATTGATTGCTCAATGTTGAAATAAAGCTTCAAAATAATAAAAACAAACTTCAACACTGATCTAAAATGATTGCTCAATGTTTAAATAAAACTTCGAAAATAATCAAACAAACTTCAACACTGAACTAAAATGATTGTTGCTCAATGTTTAAATAAACTTCAAAGTAATCAAACAAACTTCAACACTGAACTAAAATGATTGCTCAATGTTTCTACAAAACTTGGAAATAATCAAACAAACTTCAAAACTGAACTACATTGATTGCTCAATGTTGAAATAAAACTTCGAAATAGTCAGCCAAGAACCAACAATGAACTAAAATGATTGCTCAATGTTTAAACAAAACATGGAAATAATCAAAAAAGCTTCAACACTGAACTAAATTGATTGCTCAATGTTGAAATAAAATGTCAAAATAATCAAACAAACTTCAACACTGAACTAAAATTATTGCTCAATGTTGAAATAAAACTTCAAAATAATCAAACAAACTTCAACACTGAACTAAAATGATTGCTCAATGTTTAAACAAAACTTCAAAATAATCAAACAAACTTCAACACTGATCTAAAATGATTGCTCAATGTTTAAATAAAACTTCGAAAATAATCAAACAAACTTCAACACTGAACTAAAATGATTGTTGCTCAATGTTTAAATAAACTTCAAAGTAATCAAACAAACTTCAACACTGAACTAAAATGATTGCTCAATGTTTAAACAAAACTTCGAAATAATCAAACAAACTTCAACACTGATCTAAAATGATTGCTCAATGTTTAAATAAAACTTCGAAAATAATCAAACAAACTTCAACACTGAACTAAAATGATTGTTGCTCAATGTTTAAATAAACTTCAAAGTAATCAAACAAACTTCAACACTGAACTAAAATGATTGCTCAATGTTTAAACAAAACTTCAAAATAATCAAACAAACTTCAACACTGAACTAAAATGATTGCTCAATGTTGAAATAAAACTTCAAAATAATCAAACAAACTTCAACACTGAACTAAAATGATTGCTCAATGTTTAAATAAACTTCAAAGTAATCAAACGATCTTCAACACTGAACTAAAATGATTGCTCAATGTTGAAATAAAACTTCAAAATAATCAAACAAACTTCAACACTGAACTAAATTGATTGCTCAATGTTGAAATAAAACTTCGAAATAGTCAGCCAAGAACCAACAATGAACTAAAATGATTGCTCAATGTTTAAACAAAACATGGAAATAATCAAAAAAGCTTCAACACTGAACTAAATTGATTGCTCAATGTTGAAATAAAACTTCAAAATAATGAAACAAACTTCAACACTGAACTAAAATGATTGCTCATCGTTAGAATAAAACTTCGAAAATATTCAAACAAACTTCAACACTGAACTAAACTGATTGCTCAATGTTTAAACAAAACTTCGAAATAATCAAACAAACTTCAACACTGATCTAAAATGATTGCTCAATGTTTAAATAAAACTTCGAAAATAATCAAACAAACTTCAACACTGAACTAAAATGATTGTTGCTCAATGTTTAAATAAACTTCAAAGTAATCAAACAAACTTCAACACTGAACTAAAATGATTGCTCAATGTTTAAACAAAACTTCGAAATAATCAAACAAACTTCAACACTGATCTAAAATGATTGCTCAATGTTTAAATAAAACTTCGAAAATAATCAAACAAACTTCAACACTGAACTAAAATGATTGTTGCTCAATGTTTAAATAAACTTCAAAGTAATCAAACAAACTTCAACACTGAACTAAAATGATTGCTCAATGTTTAAACAAAACTTCAAAATAATCAAACAAACTTCAACACTGAACTAAAATGATTGCTCAATGTTGAAATAAAACTTCAAAATAATCAAACAAACTTCAACACTGAACTAAAATGATTGCTCAATGTTTAAATAAACTTCAAAGTAATCAAACGATCTTCAACACTGAACTAAAATGATTGCTCAATGTTGAAATAAAACTTCAAAATAATCAAACAAACTTCAACACTGAACTAAATTGATTGCTCAATGTTGAAATAAAACTTCGAAATAGTCAGCCAAGAACCAACAATGAACTAAAATGATTGCTCAATGTTTAAACAAAACATGGAAATAATCAAAAAAGCTTCAACACTGAACTAAATTGATTGCTCAATGTTGAAATAAAATTTCAAAATAATCAAACAAACTTCTACACTGATCTGTATTTATTGCTCAATGTTTTAATAAAACTTCGAAAATATTCAAACAAACTTCAACACTGAACTAAAATGATTGTTGCTCAATGTTTAAATAAACTTCAAAGTAATCAAACAAACTTCAACACTGAACTAAAATGATTGTTGCTCAATGTTTAAATAAACTTCAAACTAATCAAACAAACTTCAACACTGAACTAAAATGATTGCTCAATGTTTAAATAAACTTCAAAGTAATCAAACAAACTTCAACACTGAACTAAAATGATTGCTCAATGTTTAAACAAAACTTGGAAATAATCAAACAAACTTCAACACTGAACTAAAATGATTTCTCAATGTTTAAACAAAACTTCAAAATAAACAATCAATCTTCAACACTGAACTAAAATGATTGCTCAATGTTTAAACAAAACTTCAAAATAATCATACAAACTTCAACACTGAACTAAAATGATTGCTCAATGTTGAAATAAAACTTCAAAATAATCAGACAAAACCAACACTGAACTAAAATGATTGCTCAATGTTGAAATAAAACTTCAAAATAATCAAACAAACTTCAACACTGAACTAAAATGATTGTTGCTCAATGTTTAAATAAACTTCAAACTAATCAAACAAACTTCAACACTGAACTAAAATGATTGCTCAATGTTTAAACAAAACTTCAAAATAATAAAACAAACTTCAACACTGAACTAAATTGATTGCTCAATGGTGAAATAAACTTCAAAGTAATCAAACAAACTTCAACACTGAACTAAAATGATTGCTCAATGTTTAAACAAAACTTCAAAATAATCAAACAAACTTCAACACTGAACTAAAATGATTGCTCAATGTTTAAATAAAACTTTGAAAATAATCAAACAAACTTCAACACTGAACTAAAATGATTGCTCAATGTTTATACAAAACTTGGAAATAATCAAACAAACTTCAACACTGAACTAAATTTATTGCTCAATGTTTAAATAAAACTTCGAAAATAATCAAACAAACTTCAACACTGAACTAAAATGATTGTTGCTCAATGTTTAAATAAACTTCATAGTAATCAAACGAACTTCAACACTGAACTAAAATGATTGCTCAATGTTTAAACAAAACTTCAAAATAATCAAACAAACTTCAACACTGATCTAAAATGATTGCTCAATGTTTAAATAAAACTTCGAAAATAATCAAACAAACTTCAACACTGAACTAAAATGATTGTTGCTCAATGTTTAAATAAACTTCAAAGTAATCAAACGAACTTCAACACTGAACTAAAATGATTGCTCAATGTTTAAACAAAACTTCAAAATAATCAAACAAACTTCAACACTGAACTAAAATGATTGCTCATTGTTGAAATAAAACTTCAAAATAATCAAACAAACTTCAACACTGAACTAAAATGATTGCTCTATGTTTAAATAAAATTCAAAGTAATCAAACGAACTTCAACACTGAACTAAAATGATTGCTCAATGTTGAAATAAAACTTCAAAATAATCAAACAAACTTCAACACTGAACTAAATTGATTGCTCAATGTTGAAATAAAACTTCGAAATAGTCAGCCAAGAACCAACAATGAACTAAAATGATTGCTCAATGTTTAAACAAAACATGGAAATAATCAAAAAAGCTTCCACACTGAACTAAATTGATTGCTCAATGTTGAAATAAAATTTCAAAAAAATACAACAAACTTCAACACTGATCTAAAATGATTGCTCAATGTTTAAATAAAACTTCGAAAATAATCAAACAAACTTCAACACTGAACTAAAATGATTGTTGCTCAATGTTTAAATAAACTTCAAAGTAATCAAACAAACTTCAACACTGAACTAAAATGATTGTTGCTCAATGTTTAAATAAACTTCAAAGTAATCAAACAAACTTCAACACTGAACTAAAATGATTGCTCAATGTTTAAATAAACTTCAAAGTAATCAAACAAACTTCAACACTGAACTAAAATGAGTGCTCAATGTTTAAATAAAACTTTGAAAATAATCAAACAAACTTCAACACTGAACTAAAATGATTTCTCAATGTTTAAACAAAACTTCAAAATAAACAATCAATCTTCAACACTGAACTAAAATGATTGCTCAATGTTTAAACAAAACTTCAAAATAATTATACAAACTTCAACACTGAACTAAATTGATTGCTCATTGGTGAAATAAACTTCAAAGTAATCAAACAAACTTCAACACTGAACTAAAATGATTGTTGCTCAATGTTTAAACAAACTTCAAAGTAATCAAACAAACCTCAACACTGAAATAAAATGATTTCTCAATGTTTAAATAAAACTTCGAAAATAATAAAACAATCTTCAACACTGAACTAAAATGATTGTTGCTCAATGGTGAAATAAACTTCAAAGTAATCAAACAAGCTTCAGAACTGAACTAAAATGATTGCTCGATGTTCAAACAAAGCTTCAAAATAATAAAACAAACTTCAACAATGAACTAAACTGATTGCTCAATGTTTGAATAAACTTCAAAGTAATCAAACAAACTTCAACACTGAACTAAAATGATTGCTCGATGTTCAAACAAAGCTTCAAAATAATAAAACAAACTTCAACACTGAATTAAAATGATTGCTCAATGTTTAAACAAAACTTCAAAATAATCAAACAATCTTCAACACTGAACTAAAATGATTGCTCAATGTTGAAATAAACTTCAAAGTAATCAAACAAACTTCAACACTGAACTAAAATGATTGCTCAATGTTTAAACAAAACTTCAAAATAATTATACAAACTTCAACACTGAACTAAAATGATTGCTCAATGTTGAAATAAAACTTCAAAATAATCAGACAAAACCAACACTGAACTAAAATGATTGCTCAATGTTGAAATAAAACTTCAAAATAATCAAACAAACTTCAACACTGAACTAAAATGATTGCTCAATGTTTAAATAAAACTTTGAAAATAATCAAAAAAACTTCAACACTGAACTAAATTGATTGCTCAATGGTGAAATAAACTTCAAAGTAATCAAACAAGCTTCAGAACTGAACTAAAATGATTGCTCAATGTTTAAATAAAACTTCAAAATAATCAAAAAAACTTCAACACTGAACTAAAATGATTGCTCAATGTTTGAATAAACTTCAAAGTAATCAAACAAACTTCAACAATGAACTAAAATGATTGCTCGATGTTCAAACAAAGCTTCAAAATAATAAAACAAACTTCAACACTGAATTAAAATGATTGCTCAATGTTTAAACAAAACTTGGAAATAATCAAAAAAACTTCAACACTGAACTAAATTGATTGCTCAATGTTTAAACAAAACTTCAAAATAAACAATCAATCTTCAACACTGAACTAAAATGATTGCTCAATGTTTAAATAAAACTTCAAAATAATCAAACAAACTTCAACACTGAACTAAATTGATTGCTCAATGTTGAAATAAAACTTCAAAATAATCAAACAAACTTCAACACTGAACTAAAATGATTGCTCAATGTTTAAATAAAACTTTGAAAATAATCAAACAAACTTCAACACTGAACTAAAATGATTGTTGCTCAATGTTTAAATAAACTTCAAAGTAATCAAACAAACTTCAACACTGAACTAAAATGATTGCTCGATGTTCAAACAAAGCTTCAAAATAATAAAACAAACTTCAACACTGAATTAAAATGATTGCTCAATGTTTAAACAAAACTTCAAAATAATCAAACAATCTTCAACACTGAACTAAAATGATTGCTCAATGGTGAAATAAACTTCAAAGTAATCAAACAAACTTCAACACTGAACTAAAATGATTGCTCAATGTTTAAACAAAACTTCAAAATAATTATACAAACTTCAACACTGAACTAAAATGATTGCTCAATGTTGAAATAAAACTTCAAAATAATCAGACAAAACCAACACTGAACTAAAATGATTGCTCAATGTTGAAATAAAACTTCAAAATAATCAAACAAACTTCAACACTGAACTAAAATGATTGTTGCTCAATGTTTAAATAAACTTCAAAGTAATCAAACAAACTTCAACACTGAACTAAAATGATTGCTCAATGTTTAAACAAAACTTCAAAATAATAAAACAAACTTCAACACTGAACTAAATTGATTGCTCAATGGTGAAATAAACTTCAAAGTAATCAAACAAGCTTCAGAACTGAACTAAAATGATTGCTCGATGTTCAAACAAAGCTTCAAAATAATGAAACAAACTTCAACACTGAACTAAGATGATTGCTCAATGTTTGAATAAACTTCAAAGTAATCAAACAAACTTCAACAATGAACTAAAATGATTGCTCGATGTTCAAACAAAGCTTCAAAATAATAAAACAAACTTCAACACTGAATTAAAATGATTGCTCAATGTTTAAACAAAACTTGGAAATAATCAAAAAAACTTTAACACTGAACTAAAATGATTTCTCAATGTTTAAACAAAACTTCAAAATAAACAATCAATCTTCAACACTGAACTAAAATGATTGCTCAATGTTTAAACAAAACTTCAAAATAATCAAACAAACTTCAACACTGAACTAAAATGATTGCTCAATGTTGAAATAAAACTTCAAAATAATCAAACAAACTTCAACACTGAACTAAAATGATTGCTCAATGTTTAAATAAAACTTTGAAAATAATCAAACAAACTTCAACACTGAACTAAAATGATTGCTCAATGTTTAAACAAAACTTCAAAATAATCAAACAAACTTCAACACTGAACTAAAATGATTGCTCAATGTTGAAATAAAACTTCAAAATAATCAAACAAACTTCAACACTGAACTAAAATGATTGCTCAATGTTTAAACAAAACTTGGAAATAATCAAAAAAACTTTAACACTGAACTAAATTGATTGCTCAATGTTGAAATAAAACGTCAAAATAATCAAACAAACTTCAACACTGAACTAAAATGATTGTTGCTCAATGTTTAAATAAACTTCAAACTAATCAAACAAACTTCAACACTGAACTAAAATGATTGCTCAATGTTTAAATAAAACTTCGAAAATAATCAAACAAACTTCAACACTGAACTAAAATGATTGTTGCTCAATGTTTAAATAAACTTCATAGTAATCAAACGAACTTCAACACTGAACTAAAATTATTGCTCAATGTTTAAACAAAACTTGGAAATAATCAAACAAACTTCAAAACTGAACTAAATTGATTGCTCAATGTTGAAATAAAACTTCAAAATAATCAAACAAACTTCAACACTGAACTAAAATGATTGCTCATCGTTTAAATAAAACTTCGAAAATATTCAAACAAACTTCAACACTGAACTAAAATGATTGTTGCTCAATGTTTGAATAAACTTCAAAGTAATCAAACAAACTTCAACAATGAACTAAAATGATTGCTCGATGTTCAAACAAAGCTTCAAAATAATAAAACAAACTTCAACACTGAAATAAACATATTGCTCAATGTTGAAATAAAACTTCAAAATAACTTCAACACTGAACTAAAATGATAGTTGCTCAATGTTTAAATAAACTTCAAAATAATCAATCAATCTTCAACACTGAACTAAAATGATTGCTCAATGTTTAAACAAAACTTCAAAATAATCATTCAAACTTCAACTCTGAACTAAAATGATTGCTCAATGTTTAAATAAAACTTTGAAAATAATCAAACAAACTTCAACACTGAACTAAAATGATTGCTCAATGTTTAAATAAAACTTTGAAAATAATCAAAAAAACTTCAACACTGAACTAAAATGATTGTTGCTCAATGTTTAAATAAACTTCAAACTAATCAAACAAACTTCAACACTGAACTAAAATGATTGCTCAATGTTTAAACAAAACTTGGAAATAATCAAACAAACTTCAACACTGAACTAAAATGATTGCTCAATGTTTAAATAAAACTTCAAAATAATCAAACAAACTTCAACACTGAACTAAAATGATTGCTCAATGTTTAAACAAAACTTCAAAATAATCAATCAATCTTCAACACTGAACTAAAATGATTGTTGCTCAATGTTTTAATAAACTTCAAAGTAATCAAACAAGCTTCAACTCTGAACTACAATGATTGCTGAATGTTTAAATAAAACTTCAAAATAATCAAGCAAACTTCAACACTGAACTAAAATGATTGCTCAATGTTGAAATAAAACTCCAAAATAATAAAACAAACTTCAACACTGAACTAAATTGATTGCTCAATGGTGAAATAAACTTCAAAGTAATCAAACAAACTTCAACACTGAACTAAAATGATTGCTCAATGTTCAAACAAAACTTCAAAATAATCAAACAAACTTCAACACTGAACTAAAATGATTGCTCAATGTTGAAATAAAACTTCAAAATAATAAAACAAACTTCAAAACTGAACTAAATTGATTGCTCATTGGTGAAATAAACTTCAAAGTAACCAAACAAACTTAAACACTGAACTAAAATGATTGCTCAATGTTTAAACAAAACTTCAAAATAATCAATAAAACTTCAACACTGAACTGAAATGATTGTTGCTCAATCTTTTAATAAACTTCAAAGTAATCAAACAAACTTCAACTCTGAACTACAATGATTGCTGAATGTTTAAATAAAACTTCAAAATAATCAAGCAAACTTCAACACTGAACTAAAATGATTGCTCATTGTTGAAATAAAACTTCAAAATAATAAAACAAACTTCAACACTGAACTAAATTCATTGCTCAATGGTCAAATAAACTTCAAAGTAATCAATCAAACTTCAACACTGAACTGAAATGATTGTTGATCAATGTTTTAATAAACTTCAAAATAATCAAACAAACTTCAACACTGAACTAAAATGATTGCGCAATGTTTAAATAAAACTTTCAAAATAATCAAACAAACTTCAACACTGAACTAAAATGATTGCTCAATGTTTAAACATAAGTTCAAAATAATAAAACAAACTTCAACACTGAACTAAAATGATTGCTCAATGTTTAAACAAAACTTCAAAATAATCAAACAAACTTCAACTGTGAACTAAAATGATTGCTCAATGTTTAAATAATCAAACAAACTTCAACACTAAACTGAAATGATTGTTGCTCAATGTTTTGATAAACTTCAAAATAATCAATCAATCTTCAACACTGAACTAAAATGATTGCTCAATGTTTAAACAAAACTTCAAAATAATAATACAAACTTCAAAACTGAAATAATATGATTTCTCAATGTTGAAATAAAACATCAAAATAAGCAAACAAACTTCAACACTGAACTAAAATGATTGCCCAATGTTTAAACAAAACTTCGAAATAATCAAACAAACTTCAACACTGAACCTAAAATGATTGCTCAATGTTTAAACAAATCTTCAAAATAATCAAACAAACTCCAACACTGAACAAAATTGATTGCTCAATGTTGAAATAAAACTTCGAAATAGTCAGCCAAGAACCAACAATGAACTAAAATGTTGCTCAATGTTTAAATAAACTTCAAACTAATCAAAAAAGCTTCCACACTGAACTAAATTGATTGCTCAATGTTGAAATAAAACGTCAAAATAATCAAACAAACTTCAACACTGATCTAAAATGATTGCTCAATGTTTAAATAAAACTTCGATAATATTCAAACAAACTTCAACACTGAACTAAAATGATTGTTGCTCAATGTTTAAATAAACTTCAAGGTAATCAAACGAACTTCAACACTGAACTAAAATGATTGCTCAATGTTTAAACAAAACTTCAAAATAATCAAACAAACTTCAACACTGATCTAAAATGATTGCTCAATGTTGAAATAAAACTTCAAAATAATCAAACAAACTTCAACACTGAACTAAAATGATTGTTGCTCAATGTTTAAATAAACTTCAAAGTAATCAAACGAACTTCAACACTGAACTAAAATTATTGCTCAATGTTTAAACAAAACTTGGAAATAATCAAACAAACTTCAAAACTGAACTAAATTGATTGCTCAATGTTGAAATAAAACTTCGAAATAGTCAGCCAAGAACCAACAATGAACTAAAATGATTGCTCAATGTTTAAACAAAACATGGAAATAATCAAAAAAGCTTCAACACTGAACTAAATTGATTGCTCAATGTTGAAATAAAACGTCAAAATAATCAAACAAAATTCAACACTGATCTGAAATGATTGCTCAATTTTTAAATAAAACTTCGAAAATAATCAAACAAACTTCAACACTGAACTAAAATGATTGTTGCTCAATGTTTAAATAAACTTTAATGTAATCAAACAAACTTCAACACTGATCTAAAATGATTGTTGCTCAATGTTTAAATAAACTTCAAAATAATCAAACAAACTTCAACACTGAACTAAAATGATTGCTCAATGTTTAAATAAACTTCAAAGTAATCAAACAAACTTCAACACTGAACTAAAATGAGTGCTCAATGTTTAAACAAAACATTGAAATAATCAAACAAACTTCAACACTGAACTAAAATTATTTCTCAATGTTTAAACAAAAACTCAAAATAAAAAATCAATCTTCAACACTGAACTAAAGTGATTGCTCAATGTTTAAATAAAATTCCAAAATAATAAAACAAACTTCAAAACTGAACTAAATTGATTGCTCATTGGTGAAATAAACTTCAAAGTAATCAAACAAACTTCAACACTGAACTAAAATGATTGTTGCTCAATGTTTAAACAAACTTCAAAGTAATCAAACAAACTTCAACACTGAACTAAAATGATTGCTCAATGTTTAAACAAAATTCCAAAATAATAAAACAAACTTCAAAACTGATCTAAATTGATTGCTCAATGGTGAAATAAACTTCAAAGTAATCAAACAAGCTTCAGAACTGAACTAAAATGATTGCTCGATGTTCAAACAAAGCTTCAAAATAATAAAACAAACTTCAACAATGAACTAAACTGATTGCTCAATGTTTGAATAAACTTCAAAGTAATCAAACAAGCTTCAACACTGAACTAAAATGATTGCTCGATGTTCAAACAAAGCTTCAAAATAATAAAACAAACTTCAACACTGAATTAAAATGATTGCTCAATGTTTAAACAAAACTTCAAAATAATCAAACAATCTTCAACACTGAACTAAAATGATTGCTCAATGTTGAAATAAACTTCAAAGTAATCAAACAAACTTCAACACTGAACTAAAATGATTGCTCAATGTTTAAATAAAACTTCAAAATAATCAAACAAACTTCAACACTGAACTAAAATGATTGCTCAATGTTGAAATAAAACTTCAAAATAATCAGACAAAACCAACACTGAACTAAAATGATTGCTCAATGTTGAAATAAAACTTCAAAATAATCAAACAAACTTCAACACTGAACTAAAATGATTGTTGCTCAATGTTTAAATAAACTTCAAAGTAATCAAACAAACTTCAACACTGAACTAAAATGATTGCTCAATGTTTAAACAAAACTTCAAAATAATCAAACAAACTTCAACACTGAACTAAAATGATTGCTCAATGGTGAAATAAACTTCAAAGTAATCAAACAAACTTCAGCACTGAACTAAAATGATTGCTCGATGTTCAAACAAAGCTTCAAAATAATAAAACAAACTTCAACAATGAACTAAACTGATTGCTCAATGTTTCAAAAAACTTCAAAGTAATCAAACAAACATCAACACTGAACTAAAATGATTGCTCAATGTTCAACAAAGCTTCAAAATAATAAAACAAACTTCAACACTGAACTGAAATGATTGTTGCTCAATGTTTGAATAAACTTCAAAGTAATAAAACAAACTTCAACACTGAACTAAAATGATTGCTCAATGTTTAAACAAAACTTCAAAATAAACAATCAATCTTCAACACTGAACTAAAATGATTGCTCAATGTTTAAACAAAACTTCAAAATAATCAAACAAACTTCAACACTGAACTAAAATGATTGCTCAATGTTGAAATTAAACTTCAAAATAATCAATCAAACTTCAACACTGATCTAAAATGATTGTTGCTCAATGGTGAAATAAACTTCAAAGTAATCAAACAAACTTCAACACTGAACTAAAATGATTGCTCAATGTTTAAATAAAACTTTGAAAATAATCAAACAAACTTCAACACTGAACTAAAATGATTGCTCGATGTTCAAACAAAGCTTCAAAATAATAAAACAAACTTCAACACTGAATTAAAATGATTGCTCAATGTTTAAACAAAACTTCAAAATAATCAGACAAAACCAACACTGAAATAAAATGATTGCTCAATGTTGAAATAATCAAACAAACTTCAACACTAAACTGAAATGATTGTTGCTCAATGTTTTGATAAACTTCAAAGTAATCAAACAAACTTCAACACTGAACTAAAATGATTGCTCAATGTTTAAACAAAACTTCAAAATAATCATACAAACTTCAACACTGATATAAAATGATTTCTCAATGTTTAAATAAAACTTCAAAATAATCAAACAAACTTCAACACTGAACTACAATGATTGCCCAATGTTTAAACAAAACTTCGAAATAATAAAACAAACTTCAACACTGAACTAAAATGATTGCTCAATGTTTAAACAAATCTTCAAAATAATCAAACAAACTTCAACACTGAACTAAATTGATTGCTCAATGTTGAAATAAAACTTCGAAATAGTCAGCCAAGAACCAACAATGAACTAAAATGATTGCTCAATGTTTAAATAAACTTCGAAAATAATCAAAAAAGCTTCCACACTGAACTAAATTGATTGCTCAATGTTGAAATAAAACGTCAAAATAATCAAACAAACTTCAACACTGATCTAAAATGATTGCTCAATGTTTAAATAAAACTTCGATAATATTCAAACAAACTTCAACACTGAACTAAAATGATTGTTGCTCAATGTTTAAATAAACTTCAAAGTAATCAAACAAACTTCAACACTGAACTAAAATGATTGCTCAATGTTTAAACAAAACTTCAAAATAATCAAACAAACTTCAACACTGAACTAAAATGATTGCTCAATGTTTAAATAAAACTTCAAAATAATCAAACAAACTTCAACACTGAACTAAAATGATTGCTCAATGTTTAAATAAACTTCAAAATAATCAAACAAACTTCAACACTGAACTAAAATGATTTCTCAATGTTTAAACAAAACTTGGAAATAATCAAACAAACTTCAACACTGAACTAAATTGATTGCTCAATGTTGAAATAAAACTTCGAAATAGTCAGACAAGAACCAACAATGAACTAAAATGATTGCTCAATGTTGAAATAAAACTTCAAAATAATCAGACAAAACCAACACTGAACTAAAATGATTGCTCAATGTTGAAATAAAACTTCAAAATAATCAAACAAACTTCAACACTGATCTAAAATGATTGCTCAATGTTTAAATAAAACTTCGAAAATAATCAAACAAACTTCAACACTGAACTAAAATGATTGTTGCTCAATGTTTAAATAAACTTCAAAGTAATCAAACAAACTTCAACACTGAACTAAAATGATTGTTGCTCAATGTTTAAATAAACTTCAAAGTAATCAAACAAACTTCAACACTGAACTTAAATTATTGCTCAATGTTTTAATAAACTTCAAAGTAATCAAACAAACTTCTACACTGAACTAAAATGATTGTTGCCCAATGTTTAAATAAACTTCAAACTAATCAAACAAACTTCAACACTGAACTAAAATGATTTCTCAATGTTTAAACAAAACTTCAAAATAATCAATCAATCTTCAACACTGAACTAAAATGATTGCTCAATGTTTAAACAAAACTTCAAAATAATCATACAAACTTCAACACTGAACTAAAATGATTGCTCAATGTTGAAATAAAACTTCAAAATAATCAGACAAAACCAACACTGAACTAAAATGATTGCTCAATGTTGAAATAAAACTTCAAAATAATCAAACAAACTTCAACACTGAACTAAAATGATTGCTCAATGTTTAAATAAAACTTTGAAAATAATCAAAAAAACTTCAACACTGAACTAAAATGATTGCTCAATGTTTAAATAAAATTCCAAAATAATAAAACAAACTTCAAAACTGAACTAAATTGATTGCTCAATGGTGAAATAAACTTCAAAATAATCAAACAAACTTCAACACTGAACTAAAATGATTGCTCAATGTTTAAACAAAACATGGAAATAATCAAAAAAGCTTCAACACTGAACTAAATTGATTGCTCAATGTTTGAATAAACTTCAAAGTAATCAAACAAACTTCAACACTGAACTAAAATGATTGCTCAATGTTTAAAGAAATCTTCAAAATAATAAAACAAACTTCAACACTGAACTAAAATGATTGCTCAATGTTTAAACAAAACTTGGAAATAATCAAACAAACTTCAACACTGAACTAAAATGATTTCTCAATGTTTAAACAAAACCTCAAAATAAACAATCAATCTTCAACACTGAACTAAAATGATTGCTCAATGTTTAAATAAAACTTCAAAATAATCAAACAAACTTCAACACTGAACTAAATTGATTGCTCAATGTTGAAATAAAACTTCAAAATAATCAAACAAACTTCAACACTGAACTAAAATGATTGCTAAATGTATAAATAAAACTTTGAAAAGAATCAAACAAACTTCAACACTGAACTAAAATGATTGCTCAATGTTTAAACAAAACTTCATAATAATCAAACAAACTTCAACACTGAACTAAAATGATTGCTCAATGTTGAAATAAAACTTGGAAATCAAAAAAGCTTCAACACTGAACTAAATTGATTGCTCAATCTTGAAATAAAATGTCAAAATAATCAAACAAAATTCAACACTGAACTAAAATGATTGCTCAATGTTTAAACAAAACTTCAAAATAATCAAACAAACTTCAACACTGAACTAAAATGATTGCTCAATGTTGAAATAAAACTTCAAAATAATCAAACAAACTTCAACACTGAACTAAAATGATTGCTCAATGTTTAAATAAAACTTTGAAAATAATCAAAAAAACTTCAACACTGAACTAAAGTGATTGCTCAATGTTTAAATAAAATTCCAAAATAATAAAACAAACTTCAAAACTGAACTAAATTGATTGCTCATTGGTGAAATAAACTTCAAAATAATCAAACAAACTTCAACACTGAACTAAAATGATTGCTCAATGTTTAAACAAAATTCCAAAATAATAAAACAAACTTCAACACTGAACTAAAATGATTGCTCAATGTTTGAATAAACTTCAAAATAATCAAACAAACTTCAACACTGAACTAAAATGATTGCTCAATGTTTAAAGAAATCTTCAAAATAATAAAACAAACTTCAACACTGAACTAAAATGATTGCTCAATGTTTAAACAAAACTTGGAAATAATCAAACAAACTTCAACACTGAACTAAATTGATTGCTCAATGTTAAAATAAAACTTCAAAATAATCAATCAATCTTCAACACTGAACTAAAATGATTGCTCAATGTTGAAATAAAACTTCAAAATAATCAAACAAACTTCAACACTGAACTAAAATGATTTCTCAATGTTTAAATAAAACTTCAAAATAATCAAACAAACTTCAACACTGAACTAAAATGATTGCTAAATGTATAAATAAAACTTTGAAAATAATCAAACAAACTTCAACACTGAACTAAAATGATTGCTCAATGTTTAAACAAAACGTCAAAATAATCAAAAAAACTTCAACACTGAACTAAAATGATTGCTCAATGTTTAAATAAAACTTCTAAATAACTTCAACACTGAACTAAATTGATTGCTCAATGTTGAAATAAAACTGCAAAATAATCAAACAAACTTCAACACTGAACTAAAATGATTGCTCATCGTTTAAATAAAACTTCGAAAATATTCAAACAAACTTCAACACTGAACTAAAATGATTGTTGCTCAATGTTTAAATAAACTTCAAAGTAATCAAACAAACTTCAACACTGAACTAAAATGATTGCTCAATGTTTAAATAAAACTTTGAAAATAATCAAAAAAACTTCAACAATGAACTAAAATGATTGTTGCTCAATGTTTAAATAAACATCAAACTAATCAAACAAACTTCAACACTGAACTAAAATGATTGCTCAATGTTTAAACAAAACTTCAAAATATTCAAACAAACTTCAACACTGAACTAAATTGATTGCTCAATGTTGAAATAAAACTGCAAAATAATCAAACAAACTTCAACACTGAACTAAAATGATTGCTCATCGTTTAAATAAAACTTCGAAAATATTCAAACAAACTTCAACACTGAACTAAAATGATTGTTGCTCAATGTTTGAATAAACTTCAAAGTAATCAAACAAACTTCAACAATGAACTAAAATGATTGCTCGATGTTCAAACAAAGCTTCAAAATAATAAAACAAACTTCAACACTGAACTAAATTTATTGCTCAAAGTTGAAATAAAACTTCAAAATAACATCAACACTGAACTAAAATGATTGCTGCTCAATGTTTAAACAAAACTTCAAAATAATCAATCAATCTTCAACACTGAACTAAAAAGATTGCTCAATGTTTAAACAAAACTTCAAAATAATCATTCAAACTTCAACTGTGAACTAAAATGATTGCTCAATGTTTAAATAAAACTTTGAAAATAATCAAACAAACTTCAACACTGAACTAAAATGATTGCTCAATGTTTAAATAAAACTTTGAAAATAATCAAAAAAACTTCAACACTGAACTAAAATGATTGTTGCTCAATGTTTAAATAAACTTCAAACTAAACAAACAAACTTCAACACTGAACTAAAATGATTTCTCAATGTTTAAACAAAACTTCAAAATAATCATACAAACTTCAACACTGAACTAAAATGATTGCTCAATGTTTAAACAAAACTTGGAGATAATCAAACAAACTTCAACACTGAACTAAAATGATTGCTCAATGTTTAAATAAAACTTCAAAATAATCAAACAAACTTCAACACTGAACTAAGATGATTGCTCAATGTTTAAACAAAACTTCAAAATAATCAATCAAACTTCAACACTGAACTGAAATGATTGTTGCTCAATCTTTTAATAAACTTCAAAGTAATCAAACAAACTTCAACTCTGAACTACAATGATTGCTGAATGTTGAAAAAAAACTTCAAAATAATCAAACAAACTTCAACACTGAACTAAAATGATTGCTCAATGTTGAAATAAAACTTCAAAATAATCAAACAAACTTCAACACTGAACTAAAATGATTGTTGCTCAATGTTTAAATAAACTTCAAAGTAATCAAACAAACTTCAACACTGAACTAAAATGATTGCTCGATGTTCAAACAAAGCTTCAAAATAATAAAACAAACTTCAACAATGAACTAAACTGATTGCTCAATGGTGAAATAAACTTCAAAGTAATCAAACAAACTTCAACACTGAACTAAAATGATTGCTCAATGTTTAAACAAAACTTCAAAATAATCAAACAAACTTCAACACTGAACTAAAATGATTGCTCAATGTTTAAACAAAACTTCAAAATAATCAATCAAACTTCAACACTGAACTAAAATGATTGTTGATCAATGTTTAAATAAACTTCAAACTAATCAAACAAACTTCAACACTGAACTAAAATGATTGCTCAATGTTTAAATAAAACTTTGAAAATAATCAAACAAACTTCAACACTGAACTAAAATGATTGCTCAATGTTTAAATAAACTTCAAAATAATAAAACAAACTTCAACACTGAACTAAAATTATTGCTCAATGTTTAAACAAAACTTGGAAATAATCAAACAAACTTCAACACTGAACTAAAATGATTGCTCAATGTTTAAACAAAACTTCAAAATAATCAAACAAACTTCAACACTGAACTAAAATGATTGCTCAATGTTGAAATAAAACTTCAAAATAATCAAACAAACTTCAACACTGAACTAAAATGATTGCTCAATGTTTAAATAAAACTTTGAAAATAATCAAACAAACTTCAAAACTGAACTACATTGATTGCTCAATGTTGAAATAAAACTTCAAAATAATCAAACAAACTTCAACAATGAACTAAAATGATTGCTCAATGTTTAAACAAAACTTCGAAATTGTCAGCCAAGAACCAACAATGAACTAAAATGATTGCTCAATGTTTTAACAAAACATGGAAATAATCAAAAAAGCTTCAACACTGAACTAAATTGATTGCTCAATGTTGAAATAAAACTTCAAAATAATGAAACAAACTTCAACACTGATCTAAAATGATTGCTCAATGTTTAAATAAAACTTCGAAAATAATCAAACAAACTTCAACACTGAACTAAAATGATTGTTGCTCAATGTTTAAATAAACTTTAATGTAATCAAACAAACTTCAACACTGAACTAAAATGATTGTTGCTCAATGTTTAAATAAACTTTAATGTAATCAAACAAACTTCAACACTGAACCTAAAATGATTGCTCAATGTTTAAATAAAACTTCAAAATAATCAAACAAACTTCAACACTGAACTAAAATGATTGCTCAATGTTTAAATAAATCTTTGAAATAATCAAACAAACTTCAACACTGAACTAAAATGATTTCTCAATGTTTAAACAAAACTTCAAAATAATCAATCAATCTTCAACACTGAACTAAAATGATTGCTCAATGTTGAAATTAAACTTCAAAATAATCAAACAAACTTCAACACTGAACTAAAATGATTGCTCAATGTTGAAATAAAACTTCAAAATAATCAGACAAAACCAACACTGAACTAAAATGATTGCTCAATGTTGAAATAAAACTTCAAAATAATCAAACAAACTTCAACACTGAACTAAAATGATTGCTCAATGTTTAAATAAAACTTTGAAAATAATCAAAAAAACTTCAACACTGAACTAAAATGATTGCTCAATGTTTAAATAAAATTCCAAAATAATAAAACAAACTTCAAAACTGAACTAAATTGATTGCTCATTGGTGAAATAAACTTCAAAGTAATCAAACAAACTTCAACACTGAACTAAAATGATTGTTGCTCAATGTTTAAACAAAACATGGAAATAATCAAAAAAGCTTCAACACTGAACTAAATTGATTGCTCAATGTTTGAATAAACTTCAAAGTAATCAAACAAACTTCAACACTGAACTAAAATGATTGCTCAATGTTTAAACAAAACCTCAAAATAATCAAACAAACTTCAACACTGAACTAAAATGATTGCTCAATGTTTAAACAAAACTTGGAAATAATCAAACAAACTTCAACACTGAACTAAAATGATTTCTCAATGTTTAAACAAAACCTCAAAATAAACAATCAATCTTCAACACTGAACTAAAATGATTGCTCAATGTTTAAATAAAACTTCAAAATAATCAAACAAACTTCAACACTGAACTAAATTGATTGCTCAATGTTGAAATAAAACTTCAAAATAATCAAACAAACTTCAACACTGAACTAAAATGATTGCTAAATGTTTAAATAAAACTTTGAAAGTAATCAAACAAACTTCAACACTGAACTAAAATGATTGCTCAATGTTTAAACAAAACTTCATAATAATCAAACAAACTTCAACACTGAACTAAAATGATTGCTCAAGGTTTAAACAAAACTTCAAAATAACTTCAACACTGAACTAAATTGATTGCTCAATGTTGAAATATAATGTCAAAATAATCAAACAAACTTCAACACTGAACTAAAATGATTGCTCAATGTTTAAACAAAACTTCAAAATAATCAAACAAACTTCAACACTGAACTAAAATGATTGCTCAATGTTGAAATAAAACTTCAAAATAATCAAACAAACTTCAACACTGAACTAAAATGATTGCTCAATGTTTAAATAAAACTTGGAAATAATCAAAAAAACTTCAACACTGAACTAAATTGATTGCTCAATGTTGAAATAAACTTCAAAGTAATCAAACAAACTTCAACACTGAACTAAAATGATTGTTGCTCAATGGTGAAATAAACTTCAAAGTAATCAAACAAACTTCAACACTGAACTAAAATGATTGCTCAATGTTTAAATAAAACTTTGAAAATAATCAAAAAAACTTCAACAATGAACTAAAATGATTGTTGCTCAATGTTTAAATAAACATCAAACTAATCAAACAAACTTCAACACTGAACTAAAATGATTGCTCAATGTTTAAACAAAACTTGGAAATAATCAAAAAAACTTCAACACTGAACTAAATTGATTGCTCAATGTTGAAATAAAACTGCAAAATAATCAAACAAACTTCAACACTGAACTAAAATGATTGCTCATCGTTTAAATAAAACTTCGAAAATATTCAAACAAACTTCAACACTGAACTAAAATGATTGTTGCTCAATGTTTGAATAAACTTCAAAGTAATCAAACAAACTTCAACAATGAACTAAAATGATTGCTCGATGTTCAAACAAAGCTTCAAAATAATAAATCAAACTTCAACACTGAACTAAAATTATTGCTCAATGTTTAAATAAAACTTCGAAAATAATCAAAAAAACTTCAACACTGAACTAAAATGATTGTTGCTCAATGGTGAAATAAACTTCAAAATAATCAATCAATCTTCAACACTGAACTAAAATGATTGCTCAATGTTTAAACAAAACTTCAAAATAATCATACAAACTTCAACACTGAACTAAAATGATTGCTCAATGTTTAAACAAAACTTGGAAATAATCAAACAAACTTCAACACTGAACTAAAATGATTGCTCAATGTTTAAATAAAACTTTGAAAATAATCAAAAAAACTTCAACACTGAACTAAAATGATTGTTGCTCAATGTTTAAATAAACTTCAAACTAATCAAACAAACTTCAACACTGAACTAAAATGATTTCTCAATGTTTAAACAAAACTTCAAAATAATCAATCAAACTTCAACACTGAACTAAAATGATTGCTCAATGTTTAAACAAAACTTGGAGATAATCAAACAAACTTCAACACTGAACTAAAATGATTGCTCAATGTTTAAATAAAACTTCAAAATAATCAAACAAACTTCAACACTGAACTAAAATGATTGCTCAATGTTTAAACAAAACTTCAAAATAATCAATAAAAATTCAACACTGAACTAAAATGATTGTTGCTCAATTTTTAAATAAACTTCAAACTAATCAAACAAACTTCAACACTGAACTAAAATGATTGCTCAATGTTTAAATAAAACTTCAAAATAATCAAACAAACTTCAACACTGAACTAAAATGATTGCTCAATGTTTAAATAAAACTTTGAAAATAATCAAACAAACTTCAACACTGAACTAAAATGATTGTTGCTCAATGTTTAAATAAACTTCAAACTAATCAAACAAACTTCAACACTGAAATAAAATGATTTCTCAATGTTTAAATAAAACTTCAAAATAATCAAACAAACTTCAACACTGAACTACAATGATTGCTCAATGGTGAAATAAACTTCAAAGTAATCAAACAAACTTCAACACTGAACTAAAATGATTGCTCAATGTTTAAACAAAACTTCAAAATAATCAAACAAACTTCAACACTGAACTAAAATGATTGCTCAATGTTTAAACAAAACTTCAAAATAATCATACAAACTTCAACACTGAACTAAAATGATTGTTGCTCAATGTTTTAATAAACTTCAAAGTAATCAAACAAACTTCAACACTGAACTAAAATGATTGCTCAATGTTTAAATAAAACTTTCAAAATAATCAAACAAACTTCAACACTGAACTACAATGATTGCTCAATGTTTAAACAAAATTTCAAAATAATAAAACAAACTTCAACACTGAACTAAAATGATTGCTCAATGTTTAAACAAAACATGGAAATAATCAAAAAAGCTTCAACACTGAACTAAATTGATTGCTCAATGTTTGAATAAAACTTCAAAATAATCAAACAAACTTCAACACTGAACTAAAATGATTGCTCAATGTTGAAATAAAACTTCAAAATAATCAATCAATCTTCAACACTGAACTAAAATGATTGCTCAATGTTTAAACAAAACTTCACAATAATCATACAAACTTCAACACTGAAATAAAATGATTGCTCAATGTTGAAGTAATCAAACAAACTTCAACACTGAACTAAAATGATTGCTCAATGTTTAAATAAAACTTCAAAATAATCAAACAAACTTCAACACTGAACTGAGATGACTGCTCAATGTTTAAACAAATTTCAAAGTAATCAAACAAACTTCAACACTGAACTAAAATGATTGCTCAATGTTTAAACAAAACTTCAAAATAATCATACAAACTTCAACACTGAAATAAAATGATTGCTCAATGTTTAAATAAAACATCAAAATAATCAAACAAACTTCAACACTGAAATAAAATGTTTGCTCAATGTTTCTACAAAACTTTGAAATAATAAAACAAACTTCAAAACTTAACTACATTTATTGATCAATGTTTAAACAAATCTTCAAAATAATCAAACAAACTCCAACACTGAACTAAATTGATTGCTCAATGTTGAAATAAAACTTCGTAATTGTCAGCCAAGAACCAACAATGAACTAAAATGATTGTTGCTCAATGTTTAAATAAACTTCAAAATAATCAAACAAACTTCAACACTGAACTAAATTGATTGCTCAATGTTGAAATAAATCGTCAAAATAATCAAACAAACTTCAACACTGATCTAAAATGATTGCTCTATGTTTAAATAAAACTTCGAAAAATTCAAACAAACTTCAACACTGAACTAAAATGATTGTTGCTCAATGTTTAAATAAACTTCAAGGTAATCAAACGAACTTCAACACTGAACTAAAATGATTGCTCAATGTTTAAACAAAACTTCAAAATAATCAAACAAACTTCAACACTGATCTAAAATGATTGCTCAATGTTTAAATAAAACTTCAAAATAATCAAACAAACTTCAACACTGAACTAAAATGATTGCTCAATGTTTAAATAAACTTCAAAGTAATCAAACGAACTTCAACACTGAACTAAAATGATTGCTCAATGTTGAAATAAAACTTCAAAATAATCAAACAAACTTCAACACTGAACTAAATTGATTGCTCAATCTTGAAATAAAACTTCGAAATAGTCAGCCAAGAACCAACAATGAATTAAATCATTGCTCAATGTTTTAACAAAACATGGAAATAATCAAAAAAGCTTCAACACTGAACTAAATTGATTGCTCAATGTTGAAATAAATCGTCAAAATAATCAAACAAACTTCAACACTGATCTAAAATGATTGCTCAATGTTTAAATAAAACTTCGAAAATAATCAAACAAACTTCAACACTGAACTAAAATGATTGTTGCTCAATGTTTAAATAAACTTCATAGTAATCAAACGAACTTCAACACTGAACTAAAATTATTGCTCAATGTTTAAACAAAACTTGGAAATAATCAAACAAACTTCAAAACTGAACTAAATTGATTGCTCAATGTTGAAATAAAACTTCGAAATAGTCAGCCAAGAACCAACAATGAACTAAAATGATTGCTCAATGTTTAAACAAAACATGGAAATAATCAAACAAACTTCAAAACTGAACTACATTGATTGCTCAATGTTGAAATAAAACTTCAAAATAATCAAACAAACTTCAACACTGATCTAAAATGATTGCTCAATGTTGAAATAAAACTTCAAAATAATCAAACAAACTTCAACACTGAACTAAAATGATTGCTCAATGTTTAAACAAAACTTCAAAATAATCAAACAAAATTCAACACTGATCTAAAATGATTGCTCAATGTTTAAATAAAACTTCGAAAATAATCAAACAAACTTCAACACTGAACTAAAATGATTGTTGCTCAATGTTTAAATAAACTTCAAAGTAATCAAACAAACTTCAACACTGAACTAAAATGATTGCTCAATGTTTAAACAAAACTTCGAAATAATCAAACAAACTTCAACACTGATCTAAAATGATTGCTCAATGTTTAAATAAAACTTCGAAAATAATCAAACAAACTTCAACACTGAACTAAAATGATTGTTGCTCAATGTTTAAATAAACTTCAAAGTAATCAAACAAACTTCAACACTGAACTAAAATGATTGCTCAATGTTTAAACAAAACTTCAAAATAATCAAACAAACTTCAACACTGAACTAAAATGATTGCTCAATGTTGAAATAAAACTTCAAAATAATCAAACAAACTTCAACACTGAACTAAAATGATTGCTCAATGTTTAAATAAAAATCAAAGTAATCAAACGATCTTCAACACTGAACTAAAATGATTGCTCAATGTTGAAATAAAACTTCAAAATAATCAAACAAACTTCAACACTGAACTAAATTGATTGCTCAATGTTGAAATAAAACTTCGAAATAGTCAGCCAAGAACCAACAATGAACTAAAATGATTGCTCAATGTTTAAACAAAACATGGAAATAATCAAAAAAGCTTCAACACTGAACTAAATTGATTGCTCAATGTTGAAATAAAACTTCAAAATAATCAAACAAACTTCAACACTGAACTAAAATGATTGCTCACTCTTGAAATAAAACTTCGAAAATAATCAAACAAAATTCAACACTGAACTAAAATGATTGCTCAATGTTTAAACAAAACTTCGAAATAATCAAACAAACTTCAACACTGATCTAAAATGATTGCTCAATGTTTAAATAAAACTTCGAAAATAATCAAACAAACTTCAACACTGAACTAAAATGATTGTTGCTCAATGTTTAAATAAACTTCAAAGTAATCAAACAAACTTCAACACTGAACTAAAATGATTGCTCAATGTTTAAACAAAACTTCGAAATAATCAAACAAACTTCAACACTGATCTAAAATGATTGCTCAATGTTTAAATAAAACTTCGAAAATAATCAAACAAACTTCAACACTGAACTAAAATGATTGTTGCTCAATGTTTAAATAAACTTCAAAGTAATCAAACAAACTTCAACACTGAACTAAAATGATTGCTCAATGTTTAAACAAAACTTCAAAATAATCAAACAAACTTCAACACTGAACTAAAATGATTGCTCAATGTTGAAATAAAACTTCAAAATAATCAAACAAACTTCAACACTGAACTAAAATGATTGCTCAATGTTTAAATAAACTATAAAGTAATCAAACGAACTTCAACACTGAACTAAAATGATTGCTCAATGTTGAAATAAAACTTCAAAATAATCAAACAAACTTCAACACTGAACTAAATTGATTGCTCAATGTTGAAATAAAACTTCGAAATAGTCAGCCAAGAACCAACAATGAACTAAAATGATTGCTCAATGTTTAAACAAAACATGGAAATAATCAAAAAAGCTTCAACACTGAACTAAATTGATTGCTCAATGTTGAAATAAAACTTCAAAATAATCAAACAAACTTCAACACTGATCTAAAATGATTGCTCAATGTTTAAATAAAACTTCGAAAATAATCAAACAAACTTCAACACTGAACTAAAATGATTGTTGCTCAATGTTTAAATAAACTTTAATGTAATCAAACAAACTTCAACACTGAACTAAAATGATTGTTGCTCAATGTTTAAATAAACTTCAAAATAATCAAACAAACTTCAACACTGAACTAAAATGATTGCTCAATGTTTAAATAAACTTCAAAGTAATCAAACAAACTTCAACACTGAACTAAAATGATTGCTCAATGTTTAAACAAAACTTGGAAATAATCAAACAAACTTCAACACTGAACTAAAATGATTTCTCAATGTTTAAACAAAACTTCAAAATAATCAATCAATCTTCAACACTGAACTAAAATGATTGCTCAATGTTTAAACAAAACTTCAAAATAATCATACAAACTTCAACACTGAACTAAAATGATTGCTCAATGTTGAAATAAAACTTCAAAATAATCAGACAAAACCAACACTGAACTAAAATGATTGCTCAATGTTGAAATAAAACTTCAAAATAATCAAACAAACTTCAACACTGAACTAAAATGATTGTTGCTCAATGTTTAAATAAACTTCAAACTAATCAAACAAACTTCAACACTGAACTAAAATGATTGCTCAATGTTTAAACAAAACTTCAAAATAATAAAACAAACTTCAAAACTGAACTAAATTGATTGCTCAATGGTGAAATAAACTTCAAAGTAATCAAACAAACTTCAACACTGAACTAAAATGATTGCTCAAGGTTTAAACAAAACTTCAAAATAATCAAACAAACTTCAACACTGAACTAAAATGATTGCTCAATGTTTCTACAAAACTTGGAAATAATCAAACAAACTTCAAAACTGAACTAAAATGATTGCTCAATGTTGAAATAAAACTTCAAAATAATCAATCAATCTTCAACACTGAACTAAAATGATTGCTCAATGTTTAAACAAAACTTCAAAATAATCATACAAACTTCAACACTGAACTAAAGTGATTGCTCAATGTTTAAATAAAATTCCAAAATAATCAAACAAACTTCAACACTGAACTAAAATGATTGCTCAATGTTTAAACAAAACTTCGAAATAATCAAACAAACTTCAACACTGATCTAAAATGATTGCTCAATGTTTAAATAAAACTTCGAAAATAATCAAACAAACTTCAACACTGAACTAAAATGATTGTTGCTCAATGTTTAAATAAACTTCAAAGTAATCAAACAAACTTCAACACTGAACTAAAATGATTGCTCAATGTTTAAACAAAACTTCAAAATAATCAAACAAACTTCAACACTGAACTAAAATGATTGCTCAATGTTGAAATAAAACTTCAAAATAATCAAACAAACTTCAACACTGAACTAAAATGATTGCTCAATGTTTAAATAAACTTCAAAGTAATCAAGCGATCTTCAACACTGAACTAAAATGATTGCTCAATGTTGAAATAAAACTTCAAAATAATCAAACAAACTTCAACACTGAACTAAATTGATTGCTCAATCTTGAAATAAAACTTCGAAATAGTCAGCCAAGAACCAACAATGAATTAAATCATTGCTCAATGTTTTAACAAAACATGGAAATAATCAAAAAAGCTTCAACACTGAACTAAATTGATTGATCAATGTTCAAATAAAACTTCAAAAAAATATAACAAACTTCAACACTGATCTGAAATGATTGCTCAATGTTTAAATAAAACTTCGAAAATAATCAAACAAACTTCAACACTGAACTAAAATGATTGTTGCTCAATGTTTAAATAAACTTCAAAGTAATCAAACAAACTTCAACACTGAACTAAAATGATTGTTGCTCAATGTTTAAATAAACTTCAAAGTAATCAAACAAACTTCAACACTGAACTAAAATGATTGCTCAATGTTTAAATAAACTTCAAAGTAATCAAACAAACTTCAACACTGAACTAAAATGATTGCTCAATGTTTAAACAAAACTTGGAAATAATCAAACAAACTTCAACACTGAACTAAAATGATTTCTCAATGTTTAAACAAAACTTCAAAATAATCAATCAATCTTCAACACTGAACTAAAATGATTGCTCAATGTTTAAACAAAACTTCAAAATAATCATACAAACTTCAACACTGAACTAAAATGATTGCTCAATGTTGAAATAAAACTTCAAAATAATCAGACAAAACCAACACTGAACTAAAATGATTGCTCAATGTTTAAATAAAACTTTGAAAATAATCAAACAAACTTCAACACTGAACTAAAATGATTGTTGCTCAATGTTTAAATAAACTTCAAAGTAATCAAACAAACTTCAACACTGAACTAAAATGATTGCTCAATGTTTAAACAAAACTTCAAAATAATCAAACAAACTTCAACACTGAACTAAAATGATTGTTGCTCAATGGTGAAATAAACTTCAAAGTAATCAAACAAACTTCAACACTGAACTAAACTGATTGCTCAATGTTGAAATAAAACTTCAAAATAATCAGACAAAACCAACACTGAACTAAAATGATTGCTCAATGTTGAAATAAAACTTCAAAATAATCAAACAAACTTCAACACTGAACTAAAATGATTGTTGCTCAATGTTTAAATAAACTTCAAAGTAATCAAACAAACTTCAACACTGAACTAAAATGATTGCTCAATGTTTAAACAAAACTTCAAAATAATAAAACAAACTTCAACACTGAACTAAATTGATTGCTCATTGGTGAAATAAACTTCAAAATAATCAAACAAACTTCAACACTGAACTAAAATGATTGCTCAATGTTGAAATAAAACTTCAAAATAATCAAACAAACTTCAACACTGAACTAAAATGATTTCTCAATGTTTAAACAAAACTTCAAAATAAACAATCAATCTTCAACACTGAACTAAAATGATTGCTCAATGTTTAAATAAAACTTCAAAATAATCAAACAAACTTCAACACTGAACTAAATTGATTGCTCAATGTTGAAATAAAACTTCAAAATAATAAAACAAACTTCAACACTGAACTAAAATGATTGCTCAATGTTTAAATAAAAATTCGAAAATAATCAAACAAACTTCAACACTGAACTAAAATGATTGCTCAAGGTTTAAACAAAACTTCATAATAATCAAACAAACTTCAACACTGAACTAAAATGATTGCTCAATGTAAAAATAAAACTACGAAATAAACAAACAAACTTCAACACTGAAATAAAATGATTGCTCAATGTTTAAACAAAACTTCATAATAATCAAACAAACTTCAACATTGAACTAAATTGATTGCTCAATGGTGAAATAAACTTCAAATTAATCAAACATACTTTAACACTGAACTAAAATGATTGCTCAATGTTTAAACAAAACTTCAAAATAATTATACAAACTTCAACACTGAACTAAAATGATTGCTCAATGTTTAAACAAAACTTCAAAATAATCATTGAAACTTCAACTGTGAACTAAAATGATTGTTGATCAAAGTTTTAATAAACTTCAAAGTAATCAAACAAACTTCAACACTGAACTAAAATGATTGCTCAATGTTTAAATAAAACTTTGAAAGTAATCAAAAAAACTTCAACACTGAACTAAAATGATTGCTCAATGTTTAAAGAAATCTTCAAAAGAATAAAACAAACTTCAACACTGAACTAAAATGATTGCTCAATGTTTAAACAAAACTTGGAAATAATCAAACAAACTTCAACACTGAACTAAAATGATTGCTCAATGTTAAATAAAACTTCAAAATAATCAAACAAACTTCAAAACTGAACTAAAATGATTGCTCAATGTTGAAATAAAACTTCAAAATAATCAATCAATCTTCAACACTGAACTAAAATGATTGCTCAATGTTTAAACAAAACTTCAAAATAATCATACAAACTTCAACACTGAAATAAAATGATTGCTCAATGTTTAAATAATCAAACAAACTTCAACACTGAACTAAAATGATTGCTCAATGTTTAAATAAAAGTTCAAAATAATCAAACAAACTTCAACACTGAACTAAAATGACTGCTCAATGTTTAAATAAACTTCAAAGTAATCAAACAAACTTCAACACTGAACTAAAATGATTGCTCAATGTTTAAACAAAACTTCAAAATAATCATACAAACTTCAACACTGAAATAAAATGATTGCTCAATGTTTAAATAAAACTTCAAAATAATCAAACAAACTTCAACACTGATCTAAAATGATTGCTCAATGTTTAAACAAAACTTGGAAATAAACAAACTTCAACACTGAAACTAAAATGATTGCTCAATGTTTAAACAAATCTTCAAAATAATCAAACAAACTCCAATACTGAACTAAATTGATTGCTCAATGTTGAAATAAAACTTCGTAAATGTCTGCCAAGAACCAACACTGAACTAAAATGATTGCTCAATGTTTAAATAAAACTTCGAAAATAATCAAAAAAGCTTCCACACTGAACTAAATTGATTGCTCAATGTTGAAATAAAACGTCAAAATAATCAAACAAACTTCAACACTGATCTAAAATGATTGCTCAATGTTTAAATAAAACTTCGATAATATTCAAACAAACTTCAACACTGAACTAAAATGATTGTTGCTCAATGTTTAAATAAACTTCAAGGTAATCAAACGAACTTCAACACTGAACTAAAATGATTGCTCAATGTTTAAACAAAACTTCAAAATAATCAAACAAACTTCAACACTGAACTAAAATGATTGCTCAATGTTTAAATAAAACTTCAAAATAATCAAACAAACTTCAACACTGAACTAAAATGATTGCTCAATGTTTAAATAAACTTCAAAGTAATCAAACAAACTTCAACACTGAACTAAAATGATTGCTCAATGTTGAAATAAAACTTCAAAATAATCAAACAAACTTCAACACTGAACTAAATTGATTGCTCAATGTTGAAATAAAACTTCGAAATAGTCAGCCAAGAACCAACAATGAACTAAAATGATTGCTCAATGTTTAAACAAAACATGGAAATAATCAAAAAAGCTTCAACACTGAACTAAATTGATTGCTCAATGTTGAAATAAAACTTCAAAATAATGAAACAAACTTCAACACTGATCTAAAATGATTGCTCAATGTTTAAATAAAACTTCGAAAATAATCAAACAAACTTCAACACTGAACTAAAATGATTGTTGCTCAATGTTTAAATAAACTTCAAAGTAATCAAACAAACTTCAACACTGAACTAAAATGATTGCTCAATGTTTAAACAAAACTTGGAAATAATCAAAAAAACTTTAACACTGAACTAAATTGATTGCTCAATGTTGAAATAAAACGTCAAAATAATCAAACAAACTTCAACACTGATCTAAATTGATTGCTCAATGTTGAAATAAAATGTCAAAATAATCAAACAAACTTCAACACTGAACTAAAATGATTGCTCAATGTTTAAACAAAACTTCAAAATAATCAAACAAACTTCAACACTGATCTAAAATGATTGCTCAATGTTTAAATAAAACTTCGAAAATAATCAAACAAACTTCAACACTGAACTAAAATGATTGTTGCTCAATGTTTAAATAAACTTCAAAGTAATCAAACAAACTTCAACACTGAACTAAAATGATTGCTCAATGTTTAAACAAAACTTGGAAATAATCAAACAAACTTCAACACTGATCTAAAATGATTGCTCAATGTTTAAATAAAACTTCGAAAATAATCAAACAAACTTCAACACTGAACTAAAATGATTGTTGCTCAATGTTTAAATAAACTTCAAAGTAATCAAACAAACTTCAACACTGAACTAAAATGATTGCTCAATGTTTAAACAAAACTTCAAAATAATCAAACAAACTTCAACACTGAACTAAAATGATTGCTCAATGTTGAAATAAAACTTCAAAATAATCAAACAAACTTCAACACTGAACTAAAATGATTGCTCAATGTTTAAATAAACTTCAAAGTAATCAAACGATCTTCAACACTGAACTAAAATGATTGCTCAATGTTGAAATAAAACTTCAAAATAATCAAACAAACTTCAACACTGAACTAAATTGATTGCTCAATGTTGAAATAAAACTTCGAAATAGTCAGCCAAGAACCAACAATGAACTAAAATGATTGCTCAATGTTTAAACAAAACATGGAAATAATCAAAAAAGCTTCAACACTGAACTAAATTGATTGCTCAATGTTGAAATAAAACTTCAAAATAATGAAACAAACTTCAACACTGATCTAAAATGATTACTCAATGTTAATAAAACTTCGAAAATAATCAAACAAACTTCAACACTGAACTAAACTGATTGCTCAATGTTTAAACAAAACTTCAAAATAATCAAACAAACTTCAACACTGATCTAAAATGATTGCTCTATGTTTAAATAAAACTTCGAAAAATTCAAACAAACTTCAACACTGAACTAAAATGATTGTTGCTCAATGTTTAAATAAACTTCAAGGTAATCAAACGAACTTCAACACTGAACTAAAATGATTGCTCAATGTTTAAACAAAACTTCGAAATAATCAAACAAACTTCAACACTGATCTAAAATGATTGCTCAATGTTTAAATAAAACTTCGAAAATAATCAAACAAACTTCAACACTGAACTAAAATGATTGTTGCTCAATGTTTAAATAAACTTCAAAGTAATCAAACGAACTTCAACACTGAACTAAAATGATTGCTCAATGTTTAAACAAAACTTCAAAATAATCAAACAAACTTCAACACTGAACTAAAATGATTGCTCAATGTTGAAATAAAACTTCAAAATAATCAAACAAACTTCAACACTGAACTAAAATGATTGCTCAATGTTTAAATAAACTTCTAATTAATCAAACCATCTTCAACACTGAACTAAAATGATTGCTCAATGTTGAAATAAAACTTCAAAATAATCAAACAAACTTCAACACTGAACTAAATTGATTGCTCAATGTTGAAATAAAACTTCGAAATAGTCAGCCAAGAACCAACAATGAACTAAAATGATTGCTCAATGTTTAAACAAAACATGGAAATAATCAAAAAAGCTTCAACACTGAACTAAATTGATTGCTCAATGTTGAAATAAAATGTCAAAATAATCAAACAAACTTCAACACTGATCTGAAATGATTGCTCAATGTTTAAATAAAACTTCGAAAATAATCAAACAAACTTCAACACTGAACTAAAATGATTGTTGCTCAATGTTTAAATAAACTTCAAAGTAATCAAACAAACTTCAACACTGAACTAAAATGATTGTTGCTCAATGTTTAAATAAACTTCAAAGTAATCAAACAAACTTCAACACTGAACTAAAATGACTGCTCAATGTTTAAATAAACTTCAAAGTAATCAAACAAACTTCAACACTGAACTAAAATGATTGCTCAATGTTTAAACAAACTTCGAAATAATCAAACAAACTTCAACACTGAACTAAAATGATTGCTCAATGTTTATACAAAACTTGGAAATAATCAATCAATCTTCAACACTGAACTAAAATGATTGCTCAATGTTTAAACAAAACTTCAAAATAATCATACAAACTTCAACACTGAACTAAAATGATTGCTCAATGTTGAAATAAAACTTCAAAATAATCAGACAAAACCAACACTGAACTAAAATGATTGCTCAATGTTGAAATAAAACTTCAAAATAATCAAACAAACTTCAACACTGAACTAAAATGATTGTTGCTCAATGTTTAAATAAACTTCAAAGTAATCAAACAAACTTCAACACTGAACTAAAATGATTGCTGAATGTTTAAACAAAACTTCAAAATAATAAAACAAACTTCAACACTGAACTAAATTGATTGCTCAATGGTGAAATAAACTTCAAAGTAATCAAACAAACTTCAACACTGAACTAAAATGATTGCTCAATGTTTAAACAAAACTTCAAAATAATCAAACAAACTTCAACACTGAACTAAAATGATTGCTCAATGTTTAAATAAAACTTTGAAAATAATCAAAAAAACTTCAACACTGAACTAAAATGATTGCTCAATGTTTATACAAAACTTGGAAATAATCAAACAAACTTCAACACTGAACTAAATTGATTGCTCAATGTTTAAATAAAACTTCGAAAATAATCAAACAAACTTCAACACTGAACTAAAATGATTGTTGCTCAATGTTTAAATAAACTTCAAAGTAATCAAACAAACTTCAACACTGAACTAAAATGATTGCTCAATGTTTAAACAAAACTTCGAAATAATCAAACAAACTTCAACACTGATCTAAAATGATTGCTCAATGTTTAAATAAAACTTCGAAAATAATCAAACAAACTTCAACACTGAACTAAAATGATTGTTGCTCAATGTTTAAATAAACTTCAAAGTAATCAAACAAACTTCAACACTGAACTAAAATGATTGCTCAATGTTTAAACAAAACTTCAAAATAATCAAACAAACTTCAACACTGAACTAAAATGATTGTTGCTCAATGTTTAAATAAACTTCAAACTAATCAAACAAACTTCAACACTGAACTAAAATGATTGCTCAATGTTTAAACAAAACTTCAAAATAATCAAACAAACTTCAACACTGAACTAAAATGATTGCTCAATGTTTAAACAAAACTTCAAAATAATCAAACAAACTTCAACACTGAACTAAATTGATTGCTCAATGTTGAAATAAAACTGCAAAATAATCAAACAAACTTCAACACTGAACTAAAAATGATTGCTCAATGTTTAAACAAAACTTCAAAATAATCAAACAAACTTCAACACTGAACTAAAATGATTGCTCAATGTTTAAATAAAACTTCAAAATAATCAAACAAACTTCAACACTGAACTAAAATGATTGCTCAATGTTTAAACAAAACATGGAAATAATCAAAAAAGCTTCAACACTGAACTAAATTGATTGCTCAATGTTGAAATAAAATGTCAAAATAATCAAACAAACTTCTACACTGAACTAAAATGATTGTTGCCCAATGTTTAAATAAACTTCAAACTAATCAAACAAACTTCAACACTGAACTAAAATGATTGCTCAATGTTTAAATAAAACTTCAAAATAATCAAACAAACTTCAACACTGAATTAAAATGATTGCTCAATGTTTAAACAAAACTTGGAAATAATCAAAAAAACTTCAACACTGAACTAAATTGATTGCTCAATGTTGAAATAAAACTGCAAAATAATCAAACAAACTTCAACACTGAACTAAAATGATTGCTCATCGTTTAAATAAAACTTCGAAAATATTCAAACAAACTTCAACACTGAACTAAAATGATTGTTGCTCAATGTTTGAATAAACTTCAAAGTAATCAAACAAACTTCAACAATGAACTAAAATGATTGCTCGATGTTCAAACAAAGCTTCAAAATAATAAAACAAACTTCAACACTGAATTAAAATGATTGCTCAATGTTTAAACAAAACTTGGAAATAACTTCAACACTGAACTAAAATGATTGCTGCTCAATGTTTAAATAAACTTGAAACTAATCAATCAATCTTCAACACTGAACTAAAATGATTGCTCAATGTTTAAACAAAAACTTGGAGATAATCAAACAAACTTCAACACTGAACTAAAATGATTGTTGCTCAATGTTTAAATAAACTTCAAAGTAATCAAACAAACTTCAACACTGAACTAAAATGATTTCTCAATGTTTAAACAAAACTTCAAAATAATCAAACAAACTTCAACACTGAACTAAAATGATTGCTCAATGTTTAAACAAAACTTGGAGATAATCAAACAAACTTCAACACTGAACTAAAATGATTGTTGCTCAATGTTTAAATAAACTTTAATGTAATCAAACAAACTTCAACACTGAACTAAAATGATTTCTCAATGTTTAAACAAAACTTCAAAATAATCAAACAATCTTCAACACTGAACTAAAATGATTGCTCAATGTTTAAATAAAACTTGGAGATAATCAAACAAACTTCAACACTGATCTAAAATGATTGCTCAATGTTTAAATAAAACTTCAAAATAATCAAACAAACTTCAACACTGATCTAAAATGATTGCTCAATGTTTAAATAAAACTTCAAAATAATCAAACAAACTTCAACACTGAACTGAAATGATTGTTGCTCAATCTTTTAATAAAATTCAAAGTTATCAAACAAACTTCAACTCTGAACTAAAATGATTGCTCAATGTTTAAATAAAACTTCAAAGTAATCAAACAAACTTCAACACTGAACTAAAATGATTTCTCAATGTTTGAACAAAACTTCAAAATAATCATACAAACTTCAACACTGAACTAAAATGATTGCTCAATGTTTAAACAAAATTTGGAGATAATCAAACAAACTTCAACACTGAACTAAAATGATTGTTGCTCAATGTTTAAATAAACTTTAATGTAATCAAACAAACTTCAACACTGAACTAAAATGATTGCTCAATGTTTAAACAAAACTTCAAAATAATCAAACAATCTTCAACACTGAACTAAAATGATTGCTCAATGTTTAAACAAAACCTGTAAATAATCAAAAAATCTTCAACACTGAACTAAATTGATTGCTCATTGTTTGAATAAACTTCAAAGTAATCAAACAAACTTCAAAACTGAACTAATATTATTTCTCAATGTTTAAACAAAACTTCAAAATAATCAAACAAACTTCAACAATGAACTAAAATGATTGCTCAATGTTTAAACAAAACTTGAAAATAATCAAACAAACTTCAACACTGAACTAAAATGATTGTTGCTCAATGTTTAAATAAACTTTAATGTAATCAAACAAACTTCAACACTGAACTAAAATGATTGCTCAATGTTTAAACAAAACTTCAAAATAATCAAACAAACTTCAACACTGAACTAAAATGATTGCTCAATGTTTAAACAAAAATTGGAGATAATCAAACAAACTTCAACACTGATCTAAAATGATTGCTGAATGTTTAAATAAAACTTCAAAATAATCAAACAAACTTCAACACTGAACTAAAATGATTGCTCAATCTTTAAACAAAACTTCAAAATAATCAATCAAACTTCAACACTGAACTGAAATGATTGTTGCTCAATCTTTTAATAAACTTCAAAGTTATCAAACAAACTTCAACTCTGAACTACAATGATTGCTCAATGTTTAAATAAAACTTCAAAATAATCAAACAAACTTCAACACTGAACTAAAATGATTGCTCAATGTTGAAATAAAACTTCAAAATAATCAAACAAACTTCAACACTGAACTAAAATGATTGTTGCTCAATGTTTAAATAAACTTCAAAGTAATCAAACAAACCTCAACACTGAAATAAAATGATTTCTCAATGTTTAAATAAAATTTCAAAATAATCAAACAAACTTCAACACTGAACTAAATTGATTGCTCAATGGTGAAATAAACTTCAAAGTAATCAAACAAACTTAAACACTGAACTAAAATGATTGCTCAATGTTTAAACAAAACTTCAAAATAATCAAACAAACTTCAACACTGAACTAAAATGATTGCTCAATGTTTAAACAAAACTTCAAAATAATCAATCAAACTTCAACACTGAACTGAAATGATTGTTGATCAATGTTTTAATAAACTTCAAAGTAATCAAACAAACTTCAACACTGAACTAAAATTATTGCTCAATGTTTAAACAAAACTTGGAAATAATCAAACAAACTTCAACACTGAACTAAAATGATTGCTCAATGTTGAAATAAAACTTCGAAATAGTCAGCCAAGAACCAACAATGAACTAAAATGATTGCTCAATGTTTAAACAAAATTCCAAAATAATAAAACAAACTTCAAAACTGAACTAAATTGATTGCTCAATGGTGAAATAAACTTCAAAGTAATCAAACAAACTTCAACACTGAACTAAAATGATTTCTCAATGTTCAAACAAAACTTCAAAATAATCAAACAAACTTCAACACTGATCTAAAATGATTGCTCAATGTTTGAATAAAACTTCGAAAATAATCAAAAAAGCTTCCACACTGAACTAAAATGATTGCTCAATGTTTAAACAAAACATGGAAATAATCAAAAAAGCTTCAACACTGAACTAAATTGATTGCTCAATGTTTAAATAAAACTTCGAAAATAATCAAACAAACTTCAACACTGAAATAAAATGATTGTTGCTCAATGTTTAAATAAACTTCAAAGTAATCAAACAAACTTCAACACTGAACTAAAATGATTGCTCAATGTTTAAACAAAACTTCGAAATAATCAAACAAACTTCAACACTGATCTAAAATGATTGCTCAATGTTTAAATAAAACTTCGAAAATAATCAAACAAACTTCAACACTGAACTAAAATGATTGTTGCTCAATGTTTAAATAAACTTCAAAGTAATCAAACAAACTTCAACACTGAACTAAAATGATTGCTCAATGTTTAAACAAAACTTCAAAATAATCAAACAAACTTCAACACTGAACTAAAATGATTGTTGCTCAATGTTTAAATAAACTTCAAACTAATCAAACAAACTTCAACACTGAACTAAAATGATTGCTCAATGTTTAAACAAAACTTCAAAATAATCAAACAAACTTCAACACTGAACTAAAATGATTGCTCAATGTTTAAACAAAACTTCAAAATAATCAAACAAACTTCAACACTGAACTAAATTGATTGCTCAATGTTGAAATAAAACTTCAAAATAATCAAACAAACTTCAACACTGAACTAAAATGATTGCTCAATGTTTAAACAAAACTTCAAAATAATCAAACAAACTTCAACACTGAACTAAAATGATTGCTCAATGTTGAAATAAAACTTCAAAATAATCAAACAAACTTCAACACTGAACTAAAATGATTGCTCAATGTTTAAACAAAACATTGAAATAATCAAAAAAGCTTCAACACTGAACTAAATTGATTGCTCAATGTTGAAATAAAATGTCAAAATAATCAAACAAACTTCTACACTGAACTAAAATGATTGTTGCCCAATGTTTAAATAAACTTCAAACTAATCAAACAAACTTCAACACTGAACTAAAATGATTGCTCAATGTTTAAATAAAACTTCGATAATAATAAAACAAACTTCAACACTGAATTAAAATGATTGCTCAATGTTTAAACAAAACTTGGAAATAATCAAAAAAACTTCAACACTGAACTAAATTGATTGCTCAATGTTGAAATAAAACTGCAAAATAATCAAACAAACTTCAACACTGAACTAAAATGATTGCTCATCGTTTAAATAAAACTTCGAAAATATTCAAACAAACTTCAACACTGAACTAAAATGATTGTTGCTCAATGTTTGAATAAACTTCAAAGTAATCAAACAAACTTCAACAATGAACTAAAATGATTGCTCGATGTTCAAACAAAGCTTCAAAATAATAAAACAAACTTCAACACTGAATTAAAATGATTGCTCAATGTTTAAACAAAACTTGGAAATAACTTCAACACTGAACTAAAATGATTGCTGCTCAATGTTTAAAAAAACTTGAAACTAATCAATCAATCTTCAACAATGAACTAAAATGATTGCTCAATGTTTAAACAAAACTTGGAGATAATCAAACAAACTTCAACACTGAACTAAAGTGATTGTTGCTCAATGTTTAAATAAACTTCAAAGTAATCAAACAAACTTCAACACTGAACTAAAATGATTGCTCAATGTTTAAACAAAACTTCAAAATAATCAAACAAACTTCAACACTGAACTAAGATGATTGCTCAATGTTTAAACAAAACTTGGAGATAATCAAACAAACTTCAACACTGAACTAAAATGATTGTTGCTCAATGTTTAAATAAACTTTAATGTAATCAAACAAACTTCAACACTGAACCTAAAATGATTGCTCAATGTTTAAACAAATCTTCAAAATAATCAAACAATCTTCAACACTGAACTAAAATGATTGCTCAATGTTTAAACAAAACTTGGAGATAATCAAACAAACTTCAACACTGAACTAAAATGATTGCTCAATGTTTAAATAAAACTTCAAAATAATCAAACAAACTTCAACACTGAACTAAGATGATTGCTCAATGTTTAAATAAAACTTCAAAATAATCAAACAAACTTCAACACTGATCTAAAATGATTGTTGCTCAATCTTTTAATAAACTTCAAAGTTATCAAACAAACTTCAACTCTGAACTACAATGATTTCTGAATGTTTAAATAAAACTTCAAAATAATCAAACAAACTTCAACACTGAACTAAAATGATTTCTCAATGTTTGAACAAAACTTCAAAATAATCATACAAACTTCAACACTGAACTAAAATGATTGCTCAATGTTTAAACAAAATTTGGAGATAATCAAACAAACTTCAACACTGAACTAAAATGATTGTTGCTCAATGTTTAAATAAACTTTAATGTAATCAAACAAACTTCAACACTGAACCTAAAATGATTGCTCAATGTTTAAACAAATCTTCAAAATAATCAAACAAACTCCAACACTGAACTAAAATGATTGCTCAATGTTTAAACAAAACTTGGAGATAATCAAACAAACTTCAACACTGAACTAAAATGATTGCCCAATGTTTAAATAAACTTCAAACTAAACAAACAACCTTCAACACTGAACTAAAATGATTTCTCAATGTTTAAACAAAACTTCAAAATAATCATACAAACTTCAACAATGAACTAAAATGATTGCTCAATGTTTAAACAAAACTTGGAGATAATCAAACAAACTTCAACACTGAACTAAAATGATTGTTGCTCAATGTTTAAATAAACTTTAATGTAATCAAACAAACTTCAACACTGAACCTAAAATGATTGCTCAATGTTTAAACAAAACTTCAAAATAATCAAACAATCTTCAACACTGAACTAAAATGATTGCTCAATGTTTAAATAAAACTTGGAGATAATCAAACAAACTTCAACACTGATCTAAAATGATTGCTCAATGTTTAAATAAAACTTCAAAATAATCAAACAAACTTCAACACTGATCTAAAATGATTGCTCAATCTTTAAACAAATTTCAAAATAATCAATCAAAATTCAACACTGAACTGAAATGATTGTTGCTCAATCTTTTAATAAACTTCAAAGTTATCAAACAAACTTCAACTCTGATCTAAAATGATTGCTCAATGTTTAAACAAAACTTAAAATAATCAAACAAACTTCAACACTGAACTAAAATGATTGCTCAATGTTGAAATAAAACTTCAAAATAATCAAACAAACTTCAACACTGAACTAAAATGATTGTTGCTCAATGTTTAAATAAACTTCAAAGTAATCAAACAAACTTCAACACTGAACTAAAATGATTGCTGAATGTTTAAACAAAACTTCAAAATAATAAAACAAACTTCAACACTGAACTAAATTGATTGCTCAATGGTGAAATAAACTTCAAAGTAATCAAACAAACTTAAACACTGAACTAAAATGATTGCTCAATGTTTAAACAAAACTTCAAAATAATCAAACAAACTTCAACACTGAACTAAAATGATTGCTCAATGTTTAAACAAAACTTCAAAATAATCATTCAAACTTCAACACTGAACTAAAATGATTGTTGCTCAATGTTTAAATAAACTTCAAAGTAATCAAACAAACTTCAACACTGAACTAAAATGATTGCTCAATGTTTAAATAAAACTTTGAAAATAATCAAACAAACTTCAACACTGAACTAAAATGATTGCTCAATGTTGAAATAAAACTTCAAAATAATCAAACAAACTTCAACACTGAACTAAAATGATTGTTGCTCAATGTTTAAATAAACTTCAAACTAATCAAACAAACTTCAACACTGAACTAAAATGATTTCTCAATGTTTAAACAAAACTTCAAAATAATCAATCAAACTTCAACACTGAACTAAATTGATTGCTCAATGGTGAAATAAACTTCAAAGTAATCAAACAAACTTCAACACTGAACTAAAATGATTGCTCAATGTTTAAACAAAACTTCAAAATAATCAAACAAACTTCAACACTGAACTAAAATGATTGCTCAATGTTTAAATAAAACTTCAAAATAATCAAACAAACTTCAACACTGAACTAAAATGATTGTTGCTCAATGGTGAAATAAACTTCAAAGTAATCAAACAAACTTCAACACTGAACTAAAATGATTGCTCAATGTTGAAATAAAACTTCAAAATAATCAGACAAAACCAACACTGAACTAAAATGATTGCTCAATGTTGAAATAAAACTTCAAAATAATCAAACAAACTTCAACACTGAACTAAAATGATTGCTCAATGTTTAAATAAAACTTTGAAAATAATCAAAAAAACTTCAACACTGAACTAAAATGATTGCTCAATGTTGAAATAAAACTTCAAAATAATCAAACAAACTTCAACACTGAACTAAATTGATTGCTCAATGTTGAAATAAAACTTCAAAATAATCAAACAAACTTCAACACTGAACTAAAATGATTGTTGCTCAATGTTGAAATAAAACTTCAAAATAATCAAACAAACTTCAACACTGAACTAAAATGATTGCTCAATGTTTAAATAAAACTTTGAAAATAATCAAAAAAACTTCAACACTGAACTAAAATGATTGTTGCTCAATGTTTAAATAAACTTCAAACTAATCAAACAAACTTCAACACTGAACTAAAATGATTTCTCAATGTTTAAACAAAACTTCAAAATAATCAATCAATCTTCAACACTGAACTAAAATGATTGCTCAATGTTTAAACAAAACTTCAAAATAATCAAACAAACTTCAACACTGAACTAAATTGATTGCTCAATGTTGAAATAAAATGTCAAAATAATCAAACAAAATTCAACACTGAACTAAAATGATTGCTCAATGTTTAAACAAAACTTCAAAATAATCAAACAAACTTCAACACTGAACTAAAATGATTGCTCAATGTTGAAATAAAACTTCAAAATAATCAAACAAACTTCAACACTGAACTAAAATGATTGCTCAATGTTTAAACAAAACATGGAAATAATCAAAAAAGCTTCCACACTGAACTAAATTGATTGCTCAATGTTGAAATAAAACGTCAAAATAATCAAACAAACTTCAACACTGAACTAAAATGATTTTTGCTCAATGTTTAAATAAACTTTAATGTAATCAAACAAACTTCAACACTGATCTAAAATGATTGCTCAATGTTTAAATAAAACTTCGAAAATAATCAAACAAACTTCAACACTGAACTAAAATGATTGCTCAATGTTTAAACAAAACTTGGAAATAATCAAACAAACTTCAACACTGAACTAAATTGATTGCTCAATGTTGAAATAAAACTGCAAAATAATCAAACAAACTTCAACACTGAACTAAAATGATTGCTCATCGTTTAAATAAAACTTCGAAAATATTCAAACAAACTTCAACACTGAACTAAAATGATTGTTGCTCAATGTTTGAATAAACTTCAAAGTAATCAAACAAACTTCAACAATGAACTAAAATGATTGCTCGATGTTCAAACAAAGCTTCAAAATAATAAAACAAACTTCAACACTGAATTAAAATGATTGCTCAATGTTTAAACAAAACTTGGAAATAACTTCAACACTGAACTAAAATGATTGTTGCTCAATGTTTAAATAAACTTGAAACTAATCAATCAATCTTCAACACTGAACTAAAATGATTGCTCAATGTTGAAATAAAACTTCGAAATAATCAAACAAACTTCAACACTGAACTAAAATGATTGCGCAATGTTTAAATAAAACTTTGAAAATAATCAAAAAAACTTCAACACTGAACTAAAATGATTGTTGCTCAATGTTTAAATAAACTTCAAACTAATCAAACAAACTACAACACTGAACTAAAATGATTTCTCAATGTTTAAACAAAACTTCAAAATAATCAAACAAACTTCAACACTGAACTAAAATGATTGCTCAATGTTTAAACAAAACTTGGAGATAATCAAACAAACTTCAACACTGAACTAAAATGATTGCTCAATGTTTAAATAAAACTTCAAAATAATCAAACAAACTTCAACACTGAACTAAAATGATTGCTCAATGTTTAAACAAAACTTCAAAATAATCAATCAAACTTCAACACTGAACTGAAATGATTGTTGCTCAATCTTTTAATAAACTTCAAAGTAATCAAACAAACTTCAACTCTGAACTACAATGATTGCTGAATGTTTAAATAAAACTTCAAAATAATCAAACAAACTTCAACACTGAACTAAAATGATTTCTCAATGTTGAAATAAAACTTCAAAATAATCAAACAAACTTCAACACTGAACTAAAATGATTGTTGCTCAATGTTTAAATAAACTTCAAAGTAATCAAACAAACTTCAACACTGAACTAAAATGATTGCTCAATGTTTAAACAAAACTTCAAAATAATAAAACAAACTTCAACACTGAACTAAATTGATTGCTCAATGGTGAAATAAACTTCAAAGTAATCAAACAAACTTAAACACTGAACTAAAATGATTGCTCAATGTTTAAAAAAAACTTCAAAATAATCAAACAAACTTCAACACTGAACTAAAATGATTGCTCAATGTTTAAACAAAACTTCAAAATAATCAAACAAACTTCAACACTGAACTAAAATGATTGTTGCTCAATGTTTAAATAAACATCAAACTAATCAAACAAACTTCAACACTGAACTAAAATGATTGCTCAATGTTTAAATAAAACTTTGAAAATAATCAAACAAACTTCAACACTGAACTAAAATGATTGCTCAATGTTTAAACCAAAATTCAAAGTAATCAAACAAACTTCAACACTGAACTAAAATGATTGCTCAAGGTTTAAACAAAACTTGGAAATAATCAAACAAACTTCAACACTGAACTAAAATGATTGCTCAATGTTTAAATAAAACTTCAAAATAATCAAACAAACTTCAACACTGAACTAAAATGATTGCTCAATGTTGAAATAAAACTTCAAAATAATCAATCAATCTTCAACACTGAACTAAAATGATTGCTCAATGTTTAAACAAAACTTCACAATAATCATACAAACTTCAACACTGAAATAAAATGATTGCTCAATGTTTAAATAATCAAACAAACTTCAAAACTTAACTAAAATGATTGCTCAATGTTTAAATAAAACTTCAAAATAATCAAACAAACTTCAACACTGAACTGAGATGACTGCTCAATGTTTAAACAAATTTCAAAGTAATCAAACAAACTTCAACACTGAACTAAAATGATTGCTCAATGTTTAAACAAAACTTCAAAATAATCAAAAAAACTTCAACACTGAACTCAATTGATTGCTCAATGTTGAAATAAAACTTTAAAATAAGCAAACAAACTTCAACACTGAACTAAAATGATTGCTCAATGTTTAAACAAAACTTCGAAATAATAAAACAAACTTCAACACTGAACCTAAAATGATTGCTCAATGTTTAAACAAATCTTCAAAATAATCAAACAAACTTCAACACTGAACTAAATTGATTGCTCAATGTTGAAATAAAACTTCGAAATAGTCAGCCAAGAACCAACAATGAACTAAAATGATTGCTCAATGTTGAAATAAAACTTCAAAATAATCAGACAAAACCAACACTGAACTAAAATGATTGCTCAATGTTTAAATAAACTTCAAAGTAATTATACAAACTTCAACACTGAACTAAAATGATTGCTCAATGTTGAAATAAAACTTCAAAATAATCAAACAAACTTCAACACTGAACTAAATTGATTGCTCAATCTTGAAATAAAACTTCGAAATAGTCAGCCAAGAACCAACAATGAACTAAAATCATTGCTCAATGTTTAAACAAAACTTGGAAATAATCAAACAAACTTCAACACTGAACTAAAATGATTGCCCAATGTTTAAATAAAGCTTCAAAAAATATAACAAACTTCAACACTGATCTAAAATGATTGCTCAATGTTTAAATAAAACTTCGAAAATAATCAAACAAACTTCAACACTGAACTAAAATGATTGTTGCTCAATGTTTAAATAAACTTCAAAGTAATCAAACAAACTTCAACACTGAACTAAAATGATTGCTCAATGTTTATACAAAACTGGGAAATAATCAAACAAACTTCAACACTGAACTCAATTGATTGCTCAATGTTGAAATAAAACTTCGTAATTGTCAGCCAAGAACCAACAATGGACTAAAATGATTGCTCAATGTTTAAATAATCTTGGAAATAATCAAACAAACTTCAACACTGAACTAAATTGATTGCTCAATGTTGAAATAAAACTTCAAAATAATCAAACAAACTTCAACACTGATCTAAACTGATTGCTCAATGTTGAAATAAAACTTCAAAATAATCAGACAAACTTCAACACTGAACTAAATTGATTGCTCAATGTTTAAAAAAAACTTCAAAATAATCATACAAACTTCAACACTGAACTAAATTGATTGCTCAATGTTGAAATAAAACTTCGAAATAGTCAGCCAAGAACCAACAATGAACTAAAATGATTGCTCAATGTTTAAACAAAACATGGAAATAATCAAAAAAGCTTCAACACTGAACTAAAATGATTGCTCAATGTTGAAATAAAACGTCAAAATAATAAAAACAAACTTCAACACTGATCTAAAATGATTGCTCAATGTTGAAATAAAACTTCAAAATAATCAAACAAACTTCAACACTGAACTAAACTGATTTCTCAATGTTTAAACAAAACTTCCAAATACTCACACAACATTCAACACTGAACTAAAATGATTGCTCAATGTTTAAACAAAACTTCAAAGTAATCAAACAAACTTCAACACTGAAATAAAATGATTGTTGCTCAATGTTTGAATAAACTTCAAAGTAATCAAACAAACTTCAACAATGAACTAAAATGATTGCTCGATGTTCAAACAAAGCTTCAAAATAATCAAACAAACTTCAACACTGAACTAAGATGATTGCTCAATGTTTAAATAAAACTTGGAGATAATCAAACAAACTTCAACACTGAACTAAAATGATTGCTCAATGTTTAAATAAAACTTCAAAATAATCAAACAAACTTCAACACTGAACTAAAATGATTGCTCAATGTTGAAATAAAACTTCAAAATAATCAATCAATCTTCAACACTGAACTAAAATGATTGCTCAATGTTTAATCAAAACTTCAAAATAATAAAACAAACTTCAACACTGAACTAAAGTGATTGTTGCTCAATGTTTAAATAAACTTCAAAATAATCAAACAAACTTCAACACTGAACTAAAATGATTGCTCAATGTTGAAATAAAACTTCGTAATTGTCAGCCAAGAACCAACAATGAACTAAAATGATTGCTCAATGTTTAAACAAAACTTGGAAATAATCAAAAAAACTTCAACACTGAACTAAATTGATTGCTGAATGTTGAAATAAAACGTCAAAATAATCAAACAAACTTCAACACTGAACTAAAATGATTGCTCAATGTTTATACAAAACTGGGAAATAATCAAACAAACTTCAACACTGAACTACATTGATTGCTCAATGTTGAAATAAAACTTCAAAATAATCAAACAAACTTCAACACTGAACTAAATTGATTGCTCAATGTTGAAATATAATGTCAAAATAATCAAACAAAATTCAACACTGAACTGAAATGATTGCTCAAGTTTTAAACAAAACTTCAAAATAATCAAACAAACTTCAACACTGAACTAAATTGATTGCTCAATGGTGAAATAAACTTCAAAGTAATCAAACAAACTTAAACACTGAACTAAAATGATTGCTCAATGTTTAAACAAAACTTCAAAATAATCAAACAAACTTCAACACTGAACTAAAATGATTGCTCAATGTTTAAATAAAACTTTGAAAATAATCAAACAAACTTCAACACTGAACTAAAATGATTGCTCAATGTTTAAATAAAACTTCAAAATAATCAAACAAACTTCAACACTGAACTAAAATGATTGCTCAATGTTTAAACAAATTTCAAAATAATCAAACAAACTTCAACCCTGAACTAAATTGATTGCTCAATGGTGAAATAAACTTCAAAGTAATCAAACAAACTTAAACACTGAACTAAAATGATTGCTCAATGTTGAAATAAAATTTCAAAATAATCAAACAAACTTCAACACTGAACTAAAATGATTGCTCAATGTTTAAACAAAACTTCAAAATAATCAAACAAACTTCAAAACTGATCTAAAATGATTGTTGGGCAATGTTTAAATAAACTTCAAACTAATCAAACAAACTTCAACACTGAACTAAAATGATTGCTCAATGTTTAAATAAAACTTTGAAAAAATCAAACAAACTTCAACACTGAACTAAAATGATTGCTCAATGTTTAAACAAAACTTCAAAATAATTATACAAACTTCAACACTGAACTAAAATGATTGCTCAATGTTTAAACAAAACTTGGAAATAATCAAACAAACTTCAACACTGAACTAAAATGATTGCTCAATGTTGAAATAAAACTTCAAAATAATCAAACAAACTTCAAAACTGAACTAAAAAGATTGATCAATGTTAAAATAATACTACAAAGTAATCAATCAATCTTCAACACTGAACTAAAATGATTGCTCAGTGTTTAAACAAAACTTCAAAATAATCATACAAACTTCAACACTGAAATAAAATGATTGCTCAATGTTGAAATAATCAAACAAACTTCAAAACTGAACTAAAATGATTGCTCAATGTTTAAATAAAACTTCAAAATAATCAAACAAACTTCAACACTGAACTGAGATGACTGCTCAATGTTTTAATAAACTTCAAAGTAATCAAACAAACTTCAACACTGAACTAAAATGATTGCTCAATGTTTAAACAAAACTTCAAAATAATCATACAAACTTCACCACTGAAAGAAAATGATTGCTCAATGTTGAAATAAAACATCAAAATAAGCAAACAAACTTCAACACTGAACTAAAATGATTGCTCAATGTTTAAACAAAACTTCGAAATAATAAAACAAACTTCAACACTGAACCTAAAATGATTGCTCAATGTTTAAATAAAACTTCAAAATAATCAAACAAACTTCAACACTGAACTAAATTGATTGCTCAATGTTGAAATAAAACTTCGAAATAGTCAGACAAGAACCAACAATGAACTAAAATGATTGCTCAATGTTGAAATAAAACTTCAAAATAATCAGACAAAACCAACACTGAACTAAAATGATTGCTCAATGTTTAAATAAACTTCAAGGTAATCAAACGAACTTCAACACTGAACTAAAATGATTGCTCAATGTTGAAATAAAACTTCAAAATAATCAAACAAACTTCAACACTGAACTAAATTGATTGCTCAATGTTGAAACAAAACTTCGAAATTGTCAGCCAAGAACCAACAATGAACTAAAATGATTGCTCAATGTTTAAACAAAACATGGAAATAATCAAAAAAGCTTCAACACTGAACTAAATTGATTGCTCAATGTTGAAATAAAACTTCAAAAAAATATAACAAACTTCAACACTGATCTAAAATGATTGCTCAATGTTTAAAAAAAACTTCGAAAATAATCAAATAAACTTCAACACTGAACTAAAATGATTGTTGCTCAATGCTTAAATAAACTTCAAAGTAATCAAACAAACTTCAACACTGAACTAAAATGATTGCTCAATGTTAAAACAAAACTTGGAAATAATCAAACAAACTTCAACACTGAACTAAATTTATTGCTCAATGTTGAAATAAAACTTCGTAATTGTCAGCCAAGAACCAACAATGGACTAAAATGATTGCTCAATGTTTAAATAATCTTGGAAATAATCAAAAAAACTTCAACACTGAACTAAATTGATTGCTGAATGTTGAAATAAAACGTCAAAATAATCAAACAAACTTCAACACTGATCTAAAATGATTGCTCAATGTTGAAATAAAACTTCAAAATAATCAAACAAACTTCCACACTGAACTAAATTGATTGCTCAATGTTTAAACAAAACTTCAAAATAATTATACAAACTTCAACACTGAACTAAAATGATTGCTCAATGTTGAAATAAAACTTCGAAATAGTCAGCCAAGAACCAACAATGAACTAAAATGATTGCTCAATGTTTATACAAAACTTGGAAATAATCAAAATAACTTCATCAATGATGTAATTTGATTGCTCATTTTTGAAATAAAACGTAAAAATAATAAACCACACTTCAACACTGATCTAAAATGATTGCTCAATGTTGAAATAAAACTTCAAAATAATCAAACAAACTTCAACACTGAACTAAACTGATTTCTCAATGTTTCAACAAAACTTCAAAATAATCACACAAACTTCAACACTGAAATAAAATGATTGTTGCTCAATGTTTAAACAAAACTTCAAAGTAATCAAACAAACTTCAACACTGAACTAAAATGATTGTTGCTCAATGTTTAAATAAACTTCAAACTAATCAAACAAACTTCAACACTGAACTAAAATGATTTCTCAATGTTTAAACAAAACTTCAAAATAATTATACAAACTTCAACACTGAACTAAAATGATGGCTCAAGGTTTAAACAAAACTTGGAAATAATCAAACAAAATTCAACACTGAACTAAGATGATTGCTCAATGTTAAATAAAACTTCAAAATAATCAAACAAACTTCAACACTGAACTAAAATGATTGCTCAATGTTGAAATAAAACTTCAAAATAATCAATCAATCTTCAACACTGAACTAAAATGATTGCTCAATGTTTAAACAAAACTTCAAAATAATAAAACAAACTTCAACACTGAACCTAAAATGATTGCTCAATGTTTAAATAAACTTCAAAATAATCAAACAAACTTCAACACTGAACTAAAATGATTGCTCAATGTTGAAATAAAACTTCGTAATTGTCAGCCAAGAACCAACAATGAACTAAAATGATTGCTCAATGTTTAAACAAAACATGGAAATAATCAAAAAAGCTTCCACACTGAACTAAATTGATTGCTGAATGTTGAAATAAAACGTCAAAATAATCAAACAAACTTCAACACTGAACTAAAATGATTGCTCAATGTTTCTACAAAACTTGGAAATAATCAAACAAACTTCAAAACTGAACTACATTGATTGCTCAATGTTGAAATAAAACTTCAAAATAATCAAACAAACTTCAACACTGATCTAAAATGATTGCTCAATGTTTAAATAAAACTTCAAAATAATCAAACAAACTTCAACACTGAACTAAAATGATTGCTCAATGTTGAAATAAAACTTCAAAATAATCAAACAAACTTCAACACTGAACTAAAATTATTGCTCAATGTTTAAACAAAACTTGGAAATAATCAAACAAACTTCAACACTGAACTAAATTGATTGCTCAATGTTGAAATAAAACTTCGAAATAGTCAGCCAAGAACCAACAATGAACTAAAATGATTGCTCAATGTTTAAACAAAACTTGGAAATAATCAAACAAACTTCAACACTGAACTAAATTGATTGCTCAATGTTGAAATAAAACTTCAAAATAATCAAACAAACTTCAACACTGAACTAAAATGATTGCTCAATGTTTAAACAAAACTTCAAAATAATCAAACAAACTTCAACACTGATCTAAAATGATTGCTCAATGTTTAAATAAAACTTCGAAAATAATCAAACAAACTTCAACACTGAACTAAAATGATTGCTCAATGTTGAAATAAAACTTCAAAATAATCAAACAAACTTCAACACTGAACTAAAATGATTGCTCAATGTTTCTACAAAACTTGGAAATAATCAAACAAACTTCAACACTGAACTAAATTTATTGCTCAATGTTGAAATAAAACTTCAAAATAATCAAACAAACTTCAACACTGATCTAAAATGATTGCTCAATGTTTAAATAAAACTTCGAAAATAATCAAACAAACTTCAACACTGAACTAAAATGATTGCTCAATGTTGAAATAAAACGTCAAAATAATCAAACAAACTTCAACACTGAACTAAAATGATTGCTCAATGTTTATACAAAACTTGGAAATAATCAAACAAACTTCAACACTGAACTAAAATGATTGCTCAATGTTTAAACAAAACTTCAAAATAATCAAACAAACTCCAACACTGAACTAAATTGATTGCTCAATGTTGAAATAAAACTTCGAAATAGTCAGCCAAGAACCAACAATGAACTAAATTGATTGCTCAATGTTGAAATAAAACTTCGAAATAGTCAGCCAAGAACCAACAATGAACTAAAATGATTGCTCAATGTTTAAACAAAACTTGGAAATAATCAAAAAAGCTTCAACACTGAACTAAATTGATTGCTCAATGTTGAAATAAAACTTCAAAATAATCAAACAAACTTCAACACTGAACTAAAATGATTGTTGCTCAATGTTTAAATAAACTTCAAAGTAATCAAACAAACTTCAACACTGAACTAAAATGATTGCTCAATGTTTAAACAAAACTTCAAAATAATCAAACAAACTTCAACACTGAACTAAAATGATTGCTCAATGTTTAAATAAAACTTCGAAAATATTCAAACAAACTTCAACACTGAACTAAAATGATTGTTGCTCAATGTTTGAATAAACTTCAAAGTAATCAAACAAACTTCAACAATGAACTAAAATGATTGCTCGATGTTCAAACAAAGCTTCAAAATAATAAAACAAACTTCAACACTGAATTAAAATGATTGCTCAATGTTTAAACAAAACTTGGAAATAACTTCAACACTGAACTAAAATGATTGCTGCTCAATGTTTAAATAAACATAAAACTAATCAAACAAACTTCAACACTGAACTAAAATGATTGCTCAATGTTTAAACAAAACTTCAAAATAATCAAACAAACTTCAACACTGAACTAAAATGATTGTTGCTCAATGTTTAAATAAACTTCAAAGTAATCAAACAAACTTCAACACTGAACTAAAATGATTTCTCAATGTTTGAACAAAACTTCAAAATAATCATACAAACTTCAACACTGAACTAAAATGATTGCTCAATGTTTAAACAAAATTTGGAGATAATCAAACAAACTTCAACACTGAACTAAAATGATTGCTCAATGTTAAATAAAACTTCAAAATAATCAAACAAACTTCAACACTGAACTAAGATGATTGCTCAATGTTTCAACAAAACTTCAAAATAATCAATCAAACTTCAACACTGAACTGAAATGATTGTTGCTCAATCTTTTAATAAACTTCAAAGTAATCAAACAAACTTCAACACTGAACTACAATGATTGCTCAATGTTTAAATAAAACTTCAAAATAATCAAACAAACTTCAACACTGAACTAAAATGATTGCTCAATGGTGAAATAAACTTCAAAGTAATCAAACAAACTTCAACACTGAACTAAAATGATTGTTGCTCAATGTTTAAATAAACTTCAAAGTAATCAAACAAACTTCAACACTGATATAAAATGATTTCTCAATGTTTAAATAAAACTTCAAAATAATCAAACAAACTTCAACACTGAACTAAATTGATTGCTCAATGGTGAAATAAACTTCAAAGTAATCAAACAAACTTCAACACTGAACTAAAATGATTGCTCAATGTTTAAACAAAACTTCAAAATAATCAAACAAACTTCAACACTGAACTAAAATGATTGCTCAATGTTTAAACAAAACTTCAAAATAATCAATCAATCTTCAACACTGAACTAAAATGATTGCTGCTCAATGGTGAAATAAACTTCAAAGTAATCAAACAAACTTCAACACTGAACTAAAATGATTGCTCAATGTTTAAATAAAACTTTGAAAATAATCAAACAAACTTCAACACTGAACTAAAATGATTGCTCGATGTTCAAACAAAGCTTCAAAATAATAAAACAAACTTCAACACTGAATTAAAATGATTGCTCAATGTTTAAACAAAACTTGGAAATAATCAAAAAAACTTCAACACTGAACTAAATTGATTGCTCAATGTTTGAATAAAACTTCAAAATAATCAAACAAACTTCAACACTGAACTAAAATGATTGCTCAATGTTGAAATAAAACTTCAAAATAATCAATCAATCTTCAACACTGAACTAAAATGATTGCTCAATGTTTAAACAAAACTTCACAATAATCATACAAACTTCAACACTGAAATAAAATGATTGCTCAATGTTTAAATAATAAAACAAACTTCAAAACTGAACTAAAATGATTGCTCAATGTTTAAATAAAACTTCAAAATAATCAAACAAACTTCAACACTGAACTGAAATGACTGCTCAATGTTTAAACAAATTTTAAAGTAATCAAACAAACTTCAACACTGAACTAAAATGATTGCTCAATGTTTAAAGAAAACTTCAAAATAATCATACAAACTTCACCACTGAAATAAAATGATTGCTCAATGTTGAAATAAAACATCAAAATAAGCAAACAAACTTCAACACTGAACTAAAATGATTGCTCAATGTTTAAACAAAACTTCGAAATAATAAAACAAACTTCAACACTGAACCTAAAATGATTGCTCAATGTTTAAACAAATCTTCAAAATAATCAAACAAACTCCAACACTGAACTAAATTGATTGCTCAAAGTTGAAATAAAACTTCGTAAATGTCAGCGAAGAACCAACAATGAACTAAAATGATTGCTAAATGTTGAAATAAAACTTCAAAATAATCAAACAAACTTCAACACTGAACTAATATGATTGCTCAATGTTTAAATAAAAATTTGAAAGTAATCAAACAAACATCAACACAGAACTAAAATGATTGATCAATGTTGAAATAAAACTTCAAAATAATCAAACAAACTCCAACACTGAACTAAATTGATTGCTCAATGTTGAAATAAAACTTCGAAATAGTCAGCCAAGAACCAACAATGAACTAAAATGATTGCTCAATGTTTAAACAAAACTTGGAGATAATCAAACAAACTTCAACACTGAACTAAAATGATTGTTGCTCAATGTTTAAATAAAGCTTCAAAAAAATATAACAAACTTCAACACTGATCTAAAATGATTGCTCAATGTTTAAATAAAACTTCGAAAATAATCAAACAAACTTCAACACTGAACTAAAATGATTGTTGCTCAATGTTTAAATAAACTTCAAAGTAATCAAACGAACTTCAACACTGAACTAAAATGATTGCTCAATGTTTATACAAAACTGGGAAATAATTAAACAAACTTCAACACTGAACTAAATTGATTGCTCAATGTTGAAATAAAACTTCGTAATTGTCAGCCAAGAACCAACAATGGACTAAAATGATTGCTCAATGTTTGAATAAAACTTCGAAAATAATCAAAAAAGCTTCCACACTGAACTAAATTGATTGCTCAATGTTGAAATAAAACGTCAAAATAATCAAACAAACTTCAACACTGATCTAAAATGATTGCTCAATGTTTAAATAAAACTTCAAAATAATCAAACAAACTTCAACACTGAACTAAAATGATTTCTCAATGTTTAAACAAAACTTCAAAATAATAATACAATATCCAACACTGAACTAAATTGATTGCTCAATGTTGAAATAAAACTTCGTAATTGTCAGCCAAGAACCAACAATGAACTAAAATGATTGTTGCTCAATGTTTAAACTAAACTTGGAAATAATCAAAAAATCTTCAACACTTATCTAAATTGATTGCTAAATGTTGAAATAAAAGGTCAAAATTATCAAACAAACTTCAACACTGATCTAAAATGATTGCTCAATGTTGAAATAAAACTTCAAAATAATCAAACAAACTTCAACACTGAACTAAACTGATTTCTCAATGTTTCAACAAAACTTCACAATAATCAAACAAACTTCAACATTGAACTAAAATGATTGCTCAATGTTTAAACAAAACTTGGAGATAATCAAACAAACTTCAACACTGAACTAAAATGATTGTTGCTCAATGTTTAAATAAACTTTAATGTAATCAAACAAACTTCAACACTGAACCTAAAATGATTGCTCAATGTTTAAACAAATCTTCAAAATAATCAAACAAACTCCAACACTGAACTAAAATGATTGCTCAATGTTTAAACAAAACTTGGAAATAATCAAACAAACTTCAACACTGAACTAAAATGATTGCTCAATGTTTAAATAAAACTTCAAAATAATCAAACAAACTTCAACACTGAACTAAAATGATTGCTCAATGTTGAAATAAAACTTAAAAATAAAAAATCAATCTTCAACACTGAACTAAAATGATTGCTCAATGTTTAAATAAACTTTAATGTAATCAAACAAACTTCAACACTGAACCTAAAATGATTGCTCAATGTTTAAACAAATCTTCAAAATAATCAAACAAACTCCAACACTGAACTAAATTGATTGCTCAATGTTGAAATAAAACTTCGTAATTGTCAGCCAAGAACCAACAATGAACTAAAATGATTGCTCAATGTTTAAACAAAACTTGGAAATAATCAAAAAAACTTCAACACTGAACTAAATTGATTGCTGAATGTTGAAATAAAACGTCAAAATAATCAAACAAACTTCAACACTGAACTAAAATGATTGCTCAATGTTTATACAAAACTGGGAAATAATCAAACAAACTTCAACACTGAACTAAATTGATTGCTCAATGTTGAAATAAAACTTCAAAATAATCAAACAAACTTCAACACTGAACTAAAATGATTGCTCAATGTTGAAATAAAACTTCAAAATAATCAAACAAACTTCAACACTGAACTAAAATGATTGCTCAATGTTTAAACAAAACTTCAAAATAATAAAACAAACTTCAACACTGAACTAAATTGATTGCTCAATGGTGAAATAAACTTCAAAGTAATCAAACAAACTTAAACACTGAACTAAAATGATTGCTCAATGTTTAAACAAAACTTCAAAATAATCAAACAAACTTCAACACTGAACTAAAATGATTGCTCAATGTTTAAATAAAACTTTGAAAATAATCAAACAAACTTCAACACTGAACTAAAATGATTGCTCAATGTTGAAATAAAACTTCAAAATAATCAAACAAACTTCAACACTGAACTAAAATGATTGCTCAATGTTTAAACAAATTTCAAAATAATCAAACAAACTTCAACCCGGAACTAAAATGATTGCTCAATGGTGAAATAAACTTCAAAGTAATCAAACAAACTTAAACACTGAACTAAAATGATTGCTCAATGTTTAAACAAAACTTCAAAATAATCAAACAAACTTCAACACTGAACTAAAATGATTGCTCAATGTTTAAACAAAACTTCAAAATAATCAAACAAACTTCAACACTGAACTAAAATGATTGTTGCTCAATGTTTAAATAAACTTCAAAGTAATCAAACAAACTTCAACACTGAACTAAAATGATTGCTCAATGTTTAAATAAAACTTTGAAAATAATCAAAAAAACTTCAACACTGAACTAAAATGATTGCTCAATGTTTAAACAAAACTTCAAAATAATAAAACAAACTTCAACACTGAACTAAAATGATTGCTCAATGTTTAAACAAAACTTGGAAATAATCAAACAAACTTCAACACTGAACTAAAATGATTGCTCAATGTTTAAATAAAACTTCAAAATAATCAAACAAACTTCAACACTGAACTAAAATGATTGCTCAATGTTGAAATAAAACTTCAAAATAATCAATCAATCTTCAACACTGAACTAAAATGATTGCTCAATGTTTAAACAAAACTTCACAATAATCATACAAACTTCAACACTGAAATAAAATGATTGCTCAATGTTGAAATAATCAAACAAACTTCAAAACTGATCTAAAATGATTGCTCAATGTTTAAATAAAACTTCAAAATAATCAAACAAACTTCAACACTGAACTAAAATGATTGTTGCTCAATGTTTAAATAAACTTCAAAGTAATCAAACAAACTTCAACACTGAACTAAAATGATTGCTCAATGTTTAAACAAAACTTCAAAATAATCATACAAACTTCACCACTGAAAGAAAATGATTGCTCAATGTTGAAATAAAACATCAAAATAAGCAAACAAACTTCAACACTGAACTAAAATGATTGCTCAATGTTTAAACAAAACTTCGAAATAATAAAACAAACTTCAACTCTGAACCTAAAATGTTTGCTCAATTTTTAAACAAATCTTCAAAATAATCAAACAAACTTCAACACTGAACTAAATTGATTGCTCAATGTTGAAATAAAACTTCGAAATAGTCAGCCAAGAACCAACAATGAACTAAAATGATTGCTCAATGTTGAAATAAAACTTCAAAATAATCAGACAAAACCAACACTGAACTAAAATGATTGCTCAATGTTTAAATAAACTTCAAACTAATCAAACAAACTTCAACACTGAACTAAAATGATTGCTCAATGTTGAAATAAAACTTCAAAATAATCAAACAAACTTCAACACTGAACTAAATTGATTGCTCAATGTTGAAATAAAACTTCGAAATAGTCAGCCAAGAACCAACAATGAACTAAAATGATTGCTCAATGTTTAAACAAAACATGGAAATAATCAAAAAAGCTTCCACACTGAACTAAATTGATTGCTCAATGTTGAAATAAAGCTTCAAAAAATATAACAAACTTCAACACTGATCTAAAATGATTGCTCAATGTTTAAATAAAACTTCGAAAATAATCAAACAAACTTCAACACTGAACTAAAATGATTGTTGCTCAATGTTTAAATAAACTTCAAAGTAATCAAACAAACTTCAACACTGAACTAAAATGATTGCTCAATGTTTAAACAAAACTTGGAAATAATCAAACAAACTTCAAAACTGAACTAAATTGATTGCTCAATGTTGAAATAAAACTTCGAAATAGTCAGCCAAGAACCAACAATGAACTAAAATGATTGCTCAATGTTTAAACAATACTTGTAAATAATAAATAAAACTTGAATCCTGTACTAAATTGATTGCTAAATGTTGAAATAAAACTTCAAAATAATCAAACAAACTTCAACACTGAACTAAAATGATTGCTCAATGTTGAAATAAAACTTCAAAATAATCAAACAAACTTCAACACTGAACTAAAATGATTGCTCAATGTTTAAACAAAACTTCAAAATAATTATACAAACTTCAACACTGAACTAAAATGATTGCTCAATGTTGAAATAAAACTTCGAAATAGTCAGCCAAGAACCAACAATGAACTAAAATGATTGCTCAATGTTTAAACAAAACTTGGAAATAATCAAAATAACTTCAACACTGAACTAAAATGATTGCTGAATGTTGAAATAAAACGTCAAAATAATCTAACAAACTTCAACACTGATCTAAAATGATTGCTCAATGTTGAAATAAAACTTCAAAATAATCAAACAAACTTCAACACTGAACTAAAATGATTTCTCAATGTTTCAATAAAACTTCGAAAATAATCAAACAAACTTCAACACTGAAATAAAATGATTGTTGCTCAATGTTTAAATAAACTTCAAAGTAATCAAACAAACTTCAACACTGAACTAAAATGATTGTTGCTCAATGTTTAAATAAACTTCAAAGTAATCAAACAAACTTCAACACTGAACTAAAATGATTTCTCAATGTTTAAACAAAACTTCAAAATAATCATACAAACTTCAACACTGAACTAAAATGATTGCTCAAGGTTTAAACAAAACTTGGAAACAATCAAACAAACTTCAACACTGAACTAAAATGATTGCTCAATGTTTAAATAAAACTTCAAAATAATCAAACAAACTTCAACACTGATCTAAAATGATTGCTCAATGTTTAAATAAAACTTCAAAATAATCAATCAATCTTCAACACTGAATTAAAATGATTTCTCAATGTATAAACAAAACTTCGAAATAATAAAACAAACTTCAACACTGAACCTAAAATGATTGCTCAATGTTTAAACAAAACTTCAAAATAATTATACAAACTTCAACACTGAACTAAATTGATTGCTCAATGTTGAAATAAAACTTCGAAATAGTCAGCCAAGAACCAACAATGAACTAAAATGATTGCTCAATGTTTAAACAAAACATTGAAATAATCAAAAAAGCTTCAACACTGAACTAAATTGATTGCTCAATGTTGAAATATAATGTCAAAATAATCAAACAAACTTCAACACTGAACTAAAATGTTTGCTCAATGTTTCTACAAAACTTGGAAATAATCAAACAAACTTCAAAACTGAACTACATTGATTGCTCAATGTTGAAATAAAACTTCAAAATAATCAAACAAACTTCAACACTGATCTAAAATGATTACTCAATGTTTAAATAAAACTTCAAAATAATCAAACAAACTTCAACACTGAACTAAAATGATTGCTCAATGTTGAAATAAAACTTCAAAATAATCAAACAAACTTCAACACTGAACTAAAATTATTGCTCAATGTTTAAACAAAACTTGGAAATAATCAAACAAACTTCAACACTGAACTAAATTGATTGCTCAATGTTGAAATAAAACTTCGAAATAGTCAGCCAAGAACCAACAATGAACTAAAATGATTGCTCAATGTTTAAACAAAACATGGAAATAATCAAAAAAGCTTCAACACTGAACTAAATTGATTGCTCAATGTTTAAATAAACTTCAAGGTAATCAAACGAACTTCAACACTGAACTAAAATGATTGCTCAATGTTTAAACAAAACTTCAAAATAATCAAACAAACTTCAACACTGATCTAAAATGATTGCTCAATGTTTAAATAAAACTTCGAAAATAATCAAACAAACTTCAACACTGAACTAAAATGATTGCTCAATGTTGAAATAAAATGTCAAAATAATCAAACAAACTTCAACACTGAACTAAAATGATTGCTCAATGTTTCTACAAAACTTGGAAATAATCAAACAAACTTCAACACTGAACTAAATTTATTGCTCAATGTTGAAATAAAACTTCAAAATAATCAAACAAACTTCAACACTGATCTAAAATGATTGCTCAATGTTTAAATAAAACTTCGAAAATAATCAAACAAACTTCAACACTGAACTAAAATGATTGCTCAATGTTGAAATAAAACTTCAAAATAATCAAACAAACTTCAACACTGAACTAAAATGATTGCTCAATGTTTATACAAAACTTGGAAATAATCAAACAAACTTCAACACTGAACTAAAATGATTGCTCAATGTTTAAACAAATCTTCAAAATAATCAAACAAACTCCAACACTGAACTAAATTGATTGCTCAATGTTGAAATAAAACTTCGAAATTGTCAGCCAAAAACAAAAACTGAACTAAATTTATTGCTCAATGTTGAAATAAAACTTCGTAATAGTCAGAAAAAACCAACAATGAACTAAAATGATTGCTCAATGTTTAAACAAAAATTGGAAATAATCAAAAAAGCTTCAACACTGAACTAAATTGATTGCTCAATGTTGAAATAAAATTTCAAAATAATCAAACAAACTTCTACACTGAACTAAAATGATTGTTGCTCAATGTTTAAATAAACTTCAAAGTAATCAAACAAACTTCAACACTGAACTAAATTGATTGCTCAATGTTGAAATAAAACTTCAAAATAATCAAACAAACTTCAACACTGAACTAAAATGATTGCTCAATGTTTAAACAAAACTTGGAAATAATCAAACAAACTTCAACACTGAACTAAATTGATTGCTCAATGTTTTAATAAACTTCAAAGTAATCAAACAAACTTCAACACTGAACTAAAATGATTGCTCAATGTTTAAACAAAACATCAAAGTAATCATACAAACTTCAACACTGAAATAAAATGATTGCTCAATGTTGAAATAAAGCTTCAAAAATATAACAAACTTCAACACTGAACTAAATTGATTGCTCAATGTTGAAATAAAACTTCGAAATAGTCAGCCAAGAACCAACAATGAACTAAAATGATTGCTCAATATTTAAATAATCTTGGAAATAATCAAAAAAACTTCAACACTGAACTAAATTGATTGCTCAATGTTGAAATAAAACGTCAAAATAATCAAACAAACTTCAACACTGATCTAAAATGATTGCTCTATGTTTAAATAAAACTTCAAAATAAACAAACTTCAACACTGAACTAAAGTGATTTCTCAATGTTTAAACAAAACTTCAAAATAATTATACAAACTTCAACACTGAACTAAATTTATTGCTCAATGTTGAAATAAAACTTCGTAATAGTCAGACAAAACCAACAATGAACTAAAATGATTGCTCAATGTTTAAACAAAACTTGGAAATAATCAAACAAACTTCAAAACTGAACAAAAATGATTGCTCAATGTTTAAATAAAAATTCAAAATAATCAAACAAACTTCAACACTGAACTAAAATGATTGCTCAATGTTGAAATAAAACTTCAAAATAATCAAACAAACTTCAACACTGAACTAAACTGATTTCTCAATGTTTTAACAAAACTTCAAAATAATCAAACAAACTTCAACACTGAACTAAAATGATTGCTCAATGTTTAAAGAAAACTTCAAAATAATCAAACAAACTTCAACACTGAACTGAAATGATTGCTCAATGTTTAAATAAAACTTCAAAATAATCAAACAAACTTCAACACTGAACTAAAATGATTGTTGCTCAATGTTTAAATAAAATTCAAAGTAATCAAACGAACTTCAACACTGAACTAAAATGATTGCTCAATGTTGAAGTAAAACTTTAAAATAATCAAACAAACTTCAACACTGAACTAAAATGATTGATCATTGTTGAAATAATATTTCAAAATAATCAAACAAACTTCAACACTGAACCTAAAATGATTGCTCAATGTTTAAACAAATCTTCAAAATAATCAAACAAACTCCAACACTGAACTAAATTGATTGCTCAATGTTGAAATAAAACTTCGTAATTGTCAGCCAAGAACCAACAATGAACTAAAATGATTGCTCAATGTTTAAATAAACTTGGAAATAATCAAAAAAGCTTCAACACTGAACTAAATTGATTGCTCAATGTTGAAATAAAATGTCAAAATAATCAAACAAACTTCAACACTGATCTAAAATGATTGCTCAATGTTTAAATAAAACTTCGAAAATAATCAAACAAACTTCAACACTGATCTAAAATGATTGCTCAATGTTTAAACAAAACTTCGAAAATAATCAAACAAACTTCAACACTGAACTAAAATGATTGTTGCTCAATGTTTAAATAAACTTCAAAGTAATCAAACAAACTTCAACACTGAACTAAAATGATTGCTCAATGTTTAAACAAAACTTCAAAATAATCAAACAAACTTCAACACTGAACTAAAATGATTGCTCAATGTTGAAATAAAACTTCAAAATAATCAAACAAACTTCAACACTGAACTAAAATGATTGCTCAATGTTTAAATAAACTTCAAAGTAATCAAACGAACTTCAACACTGAACTAAAATGATTGCTCAATGTTTAAATAAAACTTCAAAATAATCAAACAAACTTCAACACTGAACTAAATTGATTGCTCAATGTTGAAATAAAACTTCGAAATAGTCAGCCAAGAACCAACAATGAACTAAAATGATTGCTCAATGTTTAAACAAAACATGGAAATAATCAAAAAAGCTTCAACACTGAACTAAATTGATTGCTCAATGTTGAAATAAATCTTCAAAAAATATAACAAACTTCAACACTGAACTAAAATGATTGCTCAATGTTTAAATAAAACTTCAAAATAATCAAACAAACTTCAACACTGAACTAAAATGATTGTTGCTCAATGTTTAAATAAACTTCAAAGTAATCAAACAAACTTCAACACTGAACTAAAATGATTGCTCAATGTTTAAACAAAACTTGGAAATAATCAAACAAACTTCAACACTGAACTAAATTGATTGCTCAATGTTGAAATAAAACTTCGAAATAGTCAGCCAAGAACCAACAATGAACTAAAATGATTGCTCAATGTTTAAATAAAACTTCGAAAATAATCAAAAAAGCTTCCACACTGAACTAAATTGATTGCTCAATGTTGAAATAAAACGTCAAAATAATCAAACAAACTTCAACACTGATCTAAAATGATTGCTCAATGTTTAAATAAAACTTCAAATAATCAAACAAACTTCAACACTGAACTAAAATGATTGCTCAATGTTTAAACAAAACTTCAAAATAATCAAACAAACTTCAACACTGAACTAAATTTATTGCTCAATGTTGAAATAAAACTTCGTAATAGTCAGACAAAACCAACAATGAACTAAAATGATTGCTCAATGTTTAAACAAAACTTGGAAATAATCAAACAAACTTCAAAACTGAACAAAAATGATTGCTCAATGTTGAAACAAAACTTCAAAATAATCAAACAAACTTCAACACTGATCTAAACTGATTGCTCAATGTTGAAATAAAACTTCAAAATAATCAAACAAACTTCAACACTGAACTAAAATGATTTCTCAATGTTTAAATAAAACTTCAAAATAATCAAACAAACTTCAACACTGAAATAAAATGATTGTTGCTCAATGTTTAAATAAACTTCATAGTAATCAAACAAACTTCAACACTGAAATAAAATGATTGTTGCTCAATGTTTGAATAAACTTCAAAGTAATCAAACAAACTTCAACAATGAACTAAAATGATTGCTCGATGTTCAAACAAAGCTTCAAAATAATCAAACAAACTTCAACACTGAACTAAAATGATTGCTCAATGTTTAAACAAAACTTGGAAATAATCAAACAAACTTCAACACTGAACTAAAATGATTGCTCAATGTTTAAATAAAACTTCAAAATAATCAAACAAACTTCAACACTGAACTAAAATGATTGCTCAATGTTGAAATAAAACTTCAAAATAATCAATCAATCTTCAACACAGAACTAAAAAGATTACCCAATGTTTAAACAAAACTTCGAAATAATAAAACAAACTTCAACACTGAACTAAAATGATTGCTCAATGTTTAAACAAAACTTCAAAATAATTATACAAACTTCAACACTGAACTAAATTGATTGCTCAATCTTGAAATAAAACTTCGAAATAGTCAGCCAAGAACCAACAATGAATTAAATCATTGCTCAATGTTTTAACAAAACTTGGAAATAATCAAACAAACTTCAAAACTGAACTAAATTGATTGCTCAATGTTGAAATAAAATGTCAAAATAATCAAACAAACTTCAACACTGAACTAAAATGATTGCTCAATGTTTCTACAAAACTTGGAAATAATCAAACAAACTTCAAAACTGAACTACATTGATTGCTCAATGTTGAAATAAAACTTCAAAATAATCAAACAAACTTCAACACTGATCTAAAATGATTGCTCAATGTTTAAATAAAACTTCAAAATAATCAAACAAACTTCAACACTGAACTAAAATGATTGCTCAATGTTGAAATAAAACTTCAAAATAATCAAACAAACTTCAACACTGAACTAAAATGATTGCTCAATGTTGAAATAAAACTTCAAAATAATCAAACAAACTTCAACACTGAACTAAATTGATTGCTCAATGTTGAAATAAAACTTCGTAATTGTCAGCCAAGAACCAACAATGAACTAAAATGATTGCTCAATGTTTAAACAAAACATGGAAATAATCAAAAAAGCTTCAACACTGAACTAAATTGATTGCTCAATGTTGAAATAAAATGTCAAAATAATCAAACAAAATTCAACACTGAACTAAAATGATTGCTCAATGTTTAAACAAAACTTCGAAATAATCAAACAAACTTCAACACTGATCTAAAATGATTGCTCAATGTTTAAATAAAACTTCGAAAATAATCAAACAAACTTCAACACTGAACTAAAATGATTGCTCAATGTTGAAATAAAACTTCAAAATAATCAAACAAACTTCAACACTGAACTAAAATGATTGCTCAATGTTTCTACAAAACTTGGAAATAATCAAACAAACTTCAAAACTGAACTACATTGATTGCTCAATGTTGAAATAAAACTTCAAAATAATCAAACAAACTTCAACACTGAACTAAAATGATTGCTCAATGTTGAAATAAAACTTCAAAATAATCAAACAAACTTCAACACTGAACTAAATTGATTGCTCAATGTTGAAATAAAACTTCGAAATAGTCAGCCAAGAACCAACAATGAACTAAAATGATTGCTCAATGTTGAAATAAAACTTCGAAATAGTCAGCCAAGAACCAACAATGAACTAAAATGATTGCTCAATGTTTAAACAAAAATTGGAAATAATCAAAAAAGCTTCAACACTGAACTAAATTGATTGCTCAATGTTGAAATAAAATTTCAAAATAATCAAACAAACTTCAACACTGAACTAAAATGATTGTTGCTCAATGTTTAAATAAACTTCAAACTAATCAAACAAACTTCAACACTGAACTAAAATGATTTCTCAATGTTTAAACAAAACTTCAAAATAAACAATCAATCTTCAACACTGAACTAAAATGATTGTTGCTCAATGTTTAAATAAACTTCAAAGTAATCAAACAAACTTCAACACTGAACTAAAATGATTGCTCAATGTTTAAACAAAACTTGGAAATAATCAAACAAACTTCAACACTGAACTAAATTGATTGCTCAATGTTGAAATAAAACTTCAAAATAATCAAACAAACTTCAACACTGAACTAAAATGATTGCTCAATGTTTAAACAAAACTTCAAAATAATCAAACAAACTTCAACACTGAACTAAAATGATTGCTCAATGTTGAAATAAAACTTCAAAATAATCAAACAAACTTCAACACTGAACTAAACTGATTGCTCAATGTTGAAATAAAACTTCAAAATAATCAAACAAACTTCAACACTGAACTAAAATGATTGTTGCTCAATGTTTAAATAAACTTCAAAGTAATCAAACAAACTTCAACACTGAACTAAAATGATTGCTCAATGTTTAAACAAAACTTCAAAATAATCAAACAAACTTCAACACTGAACCTAAAATGATTGTTGCTCAATATTTAAATAAACTTCAAAGTAAACAAACAAACTTCAACACTGAACGAAATTGATTGCTCAATGTTTAAATAAAACTTCGAAAGAGTCAGCCAAGAACCAACAATGAACTAAAATGATTGCTCAATGTTTAAACAAAACTTGGAGATAATCAAACAAACTTCAACACTGAACTAAAATGATTGCCCAATGTTTAAATAAATCTTCAAAATAATCAAACAAACTTCAACACTGAACTAAGATGATTGCTCAATCTTTAAACAAAACTTCAAAATAATCAATCAAACTTCAACACTGAACTGAAATGATTGTTGCTCAATCTTTTAATAAACTTCAAAGTAATCAAACAAACTTCAACTCTGAACTACAATGATTGCTCAATGTTTAAATAAAAATTCAAAATAATCAAACAAACTTCAACACTGAACTAAAATGATTGCTCAATGTTGAAATAAAACTTCAAAATAATCAAAAAAACTTCAACACTGAACTAAAATGATTGTTGCTCAATGTTTAAATAAAAATTCAAAATAATCAAACAAACTTCAACACTGAACTAAAATGATTTCTCAATGTTTAAACAAAACTTCAAAATAATAAAACAAACTTCAACACTGAACTAAATTGATTGCTCAATGTTGAAATAAAACTTCAAAATAATCAAACAAACTTAAACACTGAACTAAAATGATTGCTCAATGTTTAAACAAAACTTCAAAATAATCAAACAAACTTCAACACTGAACTAAAATGATTGCTCAATGTTTAAACAAAACTTCAAAATAATCAAACAAACTTCAACACTGAACTAAAATGATTGTTGCTCAATGTTTAAATAAACTTTAATGTAATCAAACAAACTTCAACACTGAACTAAAATGATTGATCAATGTTTAAATAAAACTTTGAAAATAATCAAACAAACTTCAACACTGAACTAAAATGATTGCTCAATGTTTAAACAAAACTTCAAAATAATCAAACAAACTTCAACACTGAACTAAAATGATTGCTCAATGTTTAAACAAAACTTGGAAATAATCAAACAAACTTCAACACTGAACTAAAATGATTGCTCAATGTTTAAATAAAACTTCAAAATAATCAAACAAACTTCAAAACTGAACTAAAATGATTGCTCAATGTTGAAATAAAACTTCAAAATAATCAATCAATCTTCAACACTGAACTAAAATGATTGCTCAATGTTTAAACAAAACTTCACAATAATCATACAAACTTCAACACTGAAATAAAATGATTGCTCAATGTTGAAATAATCAAACAAACTTCAAAACTGAACTAAAATGATTGCTCAATGTTTAAATAAAACTTCAAAATAATCAAACAAACTTCAACACTGAACTGAAATGACTGCTCAATGTTTAAACAAATTTCAAAGTAATCAAACAAACTTCAACACTGAACTAAAATGATTGCTCAATGTTTAAACAAAACTTCAAAATAATCATACAAACTTCACCACTGAAATAAAATGATTGCTCAATGTTGAAATAAAACATCAAAATAAGCAAACAAACTTCAACACTGAACTAAAATGATTGCTCAATGTTTAAACAAAACTTCGAAATAATAAAACAAACTTCAACACTGAACTAAAATGATTGTTCAATGTTGAAATAAAACTTCAAAATAATCAAACAAACTTCAACACTGAACTAAATTGATTGCTCAATGTTGAAATAAAACTTCGAAATAGTCAGCCAAGAACCAACAATGAACTAAAATGATTGCTCAATGTTGAAATAAAACTTCAAAATAATCAGACAAAACCAACACTGAACTAAAATGATTGCTCAATGTTGAAATAAACTTCAAAGTAATCAAACGAACTTCAACACTGAACTAAAATTATTGCTCAATGTTTAAACAAAACTTGGAAATAATCAAACAAACTTCAGCACTGAACTAAATTGATTACTCAATGTTGAAATAAAACTTCGTAATAGTCAGACAAAACCAACAATGAACTAAAATGATTGCTCAATGTTTAAAAAAAACTTGGAAATAATCAAAAATACTTCAACACTGAACTAAATTGATTGCTCAATGTTGAAATAAAGCTTCAAAAAAATATAACAAACTTCAACACTGAACTAAAATGATTGCTCAATGTTTAAACAAAACTTCGAAAATAATCAATCAAACTTCAACACTGAACTGAAATGATTGTTGATCAATGTTTTAATAAACTTCAAAGTAATCAAACAAACTTCAACACTGAACTAAAATGATTGCTCAATGTTTAAAAAAACTTTGAAATAATTAACCAAACTACAACACTGAACTAAAATGATTGCTCAATGTTTAAAGAAAACTTCAAAATAAGCGAACAAACTTCAACACTGAACTAAAATGATTGCTCAATGTTTAAACAAAACTTGGAAATAATCAAACAAACTTCAAAACTGAACTACATTGATTGCTCAATGTTGAAATAAAACTTCAAAATAATCAAACAAACTTCAACACTGATCTAAACTGATTGCTCAATGTTGAAATAAAACTTCAAAATAATCAATCAAACTTCAACACTGAACTAAAATGATTGCTCAATGTTTAAACAAAACTTCAAAATAATTATACAAACTTCAACACTGAACTAAAATGATTGCTCAATGTTGAAAAAAAACTTCGAAATAGTCAGCCAAGAACCAACAATGAACTAAAATGATTGCTCAATGTTTATACAAAACTTGGAAATAATCAAACAAACTTCAACACTGAACTAAATTTATTGCTCAAAGTTGAAATAAAACTTCAAAATAATCAAACGAACTTCAACACTGATCTAAAATGATTGCTCAATGTTGAAATAAAACTTCAAACTAATCAAACAAACTTCAACACTGAACTAAACTGATTTCTCAATGTTTCAACAAAAACTTCAAAATAATCAAACAAACTTCAACACTGAAATAAAATGATTGTTGCTCAATGTTTAAATAAACTTCATAGTAATCAAACGAACTTCAACACTGAAATAAAATGATTGTTGCTCAATGTTTGAATAAACTTCAAAGTAATCAAACAAACTTCAACACTGAACTAAAATGATTGCTCGATGTTCAAACAAAGCTTCAAAATAATCAAACAAACTTCAACACTGAACTAAAATGATTGCTCAATGTTTAAACAAAACTTGGAGATAATCAAACAAACTTCAACACTGAACTAAAATGATTGCCCAATGTTTAAATAAATCTTCAAAATAATCAAACAAACTTCAACACTGATCTAAAATGATTGCTCAATGTTTAAATAAAACTTCAAAATAATCAATCAATCTTCAACACTGAACTAAAGTGATTGCTCAATGTTTAAACAAAACTTGGAGATAATCAAACAAACTTCAACACTGAACCTAAAATGATTGCTCAATGTTTAAACAAATCTTCAAAATAATCAAACAAACTCCAACACTGAACTAAATTGATTGCTCAATGTTGAAATAAAACTTCGTAATTGTCAGCCAAGAACCAACAATGAACTAAAATGATTGCTCAATGTTTAAACAAAACTTGGAAATAATCAAAAAAACTTCAACACTGAACTAAATTGATTGCTGAATGTTGAAATAAAACGTCAAAATAATCAAACAAACTTCAACACTGAACTAAAATGATTGCTCAATGTTTATACAAAACTGGGAAATAATCAAACAAACTTCAACACTGAACTAAATTGATTGCTCAATGTTGAAATAAAACTTCAAAATAATCAAACAAACTTCAACACTGAACTAAAATGATTGCTCAATGTTGAAATAAAACTTCAAAATAATCAAACAAAAGTCAACACTGAACTAAAATGATTGCTCAATGTTTAAATAAATCTTCAAGATAATCAAACAAACTCCAACACTGAACTAAATTGATTGCTCAATGGTGAAATAAACTTCAAAGTAATCAAACAAACTTAAACACTGAAATAAAATGATTGCTCAATGTTGAAATAAAACTTCAAAATAATCAAACAAACTTCAACACTGAACTAAAATGATTGCTCAATGTTTAAATAAAACTTTGAAAGTAATCAAAAAAACTTCAAAACTGAACTACATTGATTGCTCAATGTTGAAATAAAACTTCAAAATAATCAAACACACTTCAACACTGAACTAAAATGATTGCCCAATGTTTAAACAAATCTTCAAAATAATCAAACAAACTCCAACACTGAACTAAATTGATTGCTCAATGTTGAAATACAACGTCAAAATAATCAAACAAACTTCAACACTGAACTAAAATGATTGCTCAATGTTTAAACAAAACTTCAAAATAATCAATCAAACTTCAACACTGAACTAAAATGATTGCTCAATGTTTAAACAAAACTTCAAAATAATCAATCAAACTTCAACACTGAACTAAAATGATTGTTGATCAATGTTTAAACAAAACTTCAAAATAATCAAAAAAACTTCAACACTGATCTAAAATGATTGCTCAATGTTTAAATAAAACTTCGAAAATAATCAAACAAACTTCAACAATGAACTAAAATGATTGCTCGATGTTCAAACAAAGCTTCAAAATAATAAAACAAACTTCAACACTGAATTAAAATGATTGCTCAATGTTTAAACAAAACTTGGAAATAATCAAAAAAACTTTAACACTGAACTAAATTGATTGCTCAATGTTGAAACTTCAACACTGAACTAAAATGATTGCTCAATGTTGAAATAAAACTTCAAAATAATCAAACAAACTTCAACACTGAACTAAAATGATTGCTCAATGTTTCTACAAAACTTGGAAATAATCAAACAAACTTCAAAACTGAACTACATTGATTGCTCAATGTTGAAATAAAACTTCAAAATAATCAAACAAACTTCAACACTGATCTAAAATGATTGCTCAATGTTTAAATAAAACTTCAAAATAATCAAACAAACTTCAACACTGAACTAAAATGATTGCTCAATGTTGAAATAAAACTTCAAAATAATCAAACAAACTTCAACACTGAACTAAAATGATTGCTCAATGTTTAAATAAAACTTCAAAATAATCAAACAAACTTCAACACTGAACTAAATTGATTGCTCAATGTTGAAATAAAACTTCGAAATAGTCAGCCAAGAACCAACAATGAACTAAAATGATTGCTCAATGTTTAAACAAAACATGGAAATAATCAAAAAAGCTTCAACACTGAACTAAATTGATTGCTCAATGTTGAAATATAATGTCAAAATAATCAAACAAACTTCAACACTGAACTAAAATGTTTGCTCAATGTTTCTACAAAACTTGGAAATAATCAAACAAACTTCAAAACTGAACTACATTGATTGCTCAATGTTGAAATAAAACTTCAAAATAATCAAACAAACTTCAACACTGATCTAAAATGATTACTCAATGTTTAAATAAAACTTCGAAAATAATCAAACAAACTTCAACACTGAACTAAAATGATTGCTCAATGTTGAAATAAAACTTCAAAATAATCAAACAAACTTCAACACTGAACTAAAATGATTGCTCAATGTTTATACAAAACTTGGAAATAATCAAACAAACTTCAACACTGAACTAAATTTATTGCTCAATGTTGAAATAAAACTTCAAAAAATAACTTCAACACTGAACTAAAATGATTGCTCAATGTTTAAATAAAACTTCAAAATAATCAAACAAACTTCAACACTGAACTAAATTGATTGCTCAATGTTGAAATAAAACTTCGAAATAGTCAGCCAAGAACCAACAATGAACTAAAATGATTGCTCAATGTTGAAATAAAACTTCAAAATAGTCAGCCAAGAACCAACAATGAACTAAAATGATTGCTCAATGTTTAAACAAAACTTGGAAATAATCAAAAAAACTTCAACACTGAACTAAATTGATTGCTCAATGTTGAAATAAAACTTCGAAAATAATCAAACAAACTTCAACACTGAACTAAAATGATTGTTGCTCAATGGTGAAATAAACTTCAAAGTAATCAAACAAACTTCAACACTGAACTAAAATGATTGCTCAATGTTGAAATAAAACTTCAAAATAATCAAACAAACTTCAACACTGAACTAAAATGATTGCTCAATGTTTAAACAAAACTTGGAAATAATCAAACAAACTTCAACACTGAACTAAATTGATTGCTCAATGTTAAAAGAAAACTTCAAAATAATCAAACAAACTTCAACACTGAACTAAAATGATTGCTCAATGTTTAAATAAAACTTCAAAATAATCAAACAAACTTCAACACTGAACTAAATTGATTGCTCAATGTTGAAATAAAACTTCAAAATAATCAAACAAACTTCAACACTGAACTAAAATGATTGCTCAATGTTGAAATAAAACTTCGAAAATATTCAAACAAACTTCAACACTGAACTAAAATGATTGTTGCTCAATGTTTAAATAAACTTCAAAGTAATCAAACGAACTTCAACACTGAACTAAAATGATTGCTCAATGTTTAAACAAAACTTCAAAATAATCAAACAAACTTCAACACTGATCTAAAATGATTGCTCAATGTTTAAACAAATCTTCAAAATAATCAAACAAACTCCAACACTGAACTAAATTGATTGCTCAATGTTGAAATAAAACTTCGAAATAGTCAGCCAAGAACCAACAATGAACTAAAATGATTGCTCAATGTTTAAACAAAACTTGGAAATAATCAAAAAAACTTTAACACTGAACTAAATTGATTGCTCAATGTTGAAATAAAATGTCAAAATAATCAAACAAACTTCAACACTGAACTAAAATGATTGCTCAATGTTTCTACAAAACTTGGAAATAATCAAACAAACTTCAAAACTGAACTACATTGATTGCTCAATGTTGAAATAAAACTTCAAAATAATCAAACAAACTTCAACACTGATCTAAAATGATTACTCAATGTTTAAATAAAACTTCAAAATAATCAAACAAACTTCAACACTGAACTAAAATGATTGCTCAATGTTGAAATAAAATGTCAAAATAATCAAACAAACTTCAACACTGAACTAAAATGATTGCTCAATGTTTAAATAAAACTTCAAAATAATCAAACAAACTTCAACACTGAACTAAATTGATTGCTCAATGTTGAAATAAAACTTCGAAATAGTCAGCCAAGAACCAACAATGAACTAAAATGATTGCTCAATGTTTAAACAAAACATGGAAATAATCAAAAAAGCTTCAACACTGAACTAAATTGATTGCTCAATGTTGAAATAAAACGTCAAAATAATCAAACAAACTTCAACACTGAACTAAAATGATTGCTCAATGTTTCTACAAAACTTGGAAATAATCAAACAAACTTCAAAACTGAACTACATTGATTGCTCAATGTTGAAATAAAACTTCAAAATAATCAAACAAACTTCAACACTGATCTAAAATGATTACTCAATGTTTAAATAAAACTTCGAAAATAATCAAACAAACTTCAACACTGAACTAAAATGATTGCTCAATGTTGAAATAAAACGTCAAAATAATCAAACAAACTTCAACACTGAACTAAAATGATTGCTCAATGTTTATACAAAACTTGGAAATAATCAAACAAACTTCAACACTGAACTAAATTTATTGCTCAAAGTTGAAATAAAACTTCAAAATAATCAAACGAACTTCAACACTGAACTAAAATGATTGCTCAATGTTTAAACAAAACATCAAAATAATCAAACAAACTTCCACACTGAACTAAATTGATTGCTCAATGTTGAAATAAAACTTCGTAATTGTCAGCCAAGAACCAACAATGAACTAAATTTATTGCTCAATGTTGAAATAAAACTTCGTAATAGTCAGCCAAGAACCAACAATGAACTAAAATGATTGCTCAATGTTTAAACAAAACTTGGAAATAATCAAAAAAACTTCAACACTGAACTAAATTGATTGCTCAATGTTGAAATAAAACTTCGAAAATAATCAAACAAACTTCAACACTGAACTAAAATGATTGTTGCTCAATGGTGAAATAAACTTCAAAGTAATCAAACAAACTTCAACACTGAACTAAAATGATTGCTCAATGTTGAAATAAAACTTCAAAATAATCAAACAAACTTCAACACTGAACTAAAATGATTGCTCAATGTTTAAACAAAACTTGGAAATAATCAAACAAACTTCAACACTGAACTAAATTGATTGCTCAATGTTGAAATAAAACTTCAAAATAATCAAACAAACTTCAACACTGAACTAAAATGATTGCTCAATGTTTAAACAAAACTTCAAAATAATCAAACAAACTTCAACACTGAACTAAATTGATTGCTCAATGTTGAAATAAAACTTCAAAATAATCAAACAAACTTCAACACTGAACTAAATTGATTGCTCAATGTTGAAATAAAACTTCAAAATAATCAAACAAACTTCAACACTGAACTAAAATGATTGTTGCTCAATGTTTAAATAAACTTCAAAGTAATCAAACAAACTTCAACACTGAACTAAAATGATTGCTGAATGTTTAAACAAAACTTCAAAATAATAAAACAAACTTCAACACTGAACTAAATTGATTGCTCAATGGTGAAATAAACTTCAAAGTAATCAAACAAACTTCAACACTGAACTAAAATGATTGCTCAATGTTTAAACAAAACTTCAAAATAATCAAACAAACTTCAACACTGAACTAAAATGATTGCTCAATGTTGAAATAAAACTTCAAAATAATCAAACAAACTTCAACACTGATCTAAAATGATTGCTCAATGTTTAAATAAAACTTCGAAAATAATCAAACAAACTTCAACACTGAACTAAAATGATTGTTGCTCAATGTTTAAATAAACTTCAAAGTAATCAAACAAACTTCAACACTGAACTAAAATGATTTCTCAATGTTTAAACAATACTTCAAAATAATCAAACAAACTTCAACACTGAACTAAAATGATTGCTCAATGTTTAAATAAAACTTCAAAATAATCAAACAAACTTCAACACTGAACTAAATTGATTGCTCAATGTTGAAATAAAACTTCGAAATAGTCAGCCAAGAACCAACAATGAACTAAAATGATTGCTCAATGTTTAAACAAAACTTGGAAATAATCAAACAAACTTCAACACTGAACTAAATTTATTGCTCAATGTTGAAATAAAACTTCAAAATAATCAAACAAACTTCAACACTGAACTAAAATGATTGCTCAATGTTGAAATAAAACTTCAAAATAATCAAACAAACTTCAACACTGAACTAAAATGATTGCTCAATGTTTAAACAAAACTTGGAAATAATCAAAAAAACTTCAACACTGAACTAAATTGATTGCTCAATGTTGAAATAAAACGTCAAAATAATAAAAACAAACTTCAACACTGAACTAAAATGATTGCTCAATGTTTCTACAAAACTTGGAAATAATCAAACAAACTTCAAAACTGAACTAAATTGATTGCTCAATGTTGAAATAAAACTTCAAAATAATCAAACAAACTTCAACACTGAACAAAAATGATTGCTCAATGTTGAAATAAAACTTCAAAATAATCAAACAAACTTCAACTCTGGACTAAAATGATTGCTCAATGTTTGAATAAGACTTGGAATCAAAAAAACTTCAACACTGAACTAAATTTATTGCTAAATTTTGATATAAAACTTCAAAATAATCAGACAAAACCAACACTGATCTAAAATGATTGCTCAATGTTGAAATAAAACTTCAAAATAATCAAACAAACTTCAACACTGAACTAAACTGATTCCTCAATGTTTAACTAAAACTTCAAAATAATCAAACAAACTTCAACACTGAACTAAAATGATTGCTCAATGTTTAAACAAAACTTCAAAATAATCAAACAAACTTCAACACTGAACTAAAATGATTGTTGCTCAATGTTTAAATAAACTTCAAACTAATCAAACAAACTTCAACACTGAACTAAAATGATTTCTCAATGTTTAAACAAAACTTCAAAATAATCATACAAACTTCAACACTGAACTAAAATGATTGCTCAATGTTTAAACAAAACTTGGAGATAATCAAACAAACTTCAACACTGAACTAAAATGATTGCCCAATGTTTAAATAAATCTTCAAAATAATCAAACAAACTTCAACACTGAACTAAAATGATTGCTCAATGTTGAAATAAATTTCAAAATAATCAATCAAAATTCAACACTGAACTAAAATGATTGCTCAATGTTTAAACAAAACTTCGAAATAATAAAACAAACTTCAACACTGAACCTAAAATGATTGCTCAATGTTTAAACAAATCTTCAAAATAATCAAACAAACTCCAACACTGAACTAAATTGATTGCTCAATGTTGAAATAAAACTTCGAAATAGTCAGCCAAGAACCAACAATGAACTAAAATGATTGCTCAATGTTTAAACAAAACTTGGAGATAATCAAACAAACTTCAACACTGAACTAAATTGATTGCTGAATGTTGAAATAAAACGTCAAAATAATCAAACAAACTTCAACACTGAACTAAAATGATTGCTCAATGTTTATACAAAACTGGGAAATAATCAAACAAACTTCAACACTGAACTAAATTGATTGCTCAATGTTGAAATAAAACTTCAAAATAATCAAACAAACTTCAACAATGAACTAAAATGATTGCTCAATGTTTAAATAAAACTTCAAAATAATCAAACAAACTTCAACACTGAACTAAATTGATTGCTCAATGTTGAAATAAAACTTCGAAATAGTCAGCCAAGAACCAACAATGAACTAAAATGATTGCTCAATGTTTAAACAAAACATGGAAATAATCAAAAAAGCTTCAACACTGAACTAAATTGATTGCTCAATGTTGAAATATAATGTCAAAATAATCAAACAAACTTCAACACTGAACTAAAATGTTTGCTCAATGTTTCTACAAAACTTGGAAATAATCAAACAAACTTCAAAACTGAACTACATTGATTGCTCAATGTTGAAATAAAACTTCAAAATAATCAAACAAACTTCAACACTGATCTAAAATGATTACTCAATGTTTAAATAAAACTTCGAAAATAATCAAACAAACTTCAACACTGAACTAAAATGATTGCTCAATGTTGAAATAAAACTTCAAAATAATCAAACAAACTTCAACACTGAACTAAAATGATTGCTCAATGTTTAAATAAAACTTGGAGATAATCAAAAAAACTTCAACACTGAACTAAATTGATTGCTCAATGTTGAAATAAACCTTCAAAATCAACATACAAAACCAACACTGAACTAAAATTATTGCTCAATGTTTAAACAAAACTTCAAAATAATCAAACAAACTTCAAAACTGATCTAAATTGATTGCACAATGTTGAAATAAAACTTCGTAATTGTCAGCCAAGAACCAACACTGAACTAAATTTATTGCTCAATGTTGAAATAAAACTTCGTAATAGTCAGACAAAACCAACAATGAACTAAAATGATTGCTCAATGTTTAAACAAAACTTGGAAATAATCAAACAAACTTCAACACTGAACTAAATTGATTGCTCAATGTTGAAATAAAACTTCAAAATAATCAAACAAACTTCAACACTGAACTAAAATGATTGTTGCTCAATGTTTAAATAAACTTCAAAGTAATCAAACAAACTTCAACACTGAACTAAAATGATTGCTCAATGTTGAAATAAAACTTCAAAATAATCAAACAAACTTCAACACTGAACTAAAATGATTGCTCAATGTTTAAACAAAACTTGGAAATAATCAAACAAACTTCAACACTGAACTAAATTGATTGCTCAATGTTGAAATAAAACTTCAAAATAATCAAACAAACTTCAACACTGAACTAAAATGATTGCTCAATGTTTAAACAAAACTTCAAAATAATCAAACAAACTTCAACACTGAACTAAATTGATTGCTCAATGTTGAAATAAAACTTCAAAATAATCAAACAAACTTCAACACTGAACTAAATTGATTGCTCAATGTTGAAATAAAACTTCAAAATAATCAAACAAACTTCAACACTGAACTAAAATGATTGTTGCTCAATGTTTAAATAAACTTCAAAGTAATCAAACAAACTTCAACACTGAACTAAAATGATTGCTGAATGTTTAAACAAAACTTCAAAATAATAAAACAAACTTCAACACTGAACTAAATTGATTGCTCAATGGTGAAATAAACTTCAAAGTAATCAAACAAACTTAAACACTGAACTAAAATGATTGCTCAATGTTTAAACAAAACTTCAAAATAATCAAACAAACTTCAACACTGAACTAAAATGATTGCTCAATGTTGAAATAAAACTTCAAAATAATCAAACAAACTTCAACACTGATCTAAAATGATTGCTCAATGTTTAAATAAAACTTCGAAAATAATCAAACAAACTTCAACACTGAACTAAAATGATTGTTGCTCAATGTTTAAATAAACTTCAAAGTAATCAAACAAACTTCAACACTGAACTAAAATGATTTCTCAATGTTTAAACAAAACTTCAAAATAATCAAACAAACTTCAACACTGAACTAAAATGATTGCTCAATGTTTCAAGAAATCTTCAAAATAATAAAACAAACTTCAACACTGAACTAAATTGATTGCTCAATGTTGAAATAAAACTTCGAAATAGTCAGCCAAGAACCAACAATGAACTAAAATGATTGCTCAATGTTTAAACAAAACTTGGAGATAATCAAACAAACTTCAACACTGAACTAAATTGATTGCTCAATGTTGAAATAAAACTTCAAAATAATCAAACAAACTTCAACACTGAACTAAAATGATTGCTCAATGTTGAAATAAAACTTCAAAATAATCAAACGAACTTCAACACTGAACTAAAATGATTGCTCAATGTTTAAACAAAACTTGGAAATAATCAAAAAAACTTTAACACTGAACTAAATTGATTGCTCAATGTTGAAATAAAACGTCAAAATAATCAAACAAACTTCAACACTGAACTAAAATGATTGCTCAATGTTTATACAAAACTTGGAAATAATCAAACAAACTTCAAAACTGAACTACATTGATTGCTCAATGTTGAAATAAAACTTCAAAATAATCAAACAAACTTCAACACTGATCTAAACTGATTGCTCAATGTTGAAATAAAACTTCAAAATAATCAAACAAACTTCAACAATGAACTAAAATGACTGCTCAATGTTTAAACAAAACTTGGAGGTAATCAAAAAAACTTCAACACTGAACTAAATTGATTGCTGAATGTTGAAATAAAACGTCAAAATAATCAAACAAACTTCAACACTGAACTAAAATGATTGCTCAATGTTTATACAAAACTGGGAAATAATCAAACAAACTTCAACACTGAACTAAATTGATTGCTCAATGTTGAAATAAAACTTCAAAATAATCAAACAAACTTCAACACTGAACTAAAATGATTGTTGCTCAATGTTTAAATAAACTTCAAAGTAATCAAACAAACTTCAACACTGAACTAAAATGATTGCTGAATGTTTAAACAAAACTTCAAAATAATAAAACAAACTTCAACACTGAACTAAATTGATTGCTCAATGGTGAAATAAACTTCAAAGTAATCAAACAAACTTAAACACTGAACTAAAATGATTGCTCAATGTTTAAACAAAACTTCAAAATAATCAAACAAACTTCAACACTGAACTAAAATGATTGCTCAATGTTTAAATAAAACTTCAAAATAATCAAACAAACTTCAACACTGATCTAAAATGATTGCTCAATGTTTAAATAAAACTTCGAAAATAATCAAACAAACTTCAACACTGAACTAAAATGATTGTTGCTCAATGTTTAAACAAAACATGGAAATAATCAAAAAAGCTTCAACACTGAACTAAATTGATTGCTCAATGTTGAAATAAAACTTCGTAATAGTCAGACAAAACCAACAATGAACTAAAATGATTGCTCAATGTTTAAACAAAACTTGGAAATAATCAAACAAACTTCAAAACTGAACAAAAATGATTGCTCAATGTTTAAACAAACTTCGAAATAATCAAACAAACTTTATCACTGAACTAAAATGATTGCTCAATGTTGAAATAAAACTTCAAAATAATCTTTAAGTATTTGATCAAAATTGAATGCGTTAAACGACTTAAATGATAAAAATGGAAAAATTGTTCGAAATACGCTTTAAAGAAATAGACAAATTTTTACTTACTTGGATATATTTAATAAGCAGAAGTTTTCTGATACGCAATTTTATTCTCGTCAATGAGTTTTCGATGGTACAAAATTGAAAAGGGCTTGATATTGGTCTAAAGCCCGTGTCGAGTTACAATGGACGGTTGAATTGTAAAACTTGAGTGAGGGCCAAAGCCCGAGTCGAACTGACTTTTCGTGAAAATTGTCGCTGTATTTATATGGTTTTTTCACCATAAGTAAGACAAAGTGAGTATGAGGATGTAGGGTTTGATCCAAGTGACCTCATAATTACTTCCCCTTTACAAAATTTAAATCTAGTTCGATTTTCTATTCTTTCAATTTCCTGTTTGTTGTTATATTTTAAATTCAACTTAAGTATATTAAAATGGAATTCTAAAATCTATAGTCATTCTAAATGCAGTGCCTTGAATTTGGAAAAGCGGCCCTTCCTGTATATATTTGACATTGCTCTCTGCACTCCAGGTCATTCGCATACGAATGCTCATTTCCTGTATATACTGGATTAGAATTTTCTCACGGATTACTATTTTTCTATTTACTACTTAAAAAATAAAAATAAAATATCTAAGATTTATGTCGGATGTAACAAATTGTTGTTTAAATTTCCTAATTCTACTTAAAATATTAATAACTTAAAATTATGCAGGATGTAACATGTTCAAGTATGCATCGTTGAGTAAGAACATCGTAATAAAGTCTATTTACTTCAGTGCGTATGTGTCGTTCTACATATATAAATTTAGAGTTGACGTATGTGAAAATGTCCACGTTTTGAACTTCTAAATGTTTATTTTTTTAAAATGAATTCCCAGGTCTGGTTTCAAAAATTAATAATTTTGGATGTTCAGTTTGTATTAAAACGTAACTGCAAACTGGTTTTCTTGTTTTTTCAGCCAGTACGAAGGTTATATCTTCAGTCGTTAAAGAATAAAAGGTTTCAGGATTGTCTGTCGTGTTGTCATATGTTTTATTTGCTGGTCCTTCATAAATAATTTCATATTTGTTAAAATTACATACGTCATTAGGTAATGTATCCCAGAATGTTTGTCCATATTCTACGTCTGTACAGAATGTGTCTGAAAGTGTGCATATTATTCCAGATCCTAATTGAATTTTATTTGAATTTAAATGAATAGTCGTGTAATGTTCTTGTAAAGGTATTTTGAATATTGCTTGGACTACGACATTATTCCATGTTCCATATGGGTCAGAAAATTGTGTACCAGTACAGTCTCCGTTAGGTGTTACAGAACCTGCTAAAGTAACGCTATGAAATGAAGTTTCGCTTACTTTTAACTTTGTTATCTGAAGAGAAGGGGTTACTAAAAATGTTCCTATTGTGTGCATTTGATTACATTGATCTCGTGTAACGTCATGTATATATTCACTGTGGCCACTTGCTACTATGGAACTGTGAGAATGCATACCACAATGAGAGATGGCGCGTCGAATTTCTATTTTGCATTGTATTACTTTTGTATTTGAAAATCCAGTTAATTGTAAAAGTTGTATATAAGTTCTTTCAACATGTACTTGAGATCGAGGTAGATCACATTCTCCTACCTCTAGTAAAGATAATGTTGTAATATTTGATTGATTTGAACCGCAATCGAATCCTATGATGGCGTAGACTGTTGTTATATAGTTGAAGCTGCAAGTGAGCAGTGCCAAAAGGAAGCCTCGTAATCGGATCTCTGGAAAAAGGAGGTTCCAATTAGCAGCTTGCTTTGTAATATAAGAATAGGAAAATGTTTTATCATTACATATGTATATTTTTGAAGTTATTGATTTACTTTTTGTATTTTGCGTTCCTAGTTCATTATATCCAACATGTCGGCTATGACAATGTGATTTGATAGCCGTAAACTGAGAATTAAATTTTTGTATGCGTCCGGTCCTCTTGTTTTGATTGTTGAAAAAATGTCTTTTATTATTTCTGGATTGTTTAGATTTCTGCTCCATGTAGGGATATTACAGTCGTCTTTCTTATAAATTCCAGTTTGAATTAAGTATGGCCAGAGAGCTACCATGTCGATAAAACAGGGAACTATATCAATGAGATCATCTATGCGTTTGCGATGAATTTGTCCCATTATATCTGGAATAATGTGTTATGTCTGAAAATTCATTTTTATTTTGTCTTATATATTTTTTTATTTTATATATAAAACATATATTTTCATAAAAAAAAATTTTTTATTTTTTATATTCTTACTATTTATCCGCAAAATAAAATTTCTATATCTTATTTAAATTGTATATGTATATATATATATATATATAAATATAAATACATATTTTTTTTTTTATAATTAATGTACAGATATTTTGTTTCTACTTTTATTTATTTACTTTTGTACTTGCACATGTGAGCGTTTTAGTCTATTAATGTGGACAACAGTAGGTTTGCCTTTATAGCTTATTTTTACATTCCCTTTTCCTAACACTTCCAATATTTCATAAGGCCCTGTATAATGGCTGTCAAGTTTTTTAATTTTACCTCCTTTTAATAAAAACACGTAATCTCCAATTTTTACTTCTAAAGGATTTATTTTTTTGTCATAATATAATTTCGATTTTTCTTTTGCTGAAATAAGATTTTCTCTTGCTTGTGTTCGCATTTCATGTAGTTGTGTTACGAAATTAATTAAATAATCGTCATATGTTTGTAATTTTTCTTGTTGTGATAAAGGTTCACTGGAAGGTTCACGAGCTAGTTTACCAAAAACCAATTCATAGGGTGTGCATTTTGTGCCTTCATGTACACTAGTATTATATGAGAACATTGCTAGTTCAAGCCAATCATCCCATTCTGAATTTTTTGCAACAAATTGTTTGAGATATTCTCCTAAAACATGATGTGAACGCTCTAATGACCCGTTTGATTGAGGGTGAAAAGCTGTGGTACGAAATTGTTTAATTCTAAAATCTTTTGCCAATCTTTTTAATAAATTACTCAAAAAATCTCTGCCTTGGTCAGTAAGTACTCCTTTCGGTGATCCAAATATGCAAATAAATTTTTTCACGAAAGCACCTGCTATCGTACTAGCTTAATGATTAGGAAGAGGTATTGCTAAAGAATATTTGGTAAAATTATCTTGTATCGTTAGAATATATAAGTTACCAGATTTTGTTTCAGGTAGTGGACCAACAATGTCCATTGATATTTTTTCAAAAGCAGTAGTGGGGGTGTCAGTGATTACCATAGGGTTTTTTGTTTTGACTCTGATTAATTTTTTCAGTTGACATTGTAAAGAGCCTTGAATATATTTTTGAATGTCTACTTTCATATTTTCCCAAAAAAATTTTTAGCGAATTCGGCTATAAGTTTTTGTAACGCTTTTATAGCCTCCTAATGCTAAAGAATGAGCTTCTTCAATTAAATGAGTTCGTTGTTCCTTTGTTGGATATTGCGTTATTCCATTGCAAACTATAATTTTTGTAGTTGAATTTGAAAAAATTGAATCGAAAATTGATTTCACTTCTTCCCAAGATATATGATCAATTCTGGAAGTTTTTGAAATACTAATTGATCGTAATTTAAATTTTTGAGATAATTCATGTAATGAATGAATTGATAATTTTATATTATTTAAAGTTTCTGATAAATTGTCCTTAGTTTCTTCTTCAATTGGAAGTGCAAAATGGTAGTAGTTTCCTTTTTTAATCTATTTGCTATTACCTTTTGTAAATTTTTAAATTTTGGTAAAGTTTCACGTTTTTCTAAAGTTTTTGATCCGTTGTCGCGAGGAGTTCCATTTGTTGTAACAAAATATGCATAATTATATTTTCGCATAGTTAATTGATCGCGACATTCAACTAAATTTTTCTTTGTTATAATTTTTTCTGTTTGAGAGTTTATAGGAGGAGGTTCTGGGGGTGGACGATTATAATTATCATGATCCTTATCGATTTTTTCAGGATTTATTTGAGATCTTCGGTTTAATCTGAAATTTTCTTCAAAATAAGGCTCTTCAAATTCTTCTTCCAATTTTTCTTCTTGGTTTTCTTCAAACTTCTCTTCAAAATTTTCCTCAAGATTGGCGTCAAAATTTTCTTCAAAATTCTGTTCGAAATTCTTTACAAAATCGTCTTCAAAATCATCTTCAAAATTCTCTTCCCAATGTTCTTCATAATTTTCTCCATCATTTCCTTCGTGTGAGGTTTCAATGTCGTTGAATTCATCTTCTGAGTTTGAAAAATAATTCTCACTTTCTTCACTTTCAAATTCATTAATATTTTTTGTCTTCTTGGCATACTTCTTCTTTTTGTTTTTTGCTTGAGTTTGTTTCAAATAATCTAAATAATCAGGATCAAAGTCGGAATCTGATTCTACTTTTGTTCGGCTTCCCTTTTGCACATTTATTTCTGGTAATTCGTTTTCAAACATTTGTTTTCTTGGCCTACCTCTCTTTCTTTTTGTTTGAGAGGGAATATTTTTCAAATTTGTAAGTAGATTTTTTCTTGGCCTACCTCGTGGTTTTTTCATAAGAGGTTTACAAGACAAATTTTCATCTAATTTTTCTTGAGTTTTGTTTCGATTCAAATTTTTTGCTTTTTCTTGCTCTTTTCTCTTTTGAGCTCTTGTAGTAATAGTTTTCCATGATAAATTTTCGTATTTTTTGGAAAACATTGGACTTAGTAAAAATATTGTCATAAAAATAAGTCTTGAAGCCATATTTTTGAATAAATTTGTGTATTTTAAAATATTCTTACCAATATCACTAAATAATTCTTCACTAAGAAATTCCTGGAAATATTCTGGGATTTTTGAGTTGATATTCAATATTTGAGCTTCCGAAATTTCGCTAAAACGATCTACGTCGTCTGGTACGATTTCTGGACTCAAATTTCTTCGTTTTGAAGGTCTTACCTCATTTTTAGAGTTTTCTTGTTTATTTCTTGTAAAAGTTTTCTTGGAAAACGTTTTTTCTTGAGAAGTGATCAAAGTATCATTGTCATCAACTTGTAAATAGTTTGATTTCTCCTTGTTATCATCAATAGGGTTTCTTGAGAGAGCGTCTGCATTTACATTTATTTTCCCTGCTTTGTAAATTACATCAAAATCATATTCTGCGAGTTTCAATCTCCAACGTGAAACTCGTGAACAAGGGTCTTTAGAATTTTGAAACCAAACTAGAGGTTTGTGATCAGTCACTAAAGTAAATTTTCTTCCATACAAATAAGGACGAAAATGAGTTACACAAAATATTATAGCAAGAGCTTCTTTCTCATATGTATCATATTTTTTCTCAGTATCACTTAGACTAGGTGAAGCATATGCTATTGCCTTATCTTTACCTATTTTACCTTGTGATAAAATACCTCCTATTGCAAATCCTGAGGCATCTGTTGTGAGTATAGAAGGTTGAGAAAAATCAGGTCGTTGTAAAAGTGGTTCTTCACATAATTTTGCTTTTAAAATATCGAAAGCTGCTTGTTGTTTTTCGGTCCAATTAAAAGGTATATCTTTTTTCAGAAGTTGATTTAAAGGACTTGAAATTTTTGAAAATCCATCAATAAATCGTCTATAATATCCTGCTAAGCCTAAAAATTGTTTAAAATTTTTCTGTGTTTTTGGGACTGGAAAGTTTTTTACAGCTATTATCTTTTTTGGATCTGGACGTACTCCATTTTTATCAATTATATGACCTAAATATCCTACTTCAGGTCGTAAAAATTCGCATTTGTCTATACAAAAAGTTCCGTTCCGATTAATCCAGTTAATGTTAAATCCATTAATCTCTGAAATGTGGCAGTTGCAGTTTTTAAACCGAAAGGCATTCTATCGAATTCGTAATGACCGTGAGGTGTAGAAAACGCGGTTTTATGCGAGTCTTTTGGATCCATTTTTATATGGTGAAAACCGGTAGCTAAATCGAACACTGAAAAATATTTTGCTGATCCTAGAGAATCAAGTATATCGTTTATATTAGGTAAAGGATACGAATCGCCAATTGTTTTTTCCTTTAATTTACGAAAATCAAGAACCATTCTCCATTTTATTTTTCCTTGAGAATCAGGTTTTTTAGGAACTATCCACACTGGAGTGTTATATGGTGATTGTGAGGGCTTGATTATTTTATTTTTTAATAATTCATCGACTTGTCTTGTAATTTCTTCCTTGTGAACTGGGGGAAATCTATATTGTCTTGAAAAAATTGGAGCGTCATCTACAGTTGGAATTGAATGTTGTAATACATTAGTAGCTTCAAGTGGTTCTCCTGGGATTTGAAATCTGTCTGCATTATTTTCAATTAATTTTTCTACATGCGCATATTCATCTTGATTTAAATGCTCTAATCGAAGAAGTTTTTTAATACATTCTACTCTGTCTTCGTCTGTTACATTATAAAATTTGCATGAGTTAATTAAAGAATTGTCAGTTTTTAAAAAGTTATTTAATATTTTACTTGATAAATCTTCGTTATTTGATTGTTTAAAATTATGTAATTTTTCAATTTGTTTATAACATTCTTGTTCTTGAAAATCTTCTAAATTAACTATTGGGACTGATAATGTTATTGGTATTTCATTTGTATTTGCAAATTTTAAATAAGCTTTTCCCTTGTGATTTTTTGCAACTGCGTCACCTACGTAGACGCCATCTTGGATATGTAATCAAGGTACATACCCTTCACTCTTTTCTGTATTTTTTATATTAACATAAAATGTTGTAACTGTTCGAGCTGGAATAGTAAATGTATTGGTAGATTTAAAAGGGTAACAGTGGTTCTCAATTTCTAAGCATTTTGAAGTATAGTTTATATTCACACTATTATCTTGAAAAAATTCTGATCCTAATACTCCATCCTCTTCTACTGGGACTTCATTCGGAATAATGTTAAATATCGTTGGATAACCAAAAATGTTTATTTTTACTTGTCCTAATGTGTAAAGTGGTAAATCATTAATTCCTGTAAGTTTTAATACGTTTTGGCTATTTATTGGTACTTCAGGCTTGAGAACCTTTTGTTTAATTAAATTGCGAGCAGCACCAGTATCAATCATCATGTGTGTTGGATTTTTTAAACAAACCGTTGATATTATAATTGGTGGAATTGGAGTGGACTTTGAAATATTTATTGTTGTTGTTGTATTATCGTTAGAAGTGGATGCCAGTGGTTCTCGATTTATGCTTTCCTCAGTGCACCCGTGCTGGGGAGAGCTTTGGAGTTTTCCTGATGAGCTGTTTGTGATTGGCTATTTGGTCGTATCTTGCAGTCTCCTAAATGACCGGGTTTTTTACAATAATTGCAAACTACTTCAGTATAATTTGAATTTTGTTGATTATTATTATTTTGTAAAAATCTATATTCATATGGTTTATTTCGATTTTGAGACTGTCCTAAGATAAAGTTTTTATACTGTCCTGGATTCCATTGTCTATTATTATTATTAACATTAATGTTATTATTGTAAAAATTTGTAGGAAAATTATTATTATTGTTGTATCTTTGTTATAAAAAATTATTATTATTGTTTTTATAATTATTATTTCTATTTTGCAAATTATTATTGTTATTGTTATTAAAATTATAATTTTTATTTCTTAAAAAATTGTTATTCGGAAAATTATTGTAATTGTTTCTTGCAAAATTATTATTATTATTACTTCTTTGACCATTGAAATTATTATATCCTTGTTGGTTAGGACGCAAAAATTTTTTTTGTTTATTATTAAAAACTGCATCTTGAGCTTTACTTAAATGAAAACATTTTTCAGATGTGTGACCTGGTTTTTTACAAATTAAACAAATAGTTTTGTTTTCAAGTGCTACGTTTGTAACGTGGCATGTTGCCACTTAAACGCACTCTCTCACCTGGCACGGGTAGAGAGGCAAAGACACACAAGGCAGGATCCACGACGTAACTAGTAAGTAACTTTACGTAAGTAGGACCACGCCAGATCGAGTAGGAAGGGTTAAATCTTGATGAATAACCAAGAAGACAGAAGAACTTGATCTGGGTGGAAGAATTGTATTATCTTTTACTAAGTTACATGTTTTGTTTGTAATGTCTACGTTCCGAATCATGGATTTTTATTGTAATAATATCTTTGTATTCCAGCACTGTAATGCTCCGAAGCCTTTCTGGAAGAGAGAGGGAGAGAGAGAAAGAGAGATAAAATGAAGAAGGAGAAAAGAGGACAGTGAATAGTGGGCAGTAATGGCGGCTCTCTAAACGGAGAGCGAGGACGCATGGTCTGGACCGGGAAGGTGGGCCAATGGCAGCCAGCCAATGAAGTGAATGGCCGTTCGCCGCTCGACTTCTGCCTATCACGCTTAAGATCGATTGGAAGTCTATAAGAAAACAACCAAGGAAACAAGACTCCTCCATATTGCCAGTTTTCTGGCCGGGAGGAGGTCTTAATCCTTATCTAATAATAATAATAACTCCTTCAGAAGCGAGGAGAGGCGTGCGGGGCGGCCAGTTCCATAATTAAAGGGTTTGGTAAAGATCGAGATGGCAGCACCTCCCGGTCATGGAACGTGGAACGCGGAACGTGGAGCTGAACCGTGAGGAGAGACGCCATTCTGTCTTGTGTGTTCGTCACGTCAAGTGTGAGGAGAAAGAGTCGCTCTTAAAAATAAGCAAATTATTAGAAAGTTGTCGCTGCCGTGATATCCCGAGAAAAAGGGGACGACAAAGATTTCTCTCTCCTTCTTTGTGAATTAAAAAGGTGACGGACAAAATTATATTTTGGTGTGTGTTGGATGGTGTGTCTGAGCGAGTGCGAGTGTATGGGGAAAATTAATAAAGTTGTACTAAAAGGGGGGAAGTAAAAAAAAAAAGTAAATAAAGGACAGTATTTTGTGTAATAGTAGTAAATGAGGGTGAGTCATTTTATTTGAATTGAATTTGTTTCTATTCCTGTCTCTGATGTCAATTTCAAAAGCCTGCCAGCGGTGACTGCTGCACCAGTTCGCCCCCACGAAATCCCTCTCCACGTAGCTAGACGGGCAAGGGATTTCGTCATCACCCCTTTTTGGGTGGTTGGCGCCCTTTTGGTTATATCGCACTTAAAAAATTATCAAAATTCACGTGGTCGCCAATTTGTGGCGTCGCTTGGCCGCCATTACCCTAAGTGGCGGTAGGGCGCGTCATACGTTAAATCGGGTTGTTTTATTATTTTTATTATTAGATGATTCGTCACTTTTTGAATAATCCATATTTTTATTTCTCCGTAGTGCGGAATTTGCAGCTAATCTTCGTTCTATATCAATACTGTCGCTAATAACTTCTTTAAAAGTATCCTTTTCTTCAACACGAATTTCTAACTCAGGACGCAAACCGCGTATAAAACATTGAATTACGTCTTTTTCAAGGTTTACTTTAAAATTATTATCTACCTGACCATTATTATTGAGCCTGTGAGCATCTTCGATTTTGTCGGCAATTTCTTTTATCCTAGTAGCATAGGAAAGTACATTTTCTCTTTCCCACATAAATGTATTACCTAATTCTCCCTGTAACAGGTACACGTTTTTCGCAGGGGCATATACTCTTTTCAATTTTTCGATCAATTCTTCTATTGTTGCATAAGTTGAACCAAAAATGCATTTTCTAGCTTCTCCAGTTAATTTACCTCTTAATAACCTTGCGAAGTTTTCTTGAGCTGCAGGTGTCGGTAGCATTGCCTTTGTTTCCATGCAACCCTCAATAAAATGTGACAATGGGAGGTTACTTCCGTCGAACAATGGGACCACCTCTAGCGCGTCGCGTAAGGATACCTGCTGGCTGTTGGGTATGACCACGGCCATCTCTTCGTTATTTACTCTTACGGGATTATCCTGATTTATGACTTCTGTGTCGCTTTTGTCGTCGTCGCTATCGTTGTTACTAATTATAGATTCGCGTGCCAATGAGGTTTCCAATCTTTCTTTCAAAGTTTTATTATCTACTGTTATTACTGTTGAGCTTAGCAAATTGAATTTGTCAAAATAAGATAATTCGTTCGTTAGAGTTTGATCTTGATTACTAGATCCTGCTACAATGCTTAAATCTGGACAGAAACTTGAATGAAACCCGCTGGTTTTTTCTGAATTTTCACGTGATATATTTTGATTATTAATTAGAGTCTTTTCTAAACTTGAATCATCTAACTTAAGAGTGTTATCTAATTCTTGTTCTGTAGGGATTGGATCAGAGATATTTTGGCATTTCTTATCAGTTGAATATTCTCTATTTCTAATTGGTTTTATTTTTAAATTTCTCTTTTGATTCAAATCTACTATTTTTGCAAGCTGACTATCTTGTTATGAATGATCCTCACAGGTGTGAGGGAGAGAGAATGATTCTTCCACTGGTGCGACGAAGACAGCAATAGGTATCCCACTGGTGTGAGGAAGACAGAAACAAATATCCCACTGGTGTGACGAGGACAAGAATAGTTATCTCACTCTACACTGCCTCTAAGATCCTTTCAAGGATTGAAAGTGCAATAGGAAAATTTACGACACGTTTCTTCAGAAAACTGAACTAAACACGTATCTCACGCTGTGAATCCTTTTAAGATTTTAGAAATTTGCCACACTTAATTTTGCTCACAAGACTAGTTTTCCCTTGGGGGCGTGTCCTTTTTATATTATATTTTTTGGTGACGTCACGCGTTGCGCAGTCTCCCGCTGCGTGTGACGTAGTTATACCTCTCTTTTCAATAGGTGGTTTTCTCTCTCTTTTAGTAATTTCCCCAGATTTTTCTCTAGACCTAGCCCATGCCTATAGTACATTCCAATGCTTCGCGGGACGTGACAGGCATTTTGGATTGGAAACGACAGACATTCCCGCTATGGTTAGGTATGAAAGTTTTTTGCTGAGTATTTGACACTATTTTCCACGATATCCACTTTTAAAGTTTTAGGTATAGAGCAAGGTTTGATTTTCCAAATTTTTTATTCACATTTTTGGGCATTTTCGATTAAAAACGACAGACATCCATGCCAGGTATAGGAATGAAAGTTTTTTCCTGAATAACTGACACTATTTTCCACGTTATCCACTTTTAAAGTTTTAGGTATCGCGCATAGTTTGATTTCCCAAATTTTTATTTAAATTTTTGGGCACTTTGGATTAAAGACGACAGACATCCATGCTAGGTATAGGGATGAAAGTTTTTTCCTGAGTATTTGACACTATTTGCTAGAATATCCGCTGATAATATTTTAGGTATCGCGCACAGTTTGATTTCCCAAATTTTTTATTGAAATTTTTGGGCATTTTGGATTGAAAATGATGGACATCCCCGCAAGGTATGGGGATGAAAGTTTTTTCCTGAGTATTTGACACTATTTTCCGCGATATCTACTTTTAAAATTTTAGGTATAGAGCTACGTTTTATTTTCCAAATTTTTTATTCACATTTTTGGGCATTTTCGATTAAAAACGACAGACATCCATGCCAGGTATAGGGATGAAAGTTTTTTGCTGAGTATGTGACATTATTTCCTGCGATGTCCATTACTAAAATATTAGGTATCGAGCATAGTTTGATTTCCCAAATTTTTAAATTAAATTTTGGGCATTTTGGATTGAAAACAACGGACATCCCTGCTAGGTATGGGGATGAAAGTCTTTTCTTGAGCATTTGACACTATTTTCAACGATATCCACTTTCAAAATTTTAGGTATAGAGCAATGTTTTATTTTCCAAATTTTTTATTTACATTTTTCAGCATTTTCGATTGAAAACGACAGACATCCATGCTATGTATAGGAATGAAAGTTTTCTCCTGAGTAACTGAGACTATTTTCCACGATGTCTACTCTAAAAATTTTAGGTATAGAGCGAAGTTTGATTTTCCAAATTTTTTATTCACATTTTTGGGCATTTTGGATTGGAAACGACAGACATCCCCGCTATGGTTGGGTATGAAAGTTTTTTGCTGAGTATTTGACACTATTTCCTGCGATATCCACTATTAAAATTTTAGGTATCGAGCATAGTTTGATTTCCCAAATTTTTTAATTAAATTTTTGGGCATTTTGGATGGAAAATGATGGACATCCCCGCTAGGTATATGGATGGAAGTTGTTTCCTGAGTATTTTACCCTATTTGCTAGAATATCCACTGATAATATTTTAGGTATCGAGCGTAGTTTGATTTTACAAATTTTTTATTTACATTTTTGAGCATTTTGGATTGAAAACGACAAACATCCACGTTATATATGGGGATGAATGTTTTTTCCTGAGCATATCACACTACTTTCTGCGATATCCACTAAAAATTTTAGGTATTGAGTATAGTATGTTTTTACAAATTTTTTATTTACATTTTTGGACTTTTTGTACTGAAAATGACAAACATCCATGCTAGTTATAGGGTTGAAAGTTTTTTCCTGAGTTACTGACACTATTTGCTGCGTTATCCACTTCTAACATTTCAGGTATCGCGCATAGTTTGATTTCCCAAATTTTGTATTCAAATTTTTGGGCATTTCGGATTAAAGACGACAAACATCCATGCTATGTATGGGAATGATAGTTTTTTCCTTAGTATTTGACACTATTTTCCGCGATATCTACTTTTAAAATTTTAGGTATAGAGAAAAGTTTGATTTTCCAAATTTTTTATTCACATTTTTGGGCATTTTGGATTGATAACAACGGACATCCCCGCTGGGTATGGGGTTGAAAGTTTTTCCTGAGTTACTGACACTATTTTCTGCGACATCCACTATTAAAATTTTAGGTATCGAGTACAGTACGTTTTTACAAATTTTTTATTTACATTCTTGAACTTTTTGTACTGAAAACGACAAACATCCCCGCTAGGTAAGGGGATGAAAGTTTGTTCCTGAGTATTTGACACTATTTCCTGCGATATCCACTATTAAAATTTTAGTTATCGAGCATAGTATGATTTTACAAATTTTTTATTTACATTTTTGGACTTTTTGGATTGAAAACGACAAACATCCATGCTATATCCGGGGACTTACTGTGATAAACGCACCAAGCCAACACCGCTTACAGCATTTCAAACAATTTTCGGTATATTTCACTTATTAGTTTGTTTAAATAAATTGCACATGCAAGATGCAGGCTTTCAAATTTTTTTCGCTCTAAAAAATATTCTTCCATCTAAATATGATCCATCTTGCATATTTCACGAACTCAAGTATCTATACAAAATACCGGAAAGGCCATCTACTTTCCTGAATATTATAATACCGGTAACACCAAAATGTACAAATTAACTATCCATGCTATTTATGCGGATGAAAGTTCTTTCCTGAGTTACTGACACTATTTGCTGCGATATCCACTCTTAAAATTTTGGGTATAGTGCAAAGATTGATTTTCCAAATTTTTTATTCACTTTTTTGGGAATTTGGGGTTTTTCCTGTGTAAGTGTAAACGGAGAAACTTTTGTTAGTAATATATATTTTATTTTATAATGATAATTCTGAAAGTTATTAAAAATCTAGGGAAAATCGAGTTTGAATGGTAATTATTTCTGAAGGCCTAGATTTTTTTCGCAGTTAAAATACTAGAGATTCGAGACATGATACATATGCAATTTCAGTATAGAATGTAGTGCTATATATCACACTTCAAACATCGTTCTATTTATACAATGGAATTTTCCGCCCTTGGATTGAAGCTTCAAAATTTTTCTACATGTGTAGATATTGGTGCTCGAAACGGCCATCATTAACAGTAGTGATACAGTGGTTGTTGAATTTTTCCAAACCTTTAATACTTAATTCTCAAAACATAGTCAGAACTATTGAATAGTTTCAATTTATTAATTTTTGTTGACGAATTCACAAAATTAATAAAATGAGTGACAGTCATAAGAAACTAAGTGGGGCTGAATACGGAAAACGATCAGCATTCTTCGTTCAGCAATCACAGACGATCGGCTCAACAATTTGGCACTGCTATGTATAGAATCGGACATACTTCTTTCCTTGGATTTCAAAGATTTGATTACAGATTTTGCCAATCAAAAAACCAGGCGAAAGTGCTTTTGAAAACTCGTACCTAATTACACAGGTCTACAAAATGTGAGGCTGTGATTGTTATAGAAATACCATGGTTCACATTATGCCTTGTTCATCAGAAATAAGAATGAAAAACTAATTTGACGTCCTATCATTTTTTCCCGCCATATGTCGGTCATTGCAAAACCTGCAATTTTTTTTTCAATCGACGATCTCTCCAGTTAGAATAATTAAAATAATACATGTAGGTAGTGGAATGAAAAGCTGAATAGTGGCTCTTTTTGATGGTTTTCTCATATATAAAAAATAATAAAAATTCGCGAAGTTATCGATGCTCAAATATAGCGAAAATCCGTATTTTTCGCACTTTTAGGTTAGGATTACTCGAAAACTTGACGTGATGAAGCAGTTCTGAGCGTGGATTTGGTTTTTACGCGAAAAATTACTTCGGGAATGTACCTCAGCTACTCCATAACAAACCTATGTAGTCCTGTGTTATACACGGTGACCCATTCTAATCTATAATCCCAAATATATTCTAAAATACTTTATCTATGAAAAAATGGTTCGGACAAAGGTTGACCAGGACCGAGGGGGACATTTGACTATATCATCAATTTTGACCTTGAGGTCAATTTTCAAGGTCAAATGGAGGTAAGACCCTTTTCTTAACTGAGAACCCCTATTTTTGACTGCAGATTTGAAAGGAGCGGGAAATTTCACGTCAAGAATTTCGTATAAGATGTAAAGACTGTGACTATGTACTCACAAAAGTGGCAATCTTGACAATGTCACTTATCTGTGACTAGTTACAAAAAAAAAGACTTTGTCCTTACTTTTAGCGTCACCTAGAAACAACGGCGTGGACGTAGTAAGTTCTGTTTCCTTTGGGGTTCCTATTGTACCTAGTCACAGAGAAGTGAAATTGTCAAGATTGTCAGTTTTAAAATAATTTCGAGACATGTTTGTATTAATGTCTTCAGTTTTTATCTTGACCCAAAAATAAATTCAATGTAGTTTATTTATATTGGCATTGGGTCATAATTTTTCATTAAAAACAATGTTCAAAGAAACATATCAAAAATTTTTAAAGGGGCAGAAAATATATTATAGGGATGAAAAAGGCAAACGTTTCGGCCACAAATGGGGGCCCTCTTCAGTGCAAATTTAATGTACTTACAGTCTAAGCTGTAAACGTGCAAAAAAAGTTATTAGCACTAGCATTAGATTTTTTTTTTGTTTTGTTTTTTTTGGTCTTTTTTAATGATATTTTATAAAACATGCAAAACTTATGTGAGAAAGCAAGATGGTAAGCTCCAAGGCATCTAGGAACGATACCGCTCCAAAACACAGCCTTAAAAAGTGTGAGAACTCCTATCTTGCAGATCCGCGAAGAGTGAATCCGCAAACTGCCCCTCCTCAAAGGTACACACGAGAACCACCTATGGACACTGATATCTCCTACAAAATAAGCACAGATCCTGCAGAAAAAACATCACCATCCACACGGGACTCACAACACCCACAAGAAGTAAGCACTTCACAAAATCACAAAACACGAACCCGGAAGGAAACAGATTTTTCGTTAATGGGCAAAATCAAAAATTGATAGTTTTTATTTCAATTTTTAATCTTCTATTTTCCTTTAAGACACAGAGGCGGCAGATAGAAGTAGCCACACACTCTGTTTGGTGTCAAAAAGGAAACTGATTTGAGAAGAGAGCAGTACCGTTTGAAAACTAGCGTAAAAAATTTTAATATATACAGTGAAAATTTGTTGTGGAGGGTCAAGTTACAAACGCATAAACAAACCCCATACACGGTCTATGTCCTGGAAACTCGGGACCCAAGTACGCTTAAGTGTTCGGAGAGCGGAGAGAGAAAAAGAAGCGTTTTAGACCACATGTTGAGAGAGACCCTCGGAGGAAGTAATTTTGGAATAAAATAAAATGTAATGTTTAAAAAATCATATTCATAGAAAGAGAGTTGCAAAACAATGAAAAGGGCTATGTCTTATTCAGTTAGTTTATTGAAAATAGCATTATTTTATATTTATAAAAATTTATATTTATAAAAAATTTTTTGTCCGGATTAAAACAAAAATATCATATTTAAGATGGTAAAAATACGTATAAAAATCGCATTTCTTTTAAAGGTACCACTCGCGTGTGTACGTTATTATGTAGCGTTAATTAAGTAAAGAATGTATTCATAATTTTAAACCGGCGTTGAATCAAAATAATTCTCAATTGCTTTAAATCAGCGATAAGTATTAGCGTATGTAATATAGTGAACGCTTCGCGGCTTGTTTATGCGATATAATATTCGCATCGAACTAACGTTGAACAATCTCACATATGAGACGTTACCTGTTAATAAAAGTCGTATTTATTTCATAAGTAAAACTCGCGTGTATAAATTTTATATAGCGTTGAGAACGTGTTTAAAGAATCCATCATTTAATAAACGACACGGGGCGCGAAATTCAAAATTCTCAGAGATTATATTCCGTGAGAAATATTCGCATATGTAATATATTGAACGCTTTGCGGCTTGTTTATGCGAATTGATGTTCACATAGGACCAATCCTGATGAATCTCATATGTAAGACGTTAAATATAGATAAAAATCGTATTTATTTCCAAAAGTAAACTCGCGTGAATAAATGTTATTAAGTACGCTGAGTACCTGTTAAAAGAATACACCATTTGATAAGGTACACGGGGCGCGAAATTCAAATGTCTCGGAGATTATATTCCGCGAGAAGTATTCGCGTATGTAATATATTGAACGCTTCGCGGCTTGTTTATGCGAATTGATATTCACATAGGACTAATCCTGACGAATCTCATATATGAGACTTTAAATATACATAAAAATCGTATTTATTTCCCAAAAGTAAACTCGCGTGAATAAATGTTATTTAGCGCTGAGTACCTGTTAAAAGAATCCATCATTTGATAAACGACACGGGGCGCGAAATTCAAAAATCTCGGAGATTATATTTCGCGAAAAGTATTCGCGTATGTAATATATTGACCGCTTTGCGGCTTGTTTATGCGACATCATTTGATAAACGACACGGCGCGCGAAATTCAAAAATCCCAGAGATTATATTCCGCGAGAAGTATTCGCGTATGTAATATATTGAACGCTTTGCGAATTGTTTATGCGAATTGAAGTTCACATAGGACTAATGCTGAATGAATATACATAAAATCGTATTTATTTCCAAAAGTAAACACGTGAATAAATGTTATTAAGCGCTGAGTACCTGTTGAAAAAATCCATCATTTCGTCATCAAATGGTGTATTCTTTCAACAGGTACTCAGCGCTTAATAACATTTACTCACGCGAGTTTACTTTTGGAAATAAATACGATTTTTATTTATATTTAACGTCTTACATATGAGATTGATCAAGATCGGTCCTATGTGAATAAATATTTGCATAAACAAGTCGTAAAGCGTTCAATATATTACATACGCGAATACTTCTCGCGAAATATAATCTCCGAGACATTTGAATTTCGCGCCCCGTGTACCTTATCAAATGGTGTATACTTTTAACAGGTACTCAGCGCTACATAAAATTCATTCACGCGAGTTAACTTTTGGAAATAAATACGATTTTATGTATATTCATTCAGCATTAGTCCTATGTGAACATCAATCCGCATAAACAATTCGCAAAGCGTTCAATATATTACATACGCCAATACTTCTCGCGGAATATAATCTCTGGGATTTTTGAATTTCGCGCGCCGTGTCGTTTATCAAATGATGTCGCATAAACAAGCCGCAAAGCGGTCAATATATTACATACGCGAATACTTTTCGCGGAATATAATCTCCGAGATTTTTGAGTTTCGCGCCCCGTGCCGCTTACCGAATGATGGATTCTTTCAACAGGTACTCAAGGCTACATTAAAATTTTTACACGCGAGTTTACTTTTGGATATAAATACGATTTTTATGTATATTTAACGTCTCATATATGAGATTCGTCAAGATTAGTCCTATGTGAACATATATTCGCATAAACAAGCCGCGAAGCGTTCAATATATTACATACGAGAATACTTCTCGCGGAATAAAATCTCCGAGATTTTTGAATTTCGCGCCCCGTGTACCTTTTCAAAGGATGTATTCTTTCAACAGGTACTCAGCGCTTAATAACATTTATTCACGCGAGTTTACTTTTGCAAATAAATACGATTTTTATCTATATTTAACGTCTTACATATGAGATTCATCAGGATTGGTCCTATGTGAACATCAATTCGCATTAACAAGCCGCAAAGCGTTCGATATATTACATACGCGAATACTTTTCGCGGAATATAATCTCCGAGATTTTTGAGTTTGGCGCCCCGTGCCGTTTACCGAATGATGGATTCTTTCAACAGGTACTCAACGCTACATTAAAATTTTTACACGCGAGTTTACTTTTGGGAAATTAATACGATTTTTATATATATTTAACGTCTCATATATGAGATTCGTCAGGATTAGTTCTATGTGAACATATATTCGCATAAACAAGCCGCGAAGCGTTCAATATATTACATACGCGAATACTTTTCACGGAATATAATCTCCGAGATTTTTGAGTTTCGCGCCCCGTGCCGCTTACCGAATGATGGATTCTTTCAACAGGTACTCAGCGCTTAATAACATTTATTCACGCGAGTTTACTTTTGCAAATAAATACGATTTTTATCTATATTTAACGTCTTACATATGAGATTCATCAGGATTGGTCCTATGTGAACATCAATTCGCATAAACAAGCCGCAAAGCGTTCAATATATTACATATGCGAATATTTCTCGCGGAATATAATCTCTGAGAATTTTGAATTTCGCGCCCCGTGTCGTTTATTAAATGATGGATTCTTTAAACACGTTCTCAACGCTATATAAAATTTATACACGCGAGTTTTACTTATGAAATAAATACGACTTTTATTAACAGGTAACGTCTCATATGTGAGATTGTTCAACGTTAGTTCGATGCGAATATTATATCGCATAAACAAGCCGCGAAGCGTTCACTATATTACATAGGCTAATACTTATCGCTGATTTAAAGCAATTGAGAATTATTTTGATTCAACGCCGGTTTAAAATTATGAATACATTCTTTACTTAATTAACGCTACATAATAACGTACACACGCGAGTGGTACCTTTAAAAGAAATGCGATTTTTATACGTATTTTTACCATCTTAAATATGATATTTTTGTTTTAATCCGGACAAAAAATTTTTTATAAATATAAATTTTTATAAATATAAAATAATGCTATTTTCAATAAACTAACTGAATAAGACATAGCCCTTTTCATTGTTTTGCAACTCTCTTTCTATGAATATGATTTTTTAAACATTACATTTTATTTTATTCCAAAATTACTTCCTCCGAGGGTCTCTCTCAACATGTGGTCTAAAACCCTTCTTTTTCTCTCTCCGCTCTCCGAACACTTAAGCGTACTTGGGTCCCGAGTTTCCAGGACATAGACCGTGTATGGGGTTTGTTTATGCGTTTGTAACTTGACCCTCCACAACGAATTTTCACTGTATATATTAAAATTTTTTACGCTAGTTTTCAAACGGTACTGCTCTCTTCTCAAATCAGTTTCCTTTTTGACACCAAACAGAGTGTGTGGCTACTTCTATCTGCCGCCTCTGTGTCTTAAAGGAAAATAGAAGATTAAAAATTGAAATAAAAACTATCAATTTTTGATTTTGCCCATTAACGAAAAATCTGTTTCCTTCCGGGTTCGTGTTTTGTGATTTTGTGAAGTGCTTACTTCTTGTGGGTGTTGTGAGTCCCGTGTGGATGGTGATGTTTTTTCTGCAGGATCTGTGCTTATTTTGTAGGAGATATCAGTGTCCATAGGTGGTTCTCGTGTGTACCTTTGAGGAGGGGCAGTTTGCGGATTCACTCTTCGCGGATCTGCAAGATAGGAGTTCTCACACTTTTTAAGGCTGTGTTTTGGAGCGTTATCGTTCCTAGATGCCTTGGAGCTTACCATCTTGCTTTCTCACATAAGTTTTGCATGTTTTATAAAATATCATTAAAAAAGACCAAAAAAAACAAAACAAAAAAAAAATCTAATGTTAGTGCTAATAACTTTTTTTGCACGTTTACAGCTTAGACTCTACGTACATTAAATTTGGCACTGAAGAGGGCCCCCATTTGTGGCCGAAACGTTTGCCTTTTTCATCCCTACAATATATTTTCTGCCCCTTTAAAAATTTTTGATATGTTTCTTTGAACATTGTTTTTAATGAAAATTTATGACCCAATGCCAATATAAATAAACTACATTGAATTGTCAGTTTTGTAACTACATAGTCATAGTCTTTACATCTTATCCGAAATGATTGTTACTGTCTGGGTGTGTTTGGGAGAGGGGGGGGGGGGGGGTGTCGTGATAACAATCCACAGCCTAAAGTTTACAAAAAAATTTATCCGGGCACAGTTCAATCTAAGATAAATTGTCTTGACCTTCAAATGACCTTGAAAATTGACCTGAAGGTCATGATAGTCAAGGTCTGGTACACCTTACAATTTCATCGACTTTTGTGAAGCATCTTGAACGTTTGTTTACCCCGAAAAACCAAGACAATTCAGAAAAAGGGTATCTGGTCGAAACTCAGACATTTGACAGTCAATTGTCCCCCTCGGTCATTGTCAACCTTTGTCCGAACCATTTTTTCGTAGGTAAATGAAGTTCGCAACGTTGCTGTGGCAACGAAAAAGTAAAATTCCAAGTTTGGGGAAAAAAAACGGTTCTAGTCGTTCAAATCTATTTCAATCAAGTCCAAATGGCAATATATCAAGAAAAGAACCCTTCCGCATGCATTTCATCCCTTAAATACCGAGAAACGTGAAAAAAAGACCGATCTAAACTCGATACTTAAAATTTTAGGACTGAATATTGTAGCATTTAGTGCCAATCAATTAGGAACATAAATTCATCCCCAAACCTAGCGAGGATGTTTGTCGTCTTCAACCCCAAAATGCTCAAAAAATACTTTTTCGTTGCTACAGCAACGTTGCGAACTTCATTTACCTTTTTTCGTAGATAGTATTTTAGAAGATATTTGGGATAATAGATTGAAATGGGTCACGTGTATATCAATTTCCTTATTCAATGTATCGCATTTGTTGACAATTCTACAAGTAGACTTTGACCCAGGTGGAAATTTACAACTGGCTTGGTACCGCGCCGGGCGGATGTCGGTATTGGCCTCGTACTGGCATAATACCGGGTGGAAAACGGCTGGGTACTGTTATTCGTCCGAAATGTCACTCGGCTGGGAGTGGTTTGTACGGTATTATTATAATTATAATTGTTGATATATATAATATAATTATTATTTAATATTTCGTATACATTTTTATTATAATTACGTATGAAGTTTAATGAAACTAAAGTTTGAAATGTACATTAAATAATCACATTATTAGCAAAAAGTATCTTGTGTAAAAACATTTAAAAGAAGGTTCTTTTATTTTCTGTGTTGTATATTTTCAAAATATGTATTTTACAATTGCGAATTCCAAATTATTATTGTGCCTAAGAAATCTATGTAAAATTTAAATCCTGTGTTGATTTTTCAAATTTTATGAAATACAGTTATCAAGATTTTTGTTATTTAAATTTTCATGAAATTAATTGAAATTAAAAAAAAAAAATTATGATTTAAGAATTTATTAAACTTACAGAATTTGTATAACTAGATTATGTGAAACTTTTAAATAAGTTATAGACACTAGTGGATAATCATTAAAAGAAATAGTGGTTAACACTGTGGAGCATGTGCTGAGCAGTATCAAACCAGTACCGCGCCAACGCCCGGAAAAACTCCCCATTCAGATTCTAGCCAACACTTGGACTCCATACTAGGGCAGTACTAAACCAGTACTGCGCCAATGCTTGGCACAACTCTTAAGGGGACAGTCCCCTCAAGAGACCGAAAAAAAAGCGTTTTTTCCTGATTTTTTTTTTCTCACAGAAAGAAATATCGGAGACATAAGAACTTTAGGATATGTTTTAGTCAAACTGCGGGAACTATAGCAGCTGTTATTTTCAACTGAAATCAAAAATTTTTTTTTCGTTTTCTTCGTTAGACTTATTTGTTCTATTTGAACTACGGAAATTTTAAAATTCGAAAATTTAGACGAAAAATTATGATTTAAAAAAAAAGTGACTTTTTTGTTAGTAATTTGTTCATAAAAAGTGTATTAAAAATCGGAATTTCTTAAAGTCCGTAGTTCACATAGAAAAAATAAGTCTAACGAAGAAAACAAAAAAAATTTTTGATTTCAGTTGAAAATAACGGCTGCTATAGTTCCCGGAGTTTGACTCCGATCGTGTCGAGACGCAGCCGCAAAACGTGGATTAGGTGAGAAGCGGCAAAATTGGCGCGTCGTCTAAATTGGCGCACCCTATTTTTCAGAAAATGATAACATAACAAAAAATAAAAATAGTTCTATCGTGTGCATTCTTGTATGATATTTATTTGATAGAAAACATTATAAAAATCTAATTGCTTAATACAGTTTTATTGCGATTAATCGTTTTTTGGCATAATGGTTATGTTCGAAGCCATTGAGTTAAATCGTTAAATAATAGTAATTCAAGGTGAATTAGATTAATGCAACGATTTTATAATCTTTGATATTTAATCTTACGATTAGGATAGAATATTTGTATGAAAAAATAAGCATTTTACGTAAAAAGTATTTAATTAATGAACGATACACTTGCGGCAAAATTGGCGCATACGAGATTCAAATCAGAGGTGAAGTTGGCACACGTGTTGTGTTTCTGGAAACCGGTGACTGAAGTCAAGTACTGGGATGTTTATGATTGAAAATATAAAGAAGATAGTAAGTACACAATTATTAATATATAGATATATACATTTGAATGTTGCTGGACTTTTCTGCTAATCTTTTTCTTAAGATTTTTTGTGACATGGGAGGTAATGTGGTTCGCAGAACTGATGTAACGACTTTGTAAGGTTATATTCATTTGAACAATCAGTGGTTAAATTTTTTTTTTAAGTTTGAGGTATTAAGGCATTTTAAAAGCGATTTTTAATAATTAATTTGCAGTCTGACAGTGTTTTGAACATTTCCTCGATTTTAAGATGTGAAAGCAATGTAAGTAAAAAATTTGTATTTTTGATTGATTGTTTCTATTATTTATAAGTCTTCTAAAGTTAATAATTGTATATACTTCTGATTACCAATTCAAATAATTCTCTATAAAAATGATTTCAATTTGAATATTCACTTAAATATCCACAATTGCCAGTATTTTATTGTACAAATATAAAATATATTTTAACTTTGGCTGGTTTATGTGAATAAAGGTATAAAAAACTTCACATATCTTGATATACTATCTCAAATTTAGTTTCAAATTATAACTACCTCTTTTCATCAACCTTTGCTACTGAAAAGTAATTCTAAATCTATGAAAATATAACTAATACGTGGCAAGAGAAGATTATAATATTAGTGCGTCAATTTACCCGACATGGCGGGTAAATTGACGCAGGTGCAGTCCTTCGGAAATCTGAATAAAAACCTGCTTTAATAATTTTCAATGCAATCTTTATCCATTGGAAAGTATAGAAAAGATATTCAGCTATTAAATAAATATTTTTTCATAATTTTTAGTCATATACTTTCTTTTTAAACTTGCACTTTCTATTAGGTGCGCCAATTTCGCCGCTTCTCCCCTACTCGGCCATTTGAAATTTTTCGGATGTAATTTTTTTTGTTAATAAAGTCTGAAATATGACTCAAACATATCCTAAAGTTCTTATGCCTCCAATGTTTCTTTCTGTGAGAAAAAAAATCAGGAAAAAACGCTTTTTTTCGGTCTCTTGAGGGGACTGTCCCCTTAAGTCGGCTTCTAGCCAGCATTTGGACTTCATACTAGGGTAGTACTAAACCAGTACCGCGCCAACGCTCGGCGCAGTACTAATGATCAGTACTGGCATTGTACATTCGTAAGATCCGGCATTGTTCGAATTTTCCGCCTGAAAAAGAAGCGATGGGTTTAATTCAGAAAGGTAGCGTGTTTATAGTTTAAAAGCGTGTATAAGTTCATTTGTTGAAGTAATAAAGGGGAGGGGCGGTTATTGTAGTTTGCCCAGGGCGCCCTCCCGGTAAATTCGACCCTGCCTAAAGTTCAGTATTTCCCTACGAAAGATTCTCAATGTGATACTTTTTTCGTTAAATTGAAACGTAGTTTAGCAAAAGTTGTAATACTGAGAAACTCAAGTTTACAATTTTTGCTAGACTACGTTTCAATTTAAGGAAAAACGTGTCATGTCAGAATTCTCCGTAGCGATATACTAAATTTTAGATGAATTATATTACACTTAACTATAGATTTTATCAAACTTTACTAAAACCTATAGTAAAGAACTTCTACTTTGAGAAAATAACATAGAAAATAATTTTAAGCCTCTAATGATTTTTCTATAACAAGTATCTGATAAGTTTTTGCAATTAACATATTTATTGGAAAAAATAGGAAAAAAGAAATCACAGGTATAACTGATGATAAAATATTGAAAAAATTGATAAGAAAATAAAACAACTATTTTGTTTGATAATCATTCAAATAATTATTTTTGTTACAATAACTTTCGAAAAATCACAAAAAATTATAGAAAATTGATCTAAGTTTTATTTTTAAAGAAAAACTCGTTATATAGCAAATAGGATCACGCAATTAAGTTTCGAACTTAAAAAATAAGTAAAAAAGCGTATTATATACTATGCATACTACAGTGGGTTGCAAAATTAATTTTGTTTTTGGTGCACGGAGAAAAATAGCTGAAGTAATTTTACTCAACTCTGTCGATTAAACTTGGGACATAAAGACATTTGAACATCTATTAAATCCTAGTCGCGTAAAATCAATTTGATATATACCTAATTCGCCCAAAGTGGATAACAATAAGCGTTACATAGGGAATAGTAAGGAGTTGAGTAAAACGTTATCGACGACAGGGCACCAACATGCGTCAGTGGGTTAACATGAAATGTATAAGTATATCACCGACGCTTGAGGCGCTTCAAACCGTAGTTGGGTAAAATGAGCATCGGGCGTATTATTTGAACTGGCAATGGTATGGTTCTCTCAAATAAAAAAAAATTCTTACCTCGAGCCTGCCAATAGTCATCCGGTACCTACATAAACAACTTACAAATGCATTCACACCATTTAGACGTAGCCAATCACATTTCAAATTACAAATGCACTTAAACATATAACCTCACATATATAAACCTAATAACTACCCTTATATTTAGTACTATACGCTTTCGTCGAATCACGCACACCCTCACTTACAATGCTGAGATATAAAACTTGGAACTTTCTTATACAGTGACTTCATTAGTTATTCAGAGCTTGTGAGAGTAAGTGCCGTCAATAAAATTTTTTAGCCTTACTCAAGTAAAAATAAATCAACTTTTTTCATAAATGTTTAGTAAAATATTCTTAAAAATTAATATAATTAATCAATTATTATAACTATGATTGTTGATATATATAATATAATTATTAAATTACATTTAGTATACATTTTTATTATAACGACGTATGAAGTTTAGTGAAACTAAATTTTCAAATGTACATTAAAAAATTGCATTATTATTAGAAGTATTTTGTACAAAAACATTTAAAAGAAGGTTCTTTTATTTTCTGTGTTTTATATTTTCAAAATATGGATTTTACATTTGCGAATTCCAAATTATTATGTGATATTTCATATTTTATGTAATACACTTATCGACTTTTTTTTGTTTAAATTTTCATAATATCAATTTAATTTTAAGAATTTAAGTTTTTGAAAATAAAAATTTTTTATGTGTGCCCAAGGCGCAGATTACTTTCATTTGTTCCTGCGTGAATATATGTAAGCTGTTGGAATAAATCTTGCGATTCACGGTTTACTCAACTCTCGATTGAAGCGTAGAGTAGAATGAACGGAAAGCTCTACTATTTTTGTGATACTACAAGTAAAAATATATATATTTAAAAAATTTTTAATGCACGCTTTCATACTTCACCCTACACTTCTGAATTTTACTCAACTTTTATTCGTTTTCGAACATTTAATATATCACAAATAAATACAGTGGTACTAAATTAATAATTTTCGATGTCACCGGTATTATAGTATTTGGGGAAAGTAGATGGCCTTTCCGGTTTTGTATAATTATTTAAGTTAGTGAAATATGATAAATAAATAATATTTTTAGATGGTAGAATATCTTCAAGACCGAAAAAAATTTGAAAGCGTGCATTCTGCATGTGTCAGGAGGAATCGAACCTCCGAATATACTTGCCTTTCCGGGGACTTACTGTGATAAACGCACCAAGCCAACACCGCTTACAGCATTTCAAACAATTTTCGGTATATTTCACTTTAGTTTAGCCGTTTGTATTAATTAAATTGAAATTGGGACTTGAAGTGACATCTATTAGGTTTAATTGCAAACACTTTCGTGAATCGACAATCTTAGATGGTAAATTACCTAAAAGTTTCTAAATTATGTTTGTCACATCCCAATTTCTTATTCCTTCACCAAACATAATTTAGAAACTTTTAGGTAATTTACCATCTAAGATTTTAAACTAAAGTGAAATATACCGAAAATTGTTTGAAATGCTGTAAGCGGTGTTGGCTTGGTGCGATTATCACAGTAAGTCCCCGGATAGGCATGTATATTCGGAGGTTCGATTCCTCCTGACACATGCAGGATGCACGCTTTCAAACTTTTTTCGGTCCTATAATTATTTACCATCTAAATATTAGCCCTTTTTATATTACACGAAACCTCAATACCAAAAACTCACATCCTTTAACCATCTAGTGGTGAAGGAATAAGAAATTGGGATGTGACAAACATAATTTAGAAACTTTTAGGTAATTTACCATCTAAGATTGTCGATTCACGAAAGTGTTTGCAATTAAACCTAATAGATGTCACTTCAAGTCCCAATTTCAATTTAATTAATACAAACGGCTAAACTAAAGTGAAATATACCGAAAATTGTTTGAAATGCTGTAAGCGGTGTTGGCTTGGTGCGATTATCACAGTAAGTCCCCGGATAGGCATGTATATTCGGAGGTTCGATTCCTCCTGACACATGCAGGATGCACGCTTTCAAACTTTTTTCGGTCCTATAATTATTTACCATCTAAATAATAGCCATTTTTATATTTCACGAAACCTAAATACCAAAAACTATCATCCTTTAAACATCTAGTGGTGAAGGAATAAGAAATTGGGATGTGACAAACATAATTTAGAAACTTTTAGGTAATTTACCATCTAAGATTGTCGATTCACGCAAGTGTTTGCAATTAAACCTAATAGATGTCACTTCAATTCCCAATTTCAATTTAATTAAAAATATTATTTATTTATCATATTTCACTAACTTAAATAATTATACAAAACCGAAAAGCCATCTACTTTCCTCAAATACAGTGATACTAAATAACTTCTAACTTGTCCTTATGTCCCAAATTTGATCGGAAGTTGAGTAAAATTACTTCAACTATTTTTCTTTGTGTAGTCGTATAAAATCTCCTAATTTTAACAATAGACATATTAAAGCTTTTCCTTAAAAATAACACGAAATACGTTCAAATTATTCCTTAAACGTCTTCAAGATGAAGTGTTATTGTCAATTTTTTAAGGAAATTTTTGTGAAAAAGAGTCAAAATTTTAAACATTTAATAAATTATAAGAAATTGATGTTAGATATTCTTCTACTCATTGTAAAAGTAAATTTACGCAGAATGTAAAAAACATGCCAAAATTACTATAACTTTTATGTATTTTTCACGACCATTTTTTGAATATTGGAATTTTTTCAATTTTTACACCTTTTTACATTCTCATCATACGAGGAGGCATTGGTTTTATGTAAAAAATTACTTTCGGAACTTTTTGTTCTATGTTTGGACTTTTTCAGAATCTAGAGAAAAATTAGTATAATTTTTTAGTACGATTTTTACATTTTACGTAAATGTTCCCTTGAAATGAATTGAAGAACATCTAGACGCATCAATTATTTCTGAAGTTATTCATAAATTAAGAAATCTTAGAAATTTGGACTTTTTTACAATATCTTCCTTAATAAAAATTGACAAAAACACTTCATCTTGACGTCCTCTTATGTATAATTTTTACGTTTTTCATGTTATTTTCAGGGAAAATTTTGAATATATATGTATTGCCAGTATTAGGAGATGTTATGCGGCTAGTAAAAACAAAGTGAGTATAATAATTTTGCGACACACTGTAATGGCACGCAAAGATAATTTTTATGACCATAAGCTTGTGAATAATGAAATTACATTGATCGAAATAAAAGTAATATCAAATAGTGAATATTTAGTAAGTCACATTTGAATTGTTTAAAACAATATAAACACATATTTTGGTTGTAATATTTATTGGAGCAGTGTTCACCTATCTGGAAAGTGTTACTCTGCAGTAAAAAAGTAAAAGAGGATAAATCGAGAAAAGATGAGAAATATTCACTAAGAGTCTTCTCAAGGTTTGTTTCGTGTCAAATACGAATTAGATTATAGGCTTCAAAAATTGTTTTCATTTCTACACGACGGATTTGCCAGAATTTAAATGTAAAAGACTGGATATTCACACTAATTCGAAAGGTTAATTCCTTTCAATTAATTTTTTGATCAAACATAATGCATAGAATGCCAATATTAGTAATTAGCTTGCTTTTGACATTTTTTAAATTTAGGGGTGCAAAACTAAAGGATCGTAGAAAGATCCAATAAATAGCTCCAGCCTTTGAACGGTTTGAACACAAGCGCTTTGCGCATGCGTAGTGATTTACGGACGATCACCTCGTTGGCAGCAGCTGTATTCACTGTTCGCGTACCTCAGTCAACCTCAGTCGCAAACACCAGCAATCACTGTGATACATCTGATATGTGTTTCGCAAAAATATCTCGATTTCCTACGAATTCATGTCTATTATTTTTTGTATGAGAGCGCGTACCTCGCATACTTTTCACATTCCTGACGTTTTGTGATCTGACGATGGGCCAATCCTCAAGCAAAAGCAGTACCGGTCATAGCGGTGAGTTTATTATCTCTTCTACTTCTCACTTCGTTAACGAGTTGCTAGGCGACGATCCTGCAGGTTCCCCACTTGTCATGTGTCACTTTATACTATTTGTCATCTAGGTCACTCAATTTGAGTCTAATTTTTCCCAAACTCATATGTTTTCCTCACTTTGACCTCCCCCCTCCGCCAAGCATTTATTGATTCCAAGAAAATTCATTAAAAATTTCTCTTTAACCTAAATTTTGAGGTTAGATTAATTACGTACAGATAAAAGTACGTTCTTTTGCTTTTAATTCGCAGTGCAATTACATATGATTTTCAATTTTATTGCTTTTTAAAATATTATATATACTTAGATATATTTCAAGTTTCGACGTGTTTGTATTTTTTAAAATTCTATTTAAAAAAATTCAGAAGAATAATAATTTGACTGATCTTAGAATTGTATTTTGTAAGGTTTTTCATATAGTTTTGTGGTATAAAATCATTTTTCTATAGGAATTTTCATTTCTTTGGGTTATAGTGGTAGTGAAGGAAATTTTATGATGATTTTTAAGGAAGGATATTATTTCTGAAAAGTAAACAAAATGATTGAAACCTGTTACGTGTATTTAATGTTTACACTCTCTTTCAGTTCTAGGTTGAATGACATATTTTTTCACTTACCTCTTTACCCGCGGATTAGGATGACATCAAAATTATGAAAAAGTACTTTAATTGATCTTCGGCATATAATAAATTTTTATTATATACTATTAAAAATTCATTGTAGTTTTAGGTATCGTTTATCATCAAGACACTGTATATAGTTTTTAATGTTAGAAAAAAGATATTTGCATAATTGGGTATTGTTTCTACATTAGGAATTGTTGATTGTTAGTAAAAGGGAACGTTCATTCATTAAAATAAAGCGAATGGTTTCTCGTTAAGCATAATTATATTAGTGAATGTAAATTAGTTTATATTTTGATATTTTACGCTTACTTTGATTATTCAAAAATACAGAGAAGTCATAATTGGCAAAGGTGAGCTGGGAGATTGCTAAAGTAATGGATTAAGAGAATTTCACAAAAGTGGGCTGATAAACGCGCCCTCTGAACGCGTAACCTGAAGTCACTTTGAAGGTGCACTTTGCGCGTCGGTAAATAATGAAAGATAGGAAATAATTTCAAAGTGGCAAACGTTTCGGCCACAGATGTGGGCCCTCTTCAGTGCCAGATTTATTTAAAAGTAAAAACATTAAGATATCGAAGCCGCTTTAGAAAATAAACCTTAAAAATTAATCATTAATAATTAACCTGAAATGCGTGCAATTTATGTTATTTAGTAACCTAAGAGTAATACTAATTTTTGTCTTTGTTTTTTTTATTTTATTACTTTAATTAAGTTAGTGGATCATGCATAAAAATTTTTGGAAAAAACTCATGAAAAAGTGAAGGCCTGATGTTGGACGACCAAAGGAGAGGTGCTGTAAAGATTTTGTCACATTAAATGTTACATTACTGTTACATTTTACTACATAAAGTCTTCTATCTCCAACCTACGTTACATTAATGTTACATTAATTATTGGGTTGGCAGTCACTAGTCATACACCTCCATCTGTACTACATTACTACACATGCTTTGTACCCAGAGTTCCAATTTTCAATAATTGTTATGTAAATGTTACATAACTCAGTTGCAATTAAATTTTTTGTCATATACTTCTCTTTTCACCATAAAACTACATATAAATGTCAGTTTATGAGGCTGGAATCCGCTATCTGAAGTTTTTCAATCACTGTTATGTAAATGTTACATAACTCTCTCACAATAACTAATTATTATTATTAATAATAATAATTAATATTATTATTATATATTATTATTAATTATATAAATATCAGTTTATTAGGCCTCATTTCTCTATCTGAAGTTTTTCAATTACTGTTATGTAAATGTTACATAACTTTCTCGCAATGGCTAGTTTTAGAACTCATTATGCAAGTTTGAGTCGCAATTGATGTTACTTTCTTGCAATATTATACTCTACAAGGATTCCCCTTTCTACATTACCAATACCATTTTTTCCCCTCATTTAATACTATAAAATACGAATCTGGTATCACCTAATATCTGACCACTTCTATCATACGTAGTCAGTCTATACTGTTTATTACAACACATGCATATTAATAATATACTGGAAAAACTTGCACCGTTCCTTTCCCTGAATTCCAACTTGAACATGTGCCTTCCATCTCTCATTTTCTATTGAGCCGTTTGACGTCTTTAAGTGTTTGGACAAGCTCTTGAACTGTACAGGCTTGGAGACTTTAAAATCGAGTCCTCTTAACACATTTCTTTTTATACATAAAAGCATTTTTGCCATTGATTTTAAATGTCATATTTCCTCTCTCAAAATCAGTCTGCTTTTTGACGTGGAACGACCTCGACGAACGTCGATTTTTCTACTTTTCCAAAGATTGGAAAACTATTTCTTTCATCTCTTATTTGCGCTCGCGTGTGTGTGTGTAGGTTAATTATAAGTTTTTAACTTAATTTTGCGATTAAACTCGTTACCGGTAGTGTGTAATTAATTGGTTATTGTGTCAAATCTACCCCTGTGAGTGAAAAGTGTTTTTTCGTGTTTTTTTGGGATTTTTTTGGATTAAAACTCATTATTTTTAGTGCGTGATTTAAGTGTATTAAGTCAGCAATCAAAATAATTAAATATAATCGTTGTTTTATGTTAAATATAACCCTGTCAGTGAGCGTGTGTTCCTTTTGTGTTTTTTTTTGGAATTTTTGTGGATTAAAACTCACTACTCTTAGTGCGAGATTTAAGTGTATTAAGTCAGCAATCACAATAATTCAATTTAACCGTTGTTTTGTGTCAAATCTAACCCTACCAGTGAGTGAGTGTTCTTTTGTGTTTTTCGGAATTTTTGTGAATTAAAGCTCATTATTTTTAGTGCGTGATTTAGGTGTATAAAGTCGGCAATCTCAATAATTCAATTTAATCGTTGCTTATGTCAAATCTAACTCTGCAGTGAGTGTGTGGTTGGCAACCTCACACTCTCACGAGCGCAACTGGGATTAATTTTTTAATACAAAAAAACTGCACCTCTTCTTTGGTCGTCCAACATCAGGCCTTCACTTTTTCATGAGTTTTTTCCAAAAATTTTTATGCATGATCCACTAACTTAATTAAAGTAATAAAATAAAAAATCCAAAAAAAAAAACAAAGACAAAAATTAGTATTACTCTTAGGTTACTAAATAACATAAATTGCACACATTTCAGGTTAATTATTAATGATTAATTTTTAAGGTTTATTCTCTAAAGCGGCTTCGATATCTTAATGTTTTTACTTTAAAATAAATCTGGCACTGAAGAGGGCCCACATCTGTGGCCGAAACGTTTGCCACTTTGAAATTTTATATATTTGGAAAAAAAAAAAGTAACTGACTCCATGCCGATGCAATTATCATATATTTATTACTGTGGGTCAATATAAAAAATCCAAAACATGTACAGGAACATGTCTTGCTATAATAGGAAATAATCCAGACATGATTTACCATCAGAATTTCTATGGGTGGAGTTATCATTAGCACGCAATTCAAAGTGCATTATTACAATATTTACTATGAAAATAGTCTTTATTGAATACAAAAATAAATCTATGTTCATAGTTACTTTTAGCTATTTATTGTATGTTTATTTTATGTACAGGCAAAACAGACCGTTCCCTATATCCCCTATTGTCCTCTATATTCAGTTGAGGTCCCTAAAGTCCCCTATTTTCACGATTTTGTCCCTAAAGTGCCTTATTTTCAGCCATTAGTGTGTATTTTTAAAAATCTGTATAAAATCGAGGTATACAATCGTTGCATTGTTCTAATGGCCTCACTATTTTGAAACTGTCATTAAATAGTATTTAAATTTCGAGCGCTTTTATTCAAGAAATTATGATTGGTCGATGTACGCACTGTCTCAGCCAATAACATCAGCGACGAACGACATGTTAATGTTAGGTGTAATAGTTAAAACCATCGCTATAATGATATAAATATCATTCGGAATTTATGGTAAACGACCTAAGAATTTAAAAAGAAGTCTATAGATGTAACCGATACAGTAGTATTATATTAGTAATTTATTTAAACTTAAAATTAAGTCAAGAAAACTCATATTGTGTTATTAGAAGTATACTTATTAATGAAAAGACTGAAATTTAAAGAAATAACATTCATTCTTTAACCAAAGTATAAAACATATTAATAAAAGGAAATTTTGTTGAGAGTTAATTGAAATTTAATTTAATCAGTCTTACATACTCTATAAATCTGAATCAGTCAAAATCTACGTATTATCAGTAAAATTTGACTGCTTTAAATAGCTAAAAAGAGGTTACTGTAAATCAGTCAAATTTCACTAATTACTTCAGTGGAAAATAACTGATTTATTAGTGAAAAATACTTTTTCACTGATTCAATCAGTGAAAATTAACTGATTTGTCAGTGAAAAATATTTTTGCACTGATGAATCAGTGAAAATGCAAATTACTGATTCAATCAGTGAAAATTCGACTGATTCAGATTTAGTGAGTACATAGTCGTGATATGTCGGTAATTTCCTATTTAATACTCACGTCCGAAAATTTGTGAAGTATACAGTTGTGTACAAAAATATGAATATATTTATTGAATTTGAAAATCTTTCTGTGGAAATAAAGACGCTTTCGACTGCGCTGGGATTCGAGCCCAAGTCTTTCGATTGCCGGTCGACTGCTCTTTCAAACTCAACTAATTAATTTGAATATATTTATTACTTACTTAAGGGGGGAAATAGGTTTAGAGGGTGGTTTTTTCAATAATTTTTATGAATTTTTTTCGAAAAACAGAAATGTATATAATTTATTTATACTTTATGAACATTTTGTATATATGTTTAAGAAAATATTGTGAAATTTTTGAAGCCTTTCGTTGGTAAACATGGAAGATATCAGCTGCTGCCCGTGGAGCGTCACCACCAGAAGTGACAGTTTGTGTACATTCTGGAGGCCAGAGTTCTCATCTGAAATTAACAGGAATTTAAATTTACTTTAATAACATATCTCTCTTCTATGTGAACCTAACTCCACCCAAAAAAATCGAAAATTAAATTTTTTACAGGTGTGTAAACATAAAACATCGATTTTTTGGCTTTTTTTGCTACTTTTTTGGCATTTAAAAAATATTTAAAACAATAATTTTATCTCGGATTTAGGTTTACATAGAGCGTAATTGTATAAAAAAAGTATATGCCAATTTTTAAAGCGATCGGTCGAAAACTTTTTAAGCTAGAGTGTACACAAATTTGAAAAAAGTCATTTCGAGAAAAACGCGTTTAAAAAATCAGTATGTTAATCTTTTTACGTCCGAGAATATTAAAAATTCAAGTGTAGTACACATGTAATGTGTTTGAAATTAAAAAACGACACTTTCGGACCAAGTCATTTTATTTTAAAAAACAGTTCCAACGTTTCGAGAACACAGTGTATCTCCTCATCGGGGAATAAAAGTTCTTATTACCAGATTAGTATTAAATTTGTTAAATCTGTAATAATGAATTATTTTATATCGATTGTAACAGATAAATTATTATAAAAATATTATTATAAAAAATTGAATACCTTAAAATTGTAAGAATATACAATATACAAAATGTATATTTTATTTTTTGATTTCAGAAAGCACTATTGAAAATCAAAAATCCCATTTTTTCACCAAAATATTTAAGATATAAAAAAAAGCGATAAAATGCAAAATCGTTTGCTTCAATGAAGTATACGAATTTTTTTCTTTCTCAGACATACAATAAATAACATTCATAACATTCTACATAACAGGCCTCACAGTCCCTTTGGGATAAAAAATAGGGTGTATAGGGACCTTTTTTCTTGCCTATAGGGACCTTTTTAACGCTCACAGGGTACATTTTTTAACAAAAATTAGATATGAAAGAAAGTTATTGAAAAGAATAAATTCTTAATAAAAGGTAAATAAAGACGTAATACTTTTTATTTAAGGGGGGAAATAGGTTTAGATTACTCAAAAAATCGAATTTTTTTCTATGTCATAAATTGTTAGTAAAACTATCGAAGAATATGTTCCCAAAGTTTCAATGAAAAATTTCAATTCGTTCCGGTGCTACAATCGTCTTTAAGTGGATGCCGACAACATCGACATAGCGCCTTGGAGACAAAGGAAGCTCGGAAAACTCGGAAAGATGAATTGAAAGCTCGAAATGAAATTTATGAAGAAGAAGTAGGATTACTATATGGTGTTGGAATCGCTGATTAATCAGTAAGTACAAAAATTTATCTCATTACAGTCTCGACTTTGTTGTTTTCTTGAATTTTTTTTTTAAACGCTCAAGTGTAGTACACATGTAATGTGTTTGAAATTAAAAAACGACACTTTCGGACCAAGTCATTTTATTTTAAAAAACAGTTCCAACGTTTCGAGAACACAGTGTATCTCCTCATCGGGGAATAAAAGTTCTTATTACCAGATTAGTATTAAATTTGTTAAATCTGTAATAATGAATTATTTTATATCGATTGTAACAGATAAATTATTATAAAAATATTATTATAAAAAATTGAATACCTTAAAATTGTAAGAATAAACATATAAACCAGAATAATTTTACTAACATTGTAAGGTTAAACAAATATGAAAATTTTTGTTAGGAAGCAAGAGCACACGGCTCTGCTCCCGACTTAACTGAATTTTAAAATTGTCACTTACTTATTATTATAATATTACAGGAGCGTATCGTCGAAGTTTAAAATTACGGAGTCAATAAGAAGTCAAATTTGTTTATAAATAAATAAAATTTAGGAAACAACATAAGATAAGATGACATTCATTTATAAATTAAGTAAGAAATGGAAACCAAAATATAAGTAAGGGGAGAAAATATAAAAATAATCGGAATTTTTTCTATTTTTATAAAATTTTTTTATAAAAGGAATTCCAGAATAGCATTATGAGATTGGTTAAAATGCTCCAAATCTGAGACTTTGTTTAGACTATTGTTTTTTTCTTTTTTTATGAAAACCATTTCTGCGACAGATCTTTTTTGAAAGTTTTTTTCTTGATGGACAATTTTGAAATCATTCCACAAAATTTCATGTGATGAACTATTATTTTCATTTTCAAGAATGTGTTTTGAAATTACATTATGATATTTTGGGTTGAGTTTTATGTTATTTTTATGTTCATCTCTACGAATATGTAAAGGTCTTTTAGTCTGTCCCACGTATGTTTTACCACACTTGCAATTAAATTTATAAACTACATTATTTTTCTCTGATGAAGATACAGGATCCTTACCTAATCTTACAAACCTGTTTAATTTCGAATTTATTCTGTAAATTGTGTTAATTTGATATTTGTTTAAAACTCTCTTTATATTTTCAGAAATAATACCATAGTAAGGAATCGTGATAATTTTTTCTCTTTCTTTTTTTTCAATGTCTATGTTTTGTTTGGATTTTGTGATTCTCTCATTTAATTCAATAATTCTCTTATTAATATGTTTTATGATAATATTTTTTGGATAATTATTTAACTCTAAATAGTTCTTAATGATGTCTAAATTTTCATTATGAAAGGATTTGTCAGCAAGTAAGATAGCGGAGTCAACCAAATTTTTTATTATTCCTATTTTGTGTTGTAAAGGATGGTTAGAAAAATAATTTAAGAATCTACCAGAATAAGTATTTTTGCGGAACCAATTAGTTTTTATGGAATTATATTCGTTTTTTATGATGGTTAAATTCAAAAAATTTATCGAATTGTGTTCATTTTCAATTTCATATGTAAATTGGAGTCTATCATGATAATTGTTAAATTTGGTTAAGACTTCTTCAATTTTATCTTTCGGAATGAACATAATCGTATCATCAACATATCTATAATAAACTGGAATATTGAAATCAAAATTTTCTAAAACATTTGTTTCTAAATCTTGCATTACTAAGTCAGCTAAAATAGGGGAAATTGGAGATCCCATAGGAGTTCCAAATGATTGTCTGTAATAAAGGTTATTAAATTGAAAAAATGTGTTGTTCATTAAGAATTCTATTCCATCTTTAAATTCTGCTAAAGGTAATTTAGTGAATTTTTCAATGTAGTGCCATCTTTTTTCTATGCTTTTTTTATCAGATTGGTAGGAATATTAGTAAATAATGACATCACATCTAATGAAATCATTATATAATTATTTGGAATTTGGCTTTTTATTATGGTTTCTCTGAAAGATAAAGAGTTTTTTACAAGAGAACGTCGTTTTGGTAATGAATCGTTAAGGATCTTGTTAAAAATTTTAGACATATTATATGTGGGACAGTTTACGCAAGAAACTACCGGTCTTAGTGGATAATTATCTTTATGTACTTTTGGTACAACAAAAAAATGAATGACCTTCTTAATGATCAATCAACTTATGAAAAAATTGAGTCAAATCCACTAACACAATTACAAAAAAATGTTTTCAAAAAACTAGACAACTGGAGAAAGAAAGGTTATTTAAACGAAAATATAAAAAGAAAAGACTTAATCACATCGAATACCTTATTAGCTAGAATTTATGGATTACCAAAAGTACATAAAGATAATTATCCACTAAGACCGGTAGTTTCTTGCGTAAACTGTCCCATATATAATATGTCTAAAATTTTTAACAAGATCCTTAACGATTCATTACCAAAACCACGTTCTCTTGTAAAAAACTCTTTATCTTTCAGAGAAACCATAATAAAAAGCCAAATTCCAAATAATTATATAATGATTTCATTAGATGTGATGTCATTATTTACTAATATTCCTACCAATCTGATAAAAAAAAGCATAGAAAAAAGATGGCACTACATTGAAAAATTCACTAAATTACCTTTAGCAGAATTTAAAGATGGAATAGAATTCTTAATGAACAACACATTTTTTCAATTTAATAACCTTTATTACAGACAATCATTTGGAACTCCTATGGGATCTCCAATTTCCCCTATTTTAGCTGACTTAATAATGCAAGATTTAGAAACAAATGTTTTAGAAAATTTTGATTTCAATATTCCAGTTTATTATAGATATGTTGATGATACGATTATGTTCATTCCGAAAGATAAAATTGAAGAAGTCTTAACCAAATTTAACAATTATCATGATAGACTCCAATTTACATATGAAATTGAAAATGAACACAATTCGATAAATTTTTTGAATTTAACCATCATAAAAAACGAATATAATTCCATAAAAACTAATTGGTTCCGCAAAAATACTTATTCTGGTAGATTCTTAAATTATTTTTCTAACCATCCTTTACAACACAAAATAGGAATAATAAAAAATTTGGTTGACTCCGCTATCTTACTTGCTGACAAATCCTTTCATAATGAAAATTTAGACATCATTAAGAACTATTTAGAGTTAAATAATTATCCAAAAAATATTATCATAAAACATATTAATAAGAGAATTATTGAATTAAATGAGAGAATCACAAAATCCAAACAAAACATAGACATTGAAAAAAAAGAAAGAGAAAAAATTATCACGATTCCTTACTATGGTATTATTTCTGAAAATATAAAGAGAGTTTTAAACAAATATCAAATTAACACAATTTACAGAATAAATTCGAAATTAAACAGGTTTGTAAGATTAGGTAAGGATCCTGTATCTTCATCAGAGAAAAATAATGTAGTTTATAAATTTAATTGCAAGTGTGGTAAAACATACGTGGGACAGACTAAAAGACCTTTACATATTCGTAGAGATGAACATAAAAATAACATAAAACTCAACCCAAAATATCATAATGTAATTTCAAAACACATTCTTGAAAATGAAAATAATAGTTCATCACATGAAATTTTGTGGAATGATTTCAAAATTGTCCATCAAGAAAAAAACTTTCAAAAAAGATCTTTCGCAGAAATGGTTTTCATAAAAAAGAAAAAAACAATAGTCTAAACAAAGTTTCAGATTTGGAGCATTTTAACCAATCTTATAATGCTATTCTGGAATTCCTTATATAACAATTTTATAAAAATAGAAAAAATTCCGATTATTTTTATATTTTCTCCCCTTACTTATATTTTGGTTTCCATTTCTTACTTAATTTATAAATGAATGTCATCTTATCTTATGTTGTTTCCTAAATTTTATTTATTTATAAACAAATTTGACTTCTTATTGACTCCGTAATTTTAAACTTCGACGATACGCTCCTGTAATATTATAATAATAAGTAAGTGACAATTTTAAAATTCAGTTAAGTCGGGAGCAGAGCCGTGTGCTCTTGCTTCCTAACAAAAATTTTCATATTTGTTTAACCTTACAATGTTAGTAAAATTATTCTGGTTTATATGTTTATTCTTACAATTTTAAGGTATTCAATTTTTTATAATAATATTTTTATAATAATTTATCTGTTACAATCGATATAAAATAATTCATTATTACAGATTTAACAAATTTAATACTAATCTGGTAATAAGAACTTTTTATTCCCCGATGAGGAGATACACTGTGTTCTCGAAACGTTGGAACTGTTTTTTTAAAATAAAATGACTTGGTCCGAAAGTGTCGTTTTTTAATTTCAAACACATTACATGTGTACTACACTTGAGCGTTTAAAAAAAAAATTCAAGAAAACAACATAGTCGAGACTGTAATGAGATAAATTTTTGTACTTACTGATTAATCAGCGATTCCAACACCATATAGTAATCCTACTTCTTCTTCATAAATTTCATTTCGAGCTTTCAATTCATCTTTCCGAGTTTTCCGAGCTTCCTTTGTCTCCAAGGCGCTATGTCGATGTTGTCGGCATCCACTTAAAGACGATTGTAGCACCGGAACGAATTGAAATTTTTCATTGAAACTTTGGGAACATATTCTTCGATAGTTTTACTAACAATTTATGACATAGAAAAAAATTCGATTTTTTGAGTAATCTAAACCTATTTCCCCCCTTAAATAAAAAGTATTACGTCTTTATTTACCTTTTATTAAGAATTTATTCTTTTCAATAACTTTCTTTCATATCTAATTTTTGTTAAAAAATGTACCCTGTGAGCGTTAAAAAGGTCCCTATAGGCAAGAAAAAAGGTCCCTATACACCCTATTTTTTATCCCAAAGGGACTGTGAGGCCTGTTATGTAGAATGTTATGAATGTTATTTATTGTATGTCTGAGAAAGAAAAAAATTCGTAATTTGTAAACCTTATTCAGACAAATCATTCTCCATTTGAAGGTTTTTTCATATCTCATATGTTTTGTCTAAAAAATGGAATTTTTTAATTTGGAACGTATTTTTATAAATTGAAACAAAAAGTATACATTTTGTCAAAAAATGTGTGAGTTAAAAATTGTCAACCTTATTAAAGCAAACAATTTTACATTTTTTTGTATTTCACATATTCTGGTTAAAAAATATGCATTTCCGATATTCAATAATATTATTTTAAATTAAAAAGAAAAATATACATCTTATAGAAAAATGTTGTGATTAAAATTGAAATTGAATCGATTCGGTTCCTTGGTTTTAATTACGTTAAAATATTGCAATTTTATACTTGGACTACGATTTTTCGACAAAAATTTTTTTATATGCAACTTTTTATAACTGAATAAGAGATTTAAAATTTTTTAATTGTTTCAGAATATTGTAGCGAGTTAGAATTTGGAGTTAAATCAGGTAAATGAAGTTCGCAACGTTGCTGTAGCAACGAAAAAATAAAATTACAAGTTTGGGGGAAAAAAAACGGTTCTAGTCGTTCAAATCTATTTTAATCAAGTCTAAATGGCAATATAGCAAGAAAACAACCCTTCCGAATGCCTTTCATCCCTTGAATACCGAGAAGCGTGAAAAAAAAAACAAAAAACCGAACTAAGCTCGATACCTAAAATTTTAGAACTGAATATTGTAGAATTTAGTGCCAATTAATCAGGAAAAAATTTTCATCCCCAAACCTAGCGGGGATGTTTGTCGTTTTCAACCCCAAATGCCCAAAAATATCCCAAGCAGAAATTAACAATCGGACCAACGTCGATCCAACGTTGGATACCAACTTCCGACTGTCGGAATCCGACTGTCGGCGGACAGTCGAAATGATAACGATGTACTGCGTTGGTACAACATTAGTTTCCAACGTTGTATCAATACTGGTAACCAGCATATTTTCAACGCTAGCTGTCAACATTTCTAAAATACTGGTTATATACTTTTATTATTAAATCCATGTTTTACAGTTAAAGACATTTTTTAAAGAAGACTAGACTCTAAAAACAGACTATTGACTCTCAAACGATTCCCTTCACTATTAGAGGATTTTATATTCAAAATTGGCATGAGAGGAAATCCTTTAGCAGTTGAACGATTATCTTTTTAAATGCCAACCTTTTACTGTCAAAATATTTCCTTTTGTCTTGAAATGAAATCCTTCCTCGTACAAAAAAAATAATATTGAGGATAAAAAAAAAACAAATTGTATGATATAACCTATCTAATACAAATATTAGAAATGCACACAAGCCCAGCTTTGACAAAGGCCAATATTAAATCGGTTATCATCAATACTACAATAACAGTAAAACGATTCTGTAGATAGACAAATGAAATCTGCTTAATTTCAATTGATGCATTCTGAAAGGAACCTAACTTCACTATCAATAGACTTTTTTTAGAGTGTACCAGTGTCGAAGCAACTTTGTACAAACACTGGTAGTTTACAGTGTTAATTATCAGAGTCGATTAGACACTGGGTGGACCTTGTACATTTACTGTCGGAAAATTACTTTTCCCACAGTCGGAAGAAGGTTGGGCCTGTTGTACATCCAACACTGTACAAACGCTGGTATTTCACAGTCGACTACCGGGACTGAATAGACACTGGATAGACCTTGTACATCCACTGTCGGTAAATTACTTTTTCCACAGTCAGAATAAGGTTGGGCCAAAAATACTTTTTCGTTGCTACAGCAACGTTGCGAACTTCATTTACCTGTTTAATGAAATCGAAACCTGATTAAAACGTTTCTGCGGATAACGGTTGTCGTTTTCAGTAATTTTTTATTCCTGCGAAGATGTAATATGTCACAATTCTTGTAAAATCATAATTATAGTTAAAACTTGTTCAAACGTTTTAACGAAGTTTCAATTTGATTGAACAAGGAATCTAAACTCACATCAACATTTTCAAATAGTTTTACTATTGAATATTCGTAATCACCCTCATTAATCATTTCCATTTTCAGATCGAAATAATGATTTTGAAATAATAATAATATTATTAAAACACCCCCACTTCTTTGCTTAGATTTCACGCTGTCGGTTGTCGAGTCGAAATCAGAAATTGTGTTTTCCTCAACTCCGTGCAAAGGATGTCGCGAAATAGACGCCAAATTCAGAGTTACGTAATATAACATTGAAACAATTACACTTATTTTCTAGATATTTTGAAAAAAATTGCCCTGAAATAAATATCTGAAAGATTTTGTGAAATTTTAAGATTATTTAAACACTTAAAAAATAATTTTTTAGTGGAATTTAAAGTCAATAGATGTTTAAAGATTCACAAGATTCAAAACTTATTACATTTATATCTAGAGAAGGTTACAGTGTTCCCAAAGGACTATAGTAATTTGACAGTTTGAGTGCTGGCCAAATTACTATAATTCTTTGTAAAAACTCCTATAGCCGGAGCAGCAAATAAAAAGAAAGAAACATGCGATGGGGATTTATCTACAAACATAATTATTCACTTTTAAATATAATACAGGCCTCACAGACCGGTCCCTATATCCCCTATTGTCCTCTATATTCAGTTAAGGTCCCTAAAGTCCCCTATTTTCACGATTTGGTCCCTAAAGTACCTTATTTTCAGCCATTAGTGTGCATTTTTAAAAATATGTATAAAATCGAGGTATACAAATGTTGCATTCTTCTAATGACCTCACTATTTTGAAACTGTCATTAAATAATATTTAAATTTCGAGCGCTTTTATTCAAGAAATTATGATTGGTCGATATACGCACTGCCTCAGCCAATAACATCAACGACGCACGGCATGTTAATGTTAGGTGTAATAGTTAAAACCATCGCAATAACGATATAAATATCATTCGGAATTTATGGTAAAAGACCTAAGAATTTAAAAAGAAGTCTATAGATGTAACCGATACAGTAGTATTGTATTAGTAATTTATTTAAACTTAAAATTATGTCAAGAAAACTCATATTGTGTTATTAGAAGTAAACTTATTAATGAAAAGACTGAAATTTAAAGAAATAACATTCATTCTTTAACCAAAGTAAGGTAAAAGCACCAATAGCCGGACGGTACCCAATAGCCGGACAGAGCCATGAATTTTTCTCAAAATTAGAGATTTACGAATCACTTATCGCTATTTTGGTGTACCGTATACAAACCTCGAAACGTACACTTTAAAAAAGTGAAAAATTTGTTGAATTAGAAATTAAAACTTCACCAAGAAAAAAAAAATTTCTCTACTGAAGCACAAGGCTGGTCGAAAAGTAGCGAAATCTGCTCTACAAACTGACACGTTGTCTTTGTTAAGCAAATAACATTTACATTTACCTTCATTTTTCATTTTAATACGTGTTACACTGAAATCAAATGCTTTATCTACATCATAATATTTTTCAAAATTAAAAAAAAATTTACTTTAATTAAATATTCTAAATCCGGTTATTAGGTCAATGAATATTCGTTTTGCCTAATAACCGAACGCGTGTCCGGAGTTACATTGCACTTATTTTGTTTTCGCTCTAGTCACCGGACGAAATGGTTATTACAATAACGAATGCGAATTTTAAAAAGTGCTGTTGATATTTTCGAGAAATGTGGTAAGTATTTGATTGTTTTCAATTCATAGAAGATATCTATCTGATAAAATATTAGGTAAATTACTTTAAACATATTTTTATTAGTCAAATATGAAATCCAACCTCAATTGACATTTGACGTTTATTTTCTTGTTGATTTTACATTGAGAACAATGAAAATATGGATTTCAGAGTGAAATTTCCCCACTTTTTGATCTTTTTGGATGATAATTTTCAATAATAATGATAAAGTATGATTGATAATAAATAATTTTTTGAAGAAATAATGTTTGAATTATGGATTTGCTGAAAATCTGATATTTTGAGAAAGTATTTTCATTTTAGCATATGTATTTTCTGGGTTTTATGTATTTGGTGTCTTTATTATAGATCATGGAAAAAGTATCAGAAAAAAAGATTAAAAAGCTTTATACCAAAGCGGATATTATTAATGCGATTGAGGATATAAGGCAAAAACGATTGACAATTAGTGCTGCAAGCTCTAAATATAATATATTCTATTTGAACAATCTTTTCAATACTTTTTTTTTATAAGCGCAGACCTAAAAAATGTTTCCGTAAATATTTCCCAGTGTTTATTATGCTTAAAAAATATCAAATCCATATCAATCAAATTATAATATTCTCATGTCCGAGTATTGGTGCAGCACTGTCCGGCTATTGGATCAATTCACTTTTCCCGTCCGGCAATTGGCTCCAGAGCATTATTTAATGAAAAGAATTATTAAAATGGATTATTCAGATTTAACACAACTCTGGACTTTTTGTTATAGTAGGGAGGACACATACATCAAAATAATCGCGGCAATTCTTGATTCCGCATCACATTTAGAACGATTAATACAAAAAATTGGATGACACTTCCTTAGACGTCGGGCTATTGGTGCTTTTACCTTATAAAACATATTTAAAAAAAAGTAAATTTTGTTGAGAGTTAATTAAAATTTAATTTAATTAGTCTTACATACTCTATAACTCTGAATCAGTCAAAATCTACTGATTATCAGTGAAAATGACTGATTCAAATAGCTAAAAATAGGTTGCTGTAAATCAGTCAAATTTCACTGATTACTTCAGTGGACATCAACTGATTTAACAGTGAAAAATACTTTTTTCATTGATTCAGTCAGTGAAAAATATTTTTGCACTGATGAATCAGTGAAAAGGCAAATTACTGATTCAATCAGTGAAAATTTGACTGATTTAGATTTTTATCCCAAAGGGACTGTGAGGCCTGAATATATGAATACCTAACGTATACAATAACACTTTTACTAAATTAAAATACCGCGCCGCACGCTTAAAACATATATACGTAGTTTAACCGTTTCTATACATAATCGCATACACTAACTATATATAACGCAAGTTACTCATGGTTCATAAGAGCTTAGTTTTCTTATATACTAATGGAGCAATGTTCCACCGCCTGCAAGAACATTTTCACTACTAGAGGTATCAGTAGCCACCTATTGAGAAAAGAACGTACTAAATTCAAATTCGAAATAAGAATCAGAAGAATAAAAACTAAAAAATCTCAATGAAACTTCGCATATTGTTTAAACAATATAATTTTTCAATAATAACTTTAAATTCGTGATCAGTGATCCTAGAAACCCCCGAGTACACATTTTCAAGTCATAGTATGAACTTTTTACATCATTATGGTCAAATGTCAAAATCAGATAAATTATAAATCGCGTAAAGCTGTGTCAGAAAGCGCCATCTGCGCAATGTTAACAAACAGCAAGTGAACTTCGAGTTTTATGTCTATGGACGCGAGAAAAACGATTTCTGCGGTTCTTGGATTTCGATTTCCATGTGTTTCGTTGGTTTCAAAAGTGATCGATCTCGATAATTTCAATTTTTTTTTCAATAAAATTGTTAATAACAATGAAGGCTTACGTTTTATCAAAAATTTAGCGCGAAATTGTCAAAGAAGATGAAATTTGACTTCAGAAAAACCTTGGCTGGATTTTTTATAAACTTTCTACATAATTTTTTTTATGGCCGGAAAGTTTGCAGGAAAAAACGTCCGTTCAGGCGTTAATGGGTTAATTCGTGCCGGTTGCTAAGAGATGGCATAACTTGATTATTATTCCATCGTTCCAATATTCCGAAAATGCGTTTGAAAGCTATTGTCATTGTGCGTCTTCTTCAGTATATGTCATTCATTTGAAACGTGAACAACAATAATTTTTTTCACTCAAATATGTCAAACTTTGTGCCTGAAAAAGTGTTTTTGCGGGGAGTTCTTCTTCATTACTTTAATATGAAGAAAACTGCTGCCAAAAGTCATCATATTTTGGTGGAAGTTTATGGTGAACATGCTCTAGCTGAGCGAACGTGCCAAAAGTGGTTTGCACGATTTAAAAGTGGTGATTTTGGCTTGGAAGACGAAGGACGTCCTGGGCAGCCAAAAAAGTTTGAAGATGAAGAACTGGAAGCATTACTCGATGAAGATTGTTGCCAAACACAAGAAGAACTCGCAGAATCTTTGGGAGCCACTCAAGCAGCCATTTCAAAACGTTCAAAAGCAGCCGAATACATTCAAAAGCAACCATAACTGGTTCCACATGAACTCAAGCCGAGAGACGTTCAAAGGCGGTTTTGCATGTCCGAAATGCTGCTGGAACGCCACAAAAAGAAGTCATTATTGCATCGGATTGTTACTGGTGATGAAAAATGGATCCATTACGATAACCCCAAGCGCAAAAAATCATATGTGAAACCCGGCCAACCAGCTAAATCAACGGCAAAGCCGAATATCCATGACGCAAAGCTAATGCTCTGTATTTGGTGGGATCAGAAGGGTGTTCTGTATTATGAGCTGCTAAAACCGGGTGAAACCATCTATGAAGAACGCTACCGAACACAAGTAAACCGTTTAAAGAGAGCAATAGCCGAAAAACGTCTGAATATGGGACCAGACACGAGGCCTTATAGCCCAGACCTTGCCCCTTCTGACTACCATTTGTTCCGGTCGATGCAGAACGCCCTCACTGGAATACGGTTCACATCAGAACAGGGTATCAAAAATTGGCTTGATTCATTCTTGGCCGCCAAGCGGCGCAATTCTTTCGGAATGGAATCCACAAATTGACAGAAAGATGGGAAAAAGTTTTCTTTTATTAACAAAAAAGCAAGTCACTGAGAATCATTATTTAGATAAATCTTCGACATCTTCAGAAAGTTAATTGATTTTTTCATTTTCGTAATAGTATAAATTATATATTCTCCAAGCAGCCGCATTATGCTGTATTAATGCAAAAACAGTCAGAATTTTCGCAAATAAAAACGACTTTAGCGTGAAAATTATTGTTTTTGAAACTTCTGCTTTTAAATTAGAACAAATTTTTCTACCATATAAATTTTATACGACTACTAATACAATATATTCCTCTTTTTATAACCAAGCAAAATTGTATTTTGCAAGTTCAACCTAAAAATTCTCATCATTTTTATTTCACTTATTTACTATTTAAAAACACAAATTTATAATCGTTTTTATCATTTCTAATAATAAAAAGCTACAATATATATTTAATTATACATCTGAAATAATTTCACTCTTTCAGTTTGCAAATGATCATATAAGCACAAAATTAATTATTATTTGCAACACGTAAACATTCAAAATGAAAGATCGGGAATTGTAGGGAAACCAAACATGCGTTGACACCCGTAAATATACAAAAATACGAATCACTTGATGACTGGTGGTCGGCTAGCTTCGGAAACATAAGCGCAAAAATTACTACAGTTGATAGAAGTATTCACAAAGAGATTTTTTGATTTTTACTACCTTATATTAAAAACATTTCTATAATAGTATATTATGTGCCTAGGCGCACAATGAGGGTCATTGCGCGACGAGCGACAATGCTCGCAAGCTAAGGCCGAGCCGAGGCGCGATCAGTCCTGCGAGCATTGCCGCGAGTCTCGGAATTACCCGAATTGTGTGCATTGGCACGTATTCTATTTTATGTGACTTCGGTGCGTATACGAGTTTTTATGCGTACACTCGAATCTAATCTAGTATTGTTGTTGTTTGCGGCGCTAGTCATTACACTTGATATGTCGCGACTAGTCTCGGCCATTTTGATTTTATCGATCTTGTGCAGTAGTAGGGTGTTGTAATAGAGCATGCACAGTTCAAATGTACAAGGCTTTGTCCGTAGGGTGCTAACGCTGTACGAAGAAGAAGAAGAAGAATAAGAAGAAGAGTGTGCTCCGCTGTATGGCTATAGGCGCATGTGTAGTTCAATTTTTACATTTCATTGCTCTGCAGGGCAATACACAACATTGGGCTACTCTCAACTGTAGCGAAAAAACGAGTTTACGCGCGGGAGGCACATAAAAGATTTTCTACAACCTAGCCGTTTCCGATTTTCTAAAATGAATAAGTTATTACAAAATTCAGCAATTTGTTTACAAGAATTTCGTTTTGGAAAATTTATTTTTAATGGTTTCAGCCATTAGAGAATTTATTATAATTTCCCAAAAATGGAAACGGATAAGTTGTAGAGAAAGCCTTTTTCCTGAAGAAATGATCCGTGATTTGATAAAATCACATCATTTTTTAAAATTTGGTATAAAGCGATAAGAAAACAAGTCCGGGTAAAAATAAAATTTGTTAAATGCATTATTTTTTGTGTTTCAATTTTTTTCTTGGAAACTAATCTCTTTTCTTCCAAATGATCCCTTCAATAATAATATTGCTACTCTTGAAAGAAAAATGATCTATTTTTGCCTGAAGTCTAATTTTCGTGGATAAACTACCTTGAATCATCAAACACTTCATTTACATTTATTTATCGAAATTTTCATACAAAAGATGTTACCTATTATGAAAATATTCAAATTTAAATTTAAGAATTTTAAATCTTTCTGCGGAAAAAAAGACACTTTCGACTGCGCTGGGATACGAGCCCAGGTCTTTCGAAACGCAGTCGAAAGCGTCTTTTTTGCCGCAGCAAGATTACAAATTCTTAAATTTAAATTTGAATTTAATTTGCATTTATTTGCGATATAAGAGTTTGAAATTGTCTACGAGGACCCCTGACGGCAACGTATCTTATCTGATACGCGACTAGATATTCTCCGATAATGTAGTCAATGGCAGAAATTTCAAACTCAACTAATTAATTTGAAAAAATATTCAAACCCTTCATTTTTGAAACTTGTATCTCACGTGGAATCATATTTTATTATAAAATATCCTCAAAATAATTCTGTTTAAAAATGCTGAAAATGATATTTTGTTTTGAATCTTTAAACATTGATCGACTTTAAATTTCGTTAAAAAATAATTTTCAAGTATTTAAATCATCTTAAAATTTCACAAAATCTTTTAGATATTTATTTCAGATCAATCTTTGCCAAAGTATATAGAAAATAAGTGTAATTTTTTTATTGATATATTTCGTAATTTTGAATTGGGCGTCTATTTCACGCCTCCTTTGCACGGAGTCGACAAAAATACAATTTCTGATTTCAACTCGACAACCGACATCGTGAAATCGAAGCGAGTTAGTGGGGACACGCTGACATGACGCTCTCGAATGTGTGTGCTCCCACATATTGTTGTAGCAGCGCGTACCACGGGGGTGATGCTGCATGTTAAAAATTGGAAACAAATATTTTCAATATGGCCGGTTATGGAGGTAAATGAAGTTCGCAACGTTGCTGTAGCAGCGAAAAAGTAAAATTCCAAATTTAGAGGAAAAAAAAAAGGTTCTAGTCGTGCAAATATATTTTAATCAAGTCTAAATGGCAATATAGCACGAAAACAACCCTTCCGCATGCATTTCATCCCTTGAATACTGAGAAACGTAAAAAAAAAACAAAAAACCGAACTAAACTCAATACCTAAAATTTTAGGACTGGATATTGTAGCATCTAGTGCCAATTAATTAGGAATAAAGTTTCATTCCCAAAGCTAGCAGGGATGTTTGTCGTTTTTAACCCCAAATGCCCAAAAATATGAATAAAAAATTTGGAAAATTAAACTATTAAATTTTCAACCCAGTGTGGTTGAAAAATAATTTTCAGATTTGTCAACATTAAAATCTCCTAAATGTTTTTAAAATATACAATACCAATTTTTTTTATAAATGCTTATAATTAACATCGTTTTGAACGTACGTGATAACAAGTTCTTTGGAGCATAAAACATTTATTAAGAATAAGTAGAATCTGAACAGTACGTATATCTAATTGAATTTTCAACCCAATGTCATTAAAAAATAATGTTTACAATTATCAACATCAAAATCTTTTAAATTCAGATTTGAAATTGATCAAAGATTCGTTTTCAACTTGCGGGAAAGACAAATTTTCGTCTTGAAGAACAATAATTTTTTGTTTTCTACTTCGTGACCGATTTATCGGTTCAACCTTGCTTTGAATATTATGCATCTGTACTTCAACGAGGTTTTCGTGGTTTTCACTTGAGAATTGAACAATTTTTCTTTTTTTACATTTTTTTTCAATATCAATCGAATCAATATTTTCTTTCAAGATTTTATTCGCTACTCTTTTAACTTTAATACTATCATTGCGAAGACTTAATACTTTCCGTTTCACATAAGAATTTGGAATACTATCATAACGAAGTTTAGACATTTTTGGTTGAACAGAAGAATTTGGATTCGCATAGCTTTTAAGTTGCTGTATATATTATGCACTAACATTTCCTATTTTTATAGAATTAATGTGAGGTTTAGCAGGCCGCGATTCTTTTGTATTGGATTCTATTTTAAGATTTGTATCGCTTTTATTTCTGCAATCAAATTTCGTCTTTTGAACGTGACTTAATGAACTTTTGGCGAACACTTGCATTTTATTTAGCTGTTTAGCACTTTTCTTATGTTCTTTTGGAATATTTTTTGGTTTTTTTGATTGAATATAATTGTAAATTATTTGTTTAACGCATTTGTTAATGACCAAGTTTTCCGGTAAATGTTCGCAACAAAAAGTTATGTCGTTAGTTATTTCTTTTCTGAAAGAAGATATGAAAATATCTTCGATTGGGTAAACGTGCCCCCTTATATCGAGGAAAGATTTCAATTTATCGCTTATGTTCTTAATTAGTACTTTAACTTTGTCACTCGCATTTGTCGAAGAATAATCAGTGTCGCAATTTCAAAGTAAAATGTCTTGAACAGTTGGTACAAACGAAAATAAACTAGATTTGCAACTGATGCAGTTTTTAATTGGTAGATCTATTAGCAAAGAATTAGAAAACTCTTCAAGTCCTAAACCTTCTTTATTTTCTCCCTGCACACTGTTTAGTTGTATTACATGAGTTTGATCTTCTTCAATATACGGACTGAGGGTATCTTCATCTGTCGTATCGGATTCTGCAGTGTCTTAATGATCCTAATGTAGAACAATTGTCATTTTCACAGTTTCCCCTGCTTTCTGGTAATCTTAAATTTGTGAGTACAACTGTTTTCAAAATTCCAGTGAAATGTTGACACGTGGGGGATCGGTCAGTTGAACGTTGTCTAACAAGACAAAACAAATTTTCCAGTGGATCTTGATTAAAATGACGTGGATTTAGATGGAAAAACCCAATTCTATTGACATTGTTCCAAATATGAATCATTGATCTTACAGTGATTAGCCAACCTTTTATAAAGTGAAATCGGTTCGTCACGTCTTTACCATTTTCTAAGAAACGCCATTTGGATATATGGTCTATCGTATCAGTCCAAAATTGAGGCTGAGTTAACGTTTGTAATTTTTTTATCTTCAAGTATTTTAGCAGTTTCTTCGCATAATTGATGAACAGCAGCTTTATTAGTGGGCCCTTGATCGCAAATAGTACTCATAACATTGAAACATTGAAACCGCACTCTTGCAGATCAGATATTATTTTAACAATTAAGGCTTTTAATCTATCTGTAGATATTGTGTTTTTCGTAAAATAATACGCAACTACTTGTTTTCATTTTTTTCTAACACCTCGGACCATAAACACTAAAGCATGATTTGCTTGACCGATACTTCGACCTAAGTGACCAAGATCTTCAAATCCAATTATTTTTTGGTTGTGAGATTCATATGATAACTCGGCAGCTAACTGTGCTTTGTCCATTAGAAGTACAGAATTTCGATCTAATTTTATTAAACATTTACAATTCCGTTTTAATTCTTGCACGACGGCTATATTAATACCGGGTTCAAAAGGTATTTAGAAGAGACAGCTTTCAATAATCTGGTTGATGGCAAGATAAAAATCGAGCATAAGTGTCTGTACAATTTCGGACTTCGCTTAAAAACAGATAGAGCAAATATTTTATCATTAACAGTCCACCTTCTGGCTGACGGTTTTTGAGAGCAGTTTCTGAATTGAGAATGGATGCAATTTTTTGTTATCTCGTTTAAACCTTTATCAATAGCCGCAAATAAATGTTGCCTGTGCAAGTATTCAAGATGCTGAACTACATTTCTTCGATTTTTTTATTTTTCTTGCAATTTGCATAATTTCGCAGTTACTTTCCGATAAATTTTATAGATTGCTTCTTCGCGAGGTGTACGGTTCGATTTCGATGCACCTCTTTCACTTATGAAGCTATTTAAATTTCTCGCATTCCTTTTACGTTTAATGTGCATTGGAAATACATGTTCTTTACTAGAAATATCGTTTAAAATCTTAGTATCATCTACTGGCTGCTCAGAATTGGACAAGATTTCTTTAACGTCTTCTAATAAAGCAGGTTGGCCTTCGAAAGGGTCGTATCGGTTTGTAGGTGCAGCACAGTAAGAATGCTCATTCAAAGAATTATCAATTTCAGTTTCATTCTGCTGATTAATAGAATTCAAATCAAAATTGTGATATTGTACCGATGCACATCTGTAAAGTTTATTATTATCTTTCCTGTCTGAATGAATGGAATTTATATTTAAATTTAGATTTTGTACCCTTTCGGAAGTTTCAATTTCTACTGTTTCAGGTGTTTCAATTTGAACTGATTCTACCGCGCCTACATTTTCATAGGTTACAATTTCTACTGTTGCAGATGTTTCAATTTCAACTGATTGTATCGCGCTTAAATTTGTACTAAGATCAAGATTTTGCTCATCCCAGTTCATATTTTCAATTTCATTTTGAAGAAATATACTGTTTTCGTTTTTTCCGCCAGTAGACAAAGTAACGTCAAGCTCAAAATTTTTCTCAGTGAAGAAAGGTACATCATCCCAAGTTAACCTGACAATTCCGATCCTTATAATGTAAATTGAGGAAGTGATCACAACAGATATACATATGGTCAACATTGGTTTCTTTCTCAATATTGCACACTTGTTTCGATTTTTTTTATAAACTTTTCTGCTTAGGGAAATTGTGAAAACGTTTGTTTTTATAATAGGGATCAATTACCGGAGAATAATACCTGCAATTGCAGTTTGGAAATTTGCACGAATATCGAAACGTTCCGATTTTCGATTCCATTTTCAACCCATGCGAGTGACAAATTTAAGACTAATGTTCCAATAAAGCTATTAGTTGTACATAGTGTTAAACGCTACGACTAGATCCAATAATATATCACTTTTTTATAACAATATTTTTTAATTTTCTCAACTTTAGTAAATTAAGAAAAATATTAAATTACTAGACATTTGAAAAATATTCTTTAAAATATTGGTAAAATATTCATATTCCTCTTAAACAATTTTCAACAAATTGGGAATTTGCATGCAAAAAAATTATGCAATTTTATATATGCAATCTATAGTTTACATTAAATAAAAAATAATTACAATAGCGTTTTTTTAACTCATTAATTGTTGATTTGCGATGGATTCAAAGATAATGAGCGTTTGAAACGGACCGCTTTGGCGGTCAAGCGTCTCTGATTGGTTCCTTGAAAGTGTGACGTCAAACCGTTATATTTTCGTATCGGCAACATGCTAACCAAGTGCAAGTGAAGTTCTAAATAATAAATAAACTGGTTTGTTTAGTTAAAAATGCCTCCTAAGGTGGATAGTGGCTTCGTAAAAGCAGACCCGGGAAATCTTCCAAAAATTTCTATGTTTATGGTGTTGGAATATTTTACATCTAACTCTAAATATGCCGCACCAGAAATCCGTGGAGTCAAAGCCACTTTGTAAGTAAAATTTACAAATTATAATTATTCTACTCTGTCAATTTAAATAAAAGAAAAAACTACTAATTGATGATAATGAAAAATCACTCATGTATAAGTTAATGTATGGTTAACATGGTTAAATTATTATTACGTTATTAAAGAAGATGAGTATATTATTAGTAAAATGTATGATATAAATATAAATTAATTCCTTTGAATGATTTATAAATAATTAATTATTCGTCATTATAAATATTAGTTCATTTGCTTCTTAATTTAATTAGTTCTAATGACATAAATTATTTGTAAACTGCTTGAATTTTTAATATTTGAATAGTATAATATCCAATAAAGTTTCATTGAGAGAGTGATAGTCGTTACGTTTACCATTATAATGATAAAATTTCCAAAATTGCTCTTTTCCGGTTGAATTTAACAAAAGCAGGTAGAGGAGCTGGAGTTTTCTTATTACTACGATGTTTTTGGCAATCGAAAAAATGCGGAAAAACACCTTTTTAATTCTGTAATATTTTTCAAGCCAAAATAAATATTACAGAATTATAACTGTGGGTCAATGTAACAAGGAACATGTACGGAAACATGTCACGATATAACCTTTTTTAATCTTTATTGGTTTCCCAGTTAAAGAGTACTTAACGTAATTTTCCATATCCTCTTTTAACTGAAATAATTCATTCACGTAATTATTATTTCATAATTTATAAATTAATTTAACCGCATTATTATTGTAAAATTTTTTCGAAGCTACAACTTGAAAATTCTTTATTGAAAAATTTGAAAACAGTAATAACAGCAAGTTCTATGTTTAACATTCTTAATTTGTATCACATAAATTTATGATCATGATTTTCTCTATAAAACCTGCTCCTTAGACGTAAAGTAATAACTTTTTAAATCATATTATTATTTACACATCGACAAATTGAGGTTAGATTTTGTTTTAACTGCTATAATGATAAATATAAATAAATCTATATATTATTTTCAATTACAGTTCATTTACAGATAAAAATATTATGAACAAGAAGAAACTATACTTGCGTCAAAATGATCTTGACAGCAAAACATGTTACTATTTCTTGGCATATCTCGCCGTTGTGCACTTTCAAACCATTTATTTCGCACAATCGGATTTACCGGAACCGGAAAAAAAATTTTATCGGATGTCTTGGTTGTCGAATTATGATACTCATTGGCAAAACACTATTTATATGCCGTTTTTTCGACATTTTATACAATTTTCAATTGGTCTTCTATACAAAGATGTGACACAGAGCGACCGTATACAACGATGTGACGTCACCGTATCATCGGAAGCATTCGGCTGTTTCCGGAACGTTTTCGGAAAATTTAAAATTTACACTTTTGAAACGCTCATTAATAAATTATTATTAACTAATAAATTCAGAAAAATTTTTTTTATGCAAAAGTGACTCCCAAATTTCATTTTTTCATCACAAAAAAAATGTGCAAATTCCCAATTGTAGGGAAATTCCACGACATTTTTTACAGGTGCATATGGGGTTTTATCGAAAAGAATCTAATTAAGTAGATTTAGTTTATGCAGAAGAGTTAAAAGTTTTACTCAATTATAAAGGTTGTTAAATGCATGAAAATTAATTGAATAGGGTTTTGAACATTTTATTTTAATTTTTTAGAAAGTTTTTAAAATATAAATTGCTGATTAAGCTGTGTAGTGTTTTCTTGCATAGAATTAATTTAATATCACTTTTTAAGAAGACACCCCCTGAGCGTCAAGGGAGTCCTATTAGGGCTCACCGTCTGACTACAAACTATTTGATATATTGTATATAGCGTCAAACGCTGTAACTAATGTATGGAGTCTAATATATGGACCCTCGGGTGCACATTTTTATTACATTTTCATATTGTTATATTTATCAAGTTTACCTGTATTTTACATTTCATTACAGGTTTTCTTTGTTTTTCACCGCGAATCATAAGAGTAAGTTTGTCCGGGTGTTGAGTACCTTTTTAGTGAGATGCATGAAAGAATCCCTTAGACGTTGTGTGTTTCAAAGGTGATTCAGAAAAAGGAGTGTGTCTTAATTCTCGCACTTGAGGTGTTCTACTTCCATTTGAATTCTCAGCATTAAAGAAATTAAGCCATTTTTCGGAGGGAATCTTCGATAACCTTTCGACCATCTGTAAATTAATACACAGTATTAGTACAATTGTTATGCTGTCGGTAACAACGTTATTTAACACAGAGTTTTTATTTACTATTTTCGTCCACATAACCAATTTTTTCTGTTTATCGAAACGAATTCAAACTTTGTGTCCTTATTTTCGAAAAAACACTCTGTTTAACGCACTTTTTAAAATTAAGATTATTATTTTTGGTGCATCGCCTGTCAGCAGGCAATCCGTTCTACTTTTTCGTCTCCGGAGAAGGCGGTATATCTTTCAAGAATGAAAACAGCTTTTATTTACCGCAGTTTGGTTTTTCATGTCGCTAAGTATCGGTATAGCTAACGGTTCTTGGGAACCATAACCGACCAAGGTCAGTTCAAAGACTTCGGCAAGATTACTAATCAGCATTTTCGCAGATTTGGATGTGGAAGTTCAGAAATCGTTTGCTAAAGTGCAACGTCTGCGTTTTGTTTATAATGTGTTAAGTCCAATTTCATTCTGAAAAACTTGTGAATAAAACAGTGTACATTAGAAGGTATGTTAAGTTGACGTAACCACATCGTCCAATCGAGTCCCCACCTATATCAGAATTAAAGGCTCATTTAAGGCTAATTTAATGCCATATTGCTGAATTTAATGCTCCATTATTTTTTAAAAAAACAATGGGTTCCGCTGGCTTAACGTTAAGTTGACGTAACCACACGTTAAAATAACATTTAAACAAGTTAAGGCCTATACCAGAATTGAAAGCTCATTTAGGGCTCTCGAAATACCCCATTGCTGAATTTAATGCTTCATTATTTTTAAAAAAACAATGGGTTACGCTAGCTTAACGTTAAGTTGACGTATCCACACGTTAAAATAATATTTAAACAAGTTATCGCCTATACCAGAATTAAAGGCTCATTTAGGGCTCTCGAAATACCCCATTGCTGAATTTAATGCTCCATTATTTTTTAAAAAAACAATGGGTTCCGCTGGCTTAACGTTAAGTTGACGTAACCACACGTTAAAATAACATTTAAACATGTTAAAGCCTATACCAGAATTGAAGGCTCATTTAGGGCTCTCGAAATACCCCATTGCTGAATTTAATGCTCCACTATTTTTTAAAAAAACAATCGGTTCCGCTGGCTTAACGTTAAGTTGACGTAACCACACGTTAAAATAACATTTAAACAAGTTATCGCCTATACCAGAATTTAAGGCTCATTTAGGGCTCTCGAAATACCCTATACAAATTCTTAATTTTGCTTGTTTAAACAACATTTGTTTAAACAACTAATGTTACAAACAGCTCCTTGAAAAATTAAATGTTTATTAGATCGATTTTGTATCGACAATCATACATGTTCCGTATATTTTATGTTTTATTTCCTCATATTTTTTGTAATAAAAGTATCAACAATATGCTCTCAAATAAACACAAATACTTCAATATCTATGGTTATACAAAGTATGCTTTTACGAAAAATAGCAAAGTATCAAGTTATCACCTATGGCAGAATTTAGGGCTCATTTAGGGCTCTCGAAATACCCCATTGCTGAATTTAATGCTCCGTTATTTAGAAAAAAAACAAAGGGTTCCGCTGGCTTAACGTTAAGTTGACGTAACCAAAGGTTATAATAACAATTTAACAAGTTATCACCTACACTCTAAAAACGGAATATTGACTGTCGAACAATTCCGTTCACTATGAATGGATTTTCTACTCAAAATTGGCATAAGAGGAAATCCTCTAATAGTTTAAGTATTTTCGTTTCAAGTGCTATCATTTTATTGGCAAAGTTTTTCCTTTGGTCTGGAAATAAAATCCTTTGTCATGTGAAGGAAGTATAATTTCGATGTTAAAATAAAACAAATTCTATGATATAACCTATAAGAAAAATACACAAGCCAAACTTTGAAAAATCCCAATATTCAATCGATCATTTTCAGTAATATAATAACGACCCGTCTTAGATTTCAGCTTAAAGAAATTTTAAGATATAACTTTGCTTACATTACAAATTTTCCAATACGTGTAAAATTGAAAGTCCATAATCTATTAAATATATAATGTTGGAAAAGTGTTACAAAATTATTTTTAAACTTTTTTGCATTTTAAATTTCACAATAAATTCTATAGTAAACATTTTACTAATAATTTCGAATCAAAATATTTTTTTACAAATAAAAAAAATATATTCTTCGTAGTTGGCACCGTACTGACAAAATATCTGTGAACAGATTAGCATCAGACGATGTACACTCACTAATGCGCAGGCGCACTTCGTCTCCTAGTCTAGAAATGCAATCCTTACATAATTAGAGGATTTCTTTTCAGAGTCAAAAAAAATCGTTCATTGCTAAAAATATTTTCTTTTTGCATCTCACAGATGAGTTTTGTAACAGGAAAAAGATTCTGTTGGTAGACAAAAGGAATATGCTTAATTTCAATGGATGCATTCTGAAAAGAACGTAATTTCACTATGGATAGACTTTTTTTTAGAGTGTATACCAGAATTTAAGGCTCATTTAGGGCTCTCGAAATACCCCATTGCTAAATTTAATGTTCCGTTATTTAAAAAAAAAACAATGGGTTCCGCTGGCTTAACGTTAAGTTGACGTAAGCACACGTTAAAATAGCAGTTAAACATGTAATCACCTTTAACAGAATTTAAGGCTCATTTAGGGCTCTTTGAATATCTCATCCAAATTTTCAATTTTATTTGTTCAAACAACATATGTTTAAAACGGGTCCTTGAAAATTTGACTGTTTAGATCGATTTTGTGAAGACAGTCATATATGTTCCGTATATCTCATGTTTTATTTTCTCATATTGTTTGTAATAAAAGTATCAACAATATGCTCTCAAAAAACTAGAAGCACATTTATATATATGTTATATATGGTTATACAAAGAATGCTTTTACGGAGGTCCGATCAGCTGGCACCTCCACTAAGTAATATCACTATTTACTTTATGCTACATTTTTGGGCTAATTTTGGGCGGTAATGCCGATTTTTGGGCTTTTGTATTTTTATCAAAAAACCAAATTTTAGGTGGCAAGATGCTGACTGCCCGATCAGCTAGCACCTCCAGTACATAAAAACCTTAAAGTTTAAAAAACTGACTATACCCGAATTTCGGTCTATTTTCGGGCTCTTGAAATACACCAAAATCAATTTCTAAAAAACAACCCCTATCACTTACAAGCAACCCTTAATTTAAAAAAATACTTTTTCGGTGGTATAAACTAGCCTAAAATTACGGGCTATTTTCGGGCTTTTCAGATACACAAGAATCATTTATGAAAAAACAACCCCTATCATCGAAAGTTAAGTTAAGGGTTGGAGCCCAAAAATCGATATGGACATTTTTGAGTAGCCCGAAAATCAGAAAGTATTCCTAGACCATAAAATTCCCAAAAAGATGATTTTTAGTCACAGTCGTGTCACCATGGCCATGCAGGAGTGCATTTTGATGTTAAGGGTTGGCGCCCAAAAATCGATATAGACCTTTCTAAAGAGCCCGAAAATAGCCCAGTATTCTCGAATAGTTTTTTTTGTTCAAAATGTTTTTTCGAAATTGATTTTGGGGTATTTCAAGAGCCCGAAAATTGCCCGAAATTCGGGTATAGTCAGTTTTTCAAATTTTAAGGTTTTTATGGGTAGGTATACATTGTACCATAGTTTTAGTTGCCCAAAGTTTCAATTGCCCATAAAATCACCAGAAGTCCCTATATTTGAAAAGCAGTGTTTGACGAAGATTATGAAAGGAATGCGTTGGCAAAAATTGCAAGTATATATCAAATTTTGTAAAAGTTAATTTGGCATGGGGTCAGTTTTGATACGGATTTATTTTTTTAATTAAGTGATAGAACACATAAAAAATACAAAAGGCAAACGTTTCGGCCACAAATGGGGGCCCTCTTCAGTGCCAATTAGCTTAATAGTAACCTTTAAATATTTATTAACTAAGACATGAAACTCAATAATTATTGTATTTTTTGTTTTTTTCTTTTTTTCTTTGCTTATTGATATTAGAAAAAGATAGAGTAAACATGCGGAAAGACTTATGGGTAAGCGAGTTCCTAGGTGTGAAGGAACCAGACCGTTCCAAAAACTGTTCCAACGAGTAATCCTCTCCTACAGGAACCGTGAAAAATGCGACCGCGGAACGCACTCTCTCAAGGGCACATATATAAACACGATTATTTCACCAAAGAAAGAAACAACACGATGGAGAATATAACGTGGATCCTTGGTAAAGCACGCACAGCAAACCACACACATCCACGAGCACCAGAAGTAAAGGACACTGAAGTTAAAACAATAAGAACGATGTAATTGGTACGGAAAAATTTTTATTTTGTATTTTCTCCGAAGCCGCAGAGATGACAGACGAAAGTAAGTCCACCACTCTGCCACATGGCTAAAAGAAAACTGATTTGGGAAGAAGTCGTATTTAGGAAGACTAGTGTTCAGAGTTTGACGTGTATAGAAAGCATTCTCCAGATAGGTCAGGTTCCAACACCAAGGGTTATACACAGTAAAACCTTATTTTAATGTCCCCGGCACTTGAGATTATTATATGCTCAAGCGTCCGACAAAAGCAAAGACCCACCACATGTTCGAAAAACTCTGTAAGGAAAGGCACTCACTACGGTCCCTAAGTCGTAAAAATTGTACACATTTCTGTGGATATAGAAAGTAAAATGCAACTAAAGTGGAAATTCACGAAAAATTAAATTCCTGGTTTTTCGAAACCTCTGATTCTTAATAAATGGAACCCGGAAAAATACAATATTAAGTTTATAAGTATGATGTCCGAGTTTTTCAGATTATAAGACTGTTGTAAAGTGGCAAAATATTACGAGAGTTATTCGAACTCTGACTTAAATAGAGTGGCCAATTAATACAGTAGCACTACGGATTCTAAGACTGATAAAAAATGGCCAAGTAATGCGCGAGCACTTCGGACTCTAATTCTGAGTAAGGTGGCCAAGTAATGCGCGAGCACTTCGGACTCTGATTCTGAGTAAGGTGGCCAAGTAATGCGCGAGTTCAATGGACGTCAGGACTGATATAAATGCAAAATTAGCCGCGTAATACGCGAGATCAAACGAAGTCTGACCTAAATAAGGAGGCAAAGTAATGCGCGAATTCTTAGTACAGGATTTTTATATAAAGTGGCCAAGTAATGCGCGAGCTCTTCGGACTCTGGCTTAAAATTATGTGGCCAAGTAATTCGCGAGTTCAATGGACGTCAGGACTGATATAAATGCAAAAATAGCCGCGTAATACGCAAGATCAAAAGAAATCTGACCTAAATAAGGTGGCAAAGTAATGCGCGAATTCTTAGTACAGAATTTTTATATAAAGTGGCCAAGTAATGCGCGAGCTCTTCGGACTCTGGCTTAAAATTATGTGGCCAAGTAATTCGCGAGTTCAATGGACGTCAGGACTGATATAAATGCAAAAATAGCCGCGTAATACGCGAGTTGAACAAAGTCTGATCTGAAAAGAGTGGCCAAGTAATGCGCGAGCTCTTCGGACTCAGATTTTCAGTAAGGTGGCCAAGCAATGCGCGAGTTCAATGGACGTCAGGACTGATATAAATGCAAAAATAGCAGCGTAATACGCGAGATCAAACGAAGTCTGACCTAAATAAGGAGGCAAAGTAATGCGCGAATTCTTAGTACAGGATTTTTATATAAAGTGGCCAAGTAATGCGCGAGCTCTTCGGACTCTGGCTTAAAATTATGTGGCCAAGTAATTCGCGAGTTCAATGGACGTCAGGACTGATATAAATACAAAAATAGCCGCGTAATACGCAGTTTAACGAAGTCTAACCTGAAAAGAGTGGCCAAGTAATGCACGAATTTTTAGGGTTATAAGAATTTTTATAAAGTGGCCAAAAAATAATTATTAACACGTAGGCTCCTTAGACTATGACCTGAATAAGGCGGCCAAGTAATGCGCGAGCACTTCGGACTCAGATTTTCAGTAAAGTGGCCAAGTAATGCGCGAGCACATCAGACTCTGATTCTGAGTAAGGTGGCCAAGTAATGCGCGAGTTCAATGGACGTCAGGACTGATATAAATGCAAAATAAGCCGCGTAATACGCGAGATCAAACGAAGTCTGACGTAAATAAGGAGGCAAAGTAATGCCAGAATTCTTAGTACAGGATTTTTATATAAAGTGGCCAAGTAATGCGCGAGCTCTTCGGACTCTGGCTTAAAATTATGTGGCCAAGTAATTCGCGAGTTCAATGGACGTCAGGACTGATATAAATGCAAAAATAGACGCGTAATACGCAAGATCAAACGAAATCTGACCTAAATAAGGTGGCAAAGTAATGCGCGAATTCTTAGTACAGAATTTTTATATAAAGTGGCCAAGTAATGCGCGAGCTCTTCGGACTCTGGCTTAAAATCATGTGGCCAAGTAATGCGCGAGTTCAATGGACGTCAGGACTGATATAAATGCAAAAATAGCCGCGTAATACGCGAGTTGAACAAAGTCTGATCTGAAAAGAGTGGCCAAGTAATGCGCGAGCTCTTCGGACTCAGATTTTCAGTAAGGTGGCCAAGTAATGCGCGAGCTCTTCGGACTCTGGCTTAAAATTATGTGGCCAAGTAAGTCGTGAGTTCAATGGACGTCAGGACTGATATAAATTCAAAAATAGCCGCGTAATACGTGAGATCAAACTAAATCTGACCTAAATAAGGTGGCAAAGTAATGCGCGAATTCTTAGTACAGAATTTTTATATAAAGTGGCCAAGTAATGCGCGAGCTCTTCGGACTCTGGCTTAAAATTATGTGGCCAAGTAATGCGCGAATTCTTAGTACAGAATTTTTATATATAAAGTGTCCAAGTAATGCGCGAGTTCAATGGACGTCAGGACTGATATAAATGCAAAAATAGCCGCGTAATACGCGAGTTGAACTATGTCTTATCTGAAAAGAGTGGCCAAGTAATGCGCGAGCTCTTCGGACTCAGATTTTCAGTAAGGTGGCCAAGTAATGCGCGAGTTCAATGGACGTCAGGACTGAAATAAATTCAAAAATAGCAGCGTAATACGCGAGCTCAAACGCAGTCTGACCTATCGAAGGTGGCAAAGTAATGCGCGAATTCTTAGTACAGGATTTTTATATAAAGTGGCCAAGTAATGCGCGAGCTCTTCGGACTCTGGCTTAAAATTATGTGGCCAAGTAATGCGCGAATTCTTAGTACAGAATTTTTATATATAAAGTGTCCAAGTAATGCGCGAGTTCAATGGACGTCAGGACTGATATAAATACAAAAATAGGCACGTAATACGCGAGTTGAACGCAGTCTGACCTGAAAAGAGTGGCCAAGTAATGCGCGAATTCTTAGGGGTATGAGAATTTTTATAAAGTGGCCAAAAAGTAATAATTAACACTTAGGGTCCTTAGACTCTGACCTGAATAAAGCGGCCAAGTAATACGCGAGCACTTCGGACTCCGATTTTCAGTAAGGTGGCCAAGTAATGCGCGAGATCAATGGACGTCAGGACTGATATAAATACAAAAATAGCCGCGTAATACGCGAGATCAAACGAAGTCTGGCCTAAATAGGGAGGCAAAGAAATGCGCGAATTCTTAGGAGTACAGAATTTTTATATAAAGTAGCCAAGTAATGCGCGAGCTCTTCGGACTCTGGCTTAAAATTATGTGGCCAAGTAATGCGCGAGTTCAATGGACGTCAGGACTGATATAAATACAAAAATAGCCGCGTAATACGCGAGTTGAACAAAGTCTGATCTGAAAAGAGTGGCCAAGTAATGCGCGAGCTCTTCGGACTCAGATTTTCAGTAAGGTGGCCAAGTAATGCGCGAGTTCAATGGACGTCAGGACTGATATAAATGCAAAAATAGCCGCGTAATACGCGAGATCAAACAAAGTCTGACCTAAATAAGGAGGCAAAGTAATGCGCGAATTCTTAGGAGTACAGAATTTTTATGTAAAGTAGCCAAGTAATGCGCGAGCTCTTCGGACTCTGGCTTAAAATTATGTGGCCAAGTAATTCGCGAGATCAATGGACGTCAGGACTGATATAAATATAAAAAATAGCCGCGTAATACGCGAGTTGAACGAAGTCTGATCTGAAAAGAGTGGCCAAGTAATGCGCGAATTCTTAGGGGTATAAGAATTTTTGTAAAATGGCCAAAAAATAATAATTAACACTTAGGGTCCTTAGACTCTGACCTGAATAAAGCGGCCAAGTAATGCGCGAGCACTTCGGACTCTGATTTACAGTAAGGTGGCCAAGTAATGCGCGAGTACAATGGACGTCAGGACTGATATAAATGCAAAAATAGCAGCGTAATACGCGAGATCAAACGAAGTCTGACCTAAATAAGGAGGCAAAGTAATGCGCGAATTCTTAGTACAGGATTTTTATATAAAGTGGCCAAGTAATGCGCGAGCTCTTCGGACTCTGGCTTAAAATTATGTGGCCAAGTAATGCGCGAATTCTTAGTACAGAATTTTTATATATAAAGTAGCCAAGTAATGCGCGAGTTCAATGGACGTCAGGACTGATATAAATACAAAAATAGGCGCGTAATACGCGAGTTGAACGCAGTCTGACCTGAAAAGAGTGGCCAAGTAATGCGCGAATTCTTAGGGGTATAAGAAATTTTTATAAAGTGGCCAAAAAATAATAATTAGCACTTAGGGTCCTTAGACTCTGACCTGAATAAAGCGGCCAAGTAATGCGCGAGCACTTCGGACTCAGATTTTCAGTAAGGTGGCCAAGTAATGCGCGAGTTCAATGGACGTCAGGACTGATATAAATACAAAAATAGCCGCGTAATACGCGAGTTGAACAAAGTCTGATCTGAAAAGAGTGGCCAAGTAATGCGCGAGCTCTTCGGAATCAGATTTTCAGTAAGGTGGCCAAGTAATGCGCGAGTTCAATGGACGTCAGGACTGATATAAATTCAAAAAATAGCAGCGTAATACCTGAGATCAAACGAAGTCTGACCTAAATAAGGAGGCAAAGTAATGCGCGAATTCTTAGTACAGGATTTTTATATAAAGTGGCCAAGTAATGCGCGAGCTCTTCGGACTCTGGCTTAAAATTATGTGGCCAAGTAATTCGCGAGTTCAATGGACGTCAGGACTGATATAAATGCAAAAATAGCCGCGTAATACGCGAGATCAAACGAAGTCTGACCTAAATAAGGAGGCAAAGTAATGCGCGAATTCTTAGTACAGGATTTTTATATAAAGTGGCCAAGTAATGCGCGAGCTCTTCGGAATCTGGCTTAAAATTATGTGGCCAATTAATGCGCGAGTACAATGGACGTTAGGACTGATATAAATACAAAAATAGCCGCGTAATACGCGAGTTGAACAAAGTCTGATCTGAAAAGAGTGGCCAAGTAATGCGCGAGCTCTTCGGACTCAGATTTACAGTAAGGTGGCCAAGTAATGCGCGAGTTCAATGGACGTCAGGACTGATATAAATGCCAAAATAGCCTCGTAATACGCGAGATCAAACGAAGTCTGACCTAAATAAGGAGGCAAAGTAATGCGCGAATTCTTGGTACAGGATTTTTATATAAAGTGGCCAAGTAATGCGCGAGCTCTTCGGACTCTGGCTTAAAATTATGTGGCCAAGTAATGCGCGAATTCTTAGTACAGAATTTTTATATATAAAGTGTCCAAGTAATGCGCGAGTTCAATGGACGTCAGGACTGATATAAATGCCAAAATTTCAGCCTAAAACCCGAGTTGAAACAAGTCTTATCTGAAATGAGTGGCCAAGTAATGCGCGAGCTCGTCGGACACAGATTTGCAGTAAGGTGGCCAAGTAATGCGCGAGTTCAATGGACGTCAGGACTGATATAAATTCAAAAATAGAACCGAAATACGCGAGATCAAACGCAGTCTGACCTAAATAAGGAGGCAAAGTAATGCGCGAATTCTTAGTACAGGATTTTTATATAAAGTGGCCAAGTAATGCGCGAGCTCTTCGGACTTTGGCTTAAAATTATGTGGCCAAGTAAGTCGTGAGTTCAATGGACGTCAGGACTGATATAAATGCAAAAATAGCCGCGTAATACGTGAGATCAAACAAAATCTGACCTAAATAAGGTGGCAAAGTAATGTGCGAATTCATAGTACAGGATTTTTATATAAAGTGGCCAAGTAATGCGCGAGCTCTTCGGACTCTGGCTTAAAATTATGTGGCCAAGTAATGCGCGAATTCTTAGTACAGAATTTTTATATATAAAGTGTCCAAGTAATGCGCGAGTTCAATGGACGTCAGGACTGATATAAATGCAAAAATAGCCGCGTAATACGCGAGTTGAACAATGTCTTATCTGAAAAGAGTGGCCAAGTAATGCGCGAGCTCTTCGGACTCAGATTTTCAGTAAGGTGGCCAAGTAATGCGCGAGTTCAATGGACGTCAGGAATGATATAAATTAAAAAATAGCAGAGTAATACGCGAGATCAAACGCAGTCTGACCTAAATAAGGAGGCAAAGTAATGCGCGAATTCTTAGTACAGGATTTTTATATAAAGTGGCCAAGTAATGCGCGAGCTCTTCGGACTCTGGCTTAAAATTATGTGGCCAAGTAATGCGCGAATTCTTAGTACAGAATTTTTTTATATAAAGTGGCCAAGTAATGCGCGAGTTCAATGGACGTCAGGACTGATATAAATACAAAAATAGGCACGTAATACGCGAGTTGAACGCAGTCTGACCTGAAAAGAGTGGCCAAGTAATGCGCGAATTCTTAGGGGTATAAGAATTTTTATAAAGTGGCCAAAAATAATAATTAACACTTAGGGTCCTTAGACTCTGACCTGAATAAAGCGGCCAAGTAATGCGCGAGCACTTCGGACTCAGATTTTCAGTAAGGTGGCCAAGTAATGCGCGAGATCAATGGACGTCAGGACTGATATAAATACAAAAATAGCCGCGTAATACGCGAGATCAAACGAAGTCTGGCCTAAATAGGGAGGCAAAGTAATGCTCGAATTCTTAGGAGTACAGAATTTTTATATAAAGTGGCCAAGTAATGCGCGAGCTCTTCGGACTCTGGCTTAAAATTATGTGGCCAAGTAATGCGCGAGTTCAATGGACGTCAGGACTGATATAAATACAAAAATAGCCGCGTAATACGCGAGTTGAACAAAGTCTGATCTGAAAAGAGTGGCCAAGTAATGCGCGAGCTCTTCGGACTCAGATTTTCAGTAAGGTGGCCAAGTAATGCGCGAGTTCAATGGACGTCAGGACTGATATAAATGCAAAAATAGCCGCGTAATACGCGAGATCAAACAAAGTCTGACCTAAATAAGGAGGCAAAGTAATGCGCGAATTCTTAGGAGTACAGAATTATTATATAAAGTAGCCAAGTAATGCGCGAGCTCTTCGGACTCTGGCTTAAAATTATGTGGCCAAGTAATGCGCGAGTTCAATGGACGTCAGGACTGATATAAATACAAAAATAGCCGCGTAATACGCGAGTTGAACGAAGTCTGATCTGAAAAGAGTGGCCAAGTAATGCGCGAATTCTTACGGGAATAAGAATTATTATAAAATGTCCAAAAAATAAAAATAAACACACAGGGTCCATAGACTCTGACCTGAATACAGAGGCCAACTAATGCGCGAGCACTTCGGACTCTGATTTACAGTAAGGTGGCCAAGTAAAGCGCGAGTTCAATGGACTTCAGGACTGATATAAATTCAAAAATAGCAGCGTAATACGCGAGATCAAACGAAGTCTGACCTAAATAAGGAGGCAAAGTAATGCGCGAATTCTTAGTACAGGATTTTTATATAAAGTGGCCAAGTAATGCGCGAGCTCTTCGGACTCTGGCTTAAAATTATGTGGCCAAGTAATGCGCGAATTCTTAGTACAGAATTTTTATATATAAAGTGTCCAAGTAATGCGCGAGTTCAATGGACGTCAGGACTGATATAAATACAAAAATAGGCGCGTAATACGCGAGTTGAACGCAGTCTGACCTGAAAAGAGTGGCCAAGTAATGCGCGAATTCTTAGGGGTATAAGAAATTTTTATAAAGTGGCCAAAAAATAATAATTAACACTTAGGGTCCTTAGACTCTGACCTGAATAAAGCGGCCAAGTAATGCGCGAGCACTTCGGACTCAGATTTTCAGTAAGGTGGCCAAGTAATGCGCGAGTTCAATGGACGTCAGGACTGATATAAATGCAAAAATAGCCGCGTAATACGCGAGTTGAACAAAGTCTGATCTGAAAAGAGTGGCCAAGTAATGCGCGAGCTCTTCGGACTCAGATTTTCAGTAAGGTGGCCAAGTAATGCGCGAGTTCAATGGACGTCAGGACTGAAATAAATGCAAAAATAGCAGCGTACTACCTGAGATCAAAAGAAGTCTTAGCTAAATAATTAGGCAATGTAATGCGCGAATTCTGAGTACATGATTTTTATATAAAGTGGCCAAGTACTGCGCGAGCTCTTCGGACTCTGGCTTAAAATTATGTGGGCTAGTTAGTGTTGTGTTCAATGGACGTCAGGACTGATATAAATGCAAAAATAGCCGCGTAATACGCGAGATCAAACAAAATCTGACCTAAATAAGGTGGCAAAGTAATGCGCGAATTCTTAGTACAGAATTTTTATATAAAGTGGCCAAGTAATGCGCGAGCTCTTCGGACTCTGGCTTAAAATTATGTGGCCAAGTAATGCGCGAGTTCAATGGACGTCAGGACTGATATAAATGCAAAAATAGCCGCGTAATACGCGAGTTGAACAAAGTCTGATCTGAAAAGAGTGTCCAAGTAATGCGCGAGCTCTTCGGACTCAGATTTACAGTAAGGTGGCCAAGTAATGCGCGAGTTCAATGGACGTCAGGACTGATATAAATGCAAAAATAGCAGCGTAATACGCGAGATCAAACGAAGTCTGACCTAAATAAGGAGGCAAAGTAATGCGCGAATTCTTAGTACAGGATTTTTATATAAAGTGGCCAAGTAATGCGCGAGCTCTTCGGACTCTGGCTTAAAATTATGTGGCCAAGTAATGCGCGATTACTTAGTTGTTATTTATTTTATATTTTTGGTCCTAGTAATGCGCGAGTTCAATGGACGTCAGGACTGATATAAATACAAAAATAGGCGCGTAATACGCGAGATCAAACGAAGTCTGACCTAAATAAGGAGGCAAAGTAATGCGCGAATTCTTAGTACAGGATTTTTATATAAAGTGGCCAAGTAATGCGCGAGCTCTTCGGAATCTGGCTTAAAATTATGTGGCCAATTAATGCGCGAGTACAATGGACGTCAGGACTGATATAAATACAAAAATAGCCGCGTAATACGCGAGTTGAACAAAGTCTGATCTGAAAAGAGTGGCCAAGTAATGCGCGAGCTCTTCGGACTCAGATTTACAGTAAGGTGGCCAAGTAATGCGCGAGTTCAATGGACGTCAGGACTGATATAAATGCCAAAATAGCCTCGTAATACGCGAGATCAAACGAAGTCTGACCTAAATAAGGAGGCAAAGTAATGCGCGAATTCTTGGTACAGGATTTTTATATAAAGTGGCCAAGTAATGCGCGAGCTCTTCGGACTCTGGCTTAAAATTATGTGGCCAAGTAATTCGCGAGTTCAATGGACGTCACGACTGATATCTATGCTTAAAGTTGCGCGTAATTGTCGAGATCATACGTAGTCTGACCTAAATAAGGAGGCAAAGTAATGCGCGAATTCTTAGGAGTACAGAATTTTTATATAAAGTGGCCAAGTAATGCGCGAGCTCTTCGGACTCTGGCTTAAAATTATGTGGCCAAGTAATGCGCGAATTCTTAGTACAGAATTTTTATATATAAAGTGGCCAAGTAATGCGCGAGTTCAATGGACGTCAGGACTGATATAAATACAAAAATAGGCGCGTAATACGCGAGTTGAATGCAGTCTGACCTGAAAAGAGTGGCCAAGTAATGCGCGAGCTCTTCGGACTCAGATTTTCAGTAAGGTGGCCAAGTAATGCGCGAGTTCAATGGACGTCAGGACTGATATAAATGCCAAAATAGCAGCCTAATACGCGAGATCAAACGAAGTCTGACCTAAATAAGGAGGCAAAGTAATGCGCGAATTCTTAGTACAGGATTTTTATATAAAGTGGCCAAGTAATGCGCGAGCTCTTCGGACTCTGGCTTAAAATTATGTGGCCAAGTAATTCGCGAGTTCAATGGACGTCAGGACTGATATAAATGCAAAAATAGCCGCGTAATACGCGAGATCAAACGAAATCTGACCTAAATAAGGTGGCAAAGTAATGCGCGAATTCTTAGTACAGAATTTTTATATAAAGTGGCCAAGTAATGCGCGAGCTCTTCGGATTCTGGCTTAAAATTATGTGGCCAAGTAATGCGCGAATTCTTAGTACAGAATTTTTATATATAAAGTGTCCAAGTAATGCGCGAGTTCAATGGACGTCAGGACTGATATAAATACAAAATTACGCGCGTGATACGCGAGGTGAACGCCGTATGACCTGAAAGAGTGCGCCAAGCAATGCGCGAATTCTTAGGGGTATAAGAATTTTTATAAAGTGGCCAAAAAATAATAATTAACACTTAGGGTCCTTAGACTCTGACCTGAATAAAGCGGCCAAGTAATGCGCGAGCACTTCGGACTCAGATTTTCAGTAAGGTGGCCAAGTAATGCGCGAGTTCAATGGACGTCAGGACTGATATAAATGCACAAATAGCCGCGTAATACGCGAGATCAAACGAAGTCTGACCTAAATAAGGAGGCCAAGTAATGCGCGAGCTCTTCGGACTCTGGCTTAAAATTATGTGGCCAAGTAATGCGCGAGTTCAATGGACGTCAGGACTGATATAAATGCAAAAATAGCCGCGTAATACGCGAGTTGAACAAAGTCTGATCTGAAAAGAGTGGCCAAGTAATGCGCGAGCTCTTCGGACTCAGATTTTCAGTAAGGTGGCCAAGTAATGCGCGAGTTCAATGGACGTCAGGACTGATATAAATTCAAAAATAGCAGCGTAATACGCGAGATCAAACGAAGTCTGACCTAAATAAGGAGGCAAAGTAATGCGCGAATTCTTAGTACAGGATTTTTATATAAAGTGGCCAAGTAATGCGCGAGCTCTTCGGACTCTGGCTTAAAATTATGTGGCCAAGTAATGAGCGAATTCTTAGTACAGAATTTTTATATATAAAGTGGCCAAGTAATGCGCGAGTTCAATGGACGTCAGGACTGTTATAAATACAAAAATAGGCGCGTAATACGCGAGTTGAACGCAGTCTGACCTGAAAAGAGTGGCCAAGTAATACGCGAATTCTTAGGGGTATAAGAATTTTTATATAAAGTGGCCAAAAAATAATAATTAACACGTAGGCTCCTTAGACTATGACATGAATAAGGCGGCCAAGTACTGCGCGAGCACTTCGGACTCAGATTTTCAGTAAGGACACCACAGTAGCCTTGCCGCGAACAGATTACAACGAGAAAGTATTGAAACTTCTAAATTATGAAAACACATACAAAGTCCGCTCCAAGGACACTACAACCAAAATACAAAATAAAGTAAATTGTCTAGTCAAAACATGGGAAAACAAAAAATTAATCAACAACCTGTTAGCTAAGGATTTAAAGTCTTCTAATGCTGTTCCCTCCAGATTCTACGGATTACCCAAAATCCATAAAGAAGGCAACCCCATTAGACCCATTGTATCTTATGTAGGCAGTCCTACCTACAATCTAGCATCCTTCTTTAGCACTACCATATCTAAAAACACCACGCCACCAAAATCAAAAATCATTAACAGTTTCGAACTAGTCCAGAAACTTAAAAATGTTAGTGTCCCTGATAATTTTGTTCTCGCCTCCTTGGATGTAGTGTCCCTTTTCACAAATATACCCAAGGAAGCAGCCATCTCTGCTGTAAAAAATAGATGGGAAGAGATTCGTCGCAAAGTATCATTGCCATGGAAGGAATATGAAGAAGGGTTGCGATTATGCTTGGATAGCACAGACTTTAATTTCGATGGCACCACCTATTTTCAAAAACGCGGATTACCAATGGGTTCTCCTTTTCTCCCCCGTCCTTGCAGATATAGTGATGGATGACCTAGAAAAGACAGACTCTCTAATCTTGATTTTGAAGTACCTGTTTACTTTCGATACGTAGACGATATTCTCATCGTGGTTCCTGACACACAAGTGAACCACATTTTGCAAATCTTCAACAACAATTCCCTCAATATTGAATTCACCCTAGAAAAAGAGATAAATGGTGCTATTAATTTTCTAGATGTCACTATGACTAGGAAACAGAATCAAAAACTTTCTTTCAATTGGTATAGGAAACCGACTTGGTCTGGAAGATACCTTAACTTTAATTCCCATCACCCCCTCAGATACAAGAAAAGTGTTGTAAACAACTTAGTTGACAGGGCAATTCTACTTTCAGATAAAGAATTTCACAAAAACAACCTTAAACTAATTATAGATACACTACTAGAAAATGACTATCCACAACAGTTCACGCAAGAGATTATAAATCTAAGACTTCTTACCCTTGAACATAAGACACGATTAGGTAACAATCAGGCCGACATAAACACAGAAAACAAACCATTCATTAGTATCCCTTACGTTGAAGTTCTGTCAGAGAGAATATCAGGAATCTTACATAGCTACAACATAAACACTGCGTACAAAAACCAAAAAAACCTAAAAACGATCTTTATACCCACCAAGGACAAAATACCCAAAGATCAATCTTCTAACGTCGTCTACAGCGTTCCGTGCAAAGGGAATGACTGCAAGGCTGTCTATATAGGTCAAACGAAACGATTCCTTAAAAACAGACTAAAAGAACATAAAAACAACATTAGAGAAAGCCCCAATAAACAAAACGCGCTAACAAAACATACGATTGAAAGAGATCACTTCTTCGATTTTGATAGAACAAAAATCTTAGCTAACGAAAAAAACTACAAAAAAAGGTTGCTGTTGGAAATGTGTCACATTGCAGGTACGAACGATGCGGTGAATCTTAGAACCGACATAGAAAACCTTTCTAAGATTTACAACCCTATACTTAAAAAAGGGTCATAAAAAAAATGTGAAATGAGAAATTGGGACCCACCGTGTTTCAGTCGTCCCTTCACGGTTTATGTTCTTACATCTGGCCACTTTGTCTGGGTCAGATTTCGTTGTAACTCGCGCATTTTTGGCCACCTTATTTAGGTCAGGTTTCGTTGAACTCGCGTATTACGCGACTATTTTTGGAAATAATATCAGTCCTGACGTCCATTTAACTTTGAGCATTATTTGGCCACATAATTTTAAGCCAGAGTCCGAAGAACTCGCGCATTACTTGGCCACTTTATATAAAAATTCTGTACTAAGAATTCGCGCATTACTTTGCCACCTTATTTAGGTCAGACATTGTTTGATCTCGCGTATTACGCGGCTATTTTTGCATTGATATCAGTCCTGACGTCCATTGAACTCGCGCATTACTTGGCCACCTTACTGTAAATCAGAGTCCAAAGTGCTCGCGCATTACTTGGCCGCTTTATTCAGGTCAGAGTCTAAGGACCCTAAGTGTTAATTATTATTTTTTTAAGCCAGAGTCCGAAGAGCTCGCGCATTACTTGTCCACTTTATATTAAAATTCTGTACTAAGAATTCGCGCATTACTTTGCCATGTTATTTAGGTCAGATTTCGTTTGATCTCGCGCATTACGCGGCTATTTTTGCATTTATATCAGTCCTGACGTCCATTGAACTCGCGCATTACTTGGCCACCTTACTGTAAATTAGAGTCCGAAGTGCTCGCGCATTACTTGGCCGCTTTATTCAGGTCAGAGTCTAAGGACCCTAAGTGTTAATTATTATTTTTTGGCCACTTTATAAAAATTCTTATACCCCTAAGAATTCGCGCATTACTTGGCCACTCTTTTCAGATCAGACTTCGTTCAACTCGCGTATTACGCGGCCATTTTTGTATTTATATCAGTCCTGACGTCCATTGAACTCGCGCATTACTTGGCCACATAATTTTAAGCCAGAGTCCGAAGAGCTCGCGCATTACTTGGCTACTTTATATAAAAATTCTGTACTCCTAAGAATTCGCGCATTACTTTGCCTCCTTATTTAGGTCAGACTTCGTTTGATCTCGCGTATTACGCGGCTATTTTTGCATTTATATCAGTCCTGACGTCCATTGAACTCGCGAATTACTTGGCCACATAATTTTAAGCCAGAGTCCGAAGAGCTCGCGCATTACTTGGCCACTTTATATAAAAATCCTGTACTAAGAATTCGCGCATTACTTTGCCTCCTTATTTAGGTCAGACTTCGTTTGATCTCGCGTATTACGCGGCTATTTTTGCATTTATATCAGTCCTGACGTCCATTGAACTCGCGCATTAGTTGGCCACATAATTTTAAGCCAGAGTCCGAAGAGCTCGCGCATTACTTGGCCACTTTATATTAAAATTCTGTACTAAGAATTCGCGCATTACTTTGCCACCTTATTTAGGTCAGAATTCGTTTGATCTCGCGTATTACGCGGCTATTTTTGCATTTATATCAGTCCTGACGTCCATTGAACTCGCGCATTACTTGGCCACCTTACTGTAAATCAGAGTCCGAAGTGCTCGCGCATTACTTGGCCGCTTTATTCAGGTCAGAGTCTAAGGACCCTAAGTGTTAATTATTATTTTTTGGCCACTTTATAAAAATTCTTATACCCCTAAGAATTCGCGCATTACTTGGCCACTCTTTTCAGATCAGACTTCGTTCAACTCGCGTATTACGCGGCCATTTTTGTATTTATATCAGTCCTGACGTCCATTGAACTCGCGCATTACTTGGCCACATAATTTTAAGCCAGAGTCCGAAGAGCTCGCGCATTACTTGGCCACTTTATATTAAAATTCTGTACTAAGAATTCGCGCATTACTTTGCCACCTTATTTAGGTCAGATTTCGTTTGATCTCGCGTATTACGCGGCTATTTTTGCATTTATATCAGTCCTGACGTCCACTGAACTCGCGCATTACTTGGCTACCTTACTGTAAATCAGAGTCCGAAGTGCTCGCGCATTACTTGGCCGCTTTATTCAGGTCAGAGTCTAAGGACCCTAAGTGTTAATTATTATTTTTTGGCCACTTTATAAAGATTCTTATACCCCTAAGAATTCGCGCATTACTTGGCCACTCTATACATATCAGACTTCGTTCAACTCGCGTATTACGCGCCTATTTTTGTATTTGTAACAGTCCTGACGTCCATTGAACTCGCTCATTACTTGGCCACATAATTTTAAGCCAGAGTCCGAAGAGCTCGCGCATTACTTGGCCACTTTATATAAAAATTCAGAATTCGAGCATTACTTTGCCACCTTATTTAGGTCAGATTTCGTTTTAGCTGGCTTTTCACGCGGCTATTTTGTATTTATATCAGTCCTGGCGTCCATTGAACTCGCGAATTACTTGGCCACATAATTTTAAGCCAGAGTCCGAAGAGCTCGCGCATTACTTGGCCACTTTATATAAAAATCCTGTCCTAAGAATTCGCGCATTATTTTGCCTCCTTATTTAGGTCAGACTTCGTTTGATCTCGCGTATTACGCGGCTAATTGTGCATTTATATCAGTCCTGACGTCCATTGAACTCGCGCATTACTTGGCCACCTTACTGAAAATCTGAGTCCGATGATATCGCGCATTACTTGGCCGCTTTATTCAGGTCAGAGTCTAAGGACCCTAAGTTTTAATTATTATTTTTTGGCCACTTTATAAAAATTCTTATACCCCTAAGAATTCGCGCATTACTTGGCCACTCTTTTCAGGTCAGACTGCGTTCAACTCGCGTATCACGCGGCTATTTTTGTATTTATATCAGTCCTGACGTCCATTGAACTCGCGCATTACTTGGACACTTTATATATAAAAATTCTGTACTAAGAATTCGCGCATTACTTGGCCACATAATTTTAAGCCAGAGTCCGAAGAGCTCGCGCATTACTTGGCCACTTTATATAAAAATTCTGGTACTAAGAATTCGCGCATTATTTTGCCACCTTATTTAGGTCAGATTTTGTTTGATCTCGCGTATTACGCGGCTATTTTTGCATTTATATCAGTCCTGACGTCCATTGAACTCGCGAATTATTTGGCCACATAATTTTAAGCCAGAGTCCGAAGAGCTCGCGCATTACTTGGCCACTTTATATAAAAATCCTGTACTAAGAATTCGCGCATTACTTTGCCTCCTTATTTAGGTCAGACTTCGTTTGATCTCGCGTATTACGCTGCTATTTTTGAATTTATATCAGTCCTGACGTCCATTGAACTCGCGCATTACTTGGCCACCTTACTGAAAATCTGAGTCCGAAGAGCTCGCGCATTACTTGGCCACTCTTTTCAGGTTAGACTTTGTTCAACTCGCGTATTACGCGGCTATTTTTGTATTTATATCAGTCCTGACGTCCATTGAACTCGCGCATTACTTGGCCACCTTACTGAAAATCTGAGTCCGAAGTGCTCGCGCATTACTTGGCCGCTTTATTCAGGTCAGAGTCTAAGGACCCTAAGTGTTAATTATTATTTTTTGGCCACTTTATAAAAATTCTTATACCCCTAAGAATTCGCGCATTACTTGGCCACTCTTTTCAGGTCAGACTGCGTTCAACTCGCGTATTACGCGCCTATTTTTGTATTTATATCAGTCCTGACGTCCATTGAACTCGCGCATTACTTGGACACTTTATATATAAAAATTCTGTACTAAGAATTCGCGCATTACTTGGCCACATAATTTTAAGCCAGAGTCCGAAGAGCTCGCGCATTACTTGGCCACTTTATATAAAAATCCTGTACTAAGAATTCGCGCATTACTTTGCCACCTTATTTAGGTCAGAATTCGTTTGATCTCGCGTATTACGCGGCTATTTTTGCATTTATATCAGTCCTGACGTCCATTGAACTCGCGCATTACTTGGCCACCTTACTGTAAATCAGAGTCCGAAGTGCTCGCGCATTACTTGGCCGCTTTATTCAGGTCAGAGTCTAAGGACCCTAAGTGTTAATTATTATTTTTTGGCCACTTTATAAAAATTCTTATACCCCTAAGAATTCGCGCATTACTTGGCCACTCTTTTCAGATCAGACTTCGTTCAACTCGCGTATTACGCGGCTATTTTTGTATTTATATCAGTCCTGACGTCCATTGAACTCGCGCATTACTTGGCCACATAATTTTAAGCCAGAGTCCGAAGAGCTCGCGCATTACTTGGCTACTTTATATAAAAATTCTGTACTCCTAAGAATTCGCGCATTACTTTGCCTCCTTATTTAGGTCAGACTTTGTTTGATCTCGCGTATTACGCGGCTATTTTTGCATTTATATCAGTCCTGACGTCCATTGAACTCGCGCATTACTTGGCCACCTTACTGAAAATCTGAGTCCGAAGAGCTCGCGCATTACTTGGCCACTCTTTTCAGATCAGACTTTGTTCAACTCGCGTATTACGCGGCTATTTTTGTATTTATATCAGTCCTGACGTCCATTGAACTCGCTCATTACTTGGCCACATAATTTTAAGCCAGAGTCCGAAGAGCTCGCGCATTACTTGGCCACTTTATATAAAAATTCTGTACTAAGAATTCGCGCATTACTTTGCCACCTTATTTAGGTCAGATTTCGTTTGATCTCGCGTATCACGCGGCTATTTTGCATTTATATCAGTCCTGGCGTCCATTGAACTCGCGAATTACTTGGCCACATAATTTTAAGCCAGAGTCCGAAGAGCTCGCGCATTACTTGGCCACTTTATATAAAAATCCTGTCCTAAGAATTCGCGCATTATTTTGCCTCCTTATTTAGGTCAGACTTCGTTTGATCTCGCGTATTACGCGGCTAATTGTGCATTTATATCAGTCCTGACGTCCATTGAACTCGCGCATTATTTGGCCACCTTACTGCAAATCTGAGTCCGAAGTGCTCGCGCATTACTTGGCCGCTTTATTCAGGTCAGAGTCTAAGGACCCTAAGTTTTAATTATTATTTTTTGGCCACTTTATAAAAATTCTTATACCCCTAAGAATTCGCGCATTACTTGGCCACTCTTTTCAGGTCAGACTGCGTTCAACTCGCGTATTACGCGCCTATTTTTGTATATATATCAGTCCTGACGTCCATTGAACTCGCGCATTACTTGGACACTTTATATATAAAAATTCTGTACTAAGAATTCGCGCATTACTTGGCCACATAATTTTAAGCCAGAGTCCGAAGAGCTCGCGCATTACTTGGCCACTTTATATAAAAATTCTGTACTAAGAATTCGCGCATTATTTTGCCACCTTACTTAGGTCAGACTTTGTTTGATCTCGCGTATTACGCGGCTATTTTTGCATTTATATCAGTCCTGACGTCCATTGAACTCGCGCATTACTTGGCCACATAAATAAAATGAAGAGTCCGAAGAGCTCGCGCATTACTTGGCCACTTTATATAAAAATCCTGTACTAAGAATTCGCGCATTACTTTGCCTCCTTATTTAGGTCAGACTTCGTTTGATCTCGCGTCTTACGCGGCTATTTTTGAATTTATATCAGTCCTGACGTCCATTGAACTCGCGCATTACTTGGCCACCTTACTGAAAATCTGAGTCCGAAGAGCTCGCGCATTACTTGGCCACTCTTTTCAGATCAGACTTTGTTCAACTCGCGTATTACGCGGCTATTTTTGTATTTATATCAGTCCTGACGTCCATTGAACTCGCGCATTACTTGGCCACCTTACTGAAAATCTGAGTCCGAAGTGCTCGCGCATTACTTGGCCGCTTTATTCAGGTCAGAGTCTAAGGACCCTAAGTGTTAATTATTATTTTTTGGCCACTTTATAAAAATTCTTATACCCCTAAGAATTCGCGCATTACTTGGCCACTCTTTTCAGGTCAGACTGCGTTCAACTCGCGTATTACGCGCCTATTTTTGTATTTATATCAGTCCTGACGTCCATTGAACTCGCGCATTACTTGGACACTTTATATATAAAAATTCTGTACTAAGAATTCGCGCATTACTTGGCCACATAATTTTAAGCCAGAGTCCGAAGAGCTCGCGCATTACTTGGCCACTTTATATAAAAATCCTGTACTAAGAATTCGCGCATTACTTTGCCTCCTTATTTAGGTCAGACTTCGTTTGATCTCGCGTATTACGCTGCTATTTTTGAATTTATATCAGTCCTGACGTCCATTGAACTCGCGCATTACTTGGCCACCTTACTGAAAATCTGAGTCCGAAGAGCTCGCGCATTACTTGGCCACTCTTTTCAGGATCAGACTTTGTTCAACTCGCGTATTACGCGCCTATTTTTGTATTTACATCAGTCCTGACGTCCATTGAACTCGCGCATTATTTGGCCACATAATTTTAAGCCAGAGTCCGAAGAGCTCGCGCATTACTTGGCCACTTTATATAAAAATTCTGTACTAAGAATTCGCGCATTACTTTGCCACCTTATTTAGGTCAGTTTTCGTTTGATCTTGCGTATTACGCGTCTATTTTTTCATTTATATCAGTCCTGACGTCCATTGAACTCGCGAATTACTTGGCCACATAATTTTAAGCCAGAGTCCGAAGAGCTCGCGCATTACTTGGCCACTTTATATAAAAATCCTGTACTAAGAATTCGCGCATTACTTTGCCTCCTTATTTAGGTCAGACTTCGTTTGATCTCGCGTATTACTCGTCAAATTTTGCTTTTATATCAGTCCTGACGTCCATTGAACTCGCGCATTACTTGGCCACCTTACTCAGAATCAGAGTCTGATGTGCTCGCGCATTACTTGGCCCCTTTACTGAAAATCTGAGTCCGAAGTGCTCGCGCATTACTTGGCCGCCTTATTCAGGTCATAGTCTAAGGAGCCTACGTGTTAATTATTATTTTTTGGCCACTTTATAAAAATTCTTATAACCCTAAAAATTCGTGCATTACTTGGCCACTCTTTTCAGGTTAGACTTCGTTAAACTGCGTATTACGCGGCTATTTTTGTATTTATATCAGTCCTGACGTCCATTGAACTCGCGAATTACTTGGCTACATAATTTTAAGCCAGAGTCCGAAGAGCTCGCGCATTACTTGGCCACTTTATATAAAAATCCTGTACTAAGAATTCGCGCATTACTTTGCCTCCTTATTTAGGTCAGACTTCGTTTGATCTCGCGTATTACGCTGCTATTTTTGCATTTATATCAGTCCTGACGTCCATTTAAATCGCGCATTGCTTGGCCACCTTACTGAAAATCTGAGTCCGAAGAGCTCGCGCATTACTTGGCCACTCTTTTCAGATCAGACTTTGTTCAACTCGCGTATTACGCGGCTATTTTTGCATTTATATCAGTCCTGACGTCCATTGAACTCGCGAATTACTTGGCCACATAATTTTAAGCCAGAGTCCGAAGAGCTCGCGCATTACTTGGCCACTTTATATAAAAATTCTGTACTAAGAATTCGCGCATTACTTTGCCACCTTATTTAGGTCAGATTTCTTTTGATCTTGCGTATTACGCGGCTATTTTTGCATTTATATCAGTCCTGACGTCCATTGAACTCGCGAATTACTTGGCCACATAATTTTAAGCCAGAGTCCGAAGAGCTCGCGCATTACTTGGCCACTTTATATAAAAATCCTGTACTAAGAATTCGCGCATTACTTTGCCTCCTTATTTAGGTCAGACTTCGTTTGATCTCGCGTATTACGCGGCTAATTTTGCATTTATATCAGTCCTGACGTCCATTGAACTCGCGCATTACTTGGCCACCTTAATCAGAACCAGAGTCCGAAGTGCTCGCGCATTACTTGGCCACCTTACTCAGAATTAGAGTCCGAAGTGCTCGCGCATTACTTGGCCATTTTTTATCAGTCTTAGAATCCGTAGTGCTACTGTATTAATTGGCCACTCTATTTAAGTCAGAGTTCGAATAACTCTCGTAATATTTTGCCACTTTACAACAGTCTTATAATCTGAAAAACTCGGACATCATACTTATAAACTTAATATTGTATTTTTCCGGGTTCCATTTATTAAGAATCAGAGGTTTCGAAAAACCAGGAATTTAATTTTTCGTGAATTTCCACTTTAGTTGCATTTTACTTTCTATATCCACAGAAATGTGTACAATTTTTACGACGTAGGGACCGTAGTGAGTGCCTTTCCTTACAGAGTTTTTCGAACATGTGGTGGGTCTTTGCTTTTGTCGGACGCTTGAGCATATAATAATCTCAAGTGCCGGGGACATTAAAATAAGGTTTTACTGTGTATAACCCTTGGTGTTGGAACCTGACCTATCTGGAGAATGCTTTCTATACACGTCAAACTCTGAACACTAGTCTTCCTAAATACGACTTCTTCCCAAATCAGTTTTCTTTTAGCCATGTGGCAGAGTGGTGGACTTACTTTCGTCTGTCATCTCTGCGGCTTCGGAGAAAATACAAAATAAAAAATTTTTCCGTACCAATTACATCGTTCTTATTGTTTTAACTTCAGTGTCCTTTACTTCTGGTGCTCGTGGATGTGTGTGGTTTGCTGTGCGTGCTTTACCAAGGATCCACGTTATATTCTCCATCGTGTTGTTTCTTTCTTTGGTGAAATAATCGTGTTTATATATGTGCCCTTGAGAGAGTGCGTTCCGCGGTCGCATTTTTCACGGTTCCTGTGGGAGAGGATTACTCGTTGGAACAGTTTTTGGAACGGTCTGGTTCCTTCACACCTAGGAACTCGCTTACCCATAAGTCTTTCCGCATGTTTACTCTATCTTTTTCTAATATCAATAAGCAAAGAAAAAAGAAAAAAACAAAAAATACAATAATTATTAAGTTGCATGTCTTAGTTAATAAATATTTAAAGGTTACTATTAAGCTAATTGGCACTGAAGAGGGCCCCCATTTGTGGCCGAAACGTTTGCCTTTTGTATTTTTTATGTGTTCTATCACTTAATTAAAAAAATAAATCCGTATCAAAACTGACCCCATGCCAAATTAACTTTTACAAAATTATTATTGTGGGTCAATAAAACATTGAACATGTACGGAAACATGTCACGATATAATTTTATATATCAAATATTGGCGGTAGAGAGCGCTTTAGGGAAATGTACAGGAATCCTGCATCTTGCAATCCTCGCAGTTTTTGCCAACACATTCCTTTCATAATCTTCGTCTAACACTGCTTTTCAAATATAGTGACGTCTGGTGATTTTATGGGCAATTGAAACTTTGGGCAACTAAAACTATAGTACAATATATACATACCGTTTTTATGTACTGGAGGTGCCAGCTGATCGGACCTCCGTAAAAGCATTATTTGTATAAACATATATAACATATATATAAATATGCTTCTAGTTGTTTGAGAGCATATTGTTGAAACTTTTATTACAAACAATATGAGAAAATAAAACATGAGATATACGGAACATATATGACTGTCTTTACAAAATCAATCTAAACAGTCAATTTCTCAAGGAGCCGTTTTTAAAATAAGTTGTTTAAACAAATAAAATTCAATAAGCCCTAAATGAGCCTTAAATTCTGTTAAAGGTGATTACTTGTTTAACTGTTATTTAAACCTGTGGTTACGTCAACTTATCGTTAAGCCAGCGGAACCCATTGTTTTTTTTTAAAATAACGGAACATTAAATTTAGCAATGGGGTATTTCGAGAGCCCTAAATGAGCCTTCAATTCTGATATAGGCCTTAACTTGTTTAAATGTTATTTTAACGTGTGGTTACGTCAACTTGACGTTAAGCCAGCGGAACCCATTGTTTTTTTAAAAAATAATGGAGCATTAAATTCAGCAATATGGCATTAAATTAGCCTTAAATGAGCCTTTAATTCTGATATAGGTGGGGACTCGATTGGGCGATGTGGTTACGTCAACTTAACATACCTTACATTAGAAGTCTACATTAAAGCAGTTTGAAATTCGACAATATATACTCAGACACCAACAAATCACATTTTTTAATTTTTAAAATTCTTCACTTTTAACAGCTTTCATTCTCGGTGTATTATATTTTCCCGATTTCAAGTGGATTAAAATTATAATTCTTGTGAAACCGATAAAACCTTTACTACAAAATGTATTGCCCTTCTTTTATTGCATTTACTATTTTCCACTGGCAGCAGCAATTCTTGCACTCGGAGTAAGAATTTTTTGAAACCATAATTTTTTATTTTTGGTTATGCTGGAAGCCTCAAAATAACCAATAAAATATCTGAAAAGTTCTTTAAAGCACCTTCTTAAGACCGTGTAAAAGAATGGAAAGAGTGTAACAAAGTGTGAAACTTTCTTTTTGGTCAAGTTTTTGGTTTTTTTCAGGCTTTCAAAATAACCACAAATAAATAATTATTTTTCCAAAAAATTCTTGCACCGAGTGCAATAACTGGTGCTACCAGTAGAAAACGCTATTAGAGACATAATTTTTAAACTCATTTATCCATATAAATATTAATTGGCTCTTACCTTATTAATTGTTTCATTTTTTCCATTTGGCTATTGGAATTGAGAGCTGGCTTTGCATTTGTTTATGCCATAATATCAGTGCTACAACACTAACGATTTCAAAACTCACTACATTTCCGCAAACTGAATATTTTTAAAGTCCCCAGAAAGGACCCCAGATCGACCTGGGCCGGAACAAAGATATTATAAACCTAGATGCGGCCAATTATAGTTTGGTAGACTTAAATGCAGACATTAAAGTGAATGGCCTTTCCGGTTTTGTAAAGTTGTTTTATTTTGAAAGTACGTCAACGTTTCGACCGATTTTTCGGTCCTTATCAAGACTATAAAAAGGAAATACAAAATGAATATATATAAAAATTTTTGAAAAATTTTGAATATAATAAAAAGATAATATTTATATAATAAAAAGATTTTGTTTTTTCAATATAAAATATAAAATTAAGAGAAGGTAAAAGAGAGAAAGAATAATAATAATAATAAACATACCGTGGATGACATATTTGGTATTTTACTTCCATTCATATTGTTTGATAATTGGTTAAATTTTTATAAAAATTAAATTTCAAAAAATCCAAGTTTAAAAGCATAAAATTATATTGTAAAATGATCATCATAGCATATTAGTTGCTATGAGAGTTCGTTAGATTTTTTAAAAAATTTTTGTTGGGATAACTGGTGTCAACCTTTTTAGGTTATATTGATAGATAACGACACCTATAAAATAAATATATATGAGATAAATTTTGAATTAAATTATGTAAAGAAATTTTTTGAAATATTAGTTACTTACAAACAGTTTCCTTCATTTATACGTTATTGTTACATTTAAAAAAAAAAAAATTTGTACTATACAAAACTTTGGAAGTAAAATGTCTCCACAATTGTTCATTTGGCTACCGTAGCGTTGTTGATGTCATGGTGCGTTCTCAAGAAAATTAATATGTAATATATCGGCTATTGGTAACATTCAATGGTAATTTTTGAAATTTATGAAATTATACAATTAAAAAGATTAGAAAAGATAAGAGAAAGTAGAAAAGTTATTTTATGGATTTTATTATATTATTATAAATGGCACTTAGATTTTCAATATCTGTTTTGTAATTAATAGAAACATTTTCTTTTTGAATATAAATCATTTCTAAAATTAATCATTTTTTAAAAATATTTTCTGTATCTAAAATTTTAGTATTTTTAAAATCAGAGGAATGTTTGTAAGAAGTAGCATGTTCCGCAAGTGCAGTTTTGTTATCTTTATTTCCAGTAATCTATTGTGTAAGAATCTGCAAGTTTGTCCAATATATTTTTTGTTACATTGAATACAGTTAATTTCATAAATGACATTATATTAAAATTTTTTTTGTGTTCTATCTTTAATTGTTGGAAATAATTTTTTTTGTAAAGAGTTTTCTATTGTAAAGACAATTTGAAGTTTAGTTTTTTTAAAGATTCTGCATAGCTGTTCTTGAAAATTTTGAATATATTGAAAAGTTATGACTTTTCTACTTTCTTTGTGATCTGTATTATAAATTTCACATACTTGATTTGTTTTATGTTGAATTGTTATTAATTTTTTATAACGTTCGAAAATTTTTTCATTTAAAAGATCTAGTGGATAGCCATTTTTTAGTAATGTAGATCGCACACAATTTAAATTATTTATATGAAAATCTTTATCTGATAAGAGTATTGCTCTATCAGTAAGTGAGTAGATAACGCCAATTTTATATGTTAAACAGTGGTTAGAGAAAAAATTGATATATCGACCTGACCAAATTGGTTTTTTGTACCAATTAGTTTTAATTTTATTATCAATAACTTGGATATTTACATCCAAGAAATTGATACTATTATTTATAGATTTTTCTAAAGTGAATATGAATATGTAGATGACACTTTAATTTGTCTACCAGAAAACAAAGTAGAAGATATTTTATGCAGATTTAATTCCATAGATAAAAAACTAAAATTCACTTTAGAAAAATCTATAAATAATAGTATCAATTTCTTGGATGTAAATATCCAAGTTATTGATAATAAAATTAAAACTAATTGGTACAAAAAACCAATTTGGTCAGGTCGATATATCAATTTTTTCTCTAACCACTGTTTAACATATAAAATTGGCGTTATCTACTCACTTACTGATAGAGCAATACTCTTATCAGATAAAGATTTTCATATAAATAATTTAAATTGTGTGCGATCTACATTACTAAAAAATGGCTATCCACTAGATCTTTTAAATGAAAAAATTTTCGAACGTTATAAAAAATTAATAACAATTCAACATAAAACAAATCAAGTATGTGAAATTTATAATATAGATCACAAAGAAAGTAGAAAAGTCATAACATTTCCATATATTCAAAATTTTCAAGAACAGCTATGCAGAATCTTTAAAAAAACTAAATTTCAAATTGTCTTTACAATAGAAAACTCTTTACAAAAAAAATTATTTCCAACAAGTAAAGATAGAACACAAAAAAAATTTAAATATGTCATTTATGAAATTACCCGTGCAGAAATTGTCTCGACTATGCCCTGCTAACGGTCGGGTCCTGACCGGGCAATAGCCGGGTAACTTTTACCCAACCAGGGCCTGGTCGGGCCATGCCCGCGCAGTTGTTTGGAAAATTCTCCCCAACCAGGGCCTGGTCAGACTATGGCCATGCAAGTTGCTTTACGGTTTCCGCCCGGGTACTGGACGGGACCCGACCAGGTTGTCTGCTTCTTTCGAAATTTGCATTTTTATGAATATGCCAACAAGTTTTATAAAAATAATGTATCTATAATATATTAAATCAGATGTTAAAATATATGTGAGACCAAAAATTGTGTAGAAAAATTTAAAAACACAACTTTTGCCAGATACACTTACAGATTTGAACCTTCATTGAACGATGACAGAAAATTTTGTTTTGCAAGATAATTAATTATTATGTTTATATTTGGGGTCCTTTAAATATACAATCGGCCATAAACCAACCACTATTGTTTTATTTTCTTGGGCAAAAACTAATCATTTCGTTTTCAAAAAAATATTTTCCATCGTTTAATGAACGTTCAGAACTGTAAGTACGTTTTTACCACTGAAGTTGCAACCATGATGTTTTAACCTCAAAGTTTTCGTGCATGTTAACATTCTTGGGAATTCACTGCAAATTATAACGTATAGTATCGGTTTAAATAATGCATAAACGTATTCGTGATCTAAATCGTAGGCGTTCTAAGAAGCGCAGGTTAATAAAAAATAGTTTAATTTTACATGATTTAATCGATATCGACATAGATGATTCTGATAGTGAAATTGAGACTCCCATTATGCCTTTGGGTAAGTTCTGTTTGTATGTTTTGACATATATTTATGTTTAAATAATCAAAAATGTTTTATTTTTGTATCACAAAAGACCATGAAGAAAACTTTGATCACGAAATTTACCAGGACAATAATGAGCAAGAGCCTAATATAAGTGAAGATCCTGCTGATACAATTCAATACATTCAACAAATGAACTTGATTTAATTTAAAGATTTGTCGTAACAAATATATTATGTATGACTAATAAATAGCAATTAAAAATGTATAATTTTCTGCTTTTATTTTAATATTTTAAAGTAATTTAGAGGGTTACATCTTATACGTATACCTGACCAGGGACTGGCAGGGTACAGACCGGAAACTATCCGGTACCCGATCGAGGATTAACCGGGCTTCTAGCCCGACCGGGGCGCGCTTAATTCCCCGTGACGAAAATGACCGCGCCCTGTCCGGTATACCCGGCCGGGGCCCTGATATTATCCAGGCTGATTATCCGGGGCCCGGCCAGGGCCCGATAAAAACCGGTTTAAATTTCTACACGGGTAACTGTATTCAATGTAACAAAAAATATATTGGACAAACTTGCAGATTCTTACACAATAGATTACTGGAACATGCTAGATCTGTTAAAAATAAAGATAACAAAACTGCACTTGCGGAACATGCTACTTCTTACAAACATTCCTTTGATTTTAAAAATATTAAAATTTTAGATACAGAAAATATTTTTAAAAAACGATTAATTTTAGAAATGATTTATATTCAAAAAGAAAATTTTTCTATTAATTACAAAACAGATATTGAAAATCTAAGTGCCATTTATAATAATATAATAAAATCCATAAAATAACTTTTCTACTTTCTCTTATCTTTTCTAATATTTTTAATTGTATAATTTCATAAATTTCAAAAATTACCATTGAATGTTACCAATAGCCGATAGTTAATTTTCTTTACGTCTCGGCACTATTATTTTTTTGAAAAATTCAAAATTGTGGAAAAAAAAGTGTGTAAACTAAATTGCTTTCAAGGTAAAGTATCACATACCCTTAAATCAATATTTTACCAGTTCAAATGTTGAAGTCTTCTCCTTTTTTTAAGCTCAATGTTTACAGAAAATTTTTTTGAAAATTTAAAGAAGAAAGTTGTCCGAAGCTCAATAATTTGTAATTTCTGAAATATTTGTTTGACTCACACTAGTCAGAATGTTTTAAAATCTCATTGTAATTTATGGCTAGTTCTTGTATTTTCTTATTAAAAAAGTGATAATTCCACACTTTTCTGAAAAAAAAATAGATCAATGTTTTTCAAAAAAACTCAAATGAATTGATTTATAAACATTTATAATAAGATGTAAAAATAAATAAATTGCATTTAATGAAATATTTCAAATGAAACAATTACTTTTTGTGCCCTCTTTTGAGGATATTGTTAGAATTTCCTTTTCTCACAATTTTAGTGGGAATTCTTATATAAATCAGGATCACCTCCGGTAAGTATACGCTTTATATCACTATCTAAATCAAAATAAGTGCACTCAGAAAAAAGATTTTATTGAATCAAAGAAAATTATTTGCTTGAAAGACTTTCTTTGATTTAAAGAAATGATTTGTTTAAATGAAATAAAATTTGTTTAATTTAAACAAAATGTCTTTAAACGAAATAAATATTTGTTTGAATCAAATTAATTTTTCTTCAAAACAAAGAAATTAATTTAATGATATATGGTCAAAGATATAAATTGTTTGATTGAAGGCAGAAATTTATTTGATTCAAACAAATATTCATTTGGTCCAAAGATGTTTTGTTTGAATCAAAAAAATTTTGTTTCACTAAGGTAGTTTTCATCATCGAAAAGTAAACCTCAGACAAAAATTGATAATTTTGCCTTTAAGAATAGCAATATTATTATTGAAGGGCTATTTTTAAAGAGAAAAGATTATTTTCCATAAAAAAAATTTAAAATACAGAAAAATAAATTTATTTATTAAATTTTATTTTGGACCCAACTTTTTTTCTTATCGCTTCTTATCAAATTTTAAAAAATTATGCGATTCTAATAAATCATGAATCATTTTTTCAGAGAAAAGATTTCCCACAACTTCACCGTTTCTGATTTTTAAAAATAAATTCTTAAATGGCTGAAACCAATAAAAAAACATTTTCCAAACCGAAATTTTTATAAACAAATTGCTGAATTTGATAATAATTTATTCATTTTCGAAAATTGGAAATGGTTAAGTTGTGGGAAATCTTTTCTCTGAAAAATTGATTCATGATTTATTAGAATCGCATAATTTTTTGAAATTTGGTAATAAATGATAAGGAAAAAAGTTGGGGTAAAAATAAAATTTACTAATAAAATTATTTTTCTGTATTTCAAATTTTTTTCATGGATATTAATCTTTACTCTTCCAAAATAGCCCTTCAATAATAATATTGCTATTCTTAAAGGCAAAATTATCAATTTTTGTCTGAGGTTTACTTTTCGATGATGAAAACTACCTTAGTGAAACAAAACATCTTTGGACCAAATGAATATTTGTTCGAATCAAATAAATTTCTGCCTTCAATCAAACAATTTATATCTTTGACCATATATCATTGAATTAATTTCTTTGTTTTGAAGAAAAATTAATTTGATTCAAACAAGTAGTTATTTCGTTTAAAGACATTATGTTTGAATTAAAAAATTTTTATTTCATTTAAACAAATCATTTCTTTAAATCAAAGAAAGTCTTTCAAATAATTTTCTTTGATGTAATCAAATCATTTTTCTGAGTGCACTTATTTTGATTTAGAGAGTGAAATAAAGCGTACTTACCGAAGGTGATCCTGATTTATATAAGAATTCCCAGTAAAATTGTGAGAAAAGGAAATTCTAACAATATCCTCAAAAGAGGGCACAAAAAATAATTGTTTCATTTGAAATATTTCATTAAATTCAATTTGAAATGATTTTCATGAATAAATTTTCTAGTTTTCTAAAGTCCGAGGACTATTTCAATTTTTTCGATATATAACTAAAATTACTTTAAATTATATAGATTTATTTTAAAAACGCTTGAAAATCGATGATATTTTACAATTGGAATTGTTTGCCATTAAAATTTTTGTAAAGAGGAACTACTAAAATTATTTGCGTAGATCTTTTTATTTAAATATTCCCAACTTATTCAATTTAAAATTGGAAATATTACTATTAAGCAATTTTCAATACCTCATTATTTTTTAATCTGTCCACTTATGATTTTCTTGTAAGCTTTTAATTAATCACTTGTAAAAAGCACTTATAGCCTTAAAAAAGCCTTTGAAAATTAAAAAAATTTGGAGTTCAAACGATTTTAAAACTCTTTCATTTTAAGATCATTGTATCATTAATTCATCTGATTTACATTGTACTTTTGTAAAATTTTAATAACTGTAATTTAATTTTCATTTGCAAGACAGTAAGAGTATTGGATTTAAATTCTAAACTCAAAATTTCAATTTCTCATTTCGACCAAAAATATTGACAGTAACAATTTTTCCCTTCATAGATGTACTTTATTACCATAAGGTATAGGTAAGAATGAATATTAAATAGTTATTTCCTGTAAGTAATTATTTATTTAGTTATTTCATAAATTTCGGGTCGGCTGCAAAGTTTTTCCTACGTAAGCAAACTTGAAGCTAGGTTTCCACATTTTATCTTTAAAGGAGTGTTTTTATATTCTCATAAAATAGAATTACAAGAAAGGTAATTATGACAGAATTTATTATTTAAAAATGATTATTATTTTTAAAATTTACATAAAAATGCAATTAATTAACGTTCTGAATTTATAATATTCAAAATCAATTGAGTGAAATCAAAGAATGTTAAAAAATAAAACTACTTGAATACCACAGGTTATAAACCTAACCTCAAATTCTGCATTTAAATTCTACAAACAAATAGTATCGAATAAATAGTCCTTGCAGATCACACACTCGAAAGAATTATTTAACATTTCCTGAAATTCATAAAATTTATGTCACGTCATCAACATTATTTAAGACTTTTTACAAAATTTGTCAGCTGTCAAATTTTGTAAACAGAAGTCGCCGAGCGAGCAGACGACGAGATGCATGAGACATCGAATCGAAGAAATCGCAGAAACTCAGAAAGTTAGGGAACCGCTTGCTTTTACTTTATTTCGTATATGCTATATATAGACGAAATAATGAGAGAGCCGAAGTCTCCCGAAGATTTTCGAGCATCTCCGTGTTTTCGAATTCAGAAGAAACTGCGAGAAACACGCGTCGCCATGGAAACGGTTGAAAGTTGTGAAGAGGGCAGCACCTCGATACCCAAGAAAGAGTGATGTTCTATATATATCATTCCCCACTCCGAGGCCACTTGCCGCATCTAGGTTTATAATATCTTTGGCCGGAAGTTTGATTTTTTTACCAGAAGTTCCTATGCTAGTTTCACCCCCGTGGTGTGGACCTTTCATTTTAGTTCGAAAAAGCTTCAGGTTATTGGGGGCGCTGCAAAAGTGATAAACAATAGCTCTGTTTTACCCTTCAAGTAGTAGCGTGGACCTTTCTGTTTAGTTCGTCAAAATGAAGTTCTACAGGGCGCGCTGCGAAAAGTCACTCAAAATTAAATACATTACTTTAGCAATCTCCCAACTCATCTCTGTAATTAGTCAGAAGCAGCCCTATCTGACTCCCTGCCTATAACGGCGAGAACTTGCTTTCCTTAGTGATTATACTTTCTATGTGCAAAATTTTCTCAACAGAGCGCATTGCACGCGTCACGCTCTACAAAAGCATTGTGTTGAACGGGTGATTTTCTGAAAATAGGTTAATTAAATATTAATTAAAATAAATATATAATATATTTAATAATATATATATATATATATATATATATATATATATATATATATATATATATACTATAATGTATAGATAATATAATATAAATTAAATATCGAAGAAAGCACTTTTATATTTTTTTACAAAATGGATTTTTATAAGAAATATAGTGTTGTTGATGTTACATTTAAACTCCATTTAGTATTTTTTAAGTTTCCTTAATTTCAGAAAATTTAACTGAACAAAATAAAAATATTTTATTACAGTATGAGATTTCGAATGGAATATTATCAACATTCATATTCTGGACTTACATTGACCCTTAATTAATAATTGAAGATATATGTTGATGTTGGTAATTGGCTTTAGGGTCCAAGGTTGATAAAAACTCAGAGTTTTACATAATCAGACGTTTCGGCTCTGATCGGAGCCCTCATCAGTGATTTATTCAAATCTAAAAATACAGAAAAAGGTTTTGCTAACATAGGATATTTTGTATAAAAAATTTTTTGTAAAAATTTTTAACAAGTAATTATCATTATGTTTTTACATGTAGGTAAATAAATTTTGATATTACTTTGAGGTAAATATTTCATTCACATAACCTAACAAACTAGATACCAGAAAGCATTTTTTGGAAGGTTGGAATTAAGTGTCTAAATATAAAAAATATTTTTAATTGACATTCGTGCATGGAATTGTAGATTGAAATTTTTGTGGTGTAGTTTTTAATACAATATATATACATGCATACATAAACAACCACACACACACACACACACACACATACATATATATATATATATATATATATTTGAGTGTATATCTTGAGCATATATATATATATAACATATATACACACATATATATATATATATACATATATATATATATATATATATATATATATATATATACATACATACATATACATATATACATACATATACACATATATATATACATATATATATACATATATATATATATATATATATATATATATATATATACATATATACACATACATATACACATACACATACATACACATACACATACATACACACACACATACACAGACATATACATCACGCATGCAATATATACACATATATATGCACAATATACAATGTACATTTACTATACAATATGCATACGTACATACACACATACATACATACATATGACATGCATATAACATTATATATACCACACATATAAAATATTTTCAAATTCTTTAAATATTATTTCTTTTGGTATGAAGTGCAATCTGTAAATTTTATTTAATTTAACATTTTTTTCTTTGGCATATGTTCCTTGGAAATTTGTCCGCTGTGACACTTTTTTAGCAAGAAGAACTGAAAAATTGATAGTTTTTTTGCAATGACTTAGAACATAAAGAGTCCGTAGAGTTATACAAAAGGCTTTTCTCAATCGTGGGTATATGAGGCTGCTTATTCAGAATGTACACAAAAAGGCCATAAAATTTCATATAATATTGCACATAAAGTTTTCTTTGGTTTGAGTCTAGATCTAAAATTACCTATGTAAATATTTCTTTGGTGTAAAGCAATGAGAATAGCACTGTGTAAAATCCAGTTTTTAGGGAGTAAATTGCCGATTTTTTGGTTTGACAAGTAGATGTAAGAAAAAATATTGTAAAAAATTATAAATTGAGTAAAGAAATTTAGATGCGATTGTACATAGAAAGAAAAAATTTTTTTACATAAATAAAGGTATGAAAAGACGTAGAGAGCCGCGAAAAAATTCTAGGAGTAATTTTATCGAAATCTAATAGTAATGTCTTAGTGTTTAATGTGTAGTACTTTCAAATGTGTAGGTATGGTATTTTTTATTATTAAATTTGTGCACAATTCTATCCAAATTTTTAAATCCTATCACAGACTATATATAGAGTAAAAAAGGAGGACTAACCTTGATTAAAATTACGACTTTTTGTATAAATGTTATTATCCAGTTTTTTCTTTTTCCGTTTTTTGGGAAGACACATAACTTAGACTGCACACACTTCTCCCCTGGGAGGTTGACTCGTAAACTGAGTTATGTTTTGGTTTTTAGGCATGCATATTGGGATGAGAGTGGAGGGTAAGATTTTTTTCCCCTTTAGGGATTTTTTTGGAGAAAGAAAAGGATGTGCTGGAGGTGGCTGGACTGTTAGGACAATGAGAAGACCATAAATTGTAACCGGAGACATAAAGGTTTCGTCGGCATATTTTGAGTGTTTCCAGAAAGTATGTGTATTTATGTATTTCAGGACTTTCAGGATTTTTTAATAATATGAATTTTGAATGGAGTTAAGCTTGGTTGTTTAAGAGAGGGAGATAAAAAACTGATAAATTTTCTGTATCAGTCCTTTGATTTACAGAATGTGAGGTACTGGCTATGTGGGTCATTTCTAGAATCATGCGTTTTTTATAGTTATCTGATCTGTCTATTATTGTGACTTCATCAAAATTAAATTTGTGATCTTGGTGCCATGCGTGTTTCGTTAGGGCAGTCCATTTTTCTGGAGGGTTAAAGACATCTTTTTTATGCTCATGGATTCTGGTTTTTAAGGGGCGTTTGGTCGTGCCTATATAAGTAGCTTTACAATCTGAGCAAGGTATATTGTAGACGACATCAGCGGCATCAAGCAACGGGATTGGGTCCTTGGCTGATTTGAAAAGGTGTGATAGGTCGTTGATATTACGGGGAGCTATTTTTATATTAAATGGTTTTAAGATACCCGAAATTTTTTTCAGTGAGTCCTTGTACGTAAGGTAATGGTATGTACTTTGAAAGTTGACCTGTCGTGTTGGAGTGTGTGTCTGTGATTGTGTCGTTCTTGGGTACTTTTTGTGTGTGTGCGTTTGTAATAGAGGCTTTTTTCGAGAGGTAATTTAGTCTTTTTTGAATCGTTGAATTGATGATTTTTCGTGGGTAATTATTTTTAATCAAAGTCATTTTTATTTTTTGAATGTTTTTTGTGTGAAAGCTTTTGTGTGCTAGAGTAATGCCTCTGTCGACTAAATTATTAATTATGTTGATTTTGTATTTGAGCGGGTGATGTGAATGAAAATTGAGAAGGCGGCCGGACCATGTTGGTTTCTGGTACCAGTCTGTTTTTATGTTTTCTCCGTCTCTAATAACGAGAACATCAAGAAAACAGATTTTGTTTTCCGATTCTTCTTCTATTGTGAATTGTATTTTATGGTTATGGCTGTTGAATGTATTTTTTATTGTGTCGATTTCGTTGACTGGTACCGCTGTTAATATGTCGTCCACATATCTGAAATAAAATGGGACTTGAAATGGGAGAGAATCTATGCATTTCTTCTCGAGGTCGTCCATGACGATATCGGCGGCTATAGGAGAGAGTGGGGAACCCATTGGAAAACCAGATTTTTGTTTGAAGAACATACCCTGGAAATTGAATGCTGAGTTTGTGGAACATGTTCTGATACCTTTTTCAAATTGGTACCAGGGCATGTTAACGTGTGGTTGAATTTGGGACCACCTAGCCTTGATACCTTTCATAGCAAGACCAATTTGAACGTTGGTGAAAAGTGAAACAGCATCTAACGAAATGATTTTGTAACCAGATGGAATTTTGGTGTTTTTGACTTTTTCAATGAAATCAAAGCTGTTTTTAATTCGTGACATAGGAGGAGTTATGTTTTTTGAAATAATGTTATTGTAAAAGGATGCTAGATTATAGGTAGGGCTGCCACAGAAAGAGACGATGGGTCTGAGTGGATTGTTAGGCTTGTGGAGTTTAGGTAAGCCATAAAATCTTGCTGGTAGGGGGTTACTTGACTTCAGTAAGTTGGACATGCTTTCAGTGATATAATTTTTATTCTTCCACAGCTTTACAAGATTGTTGACTTTTTTGTGGGTTGTGTTCGTTGGGTCTCTTTTAAGGGTTTCGTATGTATTTTTATCTGATAACATGAGCTGGACGTCATCAATATATTTGTTTTTTTCTATAGCTACGGTTGTGTTACTTTTATCCGCCTTTGTGATTAATATATTTGGATTATTTTTCAGGAAAGTTTTCGTTAATTGTGAATTATGAATAATTTGTTTTTGGAAGTTATTTGTAGGTTTTCTTATTTGATGTGAATAGGTGTTGATGCAGTTAACAAGTTTTAGTCTTGCTTCATTTCTGTCTCCCTCATTAATTTTATGGATATTCGATTCAAAGTCGGCGATTATGTGTTTTGTGGGAATTGTTTTATGGCGAAAGGGGATACCAAAATTTTTACCCAGGCTAAGAGTATTTGCCACTGCAGGTGGAAACTGCGTGTCAGTCAAGTTAGTGAACCAGGATTCAACGGGATCGTGGCAAAAGGCGTTGTCATTTGTCAAGAAATTGTTTTTTTCTTTGATAAGGTTTACAAACTTGGATTTACAAATGTTTTTTTGTGCCGAGAAAATTTTTTGTGCTTTATTGGACTCGTATAGAAAGAACTGTTTGTAAATGTGTGCTGGCAACTTTTGCTTAATTTTTTGTTGAAGGAATTGAAAGTCTTTTTCTAATCTGTGAATCGTGATACAGATATCTCTAATCTCTAAGTTAAGTACGGTGAATTTGAATTTATTTATCGCGGATAAATGAGTACGTGTGATATTATTGTTGTCGAACAAAACCAAGTTGCGAGCGTGAAGTTGAAGATGTTTAGGTAGTACTTTTTTCTCTTCTACATCGAAGTAAGAGAATCCTTTGGTTGTATTTTACTCTTAGCTGTACGTTGATTTGTGAAAATTTCTTTAAAAAGGAGAGGGTGTGATAACCATAGTTGGTTTTGATCCTCGCGAAGAAGTCATTTCCTCTTCTATTGCTTTGATTGCCCATAATTTTAATATTCATATTCTGGACTTACATTGACCCTTAATTAATAATTGAAGATATATGTTGATGTTGGTAATTGGCTTTAGGGTCCAAGGTTGATAAAAACTCAGAGTTTTACATAATCAGACGTTTCGGCTCTGATCGGAGCCCAAATACCATACCTACACATTTGAAAGTACTACACATTAAACACTAAGACATTACTATTAGATTTCGATAAAATTACTCCTAGAATTTTTTTCGCGGCTCTCTACGTCTTTTCATACCTTTATTTATGTAAAAAAATTTTTTCTTTCTATGTACAATCGCATCTAAATTTCTTTACTCAATTTATAATTTTTTACAATATTTTTTCTTACATCTACTTGTCAAACCAAAAAATCGGCAATTTACTCCCTAAAAACTGGATTTTACACAGTGCTATTCTCATTGCTTTACACCAAAGAAATATTTACATAGGTAATTTTAGATCTAGACTCAAACCAAAGAAAACTTTATGTGCAATATTATATGAAATTTTATGGCCTTTTTGTGTACATTCTGAATAAGCAGCCTCATATACCCACGATTGAGAAAAGCCTTTTGTATAACTCTACGGACTCTTTATGTTCTAAGTCATTGCAAAAAAACTATCAATTTTTCAGTTCTTCTTGCTAAAAAAGTGTCACAGCGGACAAATTTCCAAGGAACATATGCCAAAGAAAAAAATGTTAAATTAAATAAAATTTACAGATTGCACTTCATACCAAAAGAAATAATATTTAAAGAATTTGAAAATATTTTATATGTGTGGTATATATAATGTTATATGCATGTCATATGTATGTATGTATGTGTGTATGTACGTATGCATATTGTATAGTAAATGTACATTGTATATTGTGCATATATATGTGTATATATTGCATGCGTGATGTATATGTCTGTGTATGTGTGTGTGTATGTATGTGTATGTATGTATGTATGTATGTATATGTATGTATGTGTATGTGTATGTATGTGTATGTGTATATATATATGTATATATATGTGTATATATATATATATATGCTCAAGATATACACTCAAATATATATATATATATATATGTGTGTGTGTGTGTGTGTGTGTGTGTGTGTGTGTGTGTGGTTGTTTATGTATGCATGTATATATATTGTATTAAAAACTACACCACAAAAATTTCAATCTACAATTCCATGCACGAATGTCAATTAAAAATATTTTTTATATTTAGACACTTAATTCCAACCTTCCAAAAAATGCTTTCTGGTATCTAGTTTGTTAGGTTATGTGAATGAAATATTTACCTCAAAGTAATATCAAAATTTATTTACCTACATGTAAAAACATAATGATAATTACTTGTTAAATTTTTACAAAAAATTTTTTATACAAAATATCCTATGTTAGCAAAACCTTTTTCTGTATTTTTAGATTTGAATAAATCACTGATGAGGGCTCCGATCAGAGCCGAAACGTCTGATTATGTAAAACTCTGAGTTTTTATCAACCTTGGATCCTAAAGCCAATTACCAACATCAACATATATCTTCAATTATTAATTAAGGGTCAATGTAAGTCCAGAATATGAATATTAAAATTATGGGCAATCAAAGCAATAGAAGAGGAAATGACTTCTTCGCGAGGATCAAAACCAACTATGGTTATCACACCCTCTCCTTTTTAAAGAAATTTTCACAAATCAACGTACAGCTAAGAGTAAAATACAACCAAAGGATTCTCTTACTTCGATGTAGAAGAGAAAAAGTACTACCTAAACATCTTCAACTTCACGCTCGCAACTTGGTTTTGTTCGACAACAATAATATCACACGTACTCATTTATCCGCGATAAATAAATTCAAATTCACCGTACTTAACTTAGAGATTAGAGATATCTGTATCACGATTCACAGATTAGAAAAAGACTTTCAATTCCTTCAAAAAAAAATTAAGCAAAAGTTGCCAGCACACATTTACAAACAGTTCTTTCTATACGAGTCCAATAAAGCACAAAAAATTTTCTCGGCACAAAAAAACATTTGTAAATCCAAGTTTGTAAACCTTATCAAAGAAAAAAACAATTTCTTGACAAATGACAACGCCTTTTGCCACGATCCCGTTGAATCCTGGTTCACTAACTTGACTGACACGCAGTTTCCACCTGCAGTGGCAAATACTCTTAGCCTGGGTAAAAATTTTGGTATCCCCTTTCGCCATAAAACAATTCCCACAAAACACATAATCGCCGACTTTGAATCGAATATCCATAAAATTAATGAGGGAGACAGAAATGAAGCAAGACTAAAACTTGTTAACTGCATCAACACCTATTCACATCAAATAAGAAAACCTACAAATAACTTCCAAAAACAAATTATTCATAATTCACAATTAACGAAAACTTTCCTGAAAAATAATCCAAATATATTAATCACAAAGGCGGATAAAAGTAACACAACCGTAGCTATAGAAAAAAACAAATATATTGATGACGTCCAGCTCATGTTATCAGATAAAAATACATACGAAACCCTTAAAAGAGACCCAACGAACACAACCCACAAAAAAGTCAACAATCTTGTAAAGCTGTGGAAGAATAAAAATTATATCACTGAAAGCATGTCCAACTTACTGAAGTCAAGTAACCCCCTACCAGCAAGATTTTATGGCTTACCTAAACTCCACAAGCCTAACAATCCACTCAGACCCATCGTCTCTTTCTGTGGCAGCCCTACCTATAATCTAGCATCCTTTTACAATAACATTATTTCAAAAAACATAACTCCTCCTATGTCACGAATTAAAAACAGCTTTGATTTCATTGAAAAAGTCAAAAACACCAAAATTCCATCTGGTTACAAAATCATTTCGTTAGATGCTGTTTCACTTTTCACCAACGTTCAAATTGGTCTTGCTATGAAAGGTATCAAGGCTAGGTGGTCCCAAATTCAACCACACGTTAACATGCCCTGGTACCAATTTGAAAAAGGTATCAGAACATGTTCCACAAACTCAGCATTCAATTTCCAGGGTATGTTCTTCAAACAAAAATCTGGTTTTCCAATGGGTTCCCCACTCTCTCCTATAGCCGCCGATATCGTCATGGACGACCTCGAGAAGAAATGCATAGATTCTCTCCCATTTCAAGTCCCATTTTATTTCAGATATGTGGACGACATATTAACAGCGGTACCAGTCAACGAAATCGACACAATAAAAAATACATTCAACAGCCATAACCATAAAATACAATTCACAATAGAAGAAGAATCGGAAAACAAAATCTGTTTTCTTGATGTTCTCGTTATTAGAGACGGAGAAAACATAAAAACAGACTGGTACCAGAAACCAACATGGTCCGGCCGCCTTCTCAATTTTCATTCACATCACCCGCTCAAATACAAAATCAACATAATTAATAATTTAGTCGACAGAGGCATTACTCTAGCACACAAAAGCTTTCACACAAAAAACATTCAAAAAATAAAAATGACTTTGATTAAAAATAATTACCCACGAAAAATCATCAATTCAACGATTCAAAAAAGACTAAATTACCTCTCGAAAAAAGCCTCTATTACAAACGCACACACACAAAAAGTACCCAAGAACGACACAATCACAGACACACACTCCAACACGACAGGTCAACTTTCAAAGTACATACCATTACCTTACGTACAAGGACTCACTGAAAAAATTTCGGGTATCTTAAAACCATTTAATATAAAAATAGCTCCCCGTAATATCAACGACCTATCACACCTTTTCAAATCAGCCAAGGACCCAATCCCGTTGCTTGATGCCGCTGATGTCGTCTACAATATACCTTGCTCAGATTGTAAAGCTACTTATATAGGCACGACCAAACGCCCCTTAAAAACCAGAATCCATGAGCATAAAAAAGATGTCTTTAACCCTCCAGAAAAATGGACTGCCCTAACGAAACACGCATGGCACCAAGATCACAAATTTAATTTTGATGAAGTCACAATAATAGACAGATCAGATAACTATAAAAAACGCATGATTCTAGAAATGACCCACATAGCCAGTACCTCACATTCTGTAAATCAAAGGACTGATACAGAAAATTTATCAGTTTTTTATCTCCCTCTCTTAAACAACCAAGCTTAACTCCATTCAAAATTCATATTATTAAAAAATCCTGAAAGTCCTGAAATACATAAATACACATACTTTCTGGAAACACTCAAAATATGCCGACGAAACCTTTATGTCTCCGGTTACAATTTATGGTCTTCTCATTGTCCTAACAGTCCAGCCACCTCCAGCACATCCTTTTCTTTCTCCAAAAAAATCCCTAAAGGGGAAAAAAATCTTACCCTCCACTCTCATCCCAATATGCATGCCTAAAAACCAAAACATAACTCAGTTTACGAGTCAACCTCCCAGGGGAGAAGTGTGTGCAGTCTAAGTTATGTGTCTTCCCAAAAAAACGGAAAAAGAAAAAACTGGATAATAACATTTATACAAAAAGTCGTAATTTTAATCAAGGTTAGTCCTCCTTTTTTACTCTATATATAGTCTGTGATAGGATTTAAAAATTTGGATAGAATTGTGCACAAATTTAATAATAAAAAATACCATACCTACACATTTGAAAGTACTACACATTAAACACTAAGACATTACTATTAGATTTCGATAAAATTACTCCTAGAATTTTTTTCGCGGCTCTCTACGTCTTTTCATACCTTTATTTATGTAAAAAAATTTTTTTCTTTCTATGTACAATCGCATCTAAATTTCTTTACTCAATTTATAATTTTTTACAATATTTTTTCTTACATCTACTTGTCAAACCAAAAAATCGGCAATTTACTCCCTAAAAACTGGATTTTACACAGTGCTATTCTCATTGCTTTACACCAAAGAAATATTTACATAGGTAATTTTAGATCTAGACTCAAACCAAAGAAAACTTTATGTGCAATATTATATGAAATTTTATGGCCTTTTTGTGTACATTCTGAATAAGCAGCCTCATATACCCACGATTGAGAAAAGCCTTTTGTATAACTCTACGGACTCTTTATGTTCTAAGTCATTGCAAAAAAACTATCAATTTTTCAGTTCTTCTTGCTAAAAAAGTGTCACAGCGGACAAATTTCCAAGGAACATATGCCAAAGAAAAAAATGTTAAATTAAATAAAATTTACAGATTGCACTTCATACCAAAAGAAATAATATTTAAAGAATTTGAAAATATTTTATATGTGTGGTATATATAATGTTATATGCATGTCATATGTATGTATGTATGTGTGTATGTACGTATGCATATTGTATAGTAAATGTACATTGTATATTGTGCATATATATGTGTATATATTGCATGCGTGATGTATATGTCTGTGTATGTGTGTGTGTATGTATGTGTATGTGTATGTATGTATGTATATGTATGTGTATATATGTATATATATATGTATATATATATATATATATATATATATATGTGTGTGTGTGTGTGTGTGTGGTTGTTTATGTATGCATGTATATATATTGTATTAAAAACTACACCACAAAAATTTCAATCTACAATTCCATGCACGAATGTCAATTAAAAATATTTTTTATATTTAGACACTTAATTCCAACCTTCCAAAAAATGCTTTCTGGTATCTAGTTTGTTAGGTTATGTGAATGAAATATTTACCTCAAAGTAATATCAAAATTTATTTACCTACATGTAAAAACATAATGATAATTACTTGTTAAAAATTTTTACAAAAAATTTTTTATACAAAATATCCTATGTTAGCAAAACCTTTTTCTGTATTTTTAGATTTGAATAAATCACTGATGAGGGCTCCGATCAGAGCCGAAACGTCTGATTATGTAAAACTCTGAGTTTTTATCAACCTTGGACCCTAAAGCCAATTACCAACATCAACATATATCTTCAAATATTATCAACACTGAATAAAAGTTTCACTAATTTTGTGTTCCTTTCCTTTGGTTTAGAGATTTTTTGGCACTATCAGATTAGCTGGAGGAACAAACGATCATCCTTGTACACCAACCTTCTTGCAAATTTACAAGATATTAGCTGCCTTTAGCATTTTGAAACCTCCAAAGCTTGGAAATGGTACACTCAGAAAAAAGATTTGATTGAATCAATTATAATGATTAGTTTGAACAACTTTCTTTGATTTAAAGAAATGATTTGTTTAAATGAAATAAAATTTGTTTGAATCAAACAAAATATCTTTGAACCAAATAGATATTTGTTTGAATCAAATTAATTTTTTTTCAAAACAAAGAAGTTAATGCATTGATATATGGTCAAAGATATAATTTGTTTGATTTAAGGCAGAAATTTATTTGATTCGAACCAATATTTATTTGATCCAAAGAAATTTTGTTTGAATCAAAAAAATTTTGTTTCATTAAAATAAAACATTTCTTTACATCGAAGAAAGTGTTTTAAACAAATAATTTTTTTGATTCAATCAAATAATCAATATGAATAATCGATTGTGAAGACACTGATTTTAGTGATTTTGTAGATGCAGTAGGGCACGATTATAACTGCTTACATTAAACAGCACACTCAGTGTTCAACATGCTTAAATGCATTTTTGACTACGTCTGAAATTCATGCAGATACGATATTTTTTTCTTGTGATCAGTTACCTGAAAGTTTGAGTCGATTTGCAAAAATAAATAAAGATTTCATACGTCCAAATGTTAAGTTATACAAGCTTATCACAGTTGTCGAATATCTATTTAACAAACATTGCCGGTCTAGCAATTCTTCTGATCTAATTCTAGACGATTTAATTTCATGTGAAACAATATTTATTTTCCAATGCAAAGAACATGCCAATGAAGCTGTAGAGATGTTAGCACATGTAATTTAATTTTATTTTCAATAAGGATGACACAAATCGTAAGACAGCAAATGGCTGAAATTAAAAAAGTTAGAGTCTTGAAGAAAAAAGCAGTCTCTAAATCTGAATCAGTCAAATTTTCACTGATTGAATCAGTGATTTGATTTTTCACTGATACAGTAACCTCTTTTTAGCTATTTGAATCAGTCAAATTTTACTGATAATAATCAGTAGATTTTGACTAATTCAGATTTAGAGAGCAGCCAAGCTTTGCGACACTTAACTAGTCATCATCGATCTGTACATGTTAAAAATTTTAAATGTGTTAAAAATATGTACTAGAAAATTTTATATTAATGAATATTTTTTGTGACATTTACAAATTTTTAATTGAGTATATATTTCCCTTCACATGGTTTTTTATGTTGAACACAGGGCTTAACAAAATATTAATTTTTTATTTCATTCGTTTGAAACTGGAAAATAAAAATGGAAAATATTTCTATTTAGAAGCTTAAGGTTTTTATATATTTTCAGTTTTATGGGGATAAAATAAAAAAAAAATTTGTTCAGGGTCTCAAGAATTCTTTCTGCGTATCCACAGTATACATTTTACGAAACTTAATGTGTTCTTTCTTTTATTTTGTATTAATTGATTTATGGAAAATGTGTATTTTATGTCCTAGAATCATTTTAGGAACATTTTTTCATTTCATGTTGTTCAGAACCTTAATTATTTAAAATTTTTAAATATTTGTCTATTAGCATAATGCATTTCGAAAGCGTGCCGCGTGCAGCGCCGCTCTGGTGAGAAAGCTTTGCACATACAAACTATAATCACTAACGAAACGCCATTTTGTTTTTAGTTGGACAGGGCTGGTCAGAAGTCAAGACTGGCTGTTATTTACAGATTTCTATCTTACCAATAGTTGTACTGGGAAAGTATCATTTAAGAGCGACCACTTTCGGACAAATTAAGTAATCTTATTTCTGACGTCATTGTAATCATCTGTTGATAACAATCAAATTGTACTCTAAAAAAATGTTTGTTTCACATATTTTTTTCTCAGAAAAATTTGTAGTTTTTTGTAAAGTTTATTGTAATTTTGTATAAGTTTAACAATTATCTAAAAGGCAGGGTACCTGCTTATAAAGGGTTATTGTAATTTATAGAAACTTGTAACATAATTTACAAGAAAGTGCACATTTCTACGAAAAATTACAATTTTTACACTATTATAGCTGTGTTTTAATTCACTATATTTGATTGTAAAAACACATTTCATCCAGGACATATAGAATTTTTATTTGCACATTTCTTGACAAGATTTTATTTTCAATACATTGCTCTGTATTTGTTTATTTGAGGTGAACATTTCATTTGCTAGATAATATAATTCATTTTGAATATTATTCATATTCCTTTAGGTGATTTATAATTATATCTACTTATAAATATAATGTCAAAGGATAAGTAGTTGCTCCTAATGGAAAATACAATACAATAACTTATAATGAAACATAACAATGTGGGAATTTCAATACTTTTCCAAAGCTTTATAAAAAATCACTGGTGGACTAAGGGGGAGTGCGGTCCGTCCCGGGCTCCTCAAATATGGGGGCTCCCTTAATGTGTGCAGAAGTGCAATATTTATATCATTAATAAATCCATTGATTTTTGAAAAAACGCCACTCACTAAATAATCCTTTCTCTCTTACTTTATGTGTAAAACTGTAAAAAATTACAACTGTCATAATATTGTTATAATATTGTAACTTGCTATAATTTATTGTATTTTCAAGACAATCGAATTTTTAGTTTCGACTACTGACATCAAAAAATTACTTTTAATACAGAAAATAATCAAGTTAATAAACTTCTAAGTATAAATTAATGCAAAACTCACCTCAAAACTTTGAGGTAATTTGAGTAAACTTCCAATAATTTAATTCCTATAAAATGTGTTTTGATTAAACTTAATTCACTTGAACTAATTTATTTTTCAATAACAAGTATTTATATATGTAACTTCAATAAATTTGAAGTCTTCAATTTTTATTTCCTTTTAAAAATAAAAAATTATAAGTTGTATGAGTTATTGTGAGACGGTGAACATTTACTGACAGAAGTATAAATTTAATGTGCCTTGAAAACTAACATTTTTACATTTTAATTATAAATGAAAAGGTATTAGTTTCATGTGCAAAATGACTTTCGAAATTTTCATCAAATCTTTACGGTTTGTGACCCCCGTTTGTACTACTATCAGGTCATATACTTGAAAACTCTCAATAGAATTATCGGATTGAATTGAGCTTTGGCATATTTTATCGGAGCCGAAAAAGTGAGGACAAATTCGTTAACTAGCCACGTCCGACCAAAATTTATTGTGAAAATAAGAGCATTTTTTGTTTTTGAAATTAAAAAAAAAATCGAAACTTACAGTATTTGTTTCTGATAGTGCTCATAAATCTCCACTAATGATCCTGTTATCATTTTTCGATTAAAACAAAATTAGGAAATATCAAAATTCTATTTTCTAGTTAAACTATGGGAGATACGCAAAAAAGTTCTAATACAAAATTGCAAACTGCAAAAAGATCTACAAATTTCAATCGCAACATTTTCTTATATGATGTATATTTTTCTTATTAATTTAAAAAAATGCTATTGAAAATCGAAAAGAATCGAGAAAAACGTTTAAATGGGGAAATTATTTACCTAAATAAGGTTTATAAATTCTTATTAGGAAATTTTTAGATAAGACGTATATTTTATGTTTTAATTCCAAAAACACTATTGAAAATCAAGAATTCCATTTTTTAACGAAAATATGTGATACAAAACAAGCGTTAAAATGCAAAATTGTTTGTTTAAATAAAGCCTACGATTGTTTTTCCTTTTTGAAATATTTGGAAGAAAATAAATGATTTTAATCATATAATTTTTACATTCTCATCATGGATGAGAAGGTATTGGTTTTATGTGAAAAATGACTTTCGAAATTTTCATCAAATCTTTACGTTTTGAGACCCCCTGAGTCAGAAAAAAGGGTTTTTACGAAAGTGTCTGTCTGTCTGTAGGTCGTGTGCGGCATAACTCTCGACAGAATTATCAGATTGAATTGAGCTTTAGTACACTTTATCGGAGCCGAAAAAGTAAGGACAAGTTCGTTAACCAGCCACATGCAATCAAAATTGAGGGATTGAGCACTACTTTTGTGTTTTTGAAAATAATTTTTTAAAAAATTAAAAAATTTCAATACTGGTTTTTGATAGTGCTCATAAATCTCTACAAATTATCCTGATAACATTTTTTGATTAAATCAAAATTAGAAATGTTACAGCATATTCAAATTCGAAAAAAGTCAATATCAAAATTCCATTTTCAAGTTAAATTATCCGAGATACGAAAAAACGTGATGATACAATATTATTTTTTACATAAAGACCTACAAATTTGAATTGTAACATTTTTTCATAAGATGCATATTTTTCTTATTAATTTAAAAAAAACCATTGAAAATCCAAAATTCAATTTTTTACAATAATATGTGAAATACGAAAAAAACGTAAGAATACAAAGTTGTTCGTTTCAAAAAGATCTACAAATTTTGTCTCACACAGTTTCTGATAAAAGATATATTTTTCGTTTCAATTCCAAAAAATACGATTAAAATTCAAAAATTCCAATTTTTAGACAAAATATGTGAGATACAAAAAAAACTTTTAGATGAAAAATTGTTTGGCTAAATAAGGTCTACACATTCTTATCGAGAAATTTCTCGACAGGATGCATATTTTAATTTTTTGATTTTTAATATTGAAAAAATTCGATTTTTTTCACCAAAATATGTGAGATACGAAATAAGCGTTGTTCTGCAAAATCGTTTCCTTAAATAAAGTCTACGATTGTTTTTCCTTTTTGAGATATTTGGAAGAAAATAAATTTATCAATAATCATGTAATTTATTAAAAAGTTACAAAAATGCATACAGAAAATCGAGCGCGAATTGCGAGTGTCATGATGAAAATGTGTTCCTTAAGGCCGATAGAGCCTTAAGTAAATTGAATTTCCTGTTTCACTTAAACTGAAAAAGAAACTTAGTGAATTTGAGAAAATGACTAATTTACATCATCTTTAATATCATTAAATTGGTTTGAGCTTCAGTATTAAATTATAAGAAATAAACTTAAACGTATGCGAAGAGCACAAGACTGAGCGCGAAGCGCGAGGTCCAGGAAGAACGGAGCGCGAAGCGCGACGATCAAATCGCGCACCCTAGGCGCGCTCAAACTTGCGAGCGAAGCGCGCGATGAGAATGTGCCCGCGAAGCGGGCAGATTTTTTTTATTGAAAATGTAGCTTTAGTGGATATGAAGTATAAAAATCGAGTGTGAGTATCATGATGAGAATGTAATTCTCAAATCAAAATCAAATTTCCTTTTTCATTTGAAATCAAAAACAAATTTAGCAACTTTGCCAAAATGTAATTTACATTTATAATATTATAAAATGGACTTGGGTTTCAGTATCAAATTACAAGAAATAAATTTGGATGCGTTACAGAACCTTTTTAAATTGAATTTTAAGTGCCTTCAGTTCTGTACTGGATATTGCACTGAGAAAAATGTCTGGTTGACCGAACAAAAGTTTGGTAGACCCAACCAAATTTTTTGGTTGCTATAGAAGCAACAAAATTGTTTTTGTTGAGCTAACCAAATTACTTTGTTGGAGCGTTTGATTGGACCAACCAAAAAGTTTGGTAAGCACAACAAAATTTGTTTGTAGATTAAATGAACTTATTTGGTTGAGTTAACGTAATATTTGTTAGCTCAACACAATAATTTTCAAACTGAACAAAACTTTTGTAGTTTTTACAAGATAGTTTTGTTGAAGCAATGGAATTTTTATTTTGAAGCAACAGTTACTTTGTTGAGGGAAAAATTTAATTTGTAAATGAAATATAAAATATTTTGTATATGAAAAAAAACCCAGAAGGACAAAATGGATTGATTTAATAAAATGTGTTTTATTTGTAGAAATTCTGTTTAATTAATCATAATTAAATTTCGGAATACGGATGATTAGATGAAATTGTGATTAATTAAGAGATTTGTCTTAAAATAAAATTCACTTTAATTAACTAATGAAATCTTCGTCCTTCTATAGCTTTTGTCCCATACAGAAAATATTCTAATTCATTTAAACATCAAAATAAAGGAGTTATCGCCTTAAATTAAGAAGTTACAATTATTTATAATTACATTAGTGTCTATTATAATTATACGTATTGAAAAGTGTAATAATAACATACAGAGTGTAGAGAAAACATGATTATTTATTTTGTGAAATATATCAGACTTTATAACGCACACATTAGTACCAAGTTACGAATGCATCCCCATTTACATTATAATGAATACATGAAGTTTTAACACAATGCAAACTTTTGTAGAACAAACACAGTTCACAAATTTGTTTGGCTACAATTTCACAATGAAAGTTTTTGAATTGAAATCTGAAACATGTTTATCAACCTTCAGAATATGCACAAAAAATTATACGAATTAATATTGTTAATATTATATTGTATTAATATTGTATTAATATTGTATTAATATTGTATTAATATTGTATTAATATTTAAATTCTTACGGTTGACCGAAGGGATCGGTAAAACACAACAAATGTGAAACGATAATGTCTACTATCGAACTTTGATCCGAATCGGATAATTCTTCTTTTTTGTCATATACATTTAGGATAACTCTTCCTTTGAATGTGTCAAATAAAATTTGATAAAAGTCCTTGAATAAAAAAGATAAAATAATATTTTACTAATAATTTTTCCTTTCACCCTGTATTAAAAAAAAATTATTCTTTTTTCGTTAAAGATGTCTCTTCAGTCTGTGGTTCCACATTTTCTTTATTTATTTCAAGCAAATTTTCTCCAGAAGTATCATTAAATGTTGCAATAATTTCATTCTGTAGTAAATTAAAATTTTAATTAGTCCTGTCTATTTTTATTTTTTAATATCTAAAGCCAGTTGTCTTATTTTATTTATTATTTTATGATTCTCTCAAAAATAAGATATAGGAAGAAGCATGCAATCCCAAAATTACAAGAAATTACATACCTCACTGTTTGTGGACTTATTTGCGATTCTTTCCCCTAATTGCTTATCTTTCGAATAATTGCTGGGCTTACTGGTCTCATTAGTGGATTCAATTGTCACAGATTTAAGAGGAACTTGAGGTGTTTCATTAGATACATAATTATTCAAGTTGCGTTCAAATTTAATTTGAACACCCAACAACTCATTTTCCAAAAGTTTCTGCACAAAAACCAACTCCTTCAGCTAAAAATTAAGAATTGTATACTTTATTCGTATGAAATTCATTCATATTTTCCAGTTTTACGATGGTCATATTTCCATTACGATATTATTATTACGACTGATATATATTTATACAATATTATATCACAAAAAGTAATAAAATAATAATAGACAAAACGAAAAATATTTAGTGCAGTCTTTTAAAAATTTGATTTAAAAAAATCCTATTCTCAATTTATTTATAACGTCCATGAAAAATTATAGAAATTATGAAGTCAATCTTGACCTTGAAGCGTCTATAAGTAATACATATTCTCACTTCCCATGTGAATAATCTAACCTACACTTTAAAGATATTTATCTTGTATACTACATTGAATTTAACGAAAAAATAAGGTGTTTTTTTGGATAGTAATAGCGATATTACTTTAAAGTGTGTTGTTAAAATTTGAGAGATTAAATAACACGAATAAAATGTACCGAAATTACTTACCTGGAAATGTATCTATCAGAGATCCTAGGCCCCATTCCTCTAAAATCTGTTGTGTTTCAACGTCAGCCATCCTTTTCGAAACACATATACAACTCTTAGTTTAGCTTTATTTTCTTTAAAACCACAAATAATATTAACCACCTAAATGTAGATAAGTGATTTTAGCTCGAATCCACCATATTGAAAACAAAAGCAACGAGCGTTCCTCATGAATCGAAAGAGAGCTCTTGCGCGGATGTGTGTTTGGTATGCCCAACAAAATTCTTTGATACACTCAACAAAAAGGGCTTAACAAAATTTTTTGTTTGAGCCAAACAAACTTTTTTGTAACTACAACTACTTTTTTGGTCGTCGCAACCAAATTTTGGTTAGAACAACCAAAACTGATCAACAAAATTATTTTGTAGCTGTGACATTATTTTTTTTCTCAGTGTGCCCCATATGTTCAGCACGTGTACAACATTTTGAGATTTGCAAATTTAACTGATTCTTCCAGGACTCGTTTTTCACTCACTGGCTATATTGACCTGAACACAGATGGCTCCAGATGAGAAAAGGAAAAGGTATACTGAATTCAAGGAATATTTTCATATCTGGGATTTTATTGTTTCAGTCTATAATAGTGATTCTCTTCTTTGATTTGTGTTTTAAGGAGCGTTAATATATTCTCGATGCAGTTAAGTTAATTATAACGTTATAACACTAATAAAGTCTGTAAAGTCTAAAATACAATGCAATCATTTTAATTTACTTATTAATTTTCTTTTTGAATTATAATTTAGGATCAAACAGCTGCATTTTTTTCTGAAATTTCATAACTGGAAAAGCTCTTGCATTAAAGTGTTTAAAACGCAAAAAAAATCTTAGTGTGAAAACTTCTTGTGATTTTCATTTTAGGTCATTTTTAAAATCTTGAAAGGAAGTGCAGATTCGAGTGTTCTCGATTTCGAGACATTCAAACTGTATTGATACTGGTTTGCAAGATGCTTTGATTATAACGTTTAACGCGGTTCAACTGAAGTCTAAGGCTAAGGCTTGACATGGGCCACAGATGGTTTTGTCATATGGCAAAATACTTATGATATTGAATCAAATGTTTGTCAAATACATGCGTTTCTTAAACATGATTTTGGAAATTATTTCACTTTTCCCAAACATACTCATAAAAAAATAATATCGTGGATATTAGCTAGATCAATTAAAAATCATTAGAAAAATATTAGGATATTTTTATTAACAACTTTGAAATTATAGGCCTAGAGTTACGTTTTCGATTTTAAATAGTCTGAGCGGTAGAAGGATGCTTTTTTAAGCTCATTTGACTATGTGATCATTTGGAAGGTTTATTTTTCACCATTTTTACATTATATTTTAATGACTTTTTCCGGGGTGTTTAACGAAGTTTTCAAAATTCTTTATTTTGCAAAAAAAAAAAACGATGGAAGAAAGTGTTACATAGATTTCGGTTTCATTATTAATTTGAAAGTAAGATTTTATACAGACAAAAATTCTTAGACAGTTGAAACAGCAGGGCAGGGACAGCGACCTAGTTCTCATATGTATTTATACCAGAATGCGCTATGCTGATCGCTGGTGTGTCATCTTGGGAACCAAAACCAAGCAAGACGTTGGAAAAAGCAGCATTCAACATTGACAACTACAGTCTCGTGACGTTATGTAGCTCTTTAGAAGTCTAATGACTCTCTGGAAATACAATAATTCCAAGCTTGCACGGAGAGAAATTTAGGCGAAAAAATGCTTATAATCGGAGGAGAAATTATCATACTTGACGGGAACGCCAAGACAAAGTACATTTACAGTAAATCTTTTCAAAAGTATGGGAAATAATACACCAAGTAAAGATTACTTTATCGACAATTAAATTTGATAAGTGTTAAACGAGTTTTACCTTCAACATAATCTGTTTTGCCATTAGAGCTATGAGAAATTTCCATACGGGACGGGAAAGTGCACTAAACGCTTTAGCAATATCATCATGTTGACATGTAATTTCTCCCATTCATTTTGAATAAAGAAAAAAAGAAATTTTCTGTCTCATTCATGTCAGCTTTTTGTTAACATTTTACCTGATAAATGTTCTATTACAGTGATTGCTAGTGAATTTAACATCCTAACTTATACAGATACATATGACGCATAAATTCCTTAATCTAACGCATTCAATTATACAAAGTATCACACGCTATACGATCGCTACATGGTAAATTTCGGAAGTTATATGGGTATAAGCTACACAGTTCAATTTGTAGCGCTTGTGAGAAGATTGTGTGTGACTTTAAATGATTAATTTCCATTTTTTAAACGGTTGTCGATTGGCATATGTTTTGCTTTTGCCCGTACAATTAAACAATCAAATTTTAATATATCATACACACCGTTTCACATCCTCACGCACACGATTTCCGCCATGAAAGGAACAATGATGCCGAACGTATAACCGTTTTTCCCATATTAAGTGTAAGGGAGAAAGATAATCATTGAAGAGAGACCACAGGCGATATAAGGAGATCTTCCTGTGGAGAAAGAGATGTCGGACGCCTGTGTAGCATAGTGTTTAGAGCAGTCGACCGGCAATCGAAAGACCTGGGCTCGAATCCCAGCGCAGTCGAAAGCGTCTTTTTTTCCACAGAAAGATTTTCAAAATTCTTTAATATTTGAATTTATTGGCATTATTTGCGATATAAGAGTTTGAAATTGTCTGCGATGACACCTGTCGGCAACGTATCCTATCTGATTCGCGGCTAATGATTCTCCGATAATGTAGGCAGTTGCAGAAATTTCTAACTCTACTAATTAATTTTGAATGTGTCTCTTTTTATTGTACTAATTGGTCACTTATCGGAAAAGGCTCAACAACCAAGAAATGATTATTATCATTCTTCTAATACTAGCTTTACTGCATTTGCACTCTTTACCCATTTGACGTATGAAACGCTCTGGATTTCAAAGCAGCCGCTTTTTTATCTTCTGACAGTTTGCAGAAGTGTTTATGGTGCGTGGTCGTTCACTTCTGGGGCGGTCTTCAGTTGTACCTAACTCACGAAATTAGCGTATAGCATCACAGATGGTTCTATGCGGGATATTCAGTAATCTTGAAATTGCATTCGCTGATTTTCTTGTCTGATGCAAAGAAATTACTGCAATACGATTAGCTTCTTTACTCATTATGGATTTTTATATCACCTGAAATAGATTCCAAAACACTAAGTTAATGGAAAATGATCTCAGGAACACAAATCTCATGTCCAAATTGATGAATTCTGAACACAAATTTGACAAACCGAAGCGCAAAGCTTGTGCGGGGACTTTTAACGCAACCTGTATATGAATAAGGATATACCGAGTTTCTTATTAATTTTTGTTGATCCCTTGTTGTGAAATTTGAGAACTAATTTCCTAAAAGTTGAAAGCCCCTTGCTTCTAGAAGCCTAGGCATTCCTCCTTCATCATAAGTAAAAAGTGATCAAAGACGTAAAGAAAGGCGCTTTGACAAAAATATAACAGTTTATCATGCTGAACAAATAATATTTATTATCTGTAAAATGGTCAAATAATACATTTTTTCATAAGACTTGTTTAAATAATGAATTATTATTATTTAAAAGTACAATATTCATAGTAAATGACTATCAGAGACTGATGTATAGTTGATTCTGTTAAAGAAAAATAAAATACGCATGCTGAATTCTATTGGAAAATGGCCTGATTGAAAATTTGTGTCTTAAATTGTTATAAAACTTAATAATTTTTTTACTTCCATTTCCTTAAAAAAATTTAGGTTAAAAGTATAATACTTCATTATCGCAAATAGAGAAGATACAACTTTTTTTCACTAATTTGTTTGCAAGAGTTCGAACAAATTGTTCATGCAGTTAACACACCTGGACGACATTTTTAATGAGTTTCTTCCTCGTCTCTGGTCATTCGTTGTCAGGTCAGAAAATTTCCAACAAAATGGCATCCGTGAAAAAATAAAAAAAAATTTCTTTTTTATTTTGCTTGTTAAAAAAATTACCAAGAAACTTTTCTAAAAGTTCAGGCCGTCAAACAATGTACAATTTCAGGAATTTTCATTTAAAAAAATGGCAAGTCGGATGAAAATTATGAGATGAAAGCTGATTTGTCCACAGGCACCTTTTTTGACCCACTATGCGCCAGAGTTACCAGGACAGTTGACAGTCGTTTTTGTCATGGGCATATAAGCTGTTAAGAATTTTTAAAACTCGTTTTTATCGAAATTGTCCAAATAGCGCATTGAGCAAGCAAGGCCCTATTTAAAAAATACAGAATTTTAACCTTGCGTTCCGGCAAGGCGTAAATGAGTTAAAATACGCTGTACAAAATGAACACCCTGGGCCTATGGAAAGGAAAATATCTATTAACATCCAGGAAAAAAAGTGCAATTTACGAAGAGAAATAGGACTGCAAGTAAAAGCTCAAAAACCCATTAATTTAAGTGAAGCTCAGAACTATGCATTGGAAATAGAAATGTGTCTCAAAGAAGCACAACCGACAATTAAGTTACAATCCAGCTTTGGACCACCTATAAGTCCGACCAAGTGCCTCAAAAAAGACAATTCGCTCCAAGACAAAACTACCCTCAACAAATTTCAACAGGATTGACGAATAGAATTAATCCTATTAATTATACACAAGACAAATCTAAATTAACTTGACATATGTGCGGAAAATTGGGACACTTTGCACAGTAATGCCAAGCCCGAACAAATTTTCCCACGGGCACATTCGGAACTCGACCTCCTCAATCCATCAGAAATATCCAGAACGAGAACGACGAATGCTTAGAATTTTCTCAAATGTCCCCGGAAGCAGAAACGGAACAAATACATTACGAGGAATCAGCCGAGTGTGTACCGTCAGTGGAAGACTGACCAATCCATATTGGGAAAACGAAGTGATGGATCAACTTACAAATTATTAGTAGATTCTGGATCTTCCATGAATATCATCAAAAGAGGCAAAGTTCCCATCCAATCGAAACCTTTCGAAATGAGAAAAAATTTCATTATGGGAAAAGACAATATGTCAATCACAGCTGCACACATAATTTATTCTAATAGAAAACATTTATTTCACATCATAGAAGACGATTTTCCACTTCCAGAGGAAGGAATAATTGGATTACCATTTTTTCAAAAGTATAATAGATATGCTATTACACCTAGGTTCTTGATTATAGAAGACAAGAAACTACCCTTACATGATGACGGAGAATATATAACACCACACACAGCTCAAATCAACAAAATTCACATTCCCAACGAAATCGATCAAGAAATTTGGATAGAAAATGATCCATATGTACCGGACAGAATTTATCTGATTAAAAACCAAATACTGACAGTACCATACAACAGCTATGACAAGCTGGTCCAACTAATTTTATTTCAGTTCAGAAAGTTTTCTTAAAGACTTATTGAGCGCCAGTCACCCTGGTTAGTGACAAAATTTATTTCAAAATAATAATGAGACTCGAAATTCATAACGTTTATACAATGCGGGGTCATTGTAAGGTCACAACAGTTTACCGGGTAAATAAATGAAACACCAGAATTCAATTAATAAAATAAGGGGCTGAACAAGATTTATTAAATTCAATACTGACTCTATACAAAATAAAACGGTATTTAATCAAAGCCCAAAAGAATCTGCATTAAAATCGGTAGGTATAAATAAAAATGACAGAAATCTCGGAATATTTCCGAGCCACGCGACAATATGGAAGAATCGATTTATTGGCGCGCGTCACCACCAGAGAGAACTAGAATTTATTGATTGCAAATTGAAAGTTCAACTTTTAACATCGCGAAAGAAAATGAAGCTATTTACAAAAAAAAGAACGGACACGAATACAAGAGAAAGCACTCGCGAGTATATGAGAGAAAGAAAGAGGCAAAGTGGTCTCAGTAGATGTGATGGACGCCATGAAGCGTCAATGTTCGTTATAGATTGTCCGGTAATTCTGGACCACTTGCCAAAGGAAAAGCCAAATAAAACCAAGCCTATTGGGCCCTATCATCGTGCGTGCGAAAATAATAATGGAGCGTCTTTGGCAACTACAATTAGGCTGGGATCAATCCTTACCGTTGGAATTGCATACAACCTGGCTAAATTATCGCAGAGATCTGCAGTTGTTGATATCAAGTTTGATCGGCGAGCAATTATTGAAGATTATGAATATTTACAAATACATTGTTTCAGCGATGCGAGCGAGAAGGTCTACGGGGCCTGCATCTATTTAAGATCAATTGACGAGCGGGGAGAAACGTGGTCGCGACTTTTGTGCTCCAAATCACTAGTTGCTCCTCTAAAATCATTATCGCTTCCTAGATTGGAACTATGTGCCGCATTATTATCCGCGAAGTTGTTTGAAGCAGTCACTCATGCTCTGTGACGTTTAAAGTTTAGTAAAATCGTATTCTGGTTGGATTCAATGATCGTACTACATTGGATAGGTACTACGCCTCACCTATTGAAAATAGTCACATCAAACCGCGTTTCTGAGATACAAAAATTAACCGCTCCTCACGACTGGCGACACATACGATCAGAACAGAATCCTGCTGATCTCATCTCTCGAGGTCTGGCACCCGCGGACATAATTCAAGATCAGTTCTGGCAACATGGTCTAGAATGGTTAAAGGAAAGCGAATCTCGTTCCCTAGCGAATTACGAATCTTAAACTCGAAACAGCAAGTAGAAGGGAAACTCGGTCCTTTAGCCCCTTTCGTAGACTCGGAGGGAATTATGAGAGTAGAGGAGAGAGTATCAAACTCTGATCTACCGTATTACACTAAGCACCCTGCGTTATTACCTTCAAAGCATAACATAACAGCCTCAATAATCCGTGAGCATCATGTAAAAAATCTTCACGCTGGCACGCAGGCCACTTTTTACTCTGTCAGAAAATGTTATTAGATCGTCAATGGACGAAGCATTATCTGTTGTAGAGCAAAACCAAAAATACTAAGCTATGTTATGGGAAACCTTCCGAAAGATCGTCTCGTTTTTGATCGGCCATTCTTGCGTTCTGGGGTTGATTACTGCGGGCCATTTTACATTAAAGAAAAGCACTTCCGGAACAGAAATAAGATAAAGATTTACACTGCCATATTCGTGTGTTTCACCACAAAGGCCCTGCATATTGAACTTGTTAGCGATCTAATTTCCGAGGCCTTTTTGGCAGCTTTAAGACAGTTCTTCGCTAGAAGAGGGAAAAGTTCGGATTTATATTCAGATAATGCGACTAACTTTCAGGGAGCAAAACGAGAAATTGACGACATATGCACATTATTAAAATCACAGTCACACAATGAAAAAATCGCGAAATCCCTTGCAAACGAAAATACAACGTGGCACTTCATACCGTCTAGCTCGCCACACTTCGGGGGTCTTTGGGAATCCGCGGTCAAATCGCTGAAGCACCATATAACACGCGTCATTGGTGATACACTTCTAGCATTTGAGAATCTACTCACTTACGTTGCGGAAATCGAATCAGTGCTCAATTCCCGCCCACTTACTCCTCTCTCTCTCCTGATCCCAATGACCTAAGTGCCTTGACACCTAGCCACTTCCTAATTGGCGACACTCTAACGAGCATGCCAGAGCACAATCTCCAGAAAATATCAGTAGGACGTCTTTCATCATGGCAGCACGTACAGCAGATGCGCCAGCACTTCTGGAATCGCTGTCACAATGATTATTTACATGAATTGACTGTGCGCAAAAAATGGCACACTGGATCTACCAGAAACATCAAGATTAGCACACTCGTTACTGATAAAGAAGATAATACACCCCCCCCCCCCCCATGGTGGGCTCTTGGTAGAATAATTGCGATTCATCCAGATAGCGAAGGTGTCAGTCGGGTGGTGACCATCAGAACCGCGCGTAGCGAATACAAAAGAAGCGTGAAGAAGATTTCTCCAATTTATATAGATACTGAATAATAAAGATCAGCTATCATTGATTCTCATATATTCTCGTATATTGTGGTTCTTAAAATAATAGTAGGTGTTTATTTGTTCCTTGCATCTCTATGCGTAACTATGTTAAGGATTCACATGTTCAGACTTATCTCTTGTCATTTGTAGAATATCCCAATCGTAATGCTTCCAGTTCTTTATCTTTAAACTTTTTTGGCTGCTCAGGACGTTCTTCGTCTTCCAAATCAAACTCACCACTTTTAAATCGTGCAAACCACTTTTGGCACGTTCGCTTAGCTAGAGCATGTTCACCATATACTTCCACCAAAATACGATGACTTTCGGTAGTAGTTTTCTTCATATTAAAGTAATGAAGAAGAACTCCCCACAAAAAGACGCCCAATGACACTAGCTTTCCAACGCAAGTTCAGAATATTGTAAGGATGGAATAATAATCAAGTTACGGCATCGCTTAGCAAAGCGCACGAATTAAGTTATAGATCCAATACTTCATACGTGGCGTGGAACGAAGAAACCCGGCTAACAGCACCAAAGAGGAAATTTGAGTTTTTCGATGAATTTGAGAGACAGAAGCATGCTCTTTCGAATGGGCCTATGAACAAAGCTGTGCGATCAAAAGTGCCCGAGTTCGGAGGAAAAGGTCTATTCCTGCTTGAACTACTCGAACGGACCCGTCTCAGAGAAACGCGATTTTCTCGAAAATTTAAAAGGTGCTGTTAGCCGGGTTTTTTCGTTCCACGCCACATATGTTTTCTTCGGTCTTTTTCGTGATCCTTCAACTGGTTGTAACTATTTTTGAAAACAATCAAAATTAATAAAAATCTACAATTACAATTTTAATTACAGTTAGTGTAAGATTAATTTGGAATATGTTTAGCAAATTAAATCTATTGAATTAATATCTAGTTATTGAATGTGTAGGAAAGTAATGTTTCTGTTTATCTGGGTGAATTATTTGAATGTGAGTTTGATGGATTTTGTTTTTTTGGAACCTTCTGTCTTTTTATACATATTTTATTTCGTAGAATTCTGTTTTCTGGCGCTTTTTTCGCTTTTGGAGGTAATTTCGCGGGCCTATTCTGCTGTTTCTTTTTTTGGACTTTTGGGAAGATGTCATTCTTTTCAGAAGATGAAAACTTTTTCATTAAAAGTTTTCTATCCTGAGTAGAAATGAAAGCGTGGTCTTGCAGTGTACCCGGAATCGTTACTGCTTGGTCAAATTGTCTTCTCAGAATCTCGGTAGCTACGGCGTAACTTTCTTCGCTGCGGAAGAAATTTCGGTTTCTTTGCAATTACTCTTCCCTGACTGGAATGAAGCTTGAGGGGTGAGTATGTGATGTTTTGAAGAACGTTGTTAGCTAGAACGAGCCGCAAATCTCTTTATATTCGCCCCTATGCCATCACACGCACCTTTGCCGTTGAGTGACCATGAGCTGTACCATGCAAGCGCCATTCTGCTGGCATATCGAAATCTTCTTCAAGAGCTTGGAGATTAGCAAAGCTACTTTTATTCTTGAATTGATGCCCAGAACCATCAGCGAAATAGTACATTTTCTTTGGCTTAAAGTTATTATCTTGGTCGTTATTCCAGTGAAATGATTGAGCTGAATTCTGAACGACGAAGGCGTAATTCTCTGCAAAACCGAAGCAAATTAAAAACTCACCTGCCAATAAATTTTCTTTTAGGTGTTAAAAAACGATGACTGCATCTTTAAAACAAAGTGATGAGTTTTTAATTTTAACAACCGTTTACAGAAATAATCCAGGTATTCATTGGTATCCATTACTGAAGTTTGCAAAGTACTGACAAAGCCTTGTACATTTGAACTGCGCATGCGTCAATTACAATACGCTGCTACTACAGACGATCGAGAAAATCAAAATGGCCGAAGTATTCGCGAAATGTCAAGTGAGATGGGCGATAATCACGGAACCTTCGACCTTTTCAGATTAGATTCGAGTGTACGCAGAAAAAATCGTAAATGCGCCGAAGTCACATAAAATAGAATATGTGCCTAGGCACATAATATACTATTACAAGAGTTTCAATTTCTCTTTTTTTTGGGATTCGGGAGTATAAGAATACCATGTTCTGAAACTAATTATTTCACCTTAATTGCTTGCTGCTCTGACGAACAAAACACCTTCCTTAGTTTTCTGCGTCCACAAAATTTTGGTGCTTTATGATACTCGCCATCACACTTTATCTTTCTGTCATTGACCTTTAAAGGTATTGAAGAATCTGGATCACATTCATTATTATCTGCATCATCATCGTCAACAACAGTGTCAATATCTGATTGAACTTAATTAGGAATCCTTGCACTCTTGTCGCAATTCAAGAATGATTTTCCTTTTAAGTTGGTAAGTTCAAATCTGAATGTGTTGCAAATTTGTGAATCTTTTCGTAAATTTGGGAATTTTACGCTTAAATTGTCAGAAAAACGACGAAGGGTTATTCTCTTATATTTTTTTTTTTTGTAACGCATTAATGCATTTATCCTTCCAAATTTCGCGATCTCTTTTGGAAGACATCATTAGAAAAGTAATTCTTTGCAATTTAAGAAGGAAGCTTACATAGAAAGCAATATACGATGTAAAAGGAAAAGAAAAACAGAAGGAGGAAAAATGGAATATCGTGACTGCAGATATAATTGATTTTTAAAATTAGAATAATTCAACAGAATCAACAAAATTATATTATCAAATTGAATTACTTCTAAGGACAAACCTGCTTCAAGAAACTCTTCTCAGATAAAATCTAGAAATAATTGACTCAGCATAATATCCCAGCATACGAGTTGGGTACATTATTTCCAGATTTTATCTGAGAAGAGTTTCTTGAAGCAGGTTTGTCCTTAGAAGTAATATAATATAATAATAATTTCTCTTATGGGAAACAAATGAAGGCAAACAAAGAAACAAACAGACAAAGAAACAATCCTTGTCACGTGATTTTGATGTCACGTGATGAAATATCATATATTTATATTTTGAGGTTAGGTTTCTAACATCCCACATGTATTTTACAGTGAGCAGTTACACTAACCGCGTATAATATTATGTAATGTAAAAAATTAGCTTGAGGGTGTTCTACGAGTTTCCCGGCGCACAATTGCTGGAAAACAAAAAAACGCCATCCTGAAATTTTGCTATTTTATAGGAAAAAATCTCAGCTGTTTGACTAGATGATTTAAAAAAAAATGGGTCCAAATTTGAGAAAAAGTCAAATTTATTTTTGATTTTCGAAAATGAAGGTCAAATTTTGATTTCTTTCAAAAATGGTTACAATCAGTTGAAAGATCACGAAAAACACTGAAGAAAACATATGAAGTAAAATTTTGCTTTATGCAAAAAGAAATAAGTTATATTCGCTTTAATAGCTTTGTATTACGTCTATAAAATGATTTATAGTGTTGAGTGTCCTCTATTTCGGCAAACGTGCGACGATTTTCTGTAGGCTTGGAGTTTAAATCTCAAATGCTTTAAGTCGAAGACAGCCTAAGATTAACGAAAATGGCAATAAAACGTTTGGAGACATAACAAAACGTGACTTAAAGAATATATTTTAAATGCTCGTAAATGCTCAGTAATTATTCAGAGCACAAAACGTTTGAGTATATTCTTGAGCATTTAAAACTCTTAGAATACTAGTTCTAATCGTTAAAAAAGTTATTAAATGCTACAATATTCAGTCCTAAAATTTTAGGTATCGAGCTTAGTTCGGTTTTTTGTTTTTTTTCACGTTTCTCGGTATTCAAGGGATGAAATGCATGCGGAAGGGTTCTTTTCTTGCTATATTGCCATTTAGACTTCATTAAAATAGATTTGAACGACAAGAACCGTTTTTTTTCCCAAACTTGGAATTTTACTTTTTTGTTGCTACAGCAACGTTGCGAACTTAATTTACCTCAGTTTATATATAAACACAGATCAAACATTTAGTCTCAACGAGAAGTAAGCGATATTCAAACATATTCTGGCGTATTATTATATGTAATAGTGTTAGTTTTATGTATGCGTTGTATTAGTATAGTTTTATTTCTTAATAAGGTATCTCCCGGGAATCGCAACGGTGTAACACATCACTTAATAAGTTTCCGGTCTGACATATAGATGGCACCATTGTTGTCAAATACATACGATTTCTGGATAATACCAACCTTCAAACGTTAAGCGTTAAAATTTCATGATATTCTGACGTTTACTTCAGAAGTTACAGAGGTTTTCGTGAAGCACTTTTGTCATTTTTAAAACAATGAATCAAAAAGAGTTTCGAGTTTTTTTTAAACATTGTTTTTTAATGGGAAAAAATACTGTTGAAGCAATGCAGTGGCTTGATAAACGTTCTGGGGACTCTACACCAAGGAAATCAACAATCATCAACTAGTATGCCGAATTTAAACGCGGACGTGCAAACATCGATGACGCTGAACGCTCTGGTTGCCCAAAATCAGCAGTTCTTCCGGAAAACAAAACAAAAGTCCACAAAATAGTTTTGGCGATCGTAAATTAAATTTACATGAGAAAGCTGACGCCTTAAAGATATTAGAAGGTAGTTTGTTTACAATTTTGCACGAATCTTTGGGGATGCGTAATTTTGTTTGCGGAATGAAATTTCAGTTGCGGAAACGTTCAGTATGTTGCAGAAGGCAACATGGTGATTTGACAATGTCGCAGAAAAATGTTTATAAGTGGTACAAAGACTTCAAAGAAGGCAGAGAACGTGTTGATGACTTGGAATGCCCAGGACGACCATCAACATCCACTGACGAGCAGCACGTCAATCAAATCAAGGAATTAGTGCACATAAACACTGCACTCGTTCTTCGTGACCATTTCGCCAAAAACTCAACGAATATCGTTCCACAACCACCTAATTCGCCTGATTTGTCTCAGTGTGACTTCTGGCTATTCCCTAAACTCAAAAGACCACTCCGAGGACACCGTTTTGACACGATTGAAGAGATACAAGGCGAAACGAAGAAGGTTTTGAAGGCATTTCCGGAAATCGAATTTAACATGTGTTTCGATGATTGGAAAAAACGTTGGCATAAGTGCATTATATCGGGAGGGGATTACTTTGAAAGGGATCAAAGTGATTTGGATAAATAAATAAAGATTTTTTAATTTATAACAAAATTTACCTTAGTTCTTGCCCACAGTAGTAGATCGGAAATTTATTAAGTGATGTATCTACATGCAAGTTATAGATGTTCCATATGAATATGTAGTAGAGTCTCCCAGGTTGAGAATTTTTTTCTCTCGCTGCTTCAAAGTTTCCTCAATATCCGAAAATATTTTTATCTGTGTAGAAATACGAAAAAAACTGTTCAAAACATAGGTATTGGGCGTGGAACTCTATTCGGGAGACACCCTTAAATACCATCCTTAGTGCAAAGAAACCATTAATTATTGAAAATGACGTAGTTTGTTCCGTTCATAATTTTGTAATACTATTTTTTAACATAGATCGGAATAAAGATTACAATTTAGTGTAAAATGAAAATTATTTATTGCAAGTACTAGATCAAAAGGTTGCGAATTTACAAAAGGTTATTAATATTGGTCAACAAATACCGTGACCTATCAACATTATTTATAACAGGGGACATTTACAGATTCGGATAACTATCAACTTGAAATCGTTTAAATATAATATCAAATCATAATAAGAATAAGAATATCTACGTACAAAATTAAATGATTCACACACACCCAACCATTCCAATACACAATCAAATCACTAAAATTGTTAAAAATATTGAATCAAATTACAATAACTAGACTATCGTTAAAAGGCGATCTGATCAGTCTCTCAATTATAAAAACCCCTTACATACGATAATGATGATATATTATATCTCGGTGAATGTCGCCACCAATTCAATCCACCAGACGTATTGGATCATCAGTAGTTCGAATCACCCAATCATAAATATACTCATGTTCATGATGATGCAGAGACGTCTTTAAGAGTCATAATCAAATCATCATACCTTGTCATCACCTTGTGCCTTTGTATATACATTAATGATGCCAAATGTGAGTGAGAGAACTGTTCTCCTCGTAATATGGTGAATTTTAGGATAGATACCATATGTATAATTTTGCGACTATGAAAGATAAAATATATCGCCGAAGGTAGATAGCTAATCAGACCTCAATCTAAAACAATTTCAATACTAATCTCTCCTCAGACCATAACGTTACTACTCTCGCTCATCGCCAACCGACGTCATCAATCACGTGAACGTTTACAAACTCTAACGGACTTCATCACGCAATGATTTGACAAACTTTACCCTTACAAGTTGTTACTAATTTTTCGAGGCCCATTAATGTGGCACCTCCACAACGGAAATCTACTATCTATTATGGCTTAGAATTTTGGGCTTCTTTGAGCTGTTTTTGGGCACTGATAGAAATTTTTGGGCTTTTTTACTTTTTACAGAAAATCAAATTTCTTGTGAAGGTACTAGCTTACATAAAGCTAGCACCTCCACTATCTCAAAACAGTATTGAGCGAAAATGAAAAAGTACCCAAATTTTGAGCTGTTTTTGGACACTTTAAATCAACAAATACCGATGATAAAAAAACTACCCCTTTCATAAAAAAATCAACCCTTGAAAAAAATGTACAATCCTACAAAAAGAGACCCGCTGTATTTTTGAGCTATGTTTGGGCTCTTCAAAAATGTCTATCAAGTTTTGGGCTACAACCCTTAACATCAAAATGCACCAACTCTTGAAATCACCGTGAAGGTTGAGATATTTTCGCAAAGAAAAATGCTTTGACAGCATATGCCACTATCAATAATGGCATGCGCTTGACTCTTTTATAGTATAAGACATTCCATCCTAAAAAAATATGAAATGATGCCAATATTGATAGAAGTTCATACCAATTTCGCACATTAAATTCAGTGCTCTAATAGAAAAATCTGAGCTTATTATAATAAGTAAATTTTTGTTTTTTCCTGCATCACGCATACTTTTCATCATTATATGTTTATCGAAAATTCCATTTGTGACGCCGGTATAGAAATCTAGAATTTTTTATGGATAAGATTCATGCTATCGTACCTAGGGTACGAAAATCAGTTATTTTTTCTCCTTGAAACAGGCATCGATACCAGAGATTTTGATAGTCTGTTAAAAATTTTATTAATTTTCCTAGACTTTACTATACAAGTGGTAATTTCAAATTAATGTTCTTGTATATCATTTAAAATTAATGTACGTTCATCTTAAATTTGATGACTTTTGAATCAAAATATATTAAAATTAATAAGCATTATTAAAATATATGCGCAAGTGTATGAAAATTCAAATTATAGTCTGTATTTTCTAAGATAAGAGTATTTTAAATTTAATATATGTTACTGAAAAAATCTTCCATTACATGTAATAGAATTTTAATACTTGAATTTATGAAAAATATTTTTTTGAAAATTTAGGAGAGATAATAGAATACATTAAGGATTTGTTGTCATATTGTTAACACCATAATCACGTTATAAATTCTGGATTTACCAATGGAGTTTAGAATGAATGTCGTAGGGCAGTTCTCCTTTGCATAGAATCATTACACGGAAAACTTCATATTGCTAGGGTGGCAATATTAGGAAGGTAGCAAGGTTATGTTGTTTTCAACATGATACAAAGAGTATCGTGGTCGGAAGTATACACGTAACGCTCTGACAGCGCTTTACTTACTATAAAATGCTGTTTCGCTGTCAGAGCGACACACTTCGCTACGATCGCGATACACTGCATAAGGATCTCAGCTATAAGAATTAAATAGTTATGAGAACGATATATATATTTCAAAATACTATTATCAAAATGCTCCCATCGTCTGTCTGCCGTAAACAAAGTTTACGTTGCCCAACTATCACAATTGTGAAGGTCGACGAATATAGATAGTCTTTTTCGTTTTTTTCTTTAGATTTTAGTAATTTAATTTTTTTAAAATATTTTTTAAACATTTTTCAAGTGATAAAAAAATCCAAAGAAAACAACAAACAAGACTATCTATGTTCGTCAACCTTCACGATGATGATAGTTGGGCAACGTAGACTTTTTTTACGGCAGACAGACGTTAGGAGAATTTAGATAATAGTATTTTGAAATATGGAATTTTTTTTGACAGCAATAAACTTGAAACAAAAACTGAAAAGCATAAAATGTTCCACGAATTAGCCAAAGAATCCAAGATAATTTTTTGGAAGCGTTTTGAACAATTTTTGGATATTGCAAAAATTAACCATTTACAAAAAATAAAAAAATTTCTCGAAAGTAGTTGGAAAAATTTAAGTGGATTTTTTGAGTAATTTTAAAAACTTTTTCACTCCTGGTGTTTTCTCCGAAAGTTTATAGTTTTCGATTAAAAAAATCATAAATGTATTTGAAAAAAGTTTGCGGTTAGAGCGCCATTTTGAAAATACCAAGGTCTAAAATCGAACTTTGAACCATGGATTCTTTAAGTTCAGACATTTATTCCACCGATTGAAAAGGTTGCAGTTTGATTGCTGACAGGAAAGCTCTTGAAAACTCAGTTAAAAAAAAAAGAGAGCGGAAAAATCATGCTTTTTTTTTTAAACAGCATTTTTTCACAATTAATAATATGTCGAAGCAATTTTGAATTCTCTATGGAAAAGGGCCGGTCTTAAGCTTTAAAAATATGTCTAACTGAATTTTTTTGAAGACTACAGCATTAGTTATGAGCTTCCGAATACCGATGTACCGTGAGTGGCGTTTTCGGCGGAAACGGGTTAAATTGATATCTCAAGTAACAAACTCAAAGAATGCAATTGCTTTCAGAAAACAGTATTGACATAATGACATAACTGTCTCAAAATGAGGCAAGATTTAAGGTTACGCGAAAATTTAATTTAACCTTAATTTCGGTAATAACAACAACAAGGAGATTAGCAAACTTTTAGAAATTCGTAAGTTTAATATAAAAAAACAAACATTTTTTTAATGAGTAGTTAAAAAAATATGATTCAAAGTGACTTACAAATTTTAACAATTATATATTACGCAAAAAGAAATTTATGCAATATATTTTGAATTTTTTTTATCAAAATGAGAATTTTTGTTCTCTCTGCCACATCCACCATTGCACGAAGCTGCTTTGTCCATTTAATATAAGCAAATTAATCGAATAATATTTGATTATTTTTCATATAATTTTATTGGAGGCGAAAAATCCGAAGAGGAGTCAAGTCCTAGCTACATTCCTACGATATTTCCTTCAATCTACAAACCGAAAATAATAAATGAATCTTCTGTTACAAACAGGTAATTAATTATAAGTGACGAGAAATGAGTTCATTGTTTTTTATATTATAAGCGGCAGTATTAGTAATTGTGGGGATAAGATTTATACAATGAGTTCTATAAATTTTTTTCCGAAAAATTATCAAAATCTAATTTATTTACGTATTCATCAAAAATATTACGTTGAAATTATATTATCATGATTGTTTCAGGTACACGCGTTTAAAGAACCGCCAGATGAATAAAAAATTATTATCAGCATCAAATCCTGAGCCACAAGTTGGTGAATTACCTCAAATTATGGCAGGAAATCTTCCAATTACAGAGCAGAAAGTTGATGAAGAATGTCAAGTAAATTTCTACTGCAACTCTGATGTGAATTCACAAACATTTATTTGTAATCGATATGTCAAAGATGAAGTATCTCATGATAAAATTCAAACAGAAATTACAAAAGATAATAGAACAGTGAAAGTTTATTATAATAAAGAAAAATATGCAAGCAAAGAATGTGGGAATCATACAATATGTGATCATCAAGAAACTCAAACCGAGAATCCCCAATTTACTGGATTTTCATCCATAACAAAAAATTATGAGTTAATTGATCTTGCAGGTGTAACTTTCGAAAATTTCGAATTTTTATTAGAAAGAGTGAAGACGCCTGAACAATGCATAGTGTCAAAAAAAGATAGATTGCTCATATTCTTAATGAAAATGAAAACAGGCTTATCATTCTCAGCATTGGGTGTATTATTTAGTGTTCATAGATCAACGATTTCAAGAATTTTTTTCGAAATTTTGCAAAAGTTAGCTGGTGCGACTAGAAATTTGGTATTTTGGCCAGATATTGACGCTGTGCAGAAAACAATGCCTCATTATTTTTGTCCTGAATACAGTAACACTAGAGTTATGATAGATTGCACTGAATTCAGGATTGAAATTCCCAAAAGTGTTGATAATTGTGTTTTTACATATTCTCAGTACAAGAAAAACTTCACTGCCAAAGTTCTAATCGGTATTACTCCCGGAGGTTTTATTTGTTTAAAATCCGACGTAGCTGGAGGACGTAAATCGGATTCTCAACTAACAATTGAGTCAGGATTGCTTGATTTATTAGAAGATGGTGACGTAGTTTTGGCTGACAAAGGTTTTCCTGAAATAAAAACAGTCATCGATGCAAGTGGTAAAAAAGTGAAGATGGTAATGCCACCGTTTTCACAAAAAAAAAAAATGAATTTTCTATGGAGGAAACTCAACAAACATACAGCGTAGCAAGAGTAGGAATTCACGTGGAAAGAATAATGCAGCGCTTGAAGACTTATCAAATATTAAATAAAATTCCTGAAAATTTATTTCATTGTATAGATGACATCATGCACGTCTGTTGTGTGTTAGTTAATTTACAGCCTCCAATAATTTCAAATAGAAAAGATACAGATAATGGAGAATAAAATCTTAATATTTTTAGAATTGTATATGTTTTTTAAGCTGTAACAAATAATAATTGTAAAATGTATTCATCTAATTTATCGTAATTTAGTATTTGATATAATATTAATGAATTTTGTAACATAAATTTTTTAACTTTTAACAAAATATTTTGGAATAAAGTATCTGTGACAAACGTTTAAATATATTTATTTAACTTAACATACACCTAAACATAAAGTCATAGAAGCTATATTATTTGTTTAAAGTATTGCTGATGTAAGTTCCAGTGAAACTTTGGTTAAATAATATCTCTTCATCTTCACTATTACTTAAACTTTCACAGTCTTCTAAATTTTCAGTATTATTTTTATCATTGAGTTCCTCGGCAATCACAGCCTTATATAAAGCATTTAAATAATTTTTAAAATAAAAGTTTTCAGCCTTCAATAATGCTGTTTGTAGAAATTTTTCATCACGGTGTATTTCAATCAAACAGCTACCATTTAGTACTGGTGAGTAAACGAACAGGTCACAGTCATACTTGTGACGTACATTTGCACTTAAATCTGTGTATAATAAGAATCACTCTTAATCACATTAACTTATCATCGATAAATTCTAAATACTTAACGTTGCAAAACTTATCAGCGGCATTCTCTACTTCCTTTTTCTCGCAAGAATTAGGACATTTAAATTCAACTACTTTTGAAATGCAGCCATCATCTATCACAACACCGTCAACACTAGCACAGAGCCAAGGTTGAAATTTGCAAATAAGTACACCAACACGTTTGACAGTACAATAATACAACTGTTCATACTTTTCTTTGGTATGAGATTCAATCAATTTTTTGGGTATAAAATATCTGACACTAAACTATCAACAGATTTTCTAGTAAGTGTTTTGATACTGGGTACATTGGTACTTGCTGAAATCCTTAGACGCTTAGCTTTTAACCAATCATTGCACGAGGATTGTCCCAATGTTTTACAGACTAAAGCTGTAATATCTTCCTCTGATAACTCAATAATCTTACGATAGAGGTTTCTTATATTTTCATCTAATTCATACGGGCGAGTATAAATAGAATGTTCATCACAAAAAATTAAAAAATTTTTAACATACTTAGCACAGTCTTCTTTCTCTATGTTAAGTTCAACTTGTGTTAATAAAGAATCGACAACATTTTTGATCGTATAAAAATTATTCCTATTAGCTTCAGCTGTCAAAATCTGTTTTAGTGGTGAATCTGATATCAACTTTGAAATTTGAACTTCCTGTGCTTCTTGTAACGACGTGTATTTATTTGGTATCATATTTGAAAAATATTCTCCTTTAAAATTATTTTTAGCAAATTTTCGAGCGCTAGGTTTGCCCCATTGCTGTTCCATACTTGTTTTTGATAAGCTTTCCGAATTATTAATAAAGTAGATTAATGCAGCAATGTGTTTGCATTTTCTACTTTGATTGTAAACGCAGTTACATTGCACGTCAGTAACATTTCGAGCTGCATCTATCTAAAATAAAAAATTAAGTTTTAGAAATATATTGATTCTGATACAGCTATTTAATGAAATATAAATCATTAAATTTTTTATTACATTTAAGGGGTTACAACAGTGTGAAAATCTGAAAATGAAGTATTTTTTAAGAATCTTTGTTTTTGTAAAAACGACTTCACCGATTAATTTGAAACTAGGTATTTTTTAAGTAAGTTATAATGTGTACAAAAAATTTTTTTTTTATATATTCAATAACAAATAATGATAAAAACGGTCACAAGATGGCCTACGAAAAAAAACATCGTCTGGTTGACAGCGTCACTCTAACATCAGACGTCTGAAATCAAAAATCCAAAAAATTTTTAAATTATATTTGAAAAACTATCGCCGCATCGTAGGAAATTTTAAATTTTTGATTAGGAAAAAATGGCGGCATTTTAAAAAAAAAGTTTGAATTTTTCATCAAAATTTTGCACTAAATTGTTAATAAAAAAAAATAATTAATTTAAAAAAAAACTGTACGATGCAGCGATAGCGATATATTTTCTGAAGAGTATCCATTTGGGATCGAGTCGATCGGACAAAATTTGATTGAGTTATGCTGTCAACGAGGTCAAAAATCATGATTTCGAGAAAATCACGTGTAAAGTTTCAGAAGCTGTACGAAGACTCTGAGAGCCCTAGTATTTGGCGCTTATTTCGAATACTTCTAAGCTGAATATGGTTTTGGGAGTTTGCATACATATTCTTGAAGTCAAGAACTATAGATTAGAGCAAAAAAAAAAAAAAAAAAAAATTTTTTTTTCACACTGTTGTAACCCCTTAAAGATGTACAGGGTGCGCCATTTAGACACACAAAAAGCAGCTCTTTTTCGCGCATTCTGCATAACATTGGCCAGCATTTCGGTCGTTATAGCAGCTATTTCGGCTCGTATGTTACATTTAAGTTCGTCAATTGTCTTTGGCTTGCTGGCATAAACTTTGCTTTTTAAATAACCCCAAAGAAAAAAGTCAGGTACAGTTAAATCCGGAGAACGAGGAGGCCACTCCAAATCGCCATTTTCGACACAACGTTTCCCGGGAATTTGCGCTGTAAGAACGATTGTTTTCAATGTAAAACGCTACGATTTCAGCGCGTTCTTTCGGTGTGCATTGACTTATGGTTAAAATGGTATTGAAGGACGTTTCAGAATCGTGCTCATTTGTCAAAATCGGCTGAAAAACAACAGAGTTATTCAATGTTGAAATACGGAAGGTCTAGAATGCGCACCCTGTACTGTAGGCTGTTGCATGAACTGATGCTTGTTGAATTATACGAGATTTTATTAAATAACTTTCATTATTTCTATGGAACTCTTGGAGATCTCGTACGTGTTCTGCTAGAACGAGATTTTTACCTTTAATTTTTTATGGTGGTTGAAATTCTATTGTATGTGTAATTGATTGAAAACCTGTTTTAATAATTATATCCATGATAAATTTGAATCTGAAAATAAAAAAATTAATATATAAATTAATATTAATATAAATTAATATATAAAATAAAATATTAATATAAATTAATATATAAAATAAAATATTAATATAAATTAATATATAAATTAATATTAATATAAATTAATATATTAATATTATTTATTATTTTATGAATTAACATGCACATCGACAGTAAATAATTTTATATTGGAATAGTATATTACGTGCCTAGGCGCACAATGAGGGTTATTGCGTGACGAGCGACAATGCTCAAAAACGTTCTTACTGAATAACATCATTAAATTTTGCTACCGGTAAGTACGTATGTATATTTAGAACATTTGCGTGAAGACGAATAAATCTAGTTCCTTAAAGTTTTACCTGGTGAAGTAAGTGTAGTATTAACTACTTTATCGCAATCGAATTTGCAACAACGAGCTAATGTAAATTGTACTTCCTCCTCAAAGATTTGAGCAAAATCAGTTCTTTTTAAAACGTCTATAGAAATAGAAAGAACATGTAGCTTTCTATATTGACTGTGAGCACATTTTTCACATGTGCAGTGCTGTCTTAAACTGTATGTTTGTCTCAGTAACTGTGCACACAGTTTATCTATAACTGTTGTGCAATCTATCAAAACGCACTGATTTTCAATATTTCCATTGCTTACTTTGAATAAGGGGTATAAAATTTCGGCCCGTTGTTTATATATTTGGTTGCTTATCCCATTTTTAGCTGCTGTCTCAATAAGCTCAAAGAAGCGGTTTTCAGTGGCAAGTATATTAATTTGCGCTATAAATAGATGTCTATCTGCATATGTGCCAAGTACCAACTGGAAGAGACTATCGAAAGGACAAGTATTGTTCAATGTCAATTTTTTAACATGAATCTTGATTGGTTTTAATTTCATGACACTCCCGTTTTTTAAAATGGATAAATTCATAGTCCAGATATCATTTAAACCTCTCCAGTTTTCTTCGTGTCTTATGGAAGCGATTTGATCTGTCGAATGTTTGCATGACAAACATAGTCGTTTTTCCCCATATCCTTCTGATTTTACGTCTATCACTTCAGAACACTGCGGTATAGCATGCACTGTCTTTTTTGCAAATTCTGCATCTAGATAAAAAGGATATTCTCAATGTATATGGAAATTACGTTATAAAAGCAGGGGTATCAATTGTATTTATATATACTTGATCAATAAAATTAGTCAATAAGATTCAATACTTTTTACAGCAATAAAAAAGTATCACGTTGAAATTCAAAGAGGAAAGTGCAAATTCTAGGAGTGTAAAGAATGATTTTAAAATTCATTCTAATCGAAATTATAAGTTCAAATTACAGAGATAACATAAGTTTTTTCAGTCTAGAATTTTAATTTCAAATTATTTTAACAAAAATAGAAGCAAAATAAATTGTAAATATTCAACTCTTGTTTATTTTCCCGTAAATTTAAATTATTTGTTGAATTTAGCTACCAAGAAATTAGAAATTAGGCGAAAAACATTAAATAAATATTTTTTATGTGCCTTCGGCGCGGAAACTCGTTTTTCCGTTACAGCTTAGAGTAACGGAATGTTTTGTATTCCGTTACAGAGGAATATAATGTAAAAATTGAACTGCGCATGCGCATATAATCTTACAACGGAGCAGAATCTTCTTCTTATTCGTCTTCTTCTTCGTACAGCGTTAGCACCCTACTGACAAAGCCTTGTACATTTGAACTGCGCATGCTCTATTACAACAAGCTACTACTACACAAGATCGATAAAATCAAAATGGCCGGGACAAGTCGCGAAATATCAAGTGTAATGACTAGCGCCGCAAACAACTATAATACTAGATTAGATTCGAGTGTACGGATAAAAACTCGTATCCGCACCGAAGTCACATAAAATAGAATACGTGCCAATGCACACAATTCGGGAAATTACGAGACTCGCGATAGTGCTCGCTGGACTGATCGCGCCTCGGCTTCGTCTCGGCTTTGCCTCAGCTACGTCTCGGCTATAACTCGACTACGCATCACCTACGCCTCGACTACGCCTTGGCTTCGATCTCCTGCGAGCATTGTCGCTCGTCACGCAATAACCCTCATTGTGCGCCTAGGCACGTAATATACTATTAATCCCAATAATTCAAAGTCTTTTTTTTTTATTTTTTATATTATTTATTGGATCTATAACTTAATTCGTGCGTTTTTTTTCAAAATTTGAACGTTTATTTAAGAAAAACATGTACAATAGTATTATTCAAAGTATTGCCCATCTAAAGCTATGACTTTTTCCCATCTTTCTGGCAATTTGTGGATTCCATCCAAGCCAATTTTTGATACCCTGTTCTGATGTGAACCGTATTCCAGTGAGGGCGTTCTGCATCGACCGGAACAAATGGTAGTCGGAAGGGGCAAGGTCTGGGCTATAAGGCGGATGGGGTAAAACTTCCCATCCACTGTTTTCCAAATAGTTCTCAAGCGGAATAGCAACATGGGGCCGAGCGTTGTCATGATGGAAAATTATTGCCTCGTGTCTGGTTCGCATATTCCGGGCGTTTTTCGGTTATTGCTCTCTTTAAACGGATTAATTGTGTAAGGTAGCGTTCTCCATTGGTGGTTTCACCCGGTTTTAGCAGCTCATAATACAGCACACCCTTCTGATCCCACCGAATATAGATATTCGCCATGGATATTCGGCTTTGCCGTTGATTTTGCTGGTTGGCCGGGTTTCTCATATGATTTTCTGCGCTTGGAGTTTTCCTTATGGATCCATTTTTCATCACCAATAACAATCTGATGCAAAAATGACTTCTTTTTGTGGCGTTCCAGCAGCATTTCGGACATGCAAAACCGCCTTTCAACGTCTCTCGGCTTGAGTTCATGTGGAACCCAATTTCCTTGCTTTTGAATGTATCCAGCTGCTTTTAAACGTTTTGAAATGGCTGCTTGAGTGACTCCCAACGATTCTGCGAGCTCTTCTTGTGTTTGGCAACAATCTTTATCGAGTAATGCTTCCAGTTCCTCATCTTCAAACTTTTTTGGCTGCCAAGGATGTTCTTCGTCTTACAAGCCGAAATCACCACTTTTAAATCGTGCAAACCACTTTTGGCACGTTCGCTCAGCTAGAACATGTTTACCATAAACTTCCACCAAAATATGATGAGTTTCGGCAGCAGTTTTCCTTATATTAAAGTAATGAAGAAGAACTCCCCGCAAAAACACTTTTTCTGGCACAAAGTTCGACATATTTGAGTGAAAAAAAATTATTGTTGTTTACGCTTTAAATGAATGACATATACTGAAAAAGACGCACAATGACAGTAGCTTTCCAACGCATGTTCGAAATATTGGGACGATGAAATAATAATCAAGTTACGCCATCTCTTAGCAAACCGCACGAATTAAATTATAGATCCAATAAATATTTGACAGATTTCATGTTTTATAAACTCAAGTCCATCGTATTTCAATATTTTAAAAGTATAAAACGTAAAATTTACTGTTATAATACTAACTTATGTGCACCTTCCGAAGCAGAACCTTCAGCACAAATCGGACACAGAGAGGCTACCTTGGAAGTTGCATTATTGATCTGTTCTTTAACAGGATTGTGATTTTGAATTTTTATATCCACTTGAGAATCAGAATTAGGCGACAGTAGTCCCTGTTTGTTTTCCTCATTCAAAATATCAGCTGCGTTTGATAATTCTGACTTTCCCATTATAGAGTCAATGTGAAATTGTATAGCCTCATCAATTCTTATTGACAAGCTTTTATTTTATCCCTTCCAATAGTTTTGCACTGCAACACCTAGAAATGATACTGATTATCCGCGTAATCTTCTACAGTTCTAAATGGAGTGAATGAACATACTACAGCATTTAGCAGTGCTTTGGACATATCGCATACAACTTCTTTGGGAGGAAGCGCCCCGGAACGAATAAATTATTCAAAAAAAGCTGATGTAGTTTGCATTGTGAGATATATACAAATTTTTCTAAATCATTTCAGTCGATTATGTCGATAATTAGAAGAGTGTATCATTCACCATGATAACCGAATTCTAGCATATCGACCCTATCAACCTGAGATTTAAAATTAACGTCATTTAAGACCAGATGGAATTTCCAATATATATTTAAACAATTTTTTCTGTGAAAAAAGGAATGCTTCCACTCTGCTGGGTATCGAGCACAGGACCTTTCGATTGCCGGTCGAATGCTCTGTCATCTGAGCTACGGAGGTTCCACAAAACTTTTCTTAGAGTTCGGTTATCATGGTGAATGATACACTCTTCTAATTATCGACATAATCGACTGAAATTATTTAGCAAAATTTGTATATAGTTCATGATATATCCGTGGCCAAATTGGTGTAAATAGATTCTGTGAGAAAAGTTTTGTGGAACTTCCGTAGCTCAGATGATAGAGCATTTGACCGGCAATCGAAAGAACCTGGGCTCGATACCCAGCGGAGTGGTAGCGTTCCTTTTTTCATAGAAAAATTGTTTAAATTGCATTGTGAGCTTCTGTAAACATTTGTACCACACTATATAATGATTTTTCTTACTACCCTAGTCGAAAGTACGCGGTTTCAGTACAAATTTCAATGCAGAAAGTCTAACTTTCATGCATTGGTCAAGCTATATGCGCGCTCTCTAGAATAGCGGGAGTAAAAACGTCAATAACCTCAAGCGTCAAAATTTGTCCGCTCTCTGCTAATGTTTATTCGTGGCAATGAGTGGATATTATTTAGAATGTAATAGTAGTGACTGGAGTGTAACAAAAATAAAAATAAAAAAATCAATGACATATCATCTGATGAATCAACAGATGAAGAAGAAATTAATAAAAACTTTGAAACTGAAGCTCAATTAATAGTAGAAACTGACACCTTACCCAAAAAGTCCGTTGACAGATACATGCTAGTCTATGATAATTACCAAAGATGGAAACAAGGAAATAGAAATCTGAACCTTAATTTATAGATGTATTTGATGCCTGCCCCCGACCAGCAGCACTCGCTCCGCTCGTGCCGCAAATGTCAACGCAGGCATCAATATTGTACACATGCAATTGTTTTCGTACTTTCGACCAGGTAGCAAGAAATAGTATATTACATCACAAGGGCAGAAAGTTGAGATTACTGCACTGCGCGCCATAATGCCCGAGCCGAAGCCGAGGGCATCATGGCACGCAGTTCAGGAATCTCAACTTTCTGCCCTTGTGATGTAATGTACTATTTCTTGCTATTCCTCCTGTTGCATCTATACTCAAGCAGGTATCATTTTCTTTCCAATAATTGTTGTGAATGTGAATTTGGTAGTTTAGGCAGTAATGAATAATGAATGGGTTTAATGCAAAAAGATAAAGTATTTTTTTGTATGATGGGGAGGGATGGCTGCATTAACTCCAAAGCTTTCACATCCTGTAAAAGCTTTTATACATCGCTCTCTGTTCTCATGTATATTTTACTATTATGGTGTCTATGCATGAGTACGGGATGTTGATTGAATATTGATGATTGCTTCACAAAAATCATTTCAGAAGTTTTAACAACTTCATAAGCAAAAAGGTGTTCATAGAATGATACAGTTTTTATATGGTAGAGTAAAATATCACTTCATTGTTTTTGGGCGGAATTAAAATGTCCTTTACTTGTGAAAAAATTGAAAAATCATCCCCCATGCTAGTAATGATGGTAAAATCTTTTTTATAATGTGTCTTAAAGACTGATATAGTTTCGGTTGAAAAGTAGTCGTTTGAGATATAATTATATTCAAAGTTAGATAGTTCAGTAAAGCATTCAAAGTTTCACCGCTTATCTCTTTTAAAATTCCACTAGAAAACCCCGGATCAAATCCTTTGCTTAATAGTTATCTGTTTGAAAGAATCAGCTGTTGTTTAATAGCTATTGTTTTTCATATATTCACTCATTTTGCCACGGAATTAGAAGTCGATTTTCTCTCTCTATGCTTAGATTCACCTCTCATTGCTTGTAGATGTACCAATGGACCCATCATTTTTATAACCGGTGGATAATGCAACATAAAATGATGCTTAGACTAAAGTGGTCCAAACATTTTTATATACAGTTCATGATTCTCAGAAATAAGATTTTCCAAGTAATCCAAAAATTCAGTGTCAAAATGCTTTGATAATAATAGAGAGAGAATACGTCTTAACTCAATGAGCAATCGCCAATACTTATTGTCTTCTGATACAAAGTGACCAAACATAAGTGGTGCGCATTTACAAAAAGTTAGCATTTCTGCAGCTAACATTTTTATGGAATTATTTTTCAGTTGGTCCTTAGTAATCGCTGGTGGCTTGGAAAACTCAAATTGATAGTTGAATTTCCGTATAATCGAATTGAAAATATCAAAATCAATTATCTTACCTGCTACAATGAGTCTATGGAAAATTAACCCTGTTTCATATGTAAAAACTCCTTTCTGGAAGGTCATGCATAATGTCAGCGGCAAAATTCCACACTCAATGGAAATATTTAATATTTAAAGAATTTGAAAATCTTTCTGTGAAAAAAAAGACGCTTTCGTCTGCGCTGGGATTCGAGCCCAGGTCTTTCGATTGCCGGTCGATTGCTCTAACCACAGAGCTACACAGGCGTCCGAAATCTAATTCTCCGCAGGAAGATCTCCTTATATCGCCAAGTGGCTCTGCTTTGCGGCTGTAAATTAATTTTAAATCAAATAGGTGAGTTTGAAATTTTCGTCACTGCCTACATTATCGAAGGTTCACTAGTCGCGTATCAGATAGGATACGTTGTCGACAGGTGTCCTTGTAGAAAATTTCAAACTCTTATATCGAAAATAATGCAAATAATATTTAAAGACTTTAAAAATCTTTCTGTGGAAAAAGAGACGCTTTCGACTGCGCTGGGATTCGAGCCCAGGTCTTTCCATTGCCGGTCGACTGCTCTAACCACTGAGCTACACAGGCGTCCGACATCTAATTCTCCACAGGAAGATCTCCTTATATTGCCTAGTGGCTCAGCCTTGCGGGCAGAAATTTCAAACTCGACTAATTAATTTGAAATAATTTATAGCCGCAAGGCTGAGCCACTAGGCGATATAAGGAGATTTTGGACAACTCAATTGGAAGTCATTTGTTTCAATATCAGCAGCCCAATTGAATTCAGTTCTCAGAGCAGTTATGTCATCCGTGGTAGCATATTGTCCCACAATTTTAGGTACTTTGCAAAATCGACAGTAACGGTTTGCTCTTGTCTGCTGACTATTAATGAACATGGAAATAAAATTTTTAAAAGACCTTGTCCGACTATGCCAAATTACGAGGATCTTAATTTGGCAAAAGAAACAAGGACGATGAATTGTAACTGTTACATTTGCCTAACAGCGCGACTTACTAGCCATTTAAAAAGAAATAAAGGTAGAGGTCATGTTCACCCAAATTGATATAAATAATGGCCTTGATGGTACTCTGCAAAATACTTCACTTTCTAAAAGTGAAGAAAATGCAATCAAAGCTCGAACTTCTATTGAAATATGTAGCAGCTGTTTTCAAGGAATAGGCAAAGGCATTTTACATTCTTGCAGTGGTCCTTCTTCCCCCAAAGCACGTGATAATGTGCTAAATATAGTGTAACAAATAACCGGAAAACAACAGAACCAAATAGTTACTACTCTTTTGAAAAGAAAACTCTCAAGCAGTAAAGATGCAGAAAATGAGTTTCTTTTGAATACGGCGGGTTCTAAGGCTCGCATAACTGTACATATGAAAAAAGAGAAGAAAATAATCTTTTCTGATCAAAGTTTAGATGACTTCCAAGCTATTACTGCATCATCAACAAATTGTATGAAGAAATTGGTAAACTTCATTCGTAGTTCTGCTGGAAGAAACTCAGTTCCTACAAATTATAATCAACATATGTATGAAAAATCAAATATGGTGGAAAACATTTATACAGAAGGTCTCTATGCGTTTCAAGCGGACAAGGAAGCAATTGAAAACAGACCAGTTGTGTATGCCAATGCGACAGAACTTCTTGACATTCTTTTTGAGAAACCGATCATTGAGCATATAGAAAAAACAAAAATAAAACAAATGGCAGATGGAGGCCAAGATTTTTTCAAATTTCTTATTCAATTTCAACTGAAGGAGATGACGAAAAATAAGAAAATGATTCAGATGTATACAAAAGTAAGAACGTTTCATATTACCGCACTGTTGGAAGTATTTCAACAAATGAACGCAAACTGTCCAGTGTCTATAAATTGTTTTTATTGTGCATAGTTCCTCGGATTAAAGAGACTTATGAAAATTTCAAAACCTTAGTTCAATTAATCAAACTGAATGAGATACCTTTCAAATTTCTTGCAGACTTAAAACTTGTTCTACTTGCTAATGGAAAGCAGACGGCGACGGCAACTTACCCTTGCCCTTATTGTTTTATTACATTACATGAATTGAAGAATTTTCATAAAATGATTGATGAAAATCATCCGAATAATAATGAAGAAAATATTAATTTAAAGGGATACAAACACTTGAAAGAGGACACGGAGAAAAATATTTGAAGTAATTTTACTCAACTCTGTCGATTAAACTTGGGACATAAGGACATTTGAACATCTATTAAATCCTCGTCGGGTAAAATCAATTTGATATATACCTAATTCACCCAAAGTAAATAGCAATAAGCGTTACATAGGGAATAGTAAGGAGTTGAGTAAAACGTTATGGACGACAGGGCACCAACATGCGTCAGTGGGTTAACATGAAATGTATAAGTATATCACCGACGCTTGAGGTGCTTCAAACCGTAGTTGGGTAAAATCAGCATCGGGCGTATTATTTCAACTGGCAATGGTATGCTTCTCTCAAATAAAAAAAAGTTCTTACCTCGAGCTTACAATGCTGAGATATAAAATTTGGAACTTTCTTATATAGTGACTGCATGAGTTATTCAGAGCTTGTGAGAGTAAGTGCCGTCAATAAAATTTTTTAGCCTTATTCAAGTAAAAATAAATCAACTTTTTTCATAAATGATTAATAAAATATTTTTTAAAATTAATATAATTACACAATTATTATAACTATGATTATTGATATATATAATATAATTATTAAATTACATTTAGTATATATTTTTATTATAACAACGTATGAAGTTTAGTGAAACTAAATTTTCAAATGTACATTAAAAAATTGCATTATTATTAAGAAGTATCTTGTATAAAAACATTTAAAAGAAGGTTCTTTTATGTTCTGTGTTTTATATTTCCAAAATATGGATTTTACATTTGCGAATTCCAAATTATTATTCTGCCTGAGTAATTTATGTGATATTTCATATTTTATGTAATACACTTATCGATTTTTTTTTTAATTTTCATAAGATCAATTTAATTTTAAGAATTTAAGTTTTTGAAATTAAAAATTTTTTCATGTGTGCCCAAGGCGCAGATTACTTTCATTCGTTCCTGCGTGAATAGATGTAGGTGTTGGAATAAATCTTGCGATTCACGGTTTACTCAACTCTCGATTGAAGCGTAGAGTAGAATGAACGGAAAGCTCTACTATTTTTGTGATTTAATAAAAGATAGGTTTTTTATAGTTATACTACGAGTAATAATATATATATTTAAAAATTTTTAATGCACGCTTTCATACTTCACCCTACACTTCTGAATTTTACTCAACTTTGATTCATTTTCGAACATTTAATATATCACAAATAAATACAGTGATACTAAATAACTTCTAACTTGTCCTTATGTCCCAAATTTGATCGGAAGTTGAGTAAAATTACTTCAACTATTTTTCTCCGTGGACTATTTACAATTTAAAAGTATGAGCGACGACAAAAAATAAGCTAAACACTGTCATAGCACAGTTCATCATCCTCTTTTTATTGAAGAAGATAATGATGAAGATGATGACATGTACGTGCTTCAGAAGTGTGTTCCTCCTGAACTACATCTCTTACAAGGATTTGTCAATCATCTCTTTTGAGATGGTATAGTTAAAAACGATGGTATCGGAAAGGAAAAGGCTTTGTTGTGGCCAAATAAATTAAGTGTATCTCATAAAAGCTATCAAGGAGATATTTTTTAAGGCAATCATTGTCGATAACTTCTGAAAGAAGCGGATCGATTACAGGATCCTGAAATTTATGAGGTTGTAGGGCCATTTCGATTACAGCCTTACCATATATTGTTTCATTCAAAGCAATTAACTTAATCGTTAATACTTGCTTTCCTGCAAAACAAGCGGATCTTAGTGATTTTGATAAAAATCTAAGCGAAATCCGTGAAGCTTTGAAAAGTACTGGAATTTCTCAAACCGTCAAAATCCATATTATTCTTGCACATTTGAAGCAAGCCATTACATTCTTGAATAAAGATGGTTTAGGATTATGGTCTAAGCAGGCCGGGGAGTCGGCTCATAGAGAATTCATTAAATTCTGGGATAGGTTTAAAATAAATATGATCGAAGAACCAACTTTTGTGAAGCGATTGAAGAAAGCTGTAGTGACATTTTCATCCCAGCATATTTAAATTTAAAAACCTAATATTTGATACAATTCAAAATATTAAAATAAATTGAGTAATAACCAAAAAATAGGTGCAAAGTAAGTTGCCTCCATGTGGTGCACCTTGGAAACGTTTAAAACTGGCTAAAAACTTACTTAACTTATATGTTAATATACTATATACACAAAAATTTACTCGCGCGTTTGCACACACATACATTTTTGAATATTTGGCGTATAAATATATTTCTATGATCGAGAAACATGCCTATTATATTTCGGGAAAATTGGTCTTATCAAGAATATGTAAAATGTGGATATCTTTGAAACAGAAGCAGCTAGGATTTCATTCCAAACGGGTTTTTCACCTGCAATCATAAAAAAATACACACCTGCTTTCAGTTTTTGTCGAAATTTTTATGCAAACTATCGTCGCTTCCTGTCCACCGTGTCTACAAGCTCTTCCTTCCGGTTTCGAAATCAACAGTAAGGCTTTTGGGTTAGAAGCACTCAATGCAGCAAAACTATTTGTCAAATTGTACACTTGGTACCCCATGCCAGCTTCCGTCCATAAAATCCTCACTCATGGCCCACAGATTCTGGAAAATGCTTTGTTACCAATTAGTCAACTTCCAGAGAAAGCTCAAGAATCACCTAACAAAGAATAAATATATCAGAACAATTAATACAAAAAAATGTCCCGTGAAACCCCTATAGACACAGTTTTATAAAAATTCAGTACAAAATCAAGCTGGCAGTAGCAAAAACAAATAATTTGAACTCATTTCAGCCGTGAGGCAGTGCCACTACGCGATATAAGAAGGTCTTCCTGTCGAGAAGGAAATGTCGGACGCCTTGTAGCTCAGTTGGTTAGAGCAGTCGACTGGCATTCGAAAGACCTGGGCTCGAATCCCAGCGCAGTCGAATAAGTCTTTTCTCTTTTTTTCACAGAAAGATTTTCAAATTCTTTATGCTATCTAATACGCGACTAATAATCGTCCAAAAATGTTGGCAGTGGTAAAAATTTCTAACTCAACAAAATAATTATAAAACCATACTATTTTGCTGATTTATTTCGTATCTTATGTGTGAATATTTTCTATATAAAATTATTCACATTGGTGCTCTATATTTATTGTGAACTGCTCTTACTATTCGTTTTGTTCTTATTCTTGACTTAAACTTAAATGAAGAAATTTTCTGTGAAAAAAGGAACGCTTCCACTCCGCTGTGTATCGAGCCCAGGACATTTCGATTGCCGGTCGAATATTCTGTCATCTGAGCCTCGGAGGTTCCACAAAACTTTTCTCACAGAATCTATTCACGCCTCATGTGGCTACGAATAAACCAGGAACTATTTTCTGATTTTTCCAAATGATTTTAGTCGATTATGTCGATCATTAGAAGAGTTATTATATGATATTATATTGTATTATATTCAAAATTCCATCTAGTTTTAAATAACGTTAAATTAATTCTAAATCACAGGTTGATAAGGTCGAAATAGTAGAGTTTCGTTGTCACTGATAGTGATGCACTCTTCTAATGATCAACATAATCGACTTATATTTTATATTAAATTTAATAAATACTGGTCTTTTAAGTTCTTTAAAAACTCAATTATCAACATGGTAGCAGAGCGTGGTTATAAAAAGTGAAAAGTAGTGCGATGCAAAAGGATTAACGGTAGTTGGCAATTTCACGCGCCTGATGAAATTTGGTCATTTTCATGCCCCTACATCTTGGAGTCTAGTACATCTATCAACTTGATTTTCTTTATTTTGTTAGAAATTGAGTGATGAACAATTCTGACCACGGGTTTTGCGTTTTTCCAATTACAGCGTCAAGGAGACAGAATTTTCCCCAGTGTTCAAAAATGGCATTTTTCAACAATTTTCCAGATCCGCTGTATTTTCTCCAAGTTTGTATAAAAAAATTTCCATGGTCAAAGTTGTTCATCACTCAATTCTTTACAAAATAATGAAACAATCAAGTTAATAGGTGTAGTAGACTCCAAGATTTAGGGGCGTGAAAATGACCAAATTTCATCAGGCGGGGAAATTGTCAACTACCGTTCAAGTGCACATTAGTGAGGTTATAAGAGAATGCGTTCACGTTTTTTTTATTAAATCGACTCAAGCTAGGGCCAGTCAACCTCTAATGGATGAGGTGTCCGCGTAGCTTCATGCAGTGATCCCAGAACGTGGGAGCTGGTGGCCCCCACCATGCTCCCATGTGGGAGCACATACAATCAAGCGCGACATGTAGGTGTGTTCCCACTTCCTGGCTCCGATTTCACGCTTTCGTCTGTTGAGCCAAGATCGTGTCAAAGTGGCGCGAAGCAGACGACAAATTTAAAATCACCAGATATATCATTTAAGATATTACCTTTCTTTCTTTGATATTTTTAAAAACATTCTACTGAAATGAATATCTAAACATTTTATTTTGAATTTTAGGATGATTTAAAGAATCAAAAAATGATTTTCTATTGAAATTTAAACTCAATAAATTTTCAAAGTTTCAAAACAAAATCAATATTTTTTAGCTATGCAAATCAAATAGTTTAATTAGAAAATTATGTAGAGAATATTATATTTTTTTTTTTTTTTTTTTTTTTTTTTGGTGAGGAGGAAAAATGGCAAAATCTTTTATAGACGTTGTACAGGACTCTCCTAGGACGGGTATAGGCATAACCGTTAAAACCAAAAAACCCCCTCTCTCGAACCAATTGAAACGGTCACGTCGACCCACCCGCACCAGCATATAGGTTGCCAGCGCTACATGCGCTCCGCGGCATAGCAGGTCTACAGGGGCAGCGACTCGAACAGTCACCGCTAGGCTCGCAGTGCGAGCTTGCTCACTGTAGACTCGAAACCGCGAGGCTATAACCTAGCTTTCCCTCTATGGAGTACGCTGCCTAGGCTGCCATGTTGATCACTCCCTTTCCACGGTGTACGCCTATGACTGGCTGCCGTGACGAGTACCTTTAAGTTGTCTCCGATTGATGCACGCCACCCAGGCTGCCAATCACCATCTCTTTTTAACGCTTGCGCACGCCGTCTTGGCGGCCAAGTGAATTTAGTTGTTAAAATTCACGGGTACATTGATTTTGGGGGTTACCCCTTTAGCGAGAGCAGCGCCATCTGCTCAACCTCATCAAACCCTACTTGGGTGGTTCTCATGTAGAGTACGGGACGTTCTTACCGACCGTCGAGTGAGATGAGATAGAGTGTGTTCACTCCGATTATTGGTTCGCGACGACAGCGCCACCTATTTTCTTTTTGAATTATTATTTGTCACGCGTTTTCTTATAGATTTTATAAAAGGATTTGCCACCGAGCAATCCACGATAGATAGAGAGAGTGTTCACTCCGATTATTGGTTCGCGACGACAGCGCCACCTATTTTCTTTTGAATTATTATTTGTCACGCGTTTTCTTATAGATTTTATAAAAGGATTTGCCACCGAGCAATCCACGATAGATAGAGAGTGTGTTCACTCCGATTATTGGTTCGCGACGACAGCGCCACCTGTTTTCTTTTCGAATTATTATTGTCACGCGTTTTCTTATAGATTTTATAAAAGGATTTGCCACCGAGCAATCCACGATAGATAGAGAGTGTGCTCACTCCGATTATTGGTTCGCGATGACAGCGCCACCTATTTTCTTTTCGAATTATTATTTGTCACGCATTTTCTTATAGATTTTATAAAGGGATTCACCACTGAGCAATCCACGATAGATAGAGTGTGTTCACTCCGATTATTGGTTCGCGACGACAGCGCCACCTGTTTTCTTTTCGAATTATTATTTGTTACGCGTTTTCTTACCAATTTCGTAAAGGCATCCGCCATCGAGCAATCCGCGATAGAAAGAGACTGTTCACTCCATATTATTGGTTCGTAATGACAGCGCCACCTACAAGGTTATTATTTTAGTACTGTTTGCACTCCCTAGAGATAACGTAATCAATAGAGAACTAGAGGCTTGAAGACTGACATATTATCTGTGATAACAACGCCATATATTTTTTCTATCGTTGAACTTTACAAGGATCTCTGTGCGCGACTGAGTTTTTTTTGGCATACCAGCCAAATACACTTTGTTCAGACAATAAAATATAAATAAAGACTGATTGTTATACAAATATACTTCGTAAAAATTATTTCCACACCTTTGGGGTCCACATAAATCAAATAAATTTATGAAAAAGATTTAAGGACAAATCCGAACTCTTTCACAATACACCAACCGCGGAACCGCCTTTCGGCTTTAAACTTCACGGGTGGTTGGTTCCATTAAAGTCGCGTACGACTCTTCCGTCATCCGTTCGCTCGGAACTTCCATCCGCGGCCACACGCCAACTAGGCAAACCGACCAGCCGCGCCACCCAGGGGAGAAACAAACAGATTCCCTCCCCGAACGACGCGTACAGCCAAGTCCACCCGCAAGCTGCGACAACCTTCTGCCTCGCCGAGCTCACAGTGTCCTCCAACGACCCAGCAGGCTCGACCCAACCAAGCTCATCGATGAGCCTGGTCGTCTCGAGATGGACTCTAAGTCTCTCCCTGCAGAGCCGTCTCGTGTTCCAGGAGGGGCTTCTTCCTTCGCTGCCTTTACCCTTATCCACTGCTTGGCGCCGTTGTTCTAAATTAAACACGATGCACTGGTAGTCACTTAGGGTTGTCTCCTCGAGAACCAACCAGTCGCCTATCCTTGAGGCAAGGCGAGGCGCGGCAATCGTGAGGTCTATTATAGACCCCCCCGCTCCTCGTCTGAACGTAAACTCCTTACCCCGATTTAAGAAGATCAGGTCATTCCTAGCGACCATCTCGCCAACCAAGATTCCCCTCCTATCTAGGCGGGCCTCACCCCATTCGGGCGACTTACTATTGAAGTCACCCCCTATGAGGGATCGCCCGACAGCCTCACTGAGGCTTTCCTCAAGATTGATGATCTGGGCCTCGAAGACCTCGAAGGGGTCGCCGGGGGATCAGGGCATCAGGAGGTCCTGGGCATCCCTACCCCTTCCGAAGTTGAGCTGCATGAACTTCATTTCCTGCCCCTCAACCTCCGGAGTTGCTCCCGGAACACCGGGCAAGAACCGCTCCCAGAAACGTGGGCAATATCCTCTTCGCCCCTATCAATGCAAGTTAGGCACTTCGGCGGGTCCTTACACTCCTTGGCCCTATGCGTCAAGTCACCGCACCTCCAGCAGGCATCCTTTCTGCTGGGGTAGGTGCAGCCCCGCGAGACGTGGCCGTACCTTTGGCACCTAAAACACCGGACTACTTCGGCATGTTCCCGGATGCGGCAGTTTACCCACCCGACCCTCACCTTTCCCAGCTGAAGAAGGCGTGAAGCGTCCGCCGGACGGACCACCGCAGTCCTCACCCCACCAAAACGAGTGTGAAGCCTGCAGTGCCCATCTAGGTCAGGCCTTCCCAGCGCCCCGGCGAGCGCAGCAACCACCTCCTCCTTTTCCACAGTCTCGTCAAGGTCTATAATTTCGAGAGACCTTCTTGAGACCAGGGCTTCTATTTTTGCCCTTGCTCCGACCGCCCGGTCGAGCGCCTTTTGGAATGCAGGGATGTCGCCCCTCTTCTTCAGGACCAGAAGGACTTCCTCCTTCCTTGTCCTCCGGACAGAAAGGACCTCAAGTCCTGAATCCTGGGGATTGACCCTTGGATTGACTGGCCGTCCTTCGCAGACACCTTGATGGCGTCGCCACACCTGGCGGGCGGGGAGCGCTTCGGCATCTTTTTCTTCTTTTTTTTAATCGTTTCCTTCTGAACCGGAACCTCTTTCCCGTTCTTCGGAATCTTTTTATTTTTTTAATTTTTTTCTTTATTTTGCACCAGGTGCCACTTCCCTTCCTCTTCAGGAAGCTGGCTCCTGGTGACCGCTGCGTATGAGGGCGAAATGTTAACCTTCCCTTTTTTTAATTGTCGTTCCTCGGGAGGAGAGGATGCTACCCTCTTCTCCGCCTTTTTAAGCGATATTGGGGTATCCCCCAGAGACGCTGAGCGTGGTCTCCGAAGTAAACCCATTTTTCTGGAGATGGGGTGGGATTTCAGTTCTTTTTGGAATTCCACCCCGCTTTCGATTAGGTGCTTATGGGTGTCGACCAGGCTGCCTAGCACTTCGGCAGCCTCCCCAACACTCATTTTCACCGGTTGAGGGTTGTTCTTGAGCATACCCTCCTGGATGTACTTTAGAGCCGCACCCAGCTTTTCCATTTTTTCACTTTGTTCCTTCAAGAGTTGGAGGATGACTCCCCCCCCCCCCCCGCTCCCAAAGCCGCCTCGGTCTCCTCATTCCCACTTGTATTTTTTTTTTTGATTTTCCATGAATCGTTTAACCAGCGCATCGTGCGTAGAGAAGCGCGTCGGAATAGTTGAGAACGGGTGTACCCTCGGACCGAAATCCTACCCCAGTTTCCTGAGGCCCAACCTCCGCTTAGTCGGTCCCGGAAAACACGGACAGTCCGGACTCGCTCAAAGCTACACAGGCTCCGACACCTGTGTTCAATACGCACTACCTGATCAAGGTCCCGAAGGGGCAGGCTACTGATCCCGCATGGCACACCACCTCGGCAGAGCTAGGCTCACATCAACCTCGCCTCCTGGTGGGCTGGGGAAGACACCACCCGGCGGCGAAGCACTCCCAGTGGGATGCCATACGGAAACGATCGTTCTGACTATTCTTGGTCACAAACGGCGGAGGCTTTGCAGCGTCCCCCAGGAGAATATTCACAAATAAATTTCATTATAAAACTGTGAATAAAAGGTTTCAATATTCAAAAAAACAAAAATTACATCTAAATTTGCATACGAAATTACACTTTTTGATTTCTCTTATATAGAATACAAATATATAATATAAAATATTTATGTCGAATAAAATAGTTTTAAAAAAATTGTATGGTACGTGAATCGACTATATCAATTAAAAATTAAGTGTAAAATATTTTATTTAATAATTAGAAATTATGTTATCAAGTTAATTAAGTTAAATTAAATTAATAAAAGAAATTTAGGTTAAAAATCTACATTCCTCATTACATGGTGATAGTAGATAAAAATTCTATACGATGTTGTTGTTAATAATTGGTTTTAGGGTCCAGAAATGATAACTCAGAAAGTCACATACTTTCAAACATTTCGACTCTAATCGGAGTCCTCATCAGTGATCTTTATTTCTAAAATTTTAAAACAGTGGATAAAATATTGCACATATGAGACCTATTTTGGAATAAACTGTGATAATGAAAAAAATGTAAAATATCGTGAGAAAATTTACATAAAATTGTACAGTAAACATCGGTAAATTATCTAAAATTTCCTTAGGAATAACAATGAAATTCTAGCACATAACTCTAATGTAAATCAACTATAAAACTAGTATATATTTGTGTCTAAATGCTACTGAAGATACAGATGCTTACAATTAGATACAATTAGCTTAGAATTGCTAATACAAATTCTACACTGTTAGAATTTTCTACCGCAATTTCCCAGAACATGTGAGTGGAGTTTTATTCAGCTACAGCCTCCCAAAATTTAGACAGAATTTCAGGAATTTCTGTTACTTTTTAGTAAATTTATGAAAAAAATTTTTTTATCAAACTTCAGTTCCAAAGTGTTGAATATTCTGCATATATTTCCCTGGAAATACTGATTCTTGTAATAGGAATAATTTTACGTTTTGGTAACTGAAGTTCAATGCACTTATATGCACCTGAAAATTTATCCACATGCAACTGAAACTCAGTTACAGTTACGCAATTTTATGAAAATTTCATAAAAGTTCTGTTACCTAGAAATTGTAGCTGATTCAAAATTTTCACCTCACGTTTTTATGGCCTATGCATAGATTTTTAATTAAAAAATTGATAAATCTACGAAAATGAAGAATTTTCTGATTAAAATAGTTAACTAACAAAGCTACTGAATTTACAATCAATACCTTAACTTGAAATTTTAAGCATTTATTGACTATGGAATTTTATTGATATTCGTAAAAACATTCGCCTAATAAAAACATTTTTGAGTATATGTGAAATTCTTGGGAAATTCTCAGTAAAATTTAAAGTCAATCAAAATTTGAAGATTGAAGAACATGTTACGGGTTTAAAAATTTGATCAACTGCAACAATTAGAAAATTTTGCCTTTGTGTACAGCATTTATTTTTCTCATTAAAGAGTCTATGCCTATAAGAAACTAAAACGTAAAATGAGAACTTGAAATTGGAAAAAATGTACTGAATTTTTATATATTTAAAAAAAAGTTTTCTTAATATTATGGAGCTCAACTGAATTTTCAAAAAAATGTATCTTAAAAACTACCAAACTGTCACAGAACTTTTATGAAATTATCATAAAATTGCGTAACTGTAACTGAGTTTCAGTTGCTTCTGGATGAATTCTCAGGTGCATATAAGTGCATTGAATTTCAGTTATCAAAACGTAAAATTATTCCTATTACAAGTATCAGTATTTCCAGGGAAACATATGCAGAATATTCAACACTTTGGAACTGAAGTTTGATAAAAAAATTTTTTTTCATAAACTTACTAAAAAGTAACAGAATTTCCTGAAATTCTGTCTAAATTTTGGGAGGCTGTAGCTGAATAAAACTCCACTCACATGTTCTGGTAAATTGGGGTAGTAAATTCTAACAGTGTAGAATTCGTATTAGCAATTCTAAGCTAATTTTCATAAATAATCCTTTGTAATTTTATACTACATATGTACTTGCATCTATATTTTCAGCAGCATTTCTCACGATATTTTAAATTTTTTTACATTTTTTACATTACCAAAGTTTATTCCAAAATTGGGCTCATATGTGCTATATTTTATCCACTGTTTTAAATGTTTAGAAATAAAGATCACTGATGAGGACTCCGATTAGAGTCGAAATGTTTGAAAGTATGTGACTTCCTGAGTTATCATTTCTGGACCCTAAAGCCAATTATTAACAACAGCATCGTATAGAATTTTTATCTACTATTACCATGTAAGTAGGAATTTAGATTTTTAAACTTAATTTCTCATTTTTTTAAAATAAAATATTTTCCACTCAATTTTTTAATAGATATAGTTGATTCACGTACTATAAAATTTCTTTCAAACTATTTTATTCGAAATAAATATTTTATATTTGTATTTTATAACACGTGGATCAAGAACTCCCGGGACTGACTAGGAAAAACACATTTTTTTGGCTTAACTCGACTTTATTCATGAACATAGTCTCCTTCAAAAGCAACATAATCAGGCTAGCGCTTCTCAATCATTTCAATACCTTTCTTGTAGGACGATTTATCTTTGGCCTCGAAAGAAGGGTTCGTTTCGGTGATGACTTCCTCGTTGGAGTAGAATCTCTTTCCTTGGAGCATTTTTTTGGGGTCTATAAACAGGTAGTAGTCGCTGGGTGCCAGATCCGGTGAATATGGTGGGTGCGGAAGCAATTCGAAGCTCAATTCATTCAATTTTGCCATGGTAGCGAGCGACTTGTGACACGGCGCATTGTCTTGGTGAAAGAGCACTTTTTTCTTCTTCATTTGGAGCCGTTTCTCACCGATTTCGTTCTTGAAACGCATCAGTTGGCCAATGTGACATTCGCTATTGATCGTCTTACCCTTTTCAAGGTAGTCGATAAACAAAACTCCATGAGCATCCCAAAACATTCGGTTTATTTCGGCGAAACAACTCCAAATAGCGCTCGGAATCAACGACACGTTGTCGTTTTTGATCCACCGTGAGCAAACGCGGCACCCACTTTGACAACAGCTTCCTCATAGACAAATGTTCATGCAAAATAGCGTATACACTGCCGTGTGATATCTTTAAGATGTCAGCTATCTAACGCAATTTTAATTTACGGTTTTCGAAAACGATTTGGTGGACTTTTTTGATGGTTTCCGGTGTAACTACATCATTTGGCCGGCCGGAGCGTTCAGCATCTTCAGTGTCTGTACGACCACGTTTAAACTCAGCATACCACTGAAAAATGGTTGTTCTTGATGGAGCAGAGTCCCCGTAGCACTTTTCAAGCCATTTTTGAGCTTGCACTGTGTTTTCTTTCACCAAAAAGCAATGGTAAATCAACAACCGAAATTGTTTAAAATCCATTATTTTGAGAATATCAAGACTAGCGTCACTTAAATTACTGTAACTCGTGGATCAAACATCGGAATGTCATGAAATTTTGACAGGTATCTTTTGAAGGTTGGTACTCATGAAAAAGCATACAGAACTTGTAGGGAACGACTATTGGTCGATTTTTATGTCGCGTCATTCGCATCTTGCGAATAGCTATTCTATGCTTGTAAGGCGGCCATAGCTGGACGCCAGTTAACAGCCGGTCGTTCCCAGGACCAGACGTCACTAGTCTATAGTTACGTCAGTAACTATTTTATAAATAAAGTTTTTATTGTTGTTACCAAAAATAATGGTGTTAAAAGTTATTCCTCACCATCGTGGGTTGTAGGCTTTCCACCACTGACTAAAGGCCTACAAATTGGTGACCCCGACGTGATATTCACGTTCGGTAGCAACGACGCTTTAAATTATCATGGCGTCAATACATTTTAAAAGGACTAACGTCAACGTCTGCAAGTGAGCACTTCTCAACTGGGACGATCTTGAAATTCAAAGGTACCAAATCATTTACCGCTGCTGTTAACTAAAATAAAAAATCTATTTGGCCACATTAAAATTTTATTGACGCAATAATTTGGCAGGAATTTTTTTGCCAAATGTACCACCATTTATGGACGAAACAAGTTCTTCAACTCTTGAAATAATTAACTGAAAGGATTTTCTACTCGTCCAGATTCACCGAAGATACAGCCAAATCAAGAAAATTTAAAAATTTTGTCATTCAACTTGTAAAAATTTTAAACGTTTATCATTTTCTGTGACGAAAGTCACCTTCGAATCGACACTTAGAAATGGCGAGAACATTACATGTTTATATTTTTAGCCTTACATTGTATCAACTTTAACTTATAATGTAAAATTTTAACCAAAGAATCTAGTCACGCTGTATTCTAAACTTTATAAATTTTACTTAAATTTCATCTAAAGTTCTTATATCTAATTTTAATGTGTCACTTTCAAATTGAAAATTTCTTGTATATTCAACATATATAAATTATAAAATTTAATCTTGTATCCTATATACGCGTCATGGCTGAAAATATTTTAACAACATATTTTGACATTGTCACCTTGTGATTACATTGACTACTCATCCGAGTATTTCAAATATCAATTTAATAACAACTGACTGTAAATCAAATTTATATATGGTAATCTTTTTTGTATTAGCTTAATTGGTTATGCGAACTAATTTATATATTTAGAAATCATTTTCGCTAGGTTTTTAAATTACTTATTTTTACGTCGACTCTCCGCCCGAGTAACATTAACTGTCTACTAATCCATGCGAATTTTTCTTTTAAAATTTAAATATATTAAGCGCAACTTGTAATTTTTGTGTCCTGTTTGACTCTTTGAAGTCTGGACGTCAGCTTTTGTATTTTGCTGTTGTCCAAACAGAGGGTTGATGTCCCGACTCCATTGACCATTGATTTAATTAACAATGTCATTATGATGTTTCTTAGCGAGCACAACGTGTTGTAACTTTTTCTTAAAAAATACTGTATGCACATTTCTACAAAGTTTCAAAGTGAAATGGTCGACGTCGTCGCCGTGACATTGGTGGTTGAATTATTTAATTTCATAACAATCGTTAGCCACATCGCGTTCTTGGCGTGAGATTCGAATAACATTCCAATCAAATTTAATGTTTGAATTTATTAAGAACCTTTTCTGATGTTCAAATAATTCCAAATATTTTAATCAACTTTTAAAATCTGAATATTTAAAATTTATTTAAATTATCTTTTTTATAAACTTATTCAGTAGCGCTCTAACATGTGATCATTTCTTCAAAAATTGAAATATTTTAGACACTCAGTGCAACAGCATTCAGCTTGATTCTTGTCATCTTTTTCGCGTATTTTAAATTTTATTCACATCTTCTCGTCACCTCGGACGGCGAGGTGCCTTCGGGGGTGACGAATCGGCCCCGGATGGGAGAAGGCTCCACTCAAGCTGACGTTTATCACGTGGACGTGTATCGTGCGCCTGAATTACCAAAATTTTTTCGTGAAGATCCAGGTTCCTTTTTTGTTATCGAAGAGGCATCCTTTAGGCGGGCGCATATTCGTTTCGAATCCATTAAAGCAGACTATTTGATAGCGAGTCTCGATCAGGACCTCGTACCTCACATCAGACATATTATTGAAGCGGAACCAAAACCGGCAGACGTTTACACTCAAATTAAAACAGATTAATTGCTAGTTTCTCCATTTCAGCCGAAACTCGTCTTCGCCGATTGTTAAGAGGTGAGGTTATTTCGGACGGAAAACCCTCCCTACTTTTAACCCGACTTCGAACTCTAAATGACGTTAGTTGTTCCGACACTATACTAAAGAGCGTTCTCCTCGAGCAAATGCCTTCTCACATTCGGGCAATCTTAGCTATGTCTAACGTAGAGGACTTACAAGAACTGGCTAACCTGGCGGACAAGGTGTCCGAGGCATCTCAGCCTATTAATCACCAGGTCGCGTCCACCTCCGTTGTTTCAGACTACACTACAAAATCTCTGTTGTATCTACTCCAGTAGATCCAATTTCAACCTTAACGGAAATTCTGACCCGTCAATTTGAGAGGTTGTCCAGCGAAATTCGTGAACTAAAATCTTCACAACAGACTCAAAGCCGCTCCACATCTCGTCATAGTCTCGGTCGCGATCGGTCTCGTAATCGAAATTCAAACAAACGCTGCTATTACCATCAACGGTTTGGTACCAAAGCCAATAAATGCGTTCAGCCATCCTCCTGGAAAAACACTTCCAATTCGGGAAACCAGTCGGGCCTATCCGAGCAAAGACCATCGACGTAGGTCCCTCATCATCTAAGCGTCTCCACATCCGGGATGTAGTCACTGGTGTGATTTACCTCATCGATACTGGTTCGGACATTTCTCTGCTTCCGGCGGACTCTAAGACCTTAAAGAAAAAGCCTAGCGATATCGTGTTATTCGCTGCTAATGACTCGCACGTGCCAACATTCGGTGAAATTAATGTCACTTTAAATTTGAATTTGCGCCGCGCGTTTAAATGGAACTTTTGCGTAGCGCAGGTCCCTTATCCTATTATAGGAGCAGACTTGCTAGCGCATTTTCATCTCGTTCCATATCTTCACGAATCACGATTAGTCGATACCACCACTGGGCTAAGCTCTAGCGGCTTTCTTAAGTCAGCATCCATCTGCGGCTTAAGCCTCATAAATCAAAACCATGCTTTTTCCAAAATTCTGGCTCTTTTTCCTGAGCTTTTATCCGCGCCTCAGAGAGTCGCCCCCAGTGTTGGCGATTTTCAACACCATATTTTGACCAGTGGTCCTCCTGTTTTCGAGCGAGCTCGTCGCCTCTCTCCAGAGAAGCTAGCTGTCGCAACATTATCTTTCATCAAATGGTCGAGGATGGCATATGTCGACCTTCTAGTAGTCCTTGGGCAACCCCAATCCATATTATTATGAAAAAGAGTGGCGAATGGTGTGTTTGTGGCGATTTTAGACGGTTGAATGCGATCACAATTCCTGATCGTTACCCCGTGCCTCACCTTCATGATTTTTCCGCCATGCTGCGAAACAAGAGAATTTTTTCCAAGCTGGATCTCCATATGGCATACCATCAGATTCGGATAGCCGCCTAAGACATTCCAAAAACTGCGGTCATAACACCTTTCGGTCTTTTTGAATACACCGTTATGACTTTAGGTCTTCGTAACGCTGGTCAGTCGTTCCAAAGTTACATTGATCGCGCGTGGACAGATCTTTCAACTTTTCCGTAATCAAGCGCATCCTAGCGCTAAAGTTACTGACCGCGTTATCCGAAAGCGCTACGTATGGCCATCGATGCGTCGAGATATCTCCGACTGGTGCAAGGCATGTCCGGAATTCCAGCAGTCGAAAATTTCGCGGCACAATTGCTTATTGCCATCACAAATTAGCGCCCCGGATGGACGTTTCTGTGACATGCACATGGATATTGTGGGTCCATTTCCTGTCAGTAACGGTTTTAGGTATTGCCTTACGATCATTGATCGCTTTTCGCGATGGCTTGAGGCAGTTCCTCTGTCCAATATCGAGGCCACAACCGTCTGTCGGGCGTTCTTTGATAATTGGGTTTCGCGTTGCGGAGCACCCGAAACGTTGACAACTGACCAAGGAGGTCAATTTGAATCGCAATTGTTTACAGCGTTATTACAACTCATAAGTTGCAATCGTATTAGAACCACCGCTTATCATCCCGCTTCAAACGGCATGATTGAGCGTTGGCATCGTTCGCTAAAAGCAGCCATTATGTGTCACTCCGATCGTGAATGGTCGCGGTCTTTATCCACCGTGTTGCTCGGACTTCGTACCAATGTTTTAGACATAGGTTCATCTCCGGCTGAGTTTATTTTTGGCACCACACTCCGAATTCCGGGGGAGTTCGTCCTCCCCGAGGATTTCTCGCCTAATCCGCATGTCTTAATCGAGGAGTTTCGAGAGCATATGCGTATGGTTAAGCCTGTGCCAGTAGCACAAAAATATCAGCGAAAAGATTTTGTTTTCAAGGATTTGAATACGTGTTCACATGTATTTCTTCGCGATCACGCCAAGAAGGCTTTGGGGCGCCCTTATACGGGTTCTCACAAGGTTCTAAATAGCGTCTCTGACAGAGTTTACGAAATTGACGTAAATGGCGTACCACGTCATGTCTCGATTGGAAACGTCAAACCAGCTCATTTCAGGCGTGACGACCTCGACGGATTCCAACAGTCCAATCTGGACGCAGCTCCTGTTCTGCGCACGTACTCGCGTATACAAACATCGCGCCTGCTAATTAGAACAGAATATGTTACTTGCTACTGCACAAATTGTTGACGACATTTTATCCTTTTCTATTTATTATTAGGTAAAGGTCTTTTGACCCCAACTAAAAGTATATTAACTCGGATGCTTTTCAATTGTAATCATCACTTTTGCGATTGTTTTGTTAGAATGTAGTAACTTTTAGGTTATGCCAGCCCCTGTTAACTATTTCTACATGTAACAATCGTTTGGCATTTTTTATTTCAGAAAGCGACTGATTATTGTTGAATTAATTTTTATACATCCGATCTATTAGAATTGTATTCTTCGTCGACCGCGAACTCTTGTTATTTATATTATACTATATTATAAATTGCGTATTGACTATTGTTATGTTGTGCAACTGATTAAGACTGTATTGTACCTGGCGTGCGCCATTTTGTTTTCTGACCGCTCTCACTCGGGGGGGAATACTGTAGGGAACGACCATTGGTCGCTTTTTATGTCGCGTCATTCGCATCTTGCGAATAGCTATTCTATGCTTGTAAGGCGGCCATACTTGGACGCCAGTTAACAGCCGGTCGTTCCCAGGACCAGACGTCACTAGTCTATAGTTACGTCAGTAACTATTTTATGAATAAAGTTTTTATTGTTGTTACCAAAAATAATGGTGTTAAAAGTTATTCCTCACCATCGTGGGTTGTAGGCTTTCCACCACTGACTAAAGGCCTACAAACTTTTGTTGGCAACGCCATCTATGTGTCAGTCCCGGGACTTATTGATCCACGTGTTATAAGAGAAATCGTAAAGTGTAATTTCGTATGCAAATTTAGATGTAGTTTGTTTTTTTTGAATATTGAAACCTTTTATTCACAGTTTTATAATGAAATTTATTTGTGAATAATATTACGTATTTCAAAAAGTTTTCAGAGTATTTTAGTTGAATGAATATTTTTTCAATGTTGCCTTATACCAGAGAAGAAACTCTACTCTATAATTTCGAGTTTATAATTAGATATAATTTATGTATAGTTGAGCATTTTAATATTTTATTTTTTAAACTCCAATATCATATTTTATCATTCCTTAATATATAATATTCTCTACATAATTTTCTAATTAAACTATTTGATTTGCATAGCTAAAAAATATTGAAATTGATATTTTGTTTAGAAATTTTGAAAATTTATAGTTTAAATTTCAATAGAAAATAATTTTTTGAATCTATAAATCATCCTAAAATTCAAAATAAAATGTTTGGATATTAATTTTAGGTGAATGTTTTCAAAAATATCAAAGAAAGAAAGGTAATATCTTAAATGATATATTTGGTGATTTTAAATTTGTCGTCTGCTTCGCGCCACTTTGACACGAAGTCGACAGAAACATAATTTTCGATCTTGGCTCAACAGACGAAAGCGTGAAATCGAAACCAGGAAGTGGGGACACACCGACACGGCGCGCTTGATTATGTGATACTTAAGAAAAGTAGCAAATTCCGGCCATTTTGATTTTCTCGATCTTGTGTAGTAGTAGCGTATTGTAATAGAGCATGCGCAGTTCAAATGTACAAGGCTTTGTCAGTACGGTGCCAACGCTGTACGAAGAAGAAGAAGAATAAGAAGAAGATTACGCTCCGCTGCATAGTTATAGGCACATGCCCAGCTCAATTTTTACATTACATTCCTCTGTATCGTAATACACAGCATTACGCTACTCTCAACTGTACCGTAAAAACAAGTTTACGCGTCGGAGGCACATAAAATATATTATAAAGTTATTGATGATAGTTTTAAAAGTATTGGTGAAGATGAACAAATTGATTTAAATGATTAAGAGAATGAACAAAATGAACTAAATGATAAAGAAAATAATGGAAAAGTAGGAAATTTAGTAATTCCAAGAAGGTCTACGCGTAATAAGAAAATCCCTGTTAGATACCCAGAAACTGCAAATGTCAATAATGTTTATATAAATTTTTGTAAAATAAATACACCTTGTAAGTTTGAGCAGGCGATTAATCGCGATGAAAATATATATTGGAAAAAAAGCAATGGATACAGAAATAGACTGCTTAAATAAAAATCCGCCTTGGAAATTAGTCGAAAATGTTGAAAATAAAGATGTGTTAGACGTAAGATGAATATATAAAAAAAAACCAGATAATAGATACAAAGCCCGGTTAGTAGAAAAGGCTTTCAGCAACGCAATGGTGATTGACGATATATACTTTCCAGTGGCAAGGAATCAAGCCTTAAAATTTTTATTCGTTTTTTGATGTCAAAATGGATTAATTATTGAACAAATGGATGTAAAAAATGCATTTATAAATGGAGAAATAAGCACTGAAGTGTATGTCAGTCAACCACAAGGTTACGAAGATGGAACAAACGGAGTTTGCAAATTGATAAAATCGATGTAAGGGTTAAGCGAAAGTCCTAGAGATTGGTATGAGTCCCTGCTTAAAAAACCGTTAGAACCCGATAGAGCTCTGTTAGAACATGAGTTTCTACCTGGGCGTAAACGGAGTTGTACACGGTTTTTGCAAATGGGTCCTGCCCCGCGTGTTATCCGGTCCTAAGAAGGGTTCTAAATGAATACAAAAATTGTGCGACTATCAGGTTCTACATGGGCTAAAAACCAGGTTGTACCCGACCCTAAGAAGGGTTCTAAATGGCTCAAAAAACTTTGCGCCAATCGGGTTCTATATGGGTGTCAAGCAGGTTCTAAGAAGGACTTTAAAGGGTTTTATCTGGGTTTTATGCGGGACCTGAAATTGTTCCGCGTATATGGTCTTAAACGGGTGTTAAACAGGTCGTATCCGGCCCTCAGAAGGGTTCTGTATGTCCATAACAGGGTTCTATACGGAACTGCACATTGTTACACTAGGCCCTTTTAGACACGCAAAGCGCACTTGACCAAATTTGTCAATCTATGCCCTCGCTAGGACCCGTTGAGACCCTGTTATACGCCTATACTTTCGATGCAAGAGATCTCTAATAGAACCACGGTAGACCCGTTTAGACACCCAGAGCGCACAATCCAATTTATCAATCTATGTCCCAGCTATAACCCGTTTAGATCCTGTTAGACGCTCATACCTTCGTTTCAAGAGATCTCTGATAGACCCACACTAGACCCGTTTAAACACCCAAAGTGCACTTTGGAAGATATATATTATCGTAAAGAAGCATGACAACTAAAAAATTTGTAATTTATAATAACAGTCTATTCATATTTTAAACTATTTTTAAATTAAATATCAAATATATACAGTATGTATAAATGCATGAACCTAAAATTTTTATCACATTTCATTATTTATAAAGAATGTTAACTAAAAGAAAACTTTTAACAGTGTAATGTAAGATTTTTTTGCAAAACAGGCACTAAAGTAGTACTTTGAGCCCCTGTAGAACGGCTGTAAAGTTGTCCATTTACGACCAGCATGTTCATATTGTATCTGTTTTCTTCCTTGAGTCCTACTTTCGTTCCTTATGTCCTACTTTTGTTCCTTACGCCCTCTGCACAGTTGCGAAAAATGGATTATATTTCCCCCCAAGCAAATACTTGATCGGACCGCAAGATGGCGACAGCAGGGATTAAGTTAACTCCTTCATTGCTCACCAGGGAGCCATCTCGCACGTTCTAGGCTCAGTGCTAATACTTAATTTATCTAACGAAAGTTTATACTTTACCATACGTTATTAAATTCAATCAAATTTGTTTCTTGAAATACTGAATACCCCAAAAATTGTACCTAAAATCTTTTAAACTTGAAGAAAAAACATTTTATGTGCCATCGACGCGCAAACTCGTTTTTTCGCTACAGTTAACAGTAGCGCAATGTAGTACATTTCGCCAGAAAGGAATGAAATGTAAAAATTGAACTGCGCATGCGCCCATAGCCATGAAACGAAGCTCAATCCTTCTTATTCTTCTTCTTCTTCGTACAGCGTTAGCATCTTACTGACAAAGCCTTGTACATTTGAACTGCGCATGCGTCTACTAAAATCCATTACTACTACACAAGATCGATAAAATCAAAATGCCCGGGACTAGTCGTGACATATTAAGTGTAATGACTAGCGCCGCAAACAACTACAATACTAGTTTAGATTCCAGTGTACGCATAAAAACGTGTCCTCCAAATGTTGTCCGTACTTGATTTTGTCCAAGATGATTTCCATATTACTGTAAACTTCTTAAGGTTTTGTTGAATAAACCATTGGTATCGACGCATATGCGTTTGTGTTGTGGAATAAGACGGCCTTCAGGCTGCGTTTAGAAGAGTCTATTAATAACCTTCACTCTTCATCTTTGTAAACTCCTGGATTCGATTCATCCATAAGTTCATTACATAACTTTCGATCAATAGACTAAAGACAGTTCTTCATCAAGATGAAAGTATGCTGAAAGTAATGCTGTTCTCTGTTCCCATAAACACTTGAATTCTTTCCTTTTGCTACATTTTCTTTTTTTTCCAAAGCTGAAGGAAGGTATTCAGTGATATTTTCAGGTAATTACAACTCTCGAATTAAGTAATTTAATTATTTTTGGGTCCTCGTCTCTAAACGTTGCGTTCTTGTGTCATATAAAGTATATTCGTTGTCGGTTGTTTCACATTTAGTATCAGAATTTTCACTACTGCTTGTGTATTTTTCATGTTTTTGTACTGCTTTCGTTTTTTGAGGGTTTAAATGAAAGGTTCCAGCGTCTACTGGAGCGTCTGCAGTTTTTTTTATTTGAAGTTTTATTACCGAAGAAACTGTATGATAAGTAAATGATATTATCGAATATTTATCGAAGATATTCCATTTCATAGCATCTTCTATTGAGAAGTAACAATCCCTTTCATTTTGCGGTTTTTTTCCTGAATGCTGGTATAGTAAACTTTAAGCTTCCATTGTTTCCACTATCTTTGCATTTTTACAACATTTTAATGACAAGTGGAGCATATAATATGCTGTCCAGCCAGGGACGGATCCAGAGGGGTGGTCCTGGGGGTCCGGACCCCCCCCCCCCCGAAATATCAGACTCCTTCAAATCTCAATACCCGTACAGCACACGGTCCTTCAACCGTAAGAGACGGTCTCCGGATTTGTGAAAATGAAACTCAAATAACGCAAATAAACACAATTTAATAAGCAATCACTAGCGAAAAAATTCGAGTTTGTCTAACACAATTCTAACGTCACGTTTTGTAAAAGCCAAAATATCTTTTATTTTTAAATTTTTCGATCGGACCCCCCCCCCCAAATTTTTTTCTATATCCGTCCCTGTGCCCAGCTTTCATTTCGTATTGAAAACTTAACGTTGAAGTACTTTGCAAATATGTTCTACATTTTTTCAGTAATTTTCTTCTGATATTTTGGGATTTCGTATTTCGTAAAAATGTAAAAGAATTGATCCTGATTGTTCACACAACCGTGCGTTTTTTTTTCAAGCTTTTCTTATTTTTGGAAGCCATGGTTATTTTAATGCCCGAGTTTACCATCCTGAGGGTGATAACCCTTAGACCTCCCAAGAGTTAAGTATAAGGGCTTTCCGGCATTTATGAGAACGATGTCAACTCATTGTCGGACACATTACGGCTTCATTCTTACACCCTAATGTCCCTCTACAGGGCAGCGCGCATTCGTTGGCTTTGTTATTTACTGGGATGGAAGGTGAATCATTCTACACATCCCTTTAAAGGCAGTTGTCATCACTCCCAGTACCTAATGAGGCAGCTGGTATTAACACTAAATTTTTGAGTATATTCAAAAAATGCATATAAGTGAACACTAAGTCCGACGCTTTATGAATAAATCATAACATAAGAGGCTCAGCACTCGTGTTTCACAAGAAACGAATTGCTTCTTGAATAATATTTTTTGGTTGTTATGTTTTTATTTTTATTAATTTCACTAATCTGACTTCATTTTTGAGTTCAGCGACTTGAATTCCATAAAAATACATGTTTTTCCATCACATACTCAAAAATGAGGTTTTTTGAAGTTATGTCGAAAACTAATCGTGAACGGTGCTATTTCGACCTCAGATTCGGATTTAGCGACTCAAAAAACATAACAATACATTTGTCTTGTTTAAAGTTCTTGACCTTTTTTTGTGTTTGTGTAGATGTTGAGTTATCTCGAATTTAACATTATTCTTTGCTTGTTTTTCCAGGAGACGCCAGCAGGCACTCTGAAATACTGAAAGTGTATCGATAAATTCTAAAACATAAAAAAATATGACGATTATAAGAACATAAGCGTACTGCTCTTAAAAAACATAGGGAACAGAAATCATTCAACACTTAAAAGCTCTCATTGGCAAAACAACGAGGAGTCCTCGAAAAAAATCAAGCTACAACCCTTGAGCGTGTACCATAATGCAGAGAAAACACAAACTTAGCCAATCTTTCAAGCAATGCCAATTAATCAGACTGTAATATGGAAAAATCTCGATACAGAACTAGGGCATACACTTTCTAAAGCTGCCCTCGAAGTGAAACGTGTGCACTCCTGCAACGAAAACATAGGATGTTCTATCGAAAATCATCGATAATATGAATGAAGATAAGCGGAAAGATATAGTTCTTCGTGTGAGTGATGGAGCAAAAGCTTCACAATTAGGGAACAGGAGACACAATATTGAGTAAACTTGTGCCTTCTATGAATGTGTGGTCATTAGTTGTATATCGTCGAATATGAAAGACGTCAAAAAATACAAAAATCGATGGACTGCCGAAATTGAGGTGCGTCCCAAGGGGCACATGTTGCTGACTTATATATATATACGAGAGAAAGGACAAGAAAAAAAGGAAAAGGTCATTCTATCAATGGAAAAACGAATATAATGTACATGTTTACGGTATATCAGAAAACATAAAATTCGTGCTTTTTCCATTCTAGATAACTGTACTGCAAGTTTCTTTGCCAAAATCGTCCAGGAAATGTGATGCTTATCAACGATTTAGCACATAATGTGCGTTTGTGTTTATATCACTCGAATTTCATTGAGGCAGTAAATAGTTTGCACAAGCGCGTAAACGAGGTTTCTGATTGCAATGATGGATTTTTCTAAAAAACTGTCTAAAGTAGCTGAAAAAAGTTCGTCTTAATCTTTCGATTTGAATTTAAATTGCCAATCGTATTGAAAAAATTCGCGTAATAGGTTCATCTTATGACTTAATTGATCATATTATTAAGTAGTGTGGTAGTGGAGTTTCTAGATACAGATTCTTGCACCGGCATTTATCGATACTTGAGACTATTTCTGAAGCCTTGATTTTTGGAATGTTCTGGAAGATTATGATGCCTGTGACGTTGCAATTTCTATACGCTTAGCAACTCACACTTCGGTGTTACGCCTTCGAGCAAACTCGGGAACAACAGGTAAAGTGTCCTGCTTCCCCTAGAGAGTTCGATACAAAAAAGAGAATTTGGGTCGGAAGGAAAGTTTACCTTTCGCCCCCAATGAGTTCAATATTCAACAAAAAAAGTTATGCCGTGGGCGCCAGACCTTGCTTGGGCCAACTCTAAAATTTGCCATAACCTAACCACAAAAATAGAATATTATAACCCCTAAACTAAATAGCACGAACCCAAATCTTAGCCCTTAACCCGTAACACCGGAATTTACGGGCCACAAGTGGCGATGCTAGCTCAGTCCCCTCCTTCAGGGTCAATGGTAGAGCGCGGGGTTCGTTTTACCTTGCTGAAATCAGTCTACGAAAGGAAATGAGAACAACCCGTGATTAAAATAGGAAAACTTAATACATTTTATTCTACGGTTTATACAGATAGATAGCAATTTTTGATGCCCGACAACATTCGCAAACTCTAAGCGCAACTCTACGACCTAACCTAAATTAGCATAACCCACACACGTAACAATGATTCTCGCGACCACCCACAACGACCTAACTTCGCACTCTTATTTCCGCTTACATCCAATTTGCTTTCCCGAACTCTTTAATTTCGTGGCGCTGGAGAGGACCGGAAAGTTTTCCCCAGCCCAGATTTGGTCAATTTATCACATAAATTAGGGATAATCGCACAATAATTCTATTCATCAATCACAAACGTTCTTTTTATAAAATGAATCCGTTATCGAGTGTGGCACGGTCGGGGAACTTGTATTCTACCACGTGGCTGACTCTTTGCCGCCATTAACCTAGAAGTTTGCCCCGAGCGAACTAACTCCGTCACGAGATTCTTACCTTATTTATATATATATTCCGCTGTTTTTTTCACACTTCCACACTCCTTAGACGGGAACGTACAGGATTCCTTTTTTTTCTCTTTAAAATTCCGATCTTTATTCCTTATTTGGTCGAGATACAATTCCAAATTCAATTAGTACAAATTACTCCTCTCTTCGCTCTCGCAACGCTTACCAGAATGTCGTCTCCTCTTCCGAACTCCTTTCCAACGCACCCCTAAGCCGCATCTTCATGTCTACTTGTGGGCGCGTTATCTCTACCGCTCTTCTCCCATTGGTCAAGCGTTCTTTGTCCACTGGTAATTATTAATTATTTTGCATTAGAGTAGACGCTGTCCTCATCCGCTACTATTAGGAGTCTCGGGCAACGCTACACTCGTATCTTTCATATATTTACGTGAGTACGGCGTTATTTCACACTCTGTGATTCCGTCTCTTTCTAACCATGGTTGTGTCTCCTTCCAACCAATGGTAAAACTAACGCACCTGCTTACATTTTATCAGGTCGCGTCCTAACAGCATCCAGGGTTGAATATTGGGTCCTAGTCTCACCCGGAACTCGCCAAGGGTCTCGGCCAGGGTTGGGCAGTGTCACTACGTCTTCGTCCGGAACTTGCCTTAGACCTCGGACTTGGTGCTTGTCTGCCACAACAACACCTCCACTGGTATATAACAGTTACTATGGCCTCGCGGTCAGTAGTATCACAGTAAAACGGGGCTATACATCCACTTTTATCCTCATCCGCTATATCCAGGAGTCTTGGGTAATAGTGGGGGGTCCCCATGTTGCATACATCTTCCTGCTAGAACTGAAACTATCTCAATTGTTGACCAATGGGAGTGATACGTAATAAGAATGGCGGTGTCCTATCCCACAGCAATCTGGAACTAGTAGGTTCGATGTTCAATCCTCTTCGTCGTCCAATAAGGGAAGACAATGCTTATGAAACTGGATTGTGATAGGTCGAATCAAAGACTGCGTTGCGTCGGGCGCGTTTACGGCTCGGGTGAACGGCAATTATGGTGGGGCGTGTTTCAATCTGTTGTGGCGTCCTTCCGTTGCGTCTTCTACAGATGGCGCTGCGGTCGAGTCAGAAGTCTGGTGGAGCGACTTTAACGATGCCCGTTGTGGATGGTGCAACCACTGGACTCCGGATCATGGTGGTTTCGTCCCCGGTGTTGTCTCGCCGGCCGTGCAATAAAAAAAAAGGCATAATCACTAACCGACCATGGTGGTATGTGGATCCTTCGGTATTGGAGCGTCAAGTTATGTAAGCTATGTTCTATTTGTTACAGATTGACCCAGGGTCACATGACCTAATAAGCGCAAAATTTAAATCCTAATATCAACAGTTTCCTTTCAGGCGCGGTGCTAGAAGTGTCTCGACAAAAAATTCTTTAGATAATACGCGATACAGATGGCGTTGTGAGTCGTAGAAATTCTACGACGTCACATGCCATAGAGCCTCTTTTTAAGCTAAATGGCGAGGTTATTTGAAAGTTTCTGGAAGTTTATGAATCAATGTTAAATTTCGATGATTTTCTAGAAAATTCTTGAAGCTTATGACGTCAGCGAGACATTATTTGGTTCATTTCCGTGCTAAATTGTGAAATTTCTGGAAGGTTCTTGAAGCTTATGGTATTAAACTATATCCTGAAAGATGCTTTGTATAGGGGAAGATGGCTTCTAGAAAGAACTCGATGTTTGTCGATTTCGTTGAAGGGCACACGATTGAAAAATATTTCTTGGAAATAGAGAGGTGGGATATAAGAATACATTTATTATATTGTTTAACGTTAATTATGTTTATGGCAATAAATAAATTAGATATGAAAAATGTCAAAGCGAAGGACAAATGATTTGAAAAATATTTCTTGGATATAGAGAGGTGGGATATGAGAATGCATCTTATATTGTTTAACGTTTAGGATGTTTATGGTAATAAATAAATTAGATATGAAAAATGTCAAGGCGAAGGACAAATGATTTGAAAAATATTTCTTGGATATAGAGAGGTGGAATATGAGAATGCATCTTATATTGTTTAACGTTTAGGGTGTTTATTGTAATAAATAAATTAGATATGAAAAAATGTCAAAGCGAAGGACAAGTGATTTGAGAAATATTTCTTGGAAATAGAGAGGTGGGATACATGAATATATGTCACATGGAGGTGACAAAGATAAAAGAGTTGATCGAGGATATAAAAGAAAGCGATCCATGGATCCCTCTTCAGTTACGTTCCATCCATTGTTTGTCATATTTACAAAGTCGAAAAAATAAGCGTGAAATACAAGTTAGAGTGAGTAAACTATTGAAAAATATTCAAGAAATCAAACGTTTGATTGAAGCAAGATATAATATTCAAGTAATATCAACAAAATTGGGGCGTATTTCTCTGCAAGAATATGGACTTAAAGAAAATAAATAACATTGCTGCTATCTTGCCTATCAATTTTTGGATGAGTTAAAAGTTGGTGAATATTATAATATAACAAGCTTCAGAAGTGTTAATACAAAATACGGTTCGAAAATAGCTGTTGATATTGGAGACTCCTTTGCTGTATTTATACCTCAACGATTTGTAAAATTGTTTGAGGAAGATGAGGAATATTTTCAAAACATTGTAAAAGAAGTTTCCACAGGTAAGTTACAATTGAAATTTCATGGTGGAGAGTCTAATGGACTGAAACTATTAAAAACTAGTAAGTCAAGCTGACATATAAACCAAGAAATCAGGTAATAGGTACTTTCTACCACCTAAAATATAATTGCATCATATACAAAACAAGTGGTATTCGGCGCTGAATTAAATAAGAACGTAGATTTTACTGCAAGAGTGAAATTAATGAGTAGCCATCCACAAGCATTCATATCTCTAAGTCTGGAAGAATGGAAGTTGTTAAATAGTTTTTTTTAAAGAAATGAGACTCTTTTTCAACAAGGAAATAGACTCTCAAATTACCAACTGTCAAATATTTCTTCTTCGATTCATAATTTGGAACAACCATCGTTTAGTATCAGTGGAACGTGTATCTAAAAATTCATTATCACATCCATTCACAATGAAAGAACCAACGTTTTTTCTTCTACACGGAAAAAATTTATTCTTGAAGAATTCCCTCATTGTTTAGAAATTGAAGATATGTGAACTGGAACGGTTCCAATATAGTTACTTAACTGTGCAGTAAAGCTTTTTTTCGAATATTACGAATGTCTTTGAGAGAAAATATAAAATAGTACGATATTTCTTAAAAGACGCCTCAGGGAAATTTATAGTTCTTCTAAAATAAATTTTCATAATTCTTTAATCGTGAGAATTACGGTTGTCGGTCTGTAAAAATTCCCGAACTCTGGAATAAAAGAGAATGCGCAATCGTCATTGCGCAGAACCTCGCCGCGGACCGTCATTTGCTTTGTTATCTGTTATATATATAGTGTAAAATGTGAAATTGCGTTACCGGCAAAATAATTTCGACCAACGAAAAACTGCATTAAGTAAGTACTTTTCTATATTAATAATTATTATATTAATTATTATTATTATACTTTAAATAATTATTGCATGGGCATGCCATTTTTTACTGGCTTGGATCGTCTCGTACGAGTATAATGACTGAAATTGAATCTAAGACTCAGAGCACTACTAGCAGTAAGAGAGGTTATTCTATCGCGTAGCACATGTTGATACTATCTTATCGTTTCTTTGCAGACATATCATGGAGAATTTCGAAGAAGAGGTAAAAAATTATGAAAATAATTTTTAGATGTATAAGTTCAGATGAATAAGAAGGTAACATTTACAAAACACAAGTTTTTAATGGTTATTGCATCCATCTTAGATTTTCTTCGACGTCATAAGCATAAAGGTAAACATGACAGAAACTTTTCCCAAACCCGGTGGGATTCTCACCGTATACAAGGTGCGTTCCAAAATAAACGAGACTGAGCTAAAATAGATATATATATATATATATATATAATCATTACTGAACTGAATTCTAGAAACTTTCCCGAACTATACCCGAATTTCTACTGTTGTTAAGAGTGGAATTCTCACCGTACATAAACCCGTAAGGTTTCAGAGACTACTTGTGTAGACTACTTTGTGCTGCACTGGTTTCTGGAAATTTTCAATAGATTCTCGTTATGAATATTACTGCACAGTTCGGGAATTTTTACTAAACTATTCTTAATTCTTCTACAAAAAGTTCTATAATATTTCTAAACGAGTACGTTCGTAATTTCTATGGAATTTTTCTCATATCCTCAATTTCGGAACAAATTAGGGAATTTCTCAAGAACAAATTTTTCCCGTGAAGAAGAATTAAACTTTTGCATAAGTCAACAGCTAGAGAAATTATTAATATTGAATTTACAGCGAGCTAAAGATATAATTGTTGAAACTATCCGTGAAATAGTGTGGCACAATGTTAAATTTCAATGTGTGAAAAATTTGGAAAATGTTGTGAGATAAAATGTTTATAAAATGTTGAAGAAATTTTTTTTGAAAAATGTGAAAAATATGTAAATATAGAAACTTTATTTCTAGAGATTGTTACTTTTCATTTTAAACAAATATGTGAGGAAGTATATAATGTATATCTAGAAAGAAAATTAAAAAAGAAAGCTTTCTTAAAGTTTGTTTGTCTTTTTAGAATAGAAAAAATACCAGATGCTTTATATATTTTTTCAAAAGGAGATTTATTTTTCAGAAAAAAACACGAAATCTCACACATTATTTTTATTTATCCAGCTATTATGAGATTTATCGAAACCTAAACATTTTACATATGGTTCATTTCCGCGCTTCTTAAGTACTTTTTCTATCAAATAGATATCTAGATTTTTAACTTTTGCTAATTCCTGATCATAAAAGCTACCAGATATACGTTTATTTTGATAATCTTTGAGGAAGTGCGTCGTTGGTTCAGTATTTTTTATTTGACTAACTGAATATTTCTGTCGTCCAATTTGGCGTATAACCTTTTTCAAGAACATTTTTGAACTTGCTAATTCTGACTTTATTACCAATTTCAAATTTGTGCATATTTCTTCTCAGTTTTAACTTTAAACTTTTTATTTACATTAAATAAAATTTCTTTTTAATTTTTTTAGTGACATCTTTTGGTTTCATTTTAATCGTTCAATATATTTGCTTTTATTTCTCATTTATTTAATTCAATTAATTTATTTATGTCTTTGCAATTACGTATTTGCTTTGATCTTGTAAAGTATTTAACCACTTATAATTTCCTCGTAAACTAAATTGAATTCACATTTTATTTTTTAGAGTTCGGTCGAATCGTTCACAAATTGATGCTTTTAAATTACTTAATGTAGAATACAAATTTTATATTAAAATGTTTCATAAGATTAGCAAAATATTGATTATAACAATTTCGAGACATGTTTGAATTAATGTCTTCAGTTTTTATCTTGACCCAAAAATAAATTCAATGTAGTTTATTTATATTGGCATTGGGTCATAATTTTTCATTAAAGAACAATGTTCAAGCAAATATATCAAAAAATTTTTAAAGGGGCAGAAAATATATTGTAGGGGTGAAAAAGGCAAACGTTTCGGCCACAAATGGGGGCCCTCTTCAGTGCCAAATTTAATGTACTTAGTGTCTAAGCTGTAAACGTGCAAGAAAAGTTATTAGCACTAACATTAGATTTTTTTGTTTTTTTGGTATTTTTTAATGATATTTTATAAACATGCAAAACTTATGTGAGAAAGGAAGATGGTAAGCTCCAAGGCATCTAGGAACGAGACCGCTCCAAAACACAGCCTTAAAAAAGTGTGAGAACTATCTTGCAGATCCGCGAAGAGTGAATCCGCAAACTGCCCCTCCTCAAAGGTAAAATAGAAGATTAAAAATTGAAATAAAAACTATCAATTTTTGATTTTGCCCTTCAACGAAAAATCTGTTTCCGTCCGGGTTCGTGTTTTGTGATTTTGTGAAGTGCTTACTTCTTGTGGGTGTTGTGAGCCCCCTTGTGGATGGTGATGTTTTTTCTGCAGGATCTGTGCTTATTTTGTAGGAAATATCAGTGTCCATAGGTGGTTCTCGTGTGTACCTTTGAGGAGGGGCAGTTTGCGGATTCACTCTTCGCGGATCTGCAAGATAGGAGTTCTCACACTTTTTTAAGGCTGTGTTTTGGAGCGGTCTCGTTCCTAGATGCCTTGGAGCTTACCATCTTCCTTTCTCACATAAGTTTTGCATGTTTATAAAATATCATTAAAAAATACCAAAAAAACAAAAAAATCTAATGTTAGTGCTAATAACTTTTCTTGCACTTTTACAGCTTAGACACTAAGTACATTAAATTTGGCACTGAAGAGGGCCCCCATTTGTGGCCGAAACGTTTGCCTTTTTCACCCCTACAATATATTTTCTGCCCCTTTAAAAATTTTTTGATATGTTTGCTTGAACATTGTTCTTTAATGAAAACTTATGACCCAATGCCAATATAAATAAACTACATTGAATTGATTATAACATTCTTTGCCTCTGTCGACTTGTACATTTTTCGGTACACGCCTTCGAGCTAATACAGATTTCATTGCTGATGTGACGTCTCCAGTCTTGCTTTTTACAGGAAGAGCCCAAGGGAACTTGGAAAATATATCAATGATGGTCAATAGGTATTTGTAACTTTTGTTTTCCTTCTCATATGGTAGCATTTCAACGATATCTACTTGCCAAGTTTCATTAATTCCACAAATGTCATCATATCGTCGTTTGACATTTCTTCTAGTAGGCTTAAGTAATTCCGTAACTAACTGCAGCTCCTCTGTGTTCATTTTTGGGTGCGTGTAGCTTAACATCCAATTGAGAAATAAGCTTTGGATTTCGAAGCACTAATTCATGAGTTGATTTAGTATCAGCTTGTATGTTTTTCGATTTTTATTGACAGTTAATTCCAAAGCATCCCCCCTCTCTCCCTCTCTATCATCAAAGTTGCATTGTACATTGTAAGCTACACTTGTCGGAACATGCTTTTGATGCACTGTTGCATTAGTAGTGTGTGTGTGGGTGACTGGCTCCAAAAGACACTCATATCAGCATAAAAAACAAATGAAACTTTTTTTTGTGTCGATAATTTTTTAACTTTAAAACTCTATCATCATCATCTGCAGTAGGAAAAATTACTCGACATTTATTCATATTTTCATATTGAAGTCTTTGCCTTTGAAAAGAGTTTTCCTTTACAAAATAACACAAACATCTATCATATTAAAATATAATTACGATGTTTTGATATACATGCCCTCACTAATCTAGATAAATTATTTATTCATGATTGAATTTATCCAATAAGAATCCATAACGATTAAGAAGTGTACAATGCATTAGTTTTTTAGTAAAGAAATATCTTTCCGAAAAATATTTTTCAGCAATAAATCATTTGAAATCATGTACACATGCACCGGATGCGATTCCAAGAAATATTTTTTAATAAATTTATCATCATTGCTCTTTCACATGGTGATAAAACCATCCTGGTGGTATGAATAATCAAGAACATTTTTCTTGAAGTTGTTAATGCAAAATTTATTTAATGTAATTTTATACCATGCTCCAAGGCAACGTATGAGACCAGAAATCTCGAATGAACCAAATAATGTCGCTCTGACGTCATAAGCATCAAGAATTTTCCAGAAAATCCTCGAAATTTAATATTGATATTGACCATATGAAGACTCCCTGACGTTATAAGCTTCGAGAACCTTCCATAAACCTCACAGTTTATCGTGAAAAGAGACTCTATGACGTCATAAACCTCCAGAAACTTCCGAAAAATCCGAAATCAAAGCTTCGGGAAAGGTTTCGAGTGTCGGTAAATGCCGGTGCAGGAATCTGTATCTAGTAACTCGACTACCATACTACTTTATTAAAATGAAACTTCAATTTTTAATACACGTTTACGAAAAACTGCCGCAATCTTATGTGTTCAGTCATGTTGATTCTCCTCAAGCTGAAAGCGCTGAATATTCTGGAGAAATCTTACTAAAAATAGATTTCGCCGAAAACTTTGTTTGTGAGGCCCGAGATAAATTCCAAACCGCTCATTGGAATAAAAAACAATTGTCATTATTCACCTAAGCTTTCCATTTCACAAGGGGAGTGCGTCAATCTTCCCTGAGCTTTCTGCACGAAACTTGCAGTACCGAAAGTTCGATATGAATGAATAATAATGCCGGAATGACAGGACCCACTACCTCAGTTACTTCGAGAAATTGAATTTTGAAAATTGAGGTTTTCGCACGCGCCGAGTGAGTAAAGGCCGCTGAGTCATTCAGTACAGTAAAGCGGTGGCGTAGTGGTGATGGCTATCGGCTGGCATGCTCGCGGCGCGGGTTCAATTCTTTTTGCCGGTGATATTTTTTTTTTAAATTTTTAGACATTGTTAATTATTTACAATGTAATTAGTATAAGTTTTGATCATATGTAATGAATTTAAATTTGAATGAACTTTGCTTTCCACTTGCTTTATTGAAGGAAAATATGCCTGATAGAATATTCTTTGAAGTGATATTTCCTAAATAAGTAAATGAATGTTTATTATTGCATAAATAACGTGTAAAATAAATGTACCTTTCAAATAATTAATATTAATATAAATTATGCAAAATATATTGACAGCATTAATTATTATTTATAATTTTTAGTATTTGTTATTTGAATCAAATTCATTAGAATTGATCAAAACTTATACTAATTACATTGTACATAATTAACAATGTATAAAAATCAAAACAAAAAAAATCACCGGCAAAAAGAATTGAACACGCGCCGCGAGCATGCCAGCCGATAGCCATAACCATTACGCTACCGCTTTACTGTGCTGAAGGACTTACCGGCCTTTACTTACTCGGCGCGTGTGAAAACCTCAATTTTCAAAACTCAATTTCTCGAAGTAACTGAGGTAGTGGGTCCTGTCACTCCGCCATTATTACTCATTCATATCGAACTTTCGGTACTGCAAGTTTCGTGCAGAAAGCTCAGGGAAGATTGACGCACTCCCCTTGTCAGTAGTTTCCCAGAGCCGTTGAAAGTGTTGAAAATTTAAAGTAATAGACCTAGTTCTTAATTTAAGAATAAATATATAGCTTCGTCCATCCTTTTTTTTTTTTAATCAAAGTAAATAACGCCATTGATTTTGTGAGAGCATTTACATTAGCCGAATCAGCAATTTTTGTCGAAGAAGTTTCAAACGACGACATATATACACGCTCAATGACAAATTACAAAGCTGAAGGTTTTGGCTTTTGACTTTCCGAAGCCAAAGCTGTCCCCAAAATTTCCAATGCTCATCAATTGAAAACTCGCAATGAAAAAACTGTTCCTAATCTTACGTCTTTCGGCAAAACCATTTAGAATTTTTTCTCAGGTTTTCATAATTTTCACATTTGATTTATAAAAGTTATCATTACCAAAAATCTGTAAATATTAAATCGAGTAGTATATTTGTGGGAACCAGTTTGTTAGTGATACAATGTATTTATTTTTATTTTTGCTCAAATTTTAAAAGCCCGATAATTGAATTGAGATTACTTTGTTCATAGTTTATTGTATTATTTATTACATTATTTTCATCTCAATACGACCTGAGAGCGTTTCCGTTTCTTCCGTTTCCAAGAAGCTGCATCTAAACGTGTTAATAAAAATTTGAAATTATATTCATTTCAAATTAGATAGTAGAGTTCGAAATTTTTGCCACTGTCTATAGGCGGGGCTATTCACTCTTGAGTAAAGTTTAATGAAATGAAATATAAGAATTATATTCGAAGTAATTCGCGGTATTTCTTCTGTTAAATAAGCAAGTAGTAGATCCGAGTAGATCACGGTTTCCAGAATACTATTCATAAAAACAAATCATGACTTTGCGCTATTCAGTAGTATTTCGGCGTCAACGCTTGAAATACTCGATTACTGCAATGTATTCGGAAATACTGCAGAATACTCCGAAATATTGCTTCCTACTCGCTTCTTATTTTCACGTACTGCAGACAGACTCGTGACACGTCTTTCAACAAGACGTTCGTTGTTCGAAGCAACTACAAGGCCTTGTTTAATCCGGTTTCTATATCTAGAGCGATCGAGCGCATGTGCGAATATTCTCTGCGTTAGTATGCAAGCTACTTATGTGAGTGCGGCGTGAATATTTCGTCTTAGTCGGTTATACTCGATACGAATTGCTGTGGCGAGTCCAGACTCGTCGAATATCTCGGCTATTCCTTCTTCACTCGTACTTTATTTTCAGCATTCGTCTGCATTCTTTTACATTCCGATCTAACGATGCTATTCAAGTAACTCTTACGTTATTTTTTCAACCCTTCTATTGGATGGCATGGCTCACGGACTTTTTAAATCGCTGCCAAATCCGCAACAATAAACAAATATTTCTAAAAATTCGCTAGGGAAGCCGACTTAATAAAATAGAAAAGGAAAATAGCCAGAAAAAAATGTAAAGCAGCTGTCAAACTTCCTTATACAATTACGAGATTTCAAATGGAAAGTCTGAGCCCAATCCTATCGCTGTCGGGCGAGGAAGACTGGAAACGACCCTTAAGTCTCAAAATCACATTCCGGGCCAACTGACCAATTACTATGTTTTTTAGCCAATTATCGGAAGCTTACAAAATAGCAAAAAAAATATCACTAATCGTGATACCAAAAAAGACGGTATCACTTGCTTTAAAAACAAGGCAAGAGCGAACAATAATAGCAGGAAATATATAAATAAAGAAATAAGAGATTTTCCATTACCTTGCTATAGTTTGCATGCAAGACAGCACACAGAACTTACTTGGACATCACTGTTGACGTCCAAGAACGAACCATTCGTGCAGGACAACACAACTAACACCTCAAATAAAAAAGTAGAAATAAAGTGATCGATGCATTCTTGTCTTGATTATCCACGTCGAAAGCCGTAATAAATCATCGCACGAAAATTTTCACGAGTTAATTTCATTTTTTTGCTGAGACACAATTTTTAACTCACTGTAAACAGCATAAGTAACGCTAAAATGACATAATGTTCTAAAGGTGTTTATAGTTAAAAATGTCAAACTTTCCAGTGCAAATATCAGACAGCACCCGAGAACACTCAGTGTTGCCAAGGCTCAAAATATAAATAGTGCCCCGCGTATTTTTGATTCAAAGTACTGTGCGTCGCTAGCCACTACTTTTTTCCATCTTTCTGGCAATATCGGATACCATCTTAAAAAAACGATGCATTTTTTGAGGCGATCCACGAATCGATCCATTTTTTTTACTTCTTCATTAGAGCGGAAATGCTGATGAGCCAGGTCGTGTGTCATCGATCAAAACAAATGATAATCGGAAGAAGCAACGTCTGGAGAGTAAGGCGAGTGAAGGCGACCTTCCATTTCAGCGTTTCCGAGTATGTCTTAACCGGTCTTGCGACATGTGGCCGGGCATTGTCGTGTCTCTCTTGGTATTGTGGCCGATTCTTCTTCAATGCTCAGCTCAAACGCATCAATTGCGTTCGAAACCGATCCCCTGTGATGGTTTCACTCGGTTTCAACAGCTCATAATGCAGAGCACCACCTTGTCACCGTGAATATTCGGTCTGGCCGTCGACGTGGAGGCATGTCACAAATTTGGACCAAACATTATTTCTTAAAATAAACAATTATAAGAGAACTAACAAACAACGAGGAAAGAAAAAAAGGCAACCTTCCAAAATCCCTTCCTTCTTTTACATTCTTTCGTCTTCTTTTGTCTTTATTTCCCATCCATAAACGCCCACAGGTAACTAATACAGTTCTTTGCGTGTCCCTGCCTAATAACTACCTGAAAGGCCCTAAAGGTTTTTCAATAAAATATTAATTGTTTCGCAGAATCTAGAAACTTTCAGGAATTTTAATATGAAACAATGCCTTTAAATATAACCCATCAATCCCAATTATTTTTAACAGTATAATCCGACTTTGATAATTAATTTTTTAGTATCATATTAAAATTTGGTTCTAAAAATCTAGTAGGTGTATTAATAGTCTAAATGACTAGTCTCAAAGGATAGATTTCCTTGTGAATTTTCCTTAATCTATAACATCTAGCCAAAAGAGTATTCGTTGTATCAATATCTCTCCATCTAATATTTTACCGCCATCCTGAAACCACTGCTTTTTAATTTTTTCAAAGGACCTTGGTTCAATATTTCAAAGTTTTCAACATTCATAAGCAACTCCTCCATGTCCCTTATGTATTTTGACCTTATGTATTACGACTATTAATACACCCACTAGGTTTTCAAACCAAATTTTTATATGATACTAAAAAAATCATTATCAAAGTCGGATTATACTGTTAAAAATAGTTGGCAATTTGAAAAGATTATAGTCACAAAGACAATACCTGATGGTCATGTGATAATTTCTTTAGATGTTGTTGCAATGTTTCCAAATATTTCGTTAGTTTTGGTCAAAAAAGCTGTTTCATACCAAAATTGCATACAAATTTAGATGAAAAAGAGTTTCTCTCTCTTTCTTCTCTCTTTAATGGTAAATTCTATAAACAAAAGTTTAATACTCCAATAGGTTCTGTTATTTCTCCAATGCTAGCTAAAATAATCATGGAAGACTTGAAACGGTCTGTCTGCGAGAGCTTGGGGTTTGTTGTGCCTTTTTATTTTCGGTATGTTGATGACACTTCATTGTGTATACCTTTGGATAAACTGCAAACAGTTATTGGGAACGAACATAAAATATAGGACATACGCGGGACGTCACGTAAAGTCCAAAATGGCGTCGCGAGTCAAGGGAATTTATCATTGCAGCATAGGGGTGAAAAGGATCTATAAGGAAAAACGTTATTAAGCAAAGAAGAAATTTACCGTTGACCAACACAAGCGACACTAAGAGAAATTTTAAAGAAGGCGAGGGATTCGTTCATGCATGTCACCCCTAGCGGACCTGGTTGAGACCTGTTCTCTGACCTCGCATTATTATGGCTAAGAACGATAAAAAAACATATAAAGCATAGCAATTATGATTATGCGATAAAATTTGAATTATCAGGTGTAGGAACAAATACAATAATTTTATTTTCCAGAGATGAAAACTAGAAAAACATCGTATAACTGTCATTGAAGGCAGTGCATTGCTTCACAATTGGCCGAACGTCTACACTGTGAAGGTTTAATATTGGTGGAGACGTTCCGCAAATGGTGAACCACTGCACTGTCTTCAATGACAGGTACATGATGTTTTCCTAGTTTTTATCGCTGAAGAATAAAATTATTGTATTTATTCCTACGCCTTCTATTCCAAATTTCGCCACGGAATCATAATTGCAATTTTTTAAATGTTTTTGTAATTTTTCTCAGCCATAATAGTGCGAGATCAGAGAACCACTTGCGACAACTAGCGCCGCGTACAACTGTGCACATGAACTAAGCTACGCGGATAACTCATCCATTACAGGTTGACCGGTCCTGATGGAAGCACTTATAACTTTGTGTAATGACGTCTTGAATAGATTTGAAAAAAGTGTTGTGGTATATAAATTGATTGCAAATTGCAAAGTGGCTTATGTGGGACAAACGGGCAGACTTCTGAATACTAGAGTCGAAGAACACATAAAAAACATCTTGGGAGAAAATGTAATTACCATAATGTTTTATCTGATCATAGAAAGGATATTGACATTAACATTGTCCTTACATTGCGTCCGCTCACATTCGTCTCTTTACTCACAATTCCACACCGCTTCTCCCTGCTCGCCTTCTGGTACCCGGCGCGTATCAGGATGCGTGCATTCCTCAAAATTCAAAACACGTATATGTAGCAGCTCGGCCTCTCTTAAATTTACGTTTATCCTCGAACGATGAAGTTCACAATTTTTTTGTTGCACAAATAAAGAATATGCTTCGATAAAGGGTAAAATACATATTTTTATGTACCTCCGGCACGCTACAGTTGAGAGTAGCGTAATGTTGTGTACCGCGATACAGAGGAATGTAATGTAAAAATTGAGGTGCGCATGTGCGTATAACCATAAAGCGGAGCGTAATCTTCTTCTTATTCTTCTTCTTCTTCGTACAGCGTTGGCATCGTACTGACAAAGCCTTGTACATTTGAACTGCAAGTTTTCGCTTTTTATTCACTTTTTAGACATTTGCTTTTGCTGTTTTGCAATTCGGTCGCACGCATTTGTGCGGATTTTTTCATAACACCTTTCCTCCTTGTTGAGAACTTCGCTCAGAAAGTCAAGAGACGTAAGATACTTTTTCTTACATAAGATGTCGATTTGATATCTCTGCGTAATTCCAAATCCAAATTTAACGAAATAGTCACGTTCCAAAATAAGAACAGGCTTCATTGTATAGTTTTGAACAACGAAAAGTTCAATTTCGCGTGCGAGATTTTGCATGATGCATTCACCGATGATTTTCAAATGCGGCCCGCGTATACCGTGATACTTATGATTTTCCTCGTCAATGTGTTTTAAAAAATCAGAATTTATGTATTTACATTTGATAAAGCTAATTAGACTGCCACTATCCAGTAGCATTTTGTTGCTCCAGAGTTGAATGCTTATTGTAATGTTTATCCACGTTTTTATTGTCAATCGAATCTTTGTCCTTATTTTTATTGATAACCGCTACTTTGTTTTTAGCGAAATTTTCTCGAACACGCTAACCAAACCGCTGCAAACATGCTTGTTCATGCAACGATTCGTTAGGAATATCCTCGATAATATACTCAACAATATCCGTATCGTCAATTTTTGTCTTATTAACCATGATAACTTTGTCGTATACGTATTCCGCGAACTTTCTGCGTCGAAATCCGGGTTTCAAAAGTTTTACGCAACTGCATTTTTCTTATTAGTGAGAAAATTTTTTTTTTAATTTTGCTAATCAGGTCATCGATACCCAAATTAAAATTTTCCGGACGTGAATGGAACCATGCTAAAGCTTCAGCCTTAAGTCTTCTAATTATTACTATGCACATCATAGCATCTCTCAAATTATATGCGGCGCGAATCATATTCACTTGTGTACAACTTTCAAAATTCTCGCTATTACCGTCAAAAACGCTCACTAATTCACTAATCGCATTAATTGACAGGCTTGTCTCTGCTGCGTTTTCCACTGCTGCCGTTAATGGGTCCTCTGGTGCCAGCTGGAAACTGGTTGGGGTTGAGCTTTTTCAGCTGCAACGTCAGAGCCTCGATTGTCGCCTGCATAGCGGCTATATGCTAGAGCAAAGCTTTTCTTCTTTCCACCACATTCTGTCTGCCATCTTGATTGCGTGCGCCGAAAAAATCTCGTACCAATTTCACATCAGGGTCCATTTTTCAAACCGTAAAACAAGCTCTGCTTTTTCCCCCGTTGTGGCAGTTCCGTTTACCCCAAGGATCTTTTTCAGGTCAGTATCGCTTGGTTTTGATGCCATTTCGTGCCACTCCTGGCGAATCCAGTCCAGAGAAAGGTCAATCTGCAAAATTATGGCTACTGATTATGCCAGATGTAGTAGATTATTCATACAACTGAGGTTTAAATCTCTTTATTTATATTTTAGTTATTACCTTGGAGAACGCAGTCCAGTGAACAGTCAGCAAATTTGCTTACCGTCCACTAACCCTTTGCTGACCATTCGCTGACCTCGTAATAATATGAATAATGTGACGGACTGTACTCGGCAGTACACTCGGTCACGTTCTCCCCCACCAGCATACCGACCAGCGCGCGCAGCAGCGTCCCCCACTGCTCTCCGTCTTCCCCTACCACGCGCGGATGGGTATAAAGGGAAGGCTGGAGAGCCGAGAAAGGGCAGTTCGCCCAGGGCGGCGAGCCGGGTCAAACCGGAGCGTAGCACTGGACGAGCGGCCCGGAGATGCCTCTCCTGGTGGGTACTCCCACAGGAAGGTATCTCCAGCACCCTCCGACTTCCTGGTGGAGCCGGACCGAGCACTGGCGAATGGGCGCTCCCATGGCCAGTTCTCGGTGCGAGCCAGTGATCCCAGAACGTGGGAGCTGGCGGCCCCCACCATAGATGCCTCGAACTCATTGTGTCTTCCTCACTCAACCAACCTATGGCAGTCGAGCGAGGAAGAAGCCATGAGCTGGTGGGGTCTATGGTGGGGGCCGCCAGCTCCCACGTTCTGCGATCACTGGTGCGAGCCGGCACTTAGCTTCAAGTTCCCCTGACTAGGTGCTGCTCAGGCTTCACCAGGATGTAGCAACCACCCCCGACCGGACTAATCCCCAGAGGATGCCGCGTCGAACACCGACGAATGGGTTCCCCCATGGTCGGCTTTCGACATGGGCCGGGAATCAGCTTCAGGCGCACCTGACTGACCCTGGCCCCGACATCCCTGGGTGAGGACGTCACACCCCGACCGGACTAATCCCCAGAGGATGCCGTGTCGAACACCGACGAATGGGTTCCCCCATGGTCGGCTTTCGACATGGGCCGGGAATCAGCTTCAGGCTTGTTTAAATATCACCGCGCGAACAATAAATAATACTGTTGTCATTTATTCCAGGAACACGAAACCAATAGGCCAGTGCCCGCTTTTGTTTTCCTCACACTCGAAACTACCTCCGCTTCCATTCACACGCGCATCCCAGCAATCACACACACTCACGCTCACGCGCACACACCCACACGCACGCACACCCACACACACGAACACGTAAACTCTGTTACACGGACACCGGCACAACACAACGATTTATCTTTATATCCACTCACACACGCACATACATACACGCACACATTCCGCTTTAAATCTGTACTTTATCTTTCTTCATGTATTCTCTTCTATTTGCCTTTATTAATAAATTATATTGTAAATTATACTCGACCGTCTCAACAGTTATTTTCATTCCCTACTCCCCCACTCCTACCGAACCCTGGCTGACTGAAGCGTCTGGCAACCAGGGGGAAAGTAGGGATGTCACAATAAGAAGAGTATAAAGAACATTTAAATTCTTACTATTATGATTCTGCTGTAAATTTTGAGTTTAAAGGTATCAAAGTTAATACGATAATTTTATTTTATAGTGTTAAAAACTAAAAAAAAGCATAATACCTGTCACTGCACACTGAGAGAAATCCTATTAGTTGTGTTGACTAAAAGGTCACAGCTATATATTTTTAGTAAGCAGTACCTACAATTTTTTAAAACTTACCAGTGCTCCAAAGTCCATGGAACTAAGTATGCTACTAATTTTTTTGATTAAATTCATTTAGTTTGAGAAATGCAAAGATTTTATTTCCATATGAAATATTTCGTGTGTAAACATGACTTGCAATTTCTTGGTAATAGTAAACTTCAAGAAATAATTGTACAGACAAATTAGATTTTACCTGCATATCAACAATTATGAATCGTTTTGAAATCGTTATATACATTGATTTCTTACAATTTTGCTTTTGTTTTTCATCAAAATGAGAAAAATTAAATCATGGTGATTTTAAAGTATAATTTCGAACTGTGTTGTGCAGTTTGTGGTGAAAAACACGTCAACAATTATCATCCTTTGTTACATTTTGAAACACAATAATTAAAAAAGTTTTTTTCCTAAAAAATTTTGACCTAAGAAAGTTTCTATCGACTGTAACCGAAATAAAATAGATTGAATGATAAATTTAACATTTGTTTCAAAGTTGGAATTACTATTTTCATCATGTACAGATGAGAAAATTCAACAGTTTCTAATTAAAATATTGGAATAGTTTTGAATAAAACGATTCTCAGTTATGACGGAAAAATATATACCACCTTGATCAAAAAGTTTTAGAACTTTATTTTTAAAATCAAAAATAGAAGTTTATTCATTATAATCGATATTGTCCCCTTCAAAGTACTCCCCATCGACTGCAACGCACTTATGCCAGCGCTTGATCCAATCCTCGAAACATTTTTTATTATCGGTTTGCGGTATAGCCATCAGAGCCATCTTCGATTTTTCCATGACCTCATCTCGGGTGCTGTAACGCGTTCCGCGGAGCGGTTTCTTGAGTCGACCGAATAGGAAAAAGTCGCAGGGAGCCAAATCAGGTGAATTCGGTGGTGTTTGGATGGTATTTGTTTCGTTCTTAGCCAAATGCTCACGGATAACGATGGCATTGTGCGACGGTGCGTTATTGTGGTGCAAAATCCACGAGTTGTTTGCCCACAAATCCGGTCTTTTTTGGCGGATTGCTTCACGCAAACGTCTCATAGCGCCCAAATAATACTCCCTGTTGACGGTCTGGCCTTCTGGAAGTAATTCATGATGCACAACACCTTCTTTTTCAACTGAAAACGACGTGGTTTTTTCGGTCGCGGCTCATTGGGTGAACGCCATTCACTCGCTTGATGTCTGGAGTGCGTGTCATACTCATAAATCCACGTCTCGTCACCAGTAATTATCCGTTTGATGAATGATGGGTCGGAGTCGAACTTGGAAAGCATGTCTTTTGCGACATCAACGCGATCCCTTTTTTGCATGAAATTCAGGTCTTTCGGCACCAGCTTTACAGCGGGACGTCTGAGGCCCAAATCATTAACCAAAATGTCTTGAGCGGATCCGTAAGCAATGTTCAACTCCTCTGCAATCTCTCTAATGGTCAATTTGCTGCTTACGGTCATCCACCCTTTGATTTTGTTGATGTTTTCATCTGTTTTCGCCGTCGACGGCCTGCCACTGCGTTCGTCTTCCTCGACCGACTCACGACCACTTCTGAAGCGTTCATGCCAGCGGAAAACGTTCGACCTCGTTAGAGTATCGTTGCCGAAACACTTCTCCAACATTTCCTAAGTCTGCGCACCGTTAAGTCCATTTTTAACACAAAATTTAATGCAAACTCGTTGCTGCAAAGTCAATGAAATTTTTTTTTTGTGAAAAATCGAAACCACACAAAAAGATAGATGTACACAATACAGCGTCACTTCAAGAAATGTCAAGCAATCAAGCTGAAAATCTGATAGAACGTCAATGACACTTTTACCAACACAACAAAAAAAGAAGAATTGAAATCGGTCGAACGAGAGCCCCACACGGTGACGAGTCCTGAAACTTTTTGATCAAGGTGGTATTTTTGAAATAACTAAACTGGACACATGGTAATAGCAATTAACGCAATAAGTAAGTTTTACAAAAACTTCTATTATAAGATCGATACAATGTAAGAAAGCATGAAAATAACTAACTAATACTTTCTCTCAGTGCAGGCAATGCAGTGTTTCATCACTTTCCATGTCTTCACCGTCATGATTGACTATTTGTTAGAGTGAGAGGAAAGTAGAGTCATGTCTTACTTCAACGAATAGTTAAATTTAACGGCGGAGACGTTCTGAAAATAGTAAATCAGTGCACTTTCTTCAATGACAGGTATATGGTGTTTTTTAACTTTTTTCGCTTAAAAATAAAATTATTGTATTTATATTCCTACACCTTCTTATTCAAATTTGATCGCAGAATCATAATTGCAATGACTTAAATTTTTTTTTTTTACCTTAGTCATAATAATGCGAGGTCAGAGAACGGTCAGAGTATTCTCTGACAGTTCTATCGACCGGGTTCGCTAGGGCAGTCACGCATCGGAAGGAATAATTTGGTGGTACAGCCACAATACTTGTGGTTCCATCAATTATATTATATTGGAGATTCACCGCAAACTCAGTTCTGCGTTACGTCCGAAAACGCATTGTAAAGATGTCAACGGTGTTGATTCACTGCTTTAGGTCTACGCTTGCGCGTTATAACCTAGGAAACGCCCTTTAACGGCGTGGATCAATCGGATGTATTTAACTATGGTTGAAAAACAAATAAGATAAAAGAAAATTAATTTAGTGAATTAATTGATTTGGTATTCAAGGCTCAGGACATTATTTAAAATTATCAGTTGTGAAAATTAAAATATTAAATAACTGCTTGGCTGTATTTAAGACTCGGCGCGTTATTTAATAAAATAGTAATTGTAAATCACATTAATTTCAATTTGTGAATTGGAAAATGTGAAGTTTGGATAGTGAAAATTTTAAAATTGAAAATTTGACAAGAGAAATTCTGAAGTGCAAATTTTGAGAAGAAAGATACAATTTTAGTTACTCACTTTGAAAGCTGTTTATTGAAGAAGAAGTAAATTCGAAGGAGCATTTTAATGTAATTTGATACAATATGCACTATGAAATTGGATCTAGTCAAGGGACATCCCTAGAGCTAGCATTAATTTGAAGTGTCAAGTTCAAATTTTTTCTCGGTATATATGTGCTTTTAATTCTATAAGGGCTATGTATAAAACAAAGACAGCAAGAGGATATATAAAAATTATACCGGCTGTTCTCGTATTCTCTTAGTCCTTTACGAAGATTGTTATCCAATCCTTACATTTGTTATTCTCTACCTCTTAAAATCTTATTTATCTGATCCTGATATTATGAATTTTTAGTGAAACTCTACACCGTTATTAACAAAAAATTTCAAAAAAACTATTATTAACAGTGATAATACATTTTGATTCACACGCTTTGTATTAAAAGCAATACAGTTTTCCTTAATGGTGCAATTGAGCTCCTGCACGGAGAAAAAAGTTCTTTGAAGTTTAGAGAACAGATACAGATGATCATTGCACATAATTTTATACAACTTCTTAAACCTTTTACAAATACTCTATAAAAGTTTTATAGTTCATAAACTAAACCCTGATTTTTTAAAGCGCGTAGCCGATAGGCTTAATCGGTAGTTTAATAATGCGTTAATTACTAGTAGGAAGGTTCTAACCTGTAGCGATTAAGAATAATTTTCATATCTTTTAAACAAGCAATTATATATGTAGTGAGTGTGTGCAATAGTGAGTTAGTATGTACTTAAAACTATGGTTAGAGCAGTCGACCATAATTACATAATGTAACGGAGTTACACCAGTGCCCCGTGGGGTCACAGCCCTGCGACCGGAATTCCGGGGAACCCGGCCCGGCATGCCCTGCGATCACGCACTGTCGCCGGTTTCTTGCGCCTGATTAGTCAGCGGGATCTAGATCCGAGTGTCGCTAGGAATCGACTGTGGTGTTTTTGGACGTGAGCCCCAAGTGTCGTTCTTCTGTTTGTCTGTGCTTCGCAGCTTTGTGCAAAAGAATTGTAAGTCCTAATAAACCTCGTTATCACGATTACGCTTTTGATTGTGTGCACCTTCTCGGCGTCCCCTCCTTCCCTCTCCTCAGTTTGCGATCCTGGTCACAATAACAATTAGCATTGCACGTTGAGACGCTGGTATACAGGACTCTGACAGAATAATTCAGGCCGTGTAAATCAAATATATAGATGGCGGCCAAATAGCATCTAGTGTCGCGTACAACTGTGAGTGGAACTATCATTATATGTGCAGATGTAAGTGCACATACATGCATATGTAGGTTCTTTAACCCTTAGTCGACACTTAGGGTGGCGGACACCCCAGCTAAATTTTGATCTCATTTTCTACTTCAAAATTTTTTTTTCAAGAATTTTTTGCGACACTCCAGAATTAAAATTTTTTGATCAGACAATTTGCATCTTATTTACAAAAGTTCAAAGTATATTTCGTATTTTTTTCAATTACATTAGTGCAATACTTTAGTTGTAATCAAGGTTCAAAGTGCCTGGGATGGAGAACACCCCGTTTTTTTTATGATCGATCACAAACGTGTGCCGGTTAAGGGTTAAATATGTTGCAGAGAATATAATCAAAAGAAAATTAAACATTTAGTGCAAAATTGTGAAGATGTAATTCAAGAGTAAGAAGTTGATATTAACTTCTTACTCTTGAAATACTTTTTACAATTTTTCATTAAATCTTGGTTTTGTCGCAATAAGTGAAAATCCAATATATCTGTAATTTGTGTTTTTATTAATGTCAAAAATTACATTTTGTCCTACTTATGAGAAGACCCTCAGACTCACAGAAATACCTGCGGATTTCGAAGTTGTTAACCCACTGAGGTGATGTCGCCATTTGCAAGTTTTCTACAGAATGAAATTAATTTTTTAATTTTGTTGATAATTTTGTTTTCATTAAAGATATCCCTAAAAGATATACTTTTCACTCATCAAAACGGTTCTTTTTGTATCAATGTTACGTGCGGTTATTAATAAATTAAACTAAACATAAGAAAAGAAAAGAATCGTGCTCAGTCTGCTTTATTTATAACAATCACTGAATTGAGGAAAAATCAAGGTAAATTGCTTCGAACAAGAGAAGTCAACGTGCTTTCGAATAAAGTACTTCTCGTTACAAGTTTTTTGTTGAATTCTGATCGGGGTATTTTAATGAAAATTACTCTTCCAAATCACGGAAGGGCGTCTAATTACCGCAAGGTAATTTTTAAGTTTGGGAAACTTGTCTCGGCGAAGTTCTTCTTCCGACTTCGATTAACGTCTCAAAAATTGGTACTTTTGTAGACTGTAATTATGGTGGGAAATTTTGATGACTTTGAAATACTTTCAGGATTGCATGGTTTCAAAGGTAGGATTTTGCTGATTGGAAAATTGTAAATTCTGAACTTCGAACGCTTTGTGGCTTGATGTCATTGAAACCTATTTCCAAATTGAATTCTTGTTCTCATTACCACACATAGCCTTGCGAAACTTTTAGATTAAAATCTAAAAATGATCAAAGATTGATTAAAGATAAATATTTTATTATTCCTCTGAGGTTGGTAGTTGTGGTTGATTATCATTCAACTCATTTTGCAATGCTGAAATTAGTGTTTTCAAAGTGTAGGAGAGTTGAGTGGCGTAGAGGTGTGCGCTTACTACTTCAAGTAATCGCTTTATTCCTTTTATAATTTGCTATTCTCCTTTTTGCCTTCGCTCTCTGGTTACGTTGCTTTCCTTGCATTCTGATTTTACACTAATGTGCAGTACATTCCTGTAATAAATCTTTTTATAATTTGTCAATTTCAATGATATTTCTGATTCTACTTGGATTGTAGATTTTGCCCTAGATTATAATTTCTATTGACCATTGCACATACCTTCAATTTAGAAGTTCATGGCTGAACCAATCATTTTTTAAAGTGTTTGACCCCAGCAGTGCTGAACTGCATCAGCGGTCTTGTCAAGGTGCTCAGGTTACAAACACTTCAAGGTGGCACGCGACTTTTATTTGGTAATTAGAAATAATTGAAATTTTTTAACTCATATCTGGTAGATAGTTTAGTCATACTTTTTCAAAGGAGTTAAAGATTTCTAGTCACCTTGATACGCTCGTAAATTAAAAAAAGGCGTAAAAAATGAAGTCAAAATCAAGAATAGAAATGATGTTAAAAACTGCCCCAATACTTGATAACGTTTTTGACGTTATTTCCCACGTCATTTTTTATCCCCTTTTTGATGACTCTTTTCCTGTTGTTTTTGCATTAACGGCAAATTTAACGTGAGAACGGCACCGCACTTTAAAAGGAAGACACCATTTCATTATTGATAATGATATTGTTCATTGAAATGCTGATGACAAACAAAATATTTACGTCCTACTACTTGTAGGTATTCCAACCTCGAAAAACAAATGTTTAAAAAAATTTTTTGTTGCAAAAACGAAGACCGTCAAGGTCTATAAAAATATATTTTCTATAACTCGTAAAAAAATCATACAAATTCGTTAAGCGATTCTCTTGTAACTTGGCACACCATTTTAAAAACAGGGTTTCTGGGAAAATGCATTTAAAATTGAAAATCATATTATATTGGATCTATAACTTGTGATGTTGCAGAATTTTTACACATCCCAAGATTTTAATTCGACTCAGTTTCCCATTATTTGAGACCTTGGAGCCCGTTTGAGCAGTTTCCGTAAGTTATCACGTAATTAAGAATAACTTTGAGTATTTTCACTACTTACGGAAGCTCTCTCAGTCTTACATCCTTTTGCGTCGAAGGTCCCTGAGTGCTCCCGGACTGCGTCAATTGTACTTCATTATATGTTTAGAGGTTAGATTTAGGTTATAAACTAGGATTAGATATGTAATAATAGTGTTAATTATATGTAAATTCACCGAACGAGGCTCGCCGTGGAAGTTCAACACGAATCCGAGAGGGCCAACAACATGTTGGGTACGCAGTCGCAGAATGAGAAGAGCCGAGCTACGCAAGTGGCCACATCAACCCCGTGAACCTGTGCTAAAGGCCAATTAGAGGACCTGCATAAGGCGTTATTCACGCCGCACACCCTTCTTGTGCGAAAAACTGGAGATGGCACCACCCGCTATCACGTATCAGTAGATAGAGAGAGAACGCGATATTCTTCGTCGCATGCTGGCCAATGGGTTTTGCTCACTTCAGACATGATAGAGTGTTATGTGTTTTTTTGGCAACTATTACGAATAATTACGTATTGGACCATTACCATAGGCCTCGGGCTATGGTCCAAGCCAGTAAAACAAATTATTATCGGGACTCCAACGTGGCGGATGCGAGGCATAGGGTTGCAAGACCCTACCTATGGTTACAGCCTGTGAGTGCGGAGTCAGATGAGGACATCAAAACCCCATCAGAGGCTCTTGCCATGTGCCAAACTGAAAAAAGGAGGCTTCCTATGTTACCAGATTCCAACCTGGCGGAGTACGAGTTTTGACGCTCCAGCCCTGCTTCAGTATGTCCAGATTTGACACGCGAACGTTACGCACACAATGCCAACAGCAGTACGTGCGTGAGAATGGTTGCGCGCGCAGCGTAGTGTGTCTGCTGTTCGCTGTGGTTCTCTGAGTAAATAAGGTACCTAGTGATCAGCCCTGTACTAATATCGTCGACATAGGGTAGAACGACCTATCTTGCGTGAGTTGGATAATTGTGTTAGCGACATTGAGACCCTGGAATACCCCCCCCCCCCCCCCTCTTCGAGGACCCGTCTAGTACCCCGCGTTTTGGACTTCTTTCCTCGCCAAATTGTGTAAACTCGAGTGCTGTGATCTTAAGAATGTTGAATAAATGGTTTTAAGCCTCATTTAATTTCCTAGCGAGCTGTGCTACGCGTTGCGAATTTCATTTCGAACCACCCCCTCTCCATCTTCCCCGACGGGACTGAGCTAACAACACTGTCCGGTACGCTTCACATCATATCACGGGCAGTTTACGTAGATTGTGTTTATAGTAGTTAATATTTTTTTTGGTTTTGGCCCAAGCAAGGCCTGGCGCCCAACGATAGTTTGTCTCTTATTTCGGTCGTGAATTTTGATGTGAGGTACCGAAGTTGTGTGTGGCCGATTCCCCTTCCCGAGAAAAAAGTAGCCATCACAAACTTAATTCGTCAGGTTTGTTTTCCAAATTTGAACGTTCATTTAAGAAAAGCATGTACAATCATATTATTCAAAGTATTGCCCACCTGAAACTATGACTTTTTCCCATCTTTCTGGCAATTTGTGGATTCCATCCCAAAAGAGCTGCTGTGGCTTGGCGGCCAAGAATGAATCAAGCCAATTTTTGATACCCTGTTCTGATGTGAACCGTATTCCAGTGATGGCGTTCTGCATCGATCGGAACAAATGATAGTCAGAAGGGGCAAGGTCTGGGTTATAAGGCGGGTGGGGTAAAACTTCCCATCCACTGTTTTCCAAATAGTTCTGAACCGGAATAGCAACATGGGCCGATCGTTGTCATGATGGAAAATTATTGCCTCGTATCTGGTCGCATATTCCGGGCGTTTTTAGGCTATTGCTCTCTTCGAACGGATTAATTGTGTTCGGTAGCGTTCTCCATTGGTGGTTTCACTCGGTTTTAGCAGCTCATAATACAGCACACCCTTCTGATTTCACCAAATACAGAGCTTTACCTTCGCGCCATGGATATTCAACTTTGCCGTTGATTTGGCTGGTTGGCTGGGTTTCACATATCATTTTTTGCGCTTGGGGTTGTCGTAATGAATCCATTTTTTATCAATTTTTCATCACCAGTAACAATCCGATGCAAAAATGACTTCTTTTTGTGGCGTTCCATCAGCATTTCGGACATGCAAAACAGCCTTTCAACGTCTCTCAGCTTGAGTTCATGTGGAACCCAATTTCCTTGCTTTTGAATGTATCCGGCTGCTTTTAAACGTTTTAAAATGGCTACTTGACGGACTCTGAAATATTCTGCGAGCTCTTCTTGTGTTTGGCAACAATCTTCATCGAGTAATGCTTCCAGTTCTTCATCTTCAAACTTTTTTGGCTGACCAGGACGTTCTTCGTCTTCCAAGCCAAAATTACCACTTTTAAATCGTGCAAACCACTTGGCACATTCGCTCAGCTAGAGCATGTTCACTATAAACTTCCACCAAAATACGATGACTTTTGGCAGCATATTGAAAAAGACGCACAATGACAGTAGCTTTCCAAAACATGTTCGGAATATTGGAACGATGGAATAATAATCAAGTTACGCCATCTGTTAGAAAACCGCACGAATTAAGTTATAGATCCAATATTATAAATTAAAATTATTCCTCATGGGATCGATCTCGATTTATGCCGTACGGTACTAATTCATTAACTTATTTGCCATCGATAGGATATTTAAGTCCTCAACCCAAAATCTTCAACTATGCTGGGAATCGGAATACGTGCTTAGCTCTAATAAAGGCCTGGAATTACATTCAATATAAAGATGATACTTTTGAAAACAAAACAATGATGAAAACGTGCTTAGCTCCATTAAAGGACTGGCATCACTTTCAGTGTAAAAGATGATAATTTGGAAAACTAAATAATATTTAAAACGTGCTTACATCTATTAGAAGCCTGGCACCACATTCAATATAAGATACGATAATTTGTATTTATGCCAGCAGTCTGGAATTGGCACTCCCTTGCGGAACGTCCCAGTTTCTCGCATATTTAGCATTTCATTGAACTCCTTCAATGGCTCGCAGAGTGGCCATCCCTATCACACATTTGACAATCTACGTGAATATGATTTATTTCAGTTATTCTGTTCCGACATTTATCTGACGAATGTCCGCTTTTATTTCGATATTGACAGATAACTATTGATTGGGAGTGAAAGGCGTAAACCCCATCTTTATTTTCCCCTGAATTATAAATTTGTGATAAGCATGTTCCCTTCCTAAATTCACTAGTTTGGGGCATGGTTCTTAAGTTATTTTTGTCTTCACGTCTCATTGCCTCTACTAGGGTGCTTGCTATTGACGTGATAAAATAAACAAGAATTCAGTTTTTGGCAAAAATCGGTTTTATTTCTCAATTTAATCTCCTTTTAACTCGTTACACCGAGTCCAACGATCTTAACCCTCCAAAATACCCATTTGTTTCAACTTTTTCGTTTGACTAAAAAAATCATGAAAAAGGATTTTCTTCTTCTTCAAATGTGGCGGCTTCGTCCTGATTTCGTCAATCAATTGATCCAATAATGCATTCCAATGTGCTCAAGTAATCGTCCTTCTTTTCTATAGGTAGTCGATGAAGATTACTCCATGTGCATTCCAAAAAACACTAGCTTGTACTTTCCTAGCCGTTTGTTGCGTTTTCGGATGGTTTAGTTTACTTTCAGCAGGTTTAACCCACTGTTTGACCATTCACGTGATTAAGGAATGCGTTTTGGTTCGATTGTGAGCAATCGCCGCACGCATCTTGCACATAGCCTTTTCATGCCCAAACTGGTCATAATTTCTCAAGTGATACCACCCCAAAAAACGAAGTCGTTCGATAGAGCTCAAAGTTTGGCTGATTAGAGCCCTATTTGACGGTACTTCCTACAAAAATTTTTTTTTCGTTTTGACGAATATTTGCTGAAATATGGAGGGCGAGAGGGGAGGGGGGTGCAATTTTCAACGTTTTGATGAGAAAACGAAACGATGTATGTACCTTGAGCGACATGGTTGGTATTGTTTTTGTACTATTTTTCTTCTATTTGTTTTTTTAAATCTTCTAGATAAAAAGCTGAGATTTTTTCCTATAAAATAGCAAAATTTCACTATGGCATTTTTTTTGTTTCCGAGCAATTGTGCAATGAATAACCGGATGGGTCTGGTCATACCTGTTAAAACCAATAACCCCCTCTCTTTAACCCATACACCGCCCGCTGGACCGCCTTTCGGCTTTGAAATTCGCGGGCACGTTGTACCAGTTTAATGCCGCGTACGACTTTTCCGTCATCGGTTCGCCTGGAACTTTTATTTGCGGCCACACGCCCGTTAGGCAACCCGACTAGCCGCACCAGCCAGGGGAGGAATGAAAGGAATCCACCGCCGAACGACGCGGTCGGCCAATTCCGCCCGAGACGCAGGACCGCAGGTGCAGGCTCCGATGCGATTTCTACTGGCTCTACCCGTTGTTACACTCTCGACGCCCATCGAGTTCTCTCGTCTTCGTCACAACTTTGACGAATGTCGTGATGTGCGTCCAGTTCTGCTCAGACTGGAGCATGAGAGAGACCATCGTGTCAGGAGTGAGATCGGCAACCAATGCCTGACCGAGGGCCTCCCTTGCCACACCGCATTTTGCGCAGACGAAGAGTGCGTGCTCCGCATTATCCACAGGGAAATCACAGTAGCAAAACATCTCGTCGTCTCATTCTTAAAGCGCCTCGGGTACGCGTTAAAACAGCCATGGCCTAAGAGCGCTTGCGCCAAATAAAAGCCGACTTTCCCGTGCTCTCTGTTCAGCCAGGTGGCGAGCTCCGGGATCGGGGGGCAGGTCCATCTTACGATCAGCTCACCATGCCATCTCATCTGCAGTTCCTTGACGAGTTTGCGCCTTCCATCCTCGCGGATGGCCTTCTTTTCGCGAGCGATTTCCTGCAGGTCGGCGCAGGTAAGCTCCTTGCGGAGCTGAAAGGTCTCCTGCCTTTCCTCCGCCAATAAATCTATTGGCGTAACGCTCGCTAGGAGCAATACAGCACTCGTCGAGACAGTTATATAATCTGAAACTATTCTCAGCGCGACAGATCCCTGCGCCGAGTATAGCCTCCCCTGAATAGCATGGTTTTACAGGGTATTAGCCCACACTGGAGCTGCATAAAGCAGCTTCGAATGGACCACGCTCGCCATCAGTCTCCTTTTCGCTTCCGTGGGTCCATCAATGTTTGGAATAAGCCGAGCCAAGTTTGCTCCACATTCGATGGCTTTGGCAGCTGCGGTCTTTAGGTATTCGCCAATCTAAGCCTACGATCCAGCTGCACCCCCAGGTACTTAATGCTTGTTTTCCACTCGACCTCATGCTCTCCGAGAACGATCCTCGGGTATTGGAGAGATCTTCTATCCGTAACGAGCAAAGACTCGGTTTTCTCGAGGGCCATTTTCAGGCCTCTGCTATCCAACGAGCGCTTCGTTCGCCACATACTTTCATTGATCCTCAGCTCTAGGATTCCGACGTTGTCAGCGGCGCACACGAGAAGTGCGTCATCCGCGAAGCTGACGATGCTCCTTCCAGCAAGTAGGTCCATGTGCAGAAAGTCGTCGTACATGACGTTCCAAACGAGTGGAACCACCCGAGACACTTGACGGGCGCCACATGTCATCTCTTCTTTGAGAGACCATTTGTCGCTCTCGTATATCACTTATCTGTCGCTCAGATAGTCATCTATCATTCGCAACAGGTAGTCTGGAACCTTTTTCCGCCTCATCGCCTCGATGCAGATATTCCACGTCGCAGTATTGAACGCATTGCGTATGTCAATGCTGATCAACGCGCAGAATCACTTAAGCTTACTTTCCTTGCATTTGTGGCGATGTTAACCACAGCTTGGATGGCGTCCGCAGTGGATCTGCCTTCCCTGAATCCGAACTGGTTTTCTGAGAGACCGTTCTCCCCGACCAAGAGAGCCTGAAGCCGTTGTAGAATCAACTCCTCGAGAAGCTTGCCCATCGTATCCAATAGACATATTAGTCTATACGACGAGGTAACCCCTGGAGGTTTTTAGCCCTTCCTCAGCAGGACCAACCTCTGCTTCTTCCAGTCAACGAAGAACCGCCCCTCCTGAAGACAGGAGTTGAAGGCTTCTAGGAGGATCTCCAGGTATGCGTCGATCACCTCTTTGAGGATCTCGTTCAGCACCCCATCGTTACCCGGCGCTGTTCCACCCGCTCTCTTCACTTTTTCGAGGGTGGAGAGTTCTTTGCGCCGGACCATGCAGGAACGTCGGCCCTGTCTTTGGAACGACTCCACGTGTGGAAACAAACTCCGCACAATGTACTTGACTCGATTGGGATTATCCAGACCCGGAGTCTTTCTTCTAGTCGCCAATCTCTTGGTGAATTGAATGAATGAATGAATGAATTGGGTCCTTCTCGACCTCACCGATCAAGTCTTTCCAGCATTGAAGTCGGCTTTTCTTTATGCCTCGACTCAAAGCTGCTTTTACCCCTTTCCATGCCTCGTGCAGCATAGCATCCCCTTTTAAGTGGGTGAATTTTCGCAGCGCTGCGAGGCATTCTCGACGTAGGGCGGCCAACTGGTCATTCCACCAGTACATCGAACCCTTGGCTTGCCTGCGCTTGCGGCGAGGCATCGAGTAATCGTAAGCCGCGACCACCTTTCTCCTCGCCCAGTGTACAGTGTCCTCCAACGACCTAGCAGGCCCAACCCAACCACGCTCATCAATGAGCCTGGTCGTTTCGAGATGGACTCTCAGTCTCACCGTGCAGAGTCTTCTCGTGTTCCAGGAGGGCTCATTCCTTCGCCGCCCCTACCCTTATCCATTGCTTGGAACCGTTGTTTTAATATGAATTCGATGCACCGGTGGTCACTCAAGGTTATTACCTTGAGGACGCACCAGTCAACAATCTTTGAGGCGGACGGGGTGCGGCAATCGTGGGATCAATGATAGACCCCCCCCGCTCCTCGTCTGAACATAAACTCCTTGCCCTGATTTAAGACGATTAGGTCATTCCTAGCGACCATCTCACCAACCAAGATTCCCCTCCTATCTAGGTGGGTCTCGCCCCACTCGGGCGACTTACTATCAAAGTCACCCCCTATAAGGCACCGCCCAACAGCCTCACTGAGGCTTTCCTCAAGAAGGAGGATCTTGGTCTCGAAGACCTCGAAATGATCGTTGGGGGAGAAGTAGCAGCTGTACACACGCACACCCGCCACCCAAACGAACCCCGCGTCGGACTCCAGAAAATCAAATCAGGGATACAAACAAGGATGCCGGCCCTCCTTGATGCATCCTGATACCAGGCAAAGTTTTCGGACTAATGAATTAATGACTAATGAGCAACACGTCGGCCTCCGTCTCCCTGGCAGTATGCATCAGGAGGGCCTGGGCATTCTTGCCCCTTCCGAGGTCGAGCTGCAGGAACTTCAATTCCTGCCTCTCAACCTCCGAAGCTCTTAGCGGAAGACGGGGCACGAGCTGCTACCAGAAACATAGGCGACATCTTTGTCGCCCCTGTCAGAAGACGCCAAGCACCTCGGTGGCGCCTAACAGTTCCTGGCCAAGTGTCCCGTGGTACTGCACCTCCAACAGGCATCTTCCCTGTCGGGGTTGTTACAGCCACGGGACCCGTGTCCGTACCCAAGGCACGTGAAGCATCTGTCGACTTCGACGTGCTCCCGAATGCGGCACTCCACCCACCCGATCCTTACCTTACCTTGCTGAAGCAGACGCGCTTCGTCTGCCTCAGCCAGCCGGATGACTGCTGCCTCCATCCTACTGAAGCGGGTGAAGAGCCTGCAGGATCCGTCAAGTGCCAGTCTGACCAGTGCCAAGCACAGGGCAGACACAACCTCTTCTTTTTCAACGGTCTCGGCAAGGTCCCCAATTTCGAGGGACCTCGTCGAGACCTTCGCCTTCATTTCTTTCAAGATGTCGGCGTAGGACTGGCCGTTCCTCGCCGATACCTGGATGGCTTCGCCGGACCTGCCGGGCGTGGAGCGCTTCGTTTTCGGCTTGGCAATAGTTCCCTGTGCTTTAAGCACAGGGCCCGACACCTTTTTCTGCGTTTTTTTTTATCGCCCCGCTTTGTGACCACTTGCCAGTCCACCTTCTTTATTTGGGACCTAGCTCTTGGTCACCTTGGCATACGAGGGTGACATGCCGCCCTTCCCCCTCTTAGAAGTTTTTTCCTGAGGAGGTGATGGGGCTGCCCTTTTCGCATCCTTCGCCTGACTTTTTGGGGTATCTCCCAGAGGCGCCGAACGTGGTTTCTGGAAGATCCTCATTTTTTTAGAGGCGGGATGGGATTCCAGTCTCTTCTGGATTTTTACCCCGCTTTTCATCAAACACTCGTGAGTGTTAAAGAGTCAGACCAAAACTTCGGCAGCCTCTCCAACACTCGTTTTGACGCATCCCGTCTTGTATTACGTTAAGTGCCATGCCCACCCTCTCCATTTTTTCACTCAGCTCTTTCAGGAGCTGGAGGATGTCTTTCAATCCTCCATCATCCGAAAGAACCTCACACTCCTTGTTCCCCTTTTTTATGTTTTTTAGATCCATAAATGTTTTTTACCAGCGCATCGTGCGTAGAAGAGCGGGTTGTAGTAGTTAGGAACAGGTGTACCCTCGGACCGTAGTCCTACCCTAGTTCCCTGAGGCCCAACCTTCGTTTAATCGGTTCCGGAAAACACGGACGGACCAGACTCGCTCGGGGCAACACAGACTCCGACGTCTGTGTTCAATATGCACTACCTGATTAATGTCCCGAAGGGACTGGCTCTTGATCCAACATGGCGCAGCACTTTGGCAGAGCCAGGCTCCCATCAGCCCCGCCTTTTAATTGGTCGTGAAAGACACTACCAGCCGGCGGAGCACTCCCAATGGGGCGCCATACGGGAACGATCAGTTGGACTGTTGTTAGGCGCAGGCTGCAGAGGATTACAGTGTCCTCTCAGGAGGTTCCATCTACCAGTTCACTCACAGCTCCATTCACGCCATTCACGCTGCGAAGCCATACGTACATCCTTCCCCATTCATGGATATGAACGCGTCTGTAGCGTACCCCTCTCTCAGCTTGGGATTAAATCCTCTTATAGGGCACCCTTCAGGCAACTGGGAAGGTGCCTGTTTTTAAAGCCCCCTGCATTTTTTCACCGATTCATGGTGACACTGCAACCTCTATGGCCCAAGGGCCGCCTGGTAAGCCTCCCCACCCTTCCTTTTTGGCAAAAGCCAAGAGAAGGACTTCATCAAGGTCCTAGTCCAAGGGGAGGTAATTTTTTACATTATATAATATCATACTCGGTTAGTGTAACTGCTCTCTGAATTTACATTGCTAAGTTACAAGTTACAAGTTACAATTTACAATTTAAAAAAAAATTAATAAAAATCTACAATTACAATTTGAGTTACAGTTAGTGTAAGATTAATTTGGAATATGTTTAGCAAATTAAATCTATTGAATTAATATCTAGTTATTGAATGTGTAGGAAAGTGATGTTTCTGTTTATCTGGGTGAATTATTTGAATGTGAGTTTGATGGATTTTGTTTTTTTGGAACCTTCTGTCTTTTTATACATATTTTATTTCGTAGAATTGTGTTTCTTGGCGATGTTTTTCGCAGTGTACCCGGAATTGTTACTGCTTGGTCAAATTGTCTTCTCAGAATCTTGGTAGCTACGGCGTAACTTTCTTTGCTGCTGAAGAAAACTTCGGTTTCTTTGCAATTACTCTTTGCTAACTAGAATGAAGCTTGAGAGGTGAGTATGTGATGTTTTGAAAAACGTTATAAGCTAGAACGAGCTGCATATCTCTTTATATTCACCCCTGTGCCATCACACGCACCTTTGCCATGAGCTGTACCATGCAAGCCCCATTCTGCTGGGATATCGAAATCTTCTTCATGAGCTTGGAGATTAGCAAAGCTACTTTTATTCTGGAAATGTTGCCCAGAACCATCAGCGAAATACTACATTTTCTTTGGCTCACAGTTATTTTTCAGATAAATTATTATAATCTTCTGATACCATCTTTATAATAAATCACGACAGTGAAGATTGTATCTTGGTCATTATTCCAGTGAAATGATTGAGCTGAATTCTGAACGACGAAGGCGTAATTCTCTGCAAAATCGAAGCAAATTAAAAACTCACCCGCCAATAAATTTTCTTTTAGGTTTTAAAAAACGATGACTGCATCTTTAAAACAAAGTGATGAGTTTTTAATTTTAACAACCGTTTACAGAAATCATCCAGGAATTCATCGGTATCCATTACTGAAGTTTGCAAAATACACCTGTTGGTTTGTAGCCAAATTTCGAATCTTACTTCATTGATTCTATGTTCATCGAAAGCATTTCTCAAATTTTCTTTCAACTTCGCAGTACCTGGGCAAATTTTACACTCTCCTAGAAAACAGGAACTTGAAGATTTAGGGCATACAATAGAGTCCAGACAATCGTGATAATTGTTTAAACTCATATCAGTATTCTCTGTCAAATGCTAAATATTGATCTCATTTAGCATCAACTTGATATTTTCATGGTGCATACAAACGCACACGTTATGACTCCCACTGTGAAAGAGTTCGATTTTTATTAATATTGGTTATAATTAATTAAATGAACTCAAAGGGTGTATTATTCAGTAGACATTTATTCAGTAAATTGGTAAATAACATCATACATAATTCAATATTTAACATTCTTTTGACCTTTATGACCTAAGCAGAGATCAGTCTTTTTACAACCTTAATCGCATTTATAATTACCCTATTTGGTCTTGGAGCTTATGCTTATATTGGTTGTGGACCAAACTAAAACTATACAGTCTTTATAGGGAGGCAGATCTATCTTAATAATTCTTAGATGGCGCTTCTATTCGCGATTTTCGCTATGTAATGGCAATTGTGCATACAGCTCATTGATATTACGTAATAGAAGTCTTGTTTGGACATGTGAACGAGTTCCATCATCATTTTTTACCGACACAAAGTCTTTCATTCCTGGCATTGTTCGACTAATGTCATCGCGTTCATAGAAAGTTTTTACAAGAGTTTCAATTTCCAGGGGCAATGCTCTTCCTTTTTTGGGATTCAGGAGTATAAGAATTCCATGTTCTGAAACTTATTATTTCACTTTAATTACTTGCCGCTCTGACGTACCAAACACCTTCCTTAGTTTTCTGCGTCCCCAAAATTTTAGTGCAAGTGAAAGGAGTTGAAATTTTTCTTGTCTACTTTTATAGAAGTTGATTTTTTAGATAATTTGATCAAGTACTTCAACACTCGCTTTATGATACTCGTCATCACACTGTATCTTTGTGTCATTGACCTTTAAAGATATTGAAAAATCTTGATCACATTCATTATTATCTGCATCATTATCGTCAACAACATTGTCAATATCTGATTGAACTTCATTAGAAATCCTTGCACTCTTGTCGCAATTCAAGAATGATCTTCCTTTTAAGTTGGTAAGTTCAAATCTGCATGTGTCAAACTAGTTGTGCCCCTTAAGTCTGTGATTTTATATCTATTTTGTAAAACAATATTGCTGAAGATTTTCGGCCCCTTGCTTATTTTCAAATTCCTTGACTTGAACGAAGGACAGCCTGTCACATCCTTAATCGCTGCAACAAGTTTCAGTCTTTCCTCATAAAATTCTTCCTGCAAAAGTTGTCTACGCCTACTGATCCTTTCACCGGCCCTTTTATTATATCTGCCTTTATTAAAATTTCCTTTCATAGCGAAACCTTGGTCATCCACTAAAACTATGAAATTTAAATGACCGAATATTATGAATTTTCAGAATTCCATGTGTTAATTGTTTCACATATAATAACAGAATCTTTCACAATCAAATCAACTCGAACAATATCCTCACTATGAGGGATGAAATATGTGATTTTGTCAACTTGATAAAAAATATTTGTGGGGGGTAAACTACCCCACAATTTGTTTTAATTATACAAAAAATTTCAAACAGACATTATTTCTACCCGAAAAATCTGGAAAAAATATATGTTGCACGCGATAATAAAATAAAGTTTACGTATATTTGCATTATCATGAGAAATTAATTTATAAGGGGTAACCATCCTTAAGTGCATGTTCTTATATTTCTACAAAATAAAGTAAATTTCACGTACAAAACCAAGCAGAAAAAATTCTTTCACACAGAGGGTTCAAAAATATAAATTGCTCAATTTAGTCAAAACATTTTATGGGGGTAAACTACCCCAAAAGAAGTTATGATCACACAAGAAAATTACCAAATGAGTGCTAATTCATGTCATAAAAGTCTGAAAAAAGTGTATGTTGAAGGCAATAATAAAATAAAATTTATCAGACCAACAATCATCATTAGACTTGTTTATTCATTGTACGTGGTACAGTAGTGATGCTCGTCGAAGAAATGTTTAAAACACAAAGATTTATTGCACCACGTATATCTAATTGCGGCTACATTTTGACATCCTGAAATTGAAATCCTGAAACAATGGGTCACATAACGTGTTGGAAAATGTTTTGAAGGAAAAGTCCACTGGATTCTCAAATTCTCCTGGTTTTTCTGCAACATAAGCACTTTTAAACCAGGAGTATTTAAAAAGACTGTAATACGTTGGTAAAGATAATTGATTATATACTAAAGATTGTAACTTTATAATATTATTTCGTATGTGCAGATTTAAATCATAGTCTAACAGTATAACTCAATCTGAAAAATGTCGCACATAATTTTTCCATATGCGGAATCCGTAGACGTCAAGGGGCTGAACTTTTCCAGTAGTGCCTTTTGATATAATCATAGGAATAACATTCTTTCCCGGAGGCGTTGCTTGCCTTACAACTTCTGGGCAGTTCCTAGTCCAAGAATCTATGAGCAACACGCTTGTCGGCCCTACCTTCAGGAAAAAACATTTTCCAACCAACTCTGAAAATATTCTGCAGATAAAAAAATTTAAAAAATTTAAAGACTGTAATGAATTTATTTTATGACCAAAAATTACTAAAAATAAACAAATTCACCAGACGTAAGTTTTCCAGATTTGGATGCAGCTACAAAGACGTTTATAGGCTGAAAAATGATTTCTTGTACAATGGGTCTAAATTTTCCACTTGGCTCTTTTAACACAAGATAAAGTGGAGATAGAAGCTTTCCATTCGCAGTAATCGTGGGTTGGATAGTGTAGCTGTGAGTTGTAGAAGAAATAGATTGGGCGACACTTTGATCCGAGTTATAAACATTCTCTTTCCCATATTGAATGATGTACGGCTTCACATTTTTCACAAAATTCTCCGCATTTACTTTTAACTTTTCCTTATCTTCTAATGTTTTTCTGGTGATGTATTTATTGACTTTTCTGGGTGTTATTCGGTGAGTTCGTTTAAACTTCCACACCCACCAGTCAGATGCTTTAAATCGTGTGTTTTCAAAACCAAGGATATTTTTAGCATGTAGACCCCATTTTTGTATGTCTTCATCGTGAATTATCATACTAGCATCAATTGCACTTTCAAAATTGTTCAATGTGTACTCCGTAATACGACGCAACTTTTCCATGTATGTACCGCCTTTATTTACTTATCCTGCCCATCGCCTCAATTGACGTACTGATGTTACTTTTCTGAACCGATGTTGAACAGCACTTAACTCACGATTGCTTTTTTCATTCTGCTTCTCAAAAACTCCACTGCTCTTTGTTTATAATCGAAGTCAACATTTTCATCATCTCTCGTACAAGCAGCGTCATCTGATTTAGAATCAAGTTTAGGAGTCACTCTGCATAGGTGTCTTCCACAGCGGAAGGCTCCCAGTCTTTATATGGTTCTGAAAAATAGAACGTATTTTCTTCAACAATCTCAACGCCATTGAATTCATTCATAGCCTGAATTAGTATTTCATTGAAATGATCTGCCAGTTGCCGTTCTGCATCATTAACTTCACTGTCAGGTATGTTTATGGTTTGGAATGCAACTAACAAAAGTTGTTGTTTGTTCAGTAGGAACGAGGGTTAAACATAAAAAAGTGAACATAAGAAAATAGTATTTAAGAATATAAGTGTCATCTATTGAAAGGTTAAGGTTGGAAAAATACACTATAGCTATCGCTCGAGGTGCACTCGGCCGAGACGATGCTGAGACTGCTCGAGCTTTCCCACTTCGGTTGTCGTAAAGATCGGCCATCTCGGGCCCTATAATAAAACATAGAAAGTAAGAGAAAACTACACGGTTCATATTATCCGAGACTGTAAGTCTGTCGCACGTACAGATTTTATAGTACTTCTTTTTTTTTTTTATGTCAAAAAATAATCACTCAATTTTACATCCTCCCACCATCGAGATGCGAGATCATCTCGATTTACACAGTACACTAAACTAATTGGACATATTTAATTGCTTACAAATATTTTTCAAATACACACGCAGATTACCCTATTACAAAATGAACAATCAAACTAATTATAATTTAAACGATCAGGCTTAATGATTTTCCTACCGCTTCGAGTCGTCACACATTGTTGATCGACGTGCGCACACTCATCTTTGCTCGTTGGTACATCTCTTAACTTCTTATTACATTCTTCGTTCGTTTCATTTAACTGTCTAAATTTGCTAACAATCAATTCATTATCCTGCGTATTTAATTGTGGCTTACTATATTTAATTTCTAACGGATATATACGTTGGATTGGTCGTACTAACTCGCCGTCGGTGGTACGCAGGCGTACTACGCGGACCTTGCCATCTTTTCCCGTGATTAGTTCAATCACACGCGCTAATGGCCAATCCAAACGTTTCACATTATCACTGTGAACCAGTACTATATCATTTCTATTCACACATATATCAGAAATTTTCTTATGTTCTTTATGTACTAACGCACCTAAATATTTAATTCTAAAACGGCGTCGCAAATCTTCTTTGATTTTCTGACGGTACAGATAGCGCTTCTCAAATCGACATTGCTCGATGTGATTAATTTCCTGCAAAAACATCGATGGAGTGAGTGGATTTACGTCCTGCTTATTGTCTGACATGAAGGTTAGTGGTCGTGAGTTAATAATGGCCTCGCAATCAACGAGTACCGTGGCCATCTCTTCGTAGTTTAAGCACGACTTTTTTAACGTTCTTCGTAGTAACCGTTTCAATACACCGATAAGTCGCTCCCAAAAGCCACCCCACCAAGCTGCAGTCGGTGGATTAAATATCCATTCAATTTTCTTATTTGCAGCAATACTAGCCAGTTTATCAAAATTAATGTTTTTGAACATGTTGTTTAAACCCACGAAATTCGTACCGTTGTCACTGTATATGATATTTGGCCGACCTCGTCGCGCAATATGTCTCCGTAAGGCCATCAAAAATGACGCTGTCGATAAAGAAGTTACTAATTCCAAGTGCACGGCCCTATACACCGCGCACGTAAATAAGCATATCCATGCCTTTTGACTGCCCTTGAGGTAAATTGGACCGGCGAAATCTACTCCGACTATCTCAAAAATTGCGGCATCTCTTACTCGATTCAAAGGCAAAGGCGCAGCTTCAAAACTCAGAGCTTTGGAATCATGACGGCGGCAATCAGCACATTTATTCACAACTGATCTAATAACTTTTCTGCCCCCAATAATCCAAAATTTTCCTCTCAAATTATTCATTAGAATCTCTACTCCGGCATGATTTAACTCTACATGTTTTTCATAAACTAACGAATTAATCAATCTATTATTACCCGATAAAAGAATAGGACATCGAAAATTAAGCGTGTCCTCGCGAAATAATATTTTTGTTTTTAATCGTAATAAATCGTTTTCGTCTCTAAAAGGCTGAAAATGTCTAATTCTCTCGTTTTTTCGTTACCATTGAAAGCTTCGGCTTGTATGCGTTGTAACGTGGTAAATTACGTTAACTTTTTTTACCTCGACCGGCAACGACAGGATCGAGCCCAAGCCACCTTTTAATTAAAACTCAACACTGTCAGGGATAGTTGATAGGATAGTTGACTTGGACGCAATTAGGCGCGAGATCGCGGCCAGATCCTCGGTAAGTCTTTGAGACTTTATTTCGGGCCATAATAAATTTTTATTCTCTTAAACCGCGTGGCTCTCAGGCTCTCTCAGAGCTCTGCCTCTTTTACTATATCATGAGCCATGTTGGCCACGATATTTTATTAATCTCATCTGAGGTCTTTTGTATTTATATCGAGCCAGGGCCTTGCCCGATTACTAAATAAATTGTAGTTTAGTTTTATTTGCTTAATTTATTTTGTTATTTTATTTGCACAAGAGCTTCTATGTTTAGGTTAAGATTCCTTTCCTAACCTAAAACCTTGCCTGATCCGGACTCCCGAATCCATAATAACCCTAGCCGGAACCCTTGCTTGGCTTCGCTTTTTTTTGCATGCTAAGTTCTTATTTTCAGGGTCATCGATTTATAAATATGGCGTCGAGAGACGCCAGGCGCTCATTATTTTAGCCGCCTTAGTAACGCCGGTGACACCGAGGGTAATCCCGAATCCTCGGGTCCGCATCGTTCAGGATTTTATTTTTTTTGACGTTTCAGCGGAGGTCACCCGTTATAAATGGCGCCCAACGGCTAATAGGAGTTCGAATCATCGGGAAAAATATTCACAAAAGCCTTTATTTTGTGAACAAGCTTCCTTTCTTTATGAAGCTTGAAAATTTCATTGAATACTCAAAACTCAAATTTTTAATTTTGAGTTGAGTTTTGAAATTTTCTATTTCATATTCTTCTTGAATATAATTTTTTCCTCCTGAATTTTATTTTCAGCTTGATTGCGCTCGCTTATCCGCGCAGGATTTTGGATTATTTCATTTTCCAAATTAGAAAAATATTTATTTTATGTATTATATGTTTTTATGTTTTAAATGTATTTATATATTGATTTGTATTTTGTGTTGCACATTTTATATCTTGTATATTTTTCTTTAAGCGCTAAAGCGCTATACAAGAACAAAAGCGCTAAAGCGCTATACAAGAACAAAGGCGCTAAAGCGCTATACAAGAATAAAAGTGCTCTGCACTATAAAGCTACAACATTAGCTAAAAGTGCGGGTAGGCGGTAATAGGTCGCGAAAAATCGTGTACGCGAGTGAAGTGTTTGCCCCTGTTTTTCCGGGAGTGCGATTATACAGCTGTTCGGTTGACAGCTCGGTCGATTTTAATTAATTTTCAATTAAAATCACAATCGAAAAATATCCTAAGTAGTCTCATTAAATAGTAAAACTATTTATGAGACTATTCCAAAAATCTGGACGATAAGGAAAAATCTGAAAAGCATAAAAATAGAGTGAAACGTGCGAGAGAATTAAAGTAATTCTCTCGCACCTGTCACTCGACATAGCTTGCGTACACAGTGCACGACGCCTGACCGCCTTCGGCACTCCTCGTAACTTCTCGGCTCGACGCGCGTGACGCGGTCTCAGCCTGCTAGCTGACAGCCTTCCGCAGTTCTCGCCATCTTACCTCGCTCGACAGCTCAACAAACTTCGTACGTCTTCGCTCGCGTTCGTGCTCCGCGGGAACCGACGCTATTACGGAGCGGTGAATTTTAGTTTTCGCCATCTTGGCATCTTGCCTCGACTCGTCGATGCGCACGTGAACTTCGTGACCGCGCTCGGCTAGTTTCGTATTATCGCGGTCCTTTTCTAGCAGCCGATCTGTCACCACAGCGCGAAAAAATAAAGTAATAAATTCACGTTTCGTTGAATTTCTTAATTTCTTTAGATTATTTAAAATTTATTGCAATTATATTAATTTAAAATATAAATTATTATTATTTAATTAAACAATTTTACGTCGCTTAAATTATTTTTTAGCTCGAAAATGGATTTATTAAAAAGAGAGCAGGCGATAATAATATACCGTGGGAAGAAGACGACACACTAGACACGTCACAATCACAAATACGTGATGATCAGACGGTATCTCGAAAACCGTCTGATCTATCGAATATTTTAGGCGCGACTGCGTTTAACACCCACGCCCACGCTACCTCCACCGCGACGAACACGTCGACAATAACGACCTGCGCAGGCGCGTCATATGCACCATACTCGCAGGCGTACACCGCAGCCTACCCAGGACCCGTTGCATCGCATTTCGAAAATGCATCCAGGTTCGTACCTGTTGCGCACCAGGCCCCGAGCACTACGATTTCAAGCAATTTAACGAAGGAATCACCGCCTTTTGTGCCACGTCGCGTTATACCCTTTGTCGCGCAACAAAGTTTCGACTACATGGGGATATCAACCCCTAATATCCACAGTAATTTTAACCCCTATGCGCCGCACAATAACGCAGGCGCAAATGTGTATAATTCGACGCGAATTCCGCCAATAACATCAGATGAAGAGCAAAATTTTAATTCCGCGCCTACCAACCCCTATAATCATAATTCGCGAGGTACCAACACTCGTGTTGAATTCAATAGGGACGTCGGTAAAGTAGTGCGCCAATGGAATTTAAAATTTAATGGCTCATCTAAGGCAAGCGCGGAAGATTTTCTAACGCGAGTAGACGAGTGCAGAATTTTTTCTCCACTCTCGGATATTGAATTAATTAGCGCACTACCATTGCTGCTGACAGGTGTCGCCTTACAATGGTATCGGCTGAAGAAGTCGCAATGGACATCATGGTCCACATTTAGAACAGCCTTCAGAAGTCGATTTGGCGACGATAATTTTGACCGCCGCGTAAGAGACCAAATCCGCGCGCGCACTCAAGGCGCAAAAGAAAAAATCGAAGAATATCTAACTTGCCTGTTAGGTTTATACGACAAGTTGGACGGTCCATACTCGGCCGAAGAGCAACTTGATAATGCTCACAGGGGGTTGAGACCCGAATTTAGGCGCGTAATAAAACGCAAAGATATCGCCGATTTCGAGGAACTCGCGCAGCTGGGTAAAGATTGGTAAGCGGAATGGACAACCATCCGCGATTACAAGCCACCCCCTGCGCCGGAAACGTCATTTTTACCGGAATTCGCGTATAAGGGCGAAGAAACTCGGAACAAGAGGGCAAGTTTGGCAACAATGGACGCGAATTTCGAGGAGAAAAATATTCCCAGCGAAAAGACGCATTCACCCCCTCCGATATCGAGATGCGACGCAATGTCACATAGCCCACCTAGGCAAAAAAGTCCCAGGCCGGGTCGCAAAATTAGCAAAAACTACGCGCAAAGGCTTCCCTCAGCGAACAAGCCTAAACAAAACGTGGCAAAAATTAATGTTGACGCAATTTCTCAAGCGCCATTTACTTCGGCGACGATTATATGCAGGAATTGCCTTTCTTATGGCATACCTGCACCTCACGACCACAGTACAATGCAATGTACTAAAAAGCAGCAAATTTTTTGCTACAAATGTGGTCGTGCAGGATATAGAACCCCGGATTGTCCAACACCGGAGTGTAAAGCTTCCAAAAAGCCTCCGGGAAACGCGAAACGGGCTCAGCGCTAAAGGTCAGCGCTGAACCCAGCCCAATTTTATCAGACCTTGCTACCAGCGTCTCTAATGAGTACTCTGTTACTCCATTTTTCTCGCCCTTATCGTATTCTGGCGGGGAGGGGGCGCGTATGTCGCCTGGCGAATCACGCGTATATCTCGATTCCGATAAGTTCTCGGAAAACGATTGCGCAGCCTTGAAATTTTATGAACAAGGCACACGATTTTTCCTGAAATTAAAAATCGCCAACAGAGAACTCGACGCGCTAGTGGACTCGGGTTCCACGAAATCCATTCTGGGTAAAGAGGGGATAGAATTAGCCGCAGAATTTAACCAAGAGATTAAACCCTCTGAAGTTAAAGCTATTCTATTCCCGAATGGTAGCATAGAGTCAGTTTTAGGGCAACTAGCGCTACCTAGCACCCTAGATGTCGTCCAAAAGTGCGTAGAATACAAAGTGGTACCGAATTTTAAGTACCAATGTGTTCTGGGCATGGATGCCTTTCGACAATTTAGATTAATTGTGGATGGCAACGCCAACGTTATTCGTATGGCTTACGACGACGAAGTTTACCGCACAGCCACTATAGACTTATTGTCCAACTTGGCGCGGATAGACGACGATGGGTGCGCCGCAATTAAGGAACTCACCAAGACACAAATGGCTCTGGTAGAGGATTTCCTTAAGCGCGAGTTAAGGGTTTTAAAAAAGGAACTGGGTGCTACCCACCTTGCCAAACATACCATTGATGTGGGTGACCATCCGCCCATCAAGCAGAAGTACCATGTTCGGTCTCCCGCTGTGATGGACGAGATGAACAAGCTGATGGACAAGCTAATTGAACAAAAATTAGTTGAGCCATCTAATAGTGCTTGGTCCTCACCGGTTGTTATGGCAAGGAAGTCGAATGGCACTTATCGCCTGTGCATCGGCTTCAGGGAAATAAACCGAGTCACAAAGAAGGATGCGTATCCTCTTCCGCCAATGACAAACATCCTGGACAAACTTCAGAAAGCTAATTATATTAGCACGATTGACCTGGACCAGGCTTTCCATCAGGTACCATTAGATGAGAAGAGTAAGGAACTCACCGCGTTCACGGTACCAGGGCGCGGTCTTTTCCAATTTACTCGCATGCCTTTTAGACTTACCAACGCCCCTGCGACGTTCCAGCGTCTAATCGACAAAGTCATTGGCCCGGAATTGGAACCTCATGCGTCCGCCTATTTAGACGACGTCATAATAGTGAGCGAAACCTTCGAAGATCACCTCAAATGGTTAAAAGAGGTATTAGATCGACTCGCTGCTGCTGGTCTCTCAGTAAATTCCCATAAATGCCTATTCTTCCGAAGTGAGATCAGGTACCTTGGGTTCCTCATTAACAACGAGGGCGTCAAGGTTGATCCAATTAAGCTGGCCCCTATTTTGGACTTGCCAGTGCCGCGAAACATCCGCAAACTTCGGAGTTTTCTAGGTTCGGCAGGTTGGTATCGGCGCTTTATACCGAACTTTGCGACAGTAGCTGGGCCCCTTTTCCGACTATTAAAGAAAGCGCAGCCCTTTGATTAGCAGGCAGAGCAGGAGGCTGCATTCGAGGCGATTAAAACCGCCTTAACTACAGCGCCAGTAGTTGCTCGCCCAGACTTTGCGCACCCGTTCACTTTACAAACGGACGCAAGCTCCACTGGAGTTGGAGCAGTACTGACCCAGACGATAGAAGGCGTAGAGCGCGTAATCGCTTACGCCAGCCGCTCCCTGTCAGCCGCTGAGCGTAATTACTCAGTGACTGAGAAGGAGTGCTTGGCCGTCGTGTGGGCGATTAAAAAGTTCCGGGAATACCTCATAGGATTCCGCTTCACGGTCGTGACGGACCATAGTAGCCTTCGATGGCTCAGGTCACTGAAAGACCCGACTGGGCGACTAGCCCGTTGGGCACTAAGTCTTTTAGAGTACGACTTTGAGGTCCAGTATAGAAAGGGGGCCTTAAATGTCGTACCGGACTTTCTATCACGGCTTGACCAGGACTTATATGGTCCTGAAGAGGTCGCCGCAATGGACAAAACCGAGGACGCTTGGTATCTTAAGCGCCTCTCGGATGTTCAGAAGAATCCGCGCACGTTCCCCACGTGGAAAATAGAGAGCGGACTCTTATATCATCACCGCGCGAATAAATGGCTCGATCCCATCCTCCCAGACTTAGATTCGTGGAAGATGGTCCTCCCTAAAGAGCATCATGCTGCAGCTCTGGCTGAGGCGCACGACCAGCCTCAAGCGGGACATTTAGGGGTGGATAAAACCTATCACCGTCTCGCCACCCGCTACTATTGGCCGGGTTTCTACCACGACGCTGCGCAGTACGTTAGAGTCTGCGATATTTGCCAACGCTGTAAGGTAGAGCTGGCGAAATGGGTCATCGGGTTATCGAAGAGCCATGGCTCATGGTTGGTGCGGATATTATGGGCCCTTATACGCCCTCATCCGCCCAGCATCGCTATGTCCTCGTTTTTCAGGACTTTTTCACGCGGTGGATAGAAGTCCTTCCATTAAGAAACGCGAATGGCGCGACCATAACCAAGGCATTTAAAGACCTGGTTATAATTCGTTGGGGTACGCCGAAGTTTTTGTTTACGGACAACGGCACCGAATTTTGTAATAAGATCGTAGACCAGATCTGTCAGGAGTACGCGATCAAGCGCGTTAACACGCCGCCATACCACCCGCAAGCGAACCCGGTCGAACGAATCAACCGAGTATTAAAGACGATGATAATCTCGTTTATCAAGGAGACGCAGCGTAAATGGGACGTCCACCTAAACGACTTCCGCTTCGCGTTCAACACCGCGTATCATTCGTCCTTAAAAACCTCGCCCTCGTTTTAAAATTTCGGCCAAGATCCACTGCCCCAGGGCACTCTTCATGAAAAACTCGAGCCTGTTTCATCAGAACCCCCTCGTCCCGGGAATGTCGATACCTGGTCCGAGAGAGTCAAAAGGCTCGAAGCCTTGAGAGACCTCATGAAGAGACATTTAGATGCTGCCCATAACAAACATGCGCACGCGTATAATCTTCGAGTACGTCCGCGCACCTATCAAGTCGGTGACCGCGTCCTTCGGCGAGACCGTACGCTTTCTTCCGCGAATAAAGGGATAACCGCGTCGCTCACCAATAAATTTGACGGCGTATTCACGGTATCGAGAGTGATCTCGCGGAACATTTATGAACTCGTGAATGATAGAGGCGAATCGGCCGGTCGCGTGGACACCAAAGACCTCAAGTCGTATCTAGAGGCCGCTGCCTCTGATTAGCGTCCTCGGATACTTTGCAGTTGTTCTAATGTAGGTGGTGGCCATATTGTCCAAGGGGAATTGTTCGTCCTTGTCCGTCCATGTGAGTCGAATGTTGTTGTCCTGCATGCAAAAACTTTGTTGTAGGCTTTAAGGCTCATAGGCGCAAGGCGCCACAATAAATGTAAAAAGTTTCTTTTGAGTATATGGAGGGTTTGATTCCTTGGCCTATCCCTAGAACCTGGAAGATAGTAGCTCTTAAGCCAGTTAATAGGGCTCGTTCTCGGCATCGCAAACAGTGAGTTGCCGCATACTTATTTTTCTTCTCTCCTCTTTTTCAATTTTTTTTATTTTTATAGGCTTACGTCTTTTTTTTATATTCTTAGCTCGTAAGTTTGCACTAATTTTAAGTATTGAAGCACGCTCTCAGACAGCCTGGGCCACGGGTTTGCCTATCCGTTTGTTTTTCTGGACCTAATAATTGGTCAGTTGGCCCGGAGTGTGGTCTTGGAGACTTGGGGGGGGGTCGTTTCCGGTCTGGCCGGGGGGTGTTGTAACGTGGTAAATTACGTTAACTTTTTTTACCTCGACCGGCAACGACAGGATCGAGCCCAAGCCACCTTTTAATTAAAACTCAACACTGTCAGGGATAGTCTGAGAGCTGCTCATAAAATTCTTTTATTTTTTTATTGTTTTTCTGGCCGTTTTCTTTTTTTTATTTGTTTCATTGAAAAACACCAGCTTGAAAGGCGCCGCCAAGGAGATCGCTGTGTTACCATCGCACGCAGAGGGGTCCACAGGCAAGCCACAGAGGGCATCACCCAGCAGGCATGGCATCTGAAACGACCACGTGCTGCAGCCCATGGTTTCCAACACCGTCGCACCATTATTATTATAATTAATATAGAGAGGGCATGACGGGTTGGAACAATTAGAAATTGTATTATATATTGTATATTAGCCTTGTCTATTTGTAACTGCTGTGTTGTGCAGTACAAATACAACGTAGTTTAAACGCACCCCTCTACGTTTTAAGCCAATGGGGCAAGCTGACCGATAGACGCTTCAGCTCATTGGTTGCCTGGCGCCGTCGTCCTCACGAGACGAGTCGCCCGCGCAAACCTGAGCTTCACGCGCGTGCGCTAGCCTTTCCAGCTGATGTAATAAAACTGCGCGACACCTCTGGCGCGCAGCTCTATTCTGTCGTTGCGATCCGAGTGGCAAACAGCCAAAGAGGAAAAATTATTCTTTTATCTCCTAATCGACGCCACCGGAGATTTTGACTTGGACGCAATTAGGCACGAGATCGCGGCCAGATCCTCGATAACTCTTTGAGACTTTATTTCGGGCCATAATAAATTTTTATTCTCTTAAACCGCGTGGCTCTCAGGCTCTCTCAGAGCTCTGCCTCTTTTACTATATCATGAGCCATGTTGGCCACGATATTTTATTAATTTCATCTGAGGTCTTTTGTATTTATATCGAGCCAGGGCCTTGCCCGATTACTAAATAAATTGTAGTTTAGTTTTATTTGCTTAATTTATTTTGTTATTTTATTTGCACAAGAGCTTCTATGTTTAGGTTAAGATTCCTTTCCTAACCTAAAACCTTGCCTGATCCGGACTCCCGAATCCATAATAACCCTAGCCGGAACCCTTGCTTGGCTTCGCTTTTTTTCGCATGCTAAGTTCTTATTTTCAGGGTCATCGATTTATAAATATGGCGTCGAGAGACGCCAGGCGCTCATTATTTTAGCCGCCTTAGTAACGCCGGTGACACCGAGTCGCTTGAATTCAAACTTATTTGCAAAAACGCTTTCTTGATATCGGATACTACACCTATTTTACCTTCCCGAAATCGCAATAGTATCGATGTGATGAGCTCGATGAGATTCGGTCCCTTCTCTAAACAGTCGTTGAGCGATGGTGATTTCTTCTTCTCGTCCTTAGGTTTAGGTGCGGCTGATGCATCGTAGATCGGCCGGATGACAGTCGTGCTGTTCTCTTTAACGATGGGGCGATGAGGTAAATAATGACCTTTGTTGCAGATCTCATTATCAGGCACACGTTCTATAATGCCCTCAGCTAGCCACTCATCAAAAACAGCCTCATATGCTCTATACAAACCGTCTGCGTGAAGTTGTTTGTTGGTAGACTCCAATCTCTTAACCGCCATCATCTTGTTTTCACTAAGCGGCGGGTGGTTTTCAAGCCAGGGCAACGAAACTTCATATCGCTTCTCCTTCTTCATAATGACACTATTTGGAAAACAGTGGATGGGAAGTTTTACCAAACCCGCCTTAAAGCCCAGACCTTGCCCCTTCTGACTACCATTTGTTCCGGTCGATGCAGAACACCATCACTGGAATACGGTTCACATCAGAACAGGGTATCAAAAATTGGCTTCATTCATTCTTGGCCGCCAAGCTGGCGCAGTTCTTTTGGGATGGAATTCACAAATTGCCAGAAGGATGGGAAAAACTCATAGCTTCAGTTGGGCAATACTTTGAATAATACTATTGTACATGTTTTTCTTAAATAAACGTTCAAATTCTGGAAAAAAAAAACCGCTTGGTTTTGTACGCAAAATTTACTTTATTTTGTAGAAATATAATAACATGCACTTAAGGGTATTTACCCCTTATAAATTAGTTTCTCATGAAAATCCAAATATACGTAAAGTTTATTTTATTATCGCGTGGCATATATATTTCTTTCAGAATTTTCAGCTTCAATTTAACCTATTTGGTAATTTTCTTGCATAATTGTAACTTTTTTGGGGTAGTTTACCCCCATAAAATATTTCGACTAAATTAAGCAATATATATTTTTCAACCCTCTGTGTGAAAGAATTTTTTCTGCTTGGTTTTGTACGCGAAATTTACTTTATTTTGTAGAAATATAATAACATGCACTTAAGGGTGGTTACCCCTTATAAATTAATTTTTCATGAAAATGCAAATATGCGTAAACTTTATTTTATTATCGCGTGCAACATATATTTTTTCCAGATTTTTCATATGCTGTCATAGCAAGATTCTCGCCTGACTACGGTTGTAAGAGAACTCATACTGAAATAGGATGAATTTCTTACAACTGAGAGAACACGTGAGGTGCTACGTTCGAAAGTAGGCGTGGCCTAACGTCTCGGTTGTGAGAGAACTCATACTGAAGTAGGATGGGTTTCTAGCAATCATAATAAGGCGAAGTTCGAACGATTTTCGCAAGGCACAACTGCTCTAAAAGCATGAAACTTGGTACTTTTTTAGCATGAAGGAATCCCTGCTTAAAATGAATGATTTCTTCACCAGGGTAGCAAGAGCGAAACCTGCTACAAAAACATGACTACACGGAGAACGAACTCGGCAGTTTGCTCGCTCCCGACTGTGGCGTCACACTCACAGAGTTTGCGTACATCTAACTGCCAGACTTTGGCGATCGCGCGCCCAAAGCTAGCGGCAGAAATTCTTCCAAACTGAAACAAGCTTGTTTCAGGCTTGTTCCAGTTTGGAAGAATTTCTGCCGCTAGCTTTGGGCGCGCGATCGCCAAAGTCTGGCAGTTAGATGCCAAAGTCTGGCAGTTAGATGTACGCACACTCTGGGAGTGTGACGCCACAGTCGGGAGCGAGCAAACTGCCGAGTTCGTTTTCCGTGTAATGTTCTTACTATTATAGTCAGATTTTTTTCTCCCTGTAGTGAGGATATTTTTCGAGTTAGTTTGATTGTCAAAGATTCTGTTATTATATGTGAAACAATTAAATGGGTATTTGGTACCGCACTTTTCGGGGGTGATTTTTACCCCCTAAAAACCATTTTGGGCAGGTAAAAAAAAATACGTGTCGCTTAGTTTTTCGAGTATTACAACATATGTGCGAACGAACAAAATCGAAGGGGGACACCTGCCTAGGGTTCCTTGTAAGTCTTCCAAATCTGCTATTTTATCAGCTGTTGTTTTTTAATTTTCGAGAATAATTATTTCAGAATGTGAAATTTCTAAATCATTTAACATTGCGATTATCTAACGATGCATTATTCTGCACCAATATTCTGATGATAGAACCCACGTGTTACCATTAGGGAACGCCTAATTTGGTTATTGGCAAAATAATTGGCACAATAATGAAAACGTCCTTAGCTCCATTGAAGGCCTGGCATCACTTTCAGTGTAAAAGATAATAATTTGAAAAACTAAACAATATTTAAAACGTGCTTAGCTCTATGAAAGGCCTGGCACCACATTCAATATAAGATACGATAATTTGCAAAATTAAAGATTTGACGAAATAAACTGTGGAAAACTTATCTTGAAATTTGAAAGAACAGTTGGAATTCAGATTAAGGTAAATTAAGATGGTAGTGCTATTTTACTCACTTGTATACGTTTATTAAAACTTGGAGTCTGACAGTACTACAGCTAGACTGCACAGGCCGTGCAAACCTAATTCATTTGCATTATTTGTGATAATCTCTGATAATGTAGGTAGAGACAACAATTTCGAACTCAACTAATTAATTTGAAACTATTACTATTACTAGTAACACCTGTCAATTATTTAAGAGTGGGAGAAAAATCTAAAATATAGAGACATGGAAACTTTTGTCGAGTAGGGCTAACCAGTATCAAATCTAGCCCTAAATAGACTATCAAAATAAAAAAAATTTTTTTTTAAATAACAAAAAAGATCTGAGCCTAGAAGGCCTAGTCTGGATCCAGACCAGAGCCAAAATATTCTTCTGCAGGGGATGATGTTTAAGTTATATATTTTCTTATCTAACTTTGACCCATTGTAATAAGGGGAATATGCCATATAATTTTTATTGTAATATACATTAATTGCATTTATATTACGTTATGTGATAAGTAAACTTTACTTTCAACTTAAATGTGACGTAGAATAGCACGTATTAACGAAGCGAGTCAAACTCAACTCGTGTATTAACTTTTTTGCGGCTGCAATTTATATTATATTAGTTTTATATTTCAGGAAAAACTTTATCAAAGGATAAGAAATAACTTTGCCGCTTACATTTTTATAACAATAAAATGTTATAGCATACTTTATTTCCTTAAAGATTGGAAAACACCAGCTTAGACTGACATCATTTTGCAATTGAATATTATCAAATAAAAATACATGTTGACGATGTTTTTAATATTTTTGGCATCGCTGGGGCATAATTATGTTACCAAAAAATAATGCAAAGTATTTACTTCATATTTTACCGGGTAATCGCGATTTAAATTTTAAACAACATAGTTTACGAACGTAAAACAACATTTTGTTTACAATTTTCCTCTCAGAAGATAATTACCAAAGTGAAAAAATGTCTAATAGGGAAGTTTGAGCCTTTTTTTACTGTTTACACTGTAATTTATATATTTTTTTCATTTTTCGAAGTTTAAAATTTAATATAAAACGGTCGGAATTTGTGGGTGGTTGAATACTTTTATCTACCAGTTCAAGCGTTTTCGCGGTTATACTTTCCAGGCGCTCAATTCTTGTTGTTATGTACTATTTTATTTAAGTACTTATTTATTGTTATGTTTATTCATTAAAAATTGAAATATATGTGTTTCTTTAAATATCTCCGTTCGAAATGGATTGGAGTTAAGGATGTTTTTCCGCTAGACAGACGATTTAGAGATTGTTACTTGAAGGGAAAGTGAGGCTCATACATGTATTTGGAAATGGAAAGTCCGGTCTAAGTTATACATATATCTTCAAAGTTAATTCAGCCCTGGCTAGACCTGGCTATTCCCGGCGCACAACGTTGCAACACGGAGACCTAAAGTTACCCCGACATACCGTATTCTTAACCCACAAGGGGAGTGGGAGAGAGTGTAAAACGGGGAGAGGTAAAAAATGTTGGGTAAAAAAGTGCAACGATGACGTCAATTGGTAAAGGTTCTTCTCGTGCCACTGGTACTTTAACCCATCTAGACTTATAGTTAACATCGGCAGGCATTCACGCCACGTTTGAATTGGCGAATCGTCAAATGAACTATTTACACTCCTCCTAGGGTAAATATAAGATCCGTCGCTGATTTAAGATTTTCCCCTATGTCTATGGTTCTATGTAGATAGGTTTAAGGTTTCTTATTCATTAGTTGCAAATATTAGATTTAGTAATAAATCTACATTATACTGTTCACACACTCCTTCCGACTAGATTAGATTAGATCAGATTTCTGTAAAAAAACATTTCTGAAGGGACTTTTCGCTTTATTTGGATATAGTAATGAACATATAGTAACGACATCGAGATACAAATTGAAGATCACTTTCTCGTTTGCAATTAATCAACGATTTGCCTTTGTTATAATCAAAGGGACGTGCACGGAGAAAAATGTATAAATTGTATACTTTGATTAATTATTAATTTTTTAATAATATAATAAGAATATACAATCAGATTAATTGATAAAATGTTCAAATGTATGATTGCGAAAGATGAGGTTAGATTGTGTAAAAAATAAGAATTTATCGAGAAATAAAGCATAATAAATCTGCTTATTTATATACCCGATTATACATTCCAATTAGTTTTGAAACTCACTAACATTATCAGCACTCCATAAAACTCATTATAAACATTACTTTGTAATAACAGATAAAAATTCCATGCTCGAGTTCGATTACAAAATGTAACTACTAAAATATTTATCTATAGCTTGTTGGTTAAATAGTATTAAACTTTTGTGTACACAAAGCGGGTAACAAATCTTATTCTTACGAGAAAGAATTCAGTTAGGTTTCCAAGCAGTCGGTGCGTAACAATTTTTTTATCTGCGTGACAAGCTATTATGTTATTTCTACATTTAAAATAAAAAATTGTGGCATACATGGACTACCATTCTGTCCCTGGGACATTTCTTTTTTCTTTGTACAGTGTCGGCATTATGAAGAGAAAAAATATATGAATTGGGGTAAAAAAGTTTTTTTTAAGAGTACTTTACACCCATTTTCAAGAATACAGCAATCAAATTTTCCTTTTCGCAATTATTAAAATTATCTGTTGCTACTTACTAGAGAACATCGGTAGGGTGGGCAGCTTGAAAAAAGAAATCAACAGTACATAAGAAAACTAACTATGCAAGCTTACTTGAAAAAATTTAATAAATTACATTCAGATGGCAGTATGGGATAGTAAGGGCTGTCTCATTGAACATAAACTCACCCTAAATTCTAGGTTTGTGGTCTTTTCTTAAGACGTTTTTTTCTCTTATACTTTGATTGGATTGGTTGAGATCTCACGACAAAGGGTTGAATACGTTTTAAATGTCATAACTCATCTCGTTCATGACGATGAATTTCTTTTCAATGGAGTGGAAACAGTGAGAATCGTAGCACTTGTTCACGAAAGTGTATAATGGGTAAAGTTGACTTCTTTTGTGCTTCTTACTAGGGGGATTTTAACCCTTACATGTTTATTTATTCTTGGTTCGTTAATTACCACCTTGTTAGTGTTCTTGCAGTGTTAAGTGTTAGTAAGTTTTAAGGATATAGAATGTACTGAGTTTCACTGACATCCAGAAAAAAGTGTGTGTAACACTAAGCTATACAAATTATAAAGAAAAACTAAAATTATCATTAGAGTATAATCAGTTTCAATATTGTTTTACAGACAGCAAGGTGAACTATATCATATAGTAAATACAAGATAACTTTATATTTAATACTGTAACTACATGGAGAAAAAGAGGTATAAGGAAATCCAGGATGATAACTGAATTTTCTGTGAACAAATTTTACGTTTGGTTCTTTTCGAATGATTTTCCAATGAACAGAAAAGAATGTGACGCAGGTTGGTAATGGTTACTGGAGTTCAGTTATCATTACCAATTTGCGTTAAGGTGCTTTTATACCTCTACGGCTGCGGGCAAGCACTGGTTTTGACCAATTTTCATGAATGTGAAAATCATGTGAAAATTCCTTAGATGGCGGAAATTTTAAAATTAAAATGTTTCGAATTAGTTTTAATTATTATTTTATAAGAAATTAATTGAATAAAAATTCAATTATGTAAGAAGACTATTTACTCGCTATGCGAAAGTAAAATTTTTATGGAAATTAGTGGTTTTAGCTAAGGTTTTTAAAGATTCTGCATGGTTTTTATATATGTGCTAGATGAGGCATAATTAAGCGCTGTTTATGTTCGTACATGCGTCAGAGATTTTTACCGGTATATTATTATAAAACTTGCAATCATGGAACTAGATAAAAATTCCGTGAGCTTTCTCTTGATCCATAAATTAATTAAATCATTTTACTGTGAAATGATTGTTATAAATTTACTACGTGTTGTTAAGGAAATAAATTTGATTAACATAACCTCTAAACGTCGAACATTATGTTCTAGTTTGACATTTTCTTATATTTTTTAGAACGATTTCTACTTGATTTGTGTATTATGTAAGAAAGACATCTTCACAATTCATATTTTAAAGCACGATTGTTTCATTGGGTATAAAGTGGAGAACTACACGGAAAAAAAAAGTTCATGAAATTTTCATTAACTCGTCAACCACTTTTGGACAGGCCAGAAAGTCATTTAAAATTTAGAATTGTCAACGTTCGAAAATTGGATATTCAATTCTTTAAAAAGCATAAAACATTCAAGAAATAATCCTGAAGTGTTCATTAAATTTCTAAGGAAGTAGTACTAGAATTTGTATAACAATCTTGTATGAAAGTTTCGAAGATAGTTCAAGAAACTTTCGTTGACTCTCGAAGGAAATTTGACGGCAGAGTTCTAGAGTTTTTATAAAACTCGCAAACTAATGTTTCGAAGCCAGTTCAAGAAACTTTCATTAACTGTTCATGAAAATTTAGCGAACTTGCGTTTCCTAAAAAGAAGAAATTTACGTGGATTATTTCCTAACCGTTGTATTTATTATTTAAACTTAATTTTATTTTATTTATGGACAATCATTTACAACCAAACTCATATTCACTATATATACATGTCATCGTACGCATTTATAACGCTTCTTGAAAATTATATCCGCCGCTGCGGGATTCGAACGCCTAACCTAATGTATAACGCATTTTATTCCTAGGCAACTAACCAGCGCCGCTATCGAAAATTATGATTTCCATCAAAATAAAACCTGAACTCTATCCTTTGAAGTGTGTAGGTCCGAGATATAAATATCGGAGCCCCACTCCAATTCTTAATTTAAAAAAAAATATTTTTGTTACAGGCAAATACAAAAATTTTATTAAAAAGAGATGATGGATGTTTTTGTAAAAGAAGAAAATTCCAGATTGACAAATAATTTCAAATTATAAATATTTTTTTGGAAATCAGGAAACATTTGACCTTGACGCAAGAAGGCCAAAGTTTCGAATTTTTAGTCATTTTTTGTAAACTTTCTATGCGTAAAAAATGATGACGAGATTGTTCTATGTACAATGTTTGTTCTTTAAGAATAAATATGAAAATTGGATAAAAAAAATGTGTCTTGGGAAATTTCCATGGTTTTAAAAAAATTTTGATTTTTCTTCTTTATTTCTCACACGTCGCAGACTATAAATTATTTGTTATGATGTCAAAACAATTACATGCTTCTTCGATTTGAACTGAAGAAATTGTTAACACATGTAGTTTTTCAGATCAATGAATTAAATTTAAAAAAAAAACGTTTTTTCTGCTTTTTGAAAAATTCAACTTGAAAATTAATTTTTTTGAATTTCCTAACTGTCCAATTCCAATTAAATTTATTTATAAAACATTGCTGAATTACTATAAAACCTAAATAATAAAATAAGTCAAAATGAAATATTATGAGTAATTGTATCTTGACATGTTCCTGCACATGTCCTTTGTTATATTGACCCACAGTGATATATCTGTGATATTTAATTTGGCATGGGGTCAGTTTAGTTCCAATTTGTTTATGTCGTAATAAACATAAATATCAGAAAGGCAAACGTTTCGGCCACAAATGGGGGCCCTCTTCAGTGCCAACAATTTTAATTTGCATTAAAAATAATAATTATAAACTAAACAAGCAAAACTTATGCAACTTAATATTTATTTTCTTTTTGTTTTTTTTTTGTTTTATTCTTATAATAAATTTATTAATAAAATTAGAACATGCGAATAGACCCTCCAGCATCGTCCTCACACAGAAGTCCTCTCGTGTCCGATTCGTGGAAGATGTGAATCGCTGAACGCGCCACCTCAAAGGCAGACAACCACAATTAATTCCATAATAACACAGGTCAAAAAACCAATCGTGAGCCCTCGATGGACAACGCACAGCACAACACACACACACACGAACCCGAGAAGTTAAGGGTGAGTCGAAAACCGATAAATTTGAATTTGGGAAGAAAAAATTAAAATTTTTTTTTTTTTCTTCTTTGCGATCACGGAGTCGACAGTCAGTATGGTAGACTGCCACTCCGCTGCAAGAAAGAGAGAAAACTGATTTAGAAAATATTGAGAATTTCCTGTATACGAGAAAACTTGTTATGAGGAGTCAAGTTACAACCTCAAAGAGTATGCACACTCAAAATCTTTTCAACGTCCCGAGCACTTGAGATTTCTATGTGCCAAAGCGTTCGAGGAAAGCAAACCCCATACCACATGTTCGAAGGAATCCGTCAGAAAACTCGCTCAATACGGTACCGAAACACTCCCTCGAACATATTTTAATACAGTCGTTAAAAATAATCGCGAGTGAGATCTTTTTTTGATAAAAGAGAATGGTATAGAATTTTTAAGTTATTTTGAATTGAAATACATGTAGAAAACATTTTTGCCAATACCTTTACTGAAGTATTGTATTTATATTAAAACAAACACATAATGCAATCAGTAATCCTGAGAACACGAAGAATAGAATTTTTTTAAATGCTCTAATTAGAAATGTATGATATGCGCGTGAACCCTTGTTGCCAAACCTGTTTTTAGCATTAGAAATACTTTTTCAAAAGTGTTTTATTTACAGTAGAACAATTCCATAATGCAAATACTGATCCTGAAACCGCGAAAACCCGAAAAATAAAATTTTTAAACAATTTTTAAGATATCTTGAATCGACATGTAAGATACATGCGTAAAAAACTTAGTTGAGAATACTTTTTCAAAAGTATTGTATTTATAGTGAACATCACTCCCGTAATGTAATTACCAATCACAATTACGCGATATCGCGAAGAATAAGATTCTCTGGATATTTCAATTTGACCTATAAGATATATGCGTAAAAATCTTTGTTAGAAATACTTTTTCAAAAGTGTTTTATTTATAGTAGAGCAATTCCATAATGCAATTGCTGATCCTGAAACCGCCAAAACCCGACAAATAAAAATTTTTAAGAATTTTTAAGATATTTTAAATTGACATGTGAGATATATGCGTAAAAAGCTTATTTGACAATACTTTTACAAAGGTATTGTATCTTTAGTGAACATCACGCCCGTAATGTAATTACCAATCATAATTACGCGATAACGCGAAGAATAAGATACTCTGGATTTTTTAATTTGACCTATAAGATATATGCGTAAAAATCTTTGTTAGAAATACTTTTTCAAAAGTGTTTTATTTATAGTGAACATCACTCCCGTAATGTAATTATCAAACACAATTACGCGATAACGCGAAGAATACGATTCTCTGGATATTTTAATTTGAACTATAAGATATATGCGTAAGAATCTTTGTTAGAAATACTTTTTAATAAAATGTTTTATTTATAGTAGAGCAATTCCATAATGCAAATACTGATCCTGAAACCGCGAACACCCGAAGAATAAAATTTTTAAACAATTTTTAAGATATTTTGAATTGACATGTAAGATATATGCGTAAAAAACTTAGTTGACAATACTTTTTCAAAAGTATTGTATTTATAGTGAACATCACTCCCGTAATGTAATTATCAAACACAATTACGCGATAACGCGAAGAATACGATTCTCTGGATATTTTAATTTGAACTATAAGATATATGCATAAAAATCTTTGTTAGAAATACTTTTTCAAAAGTATTGTATTTATAGTAGAGCAATTCCATAATGCAATTACTAATCCTGAAACCGTGAAAACCCGAAAAATAAAAATTTTTAAGAATTTTTAAGATATTTTAAATTGACATGTGAGATATATGCGTAAAAAGCTTAATTGACAATACTTTTACAAAGGTATTGTATTTTTAGTGAACATCACGCCCGTAATGTAATTACCAATCATAATTACGCGATAACGCGAAGAATAAGATACTATGGATTTTTTAATTTGAACTATAAGATATATGCGTAAAAATCTTTGTTAGAAATACTTTTTCAAAAGTGTTTTATTTACAGTAGAACAATTCCATAATGCAAATACTGATCCTGAAACCGCGAAAACCCGAAAAATAAAATTTTTAAACAATTTTTAAGATATCTTGAATCGACATGTAAGATACATGCGTAAAAAACTTAGTTCAGAATACTTTTTCAAAAGTATTGTATTTATAGTGAACATCACTCCCGTAATGTAATTACCAATCACAATTACGCGATATCGCGAAGAATAAGATTCTCTGGATATTTCAATTTGACCTATAAGATATATGCGTAAAAATCTTTGTTAGAAATACTTTTTCAAAAGTGTTTTATTTACAGTAGAGCAATTCCATAATGCAAATACTGATCCTGAAACCGCGAAAACCCGAAAAATAAAATTTTTAAACAATTTTTAAGATATCTTGAATCGACATGTAAGATACATGCGTAAAAAACTTAGTTCAGAATACTTTTTCAAAAGTATTGTATTTATAGTGAACATCACTCCCGTAATGTAATTACCAATCACAATTACGCGATATCGCGAAGAATAAGATTCTCTGGATATTTCAATTTGACCTATAAGATATATGCGTAAAAATCTTTGTTAGAAATACTTTTTCAAAAGTGTTTTATTTACAGTAGAACAATTCCATAATGCAAATACTGATCCCGAAACCGCGAAAACCCGAAAAATAAAATTTTTCAACAATTTTTAAGATATTTTAAATTGACATGTGAGATATATGCGTAAAAAGCTTAATTGACAATACTTTTACAAAGGTATTGTATTTTTAGTGAACATCACGCCCTTAATGTAATTACCAATCATAATTACGCGATAACGCGAAGAATAAGATTCTCTGGATATTTTAATTTGAACTATTAGATATATGCGTAAAAATCTTTGTTAGAAATACTTTTTCAAAAGTATTGTATTTATAGTAGAGCAATTCCATAATGCAATTACTAATCCTGAAACCGCGAAAACCCGAAAAATAAAAATTTTTAAGAATTTTTAAGATATTTTAAATTGACATGTGAGATATATGCGTAAAAAGCTTATTTGACAATACTTTTACAAAGGTATTGTATCTTTAGTGAACATCACGCCCGTAATGTAATTACCAATCATAATTACGCGATAACGCGAAGAATAAGATTCTCTGGATATTTTAATTTGACCTATAAGATATATGCGTAAAAATCTTTGTTAGAAATACTTTTTCAAAAGTGTTTTATTTACAGTAGAGCAATTCCATAGTGAAAATACTGATCCTAAAACCGCGAAAACCCGAAAAATAAAATTTTTAAACAATTTTTAAGATATTTTGAATTGACATGTAAGATATATGCGTAAAAAGCTTAATTGACAATACTTTTACAAAGGTATTGTATTTTTAGTGAACATCACGCCCGTAATGTAATTACCAATCATAATTACGCGATATCGCGAAGAATAAGATTCTCTGGATATTTCAATTTGACCTATAAGATATATGCGTAAAAATCTTTGTTAGAAATACTTTTTCAAAAGTGTTTTATTTATAGTTGAGCAATTCCATAATGCAATTACTGATCCTGAAACCGCGAAAACTCGAAAAATAAAAATTTTTATTAATTTTTAAGATATTTTAAATTGACATGTGAGATATATGCGTAAAAAGCTTAATTGACAATACTTTTACAAAGGTATTGTATTTTTAGTGAACATCACGCCCTTAATGAAATTACCAATCATAATAACGCGATAACGCGAAGAATAATATTCTAAGGATATTTTAATTTGACCTATAATATATATGCTTAAAAATCTTTGTTAGAAATACTTTTTCAAAAGTATTGTATTTATAGTAGAGCAATTCCATAATGCAATTACTAATCCTGAAACCGCGAAAACCCGAAAAATAAAAATTTTTAAGAATTTTTAAGATATTTTAAATTGACATGTGAGATATATGCGTAAAAAGCTTATTTGACAATACTTTTACAAAGGTATTGTATCTTTAGTGAACATCACGCCCGTAATGTAATTACCAATCATAATTACGCGAAAAGGCGAAGAATAAGATTCTCTGGATATTTCAATTTGACCTATGAGATATATGCGTAAAAATCTTTGTTAGAAATACTTTTTCAAAAGTGTTTTATTTATAGTAGAGCAATTCCATAATGCAATTACTGATCCTGAAACCGCGAAAACTCGAAAAATAAAAATTTTTATTATTTTTTAAGATATTTTAAATTGACATGTGAGATATATGCGTAAAAAGCTTAATTGACAATACTTTTACAAAGGTATTGTATTTTTAGTGAACATCACGCCCGTAATGTAATTACCAATCATAATTACGCGATAACGCGAAGAATAAGATACTCTGGATTTTTTAATTTGACCTATAAGATATATGCGTAAAAATCTTTGTTAGAAATACTTTTTCAAAAGTATTGTATTTATAGTGAACATCACTCCCGTAATGTAATTATCAAACACAATTACGCGATAACGCGAAGAATACGATTCTCTGGATAATTTAATTTGAACTATAAGATATATGCGTAAGAATCTTTGTTAGAAATACTTTTTAATAAAATGTTTTATTTATAGTAGAGCAATTCCATAATGCAAATACTGATCCTGAAACCGCGAAAACTCGAAAAATAAAAATTTTTAAGAATTTTTAAGATATTTTAAATTGACATGTGAGATATATGCGTAAAAAGCTTAATTGACAATACTTTTACAAAGGTATTGTATTTTTAGTGAACATCACGCCCGTAATGTAATTACCAATCATAATTACGCGATAACGCGAAGAATAAGATACTCGAGATTTTTTAATTTGACCTATAAGATATATGCGTAAAAATCTTTGTTAGAAATACTTTTTCAAAAGTGTTTTATTTACAGTAGAACAATTCCATAATGCAAATACTGATCCTGAAACCGCGAAAAACCCGAAAAATAAAATTTTTAAACAATTTTTAAGATATCTTGAATCGACATGTAAGATACATGCGTAAAAAACTTAGTTCAGAATACTTTTTCAAAAGTATTGTATTTATAGTGAACATCACTCCCGTAATGTAATTACCAATCACAATTACGCGATATCGCGAAGAATAAGATTCTCTGGATATTTCAATTTGACCTATAAGATATATGCGTAAAAATCTTTGTTAGAAATACTTTTTCAAAAGTGTTTTATTTACAGTAGAACAATTCCATAATGCAAATACTGATCCTGAAACCGCGAAAACCCGAAAAATAAAATTTTTAAACAATTTTTAAGATATCTTGAATCGACATGTAAGATACATGCGTAAAAAACTTAGTTCAGAATACTTTTTCAAAAGTATTGTATTTATAGTGAACATCACTCCCGTAATGTAATTACCAATCACAATTACGCGATATCGCGAAGAATAAGATTCTCTGGATATTTCAATTTGACCTATAAGATATATGCGTAAAAATCTTTGTTAGAAATACTTTTTCAAAAGTGTTTTATTTACAGTAGAACAATTCCATAATGCAAATACTGATCCTGAAACCGCGAAAACCCGAAAAATAAAATTTTTAAACAATTTTTAAGATATTTTAAATTGACATGTGAGATATATGCGTAAAAAGCTTAATTGACAATACTTTTACAAAGGTATTGTATTTTTAGTGAACATCACGCCCTTAATGTAATTACCAATCATAATTACGCGATAACGCGAAGAATAAGATTCTCTGGATATTTTAATTTGACCTATTAGATATATGCGTAAAAATCTTTGTTAGAAATACTTTTTCAAAAGTATTGTATTTATAGTAGAGCAATTCCATAATGCAATTACTAATCCTGAAACCGCGAAAACCCGAAAAATAAAAATTTTTAAGAATTTTTAAGATATTTTAAATTGACATGTGAGATATATGCGTAAAAAGCTTATTTGACAATACTTTTACAAAGGTATTGTATCTTTAGTGAACATCACGCCCGTAATGTAATTACCAATCATAATTACGCGAAAAGGCGAAGAATAAGATTCTCTGGATATTTCAATTTGACCTATGAGATATATGCGTAAAAATCTTTGTTAGAAATACTTTTTAAAAAGTGTTTTATTTATAGTTGAGCAATTCCATAATGCAATTACTGATCCTGAAACCGCGAAAACTCGAAAAATAAAAATTTTTATTATTTTTTAAGATATTTTAAATTGACATGTGAGATATATGCGTAAAAAGCTTAATTGACAATACTTTTACAAAGGTATTGTATTTTTAGTGAACATCACGCCCGTAATGTAATTACCAATCATAATTACGCGATAACGCGAAGAATAAGATACTCTGGATTTTTTAATTTGACCTATAAGATATATGCGTAAAAATCTTTGTTAGAAATACTTTTTCAAAAGTATTGTATTTATAGTGAACATCACTCCCGTAATGTAATTATCAAACACAATTACGCGATAACGCGAAGAATACGATTCTCTGGATATTTTAATTTGAACTATAAGATATATGCGTAAGAATCTTTGTTAGAAATACTTTTTAATAAAATGTTTTATTTATAGTAGAGCAATTCCATAATGCAAATACTGATCCTGAAACCGCGAAAACTCGAAAAATAAAAATTTTTAAGAATTTTTAAGATATTTTAAATTGACATGTGAGATATATGCGTAAAAAGCTTAATTGACAATACTTTTACAAAGGTATTGTATTTTTAGTGAACATCACGCCCGTAATGTAATTACCAATCATAATTACGCGATAACGCGAAGAATAAGATACTCGGGATTTTTTAATTTGACCTATAAGATATATGCGTAAAAATCTTTGTTAGAAATACTTTTTCAAAAGTGTTTTATTTACAGTAGAACAATTCCATAATGCAAATACTGATCCTGAAACCGCGAAAACCCGAAAAATAAAATTTTTAAACAATTTTTAAGATATCTTGAATCGACATGTAAGATACATGCGTAAAAAACTTAGTTCAGAATACTTTTTCAAAAGTATTGTATTTATAGTGAACATCACTCCCGTAATGTAATTACCAATCACAATTACGCGATATCGCGAAGAATAAGATTCTCTGGATATTTCAATTTGACCTATAAGATATATGCGTAAAAATCTTTGTTAGAAATACTTTTTCAAAAGTGTTTTATTTACAGTAGAGCAATTCCATAATGCAAATACTGATCCTGAAACCGCGAAAACCCGAAAAATAAAATTTTTAAACAATTTTTAAGATATCTTGAATCGACATGTAAGATACATGCGTAAAAAACTTAGTTCAGAATACTTTTTCAAAAGTATTGTATTTATAGTGAACATCACTCCCGTAATGTAATTACCAATCACAATTACGCGATATCGCGAAGAATAAGATTCTCTGGATATTTCAATTTGACCTATAAGATATATGCGTAAAAATCTTTGTTAGAAATACTTTTTCAAAAGTGTTTTATTTACAGTAGAACAATTCCATAATGCAAATACTGATCCTGAAACCGCGAAAACCCGAAAAATAAAATTTTTAAACAATTTTTAAGATATTTTAAATTGACATGTGAGATATATGCGTAAAAAGCTTAATTGACAATACTTTTACAAAGGTATTGTATTTTTAGTGAACATCACGCCCTTAATGTAATTACCAATCATAATTACGCGATAACGCGAAGAATAAGATTCTCTGGATATTTTAATTTGAACTATTAGATATATGCGTAAAAATCTTTGTTAGAAATACTTTTTCAAAAGTATTGTATTTATAGTAGAGCAATTCCATAATGCAATTACTAATCCTGAAACCGCGAAAACCCGAAAAATAAAAATTTTTAAGAATTTTTAAGATATTTTAAATTGACATGTGAGATATATGCGTAAAAAGCTTATTTGACAATACTTTTACAAAGGTATTGTATCTTTAGTGAACATCACGCCCGTAATGTAATTACCAATCATAATTACGCGATAACGCGAAGAATAAGATTCTCTGGATATTTTAATTTGACCTATAAGATATATGCGTAAAAATCTTTGTTAGAAATACTTTTTCAAAAGTGTTTTATTTACAGTAGAGCAATTCCATAGTGAAAATACTGATCCTAAAACCGCGAAAACCCGAAAAATAAAATTTTTAAACAATTTTTAAGATATTTTGAATTGACATGTAAGATATATGCGTAAAAAGCTTAATTGACAATACTTTTACAAAGGTATTGTATTTTTAGTGAACATCACGCCCGTAATGTAATTACCAATCATAATTACGCGATAACGCGAAGAATAAGATTCTCTGGATATTTTAATTTGACCTATAAGATATATGCGTAAAAATCTTTGTTAGAAATACTTTTTCAAAAGTGTTTTATTTATAGTTGAGCAATTCCATAATGCAATTACTGATCCTGAAACCGCGAAAACTCGAAAAATAAAAATTTTTATTAATTTTTAAGATATTTTAAATTGACATGTGAGATATATGCGTAAAAAGCTTAATTGACAATACTTTTACAAATGTATTGTATTTTTAGTGAACATCACGCCCTTAATGTAATTACCAATCATAATTACGCGATAACGCGAAGAATAAGATTCTCTGGATAGTTTAATTTGACCTATAAGATATATGCTTAAAAATCTTTGTTAGAAATACTTTTTCAAAAGTATTGTATTTATAGTAGAGCAATTCCATAATGCAATTACTAATCCTGAAACCGCGAAAACCCGAAAAATAAAAATTTTTAAGAATTTTTAAGATATTTTAAATTGACATGTGAGATATATGCGTAAAAAGCTTATTTGACAATACTTTTACAAAGGTATTGTATCTTTAGTGAACATCACGCCCGTAATGTAATTACCAATCATAATTACGCGAAAAGGCGAAGAATAAGATTCTCTGGATATTTCAATTTGACCTATGAGATATATGCGTAAAAATCTTTGTTAGAAATACTTTTTCAAAAGTGTTTTATTTATAGTAGAGCAATTCCATAATGCAATTACTGATCCTGAAACCGCGAAAACTCGAAAAATAAAAATTTTTATTATTTTTTAAGATATTTTAAATTGACATGTGAGATATATGCGTAAAAAGCTTAATTGACAATACTTTTACAAAGGTATTGTATTTTTAGTGAACATCACGCCCGTAATGTAATTACCAATCATAATTACGCGATAACGCGAAGAATAAGATACTCTGGATTTTTTAATTTGACCTATAAGATATATGCGTAAAAATCTTAGTTAGAAATACTTTTTCAAAAGTATTGTATTTATAGTGAACATCACTCCCGTAATGTAATTATCAAACACAATTACGCGATAACGCGAAGAATACGATTCTCTGGATATTTTAATTTGAACTATAAGATATATGCGTAAGAATCTTTGTTAGAAATACTTTTTAATAAAATGTTTTATTTATAGTAGAGCAATTCCATAATGCAAATACTGATCCTGAAACCGCGAAAACTCGAAAAATAAAAATTTTTAAGAATTTTTAAGATATTTTAAATTGACATGTGAGATATATGCGTAAAAAGCTTAATTGACAATACTTTTACAAAGGTATTGTATTTTTAGTGAACATCACGCCCGTAATGTAATTACCAATCATAATTACGCGATAACGCGAAGAATAAGACACTCGAGATTTTTTAATTTGACCTATAAGATATATGCGTAAAAATCTTTGTTAGAAATACTTTTTCAAAAGTGTTTTATTTACAGTAGAACAATTCCATAATGCAAATACTGATCCTGAAACCGCGAAAACCCGAAAAATAAAATTTTTAAACAATTTTTAAGATATCTTGAATCGACATGTAAGATACATGCGTAAAAAACTTAGTTCAGAATACTTTTTCAAAAGTATTGTATTTATAGTGAACATCACTCCCGTAATGTAATTACCAATCACAATTACGCGATATCGCGAAGAATAAGATTCTCTGGATATTTCAATTTGACCTATAAGATATATGCGTAAAAATCTTTGTTAGAAATACTTTTTCAAAAGTGTTTTATTTACAGTAGAACAATTCCATAATGCAAATACTGATCCTGAAACCGCGAAAACCCGAAAAATAAAATTTTTAAACAATTTTTAAGATATCTTGAATCGACATGTAAGATACATGCGTAAAAAACTTAGTTCAGAATACTTTTTCAAAAGTATTGTATTTATAGTGAACATCACTCCCGTAATGTAATTACCAATCACAATTACGCGATATCGCGAAGAATAAGATTCTCTGGATATTTCAATTTGACCTATAAGATATATGCGTAAAAATCTTTGTTAGAAATACTTTTTCAAAAGTGTTTTATTTACAGTAGAACAATTCCATAATGCAAATACTGATCCTGAAACCGCGAAAACCCGAAAAATAAAATTTTTAAACAATTTTTAAGATATTTTAAATTGACATGTGAGATATATGCGTAAAAAGCTTAATTGACAATACTTTTACAAAGGTATTGTATTTTTAGTGAACATCACGCCCTTAATGTAATTACCAATCATAATTACGCGATAACGCGAAGAATAAGATTCTCTGGATATTTTAATTTGACCTATTAGATATATGCGTAAAAATCTTTGTTAGAAATACTTTTTCAAAAGTATTGTATTTATAGTAGAGCAATTCCATAATGCAATTACTAATCCTGAAACCGCGAAAACCCGAAAAATAAAAATTTTTAAGAATTTTTAAGATATTTTAAATTGACATGTGAGATATATGCGTAAAAAGCTTATTTGACAATACTTTTACAAAGGTATTGTATCTTTAGTGAACATCACGCCCGTAATGTAATTACCAATCATAATTACGCGATAACGCGAAGAATAAGATTCTCTGGATATTTCAATTTGACCTATAAGATATATGCGTAAAAATCTTTGTTAGAAATACTTTTTCAAAAGTGTTTTATTTACAGTTGAGCAATTCCATAATGCAATTACTGATCCTGAAACCGCGAAAACTCGAAAAATAAAAATTTTTATTATTTTTTAAGATATTTTAAATTGACATGTGAGATATATGCGTAAAAAGCTTAATTGACAATACTTTTACAAAGGTATTGTATTTTTAGTGAACATCACGCCCGTAATGTAATTACCAATCATAATTACGCGATAACGCGAAGAATAAGATACTCTGGATTTTTTAATTTGACCTATAAGATATATGCGTAAAAATCTTAGTTAGAAATACATTTTCAAAACTATTGTATTTATAGTGAACATCACTCCCGTAATGTAATTATCAAACACAATTACGCGATAACGCGAAGAATACGATTCTCTGGATATTTTAATTTGAACTATAAGATATATGCGTAAGAATCTTTGTTAGAAATACTTTTTAATAAAATGTTTTATTTATAGTAGAGCAATTCCATAATGCAAATACTGATCCTGAAACCGCGAAAACTCGAAAAATAAAAATTTTTAAGAATTTTTAAGATATTTTAAATTGACATGTGAGATATATGCGTAAAAAGCTTAATTGACAATACTTTTACAAAGGTATTGTATTTTTAGTGAACATCACGCCCGTAATGTAATTACCAATCATAATTACGCGATAACGCGAAGAATAAGATACTCGAGATTTTTTAATTTGACCTATAAGATATATGCGTAAAAATCTTTGTTAGAAATACTTTTTCAAAAGTGTTTTATTTACAGTAGAACAATTCCATAATGCAAATACTGATCCTGAAACCGCGAAAACCCGAAAAATAAAATTTTTAAACAATTTTTAAGATATCTTGAATCGACATGTAAGATACATGCGTAAAAAACTTAGTTCAGAATACTTTTTCAAAAGTATTGTATTTATAGTGAACATCACTCCCGTAATGTAATTACCAATCACAATTACGCGATATCGCGAAGAATAAGATTCTCTGGATATTTCAATTTGACCTATAAGATATATGCGTAAAAATCTTTGTTAGAAATACTTTTTCAAAAGTGTTTTATTTACAGTAGAACAATTCCATAATGCAAATACTGATCCTGAAACCGCGAAAACCCGAAAAATAAAATTTTTAAACAATTTTTAAGATATCTTGAATCGACATGTAAGATACATGCGTAAAAAACTTAGTTCAGAATACTTTTTCAAAAGTATTGTATTTATAGTGAACATCACTCCCGTAATGTAATTACCAATCACAATTACGCGATATCGCGAAGAATAAGATTCTCTGGATATTTCAATTTGACCTATAAGATATATGCGTAAAAATCTTTGTTAGAAATACTTTTTCAAAAGTGTTTTATTTACAGTAGAACAATTCCATAATGCAAATACTGATCCTGAAACCGCGAAAACCCGAAAAATAAAATTTTTAAACAATTTTTAAGATATTTTAAATTGACATGTGAGATATATGCGTAAAAAGCTTAATTGACAATACTTTTACAAAGGTATTGTATTTTTAGTGAACATCACGCCCTTAATGTAATTACCAATCATAATTACGCGATAACGCGAAGAATAAGATTCTCTGGATATTTTAATTTGACCTATTAGATATATGCGTAAAAATCTTTGTTAGAAATACTTTTTCAAAAGTATTGTATTTATAGTAGAGCAATTCCATAATGCAATTACTAATCCTGAAACCGCGAAAACCCGAAAAATAAAAATTTTTAAGAATTTTTAAGATATTTTAAATTGACATGTGAGATATATGCGTAAAAAGCTTATTTGACAATACTTTTACAAAGGTATTGTATCTTTAGTGAACATCACGCCCGTAATGTAATTACCAATCATAATTACGCGATAACGCGAAGAATAAGATTCTCTGGATATTTTAATTTGACCTATAAGATATATGCGTAAAAATCTTTGTTAGAAATACTTTTTCAAAAGTGTTTTATTTACAGTAGAGCAATTCCATAGTGAAAATACTGATCCTAAAACCGCGAAAACCCGAAAAATAAAATTTTTAAACAATTTTTAAGATATTTTGAATTGACATGTAAGATATATGCGTAAAAAGCTTAATTGACAATACTTTTACAAAGGTATTGTATTTTTAGTGAACATCACGCCCGTAATGTAATTACCAATCATAATTACGCGATATCGCGAAGAATAAGATTCTCTGGATATTTCAATTTGACCTATAAGATATATGCGTAAAAATCTTTGTTAGAAATACTTTTTCAAAAGTGTTTTATTTATAGTTGAGCAATTCCATAATGCAATTACTGATCCTGAAACCGCGAAAACTCGAAAAATAAAAATTTTTATTAATTTTTAAGATATTTTAAATTGACATGTGAGATATATGCGTAAAAAGCTTAATTGACAATACTTTTACAAAGGTATTGTATTTTTAGTGAACATCACGCCCTTAATGTAATTACCAATCACAATTACGCGATATCGCGAAGAATAAGATTCTCTGGATATTTCAATTTGACCTATAAGATATATGCGTAAAAATCTTTGTTAGAAATACTTTTTCAAAAGTGTTTTATTTATAGTAGAGCAATTCCATAATGCAATTACTGATCCTGAAACCGCGAAAACTCGAAAAATAAAAATTTTTATTAATTTTTAAGATATTTTAAATTGACATGTGAGATATATGCGTAAAAAGCTTATTTGACAATACTTTTACAAAGGTATTGTATCTTTAGTGAACATCACGCCCGTAATGTAATTACCAATCATAATTACGCGATAACGCGAAGAATAAGATTCTCTGGATATTTCAATTTGACCTATAAGATATATGCGTAAAAATCTTTGTTAGAAATACTTTTTCAAAAGTGTTTTATTTATAGTTGAGCAATTCCATAATGCAATTACTGATCCTGAAACCGCGAAAACTCGAAAAATAAAAATTTTTATTAATTTTTAAGATATTTTAAATTGACATGTGAGATATATGCGTAAAAAGCTTAATTGACAATACTTTTACAAAGGTATTGTATTTTTAGTGAACATCACGCCCGTAATGTAATTACCAATCATAATTACGCGATAACGCGAAGAATAAGATACTCTGGATTTTTTAATTTGACCTATAAGATATATGCGTAAAAATCTTTGTTAGAAATACTTTTTCAAAAGTGTTTTATTTATAGTGAACATCACTCCCGTAATGTAATTATCAAACACAATTACGCGATAACGCGAAGAATACGATTCTCTGGATATTTTAATTTGAACTATAAGATATATGCGTAAGAATCTTTGTTAGAAATACTTTTTAATAAAATGTTTTATTTATAGTAGAGCAATTCCATAATGCAAATACTGATCCTGAAACCGCGAACACCCGAAGAATAAAATTTTTAAACAATTTTTAAGATATTTTGAATTGACATGTAAGATATATGCGTAAAAAACTTAGTTGACAATACTTTTTCAAAAGTATTGTATTTATAGTGAACATCACTCCCGTAATGTAATTATCAAACACAATTACGCGATAACGCGAAGAATACGATTCTCTGGATATTTTAATTTGAACTATAAGATATATGCGTAAAAATCTTTGTTAGAAATACTTTTTCAAAAGTGTTTTATTTATAGTAGAGCAATTCCATAATGCAATTACTGATCCTGAAACCGCGAAAACCCGAAAAATAAAAATTTTTAAGAATTTTTAAGATATTTTAAATTGACATGTGAGATATATGCGTAAAAAGCTTAATTGACAATACTTTTACAAAGGTATTGTATTTTTAGTGAACATCACGCCCGTAATGTAATTACCAATCATAATTACGCGATAACGCGAAGAATAAGATACTCTAGATTTTTTAATTTGACCTATAAGATATATGCGTAAAAATCTTTGTTAGAAATACTTTTTCAAAAGTGTTTTATTTATAGTTGAGCAATTCCATAATGCAATTACTGATCCTGAAACCGCGAAAACTCGAAAAATAAAAATTTTTATTAATTTTTAAGATATTTTAAATTGACATGTGAGATATATGCGTAAAAAGCTTAATTGACAATACTTTTACAAAGGTATTGTATTTTTAGTGAACATCACGCCCGTAATGTAATTACCAATCATAATTACGCGATAACGCGAAGAATAAGATACTCTGGATTTTTTAATTTGACCTATAAGATATATGCGTAAAAATCTTTGTTAGAAATACTTTTTCAAAAGTGTTTTATTTATAGGGAACATCACTACCGTAATGTAATTATCAAACACAATTACGCGATAACGCGAAGAATACGATTCTCTGGATATTTTAATTTGAACTATAAGATATATGCGTAAGAATCTTTGTTAGAAATACTTTTTAATAAAATGTTTTATTTATAGTAGAGCAATTCCATAATGCAAATACTGATCCTGAAACCGCGAAAACCCGAAGAATAAAATTTTTAAACAATTTTTAAGATATTTTGAATTGACATGTAAGATATATGCGTAAAAAACTTAGTTGACAATACTTTTTCAAAAGTATTGTATTTATAGTGAACATCACTCCCGTAATGTAATTATCAAACACAATTACGCGATAACGCGAAGAATACGATTCTCTGGATATTTTAATTTGAACTATAAGATATATGCATAAAAATCTTTGTTAGAAATACTTTTTCAAAAGTATTGTATTTATAGTAGAGCAATTCCATAATGCAATTACTGATCCTGAAACCGCGAAAACCCGAAAAATAAAAATTTTTAAGAATTTTTAAGATATTTTAAATTGACATGTGAGATATATGCGTAAAAAGCTTAATTGACAATACTTTTACAAAGGTATTGTATTTTTAGTGAACATCACGCCCGTAATGTAATTACCAATCATAATTACGCGATAACGCGAAGAATAAGATACTCTGGATTTTTTAATTTGACCTATAAGATATATGCGTAAAAATCTTTGTTAGAAATACTTTTTCAAAAGTGTTTTATTTACAGTAGAACAATTCCATAATGCAAATACTGATCCTGAAACCGCGAAAACCCGAAAAATAAAATTTTTAAACAATTTTTAAGATATCTTGAATCGACATGTAAGATACATGTGTAAAAAACTTAGTTGAGAATACTTTTTCAAAAGTATTGTATTTATAGTGAACATCACTCCCGTAATGTAATTACCAATCACAATTACGCGATATCGCGAAGAATAAGATTCTCTGGATATTTCAATTTGACCTATAAGATATATGCGTAAAAATCTTTGTTAGAAATACTTTTTCAAAAGTGTTTTATTTAAAGTAGAACAATTCCATAATGCAAATACTGATACTGAAACCGCGAAAACCCGAAAAATAAAATTTTTAAACAATTTTTGAGATATTTTAAATTAACATGTGAGATATATGCGTAAAAAGCTTAATTGACAATACTTTAAAGGTATTGTATTTTTAGTGAACATCACGCCCGTAATGTAATTACCAATCATAATTACGCGATAACGCGAAGAATAAGATACTCTGGATTTTTTAATTTGACCTATAAGATATATGCGTAAAAATCTTTGTTAGAAATACTTTTTCAAAAGTGTTTTATTTACAGTAGAACAATTCCATAATGCAAATACTGATCCTGAAACCGCGAAAACCCGAAAAATAAAATTTTTAAACAATTTTTAAGATATCTTGAATCGACATGTAAGATACATGCGTAAAAAACTTAGTTCAGAATACTTTTTCAAAAGTATTGTATTTATAGTGAACATCACTCCCGTAATGTAATTACCAATCACAATTACGCGATATCGCGAAGAATAAGATTCTCTGGATATTTCAATTTGACCTATAAGATATATGCGTAAAAATCTTTGTTAGAAATACTTTTTCAAAAGTGTTTTATTTATAGTAGAGCAATTCCATAATGCAATTACTGATCCTGAAACCGCGAAAACTCGAAAAATAAAAATTTTTATTAATTTTTAAGATATTTTAAATTGACATGTGAGATATATGCGTAAAAAGCTTAATTGACAATACTTTTACAAAGGTATTGTATTTTTAGTGAACATCACGCCCGTAATGTAATTACCAATCATAATTACGCGATATCGCGAAGAATAAGATTCTCTGGATATTTCAATTTGACCTATAAGATATATGCGTAAAAATCTTTGTTAGAAATACTTTTTCAAAAGTGTTTTATTTACAGTAGAACAATTCCATAATGCAAATACTGATCCTGAAACCGCGAAAACCCGAAAAATAAAATTTTTAAACAATTTTTAAGATATTGAAAATTGACATGTGATATACATGCTTAAACACCTTAATTGACAATACTTTTACAAAGGTATTGTATTTTTAGTGAACATCACGCCCTTAATGTAATTACCAATCATAATTACGCGATAACGCGAAGAATAAGATTCTCTGGATATTTTAATTTGACCTATTAGATATATGCGTAAAAATCTTTGTTAGAAATACTTTTTCAAAAGTATTGTATTTATAGTAGAGCAATTCCATAATGCAATTACTAATCCTGAAACCGCGAAAACCCGAAAAATAAAAATTTTTAAGAATTTTTAAGATATTTTAAATTGACATGTGAGATATATGCGTAAAAAGCTTATTTGACAATACTTTTACAAAGGTATTGTATCTTTAGTGAACATCACGCCCGTAATGTAATTACCAATCATAATTACGCGATAACGCGAAGAATAAGATTCTCTGGATATTTTAATTTGACCTATAAGATATATGCGTAAAAATCTTTGTTAGAAATACTTTTTCAAAAGTGTTTTATTTACAGTAGAACAATTCCATAATGCAAATACTGATCCTGAAACCGCGAAAACCCGAAAAATAAAATTTTTAAACAATTTTTAAGATATTTTAAATTGACATGTGAGATATATGCGTAAAAAGCTTAATTGACAATACTTTTACAAAGGTATTGTATTTTTAGTGAACATCACGCCCGTAATGTAATTACCAATCATAATTACGCGATATCGCGAAGAATAAGATTCTCTGGATATTTCAATTTGACCTATAAGATATATGCGTAAAAATCTTTGTTAGAAATACTTTTTCAAAAGTGTTTTATTTATAGTTGAGCAATTCCATAATGCAATTACTGATCCTGAAACCGCGAAAACTCGAAAAATAAAAATTTTTATTAATTTTTAAGATATTTTAAATTGACATGTGAGATATATGCGTAAAAAGCTTATTTGACAATACTTTTACAAAGGTATTGTATCTTTAGTGAACATCACGCCCGTAATGTAATTACCAATCATAATTACGCGATAACGCGAAGAATAAGATTCTCTGGATATTTTAATTTGACCTATAAGATATATGCGTAAAAATCTTTGTTAGAAATACTTTTTCAAAAGTGTTTTATTTACAGTAGAGCAATTCCATAGTGAAAATACTGTTCCTAAAACCGCGAAAACCCGAAAAATAAAATTTTTAAACAATTTTTAAGATATTTTGAATTGACATGTAAGATATATGCGTAAAAAGCTTAATTGACAATACTTTTACAAAGGTATTGTATTTTTAGTGAACATCACGCCCGTAATGTAATTACCAATCATAATTACGCGATAACGCGAAGAATAAGATTCTCTGGATATTTTAATTTGACCTATAAGATATATGCGTAAAAATCTTTGTTAGAAATACTTTTTCAAAAGTGTTTTATTTATAGTTGAGCAATTCCATAATGCAATTACTGATCCTGAAACCGCGAAAACTCGAAAAATAAAAATTTTTATTAATTTTTAAGATATTTTAAATTGACATGTGAGATATATGCGTAAAAAGCTTAATTGACAATACTTTTACAAAGGTCTTGTATTTTTAGTGAACATCACGCCCTTAATGAAATTACCAATCATAATTACGCGATAACGCGAAGAATAAGATTCTCTGGATATTTTAATTTGACCTATTAGATATATGCGTAAAAATCTTTGTTAGAAATACTTTTTCAAAAGTATTGTATTTATAGTAGAGCAATTCCATAATGCAATTACTAATCCTGAAACCGCGAAAACCCGAAAAATAAAAATTTTTAAGAATTTTTAAGATATTTTAAATTGACATGTGAGATATATGCGTAAAAAGCTTATTTGACAATACTTTTACAAAGGTATTGTATCTTTAGTGAACATCACGCCCGTAATGTAATTACCAATCATAATTACGCGATAACGCGAAGAATAAGATTCTCTGGATATTTCAATTTGACCTATAAGATATATGCGTAAAAATCTTTGTTAGAAATACTTTTTCAAAAGTGTTTTATTTATAGTTGAGCAATTCCATAATGCAATTACTGATCCTGAAACCGCGAAAACTCGAAAAATAAAAATTTTTATTAATTTTTAAGATATTTTAAATTGACATGTGAGATATATGCGTAAAAAGCTTAATTGACAATACTTTTACAAAGGTATTGTATTTTTAGTGAACATCACGCCCGTAATGTAATTACCAATCATAATTACGCGATAACGCGAAGAATAAGATACTCTGGATTTTTTAATTTGACCTATAAGATATATGCGTAAAAATCTTTGTTAGAAATACTTTTTCAAAAGTGTTTTATTTATAGTGAACATCACTCCCGTAATGTAATTATCAAACACAATTACGCGATAACGCGAAGAATACGATTCTCTGGATATTTTAATTTGAACTATAAGATATATGCGTAAGAATCTTTGTTAGAAATACTTTTTAATAAAATGTTTTATTTATAGTAGAGCAATTCCATAATGCAAATACTGATCCTGAAACCGCGAACACCCGAAGAATAAAATTTTTAAACAATTTTTAAGATATTTTGAATTGACATGTAAGATATATGCGTAAAAAACTTAGTTGACAATACTTTTTCAAAAGTATTGTATTTATAGTGAACATCACTCCCGTAATGTAATTATCAAACACAATTACGCGATAACGCGAAGAATACGATTCTCTGGATATTTTAATTTGAACTATAAGATATATGCATAAAAATCTTTGTTAGAAATACTTTTTCAAAAGTATTGTATTTATAGTAGAGCAATTCCATAATGCAATTACTGATCCTGAAACCGCGAAAACCCGAAAAATAAAAATTTTTAAGAATTTTTAAGATATTTTAAATTGACATGTGAGATATATGCGTAAAAAGCTTAATTGACAATACTTTTACAAAGGTATTGTATTTTTAGTGAACATCACGCCCGTAATGTAATTACCAATCATAATTACGCGATAACGCGAAGAATAAGATACTCGAGATTTTTTAATTTGACCTATAAGATATATGCGTAAAAATCTTTGTTAGAAATACTTTTTCAAAAGTGTTTTATTTACAGTAGAACAATTCCATAATGCAAATACTGATCCTGAAACCGCGAAAACCCGAAAAATAAAATTTTTAAACAATTTTTAAGATATCTTGAATCGACATGTAAGATACATGTGTAAAAAACTTAGTTCAGAATACTTTTTCAAAAGTATTGTATTTATAGTGAACATCACTCCCGTAATGTAATTACCAATCACAATTACGCGATATCGCGAAGAATAAGATTCTCTGGATATTTCAATTTGACCTATAAGATATATGCGTAAAAATCTTTGTTAGAAATACTTTTTCAAAAGTGTTTTATTTACAGTAGAACAATTCCATAATGCAAATACTGATCCTGAAACCGCGAAAACCCGAAAAATAAAAATTTTTATTAATTTTTAAGATATTTTAAATTAACATGTGAGATATATGCGTAAAAAGCTTAATTGACAATACTTTAAAGGTATTGTATTTTTAGTGAACATCACGCCCGTAATGTAATTACCAATCATAATTACGCGATAACGCGAAGAATAAGATACTCTGGATTTTTTAATTTGACCTATAAGATATATGCGTAAAAATCTTTGTTAGAAATACTTTTTCAAAAGTGTTTTATTTACAGTAGAACAATTCCATAATGCAAATACTGATCCTGAAACCGCGAAAACCCGAAAAATAAAATTTTTAAACAATTTTTAAGATATCTTGAATCGACATGTAAGATACATGCGTAAAAAACTTAGTTCAGAATACTTTTTCAAAAGTATTGTATTTATAGTGAACATCACTCCCGTAATGTAATTACCAATCACAATTACGCGATATCGCGAAGAATAAGATTCTCTGGATATTTCAATTTGACCTATAAGATATATGCGTAAAAATCTTTGTTAGAAATACTTTTTCAAAAGTGTTTTATTTATAGTAGAGCAATTCCATAATGCAATTACTGATCCTGAAACCGCGAAAACTCGAAAAATAAAAATTTTTATTAATTTTTAAGATATTTTAAATTGACATGTGAGATATATGCGTAAAAAGCTTAATTGACAATACTTTTACAAAGGTATTGTATTTTTAGTGAACATCACGCCCGTAATGTAATTACCAATCATAATTACGCGATATCGCGAAGAATAAGATTCTCTGGATATTTTAATTTGACCTATTAGATATATGCGTAAAAATCTTTGTTAGAAATACTTTTTCAAAAGTATTGTATTTATAGTAGAGCAATTCCATAATGCAATTACTAATCCTGAAACCGCGAAAACCCGAAAAATAAAAATTTTTAAGAATTTTTAAGATATTTTAAATTGACATGTGAGATATATGCGTAAAAAGCTTATTTGACAATACTTTTACAAAGGTATTGTATCTTTAGTGAACATCACGCCCGTAATGTAATTACCAATCATAATTACGCGATAACGCGAAGAATAAGATTCTCTGGATATTTTAATTTGACCTATAAGATATATGCGTAAAAATCTTTGTTAGAAATACTTTTTCAAAAGTGTTTTATTTACAGTAGAGCAATTCCATAATGCAAATATTGATCCTGAAACCGCAAAAACCCGAAAAATAAAATTTTTAAACAATTTTTAAGATATTTTAAATTGACATGTGAGATATATGCGTAAAAAGCTTAATTGACAATACTTTTACAAAGGTATTGTATTTTTAGTGAACATCACGCCCGTAATGTAATTACCAATCATAATTACGCGATATCGCGAAGAATAAGATTCTCTGGATATTTCAATTTGACCTATAAGATATATGCGTAAAAATCTTTGTTAGAAATACTTTTTCAAAAGTGTTTTATTTATAGTTGAGCAATTCCATAATGCAATTACTGATCCTGAAACCGCGAAAACTCGAAAAATAAAAATTTTTATTAATTTTTAAGATATTTTAAATTGACATGTGAGATATATGCGTAAAAAGCTTAATTGACAATACTTTTACAAAGGTATTGTATTTTTAGTGAACATCACGCCCTTAATGTAATTACCAATCATAATTACGCGATAACGCGAAGAATAAGATTCTCTGGATATTTTAATTTGACCTATTAGATATATGCGTAAAAATCTTTGTTAGAAATACTTTTTCAAAAGTATTGTATTTATAGTAGAGCAATTCCATAATGCAATTACTAATCCTGAAACCGCGAAAACCCGAAAAATAAAAATTTTTAAGAATTTTTAAGATATTTTAAATTGACATGTGAGATATATGCGTAAAAAGCTTATTTGACAATACTTTTACAAAGGTATTGTATCTTTAGTGAACATCACGCCCGTAATGTAATTACCAATCATAATTACGCGATAACGCGAAGAATAAGATTCTCTGGATATTTCAATTTGACCTATAAGATATATGCGTAAAAATCTTTGTTAGAAATACTTTTTCAAAAGTGTTTTATTTATAGTTGAGCAATTCCATAATGCAATTACTGATCCTGAAACCGCGAAAACTCGAAAAATAAAAATTTTTAATAATTTTTTAGATATTTTAAATTGACATGTGAGATATATGCGTAAAAAGCTTATTTGACAATACTTTTACAAAGGTATTGTATCTTTAGTGAACATCACGCCCGTAATGTAATTACCAATCATAATTACGCGATAACGCGAAGAATAAGATACTCTGGATTTTTTAATTTGACCTATGAGATATATGCGTAAAAGTCTTTGTTAGAAATACTTTTTCAAAAGTGTTTTATTTATAGTAGAGCAATTCCATAATGCAATTACTGATCCTGAAACCGCGAAAACCCGAAAAATAAAAATTTTTATTAATTTTTAAGATATTTTAAATTGACATGTGAGATATATGCGTAAAAAGCTTAATTGACAATACTTTTACAAAGGTATTGTATTTTTAGTGAACATCACGCCCGTAATGTAATTACCAATCATAATTACGCGATATCGCGAAGAATAAGATTCTCTGGATATTTCAATTTGACCTATAAGATATATACGTAAAAATCTTTGTTAGAAATACTTTTTCAAAAGTGTTTTATTTACAGTAGAACAATTCCATAATGCAAATACTGATCCTGAAACCGCGAAAACCCGAAAAATAAAATTTTTAAACAATTTTTAAGATATCTTGAATCGACATGTAAGATACATGCGTAAAAAACTTAGTTCAGAATACTTTTTCAAAAGTATTGTATTTATAGTGAACATCACTCCCGTAATGTAATTACCAATCATAATTACGCGATAACGCGAAGAATAAGATACTCTGGATTTTTTAATTTGACCTATAAGATATATGCGTAAAAATCTTTGTTAGAAATACTTTTTCAAAAGTGTTTTATTTACAGTAGAACAATTCCATAATGCAAATACTGATCCTGAAACCGCGAAAACCCGAAAAATAAAATTTTTAAACAATTTTTAAGATATCTTGAATCGACATGTAAGATACATGCGTAAAAAACTTAGTTCAGAATACTTTTTCAAAAGTATTGTATTTATAGTGAACATCACTCCCGTAATGTAATTACCAATCACAATTACGCGATAACGCGAAGAATAAGATTCTCTGGATATTTCAATTTGACCTATAAGATATATGCGTAAAAATCTTTGTTAGAAATACTTTTTCAAAAGTGTTTTATTTATAGTTGAGCAATTCCATAATGCAATTACTGATCCTGAAACCGCGAAAACTCGAAAAATAAAAATTTTTATTAATTTTTAAGATATTTTAAATTGACATGTGAGATATATGCGTAACAATCTTAATTGACAATACTTTTACAAAGGTATTGTATTTTTAGTGAACATCACGCCCGTAATGTAATTACCAATCATAATTACGCGATAACGCGAAGAATAAGATACTCTGGATTTTTTAATTTGACCTATAAGATATATGCGTAAAAATCTTTGTTAGAAATACTTTTTCAAAAGTGTTTTATTTACAGTAGAACAATTCCATAATGCAAATACTGATCCTGAAACCGCGAAAACCCGAAAAATAAAATTTTTAAAAAATTTTTAAGATATTTTAAATTGACATGTGAGATATATGCGTAAAAAGTTTAATTGACAATACTTTTACAAAGGTATTGTATTTTTAGTGAACATCACGCCCTTAATGTAATTACAAATCATAATTACGCGATAACGCGAAGAATAAGATTCTCTGGATATTTTAATTTGACCTATTAGATATATGCGTAAAAATCTTTGTTAGAAATACTTTTTCAAAAGTATTGTATTTATAGTAGAGCAATTCCATAATGCAATTACTGATCCTGAAACCGCGAAAACCCGAAAAATAAAAATTTTTAAGAATTTTAAGATATTTTAAATTGACATGTGAGATATATGCGTAAAAAGCTTATTTGACAATACTTTTACAAAGGTATTGTATCTTTAGTGAACATCACGCCCGTAATGTAATTACCAATCATAATTACGCGATAACGCGAAGAATAAGATTCTCTGGATATTTTAATTTGACCTATAAGATATATGCGTAAAAATCTTTGTTAGAAATACTTTTTAAAAAGTGTTTTATTTATAGTTGAGCAATTCCATAATGCAATTACTGATCCTGAAACCGTGAAAACCCGAAAAATAAAAATTTTTATTATTTTTAAGATATTTTAAATTGACATGTGAGATATATGCGTAAAAATCTTAATTGACAATACTTTTACAAATGTATTGTATTTTTAGTGAACATCACGCCCTTAATGTAATTACCAATCATAATTACGCGATAACGCGAAGAATAAGATACTCTGGATTTTTTAATTTGACCTATAAGATATATGCGTAAAAATCTTTGTTAGAAATACTTTTTCAAAAGTGTTTTATTTACAGTAGAACAATTCCATAATGCAAATACTGATCCTGAAACCGCGAAAACCCGAAAAATAAAATTTTTAAACAATTTTTAAGATATCTTGAATCGACATGTAAGATACATGCGTAAAAAACTTAGTTCAGAATACTTTTTCAAAAGTATTGTATTTATAGTGAACATCACTCCCGTAATGTAATTATCAAACACAATTACGCGATAACGCGAAGAATACGATTCTCTGGATATTTTAATTTGAACTATAAGATATATGCGTAAAAATCTTTGTTAGAAATACTTTTTCAAAAGTGTTTTATTTATAGTAGAGCAATTCCATAATGCAATTACTGATCCTGAAACCGCGAAAACTCGAAAAATAAAAATTTTTATTAATTTTTAAGATATTTTAAATTGACATGTGAGATATATGCGTAAAAAGCTTAATTGACAATACTTTTACAAAGGTATTGTATTTTTAGTGAACATCACGCCCGTAATGTAATTACCAATCATAATTACGCGATATCGCGAAGAATAAGATTCTCTGGATATTTCAATTTGACCTATAAGATATATGCGTAAAAATCTTTGTTAGAAATACTTTTTCAAAAGTGTTTTATTTACAGTAGAACAATTCCATAATGCAAATACTGATCCTGAAACCGCGAAAACCCGAAAAATAAAATTTTTAAAAAATTTTTAAGATATTTTGAATTGACATGTGAGATATATGCGTAAAAAGCTTAATTGACAATACTTTTACAAAGGTATTGTATTTTTAGTGAACATCACGACCGTAATGTAATTACCAATCATAATTACGCGATAACGCGAAGAATAAGATTCTCTGGATATTTTAATTTGACCTATTAGATATATGCGTAAAAATCTTTGTTAGAAATACTTTTTCAAAAGTATTGTATTTATAGTAGAGCAATTCCATAATGCAATTACTAATGCTGAAACCGCGAAAACCCAAAAAATAAAAATTTTTTAGAATTATTAAGATATTTAAAATTGACATGTGAGATATATGCGTAAAAAGCTTATTTGACAATACTTTTACAAAGGTATTGTATCTTTAGTGAACATCACTCCCGTAATGTAATTACCAATCATAATTACGCGAAAAGGCGAAGAATAAGATTCTCTGGATATTTTAATTTTACCTATAAGATATATGCGTAAAAATCTTTGTTAGAAATACTTTTTCAAAAGTGTTTTATTTATAGTTGAGCAATTCCATAATGCAATTACTGATCCTGAAACCGCGAAAACTCGAAAAATAAAAATTTTTATTATTTTTTAAGATATTTTAAATTGACATGTGAGATATATGCGTAAAAAGCTTAATTGACAATACTTTTACAAAGGTATTGTATTTTTAGTGAACATCACGCCCTTAATGTAATTACCAATCATAATTACGCGATAACGCGAAGAATAAGATACTCTGGATTTTTTAATTTGACCTATAAGATATATGCGTAAAAATCTTTGTTAGAAATACTTTTTCAAAAGTGTTTTATTTACAGTAGAACAATTCCATAATGCAAATACTGATCCTGAAACCGCGAAAACCCGAAAAATAAAATTTTTAAACAATTTTTAAGATATCTTGAATCGACATGTAAGATACATGCGTAAAAAACTTAGTTCAGAATACTTTTTCAAAAGTATTGTATTTATAGTGAACATCACTCCCGTAATGTAATTACCAATCACAATTACGCGATATCGCGAAGAATAAGATTCTCTGGATATTTCAATTTGACCTATAAGATATATGCGTAAAAATCTTTGTTAGAAATACTTTTTCAAAAGTGTTTTATTTATAGTAGAGCAATTCCATAATGCAATTACTGATCCTGAAACCGCGAAAACTCGAAAAATAAAAATTTTTATTAATTTTTAAGATTTTTTAAATTGACATGTGAGATATATGCGTAAAAAGCTTAATTGACAATACTTTTACAAAGGTATTGTATTTTTAGTGAACATCACGCCCGTAATGTAATTACCAATCATAATTACGCGATATCGCGAAGAATAAGATTCTCTGGATATTTCAATTTGACCTATAAGATATATGCGTAAAAATCTTTGTTAGAAATACTTTTGCAAAAGTGTTTTATTTACAGTAGAACAATTCCATAATGCAAATATTGATTCTGAAACCGCGAAAACCCGAAAAATAAAATTTTTAAACAATTTTTAAGATATTTTAAATTGACATGTGAGATATATGCGTATAAAGCTTAATTGACAATACTTTTACAAATGTATTGTATTTTTAGTGAACATCACGCTCGTAATGTAATTACAAATCATAATTACGCGATAACGCGAAGAATAAGATTCTCTGGATATTTTAATTTGACCTATTAGATATATGCGTAAAAATCTTTGTTAGAAATACTTTTTCAAAAGTATTGTATTTATAGTAGAGCAATTCCATAATGCAATTACTAATCCTGAAACCGTGAAAACCCGAAAAATAAAAATTTTTAAGAATTTTTAAGATATTTTAAATTGACATGTGAGATATATGCCTAAAAAGCTTATTTGACAATACTTTTACAAAGGTATTGTATCTTTAGTGAACACCACGCCCGTAATGTAATTACCAATCATAATTACGCGATAACGCGAAGAATAAGATTCTCTGGATATTTTAATTTGACCTATTAGATATATGCGTAAAAATCTTTGTTAGAAATACTTTTTCAAAAGTGTTTTATTTAAAGTAGAGCAATTCCATAATGCAAATACTGATCCTGAAACCGTGAAAACTCGAAAAATAAAAATTTTTAAGAATTTTTAGGATATTTTAAATTGCCATGTGAGATATATGCGTAAGAAGCTTAATTGACAATACTTTTACAAAGGTATTGTATTTTTAGTGAACATCACGCCCGTAATGTAATTATCAATCATAATTATGCGATAACGCGAAGAATAAGATACTCTGGATTTTTTAATTTGACCTATAAGATATATGCGTAAAAATCTTTGTTAGAAATACTTTTTCAAAAGTGTTTTATTTACAGTAGAACAATTCCATAATGCAAATACTGATCCTGAAACCGCGAAAACCCGAAAAATAAAATTTTTAAACAATTTTTAAGATATCTTGAATCGACATGTAAGATACATGCGTAAAAAACTTAGTTCAGAATACTTTTTCAAAAGTATTGTATTTATAGTGAACATCACTCCCGTAATGTAATTACCAATCACAATTACGCGATATCGCGAAGAATAAGATTCTCTGGATATTTCAATTTGACCTATAAGATATATGCGTAAAAATCTTTGTTAGAAATACTTTTTCAAAAGTGTTTTATTTATAGTAGAGCAATTCCATAATGCAATTACTGATCCTGAAACCGCGAAAACTCGAAAAATAAAAATTTTTATTAATTTTTAAGATATTTTAAATTGACATGTGAGATATATGCGTAAAAAGCTTAATTGACAATACTTTTACAAAGGTATTGTATTTTTAGTGAACATCACGCCCGTAATGTAATTACCAATCATAATTACGCGATATCGCGAAGAATAAGATTCTCTGGATATTTCAATTTGACCTATAAGATATATGCGTAAAAATCTTTGTTAGAAATACTTTTTCAAAAGTGTTTTATTTACAGTAGAACAATTCCATAATGCAAATACTGATCCTGAAACCGCGAAAACCCGAAAAATAAAATTTTTCAACAATTTTTAAGATATTTTAAATTGACATGTGAGATATATGCGTAAAAAGCTTAATTGACAATACTTTTACAAAGGTATTGTATTTTTAGTGAACATCACGCCCTTAATGTAATTACCAATCATAATTACGCGATAACGCGAAGAATAAGATTCTCTGGATATTTTAATTTGACCTATTAGATATATGCGTAAAAATCTTTGTTAGAAATACTTTTTCAAAAGTATTGTATTTATATTAGAGCAATTCCATAATGAAATTAATAATACTGAAACGGCGAAAACCAGAAAAATAAAAATTTTTAAGAATTTTTAAGATATTTTAAATTGACATGTGAGATATATGCGTAAAAAGCTTATTTGACAATACTTTTACAAAGGTATTGTATCTTTAGTGAACATCAAGCTCGTAATGTAATTACCAATCATAATTACGCGATAACGCGAAGAATAAGATTCTCTGGATATTTGAATTTGACCTATAAGATATATGCGTAAAAATCTTTGTTAGAAATACTTTTTAAAAAGTGTTTTATTTATAGTTGAGCAATTCCATAATGCAATTACTGATCCTGAAACCGCGAAAACTCGAAAAATAAAAATTTTTATTATTTTTTAAGATATTTTAAATTGACATGTGAGATATATGCGTAAGAAGCTTAATTGACAATACTTTTACAAATGTATTGTATTTTTAGTGAACATCACGCCCGTAATGTAATTACCAATCATAATTACGCGATAACGCGAAGAATAAGATACTCTGGATTTTTTAATTTGACCTATAAGATATATGCGTAAAAATCTTTGTTAGAAATACTTTTTCAAAAGTGTTTTATTTACAGTAGAACAATTCCATAATGCAAATACTGATCCTGAAACCGCGAAAACCCGAAAAATAAAATTTTTAAACAATTTTTAAGATATCTTGATTCGACATGTAAGATACATGCGTAAAAAACTTAGTTCAGAATACTTTTTCAAAAGTATTGTATTTATAGTGAACATCACTCCCGTAATGTAATTACCAATCACAATTACGCGATATCGCGAAGAATAAGATTCTCTGGATATTTCAATTTGACCTATAAGATATATGCGTAAAAATCTTTGTTAGAAATACTTTTTCAAAAGTGTTTTATTTATAGTAGAGCAATTCCATAATGCAATTACTGATCCTGAAACCGCGAAAACTCGAAAAATAAAAATTTTTATTAATTTTTAAGATTTTTTAAATTGACATGTGAGATATATGCGTAAAAAGCTTAATTGACAATACTTTTACAAAGGTATTGTATTTTTAGTGAACATCACGCCCGTAATGTAATTACCAATCATAATTACGCGATATCGCGAAGAATAAGATTCTCTGGATATTTCAATTTGACCTATAAGATATATGCGTAAAAATCTTTGTTAGAAATACTTTTGCAAAAGTGTTTTATTTACAGTAGAACAATTCCATAATGCAAATATTGATCCTGAATCCGCGAAAACCCGAAAAATAAAATTTTTAAACTATTTTTAAGATATCTTGAATCGACATGTGAGATATATGCGTAAAAAGCTTAATTGACAATACTTTTACAAACGTATTGTATTTTTAGTGAACATCACGCCCTTAATGTAATTGTCAAACATAATTACGCGATAACGCGAAGAATAAGATTCTCTGGATATTTTAATTTGACCTATTAGATATATGCGTAAAAATCTTTGTTAGAAATACTTTTTCAAAAGTATTGTATTTATAGTAGAGCAATTCCATAATGCAATTACTAATCCTGAAACCGCGAAAACCCAAAAAATAAAAATTTTTAAGAATTTTTAAGATATTTTAAATTGACATGTGAGATATATGCGTAAAAAGCTTATTTGACAATACTTTTACAAAGGTATTGTATCTTTAGTGAACATCACGCCCGTAATGTAATTACCAATCATAATTACGCGATAACGCGAAGAATAAGATTCTCTGGATATTTTAATTTGACCTATAAGATATATGCGTAAAAATCTTTGTTAGAAATACTTTTTCAAAAGTGTTTTATTTATAGTTGAGCAATTCCATAATGCAATTACTGATCCTGAAACCGCGAAAACTCGAAAAATAAAAATTTTTATTAATTTTTGAGATATTTTAAATTGACATGTGAGATATATGCGTAAAAAGCTTAATTGACAATACTTTTACAAATGTATTGTATTTTTAGTGAACATCACGCCCTTAATGTAATTACCAATCATAATTAAGCGATAACGCGAAGAATAAGATTCTCTGGATATTTTAATTTGACCTATTAGATATATGCGTAAAAATCTTTGTTAGAAATACTTTTTCAAAAGTATTGTATTTATAGTAGAGCAATTCCATAATGCAATTACTAATCCTGAAACCGCGAAAACCCGAAAAATAAAAATTTTTAAGAATTTTTAAGATATTTTAAATTGACATGTGAGATATATGCGTAAAAAGCTTATTTGACAATACTTTTACAAAGGTATTGTATCTTTAGTGAACATCACGCCCGTAATGTAATTACCAATCATAATTACGCGATAACGCGAAGAATAAGATTCTCTGGATATTTTAATTTGACCTATAAGATATATGCGGGAAATCTTTGTTAGAAATACTTTTTCAAAAGTGTTTTATTTACAGTAGAGCAATTCCATAATGCAAATACTGGTCCTGAAACCGCGAAAACCCGAAAAATAAAATTTTTAAACAATTTTTAAGATATTTTGATTTGACATGTAAGATATATGCGTAAAAAGCTTATTTGACAATACTTTTACAAAGGTATTGTATCTTTAGTGAACATCACGCCCGTAATGTAATTACCAATCATAATTACGCGATAACGCGAAGAATAAGATTCTCTGGATTTTTTAATTTGACCTATAAGATATATGCGTAAAAATCTTTGTTAGAAATACTTTTTCAAAAGTGTTTTATTTAAAGTAGAACAATTCCATAATGCAAATACTGATCATGAAACCGCGAAAACCCGAAAAATTTTTATGAATTTTTAAGATATTTTAAATTGACATGTGAGATATATGCGTAAAAAGCTTAATTGACAATACTTTTACAAAGGTATTGTATTTTTAGTGAACATCACGCCCGTAATGTAATTACCAATCATAATTACGCGATAACGCGAAGAATAAGATACTCTGGATTTTTTAATTTGACCTATAAGATATATGCGTAAAAATCTTTGTTAGAAATACTTTTTCAAAAGTGTTTTATTTAAAGTAGAACAATTCCATAATGCAAATACTGATCATGAAACCGCGAAAACCCGAAAAATAAAATTTTTAAACAATTTTTAAGATATTTTGAATTGACATGTGAGATATATGCGTAAAAAACTTAATTGACAATACTTTTACAAAGGTATTGTATTTTTAGTGAACATCACGCCCTTAATGTAATTACAAATCATAATTACGCGATAACGCGAAGATTAAGATTCTCTGGATATTTAAATTTGACCTATAAGATATATGCGTAAAAATCATTGTTAGAAATACTATTTCAAAAGTAAAGTATTTATAGCAGAGCAATTCCATAATGCACATACTGATCCAGAAACCTCGAAAACACAAAAAATAAAAATTTTTAAGAATTTTTAAGATATTTTAAATTGACATGTGAGATATATGCGTAAAAAGCTTATTTGACAATACTTTTACAAAGGTATTGTATCTTTAGTGAACATCACGCACGTAATGTAATTACCAATCATAATTGCGCGATAACGCGAAGAATAAGATACTCTGGATTTTTTAATTTGACCTATAAGATATATGCGTAAAAATCTTTGTTAGAAATACTTTTTCAAAAGTGTTTTATTTATAGTTGAGCAATTCCATAATGCAATTACTGATCCTGAAACCGCGAAAACTCGAAAAATAAAAATTTTTATTAATTTTTAAGATATTTTAAATTGACATGTGAGATATATGCGTAAAAAGCTTAATTGACAATACTTTTACAAAGGTATTGTATTTATAGTGAACATCACTCCCGTAATGTAATTATCAAACACAATTACGCGATAACGCGAAGAATACGATTCTCTGGATATTTTAATTTGAACTATAAGATATATGCGTAAAAATCTTTGTTAGAAATACTTTTTCAAAAGTATTGTATTTATAGTAGAGCAATTCCATAATGCAATTACTGATCCTGAAACCGCGAAAACCCGAAAAATAAAAATTTTTAAGAATTTTTAAGATATTTTAAATTGACATGTGAGATATATGCGTAAAAAGCTTAATTGACAATACTTTTACAAAGGTATTGTATTTTTAGTGAACATCACGCCCGTAATGTAATTACCAATCATAATTACGCGATAACGCGAAGAATAAGATACTCTGGATTTTTTAATTTGACCTATAAGATATATGCGTAAAAATCTTTGTTAGAAATACTTTTTCAAAAGTGTTTTATTTATAGTGAACATCACTCCCGTAATGTAATTATCAAACACAATTACGCGATAACGCGAAGAATACGATTCTCTGGATATTTTAATTTGAACTATAAGATATATGCGTAAGAATCTTTGTTAGAAATACTTTTTAATAAAATGTTTTATTTATAGTAGAGCAATTCCATAATGCAAATACTGATCCTGAAACCGCGAACACCCGAAGAATAAAATTTTTAAACAATTTTTAAGATATTTTGAATTGACATGTAAGATATATGCGTAAAAAACTTAGTTGACAATACTTTTTCAAAAGTATTGTATTTATAGTGAACATCACTCCCGTAATGTAATTATCAAACACAATTACGCGATACCGCGAAGAATACGATTCTCTGGATATTTTAATTTGAACTATAAGATATATGCATAAAAATCTTTGTTAGAAATACTTTTTCAAAAGTATTGTATTTATAGTAGAGCAATTCCATAATGCAATTACTGATCCTGAAACCGCGAAAACCCGAAAAATAAAAATTTTTAAGAATTTTTAAGATATTTTAAATTGACATGTGAGATATATGCGTAAAAAGCTTAATTGACAATACTTTTACAAAGGTATTGTATTTTTAGTGAACATCACGCCCGTAATGTAATTACCAATCATAATTACGCGATAACGCGAAGAATAAGATACTCTGGATTTTTTAATTTGACCTATAAGATATATGCGTAAAAATCTTTGTTAGAAATACTTTTTCAAAAGTGTTTTATTTACAGTAGAACAATTCCATAATGCAAATACTGATCCTGAAACCGCGAAAACCCGAAAAATAAAATTTTTAAACAATTTTTAAGATATCTTGAATCGACATGTAAGATACATGCGTAAAAAACTTAGTTCAGAATACTTTTTCAAAAGTATTGTATTTATAGTGAACATCACTCCCGTAATGTAATTACCAATCACAATTACGCGATATCGCGAAGAATAAGATTCTCTGGATATTTCAATTTGACCTATAAGATATATGCGTAAAAATCTTTGTTAGAAATACTTTTTCAAAAGTGTTTTATTTATAGTAGAGCAATTCCATAATGCAATTACTGATCCTGAAACCGCGAAAACTCGAAAAATAAAAATTTTTATTAATTTTTAAGATATTTTAAATTGACATGTGAGATATATGCGTAAAAAGCTTAATTGACAATACTTTTACAAAGGTATTGTATTTTTAGTGAACATCACGCCCGTAATGTAATTACCAATCATAATTACGCGATATCGCGAAGAATAAGATTCTCTGGATATTTCAATTTGACCTATAAGATATATGCGTAAAAATCTTTGTTAGAAATACTTTTTCAAAAGTGTTTTATTTACAGTAGAACAATTCCATAATGCAAATACTGATCCTGAAACCGCGAAAACCCGAAAAATAAAATTTTTAAACAATTTTTAAGATATTTTGAATTGACATGTAAGATATATGCGTAAAAAGCTTAATTGACAATACTTTTACAAAGGTATTGTATTTTTAGTGAACATCACGCCCGTAATGTAATTACCAATCATAATTACGCGATATCGCGAAGAATAAGATTCTCTGGATATTTCAATTTGACCTATAAGATATATGCGTAAAAATCTTTGTTAGAAATACTTTTTCAAAAGTGTTTTATTTATAGTTGAGCAATTCCATAATGCAATTACTGATCCTGAAACCGCGAAAACTCGAAAAATAAAAATTTTTATTAATTTTTAAGATATTTTAAATTGACATGTGAGATATATGCGTAAAAAGCTTAATTGACAATACTTTTACAAAGGTATTGTATTTTTAGTGAACATCACGCCCTTAATGTAATTACCAATCATAATTACGCGATAACGCGAAGAATAAGATTCTCTGGATATTTTAATTTGACCTATTAGATATATGCGTAAAAATCTTTGTTAGAAATACTTTTTCAAAAGTATTGTATTTATAGTAGAGCAATTCCATAATGCAATTACTAATCCTGAAACCGCGAAAACCCGAAAAATAAAAATTTTTAAGAATTTTTAAGATATTTTAAATTGACATGTGAGATATATGCGTAAAAAGCTTATTTGACAATACTTTTACAAAGGTATTGTATCTTTAGTGAACATCACGCCCGTAATGTAATTACCAATCATAATTACGCGATAACGCGAAGAATAAGATTCTCTGGATATTTTAATTTGACCTATAAGATATATGCGGGAAATCTTAGTTAGAGATACTTTTTCAAAAGTGTTTTATTTATAGTAGTGCAATTCCATAATGCAAATACTGATCCTGAAACCGCGAAAACCCGAAAAATAAAATTTTTAAACAATTTTTCAGATATCTTGAATCGACATGTAAGATATATGCGTAAAAAGCTTATTTGACAATACTTTTACAAAGGTATTGTATCTTTAGTGAACATCACGCCCGTAATGTAATTACCAATCATAATTACGCGATAACGCGAAGAATAAGATTCTCTGGATATTTTAATTTGACCTATAAGATATATGCGTAAAAATCTTTGTTAGAAATACTTTTTCAAAAGTGTTTTATTTACAGTAGAACAATTCCATAATGCAAATACTGATCCTGAAACCGCGAAAACTCGAAAAATAAAAATTTTTATTAATTTTTAAGATATTTTAAATTGACATGTGAGATATATGCGTAAAAAGCTTAATTGACAATACTTTTACAAAGGTATTGTATTTTTAGTGAACATCACGCCCGTAATGTAATTACCAATCATAATTACGCGATAACGCGAAGAATAAGATACTCTGGATTTTTTAATTTGAGCTGTAAGATCTCTGCGTAAAAATCTTTGTTAGAAATACTTTTTCAAAAGTGTTTTATTTACAGTAGAACAATTCCATAATGCAAATACTGATCCTGAAACCGCGAAAACCCGAAAAATAAAATTTTTAAACAATTTTTAAGATATCTTGAATCGACATGTAAGATACATGCGTAAAAAACTTAGTTCAGAATACTTTTTCAAAAGTATTGTATTTATAGTGAACATCACTCCCGTAATGTAATTACCAATCACAATTACGCGATATCGCGAAGAATAAGATTCTCTGGATATTTCAATTTGACCTATAAGATATATGCGTAAAAATCTTTGTTAGAAATACTTTTTCAAAAGTGTTTTATTTACAGTAGAACAATTCCATAATGCAAATACTGATCCTGAAACCGCGAAAACCCGAAAAATAAAATTTTTAAACAATTTTTAAGATATTTTGAATTGACATGTAAGATATATGCGTAAAAAGCTTAATTGACAATACTTTTACAAAGGTATTGTATTTTTAGTGAACATCACGCCCGTAATGTAATTACCAATCATAATTACGCGATATCGCGAAGAATAAGATTCTCTGGATATTTCAATTTGACCTATAAGATATATGCGTAAAAATCTTTGTTAGAAATACTTTTTCAAAAGTGTTTTATTTATAGTTGAGCAATTCCATAATGCAATTACTGATCCTGAAACCGCGAAAACTCGAAAAATAAAAATTTTTATTAATTTTTAAGATATTTTAAATTGACATGTGAGATATATGCGTAAAAAGCTTAATTGACAATACTTTTACAAAGGTATTGTATTTTTAGTGAACATCACGCCCGTAATGTAATTACCAATCATAATTACGCGATATCGCGAAGAATAAGATTCTCTGGATATTTCAATTTGACCTATAAGATATATGCGTAAAAATCTTTGTTAGAAATACTTTTTCAAAAGTGTTTTATTTACAGTAGAACAATTCCATAATGCAAATACTGATCCTGAAACCGCGAACACCCGAAGAATAAAATTTTTAAACAATTTTTAAGATATTTTGAATTGACATGTAAGATATATGCGTAAAAAGTTTAATTGACAATACTTTTACAAGATATTGTATTTTTAGTGAACATCACTCCCGTAATGTAATTACCAATCATAATTACGCGATATCGCGAAGAATAAGATTCTCTGGATATTTCAATTTGACCTATAAGATATATGCGTAAAAATCTTTGTTAGAAATACTTTTTCAAAAGTGTTTTATTTATAGTTGAGCAATTCCATAATGCAATTACTGATCCTGAAACCGCGAAAACTCGAAAAATAAAAATTTTTATTATTTTTTAAGATATTTTAAATTGACATGTGAGATATATGCGTAAAAAGCTTAATTGACAATACTTTTACAAAGGTATTGTATTTTTAGTGAACATCACGCCCTTAATGTAATTACCAATCATAATTACGCGATAACGCGAAGAATAAGATTCTCTGGATATTTTAATTTGACCTATTAGATATATGCGTAAAAATCTTTGTTAGAAATACTTTTTCAAAAGTATTGTATTTATAGTAGAGCAATTCCATAATGCAATTACTAATCCTGAAACCGTGAAAACCCGAAAAATAAAAATTTTTAAGAATTTTTAAGATATTTTAAATTGACATGTGAGATATATGCGTAAAAAGCTTAATTGACAATACTTTTACAAAGGTATTGTATCTTTAGTGAACATCACGCCCGTAATGTAATTACCAATCACAATTACGCGATATCGCGAAGAATAAGATTCTCTGGATATTTCAATTTGACCTATAAGATATATGCGTAAAAATCTTTGTTAGAAATACTTTTTAAAAAGTGTTTTATTTATAGTTGAGCAATTCCATAATGCAATTACTGATCCTGAAACCGCGAAAACTCGAAAAATAAAAATTTTTATTAATTTTTAAGATATTTTAAATTGACATGTGAGATATATGCGTAAAAAGCTTAATTGACAATACTTTTACAAAGGTATTGTATTTTTAGTGAACATCACGCCCGTAATGTAATTACCAATCATAATTACGCGATATCGCGAAGAATAAGATTCTCTGGATATTTCAATTTGACCTATAAGATATATGCGTAAAAATCTTTGTTAGAAATACTTTTTCAAAAGTGTTTTATTTACAGTAGAACAATTCCATAATGCAAATACTGATCCTGAAACCGCGAAAACCCGAAAAATAAAATTTTTAAACAATTTTTAAGATATTTTGATTTGACATGTAAGATATATGCGTAAAAAGCATATTTGACAATACTTTTACAAAGGTATTGTATCTTTAGTGAACATCACGCCCGTAATGTAATTACCAATCATAATTACGCGATAACGCGAAGAATAAGATTCTCTGGATATTTCAATTTGACCTATAAGATATATGCGTAAAAATCTTTGTTAGAAATACTTTTTCAAAAGTGTTTTATTTATAGTAGAGCAATTCCATAATGCAATTACTGATCCTGAAACCGCGAAAACTCGAAAAATAAAAATTTTTATTAATTTTTAAGATATTTTAAATTTACATGTGAGATATATGCGTAAAAAGCTTAATTGACAATACTTTTACAAAGGTATTGTATTTTTAGTGAACATCACGCCCGTAATGTAATTACCAATCATAATTACGCGATAACGCGAAGAATAAGATACTCTGGATTTTTTAATTTGACCTATAAGATATATGCGTAAAAATCTTTGTTAGAAATACTTTTTCAAAAGTGTTTTATTTATAGTAGAGCAATTCCATAATGCAAATACTGATCCTGAAACCGCGAAAACCCGAAAAATAAAATTTTTAAACAATTTTTAAGATATCTTGAATCGACATGTAAGATACATGCGTAAAAAACTTAGTTCAGAATACTTTTTCAAAAGTATTGTATTTATAGTGAACATCACTCCCGTAATGTAATTACCAATCACAATTACGCGATATCGCGAAGAATAAGATTCTCTGGATATTTCAATTTGACCTATAAGATATATGCGTAAAAATCTTTGTTAGAAATACTTTTTCAAAAGTGTTTTATTTATAGTTGAGCAATTCCATAATGCAATTACTGATCCTGAAACCGCGAAAACTCGAAAAATAAAAATTTTTATTAATTTTTAAGATATTTTAAATTGACATGTGAGATATATGCGTAAAAAGCTTAATTGACAATACTTTTACAAAGGTATTGTATTTTTAGTGAACATCACGCCCGTAATGTAATTACCAATCATAATTACGCGATAACGCGAAGAATAAGATACTCTGGATTTTTTAATTTGACCTATAAGATATATGCGTAAAAATCTTTGTTAGAAATACTTTTTCAAAAGTGTTTTATTTACAGTAGAACAATTCCATAATGCAAATACTGATCCTGAAACCGCGAAAACCCGAAAAATAAAATTTTTAAACAATTTTTAAGATATCTTGAATCGACATGTAAGATACATGCGTAAAAAACTTAGTTCAGAATACTTTTTCAAAAGTATTGTATTTATAGTGAACATCACTCCCGTAATGTAATTACCAATCACAATTACGCGATATCGCGAAGAATAAGATTCTCTGGATATTTCAATTTGACCTATAAGATATATGCGTAAAAATCTTTGTTAGAAATACTTTTTCAAAAGTGTTTTATTTATAGTAGAGCAATTCCATAATGCAATTACTGATCCTGAAACCGCGAAAACTCGAAAAATAAAAATTTTTATTAATTTTTAAGATATTTTAAATTGACATGTGAGATATATGCGTAAAAAGCTTAATTGACAATACTTTTACAAAGGTATTGTATTTTTAGTGAACATCACGCCCGTAATGTAATTACCAATCATAATTACGCGATATCGCGAAGAATAAGATTCTCTGGATATTTCAATTTGACCTATAAGATATATGCGTAAAAATCTTTGTTAGAAATACTTTTACAAAACTGTTTTATTTACAGTAGAAGAATTCCATAATGCAAATATTGACCCTGAAACCGCGAAAACCCGAAAAATAAAATTTTTAAACAATTTTTAAGATATTTTGAATTGACATGTGAGATATATGCGTAAAAAGCTTAATTGACAATACTTTTACAAAGGTATTGTATTTTTAGTGAACATCACGCCCTTAATGTAATTACCAATCATAATTACGCGATAACGCGAAGAATAAGATTCTCTGGATATTTTAATTTGACCTATTAGATATATGCGTAAAAATCTTTGTTAGAAATACTTTTTCAAAAGTATTGTATTTATAGTAGAGCAATTCCATAATGCAATTACTAATCCTGAAACCGTGAAAACCCGAAAAATAAAAATTTTTAAGAATTTTTAAGATATTTTAAATTGACATGTGAGATATATGCGTAAAAAGCTTATTTGACAATACTTTTACAAAGGTATTGTATCTTTAGTGAACATCACGCTCGTAATGTAATTACCAATCATAATTACGCGATAACGCGAAGAATAAGATTCTCTGGATATTTTAATTTGACCTATAAGATATATGCGTAAAAATCTTTGTTAGAAATACTTTTTAAAAAGTGTTTTATTTATAGTTGAGCAATTCCATAATGCAATTACTGATCCTGAAACCGCGAAAACTCGAAAAATAAAAATTTTTATTATTTTTTAAGATATTTTAAATTGACATGTGAGATATATGCGTAAAAAGCTTAATTGACAATACTTTTACAAAGGTATTGTATTTTTAGTGAACATCACGCCCGTAATGTAATTACCAATCATAATTACGCGATAACGCGAAGAATAAGATACTCTGGATTTTTTAATTTGACCTATAAGATATATGCGTAAAAATCTTTGTTAGAAATACTTTTTCAAAAGTGTTTTATTTACAGTAGAACAATTCCATAATGCAAATACTGATCCTGAAACCGCGAAAACCCGAAAAATAAAATTTTTAAACAATTTTTAAGATATCTTGAATCGACATGTAAGATACATGCGTAAAAAACTTAGTTCAGAATACTTTTTCAAAAGTATTGTATTTATAGTGAACATCACTCCCGTAATGTAATTACCAATCACAATTACGCGATATCGCGAAGAATAAGATTCTCTGGATATTTCAATTTGACCTATAAGATATATGCGTAAAAATCTTTGTTAGAAATACTTTTTCAAAAGTGTTTTATTTATAGTAGAGCAATTCCATAATGCAATTACTGATCCTGAAACCGCGAAAACTCGAAAAATAAAAATTTTTATTAATTTTTAAGATATTTTAAATTGACATGTGAGATATATGCGTAAAAAGCTTAATTGACAATACTTTTACAAAGGTATTGTATTTTTAGTGAACATCACGCCCGTAATGTAATTACCAATCATAATTACGCGATATCGCGAAGAATAAGATTCTCTGGATATTTCAATTTGACCTATAAGATATATACGTAAAAATCTTTGTTAGAAATACTTTTTCAAAAGTGTTTTATTTACAGTAGAACAATTCCATAATGCAAATACTGATCCTGAAACCGCGAAAACCCGAAAAATAAAATTTTTAAACAATTTTTAAGATATCTTGAATCGACATGTAAGATATATGCGTAAAAAGCTTAATTGACAATACTTTTACAAAGGTATTGTATTTATAGTGAACATCACTCCCGTAATGTAATTACCAATCATAATTACGCGATATCGCGAAGAATAAGATTCTCTGGATATTTCAATTTGACCTATAAGATATATGCGTAAAAATCTTTGTTAGAAATACTTTTTCAAAAGTGTTTTATTTATAGTTGAGCAATTCCATAATGCAATTACTGATCCTGAAACCGCGAAAACTCGAAAAATAAAAATTTTTATTAATTTTTAAGATATTTTAAATTGACATGTGAGATATATGCGTAAAAAGCTTAATTGACAATACTTTTACAAAGGTATTGTATTTTTAGTGAACATCACGCCCTTAATGTAATTACCAATCATAATTACGCGATAACGCGAAGAATAAGATTCTCTGGATATTTTAATTTGACCTATTAGATATATGCGTAAAAATCTTTGTTAGAAATACTTTTTCAAAAGTATTGTATTTATAGTAGAGCAATTCCATAATGCAATTACTAATCCTGAAACCGCGAAAACCCGAAAAATAAAAATTTTTAAGAATTTTTAAGATATTTTAAATTGACATGTGAGATATATGCGTAAAAAGCTTATTTGACAATACTTTTACAAAGGTATTGTATCTTTAGTGAACATCAAGCCCGTAATGTAATTACCAATCATAATTACGCGATAACGCGAAGAATAAGATTCTCTGGATATTTTAATTTGACTTCTAAGATATATGCGTAAAAGTCTTTGTTAGAAATACTTTTTCAAAAGTATTTTATTTATAGTAGAGCAATTCCATAATGCAATTACTGATCCTGAAACCGCGAACGCCCGAAAAATAAAAATTTTTCAGAATTTTTAAGATATTTTGAATTGACATGTGAGATATATGCGTAAAAAGTTTAATTGATAATACTTTTACAAAGGTATTGTCTTTTTAGTGAACATCACGCCCGTAATGTAATTACCAATCATAATTACGCTTTAACGCGAAGAATAAGATTCTCTGGATATTTTAATTTGACCTATAAGATATATGCGTAAAAATCTTTGTTAGAAATACTTTTTCAAAAGTGTTTTATTTATAGTAGAGCAATTCCATAATGCAATTACTGATCCTGAAACCGCGAAAACTCGAAAAATAAAAATTTTTATTAATTTTTAAGATATTTTAAATTGACATGTGAGATATATGCGTAAAAAGCTTAATTGACAATACTTTTACAAAGGTATTGTATTTTTAGTGAACATCACGCCCGTAATGTAATTACCAATCATAATTACGCGATAACGCGAAGAATAAGATACTCTGGATTTTTTAATTTGACCTATAAGATATATGCGTAAAAATCTTTGTTAGAAATACTTTTTCAAAAGTGTTTTATTTACAGTAGAACAATTCCATAATGCAAATACTGATCCTGAAACCGCGAAAACCCGAAAAATAAAATTTTTAAACAATTTTTAAGATATCTTGAATCGACATGTAAGATACATGCGTAAAAAACTTAGTTCAGAATACTTTTTCAAAAGTATTGTATTTATAGTGAACATCACTCCCGTAATGTAATTACCAATCACAATTACGCGATATCGCGAAGAATAAGATTCTCTGGATATTTCAATTTGACCTATAAGATATATGCGTAAAAATCTTTGTTAGAAATACTTTTTCAAAAGTGTTTTATTTATAGTAGAGCAATTCCATAATGCAATTACTGATCCTGAAACCGCGAAAACTCGAAAAATAAAAATTTTTATTAATTTTTATGATTTTTTAAATTGACATGTGAGATATATGCGTAAAAAGCTTAATTGACAATACTTTTACAAAGGTATTGTATTTTTAGTGAACATCACGCCCGTAATGTAATTACCAATCATAATTACGCGATATCGCGAAGAATAAGATTCTCTGGATATTTCAATTTGACCTATAAGATATATGCGTAAAAATCTTTGTTAGAAATACTTTTGCAAAAGTGTTTTATTTACAGTAGAACAATTCCATAATGCAAATATTGACCCTGAAACCGCGAAAACCCGAAAAATAAAAATTTTTAAGAATTTTTAAGATATTTTAAATTGACATGTGAGATATATGCGTAAAAAGCTTAATTGACAATACTTTTACAAAGGTATTGTATTTTTAGTGAACATCACGCCCTTAATGTAATTACAAATCATAATTACGCGATAACGCGAAGAATAAGATTCTCTGGATATTTTAATTTGACCTATTAGATATATGCGTAAAAATCTTTGTTAGAAATACTTTTTCAAAAGTATTGTATTTATAGTAGAGCAATTCCATAATGCAATTACTAATCCTGAAACCGCGAAAACCCGAAAAATAAAAATTTTTAAGAATTTTTAAGATATTTTAAATTGACATGTGAGATATATGCGTAAAAAGCTTATTTGACAATACTTTTACAAAGGTATTGTATCTTTAGTGAACATCACGCCCGTAATGTAATTACCAATCATAATTACGCGATAACGCGAAGAATAAGATTCTCTGGATATTTTAATTTGACCTATAAGATATATGCGGGAAATCTTTGTTAAAAATACTTTTTCAAAAGTGTTTTATTTACAGTAGAGCAATTCCATAATGCAAATACTGATCCTGAAACCGCGAAAACCCGAAAAATAAAATTTTTAAACAATTTTTAAGATATTTTGAATTGACATGTGAGATATATGCGTAAAAAGCTTAATTGACAATACTTTTACAAAGGTATTGTATTTTTAGTGAACATCACGCCCGTAATGTAATTACCAATCATAATTACGCGATAACGCGAAGAATAAGATACTCTGGATTTTTTAATTTGACCTATAAGATATATGCGTAAAAATCTTTGTTAGAAATACTTTTTCAAAAGTGTTATATTTAAAGTAGAACAATTCCATAATGCAAATACTGATCATGAAACCGCGAAAACCCGAAAAATAACATTTTTAAACAATTTTAAGATATCTTGAATCGACGTGTAAGATATATGCGTAAAAAACTTAGTTGACAATACTTTTACAAAGGTATTGTATTTATAGTGAACATCACTTCCGTAATGTAATTACCAATCACAATTACGCGATATCGCGAAGAATAAGATTCTCTGGATATTTCAATTTGACCTATAAGATATATGCGTAAAAATCTTTGTTAGAAATACTTTTTCAAAAGTGTTTTATTTACAGTAGAACAATTCCATAATGCAAATACTGATCCTGAAACCGCGAAAACCCGAAAAATAAAATTTTTAAACAATTTTTAAGATATTTTGAATTGACATGTAAGATATATGCGTAAAAAGCTTAATTGACAATACTTTTACAAAGGTATTGTATTTTTAGTGAACATCACGCCCGTAATGTAATTACCAATCATAATTACGCGATATCGCGAAGAATAAGATTCTCTGGATATTTCAATTTGACCTATAAGATATATGCGTAAAAATCTTTGTTAGAAATACTTTTTCAAAAGTGTTTTATTTATAGTTGAGCAATTCCATAATGCAATTACTGATCCTGAAACCGCGAAAACTCGAAAAATAAAAATTTTTATTAATTTTTAAGATATTTTAAATTGACATGTGAGATATATGCGTAAAAAGCTTAATTGACAATACTTTTACAAAGGTATTGTATTTTTAGTGAACATCACGCCCGTAATGTAATTACCAATCATAATTACGCGATATCGCGAAGAATAAGATTCTCTGGATATTTCAATTTGACCTATAAGATATATGCGTAAAAATCTTTGTTAGAAATACTTTTTCAAAAGTGTTTTATTTATAGTAGAACAATTCCATAATGCAAATACTGATCCTGAAACCGCGAAACCCATAAAATAAAATTTTTAAACAATTTTTAAGATATTTTGAATTGACATGTAAGATATATGCGTAAAAAGCTTAATTGACAATACTTTTACAAAGGTATTGTATTTTTAGTGAACATCACGCCCGTAATGTAATTACCAATCATAATTACGCGATATCGCGAAGAATAAGATTCTCTGGATATTTCAATTTGACCTATAAGATATATGCGTAAAAATCTTTGTTAGAAATACTTTTTCAAAAGTGTTTTATTTATAGTTGAGCAATTCCATAATGCAATTACTGATCCTGAAACCGCGAAAACTCGAAAAATAAAAATTTTTATTAATTTTTAAGATATTTTAAATTGACATGTGAGATATATGCGTAAAAAGCTTAATTGACAATACTTTTACAAAGGTATTGTATTTTTAGTGAACATCACGCCCTTAATGTAATTACCAATCATAATTACGCGATAACGCGAAGAATAAGATTCTCTGGATATTTTAATTTGACCTATTAGATATATGCGTAAAAATCTTTGTTAGAAATACTTTTTCAAAAGTATTGTATTTATAGTAGAGCAATTCCATAATGCAATTACTAATCCTGAAACCGCGAAAACCCGAAAAATAAAAATTTTTAAGAATTTTTAAGATATTTTAAATTGACATGTGAGATATATGCGTAAAAAGCTTATTTGACAATACTTTTACAAAGGTATTGTATCTTTAGTGAACATCACGCCCGTAATGTAATTACCAATCATAATTACGCGATAACGCGAAGAATAAGATTCTCTGGATATTTCAATTTGACCTATAAGATATATGCGTAAAAATCTTTGTTAGAAATACTTTTTCAAAAGTGTTTTATTTACAGTAGAGCAATTCCATAATGCAAATACTGATCCTGAAACCGGCGAAAACTCGAAAAATAAAAATTTTTAAGATTTTTTAAGATATTTTAAATTTACATGTGAGATATATGCGTAAAAAGCTTAATTGACAATACTTTTACAAAGGTATTGTATTTTTAGTGAACATCACGCCCGTAATGTAATTACCAATCATAATTACGCGATAACGCGAAGAATAAGATACTCTGGATTTTTTAATTTGACCTATAAGATATATGCGTAAAAGTCTTTGTTAGAAATACTTTTTCAAAAGTGTTTTATTTACAGTAGAACAATTCCATAATGCAAATACTGATCCTGAAACCGCGAAAACCCGAAAAATAAAATTTTTAAACAATTTTTAAGATATCTTGAATCGACATGTAAGATACATGCGTAAAAAACTTAGTTCAGAATACTTTTTCAAAAGTATTGTATTTATAGTGAACATCACTCCCGTAATGTAATTACCAATCACAATTACGCGATATCGCGAAGAATAAGATTCTCTGGATATTTCAATTTGACCTATAAGATATATGCGTAAAAATCTTTGTTAGAAATACTTTTTCAAAAGTGTTTTATTTATAGTTGAGCAATTCCATAATGCAATTACTGATCCTGAAACCGCGAAAACTCGAAAAATAAAAATTTTTATTAATTTTTAAGATATTTTAAATTGACATGTGAGATATATGCGTAAAAAGCTTAATTGACAATACTTTTACAAAGGTATTGTATTTTTAGTGAACATCACGCCCGTAATGTAATTACCAATCATAATTACGCGATAACGCGAAGAATAAGATACTCTGGATTTTTTAATTTGACCTATAAGATATATGCGTAAAAATCTTTGTTAGAAATACTTTTTCAAAAGTGTTTTATTTACAGTAGAACAATTCCATAATGCAAATACTGATCCTGAAACCGCGAAAACCCGAAAAATAAAATTTTTAAACAATTTTTAAGATATCTTGAATCGACATGTAAGATACATGCGTAAAAAACTTAGTTCAGAATACTTTTTCAAAAGTATTGTATTTATAGTGAACATCACTCCCGTAATGTAATTACCAATCACAATTACGCGATATCGCGAAGAATAAGATTCTCTGGATATTTCAATTTGACCTATAAGATATATGCGTAAAAATCTTTGTTAGAAATACTTTTTCAAAAGTGTTTTATTTATAGTAGAGCAATTCCATAATGCAATTACTGATCCTGAAACCGCGAAAACTCGAAAAATAAAAATTTTTATTAATTTTTAAGAAATTTTAAATTGACATGTGAGATATATGCGTAAAAAGCTTAATTGACAATACTTTTACAAAGGTATTGTATTTTTAGTGAACATCACGCCCGTAATGTAATTACCAATCATAATTACGCGATATCGCGAAGAATAAGATTCTCTGGATATTTCAATTTGACCTATAAGATATATGCGTAAAAATCTTTGTTAGAAATACTTTTGAAAAGTATTTTATTTACAGTAGAGCAATTCCATAATGCAAATATTGACCCTGAAACCGCGAAAACCCGAAAAATAAAATTTTTAAACAATTTTTAAGATATTTTAAATTGACATGTGAGATATATGCGTAAAAAGCTTAATTGACAATACTTTTACAAATGTATTGTATTTTTAGTGAACATCACGTCCTTAATGTAATTACAAATCATAATTACGCGATAACGCGAAGAATAAGATTCTCTGGATATTTTAATTTGACCTATTAGATATATGCGTAAAAATCTTTGTTAGAAATACTTTTTCAAAAGTATTGTATTTATAGTAGAGCAATTCCATAATGCAATTACTAATCCTGAAACCGTGAAAACCCGAAAAATAAAAATTTTTAAGAATTTTTAAGATATTTTAAATTGACATGTGAGATATATGCGTAAAAAGCTTATTTGACAATACTTTTACAAAGGTATTGTATCTTTAGTGAAGATCACGCACGTAATGTAATTACCAATCATAATTACGCGATAACGCGAAGAATAAGATTCTCTGGATATTTGAATTTGACCTATAAGATATATGCGTAAAAATCTTTGTTAGAAATACTTTTTAAAAAGTGTTTTATTTATAGTTGAGCAATTCCATAATGCAATTACTGATCCTGAAACCGCGAAAACACGAAAAATAAAAATTTTTATTATTTTTTAAGATATTTTAAATTGACATGTGAGATATATGCGTAACAAGCTTAATTGACAATACTTTTACAAAGGTATTGTATTTTTAGTGAACATCACGCCCTTAATGTAATTACCAATCATAATTATGCGATAACGCGAAGAATAAGATACTCTGGATTTTTTAATTTGACCTATAAGATATATGCGTAAAAATCTTTGTTAGAAATACTTTTTCAAAAGTGTTTTATTTACAGTAGAACAATTCCATAATGCAAATACTGATCCTGAAACCGCGAAAACCCGAAAAATAAAATTTTTAAACAATTTTTAAGATATCTTGAATCGACATGTAAGATACATGCGTAAAAAACTTAGTTCAGAATACTTTTTCAAAAGTATTGTATTTATAGTGAACATCACTCCCGTAATGTAATTACCAATCACAATTACGCGATATCGCGAAGAATAAGATTCTCTGGATATTTCAATTTGACCTATAAGATATATGCGTAAAAATCTTTGTTAGAAATACTTTTTCAAAAGTGTTTTATTTATAGTAGAGCAATTCCATAATGCAATTACTGATCCTGAAACCGCGAAAACTCGAAAAATAAAAATTTTTATTAATTTTTAAGATTTTTTAAATTGACATGTGAGATATATGCGTAAAAAGCTTAATTGACAATACTTTTACAAAGGTATTGTATTTTTAGTGAACATCACGCCCGTAATGTAATTACCAATCATAATTACGCGATATCGCGAAGAATAAGATTCTCTGGATATTTCAATTTGACCTATAAGATATATGCGTAAAAATCTTTGTTAGAAATACTTTTGCAAAAGTGTTTTATTTACAGTAGAACAATTCCATAATGCAAATACTGATCCTGAAACCGCGAAAACCCGAAAAATAAAATTTTTAAACAATTTTTAAGATATCTTGAATCGACATGTGAGATATATGCGTAAAAAGCTTAATTGACAATACTTTTACAAACGTATTGTATTTTTAGTGAACATCACGCCCTTAATGTAATTACAAATCATAATTACGCGATAACGCGAAGAATAAGATTTTCTGGATATTTTAATTTGACCTATTAGATATATGCGTAAAAATATTTGTTAGAAATACTTTTTCAAAAGTATTGTATTTATAGTAGAGCAATTCCATAATGCAATTACTAATCCTGAAACCGCGAAAACCCGAAAAATAAAAATTTTTAAGAATTTTTAAGATATTTTAAATTGACATGTGAGATATATGCGTAAAAAGCTTATTTGACAATACTTTTACAAAGGTATTGTATTTTTAGTGAACATCACGCCCGTAATGTAATTACCAATCATAATTATACGATAACGCGAAGAATAAGATTCTCTGGATATTTTAATTTGACCTATTAGATATATGCGTAAAAATCTTTGTTAGAAATACTTTTTCAAAAGTATTGTATTTATAGTAGAGCAATTCCATAATGCAATTACTAATCCTGAAACCGCGAAAACCCGAAAAATAAAAATTTTTAAGAATTTTTAAGATATTTTAAATTGACATGTGAGATATATGCGTAAAAAGCTTATTTGACAATACTTTTACAAAGGTATTGTATCTTTAGTGAACATCACGCCCGTAATGTAATTACCAATCATAATTACGCGATAACGCGAAGAATAAGATTCTCTGGATATTTTAATTTGACCTATAAGATATATGCGGGAAATCTTTGTTAGAAATACTTTTTCAAAAGTGTTTTATTTATAGTAGAACAATTCCATAATGCAAATACTGATCCTGAAACCGCGAAAACCCGAAAAATAAAATTTTTAAACAATTTTTGAGATATTTTTAATTGACATGTGAGATATATGCGTAAAAAGCTTAATTGACAATACTTTTACAAAGGTATTGTATTTTTAGTGAACATCACGCCCGTAATGTAATTACCAATCATAATTACGCGATAACGCGAAGAATACGATTCTCTGGATATTTCAATTTGACCTATATGATATATGCGTAAAAATCTTTGTTAGAAATACTTTTTCAAAAGTGTTATATTTAAAGTAGAACAATTCCATAATGCAAATACTGATACTGAAACCGCGAAAACCCGAAAAATAAAAATTTTTATTAATTTTTAAGATATTTTAAATTGACATGTGAGATATATGCGTAAAAAGCTTAATTGACAATACTTTTACAAAGGTATTGTATTTTTAGTGAACATCACGCCCGTAATGTAATTACCAATCATAATTACGCGATAACGCGAAGAATAAGATACTCTGGATTTTTTAATTTGACCTATAAGATATATGCGTAAAAATCTTTGTTAGAAATACTTTTTCAAAAGTGTTTTATTTACAGTAGAACAATTCCATAATGCAAATACTGATCCTGAAACCGCGAAAACCCGAAAAATAAAATTTTTAAACAATTTTTAAGATATCTTGAATCGACATGTAAGATACATGCGTAAAAAACTTAGTTCAGAATACTTTTTCAAAAGTATTGTATTTATAGTGAACATCACTCCCGTAATGTAATTACCAATCACAATTACGCGATATCGCGAAGAATAAGATTCTCTGGATATTTCAATTTGACCTATAAGATATATGCGTAAAAATCTTTGTTAGAAATACTTTTTCAAAAGTGTTTTATTTATAGTAGAGCAATTCCATAATGCAATTACTGATCCTGAAACCGCGAAAACTCGAAAAATAAAAATTTTTATTAATTTTTAAGATATTTTAAATTGACATGTGAGATATATGCGTAAAAAGCTTAATTGACAATACTTTTACAAAGGTATTGTATTTTTAGTGAACATCACGCCCTTAATGTAATTACCAATCATAATTACGCGATAACGCGAAGAATAAGATTCTCTGGATATTTTAATTTGACCTATTAGATATATGCGTAAAAATCTTTGTTAGAAATACTTTTTCAAAAGTATTGTATTTATAGTAGAGCAATTCCATAATGCAATTACTAATCCTGAAACCGCGAAAACCCGAAAAATAAAAATTTTTAAGAATTTTTAAGATATTTTAAATTGACATGTGAGATATATGCGTAAAAAGCTTATTTGACAATACTTTTACAAAGGTATTGTATCTTTAGTGAACATCAAGCCCGTAATGTAATTACCAATCATAATTACGCGATAACGCGAAGAATAAGATTCTCTGGATATTTTAATTTGACTTATAAGATATATGCGTAAAAATCTTTGTTAGAAATACTTTTTCAAAAGTGTTTTATTTACAGTAGAGCAATTCCATAGTGAAAATACTGATCCTAAAACCGCGAAAACCCGAAAAATAAAATTTTTAAACAATTTTTGAGATATTTTGAATTGACATGTAAGATATATGCGTAAAAAACTTAGTTGACAATACTTTTACAAAGGTATTGTATTTTTAGTGAACATCACTCCCGTAATGTAATTACCAATCACAATTACGCGATATCGCGAACAATAAGATTCTCTGGATATTTCAATTTGACCTATAAGATATATGCGTAAAAATCTTTGTTAGAAATACTTTTTAAAAAGTGTTTTATTTATAGTTGAGCAATTCCATAATGCAATTACTGATCCTGAAACCGCGAAAACTCGAAAAATAAAAATTTTTATTAATTTTTAAGATATTTTAAATTGACATGTGAGATATATGCGTAAAAAGCTTAATTGACAATACTTTTACAAAGGTATTGTATTTTTAGTGAACATCACGCCCTTAATGTAATTACCAATCATAATTACGCGATAACGCGAAGAATAAGATTCTCTGGATATTTTAATTTGACCTATTAGATATATGCGTATTAATCTTTGTTAGAAATACTTTTTCAAAAGTATTGTATTTATAGTAGAGCAATTCCATAATGCAATTACTAATCCTGAAACCGCGAAAACCCGAAAAATAAAATTTTTTAAAAATTTTTAAGATATTTTGAATTGACATGTAAGATATATGCGTAAAAAGTTTAATTGACAATACTTTTACAAAGGTATTGTATTTTTAGTGAACATCACGCCCGTAATGTAATTACCAATCATAATTACGCGATATCGCGAAGAATAAGATTCTCTGGATATTTCAATTTGACCTATAAGATATATGCGTAAAAATCTTTGTTAGAAATACTTTTTCAAAAGTGTTTTATTTATAGTTGAGCAATTCCATAATGCAATTACTGATCCTGAAACCGCGAAAACTCGAAAAATAAAAATTTTTATTAATTTTTAAGATATTTTAAATTGACATGTGAGATATATGCGTAAAAAGCTTATTTGACAATACTTTTACAAAGGTATTGTATCTTTAGTGAACATCACGCCCGTAATGTAATTACCAATCATAATTACGCGATAACGCGAAGAATAAGATTCTCTGGATATTTTAATTTGACCTATAAGATATATGCGTAAAAATCTTTGTTAGAAATACTTTTTCAAAAGTGTTTTATTTACAGTAGAGCAATTCCATAATGCAAATACTGATCCTGAAACCGCAAAAACCCGAAAAATAAAATTTTTAAACAATTTTTGAGATATTTTGAATTGACATGTAAGATATATGCGTAAAAAACTTAGTTGAGAATACTTTTTCGAAAGTATTGTATTTATAGTGAACATCACTCCCGTAATGTAATTACCAATCATAATTACGCGATAACGCGAAGAATAAGGTACTTTGGATTTTTTAATTTGACCTATAAGATATATGCATAAAAATCTTTGTTAGAAATACTTTTTCAAAAGTATTGTATTTATAGTAGAGCAATTCCATAATGCAATTACTGATCCTGAAACCGCGAAAACCCGAAAAGTAAAAATTTTTCAGAATTTTTAAGATATTTTAAATTGACATGTGAGATATATGCGTAAAAAGTTTAATTGATAATCCTTTTACAAAGGTATTGTATTTTTAGTGAACATCAAGCCCGTCATATAATTACCAGTCATAATTACGCGATAACGCGAAGAATAAGATTCTCTGGATATTTTAATTTGACCTATAAGATATATGCGTAAAAAACTTAGTTGAGAATACTTTTTCAAAAGTATTGTATTTATAGTGAACATCACTCCCGTAATGTAATTACCAATCATAATTACGCGATAACGCGAAGAATAAGATACTCTGGATTTTTTAATTTGACCTATAATATGTATGCATAAAAATCTTTGTTAGAAATACTTTTTCAAAAGTATTGTATTTATAGTAGAGCAATTCCATAATGCAATTACTGATCCTGAAACCGCGAAAACCAGAAAATTAAAAATTTTTAAGAATTTTTAAGATATTTTAAATTGACATGGGGGATAGATGAGAAAAAAGTTTAGTTGACAATACTTTTACAAAGGTATTGTATTTTTAGTGAACATCACGCCCGTAATGTAATTACCAATCATAATTACGCTTTAACGCGATGAATAAGATTCTCTGGATATTTTAATTTGACCTATAAGATATATGCGTAAAAATCTTTGTTAGAAATACTTTTTCAAAAGTGTTTTATTTACAGTAGAGCAATTCCATAATGCAATTACTGATCCTGAAACCGCGAAAACTCGAAAAATAAAAATTTTTATTAATTTTTAAGATATTTTAAATTGACATGTGAGATATATGCGTAAAAAGCTTAATTGACAATACTTTTACAAAGGTATTGTATTTTTAGTGAACATCACGCCCTTAATGTAATTACCAATCATAATTACGCGATAACGCGAAGAATAAGATTCTCTGGATATTTTAATTTGACCTATTAGATATATGCGTAAAAATCTTTGTTAGAAATACTTTTTCAAAAGTATTGTATTTATAGTAGAGCAATTCCATAATGCAATTACTAATCCTGAAACCGCGAAAACCCGAAAAATAAAAATTTTTAAGAATTTTTAAGATATTTTAAATTGACATGTGAGATATATGCGTAAAAAGCTTATTTGACAATACTTTTACAAAGGTATTGTATCTTTAGTTAACATAACGCCCGTAATTTAATTACCAATCATAATTACGCGATAACGCGAAGAATAAGATTCTCTGGATATTTTAATTTGACCTATAAGATATATGCGTAAAAATCTTTGTTAGAAATACTTTTTCAAAAGTGTTTTATTTACAGTAGAGCAATTCCATAGTGAAAATACTGATCCTAAAACCGCGAAAACCCGAAAAATAAAATTTTTAAACAATTTTTGAGATATTTTGAATTGACATGTAAGATATATGCGTAACAAGCTTAATTGACAATACTTTTACAAAGGAATTGTATTTTTAGTGAACATCACGCCCGTAATGTAATTACCAATCATAATTACGCGATATCGCGAAGAATAAGATTCTCTGGATATTTCAATTTGACCTATAAGATATATGCGTAAAAATCTTTGTTAGAAATACTTTTTCAAAAGTGTTTTATTTATAGTTGAGCAATTCCATAATGCAATTACTGATCCTGAAACCGCGAAAACTCGAAAAATAAAAATTTTTATTAATTTTTAAGATATTTTAAATTGACATGTGAGATATATGCGTAAAAAGCTTAATTGACAATACTTTTACAAAGGTATTGTATTTTTAGTGAACATCACGCCCTTAATGTAATTACCAATCATAATTACGCGATAACGCGAAGAATAAGATTCTCTGGATATTTTAATTTGACCTATAAGATATATGCGTAAAAATCTTTGTTAGAAATACTTTTTCAAAAGTGTTTTATTTACAGTAGAGCAATTCCATAGTGAAAATACTGATCCTAAAACCGCGAAAACCCGAAAAATAAAATTTTTAAACAATTTTTGAGATATTTTGAATTGACATGTAAGATATATGCGTAAAAAACTTAGTTGAGAATACTTTTTCGAAAGTATTGTATTTATAGTGAACATCACTCCCGTAATGTAATTACCAATCATAATTACGCGATAACGCGAAGAATAAGATTCTCTGGATATTTTAATTTGACCTATAAGATATATGCGTAAAAATCTTTGTTAGAAATACTTTTTCAAAAGTGTTTTATTTACAGTAGAGCAATTCCATAGTGAAAATACTGATCCTAAAACCGCGAAAACCCGAAAAGTAAAAATTTTTCAGAATTTTTAAGATATTTTAAATTGACATGTGAGATATATGCGTAAAAAGTTTAATTGATAATCCTTTTACAAAGGTATTGTATTTTTAGTGAACATCAAGCCCGTAATATAATTACCAATCATAATTACGCGATAACGCGAAGAATAAGATTCTCTGGATATTTTAATTTGACCTATAAGGTATATGCGTAAAAATCTTTGTTAGAAATACTTCTTCAAAAGAGTTTTATTTATAGTAGAGCAATTCCATAATGCAATTACTGATCCTGAAACCGCGAAAACCAGGAAAATAAAAATTTTTAAGAATTTTAAAGATATTTTAAATTGACATGTGAGATATATGAGTAACAAGCTTAATTGACAATACTTTTACAAAGGTATTGTATTTTTAGTGAACATCACGCCCGTAATGTAATTACCAATCATAATTGCGCGATAATGCGATGAATAAAATTCTCTGGATATTTTAAATAGACCTGTAAGATATATGCGTAAAAAACTTAGTTGAGAATACTTTTTCGAAAGTATTGTATTTATAGTGAACATCACTCCCGTAATCTAACTACCAATCATAATTACGCGATAATGCGAAGAATAAGATACTCTGGATTTTTTAATTTGACCTATAAGATGTATGCATATAAATCTTTGTTTGTTTTACTTTTTCAATAGTTTTGTATTTTTAGTAGATCAATTCAATAATGCAATTACTGATCCTGAAACCGCGAACGCCCGAAAAATAAAAATTTTTCAGAATTTTTAAGATATTTTGAATTGACATGTGAGATATATGCGTAAAAAGTTTAATTGATAATACTTTTACAAAGGTATTGTCTTTTTAGTGAACATCACGCCCGTAATGTAATTACCAATCATAATTACGCGATAACGCGAAGAATAAGATTCTCTGGATATTTTAATTTGACCTACAAGATATATGCGTAAAAATCTTTGTTAGAAATACTTTTTCAAAAGTGTTTTATTTATAGTTGAGCAATTCCATAATGCAATTACTGATCCTGAAACCGCGAAAACTCGAAAAATAAAAATTTTTATTATTTTTTAAGATATTTTAAATTGACATGTGAGATATATGCGTAAAAAGCTTAATTGACAATACTTTTACAAAGGTATTGTATTTTTAGTGAACATCACGCCCTTAATGTAATTACCAATCATAATTACGCGATAACGCGAAGAATAAGATTCTCTGGATATTTTAATTTGACCTATTAGATATATGCGTAAAAATCTTTGTTAGAAATACTTTTTCAAAAGTATTGTATTTATAGTAGAGCAATTCCATAATGCAATTACTGATCCTGAAACCGTGAAAACCCGAAAAATAAAAATTTTTAAGAATTTTTAAGATATTTTAAATTGACATGTGAGATATATGCGTAAAATCTTAATTGACAATACTTTAAAGGTATTGTATTTTTAGTGAACATCACTCCCGTAATGTAATTACCAATCATAATTACGCGATAACGCGAAGAATAAGGTACTTTGGATTTTTTAATTTGACCTATAAGATATATGCATAAAAATCTTTGTTAGAAATACTTTTTCAAAAGTATTGTATTTATAGTAGAGCAATTCCATAATGCAATTACTGATCCTGAAACCGCGAAAACCCGAAAAGTAAAAATTTTTCAGAATTTTTAAGATATTTTAAATTGACATGTGAGATATATGCGTAAAAAGTTTAATTGATAATCCTTTTACAAAGGTATTGTATTTTTAGTGAACATCAAGCCCGTCATATAATTACCAGTCATAATTACGCGATAACGCGAAGAATAAGATACTCTGGATTTTTTAATTTGACCTATAAGATATATGCGTAAAAGTCTTTGTTAGAAATACTTTTTCAAAAGTGTTTTATTTATAGTAGAGCAATTCCATAATGCAATTGCTGATCCTGAAACCGCGAAAACCAGAAAAATAAAAATTTTTAAGAATTTTAAGATATTTTAAATTGACATGTGAGATATATGCGTAAAAAGCTTAATTGACAATACTTTTACAAAGGTATTGTATTTTTAGTGAACATCACGCCCGTAATGTAATTACCAATCATAATTGCGCGATAATGCGATGAATAAAATTCTCTGGATATTTTAAATAGACCTGTAAGATATATGCGTAAAAAACTTAGTTGAGAATACTTTTTCGAAAGTATTGTATTTATAGTGAACATCACTCCCGTAATGTAATTACCAATCATAATTACGCGATAACGCGAAGAATAAGGTACTTTGGATTTTTTAATTTGACCTATAAGATATATGCATAAAAATCTTTGTTAGAAATACTTTTTCAAAAGTATTGTATTTATAGTAGAGCAATTCCATAATGCAATTACTGATCCTGAAACCGCGAAAACCCGAAAAATAAAAATGTTTTAGAATTTTTAAGATATTTTAAATTGACATGTGAGATATATGCGTAAAAAGTTTAATTGATAATACTTTTACAAAGGTATTGTCTTTTTAGTGAACACCACGCCCGTAATGTAATTACCAATCATAATTACGCTTTAACGCGAAGAATAAGATTCTCTGGATATTTTAATTTGAGCTATAAGGTATATGCGTAAAAATCTTTGTTAGAAATACTTTTTCAAAAGTGTTTTATTCACAGTAGAACAATTCCGTAATGCAAATACTGATTCTGAAACCGCGAAAACCCGAAAAATAAAATTTTTAAACAATTTTTAAGATATCTTGAATCTACATGTAAGATACATGCGTAATAAAATTAGTTGATAATACTTTTTAAAAAGTATTGTATTTATAGTGAACATCACTCCCGTAATGTAATTACCAATCACAATTACGCGATATCGCGAAGAATAAGATTCTCTGGATATTTTAATTTGACCTATAAGATATATGCGTAAAAATCTTTGTTAGAAATACTTTTTCAAAAGTGTTTTATTTATAGTAGAGCAATTCCATAATGCAAATACTGATCCTGAAACCGCGAAAACCCGAAAAATAAAATTTTAAAAAAAAAAATTTTTAAGATATTTCAAATTGACATGTGAGATATATGCGTAAAAAGTTTAATTGACAATACTTTTACAAAGGTATTGTATTTTTAGTGAACATCAAGCCCGTAATGTAATTACCAATCATAATTACGCGATAACGCGAAGAATAAGATTCTCTGGATATTTTAATTTGACCTATAAGATATATGCGTAAAAATCTTTGTTAGAAATACTTTTTCAAAAGTATTGTATTTATAGTAGAGCAATTCCATAATGCAATTACTGATCCTGAAACCGCGAAAACTCGAAAAATAAAAATTTTTATTAATTTTTAAGATATTTTAAATGGACATGTGAGATATATGCGTAAAAAGCTTAATTGAGAATACTTTTTCAAAAGTATTGTATTTATAGTGAACATCACTCCCGTAATGTAATTACCAATCATAATTACGCTTTAACGCGAAGAATAAGATTCTCTGGATATTTCAATTTGACCTATAAGATATATGCGTAAAAATCATTGTTAGAAATACTTTTTCAAAAGTGTTTTATTTATAGTAGTGCAATTCCATAATGCAAATACTGATCCTGAAACCGCGAAAACCCGAAAAATAAAATTTTTAAACAATTTTTAAGATATTTTGAATTGACATGTAAGATATATGCGTAAAAAACTTAGATGAAATTACTTCTTCAAAAGTATTTTATTTATAGTGATCATCACTCCCGTAATGTAATTACCAATCATAATTACGCGATAACGCGAAAAATAAGATACTCTGGATTTTTTAATTTGACCTATAAGATATATGCGTAAAAATCTTTGTTAGAAATACTTTTTCAAAAGTATTGTATTTATAGTAGAGCAATTCCATATTGCAATTACTGATCCTGAAACCGCGAAAACCCGAAAAATAAAAATTTTTAAGAATTTTTAAGATATTTAAAATTGACATGTGAGATATATGCGTAAAAAGCTTAATTGACAATACTTTTACAAAGGTATTGTATTTTTAGTGAACATCACGCCCTTAATGTAATTACCAATCATAATTACGCGATAACGCGAAGAATAATATATGCGTAAAAAACTTAGTTGAGAATACTTTTTCAAAAGTATTGTATTTATAGTAGAGCAATTCCATAATGCAATTACTGATACTGAAACCGCGAAAACCAGGAAAATAAAAATTTTTAAGAATTTTTAAGATATTTTAAATTGACATGTGAGATATATGCGTAACAAGCTTAATTGACAATACATTTACAAAGGTATTGTACTTTTAGTGAATATCACGCCCGTAATGTAATTACCAATCATAATTACGCGATAAAGCGAAAAAAAAGATTCTCTGGATTTTTTAATTTGACCTGTAAGATATATGCCTAAAAATCTTTGTTAGAAATACTTTTTCAAAAGTGTTTTATTTACAGTAGAGCAATTCCATAATGCAAATACTGATCCTGAAACCGCAAAAACCCGAAAAATAAAATTTTTAAACAATTTTTGAGATATTTTGAATTGACATGTAAGATATATGCGTAAAAAACTTAGTTGAGAATACTTTTTCAAAAGTATTGTATTTATAGTAGAGCAATTCCATAATGCAAGTACTGATCCTGAAAACGCTAAAGGCCGAAAAATAAAAATTTTTCAGATTTTCTAAGATATTTTAAATTGACATGTGATATATATGCGGAAAAAGTTTAATTGACAATACATTTCAAAGGTATTGTATTTTTAGTGAACATCACGCCCGTAATGTAATTACCAATCATAATTACGCGATAACGCGAAGAATAAGATTCTCTTGATAATTTAATTTGACTTATAAGATATATGCGTAAAAATCTTTGTTAGAAATACTTTTTCAAAAGTGTTTTATTTACAGTAGAGCAATTCCATAATGCAAATACTGATCCTGAAACCGCAAAAGCCAGAAAAATAAAATTTTTAAACAATTCTTGATATATTTTGAATTGACATGTAAGATATATGCGTAAAAAACTTAGTTGAGGATACTTCTTCAAAAGTATTGTATTTTTAGTGAACATCACGCCCGTAATGTAATTACCAATCATAATTGCGCGATAATGCGATGAATAAAATTCTCTGGATATTTTAAATAGACCTGTAAGATATATGCGTAAAAAACTTAGTTGAGAATACTTTTTCAAAAGTATTGTATTTATAGTGAACATCACTCCCGTAATGTAATTACCAATCATAATTACGCGATAACGCGAAGAATAAGGTACTTTGGATTTTTTAATTTGACCTATAAGATATATGCATAAAAATCTTTGTTAGAAATACTTTTTCAAAAGTATTGTATTTATAGTAGAGCAATTCCATAATGCAATTACTGATCCTGAAACCGCGAAAACCCGAAAAGTAAAAATTTTTCAGAATTTTTAAGATATTTTAAATTGACATGTGAGATATATGCGTAAAAAGCTTAATTGACAATACTTTTACAAAGGTATTGTATTTTTAGTGAACATCAAGCCCGTCATATAATTACCAGTCATAATTACGCGATAACGCGAAGAATAATATTCTCTGGATATTTTGATTTGACCTATAAGATATATGCGTAAAAATCTTTGTTAGAAATACTTTTTCAAAAGTGTTTTATTTACAGTAGAGCAATTCCATAATGCAAATACTGATCCTGAAACCGCAAAAACCCGAAAAATAAAATTTTTAAACAATTTTTGAGATAGTTTGAATTGACATGTAAGATATATGCGTAAAAAACTTAGTTGAGAATACTTTTACAAAGGTATTGTCTTTATAGTAGAGCAATTCCATAATGTAATTACTGATCCTGAAGCCGCGAAAGCCCGAAAAATAAAAATTTTTCAGATATTTTAAGATATTTTAAATTGACTTGTGAGATATATGCGTAAAAAGTTTAATTGATAATACTTTTACAAAGGTATTGTATTTTTAGTGAACATCACGCCCTTAATGTAATTACCAATCATAATTACGCGATAACGCGAAGAATAAGATTCTCTGGATATTTTAATTTGACCTATAAGATATATGCGTAAAAATCTTTGTTAGAAATACTTTTTCAAAAGTGTTTTATTTACAGTAGAGCAATTCCATAGTGAAAATACTGATCCTAAAACCGCGAAAACCCGAAAAATAAAATTTTTAAACAATTTTTGAGATATTTTGAATTGACATGTAAGATATATGCGTAAAAAACTTAGTTGAGAATACTTTTTCGAAAGTATTGTATTTATAGTGAACATCACTCCCGTAATGTAATTACCAATCATAATTACGCGATAACGCGAAGAATAAGATTCTCTGGATATTTTAATTTGACCTATAAGATATATGCGTAAAAATCTTTGTTAGAAATACTTTTTCAAAAGTGTTTTATTTACAGTAGAGCAATTCCATAGTGAAAATACTGATCCTAAAACCGCGAAAACCCGAAAAGTAAAAATTTTTCAGAATTTTTAAGATATTTTAAATTGACATGTGAGATATATGCGTAAAAAGTTTAATTGATAATCCTTTTACAAAGGTATTGTATTTTTAGTGAACATCAAGCCCGTAATATAATTACCAATCATAATTACGCGATAACGCGAAGAATAAGATTCTCTGGATATTTTAATTTGACCTATAAGGTATATGCGTAAAAATCTTTGTTAGAAATACTTCTTCAAAAGTATTGTATTTATAGTAGAGCAATTCCATAATGCAATTACTGATCCTGAAACCGCGAAAACCCGAAAAATAAAAATTTTTTAGAATTTTAAAGATATTTTAAATTGACATGTGAGATATATGCGTAAAAACTTAGTTGAGAATACTTTTTCAAAAGTATTGAATTGATAGTAGAGCAATTCCATAATGTAATTACTGATCCTGAAGCCGCGAAAGCCCGAAAAATAAAAATTTTTCAGATATTTTAAGATATTTTAAATTGACTTGTGAGATATATGCGGAAAAAGTTTAATTGAGAATACTTTTACAAAGGTATTGTATTTTTAGTGAACATCACGCCCTTAATTTAATTACCATTCATAATTACGCGATAACGCGAAGAATAAGATTCTCTTGATAATTTAATTTGACTTATAAGATATATGCTTAAAAATCTTTGTTAGAAATACTTTTTCAAATGTGTTTTATTTACAGTAGAGCAATTCCATAATGCAAATACTGATCCTGAAACCGCAAAAGCCAGAAAAATAAAATTTTTAAACAATTCTTGATATATTTTGAATTGACATGTAAGATATATGCGTAAAAAACTTAGTTGAGGATACTTCTTCAAAAGTATTGTATTTTTAGTGAACATCACGCCCGTAATGTAATTACCAATCATAATTGCGCGATAATGCGATGAATAAAATTCTCTGGATATTTTAAATAGACCTGTAAGATATATGCGTAAAAAACTTAGTTGAGAATACTTTTTCAAAAGTATTGTATTTATAGTGAACATCACTCCCGTAATGTAATTACCAATCATAATTACGCGATAACGCGAAGAATAAGATACTCTGGATTTTTTAATTTGACCTATAAGATATATGCATAAAAATCTTTGTTAGAAATACTTTTTCAAAAGTATTGTATTTATAGTAGAGCAATTCCATAATGCAATTACTGATCCTGAAACCGCGAAAACCCGAAAAGTAAAAATTTTTCAGAATTTTTAAGATATTTTAAATTGACATGTGAGATATATGCGTAAAAAGTTTAATTGATAATACTTTTACAAAGGTATTGTATTTTTAGTGAACATCACGCCCGTAATGTAATTACCAATCATAATTACGCTTTAACGCGAAGAATAAGATTCTCTGGATATTTTAATTTGACCTATAAGATATATGCGTAAAAATCATTGTTAGAAATACTTTTTCAAAAGTGTTTTATTTATAGTAGTGCAATTCCATAATGCAAATACTGATCCTGAAACCGCGAAAACCCGAAAAATAAAATTTTTAAACAATTTTTAAGATATTTTGAATTGACATGTAAGATATATGCGTAAAAAACTTAGTTGAGAATACTTTTTCAAAAGTATTGTATTTTTAGTGAACATCACGCCCGGAATGTAATTACCAATCATAATTGCGCGATAATGCGATGAATAAAATTCTCTGGATATTTTAAATAGACCTGTAAGATATATGCGTAAAAAACTTAGTTGAGAATACTTTTTCAAAAGTATTGTATTTATAGTGAACATCACTCCCGTAATGTAATTACCAATCATAATTACGCGATAACGCGAAGAATAAGATACTCTGGATTTTTTAATTTGACCTATAAGATATATGCATAAAAATCTTTGTTAGAAATACTTTTTCAAAAGTATTGTATTTATAGTAGAGCAATTCCATAATGCAATTACTGATCCTGAAACCGCGAAAACCCGAAAAGTAAAAATTTTTCAGAATTTTTAAGATATTTTAAATTGACATGTGAGATATATGCGTAAAAAGTTTAATTGATAATCCTTTTACAAAGGTATTGTCTTTTTAGTGAACATCACGCCCGTAATGTAATTACCAATCATAATTACGCTTTAACGCGAAGAATAAGATTCTCTGGATATTTTAATTTGACCTATAAGATATATGCGTAAAAATCATTGTTAGAAATACTTTTTCAAAAGTGTTTTATTTATAGTAGATCAATTCCATAATGCAAATACTGATCCTGAAACCGCGAAAACCCGAAAAATAAAATTTTTAAACAATTTTTAAGATATTTTGAATTGACATGTATGGTATATGCGTAAACAACTTTGATGTAACTAATTCTTCAAATGTATTTTATTTATAGTGAACATCACTCCCGTAATGTAATTACCAATCATAATTACGCGATAACGCGAAGAATAAGATAATCTGGATTTTTTAATTTGACCTATAAGATATATGCGTAAAAATCTTTGTTAGAAATAATTTTTCAAAAGTATTGTATTTATAGTAGAGCAATTCCATAATGCAATTACTGATCCTGAAACCGCGAAAACCCGAAAAATAAAAATTTTTAAGAATTTTTAAGATATTTAAAATTGACATGTGAGATATATGCGTAAAAAGCTTAATTGACAATACTTTTACAAAGGTATTGTATTTTTAGTGAACATCACGCCCTTAATGTAATTACCAGTCATAATTACGCGATAACGCGAAGAATAATATATGCGTAAAAAACTTAGTTAGAGAATACTTTTCCAAAAGTATTGTATTTATAGTAGAGCAATTCCATAATGCAATTACTGATTCTAAAACCGCGAAAACCCGGAAAATAAAAATTTTTAAGAATTTTTAAGATATTTTGCATAGACATGTGAGATATATGCGTAACAAGTTTAATTGACAATACTTTAACAAAGGTATTGTATTTTTAGTGAAGATCAAGCCCGTAATGTAATTACCAATCGCAATTACGCGATAAAGCGAAGAATAAGATTCTCTGGATATTTCAATTTGACCTATAAGATATATGCGTAAAAATCTTTGTTAGAAATACTTTTTCAAAAGTGTTTTATTTACAGTAGAGCAATTCCATAATGCAAATACTGATCCTGAAACCGCAAAAACACGAAAAATAAAATTTTTAAACAATTTTTGAGATAGTTTGAATTGACATGTCAGATATATGCTTAAAAGACTTAGTTGAGAATACTTTTTCAAAAGTATTGTATTTATAGTAGAGCAATTCCATAATGTAATTACTGATCCTGAAACCGCGAAAGCCCGAAAAATAAAAATTTTTCAGATATTTTAAGATATTTTAAATTGACATGTGAGATATATGAGTAAAAAGTTTAATTGAAAATACTTTTACAAAGGTATTGTACTTTTAGTGAACATCACGCCCTTAATGTAATTACAAATCATAATTACGCGATAACGCGAAGAATAAGATTCTCTTGATAATTTAATTTGACTTATAAGATATATGCGTAAAAATCTTTGTTAGAAATACTTTTTCAAAAGTGTTTTATTTACAGTAGAGCAATTCCATAATGCAAATACTGATCCTGAAACCGCAAAAGCCAGAAAAATAAAATTTTTAAACAATTCTTGATATATTTTGAATTGACATGTAAGATATATGCGTAAAAAACTTAGTTGAGGATACTTCCTCAAAAGTATTGTATTTTTAGTGAACATCACGCCCGTAATGTAATTACCAATCATAATTGCGCGATAATGCGATGAATAAAATTCTCTGGATATTTTAAATAGACCTGTAAGATATATGCGTAAAAAACTTAGTTGAGAATACTTTTTCAAAAGTATTGTATTTATAGTGAACATCACTCCCGTAATGTAATTACCAATCATAATTACGCGATAACGCGAAGAATAAGATACTCTGGATTTTTTAATTTGACCTATAAGATATATGCATAAAAATCTTTGTTAGAAATACTTTTTCAAAAGTATTGTATTTATAGTAGAGCAATTCCATAATGCAATTACTGATCCTGAAACCGCGAAAACCCGAAAAATAAAAATTTTTCAGAATTTTGAAGATATTTTAAATTGACATGTGAGATATATGCGTAACAATCTTAATTGACAATACTTTTACAAAGGTATTGTATTTTTAGTGAACATCACGCCCGTAATGTAATTACCAATCATAACGATAACGCGAAGAATAAGATTCTCTGGATATTTTAATTTGACCTATAAGATATATGCGTAAAAATCTTTGTTAGAAATTCTTTTTCAAAAGTGTTTTATTTATACTAGAGCAATTCCATAATGCAAATACTGATCCTGAAACCGCAAAAGCCCGAAAAATAAAATTTTTAAACAATTTTTGAGATATTTGGAATTGACATGTAAGATATATGCGTAAAAGACTTAGTTGAGAATACTTTTTCAAAAGTATTGTATTTATAGTAGGGAAATTCCATAATGAAATTACTGATCCTGAAGCCGCGAAAGCCCGAAAAATAAAAATTTTTCAGATATTTTAAGATATTTTAAATTGACTTGTGAGATATATGCGGAAAAAGTTTAATTGACAATACTTTTACAAAGGTATTGTATTTTTAGTGAACATCACGCCCGTAATGTAATTACCAATCATAATTACGCGATAACGCGAAGAATAAGATTCTCTTGATAATTTAATTTGACTTATAAGATATATGCGTAAAAATCTTTGTTAGAAATACTTTTTCAAAAGTGTTTTATTTACAGTAGAGCAATTCCATAATGCAAATACTGATCCTGAAACCGCAAAAGCCAGAAAAATAAAATTTTTAAACAATTCTTGATATATTTTGAATTGACATGTAAGATATATGCGTAAAAAACTTAGTTGAGGATACTTCTTCAAAAGTATTGTATTTTTAGTGAACATCACGCCCGGAATGTAATTACCAATCATAATTGCGCGATAATGCGATGAATAAAATTCTCTGGATATTTTAAATAGACCTGTAAGATATATGCGTAAAAAACTTAGTTGAGAATACTTTTTCAAAAGTATTGTATTTATAGTGAACATCACTCCCGTAATGTAATTACCAATCATAATTACGCGATAACGCGAAGAATAAGATACTCTGGATTTTTTAATTTGACCTATAAGATATATGCATAAAAATCTTTGTTAGAAATACTTTTTCAAAAGTATTGTATTTATAGTAGAGCAATTCCATAATGCAATTACTGATCCTGAAACCGCGAAAACCCGAAAAGTAAAAATTTTTCAGAATTTTTAAGATATTTTAAATTGACATGTGAGATATATGCGTAAAAAGTTTAATTGATAATACTTTTACAAAGGTATTGTATTTTTAGTGAACATCACGCCCGTAATGTAATTACCAATCATAATTACGCTTTAACGCGAAGAATAAGATTCTCTGGATATTTTAATTTGACCTATAAGATATATGCGTAAAAATCATTGTTAGAAATACTTTTTCAAAAGTGTTTTATTTATAGTAGTGCAATTCCATAATGCAAATACTGATCCTGAAACCGCGAAAACCCGAAAAATAAAATTTTTAAACAATTTTTAAGATATTTTGAATTGACATGTAAGATATATGCGTAAAAAACTTAGTTGAGAATACTTTTCAAAAGTATTGTATTTTTAGTGAACATCACGCCCGTAATGTAATTACCAATCATAATTACGCGATAATGCGAAGAATAAAATTCTCTAGATATTTTAAATAGACCTATAAGATATATGCGTAAAAAACTTAGTTGAGAATACTTTTTCAAAAGTATTGTATTTATAGTGAACATCACTCCCGTAATGTAATTACCAATCATAATTACGCGATAACGCGAAGAATAAGATACTCTGGATTTTTTAATTTGACCTATAAGATATATGCATAAAAATCTTTGTTAGAAATACTTTTTCAAAAGTATTGTATTTATAGTAGAGCAATTCCATAATGCAATTACTGATCCTGAAACCGCGAAAACCCGAAAAGTAAAAATTTTTCAGAATTTTTAAGATATTTTAAATTGACATGTGAGATATATGCGTAAAAAGTTTAATTGATAATACTTTTACAAAGGTATTGTATTTTTAGTGAACATCACGCCCGTAATGTAATTACCAATCATAATTACGCGATAACGCGAAGAATAAGATTCTCTGGATATTTTAATTTGACCTATAAGATATATGCGTAAAAATCTTTGTTAGAAATAATTTTTCAAAAGTATTGTATTTATAGTAGAGCAATTCCATAATGCAATTACTGATCCTGAAACCGCGAAAACCCGAAAAATAAAAATTTTTAAGAATTTTTAAGATATTTAAAATTGACATGTGAGATATATGCGTAAAAAGCTTAATTGACAATACTTTTACAAAGGTATTGTATTTTTAGTGAACATCACGCCCTTAATGTAATTACCAATCATAATTACGCGATAACGCGAAGAATAATATATGCGTAAAAAACTTAGTTGAGAATACTTCTTCAAAAGTATTGTATTTATAGTAGAGCAATTCCATAATGCAATTACTGATACTAAAACCGCGAAAACCAGGAAAATAAAAATTTTTAAGAATTTTTAAGATATTTTAAATTGACATGTGAGATATATGCGTAACAAGCTTAATTGACAATACTTTTACAAAGGTATTGTATTTTTAGTGAACATCACGCCCGTAATGTAATTACCAATCATAATTACGCGATAACGCGAAGAATAAGATTCTCTGGATTTTTAATTTGACCTATAAGATATATGCGTAAAAATCTTTGTTAGAAATACTTTTTCAAAAGTGTTTTATTTACAGTAGAGCAATTCCATAATGCAAATACTGATCCTGAAACCGCAAAAACCCGAAAAATAAAATTTTTAAACAATTTTTGAGATAGTTTGAATTGACATGTAAGATATATGCGTAAAAAACTTAGTTGAGAATACTTCTTCAAAAGTATTGTATTTATAGTGAACATCACTCCCGTAATGTAATTACCAATCATAATTACGCGATAACGCGAAGAATAAGATTCTCTGGATATTTTAATTTGACCTATAAGATATATGCGTAAAAATCTTTGTTAGAAATACTTTTTCAAAAGTATTGTATTTATAGTAGAGCAATTCCATAATGCAATTACTGATCCTGAAACCGCGAAAACCCGAAAAATAAAAATTTTTAAGAATTTTTAAGATATTTTAAATTGACATGTGAGATATATGCGTAAAAAGCTTAATTGACAATACTTTTACAAAGGTATTGTATTTTTAGTGAACATCACGCCCTTAATGTAATTACCAATCATAATTACGCGATAACGCGAAGAATAAGATTCTCTGGATATTTTAATTTGACCTATTAGATATATGCGTAAAAATCTTTGTTAGAAATACTTTTTCAAAAGTGTTTTATTTACAGTAGAGCAATTCCATAATGCAAATACTGATCCTGAAACCGCAAAAACCCGAAAAATAAAATTTTTAAACAATTTTTGAGATAGTTTGAATTGACATGTAAGATATATGCGTAAAAGACTTAGTTGAGAATACTTTTTCAAAAGTATTGTATTTATAGTAGAGCAATTCCATAATGTAATTACTGATCCTGAAACCGCGAAAACCCGAAAAATAAAAATTTTTAAGAATTTTTAAGATATTTTAAATTGACATGTGAGATATATGCGTAAAAAGCTTATTTGTCAATACTTTTACAAACGTATTGTATTTTTAGTGAACATCACACCCGTAATGTAATTACCAATCATAATTACGCGATAACGCGAAGAATAAGTTTCTCTTGATATTCTAATTTGACCTATAAGATATATGCGTAAAAATCTTCGTTAGAAATACTTTTTCATAAGTGTTTTATTTATAGTAGTGCAATTCCATAATGCAAATACTGGTCCTGCAACCGCGAAAGCCAGAAAAATAAAATTTTTAAACAATTCTTGATATATTTTGAATTGACATGTAAGATATATGCGTAAAAAACTTAGTTGAGGATACTTCTTCAAAGGTATTATATTTTTAGTGAACATCACTCCCGTAATGTAATTACCAATCATAATTGCGCGATAATGCGATGAATAAAATTCTCTGGATATTTTAAATAGACCTGTAAGATACATGCGTAAAAAACTTAGTTGAGAATACTTTTTCAAAAGTATTGTATTTATAGTGAACATCACTCCCGTAATGTAATTACCAATCATAATTACGCGATAACGCGAAGAATAAGATACTCTGGATTTTTTAATTTGACCTATAAGATATATGCATAAAAATCTTTGTTAGAAATACTTTTTCAAAAGTATTGTATTTATAGTAGAGCAATTCCATAATGCAATTACTGATCCTGAAACCGCGAAAACCCGAAAAATAAAAATTTTTAAGAATTTTTAAGATATTTAAAATTGACATGTGAGATATATGCGTAAAAAGCTTAATTGACAATACTTTTACAAAGGTATTGTATTTTTTGTGAACATCACGCCCTTAATGTAATTACCAATCATAATTACGCGATAACGCGAAGAATAATATATGCGTAAAAAACTTAGTTGAGAATACTTTTTCAAAAGTATTGTATTTATAGTAGAGCAATTCCATAATGCAATTACTGATACTGAAACCGCGAAAACCAGGAAAATAAAAATTTTTAAGAATTTTTAAGATATTTTAAATTGACATGTGAGATATATGCGTAACAAGCTTAATTGACAATACATTTACAAAGGTATTGTACTTTTAGTGAACATCACGCCCTTAATGTAATTACCAATCATAATTACGCGATAACGCGAAGAATAAGATTCTCTGGATATTTTAATTTGACCTATAAGATATATGCGTAAAAATCTTTGTTAGAAATACTTTTTCAAAAGTGTTTTATTTACAGTAGAGCAATTCCATAATGCAAATACTGATCCTGAAACCGCAAAAACACGAAAAATAAAATTTTTAAACAATTTTTGAGATAGTTTGAATTGACATGTAAGATATATGCGTAAAAAACTTAGTTGAGAATACTTTTTCAAAAGTATTGTATTTATAGTGAACATCACTCCCGTAATGTAATTACCAATCATAATTACGCGATAACGCGAAGAATAATATATGCGTAAAAAACTTAGTTGAGAATACTTTTTCAAAAGTATTGTATTTATAGTAGAGCAATTCCATAATGCAATTACTGATACTGAAACCGCGAAAACCAGGAAAATAAAAATTTTTAAGAATTTTTAAGATATTTTAAATTGACATGTGAGATATATGCGTAACAAGCTTAATTGACAATACTTTTACAAAGGTATTGTATTTTCAGTGAACATCACGCCCTTAATGTAATTACCAAACATAATTACGCGATAACTCTAATAATTAGATTCTATGGATTTTTAATTTGACCTATTAGATATATGCGTAAAAATCTTTGTTAGAAATACTTTTTCAAAAGTGTTTTATTTACAGTAGAGCAATTCCATAATGCAAATACTGATCCTGAAACCGCAAAAACACGAAAAATAAAATTTTTAAACAATTTTTGAGATAGTTTGAATTGACATGTAAGATATATGCGTAAAAAACTTTGTTGAGAATACTTTTTCAAAAGTATTGTATTTATAGTAGAGCAATTCCATAATGCAATTACTGATCCTGAAACCGCGAAAGCCCGAAAAATAAAAATTTTTCAGATATTTTAAGATATTTTAAATTGACTTGTGAGATATATGCGGAAAAAGTTTAATTGACAATACTTTTACGAATGTATTGAATTTTTAGTGAACATCACTCTCGGAATGTAATTACCAATCATAATTACGCGATAACGCGAAGAATAAGTTTCTCTTGATAATTCAAGTTGACATATAAGATATATGCGTAAACATCTTTGTTAGAAATACTTTTTCAAAAGTGTTTTATTTATAGTAGAGCAATTCCATAATGCAATTACTGATCCCGAAACCGCAAAAACCCGAAAAATAAAATTTTTAAACAATTTTTGATATATTTTGAATTGACATGTAAGATATATGCGTAAAAAACTTAGTTGAGGATACTTCTTCAAAAGTATTGTATTTTTAGTGAACATCACCCCCGTAATGTAATTACCAATCATAATTGCGCGATAATGCGATGAATAAAATTCTCTGGATATTTTAAATAGACCTGTAAGATATATGCGTAAAAAACTTAGTTGAGAATACTTTTTCAAAAGTAATGTATTTATAGTGAACATCACTCCCGTAATGTAATTACCAATCATAATTACGCGATAACGCGAAGAATAAGATACTCTGGATTTTTTAATTTGACCTATAAGATATATGCATAAAAATCTTTGTTAGAAATACTTTTTCAAAAGTATTGTATTTATAGTAGAGCAATTCCATAATGCAATTACTGATCCTGAAACCGCGAAAACCCGAAAAATAAAAATTTTTAAGAATTTTTAAGATATTCAAAATTGACATGTCAGATATATGCGTAAAAAGCTTAATTGACAATACTTTTACAAAGGTATTGTATTTTTAGTGAACATCACGCCCTTAATGTAATTACCAATCATAATTACGCGATAACGCGAAGAATAATATATGCGTAAAAAACTTAGTTGAGAATACTTTTTCAAAAGTATTGTATTTATAGTAGAGCAATTCCATAATGCAATTACTGATACTGAAACCGCGAAAACCAGGAAAATAAAAATTTTTAAGAATTTTTAAGATATTTTAAATTGACATGTGAGATATATGCGTAAAAAGCTTAATTGACAATACTTTTACAAAGGTATTGTATTTTTAGTGAACATCACGCCCTTAATGTAATTACCAATCATAATTACGCGATAACGCGAAGAATAAGATTCTCTGGATATTTTAATTTGACCTATTAGATATATGCGTAAAAATCTTTGTTAGAAATACTTTTTCAAAAGTGTTTTATTTACAGTAGAGCAATTTCATAATGCAAATACTGATCCTGAAACCGCAAAAGCCCGAAAAATAAAATTTTTAAACAATTTTTGAGATATTTTGAATTGACATGTAAGATATATGCGTAAAAAACTTAGTTGAGAATACTTTTTCAAAAGTATTGTATTTATAGTGAACATCACTCCCGTAATGTAATTACCAATCATAATTACGCGATAACGCGAAGAATAAGGTTCTCTGGATTTTTTAATTTGACCTATAAGATATATGCGTAAAAATCTTTTTTAGAAATACTTTTTCAAAAGTATTGTATTTATAGTAGAGCAATTCCATAATGCAATTACTGATCCTGAAACCGCGAAAACCCGAAAAATAAAAATTTTTAAGAATTTTTAAGATATTTTAAATTGACATGTGAGATATATGCGTAAAAAGCTTAATTGACAATACTTTTACAAAGGTATTGTATTTTTAGTGAACATCACGCCCTTAATGTAATTACCAATCATAATTACGCGATAACGCGAAGAATAAGATTCTCTGGATATTTTAATTTGACCTATTAGATATATGCGTAAAAATCTTTGTTAGAAATACTTTTTCAAAAGTGTTTTATTTACAGTAGAGCAATTTCATAATGCAAATACTGATCCTGAAACCGCAAAAGCCCGAAAAATAAAATTTTTAAACAATTTTTGAGATATTTTGAATTGAAATGTAAGATATATGCGTAAAAAACTTAGTTGAGAATACTTTTTCAAAAGTATTGTATTTATAGTGGAGCAATTCCATAATGAAATTACTGATCCTGAAACCGCGAAAGCCCGAAAAATAAAAAAGTTTCAGAATTTTTAAGATATTTTAAATTGACTTGTGAGATATATGCGGAAAAAGTTTAATTGACAATACTTTTACAAAGGTATTGTATTTTTAGTGTAGTTCAGTCGTGTTATGTTACTATCTATCAAAATTACGCGATAACGCGAAGAATAAGATTCTCTTGATATTTTAATTTGACTTATAAGATATATGCGTAAAAATCTTTGTTAGAAATACTTTTTCAAAAGTGTTTTATTTACAGTAGAGCAATTCCATAATGCAAATACTGATCCGGAAACCGCAAAAGCCAGAAAAATAAAATTTTTAAACAATTCTTGATATATTTTGAATTGACATGTAAGATATATGCGTAAAAAACTTAGTTGAGGATACTTCTTCAAAAGTATTGTATTTTTAGTGAACATCACGCCCGTAATGTAATTACCAATCATAATTGCGCGATAATGCGATGAATAAAATTCTCTGGATATTTTAAATAGACCTGTAAGATATATGCGTAAAAAACTTAGTTGAGAATACTTTTTCAAAAGTATTGTATTTATAGTGAACATCACTCCCGTAATGTAATTACCAATCATAATTACGCGATAACGCGAAGAATAAGATACTCTGGATTTTTTAATTTGACCTATAAGATATATGCATAAAAATCTTTGTTAGAAATACTTTTTCAAAAGTATTGTATTTATAGTAGAGCAATTCCATAATGAAATTACTGATCCTGAAACCGCGAGAGCCCGAAAAATAAAAATTTTTCAGATATTTTAAGATATTTTAAATTGACTTGTGAGATATATGCGGAAAAAGTTTATTTGACACTACTTTTACAAAGGTATTGTATTTTTAGTGAACATCACGCCCGTAATGTAATTACCAATCATAATTACGCGATAACGCGAAGAATAATATTCTCTTGATAATTTAATTTGACTTATAAGATATATGCGTAAAAATCTTTGTTAGAAATACTTTTTCAAAAGTGTTTTATTTACAGTAGAGCAATTCCATAATGCAAATACTGATCCGGAAACCGCAAAAGCCAGAAAAATAAAATTTTTAAACAATTCTTGATATATTTTGAATTGACATGTAAGATATATGCGTAAAAAACTTAGTTGAGGATACTTCTTCAAAAGTATTGTATTTTTAGTGAACATCACTCCCGTAATGTAATTACCAATCATAATTGCGCGATAATGCGATGAATAAAATTCTCTGGATATTTTAAATAGACCTGTAAGATATATGCGTAAAAAACTTAGTTGAGAATACTTTTTCAAAAGTATTGTATTTATAGTGAACATCACTCCCGTAATGTAATTACCAATCATAATTACGCGATAACGCGAAGAATAAGATACTCTGGATTTTTTAATTTGACCTATAAGATATATGCATAAAAATCTTTGTTAGAAATACTTTTTCAAAAGTATTGTATTTATAGTAGAGCAATTCCATAATGCAATTACTGATCCTGAAACCGCGAAAACCCGAAAAGTAAAAATTTTTCAGAATTTTTAAGATATTTTAAATTGACATGTGAGATATATGCGTAAAAAGTTTAATTGATAATCCTTTTACAAAGGTATTGTATTTTTAGTGAACATCAAGCCCGTCATATAATTACCAATCATAATTACGCGATAACGCGAAGAATAATATTCTCTGGATATTTTAATTTGACCTATAAGATATATGCGTAAAAATCTTTGTTAGAAATACTTTTTCAAAAGTGTTTTATTTACAGTAGAGCAATTCCATAATGCAAATACTGATCCTGAAACCGCGAAAACCCGAAAAATAAAATTTTTAAACAATTTTTAAGATATCTTGAATCGACATGTAAGATACATGCGTAAAAAACTTAGTTGAGAATACTTTTTCAAAAGTATTGTATTTATAGTGAACATCACTCCCGTAATGTAATTACCAGTCATAATTACGCGATAACGCGAAGAATAAGATTCTCTGGATATTTTAATTTGACCTATAAGATATATGCGTAAAAATCTTTGTTAGAAATACTTTTTCAAAAGTGTTTTATTTACAGTAGAGCAATTCCATAATGCAAATACTGATCCTGAAACCGCAAAAACCCGATAAATAAAATTTTTAAACAATTTTTGAGATATCTTGAATCGACATGTAATATATATGCGTAAAAACTTAGTTGAGAATACTTTTTCAAAAGTATTGTATTTATAGTGAACATCATTCCCGTAATGTAATTACTGATCCTGAAACCGCGAAAACCCGAAAAATAAAAATTTTTAAGAATTTTTAAGATATTTTAAATTGACATGTGAGATATATGCGTAAAAAGCTTAATTGACAATACTTTTACAAAGGTATTGTATTTTTAGTGAACATCACGCCCTTAATGTAATTACCAATCATAATTACGCGATAACGCGAAGAATAAGATTCTCTGGATATTTTAATTTGACCTATTAGATATATGCGTAAAAATCTTTGTTAGAATTACTTTTTCAAAAGTGTTTTATTTACAGTAGAGCAATTTCATAATGCAAATACTGATCCTGAAACCGCAAAAGCCCGAAAAATAAAATTTTTAAACAATTTTTGAGATATTTTGAATTGAAATGTAAGATATATGCGTAAAAAACTTAGTTGAGAATACTTTTTCAAAAGTATTGTATTTATAGTGGAGCAATTCCATAATGCAATTACTGATCCTGAAACCGCGAAAGCCCGAAAAATAAAAAATTTTCACAATTTTTAAGATATTTTAAATTGACATGTGAGATATATGCGTAAAAAGTTTAATTGACAATACTTTTACAAAGGTATTGTATTTTTAGTGAACATCACGCCCGTAATGTAATTACCAATCATAATTACGCGATAACGCGAAGAATAAGATTCTCTTGATAATTTAATTTGACTTATAAGATATATGCGTAAAAATCTTTGTTAGAAATACTTTTTCAAAAGTGTTTTATTTACAGTAGAGCAATTCCATAATGCAAATACTGATCCGGAAACCGCAAAAGCCAGAAAAATAAAATTTTTAAACAATTCTTGATATATTTTGAATTGACATGTAAGATATATGCGTAAAAAACTTAGTTGAGGATACTTCTTCAAAAGTATTGTATTTTTAGTGAACATCACTCCCGTAATGTAATTACCAATCATAATTGCGCGATAATGCGATGAATAAAATTCTCTGGATATTTTAAATAGACCTGTAAGATATATGCGTAAAAAACTTAGTTGAGAATACTTTTTCAAAAGTATTGTATTTATAGTGAACATCACTCCCGTAATGTAATTACCAATCATAATTACGCGATAACGCGAAGAATAAGATACTCTGGATTTTTTAATTTGACCTATAAGATATATGCATAAAAATCTTTGTTAGAAATACTTTTTCAAAAGTATTGTATTTATAGTAGAGCAATTCCATAATGCAATTACTGATCCTGAAACCGCGAAAGCCCGAAAAATAAAAATTTTTCAGATATTTTAAGATATTTTAAATTGACTTGTGAGATATATGCGGAAAAAGTTTAATTGACAATACTTTTACAAAGGTATTGTATTTTTAGTGAACATCACGCCCGTAATGTAATTACCAATCATAATTACGCGATAACGCGAAGAATAAGATCCTCTTGATAATTTAATATGACCTCGTAGATATATGCGAAAAAATCTATGTTAGAAATACTTACTCAAAAGTGTTTTATTTACAGTAGAGCAATTCCATAATGCAAATACTGATCCGGAAACCGCAAAAGCCAGAAAAATAAAATTTTTAAACAATTCTTGATATATTTTGAATTGACATGTAAGATATATGCGTAAAAAACTTAGTTGAGGATACTTCTTCAAAAGTATTGTATTTTTAGTGAACATCACGCCCGTAATGTAATTACCAATCATAATTGCGCGATAATGCGATGAATAAAATTCTCTGGATATTTTAAATAGACCTGTAAGATATATGCGTAAAAAACTTAGTTGAGAATACTTTTTCGAAAGTATTGTATTTATAGTGAACATCACTCCCGTAATGTAATTACCAATCATAATTACGCGATAACGCGAAGAATAAGATACTCTGGATTTTTTAATTTGACCTATAAGATATATGCATAAAAATCTTTGTTAGAAATACTTTTTCAAAAGTATTGTATTTATAGTAGAGCAATTCCATAATGCAATTACTGATCCTGAAACCGCGAAAACCCGAAAAGTAAAAATTTTTCAGAATTTTTAAGATATTTTAAATTGACATGTGAGATATATGCGTAAAAAGTTTAATTGATAATCCTTTTACAAAGGTATTGTATTTTTAGTGAACATCACGCCCGTAATGTAATTACCAATCATAATTACGCTTTAACGCGAAGAATAAGATTCTCTGGATATTTTAATTTGACCTATAAGATATATGCGTAAAAATCTTTGTTAGAAATACTTTTTCAAAAGTGTTTTATTTACAGTAGAGCAATTCCATAATGCAAATACTGATCCTGAAACCGCGAAAACCCGAAAAATAAAATTTTTAAACAATTTTTAAGATATCTTGAATCGACATGTAAGATACATGCGTAAAAAACTTAGTTGAGAATACTTTTTCAAAAGTATTGTATTTATAGTGAACATCACTCCCGTAATGTAATTACCAATCACAATTACGCGATATCGCGAAGAATAAGATTCTCTGGATATTTCAATTTGACCTATAAGATATATGCGTAAAAATCTTTGTTAGAAATACTTTTTCAAAAGTGTTTTATTTATAGTAGAGCAATTCCATAATGCAAATACTGATCCTGAAACCGCGAAAACCCGACAAATATAATTTAAAAAAAAAATTTTTATGATATTTCAAATTGACATGTGAGATATATGCGTAAAAAGCTTAATTGACAATACTTTAAAGGTATTGTATTTTTAGTGAACATCAAGACCATAATGTAATTACCAATCATAATTACGCGATAACGCGAAGAATAAGATTCTCTGGATATTTTAATTTGACCTATAAGATATATGCGTAAAAATCATTGTTAGAAATAATTTTTCAAAAGTATTGTATTTATAGTAGAGCAATTCCATATTGCAATTACTGATCCTGAAACCGCGAAAACCCGAAAAATAAAAATTTTTAAGAATTTTTAAGATATTTAAAATTGACATGTGAGATATATGCGTAAAAAGCTTAATTGACAATACTTTTACAAAGGTATTGTATTTTTAGTGAACATCACGCCCTTAATGTAATTACCAATCATAATTACGCGATAACGCGAAGAATAATATATGCGTAAAAAACTTAGTTGAGAATACTTTTTCAAAAGTATTGTATTTATAGTAGAGCAATTCCATAATGCAATTACTGATACTGAAACCGCGAAAACCAGGAAAATAAAAATTTTTAAGAATTTTTAAGATATTTTAAATTGACATGTGAGATATATGCGTAACAAGCTTAATTGACAATACATTTACAAAGGTATTGTACTTTTAGTGAACATCACGCCCGTAATGTAATTACCAATCATAATTACGCGATAACGCGAAGAATAAGATTCTCTGGATATTTTAATTTGACCTATAAGATATATGCGTAAAAATCTTTGTTAGAAATACTTTTTCAAAAGTGTTTTATTTACAGTAGAGCAATTCCATAATGCAAATACTGATCCTGAAACCGCAAAAACCCGAAAAATAAAACTTTTAAACAATTTTTGATATATTTTGAATTGACATGTAAGATATATGCGTAAAAAACTTAGTTGAGAATACTTTTTCAAAAGTATTGTATTTATAGTGAACATCACTCCCGTAATGTAATTACCAATCATAATTACGCGATAACGCGAAGAATAAGATTCTCTGGATTTTTAATTTGACCTATAAGATATATGCGTAAAAATCTTTGTTAGAAATACTTTTTCAAAAGTATTGTATTTATAGTAGTGCAATTCCAAAATGCAATTACTGATCCTGAAACCGCGAAAACCCGAAAAATAAAAATTTTTAAGAATTTTTAAGATATTTTAAATTGACATGTGAGATATATGCGTAAAAAGCTTAATTGACAATACTTTTACAAAGGTATTGTATTTTTAGTGAACATCACGCCCTTAATGTAATTACCAATCATAATTACGCGATAACGCGAAGAATAAGATTCTCTGGATATTTTAATTTGACCTATTAGATATATGCGTAAAAATCTTTGTTAGAAATACTTTTTCTATTGTTTTTTATTTATAGTAGAGCAATTCCATAATGCAAATACTGATCCTGAAACCGCGAAAGCCCGAAAAATAAAATTTTTAAACAATTTTTGAGATATTTGGAATTGACATGTAAGATATATGCGTAAAAAACTTAGTTGAGAATAATTTTTCAAAAGTATTTTATTTATAGTAGAGCAATTACATGATGCAATTACTGATCCTGAAACCGCGAACGCCCGGAAAATAAAAATTTTTAAGATATTTTAAGATATTTTTAATTGACATGTGAGATATATGCGTAAAAAGTTTAATTGATAATACTTTTACAAAGGTATTGTCTTTTTAGTGAACATCACGCCCGTAATGTAATTACCAATCATAATTACGCGATAACGCGAAGAATAAGATTCTCTTGATATTTTAATTTGACCTATAAGATATATGCGTAAAAATCTTTGTTAGAAATACTTTTTCAAAAGTGTTTTATTTATAGTAGAGCAATTCCATAATGCAATTACTTATCCTGAAACCGCGAAAGCCCGAAAAATGAAAATTTTTCAGAATTTTTAAGATATTTTAAATTGACATGTGAGATATATGCGTAAAAAGCTTAATTGACAATACTTTTACAAAGGTATTGTATTTTTAGTGAACATCACGCCCTTAATGTAATTACCAATCATAATTACGCGATAACGCGAAGAATAAGATTCTCTGGATATTTTAATTTGACCTATTAGATATATGCGTAAAAATCTTTGTTAGAAATACTTTTTCAAAAGTATTGTATTTATAGTAGAGCAATTCCATAATGCAATTACTAATCCTGAAACCGCGAAAACCCGAAAAATAAAAATTTTTATTAATTTTTAAGATATATTAAATTGACATGTGAGATATATGCGTAAAAAGCTTAGTTGAGAATCAACTTACAAGAATTCAAAAGTACTGTTTTTATAGTAGAGCAATTCCATAAAGCAATTACTGATACTGAAACCGCGAAAACCCGAAAAATAAAAATTTTTAAGAATTTTTAAGATATTTTAAATTGACACGTGAGATATATGCGTAAAAAGTTTAATTGATAATACTTTTACAAAGGTATTGTATTTTTAGTGAACATCACGCCCGGAATGTAATTACCAATCATAATTGCGCGATAATGCGATGAATAAAATTCTCTGGATATTTTAAATAGACCTGTAAGATATATGCGTAAAAAACTTAGTTGAGAATACTTTTTCGAAAGTATTGTATTTATAGTGAACATCACTCCCGTAATGTAATTACCAATCATAATTACGCGATAACGCGAAGAATAAGATTCGCTGGATATTTTAATTTGACCTATAAGATAAATGCGTAAAAATCTTCGTTACAAATACTTTTTCAAAAGTATTGTATTTATAGTAGAGCAATTCCATAATGCAAATACTGATCCTGAAACCGCGAAAACCCGAAAAATAAAAATTTTTAAGAATTTTTAAGATATTTTAAATTGACATGTGAGATATATGCGTAACAAGCTTAATTGACAATACTTTTACAAAGGTATTGTATTTTTAGTGAACATCACGCCCGTAATGTAATTACCAATCATAATTACGCGATAACGCGAAGAATAAGATTCTCTGGATATTTTAATTTGACCTATAAGATACGTACGTAAAAATCTTTCTTAGAAATAATTTTTCAAAAGTATTGTATTTATAGTAGAGCAATTCCATAATGCAATTACTGATCCTGAAACCGCGAAAACCCGGAAAATAAAAATTTTTAAAAAATTTTAAGATATGTAAAATTGACATGAGAGATATATGCGTAAAAAGCTTAATTGACAATTCTTTTACAAAGTTATTTTATTTTTAGTGAACATCACGCCCGTAATGTAATTACCAATCATAATTACGCGATAATGCGAAGAATAAAATTCTCTAGATATTTTAAATAGACCTGTAAGATATATGCGTAAAAATCATTGTTAGAAATACTTTTTCAAAAGTTTTTTATTTACAGTAGAACAATTCCATAATGCAAATACTGATCCTGAAACCGCGAAAACCCGAAAAATAAAATTTTTAAACAATTTTTAAGATATCTTGAATCGACATGTAAGATACATGCGTAAAAAACTTAGTTGAGAATACTTTTTCAAAAGTATTGTATTTATAGTGAACATCACTCCCGTAATGTAATTACCAATCATAATTACGCGATAACGCGAAAAATAACATACTCTGGATATTTTAATTTGACCTATGAGGTATATGCGACAAAATCTTTGATAGAAATACTTTTTCTTAAGTATTGTTTTTATAGTAGAGCAATTCCATAATGCAATTACTGATACTGAAACCGCGAAAACCCGGAAAATAAAAATTTTTAAGAATTTTTAAGATATTTTAAATTGACATGTGAGATATATGCGTAACAAGCTTAATTGACAATACTTTTACAAAGGTATTGTATTTTTAGTGAACATCACTCCCGTAATGTAATTACCAATCATAATTACGCGATAACGCGAAAAATAACATACTCTGGATATTTTAATTTGACCTATGAGGTATATGGGTAAAAATCTTTGTTAGAAATACTTTTTCAAAAGTATTGTTCTTACAGTAGAGCAATTCCATAGTGAAAATACTGATCCTAAAACCGCGAAAACCCGAAAAATAAAATTTTTAAACAATTTTTAAGATATCTTGAATCGACATGTAAAATATATGCGTAAAAAACTTAGTTGAGAATACTTTTTCAAAAGTATTGTATTTATAGTGAACATCACTCCCGTAATGTAATTACCAATCACAATTACGCGATATCGCGAAGAATAAGATTCTCTGGATATTTCAATTTGACCTATAAGATATATGCGTAAAAATCTTTGTTAGAAATACTTTTTCAAAAGTGTTTTATTTATAGTTGAGCAATTCCATAATGCAATTACTGATCCTGAAACCGCGAAAACTCGAAAAATAAAAATTTTTATTAATTTTTAAGATATTTTAAATTGACATGTGAGATATATGCGTAAAAAGCTTAATTGACAATACTTTTACAAAGGTATTGTATTTTTAGTGAACATCACGCCCTTAATGTAATTACCAATCATAATTACGCGATAACGCGAAGAATAAGATTCTCTGGATATTTTAATTTGACCTATTAGATATATGCGTAAAAATCTTTGTTAGAAATACTTTTTCAAAAGTATTGTATTTATAGTGAACATCACTCCCGTAATGTAATTACCAATCATAATTACGCGATAACGCGAAGAATAAGATTCTCTGGATATTTTAATTTGACCTATAAGATATATGCGTAAAAATCTTTGTTAGAAATACTTTTTCAAAAGTATTGTATTTATAGTAGAGCAATTCCATAATGCAATTACTGATCCTGAAACCGCGAAAACCCGAAAAATAAAAATTTTTAAGAATTTTTAAGATATTTTAAATTGACATGTGAGATATATGCGTAAAAAGCTTATTTGACAATACTTTTACAAAGGTATTGTATCTTTAGTGAACATCACGCCCGTAATGTAATTACCAATCATAATTACGCGATAACGCGAAGAATAAGATTCTCTTGATATTTTAATTTGACTTATAAGATATATGCGTAAAAGTCTTTTTTAGAAATACTTTTTCAAAAGTATTGTATTTATAGTAGAGCAATTCCATAATGCAAATACTGATCCTGAAACCGCAAAAACCCGAAAAGTAAAAATTTTTAAAAATTTTTCAGATATTTTAAATTGACATGTGAGATATATGCGTAAAAAGCTTATTTGACAATACTTTTACAAAGGTATTGTATCTTTAGTGAACATCACGCCCGTAATGTAATTACCAATCATAATTACGCGATAACGCGAAGAATAAGATTCTCTGGATATTTTAATTTGACCTATTAGATATATGCGTAAAAATCTTTGTTAGAAATACTTTTTCAAAAGTATTGTATTTATAGTAGAGCAATTCCATAATGCAATTACTGATCCTGAAACCGCGAAAACCCGAAAAATAAAATTTTTAAACAATTTTTCAGATATCTTGAATCGACATGTAAGATATATGCGTAAAAAACTTAGTTGAGAATACTTTTTCAAAAGTATTGTATTTATAGTGAACATCACTCCCGTAATGTAATTACCAATCATAATTACGCGATAGCGCGAAGAATAAGATACTCTGGATATTTTAAATAGACCTATGAGGTATATGCGACAAAATCTTTGTTAGAAATACTTTTTCAAAAGTTTTTTTTTTGTAGTAGAGCAATTCCATATTGCAATTACTGATACTGAAACCGCGAAAACCCGGAAAATAAAAATTTTTAAGAATTTTTAAGATATTTTAAATTGACATGTGAGATTTATGCGTAACAAGCTTAATTGACAATAATTCTACAAAGGTATTGTATTTTTAGTGAACATCACTCCCGTAATGTAATTACCAATCATAATTACGCGATAACGCGAAAAATAAGATACTCTGGATATTTTAAATAGACCTATGAGGTATATGGGTAAAAATCTTTGTTAGAAATACTTTTTCAAAAGTATTGTTCTTATAGTAGAGCAATTCCATAATGCAAATACTGATCGTAAAACCGCGAAAACCCGAAAAATAAAATTTTTAAACAATTTTTAAGATATCTTGAATCGACATGTAAAATATATGCGTAAAAAACTTAGTTGAGAATACTTTTTCAAAAGTATTGTATTTATAGTGAACATCACTCCCGTAATGTAATTACCAATCACAATTACGCGATATCGCGAAGAATAAGATTCTCTGGATATTTCAATTTGACCTATAAGATATATGCGTAAAAATCTTTGTTAGAAATACTTTTTCAAAAGTGTTTTATTTATAGTTGAGCAATTCCATAATGCAATTACTGATTCAGAAACCGCGAAAACTCGAAAAATAAAAATTTTTATTATTTTTTAAGATATTTTAAATTGACATGTGAGATATATGCGTAAAAAGCTTAATTGACAATACTTTTACAAAGGTATTGTATTTTTAGTGAACATCACGCCCTTAATGTAATTACCAATCATAATTACGCGATAACGCGAAGAATAAGATTCTCTGGATATTTTAATTTGACCTATTAGATATATGCGTAAAAATCTTTGTTAGAAATACTTTTTCAAAAGTATTGTATTTATAGTGAACATCACTCCCGTAATGTAATTACCAATCATAATTACGCGATAACGCGAAGAATAAGATTCTCTTGATAATTTAATTTGACTTATAAGATATATGCGTAAAAATCTTTGTTAGAAATACTTTTTCAAAAGTATTGTATTTATAGTAGAGCAATTCCATAATGCAATTACTGATCCTGAAACCGCGAAAACCCGAAAAATAAAAATTTTTAAGAATTTTTAAGATATTTTAAATTGACATGTGAGATATATGCGTAAAAAGCTTATTTGACAATACTTTTACAAAGGTATTGTATCTTTAGTGAACATCACGCCCGTAATGTAATTACCAATCATAATTACGCGATAACGCGAAGAATAAGATTCTCTTGATATTTTAATTTGACCTATAAGATATATGCGTAAAAATCTTTGTTAGAAATACTTTTTCAAAAGTATTTTATTTACAGTAGAGCAATTCCATAATGCAAATACTGATCCTGAAACCGCGAAACCCGAAAAATAAAATTTTTAAACAATTTTTAAGATATTTTGAATTGACATGTAAGATATATGCGTAAAAAGCTTAATTGACAATACTTTTACAAAGGTATTGTATTTTTAGTGAACATCACGCCCTTAATGTAATTACCAATCATAATTACGCGATAACGCGAAGAATAAGATTCTCTGGATATTTTAATTTGACCTATAAGATATATGCGTAAAAATCTTTGTTAGAAATACTTTTTCAAAAGTATTGTATTTATAGTGAACGTCACTCCCGTAATGTAATTACCAATCATAATTACGCGATAACGCGAAGAATAAGATTCTCTGGATATTTTAATTTGACCTCTAAGATATATGCGTAAAAATACCTGTTAGAAATACTTTTTCAAAAGTATTGTATTTATAGTAGAGCAATTCCATAATGCAATTACTGATCCTGAAACCGCGAAAACTCGAAAAATAAAAATTTTTAAGAATTTTTAAGATATTTTAAATTGACATGTGAGATATATGCGTAAAAAGCTTATTTGACAATACTTTTACAAAGGTATTGTATCTTTAGTGAACATCACGCCCGTAATGTAATTACCAATCATAATTACGCGATAACGCGAAGAATAAGATTCTCTTGATATTCTAATTTGACCTATAAGATATATGCGTAAAAATCTTCGTTAGAAATACTTTTTCATAAGTATTGTATTAATAGTAGAGCAATTCCATAATGCAAATACTGATCCTGAAACCGCAAAAGCCCGAAAAATAAAATTTTTAAACAATTTTTGAGATATTTTGAATTGACATGTGAGATATATGCGTAAAAAGCTTATTTGACAATACTTTTACGAAGGTATTGCATCTTTAGTGAACATCACGCCCGTAATGTAATTACCAATCATAATTACGCGATAACGCGAAGAATAAGATACTCTGGATATTTTAAATAGACCTATGAGGTATATGCGACAAAATCTTTGTTAGAAATACTTTTTCAAAAGTATTGTTTTTATAGTAGAGCAAGTCCAGACTGCAATTACTGAGACTGAATACGCGAAAACCCGAAAAATAAAATTTTTTAAGAATTTTTAAGATATTTTAAATTGACATGTGAGATATATGCGTAAAAAGCTTAATTGACAATACTTTTACAAAGGTATTGTATTTTTAGTGAACATCACGCCCGTAATGTAATTACCAATCATAATTACGCGATAAAGCGAAGAATAAGATTCTCTGGATATTTTAATTTGACCTATTAGATATATGCGTAAAAATCTTTGTTAGAAATACTTTTTCAAAAGTATTGTATTTATAGTAGAGCAATTCCATAATGCAATTACTGATCCTGAAACCGCGAAAACCCGAAAAATAAAAATTTTTAAGAATTTTAAAGATATCTTGAATTGACATGTAAGATACATGCGTAAAAAACTTAGTTGAGAATACTTTTTCAAAAGTATTGTATTTATAGTGAACATCACTCCCGTAATGTAATTACCAATCACAATTACGCGATATCGCGAAGAATAAGATTCTCTGGATATTTCAATTTGACCTATAAGATATATGCGTAAAAATCTTTGTTAGAAATACTTTTTAAAAAGTGTTTTATTTATAGTTGAGCAATTCCATAATGCAATTACTGATCCTGAAACCGCGAAAACTCGAAAAATAAAAATTTTTATTATTTTTTAAGATATTTTAAATTGACATGTGAGATATATGCGTAAAAAGCTTAATTGACAATACTTTTACAAAGGTATTGTATTTTTAGTGAACATCACGCCCTTAATGTAATTACCAATCATAATTACGCGATAACGCGAAGAATAAGATTCTCTGGATATTTTAATTTGACCTATAAGATATATGCGTAAAAATCTTTGTTAGAAATACTTTTTCAAAAGTATTGTATTTATAGTAGAGCAATTCCATAATGCAATTACTGATCCTGAAACCGCGAAAACCCGAAAAATAAAAATTTTTAAGAATTTTTAAGATATTTTAAATTGACATGTGAGATATATGCGTAAAAAGCTTATTTGACAATACTTTTACAAAGGTATTGTATCTTTAGTGAACATCACGCCCGTAATGTAATTACCAATCATAATTACGCGATAACGCGAAGAATAAGATTCTCTGGATATTTTAATTTGACCTATAAGATATATGCGTAAAAAACTTAGTTGAAAATACTTTTTCAAAAGTATTGTATTTATAGTAGAGCAATTCCATAATGCAATTACTGATCCTGAAACCGCGAAAACACGAAAAATAAAAATTTTTAAGAATTTTTAATATATTTTAAATTGACATGTGAGATATATGCGTAAAAAGCTTATTTGACAATACTTTTACAAAGGTATTGTATCTTTAGTGAACATCACGCCCGTAATGTAATTACCAATCATAATTACGCGATAACGCGAAGAATAAGATTCTCTGGATATTTTAATTTGACCTATAAGATATATGCGTAAAAATCTTTGTTAGAAATACTTTTTCAAAAGTGTTTTATTTATAGTAGTGCAATTCCATAATGCAAATACTGATCCTGAAACCGCGAAAACCCGAAAAATAAAATTTTTAAACAATTTTTAAGATATTTTGAATTGACATGTAAGATATATGCGTAAAAAACTTAGATGAAAATACTTCTTCAAAAGTATTGTATTTATAGTGAACATCACTCCCGTAATGTAATTACCAATCATAATTACGCGATAACGCCAAAAATAAGATACTCTGGATCTTTTAATTTGACCTATGAGATATATGCGTAAAAATCTTTGTTAGAAATACTTTTTCAAAAGTATTTTTTTTATAGTAGAGCAATTCCATAATGCAATTACTGATACTGAACACCCGAAAACCCGGAAAATAAAAATTTTTAAGAATTTTTAAGATATTTTAAATTGACATGTGAGATATACGCGTAACAAGCTTAATTGACAATACTTTTACAAAGGTATTGTATTTTTAGTGAACATCACGCCCGTAATGTAATTACCAATCATAATTACGCGATAATGCGAAGAATAAAATTCTCTGGATATTTTAAATAGACCTGTAAGATATATGCTTAAAAAACTTAGTTGACAATACTTTTTCAAAAGTATTGTATTTATAGTGAACATCACTCCCGTAATGTAATTACCAATCATAATTACGCGATAACGCGAAGAATAAGATTCTCTGGATTTTTAATTTGACCTATAAGATATATGCATAAAAATCTTTGTTAGAAATACTTTTACAAAGGTATTGTATTTTTAGTGAACATCACGCCCGTAATGTAATTACCAATCATAATTACGCGATATCGCGAAGAATAAGATTCTCTGGATATTTCAATTTGACCTATAAGATATATGCGTAAAAATCATTGTTAGAAATACTTTTTCAAAAGTGTTTTATTTATAGTAGTGCAATTCCATAATGCAAATACTGACCCCGAAACCGCGAAAACCCGAAAAATAAAATTTTTAAACAATTTTTAAGATATCTTGAATCGACATGTAAGATACATGTGTAAAAAACTTAGTTGACAATACTTTTACAAAGGTATTGTATTTTTAGTTAACATCACGCCCGTAATGTAATTACCAATCATAATTACGCGATAAAGCGAAGAATAAGATTCTCTGGATATTTTAATTTGACCTATTAGATATATGCGTAAAAATCTTTGTTAGAAATACTTTTTCAAAAGTATTGTATTTACAGTAGAGCAATTCCATAATGCAATTACTGATCCTGAAACCGCGAACGCCCGAAAAATAAAAATTTTTCAGAATTTTTAAGATATTTTAAATTGACATGTGAGATATATGCGGAAAAAGTTTAATTGACAATACTTTTACAAAGGTATTGTATTTTTAGTGAACATCACGCCCGTAATGTAATTACCAATCATAATTACGCGATAACGCGAAGAATAAGATTCTCTGGATATTTTAATTTGACCTATAAGATATATGCGTAAAAATCTTTGTTAGAAATACTTTTTCAAAAGTGTTTTATTTACAGTAGAGCAATTCCATAATGCAAATACTGATCCTGAAACCGCGAAAACCCGAAAAATAAAATTTTTAAACAATTTTTAAGATATTTTGAATTGACATGTAAGATATATGCGTAAAAAACTTAGTTGAGAATACTTTTTCAAAAGTATTGTATTTATAGTAGAGCAATTCCATAATGCAATTACTGATACTGAAACCGCGAAAAACAGGAAAATAAAAATTTTTAAGAATTTTTAAGATATTTTAAATTGACATGTAAGATATATGCGTAAAAAACTTAGTTGAGAATACTTTCTCAAAAGTATTGTATTTATAGTGAACATCACTCCCGTAATGTAATTACCAATCATAATTACGCGATAACGCGAAGAATAAGATACTCTGGATTTTTTAATTTGACCTATAAGATGTATGCATAAAAATCTTTGTTAGAAATACTTTTTCAAAAGTATTGTATTTTTAGTAGAGCAATTCCATAATGCAATTACTGATCCTGAAACCGCGAAAGCCCGAAAAGTAAAAATTTTTCAGAATTTTTAAGATATTTTAAATTGACATGTGAGATATATGCGTAAAAAGTTTAATTGATAATACTTTTACAAAGGTATTGTATTTTTAGTGAACATCACGCCCGGAATGTAATTACCAATCATAATTACGCTTTAACGCGAAGAATAAGATTCTCTGGATATTTTAATTTGACCTATAAGATATATGCGTAAAAATCTTTGTTAGAAAAACTTTTTCAAAAGTGTTTTATTTACAGTAGAACAATTCCATAATGCAAATACTGATCCTGAAACCGCGAAAACCCGAAAAATAAAATTTTTAAACAATTTTTAAGATATCTTGAATCGACATGTAAGATACATGCGTAAAAAACTTAGTTGAGAATACTTTTTCAAAAGTATTGTATTTATAGTGAACATCACTCCCGTAATGTAATTACCAATCACAATTACGCGATATCGCGAAGAATAAGATTCTCTGGATATTTCAATTTGACCTATAAGATATATGCGTAAAAATCTTTGTTAGAAATACTTTTTCAAAAGTGTTTTATTTATACTAGAACAATTCCATAATGCAATGACTGATCCTGAAACCGCGAAAACTCGAAAAATAAAAATTTTTATTAATTTTTAAGATATTTTAAATGGACATGTGAGATATATGCGTAAAAACCTTAATTGAGAATACTTTAAAGATATTGTTTTTTTAGTGAACATCAAGACCGTAATGTAATGCCCAAGCATAATGACGCGAGAACGCGAAGAAAAAGATTCTCTGGATATTTTAATTTGACTTATAAGATATATGCGTAAAAATCTTTGTTAGAAATACTTTTTCATATGTGTTTTATTTACAGTAGAGCAATTCCATAATGCAAATACTGATACTGAAATCACGAAAACCAGGAAAATAAAAATTTTTAAACAATTTTTAAGATATTTTGAATCGACATGTAAGATATATGCTTAAAAAACTTACTTGATAATACTTTTTCATATGTATTGTATTTATAGTGAACATCACTCCCGTAATTTAATTACCAATCATATTTACGCGATATCGCGAAAAACACGATACTCTGGATATTTTAAATAGACCTATGAGATATATGCGTAAAAGTCTTTGTTAGAAATACTTTTTCAAAAGTATTGTATTTGTAGTAGAGCAATTCCATAATGCAAATACTGATCCTGAAACCGCGAATCCCGAAAAATAAAATTTTTAAACAATTTTTAAGATATCTTGAATCGACATGTAAAATATATGCGTAAAAAACTTAGTTGAGAATACTTTTTCAAAAGTATTGTATTTATAGTGAACATCACTCCCGTAATGTAATTACCAATCACAATTACGCGATATCGCGAAGAATAAGATTCTCTGGATATTTCAATTTGACCTATAAGATATATGCGTAAAAATCTTTGTTAGAAATACTTTTTAAAAAGTGTTTTATTTATAGTTGAGCAATTCCATAATGCAATTACTGATCCTGAAACCGCGAAAACTCGAAAATAAAAATTTTTATTAATTTTTAAGATATTTTAAATTGACATGTGAGATATATGCGTAAAAAGCTTAATTGACAATACTTTTACAAAGGTATTGTATTTTTAGTGAACATCACGCCCTTAATGTAATTACCAATCATAATTACGCGATAACGCGAAGAATAAGATTCTCTGGATATTTTAATTTGACCTATAAGATATATGCATAAAAATCTTTGTTAGAAATACTTTTTCAAAAGTATTGTATTTATAGTAGAGCAATTCCATAATGCAATTACTGATCCTGAAACCGCGAATGCCCGAAAAATAAAAATTTTTCAGATTTTTTAAGATATTTTAAATAGACATGTGAGATATATGCGTAAAAAGTTTAATTGACAATACTTTTACAAAGGTATTGTATTTTTAGTGAACATCACGCCCGTAATGTAATTACCAATCATAATTACGCGATAACGCGAAGAATAAGATTCTCTTGATATTTTAATTTGACCTATAAGATATATGCGTAAAAATCTTTGTTAGAAATACTTTTTCAAAAGTGTTTTATTTATAGTAGAGCAATTCCATAATGCAAATACTGATCCTGAAACCGCGAAAACCCGAAAAATAAAATTTTTAAAAAATTTTTATGATATTTTAAATTGACATGTGAGATATATGCGTTAAAAACTTAGTTGAGAATACTTTTTCAAAAGTATTGTATTTATAGTAGAGCAATTCCATAATGCAATTACTGATACTGAAACCGCGAAAACCAGGAAAATAAAAATTTTTAAGAATTTTTAAGATATTTTAAATTGACATGTGAGATATATGCGTAACAAGCTTAATTGACAATACATTTACAAAGGTATTGTACTTTTAGTGAACATCACGCCCGTAATGTAATTACCAATCATAATTACGCGATAACGCGAAGAATAAGATTCTCTGGATATTTTAATTTGACCTATAAGATACGTGCGTAAAAATCTTTCTTAGAAATAATTTTTCAAAAGTATTGTATTTATAGTAGAGCAATTCCATAATGCAAATACTGGTCCTGAAACCGCGAAAACCAGAAAAATAAAAATATATAAGAATTTTTAAGATATGTAAAATTGACATGAGATATATGCGTAAAAAGCTTAATTGACAATACTTTTACAAAGGTATTGTATTTTTAGTGAACATCACGCCCTTAATGTAATTACCAATCATAATTACGCTTTAACGCGATGAATAAGATTCTCTGGATATTTTAATTTGACCTATAAGATATATGCGTAAAAATCTTTGTTAGAAATACTTTTTCAAAAGTGTTTTATTTACAGTAGAACAATTCCATAATGCAAATACTGATCCTGAAACCGCGAAAACCCGAAAAATAAAATTTTTAAACAATTTTTAAGATATCTTGAATCGACATGTAAGATACATGCGTAAAAAACTTAGTTGAGAATACTTTTTCAAAAGTATTGTATTTATAGTGAACATCACTCCCGTAATGTAATTACCAATCATAATTACGCGATAACGCCAAAAATAAGATACTCTGGATATTTTAAATAGACCTATGAGGTATATGCGTCAAAATCTTTGCTAGAAATACTTTTTCAAAAGTACTGTATTTATAGTAGAGCAATTCCATATTGCAATTACTGATACTGAAACCGCGAAAACCCGGAAAATAAAAATTTTTAAGAATTTTTAAGATATTTTAAATTGACATGTGAGATATATGCGTAACAAGCTTAATTGACAATACTTTTACAAAGGTATTGTATTTTTAGTGAACATCACGCCCGTAATGTAATTACCAATCACAATTACGCGATAACGCGAAGAAAAAGATTCTCTGGATATTTTAATTTGACCTACAAGTTATATGCGTAAAAATCATTGTTAGAAATACTTTTTCAAAAGTATTTTATTTATAGTAGATCAATTCCATAATGAAATTATTGATCCTGAAAACGTGAAAACCCGAAAAATAAAATTTTTTGAAAAATTTTTAAGATAATTTGAATTGACATGTACGATATATGCGTAAAAAACTTAGTTGAGAATACTTTTTCAAAAGTATTGTATTTATAGTGAAAATCACTCCCATAATGTAATTACCAATCATAAATACGCGATAACGCGAAAAATAAGATACTCTGGATATTTTAAATAGACCTATGAGGTATATGGGTAAAAATCTTTGTTAGAAATACTTTTTCAAAAGTATTGTTCTTATAGTAGAGCAATTCCATAATGCAAATACTGATCCTGAAGCCGCCAAAACCCGAAAAATAAAATTTTTAAAAAATTTTTAAGATATCTTGAATCGACATGTAAAATATATGCGTAAAAAACTTAGTTGAGAATACTTTTTCAAAAGTATTGTATTTATAGTGAACATCACTCCCGTAATGTAATTACCAATCACAATTACGCGATAACGCGAAGAATAAGATTCACTGGATATTTTAATTTGACCTATGAGATATATGCGTAAAAATCTTTGTTAGAAATACTTTTTCAAAAGTATTGTGTTTATAGTGAACATCACGCCCGTAATGTAATTACCAATCATAATTACGCGATAACGCGAAGAATAAGATTCTCTGGATATTTTAATTTGACTTATAAGATATATGCGTAAAAATCTTTGTTAGAAATACTTTTTCAAAAGTGTTTTATTTATAGTAGAGCAATTCCATAATGCAATTACTGATCCTGAAACCGCGGTACCCTAAAAATTAAAAATTTTTAAGAATTTTTAAGATATTTTAAATTGACATGTGAGATATATGCGTAACAATCTTAATTGACAATACTTTTACAAAGGTATTGTATTTTTAGTGAACATCACGCCCGTAATGTAATTACCAATCATAATTACGCGATAACGCGAAGAATAAGATTCTCTTGATATTTTAATTTGACTTATAAGATATATGCGTAAAAATCTTTGTTAGAAATACTTTTTCATAAGTATTTTATTTACAGTAGAGCAATTCCATAATGCAAATACTGATCCTGAAACCCCCGAGAAATAAAATTTTTAAACAATTTTTGAGATATTTTGAATTGACATGTAAGATATATGCGTAAAAAACTTAGTTGAGAATACTTTTTCAAAAGTATTGTATTTATAGTGAACATCACTCCCGTAATGTAATTACCAATCACAATTACGCGATAACGCGAAGAATAAGATTCTCTGGATATTTTAATTTGACCTATAAGATATATGCGTAAAAATCTTTGTTAGAAATACTTTTTCAAAAGTATTGTATTTATAGTAGAGCAATTCCATAATGAAAATACTGATCCTAAAACCGCGAAAACCCGAAAAATAAAATTTTTAAACAATTTTTAAGATATCTTGAATCGACATGTAAGATACATGTGTAAAAAACTTAGTTGACAATACTTTTACAAAGGTATTGTATTTTTAGTTAACATCACGCCCGTAATGTAATTACCAATCATAATTACGCGATAAAGCGAAGAATAAGATTCTCTGGATATTTTAATTTGACCTATTAGATATATGCGTAAAAATCTTTGTTAGAAATACTTTTTCAAAAGTATTGTATTTACAGTAGAGCAATTCCATAATGCAATTACTGATCCTGAAACCGCAAAAACCCGAAAAATAAAAATTTTTAAGAATTTTTAAGATATTTTGAATTGACATGTAAGATACATGCGTAAAAAACTTAGTTGAGAATACTTTTTCAAAAGTATTGTATTTATAGTGAACATCACTCCCGTAATGTAATTACCAATCACAATTACGCGATATCGCGAAGAATAAGATTCTCTGGATATTTCAATTTGACCTATAAGATATATGCGTAAAAATCTTTGTTAGAAATACTTTTTCAAAAGTGTTTTATTTATAGTTGAGCAATTCCATAATGCAATTACTGATCCTGAAACCGCGAAAACTCGAAAAATAAAAATTTTTATTAATTTTTAAGATATTTTAAATTGACATGTGAGATATATGCGTAAAAAGCTTAATTGACAATACTTTTACAAAGGTATTGTATTTTTAGTGAACCTCACGCCCTTAATGTGATTACCAATCATAATTACGCGATAACGCGAAGAATAAGATTCTCTGGATATTTTAATTTGACCTATAAGATATATGCGTAAAAATCTTTGTTAGAAATACTTTTTCAAAAGTATTGTATTTATAGTAGAGCAATCCCATAATGCAATTACTGATCCTGAAACCGCGAAAACCCGAAAAATAAAAATTTTTAAGAATTTTTAAGATATTTTAAATTGACATGTGAGATATATGCGTAAAAAGCTTATTTGACAATACTTTTACAAAGGTATTGTATCTTTAGTGAACATCACGCCCGTAATGTAATTACCAATCATAATTACGCGATAACGCGAAGAATAAGATTCTCTGGATATTTTAATTTGACCTATAAGATATATGCGTAAAAAACTTAGTTGAGAATACTTTTTCAAAAGTATTGTATTTATAGTAGAGCAATTCCATAATGCAATTACTGATCCTGAAACCGCGAAAACCCGAAAAATAAAAATTTTTAAGAATTTTTAATATATTTCAAATTGACATGTGAGATATATGCCTAAAAAGCTTATTTGACAATACTTTTACAAAGGTATTGTATCTTTAGTGAACATCACGCCCGTAATGTAATTACAAATCATAATTACGCGATAACGCGAAGAATAAGATTCTCTGGATATTTTAATTTGACCTATAAGATATATGCGTAAAAATCTTTGTTAGAAATACTTTTTCAAAAGTGTTTTATTTATAGTAGTGCAATTCCATAATGCAAATACTGATCCTGAAACCGCGAAAACCCGAAAAATAAAATTTTTAAACAATTTTTAAGATATTTTGAATTGACATGTAAGATATATGCGTAAAAAACTTAGATGAAAATACTTCTTCAAAAGTATTGTATTTATAGTGAACATCACTCCCGTAATGTAATTACCAATCATAATTACGCGATAACGCCAAAAATAAGATACTCTGGATCTTTTAATTTGACCTATGAGATATATGCGTAAAAATCTTTGTTAGTAATACTTTTTCAAAATTATTTTATTTATAGTATAGCAATTTCATAATGAAATTACTGATACTGAACCCCCGAAAACCCGGAAAATAAAAATTTTTAAGAATTTTTAAGATATTTTAAATTGACATGTGAGATATATGCGAAACAAGCTTAATTGACAATACTTTACAAAGGTATTGTATTTTTAGTGAACATAACGCCCGTAATGTAATTACCAATCATAATTACGCGATAATGCCAAGAATAAAATTCTCTGGATATTTTAAATTGACATGTGAGATATATGCGTAAAAAACTTAGTTGACAATACTTTTTCAAAAGTATTGTATTTATTGTGAACATCACTCCCGTAATGTAATTACCAATCATAATTACGCGATAACGCGAAGAATAAGATTCTCTGGATTTTTAATTTGACCTATAAGATATATGCATAAAAATCTTTGTTAGAAATACTTTTTCAAAAGTATTGTATTTATAGTGAACATCAAGCCTGTAATGTAATTACCAATCACAATTACGCGATATCGCGAAGAATAAGATTCTCTGGATATTTCAATTTGACCTATAAGATATATGCGTAAAAATCATTGTTAGAAATACTTTTTCAAAAGTGTTTTATTTATAGTAGTGCAATTCCATAATGCAAATACTGATCCTGAAACCGCGAAAACCCGAAAAATAAAATTTTTAAACAATTTTTAAGATATTTTGAATTGACATGTGAGATACATGTGTAAAAAACTTAGTTGACAATACTTTTACAAAGGTATTGTATTTTTAGTTAACATCACGCCCGTAATGTAATTACCAATCATAATTACGCGATAAAGCGAAGAATAAGATTCTCTGGATATTTTAATTTGACCTATTAGATATATGCGTAAAAATCTTTGTTAGAAATACTTTTTCAAAAGTATTGTATTTATAGTAGAGCAATTCCATAATGCAATTACTGATCCTGAAACCGCGAAAGCCCGAAAAATAAAAATTTTTCAGAATTTTTAAGATATTTTAAATTGACATGTGAGATATATGCGTAACAAGCTTAATTGACAATACTTTTACAAAGGTATTGTATTTTTAGTGAACATCACGCCCGTAATGTAATTACCAATCATAATTACGCGATAACGCGAAGAATAAGATTCTCTTGATATTTTAATTTGACTTATAAGATATATGCGTAAAAATCTCTGTTGGAATTACTTTTTCAAAAGTATTTTATTTATAGTAGAGCAATTCCATAATGCAAATACTGATCCTGAAACCGCAAAAGCCCGAAAAATAAAATTTTTAAACAATTTTTGAGATATTTTGAATTGACATGTAAGATATATGCGTAAAAAACTTAGTTGAGAATACTTTTTCAAAAGTATTGTATTTATAGTGAACATCACTCCCGTAATGTAATTACCAATCACAATTACGCGATAACGCGAAGAATAAGATTCTCTGGATATTTTAATTTGACCTATTAGATATATGCGTAAAAATCTTTGTTAGAAATACTTTTTCAAAAGTATTGTATTTATAGTAGAGCAATTCCATAATGCAATTACTGATCCTGAAACCGCGAAAACCCGAAAAATAAAATTTTTAAACAATTTTTAAGATATCTTGAATCGACATGTAAGATACATGTGTAAAAAACTTAGTTGACAATACTTTTACAAAGGTATTGTATTTTTAGTTAACATCACGCCCGTAATGTAATTACCAATCATAATTACGCGATAAAGCGAAGAATAAGATTCTCTGGATATTTTAATTTGACCTATTAGTTATATGCGTGAAAATCTTTGTTAGAAATACTTTTTCAAAAGTATTGTATTTACAGTAGAGCAATTCCATAATGCAATTACTGATCCTGAAACCGCAAAAACCCGAAAAATAAAAATTTTTAAGAATTTTTAAGATATTTTGAATTGACATGTAAAATACATGTGTAAAAAACTTAGTTGAGAATACTTTTTCAAAAGTATTGTATTTATAGTGAACATCACTCCCGTAATGTAATTACCAATCACAATTACGCGATATCGCGAAGAATAAGATTCTCTGGATATTTCAATTTGACCTATAAGATATATGCGTAAAAATCTTTGTTAGAAATACTTTTTCAAAAGTGTTTTATTTATAGTAGAGCAATTCCATAATGCAACTGCTGATCCTGAAACCGCGAAAACTCGAAAAATAAAAATTTTTATTAATTTTTAAGATATTTTAAATTGACATGTGAGATATATGCGTAAAAAGCTTAATTGACTGTACTTTTACAAAGGTATTCTACTTTTAGTGAACATCAAGCCCGTAATATAATTACCAATCATAATTACGCGATAACGCGAAGAATAAGATTCTCTGGATATTTTAATTTGACCTATAAGGTATATGCGTAAAAATCTTTGTTAGAAATACTTCTTCAAAAGAGTTTTATTTACAGTAGAGCAATTCCATAATGCAAATACTGGTCCTGAAACCGCGAAAACCCGAAAAATAAAATTTTTAAACAATTTTTAAGATCTCTTGAATCTACATGTATCATATATGCGTAAATAACTATGTTGAGAATACTTTTTCAAAAGTATTGTATTCATAGTGAACATCACTCCCGTAATGTAATTACCAATCACAATTACGCGATATCGCGAAGAATAAGATTCTCTTGATAATTTAATTTGACTTATAAGATATATGCGTAAAAATCTTTGTTAGAAATACTTTTTCAAAAGTGTTTTATTTACAGTAGAGCAATTCCATAATGCAAATACTGATCCTGAAACCGCGAAAACCCGAAAAATAAAAATTTTTCAGATATTTTAAGATATTTTAAATTGACTTGTGAGATATATGCGTAACAAGCTTAATTGACTGTACTTTTACAAAGGTATTCTACTTTTAGTGAACATCACGCCCGTAATGTAATTACCAATCATAATTACGCGATAACGCGAAGAATAAGATTCTGTTGATATTTTAATTTGACCTAGAAGTTATATGCGTAAAAATCTTTGTTAGAAATACTTCTTCAAAAGAGTTTTATTTACAGTAGAGCAATTCCATAATGCAAATACTGGTCCTGAAACCGCGAAAACCCGAAAAATAAAATTTTTAAACAATTTTTAAGATATCTTGAATCGACATGTAAGATATATGCGTAAAAAACTTAGTTGAGAATACTTTTTCAAAAGTACTGTATTTATAGTGAACATCACTCCCGTAATGTAATTACCAATCACAATTACGCGATAACGCGAAAAATAAGATACTCTTGATAATTTAATTTGACTTATAAGATATATGCGTATAAATCTTTGTTAGAAATACTTTTTCAAAAGTGTTTTATTTATAGTTGAGCAATTCCATAATGCAATTACTGATCCTGAAACCGCGAAAACTCGAAAAATAAAAATTTTTATTAATTTTTAAGATATTTTAAATTGACATGTGAGATATATGCGTAAAAAGCTTACTTGACACTACTTTTACACAGGTCTTGTATTTTTAGTGAACCTCACGCCCTTTATGTGATTACCAATCATAATTACGCGATAACGCGAAGAATAAGATTCTCTGGATATTTTAATTTGACCTATAAGATATATGCGTAAAAATCTTTGTTAGAAATACTTTTTCAAAAGTATTGTATTTATAGTAGAGCAATTCCATAATGCAATTACTGATCCTGAAACCGCGAAAACCCGAAAAATAAAAATTTTTAAGAATTTTTAAGATATTTTAAATTGACATGTGAGATATATGCGTAAAAAGCTTATTTGACAATACTTTTACAAAGGTATTGTATCTTTAGTGAACATCACGCCCGTAATGTAATTACCAATCATAATTACGCGATAACGCGAAGAATAAGATTCTCTGGATATTTTAATTTGACCTATAAGATATATGCGTAAAAAACTTAGTTGAAAATACTTTTTCAAAAGTATTGTATTTATAGTAAAGCAATCCCATAATGCAATTACTGATCCTGAAACCGCGAAAACCAGAAAAATAAAAATTTTTAAGAATTTTTAATATATTTGAAATTGACATGTGAGATATATGCGTAAAAAGCTTATTTGACAATACTTTTACAAAGGTATTGTATCTTTAGTGAACATCACGCCCGTAATGTAATTACAAATCATAATTACGCGATAACGCGAAGAATAAGATTCTCTGGATATTTTAATTTGACCTATAAGATATATGCGTAAAAATCATTGTTAGAAATACTTTTTCAAAAGTGTTTTATTTATAGTAGTGCAATTCCATAATGCAAATACTGATCCTGAAACCGCGAAAACCCGAAAAATAAAATTTTTAAACAATTTTTAAGATATTTTGAATTGACATGTAAGATATATGCGTAAAAAACTTAGATGAAAATACTTCTTCAAAAGTATTGTATTTATAGTGAACATCACTCCCGTAATGTAATTACCAATCATAATTACGCGATAACGCCAAAAATAAGATACTCTGGATATTTTAAATAGACCTATGAGATATATGCGTAAAAATCTTTGTTAGAAATACTTTTTCAAAAGTATTTTTTTTATAGTAGAGCAATTCCATAATGCAATTACTGATACTGAACCCCCGAAAACCCGGAAAATAAAAATTTTTAAGAATTTTTAAGATATTTTAAATTGACATGTGAGATATATGCGTAACAAGCTTAATTGACAATACTTTACAAAGGTATTGTCTTTTTAGTGAACATCACGCCCGTAATGTAATTAGCAATCATAATTACGCGATAATGCGAAGAATAAAATTCTCTGGATATTTTAAATAGACCTGTAAGATATATGCGTAAAAAACTTAGTTGAGAATACTTTTTCAAAAGTATTGTATTTATAGTGAACATCACTCCCGTAATGTAATTACCAATCATAATTACGCGATAACGCGAAGAATAAGATTCTCTGGATTTTTAATTTGACCTATAAGATATATGCATAAAAATCTTTGTTAGAAATACTTTTACAAAGGTATTGTATTTTTAGTGAACATCACGCCCGTAATGTAATTACCAATCATAATTACGCGATATCGCGAAGAATAAGATTCTCTGGATATTTTAATTTGACCTATAAGATATATGCGTAAAAATCATTGTTAGAAATACTTTTTCAAAAGTGTTTTATTTATAGTAGTGCAATTCCATAATGCAAATACTGATCCTAAAACCGCGAAAACCCGAAAAATAAAATTTTTTAAAAAAATTTTTATGATATTTCAAATTGACATGTGAGATACATGTGTAAAAAACTTAGTTGACAATACTTTTACAAAGGTATTGTATTTTTAGTTAACATCACGCCCGTAATGTAATTACCAATCATAATTACGCGATAAAGCGAAGAATAAGATTCTCTGGATATTTTAATTTGACCTATTAGATATATGCGTAAAAATCTTTGTTAGAAATACTTTTTCAAAAGTATTGTATTTACAGTAGAGCAATTCCATAATGCAATTACTGATCCTGAAACCGCGAACGGCCGAAAAATAAAAATTTTTCAGAATTTTTAAGATATTTTAAATTGACATGTGAGATATATGCGGAAAAAGTTTAATTGACAATACATTTCAAAGGTATTGTATTTTTAGTGAACATCACGCCCGTAATGTAATTACCAATCATAATTACGCGATAACGCGAAGAATAAGATTCTCTGGATATTTTAATTTGACCTATAAGATATATGCGTAAAAATCTTTGTTAGAAATACTTTTTCAAAAGTGTTTTATTTACAGTAGAGCAATTCCATAATGCAAATACTGGTCCTGAAACCGCGAAAACCCGAAAAATAAAATTTTTAAACAATTTTTAAGATATTTTGAATTGACATGTAAGATATATGCGTAAAAAACTTAGTTGAGAATACTTTTTCAAAAGTATTGTATTTATAGTAGAGCAATTCCATAATGCAATTACTGATACTGAAACCGCGAAAACCCGGAAAATAAAAATTTTTAAGAATTTTTAAGATATTTTAAATAGACCTGTAAGATATATGCGTAAAAAACTTAGTTGAGAATACTTTTTCGAAAGTATTGTATTTATAGTGAACATCACTCCCGTAATGTAATTACCAATCATAATTACGCGATAACGCGAAGAATAAGATACTCTGGATTTTTTAATTTGACCTATAAGATGTATGCATAAAAATCTTTGTTAGAAATACTTTTTCAAAAGTATTGTATTTTTAGTAGAGCAATTCCATAATGCAATTACTGATCCTGAAACCGCGAAAGCCCGAAAAGTAAAAATTTTTCAGAATTTTTAAGATATTTTAAATTGACATGTGAGATATATGCGTAAAAAGTTTAATTGATAATACTTTTACAAAGGTATTGTATTTTTAGTGAACATCACGCCCGGAATGTAATTACCAATCATAATTACGCTTTAACGCGAAGAATAAGATTCTCTGGATATTTTAATTTGACCTATAAGATATATGCGTAAAAATCTTTGTTAGAAAAACTTTTTCAAAAGTGTTTTATTTACAGTAGAACAATTCCATAATGCAAATACTGATCCTGAAACCGCGAAAACCCGAAAAATAAAATTTTTAAACAATTTTTAAGATATCTTGAATCGACATGTAAGATACATGAGTAAAAAACTTATTTTAGAATACTTTTACAAAGGTATTGTATTTTTAGTGAACATCACGCCCGTAATGTAATTACCAATCACAATTACGCGATATCGCGAAGAATAAGATTCTCTGGATATTTCAATTTGACCTATAAGATATATGCGTAAAAATCATTGTTAGAAATACTTTTTCAAAAGTGTTTTATTTATAGTAGTGCAATTCCATAATGCAAATACTGATCCTGAAACCGCGAAAACCCGAAAAATAAAAATTTTTAAGAATTTTTAAGATATTTAAAATTGACATGTGAGATATATGCGTAAAAAGCTTAATTGACAATACTTTTACAAAGGTATTGTATTTTTAGTGAACATCACGCCCTTAATGTAATTACCAATCATAATTACGCGATAACGCGAAGAATAATATATGCGTAAAAAACTTAGTTGAGAATACTTTTTCAAAAGTATTGTATTTATAGTAGAGCAATTCCATAATGCAATTACTGATACTGAAACCGCGAAAACCAGGAAAATAAAAATTTTTAAGAATTTTTAAGATATTTTAAATTGACATGTGAGATATATGCGTAACAAGCTTAATTGACAATACTTTTACAAAGGTATTGTACTTTTAGTGAACATCACGCCCGTAATGTAATTACCAATCATAATTACGCGATAACGCGAAGAATAAGATTCTCTTGATATTTTAATTTGACCTATAAGATATATGCGTAAAAAACTTTGATAGAAATACTTTTTCAAAAGTGTTTTATTTACAGTAGAGCAATTCCATAATGCAAATACTGATCCTGAAACCGCGAAAACCCGAAGAATAAAAATTTTTAATTATTTTAAAGATATTTTAAATTGACATGTGAGATATATGCGTAACAAGCTTAATTGACAATACTTTCACAAAGGTATTGTATTTTTAGTGAACATCACGCCCTTAATGTAATTACCAATCATAATTACGCGATAACGCGAAGAATAATATATGCGTAAAAAACTTAGTTGAGAATACTTTTTCAAAAGTATTGTATTTATAGTAGAGCAATTCCATAATGCAATTACTGACACTGAAACCGCGAAAACCAGGAAAATAAAAATTTTTAAGAATTTTTAAGATATTTTAAATTGACATGTGAGATATATGCGTAACAAGCTTAATTGACAATACATTTACAAAGGTATTGTACTTTTAGTGAACATCACGCCCGTAATGTAATTACCAATCATAATTACGCGATAACGCGAAGAATAAGATACTCTGGATTTTTTAATTTGACCTATAAGATGTATGCATAAAAATCTTTGTTAGAAATACTTTTTCAAAAGTGTTTTATTTAGAGTAGAGCAATTCCATAATGCAAATACTGGTCCTGAAACCGCGAAAACCCGAAAAATAAAATTTTTTAAAAAAATTTTTATGATATTTCAAATTGACATGTGAGATATATGCGTAAAAACCTAAGTTGACAATCCTTTTTCAAAAGTATTGTATTTATAGTGAACATCACTCCCGCAATGTAATTACCAATCATAATTACGCGATAACGCGAAGAATACGATTCTCTGGATATTTTAATTTGACCTATAAGATATATGCGTAAAAATCTTTGTTAGAAATACTTTTTCAAAAGTGTTTTATTTATAGTAGAGCAATTCCATAATGCAATTACTGATCCTGAAACCGCGAAAACCCGAAAAATAAAAATTTTTAAGAATTTTTAAGATATTTAAAATTGACATGTGAGATATATGCGTAAAAAGCTTAATTGACAATACTTTTACAAAGGTATTGTATTTTTAGTGAACATCACGCCCTTAATGTAATTACCAATCATAATTACGCGATAACGCGAAGAATAATATATGCGTAAAAAACTTAGTTGAGAATACTTTTTCAAAAGTATTGTATTTATAGTAGAGCAATTCCATAATGCAATTACTGATACTGAAACCGCGAAAACCAGGAAAATAAAAATTTTTAAGAATTTTTAAGATATTTTAAATTGACATGTGAGATATATGCGTAACAAGCTTAATTGACAATACATTTACAAAGGTATTGTACTTTTAGTGAACATCACGCCCGTAATGTAATTACCAAACATAATTACGCGATAATGAGAAGAATAAAATTCTCTGGATATTTTAAATAGACCTGTAAGATATATGCATAAAAATGTTTGTTAGAAATACTTTTTCAAAAGTATTGTATTTATAGTAGAGCAATTCCATAATGCAATTACTGATACTGAAACCGCGAAAACCAGGAAAATAAAAATTTTTAAGAATTTTTAAGATATTTTAAATTGACATGTGAGATATATGCGTAACAAGCTTAATTGACAATACTTTTACAAAGGTATTGTACTTTTAGTGAACATCACGCCCGTAATGTAATTACCAATCATAATTACGCGATAACGCGAAGAATAAGATTCTCTTGATATTTTAATTTGACTTATAAGATATATGCGTAAAAATCTTTGTTAGAAATACTTTTTCAAAAGTGTTTTATTTAGAGTAGAGCAATTCCATAATGCAAATACTGATCCTGAAACCGCGAAAACCCGAAAAATAAAAATTTTTCAGATATTTTAAGATATTTCAAATTGACATGTGAGATATATGCGTAACAAGCTTAATTGACAATACTTTTACAAAGGTATTGTACTTTTAGTGAACATCACGCCCGTAATGTAATTACCAATCATAATTACGCGATAACGCGAAGAATAAGATTCTCTTGATATTTTAATTTGACCTATAAGATATATGCGTAAAAATCTTTGTTAGAAATACTTCTTCAAAAGAGTTTTATTTATAGTAGAGCAATTCCATAATGCAAATACTGATCCTGAAACCGCAAAAGCCCGAAAAATAAAATTTTTAAACAATTTTTGAGATATTTTGAATTGATATGTAAGATATATGCGTAAAAAACTTAGTTGAGAATACTTTTTCAAAAGTATTGTATTTATAGTAGAGCAATTCCATAATGCAATTACTGATACTGAAACCGCGAAAACCAGGAAAATAAAAATTTTTAAGAATTTTTAAGATATTTTAAATTGACATGTGAGATATATGCGTAACAAGCTTAATTGACAATACTTTTACAAAGGTATTGTATTTTTAGTGAACATCACGCCCGTAATGTAATTACCAATCATAATTACGCGATAACGCGAAGAATAAGATTCTCTTGATATTTTAATTTGACGTATAAGATATATGCATAAAAATCTTTGTTAGAAATACTTTTTCAAAAGTGTTTTATTTAGAGTAGAGCAATTCCATAATGCAAATACTGGTCCTGAAACCGCGAAAACCCGAAAAGTAAAAATTTTTCAGAATTTTTAAGATATTTTAAATTGACATGTGAGATATATGCGTAAAAAGTTTAATTGATAATACTTTTACAAAGGTATTGTACTTTTAGTGAACATCACGCCCGTAATGTAATTACCAATCATGATTACGCGATAACGCGAAGAATAAGATTCTCTTGATAATTTAATTTGACTTATAAGATATATGCGTAAAAATCTTTGTTAGAAATACTTTTTCAAAAGTGTTTTATTTATCGTAGAGCAATTCCATAATGCAAATACTGATCCTGAAACCGCGAAAACCCGAAAAATAAAAATTTTTCAGATATTTTAAGATATTTCAAATTGACATGTGAGATATATGCGTAAAAACCTAAGTTGACAATACTTTTTCAAAAGTATTGTATTTATAGTGAACATCACTGCCGCAATGTAATTACCAATCACAATTACGCGATAACGCGAAGAATACGATTCTCTGGATATTTTAATTTGACCTACAAGGTATATGCGTAAAAATCATTGTTAGAAATACTGTTTCAAAAGTATTTTATTTATAGTAGAGCAATTACATAATGCAAATACTGGTCCTGAAACCGCGAAAACCCGAAAAATAAAATTTTTAAACAATTTTTCAGATATCTTGAATCGACATGTAAAATATATGCGTAAAAAACTTAGTTGAGAATACTTTTTCAAAAGTATTGTATTCATAGTGAACATCACTCCCGTAATGTAATTACCAATCACAATTACGCGATAACGCGAAGAATAAGATTCTCTGGATATTTCAATTTGACTTATAAGATATATGCGTAAAAATCTTTGTTATAAATACTTTGTCAAAAGTGTTTTATTTATAGTAGAGCAATTCCATAATGCAATTACTGATCCTGAATCCGCGAAAACCCGAAAAATAAAAATTTTTAAGAATTTTTAAGATATTTAAAATTGACATGTGAGATATATACGTAGAAAAGCTTAATTGACAATACTTTTACAAAGGTATTGTATTTTTAGTGAACATCACGCCCGTAATGTAATTACCAATCATAATTACGCGATAACGCGAAGAATAAGATTCTCTTGATGATATAAAGTGAACACTAATAAAATAGCGTAAAAATCTTTGATAGAAATACTTCTTCAAAAGAGTTTTATTTACAGTAGAGCAATTCCATGATGCAAATACTGATCCTGAAACCGCGAAAACCCGAAAAATAAAAATTTTTCAGATATTTTAAGATATTTTAAATTGACATGTGAGATATATGCGTAACAAGCTTAATTGACTATACTTTTACAAAGGTATTGTATTTTTAGTGAACATCACGCCCGTAATGTAATTACCAATCATAATTACGCGATAACGCGAAGAATAAGATTCTCTTGATAATTTAATTTGACTTATAAGATATATGCGTAAAAATCTTTGTTAGAAATACTTTTTCAAAAGTGTTTTATTTATAGTAGAGCAATTCCATAATGCAATTACTGATCCTGAAACCGCGAAAACCCGAAAAATAAAAATTTTTAAGAATTTTTAAGATATTTAAAATTGACATGTTAGATATATGCGTAAAAAGCTTAGTTGACAATACTTTAACAAAGGTATTGTATCTTTAGTGAACATCACGCCCGTAATGTATTTACCAATCATAATTACGCGATAACGCGAAGAATAAGATTCTGTGGATTTTTTAATTTGACTTATAAGATATATGCGTAAAAATCTTTGTTAGAAATACTTTTTCAAAAGTCTTTTATTTACAGTAGAGCAATTCCATAATGCAACTACTGATCCTGAAACCGCGAAAACCGGAAAAATAAAAATTTTTCAGATATTTTAAGATATTTTAAATTGACTTGTGAGATATATGCGTAACAAGCTTAATTGACTGTACTTTTACAAAGGTATTGTACTTTTAGTGAACATCACGCCCGTAATGTAATTACCAATCATAATTACGCGATAACGCGAAGAATAAGATTCTCTTGATATTTTAATTTGACCTAGAAGATATATGCGTAAAAATCTTTGTTAGAAATACTTCTTCAAAAGTGTTTTATTTATAGTAGTGCAATTCCATAATGCAAATACTGATCCTGAAACCGCGAAAACCCGAAAAATAACATTTTTAAACAATTTTAAGATATCTTGAATCGACGTGTAAGATATATGCGTAAAAAACTTAGTTGAGAATACTTTTCAAAAGTATTGTATTTATAGTGAACATCACTTCCGTAATGTAATTACCAATCACAATTACGCGATAACGCGAAGAATAAGATTCTCTTGATAATTTAATTTGACTTATAAGATATATGCGTAAAAATCTTTGTTAGAAATACTTTTTCAAAAGTGTTTTATTTACAGTAGAGCAATTCCATAATGCAATTACTGATCCTGAATCCGCGAAAACTCGAAAAATAAAAATTTTTAAGCATTTTTAAGATATTTAAAATTGACATGTGAGATATATGCGTAGCAAGCTTAATTGACAATACTTTTACAAAGGTATTGTATTTTTAGTGAACATCACGCCCGTAATGTATTTACCAATCTTCATTTCGCGATCACGCGAAGAATAAGATTCTCTTGATTTTTATTTTGACCTATAAGATATATGCGTAAAAATCTTTGTTAGAAATACTTTTTCAAAAGTGTTTTATTTACAGTAGAGCAATTCCATAATGCAAATACTGGTCCTGAAACCGCGAAAACCAGAAAAATAAAATTTTTAAGAATTTTTAAGATATTTTAAATTGACATGTGAGATATATGCGTAGCAAGCTTAATTGACAATACTTTTACAAAGGTATTGTATTTTTAGTGAACATCACGCCCGTAATGTAATTACCAATCATAATTACGCGATAACGCGAAGAATAAGATTCTGTTGATTTTTTAATTTGACCTATAAGGTATATGCGTAAAAATCTTTGTTAGAAATACTTCTTCAAAAGAGTTTTATTTACAGTAGAGCAATTCCATAATGCAAATACTGGTCCTGAAACCGCGAAAACCCGAAAAATAAAATTTTTAAACAATTTTTAAGATATCTTGAATCGACATGTAAGATACATGCGTAAAAAACTTAGTTCAGAATACTTTTTCAAAAGTATTGTATTTATAGTGAACATTACTCCCGTAATGTAATTACCAATCACAATTACGCGATAACGCGAAGAATAAGATTCTCTTGATATTTTAATTTGACTTATAAGATATATGCGTAAAAATCTTTGTTAGAAATACTTTTTCTAAAGTGTATTATTTATAGTAGAGCAATTCCATAATGCAATTACTGATCCTGAAACCGCGAAAACCCGAAAAATAAAAATTTTTAAGAATTTTTAAGATATTTTAAATTGACATGTGAGATATATGCGTAAAATCTTAATTGACAATACTTTAAAGGTATTGTATTTTTAGTGAACATCACTCCCGTAATGTAATTACCAATCACAATTACGCGATATCGCGAAGAATAAGATTCTCTGGATATTTCAATTTGACCTATAAGATATATGCGTAAAAATCTTTGTTAGAAATACTTTTTCAAAAGTGTTTTATTTATAGTAGAGCAATTCCATAATGCAATTACTGATCCTGAAACCGCGAAAACTCGAAAAATAAAAATTTTTAAGAATTTTTAAGATATTTTAAATTGACATGTGAGATATATGCGTAAAAAGCTTAATTGACAATACTTTTACAAAGGTATTGTATTTTTAGTGAACATCACGCCCTTAATGTAATTACCAATCATAATTACGCGATAACGCGAAGAATAAGATTCTCTTGATATTTTAATTTGACTTATAAGATATATGCGTAAAAATCTTTGTTAGAAATACTTTTTCAAAAGTGTTTTAATTACACTAGAGCAATTCCATAATGCAACTACTGATCCTGAAACCGCGAAAACCGGAAAAATAAAAATTTTTCAGATATTTTAAGATATTTTAAATTGACTTGTGAGATATATGCGTAACAAGCTTAATTGACTGTACTTTTACAAAGGTATTCTACTTTTAGTGAACATCACGCCCGTAATGTAATTACCAATCATAATTACGCGAAAACGCGAAGAATAAGATTCTTTGGATATTTTAATTTGACCTATAAGATATGTGCGTAAAAATCTTTGTTAGAAATACTTCTTCAAAAGAGTTTTATTTACAGTAGAGCAATTTCATAATGCAAATACTGGTCCTGAAACCGCGAAAACCCGAAAAATAAAATTTTTAAACAATTTTTAAGATATCTTGAATCGACATGTAAGATACATGCGTAAAAAACTTAGTTGAGAATACTTTTTCGAAAGTATTGTATTTATAGTGAACATCACTCCCGTAATCTAATTACCAATCATAATTACGCGATAACGCGAAGAATAAGATTCTCTGGATATTTTAATTTGACTTATAAGATATATGCGTAAAAATCTTTGTTAGAAATACTTTTTCAAAAGTGTTTTATTTACAGTAGAGCAATTCCATAATGCAACTACTGATCCTGAAACCGCGAAAACCGGAAAAATAAAAATTTTTCAGATATTTTAAGATATTTTAAATTGACTTGTGAGATATATGCGTAACAAGCTTAATTGACTGTACTTTTACAAAGGTATTCTACTTTTAGTGAACATCACGCCCGTAATGTAATTACCAATCATAATTACGCGAAAACGCGAAGAATAAGATTCTTTGGATATTTTAATTTGACCTATAAGATATGTGCGTAAAAATCTTTGTTAGAAATACTTCTTCAAAAGAGTTTTATTTACAGTAGAGCAATTTCATAATGCAAATACTGGTCCTGAAACCGCGAAAACCCGAAAAATAAAATTTTTAAACAATTTTTAAGATATCTTGAATCGACATGTAAGATACATGCGTAAAAAACTTAGTTGAGAATACTTTTTCAAAAGTATTGTATTCATAGTGAACATCACTCCCGTAATGTAATTACCAATCACAATTACGCGATATCGCGAAGAATAAGATTCTCTTGATAATTTAATTTGACTTATAAGATATATGCGTAAAAAACTTTGATAGAAATACTTTTTCAAAAGTGTTTTATTTACAGTAGAGCAATTCCATAATGCAAATACTGATCCTGAAACCGCGAAAACCCGAAAAATAAAAATTTTTCAGATATTTTAAGATATTTTAAATTGACTTGTGAGATATATGCGTAACAAGCTTAATTGACTGTACTTTTACAAAGGTATTCTACTTTTAGTGAACATCAAGCCCGTAATATAATTACCAATCATAATTACGCGATAACGCGAAGAATAAGATTCTCTGGATATTTTAATTTGACCTATAAGGTATATGCGTAAAAATCTTTGTTAGAAATACTTCTTCAAAAGAGTTTTATTTACAGTAGAGCAATTCCATAATGCAAATACTGGTCCTGAAACCGCGAAAACCCGAAAAATAAAATTTTTAAACAATTTTTAAGATATCTTGAATCGACATGTAAGATACATGCGTAAAAAACTTAGTTGAGAATACTTTTTCGAAAGTATTGTATTCATAGTGAACATCACTCCCGTAATGTAATTACCAATCACAATTACGCGATAACGCGAAGAATAAGATTCTCTTGATAATTTAATTTGACTTATAAGATATATGCGTAAAAATCTTTGTTAGAAATACTTTTTCAAAAGTGTTTTATTTACAGTAGAGCAATTCCATAATGAAATTACTGATCCTGAAACCGCGAAAACACGTAAAATAAAAATTTTTAAGAATTTTTAAGATATTTAAAATTGACATGTGATATATATGCGAAACAAGATAAAATGACAATACTTTTACAAAGGTAATGTACTTTTAGTGAACATAACGCCAGAACAGAAATTACCAATCATAATTAATCAATAAAGCGAAGAATAAGATTATCTCGATAATTTAATTTGACTTATAAGATATATGCGTAAAAAACTTTGATAGAAATACTTTTTCAAAAGTGTTTTATTTACAGTAGAGCAATTCCATAATGCAAATACTGATCCTGAAACCGCGAAAACCCGAAAAATAAAAATTTTTCAGATATTTTAAGATATTTTAAATTGACTTGTGAGATATATGCGTAACAAGCTTAATTGACAATACTTTTACAAAGGTATTGTACTTTTAGTGAACATCACGCCCGTAATGTAATTACCAATCATAATTACGCGATAACGCGAAGAATAAGATTCTCTTGATATTTTAATTTGACCTATAAGATATATGCGTAAAAATCTTTGTTAGAAATACTTCTTCAAAAGAGTTTTATTTATAGTAGAGCAATTCCATAATGCAAATACTGATCCTGAAACCGCAAACGCCCGAAAAATAAAATTTTTAAACAATTTTTGAGATATTTTGAATTGATATGTAAGATATATGCGTAAAAAACTTAGTTGAGAATACTTTTTCAAAAGTATTGTATTTATAGTAGAGCAATTCCATAATGCAATTACTGATCCTGCAACCGCGAAAACCCGAAAAATAAAAATTTTTCAGATATTTTAAGATATTTTAAATTGACTTGTGAGATATATGCGGAAAAGTTTAATTGACAATACTTTTACAAAGGTATTGTATTTTTAGTGAACATCACGCCCGTAATGTATTTACCAATCATAATTACGCGATAACGCGAAGAATAAGATTCTCTTGATAATTTAATTTGACTTATAAGATACATGCGTAAAAATCTTTGTTAGAAATACTTTTTCAAAAGTATTGTATTTATAGTAGAGCAATTCCATAATGCAATTACTGATCCTGCAACCGCGAAAACCCGAAAAATAGAATTTTTTAAAAAAATTTTTATCATATTTCAAATTGACATGTGAGATATATGCGTAAAAGCCTAAGTTGACAATACTTTTTCAAAAGTATTGTATTTATAGTGAACATCACTGCCGCAATGTAATTACCAATCACAATTACGCGATAACGCGAAGAATACGATTCTCTGGATATTTTAATTTGACCTACAAGATATATGCGTAAAAATCATTGTTAGAAATACTGTTTCAAAAGTATTTTATTTATAGTAGAGCAATTACATAATGCGAATACTGATCCTGAAACCGCGAAAACCCGTAAAATAAAATTTGTAAACAATTTTTAAGATATTTTAAATCGACATGTGAGATATATGCGTAAAAAACTTAATTGACAATACTTTTACAAAGGTATTATATTTTTAGTGAAAATCACGCCCGTAATGTAATTACCAATCATAATTACGCGATAACGCGAAGAATAAGATTCTTTGGATATTTTAATTTGACCTATAAGATATATGCGTAAAAATCTTTGTTAGAAATACTTTTTCAAAAGTGTTTTATTTACAGTAGAGCAATTCCATAATGCAAATACTGGTCCTGAAACCGCGAAAACCCGAAAAATAAAATTTTTAAACAATTTTTAAGATATTTTGAATTGACATGTAAGATATATGCGTAAAAAACTTAGTTGAGAATACTTTGTCAAAAGTATTGTATTTATAGTGAACATCACTCCCGTAATGTAATTACCAATCACAATTACGCGATATCGCGAAGAATAAGATTCTCTGGATATTTCAATTTGACCTATAAGATATATGCGTAAAAATCTTTGTTAGAAATACTTTTTCAAAAGTGTTTTATTTATAGTAGAGCAATTCCATAATGCAATTACTGATCCTGAATCCGCGAAAACCCGAAAAATAAAAATTTTTAAGAATTTTTAAGATATTTAAAATTGACATGTGAGATATATGCGTAAAAAGCTTAATTGACAATACTTTTACAAAGGTATTGTATTTTTAGTGAACATCACGCCCGTAATGTAATTACCAATCATAATTACGCGATAACGCGAAGAATAAGATTCTCTTGATATTTTAATTTGTCTTATAAGATATATGCGTAAAAATCTTTGTTAGAAATACTTTTTCAAAAGTGTTTTATTTATAGTAGAGCAATTCCATAATGCATTTACTGATCCTGAAAACGCGAAAACCCGAAAAATAAAATTTTTAAAAAAAATTTTTATGATATTTCAAATTGACATGTGAGATATATGCGTAAAAACCTAAGTTGACAATCCTTTTTCAAAAGTATTGTATTTATAGTGAACATCACTCCCGCAATGTAATTACCAATCACAATTACGCGATAACGCGAAGAATACGATTCTCTGGATATTTTAATTTGACCTACAAGATATATGCGTAAAAATCATTGTTAGAAATACTGTTTCAAAAGTATTTTATTTATAGTAGAGCAATTCCATAATGCAATTACTGATACTGAAACCGCTAAATCCAGAAAAATAAAATTTTTAAAGAATTTTTAAGATATTTTATATTGAAATGTGAGATATATGAGTAATAATCTTAATTTACAATACTTTTACAAATGTTTTTTATTTTTAGTGAATATCACGCCCGTAATGTAATTACCAATCATAATTACGCGATAACGCGAAGAATAAGATTCGCTTGATATTTTAATTTGACCTATAAGATATATGCGTAAAAATCTTTGTTAGAAATACTTTTTCAAAAGTGTTTTATTTACAGTAGAGCAATTCCATAATGCAAATACTGATCCTGAAACCGCAAAAACCCGAAAAGTAAAAATTTTTCAGATATTATATGATATTTAAAATTGACATGTGAGATATATGCGTAACAAGCTTAATTGACAATACTTTTACAAAGGTATTGTACTTTTAGTGAACATCACGCCCGTAATGTAATTACCAATCATAATTACGCGATAACGCGAAGAATAAGATTCTCTTGATATTTTAATTTGACCTATAAGATATATGCGTAAAAATCTTTGTTAGAAATACTTCTTCAAAAGAGTTTTATTTATAGTAGAGCAATTCCATAATGCAAATACTGATCCTGAAACCGCAAACGCCCGAAAAATAAAATTTTTAAACAATTTTTGAGATATTTTGAATTGATATGTAAGATATATGCGTAAAAAACTTAGTTGAGAATACTTTTTCAAAAGTATTTTATTTATAGTAGAGCAATTACATAATGCAATTACTGATCCTGAAACCGCGAAAGCCCGAAAAATAAAAATTTTTAATAATTTTTAAGATATTTTAAATTGACTTGTGAGATATATGCGGAAAAGTTTAATTGACAATACTTTTACAAAGGTATTGTATTTTTAGTGAACATCACGCCCGTAATGTATTTACCAATCATAATTACGCGATAACGCGAAGAATAAGATTCTCTTGATAATTTAATTTGACCTATAAGATATATGCATAAAAATCTTTGTTAGAAATACTTTTTCAAAAGTATTTTATTTATAGTAGAGCAATTCCATAATGCAAATACTGATCCTGAAACCGCGAAAACCCGAAAAATAAAATTTTTTAAAAAAATTTTTATGATATTTCAAATTGACATGTGAGATATATGCGTAAAAACCTAAGTTGACAATACTTTTTCAAAAGTGTTTTATTTATAGTGAACATCACTGCCGCAATGTAATTACCAATCACAATTACGCGATAACGCGAAGAATACGATTCTCTGGATATTTTAATTTGACCTACAAGATATATGCGTAAAAATCATTGTTAGAAATACTGTTTCAAAAGTATTTTATTTATAGTAGAGCAATTCCATAATGCAATTACTGATACTGAAACCGCAAAAACCCGGAAAATAAAAATTTTTAAGAATTTTTAAGATATTTTAAATTGACATGTGAGATATATGCGTAACAAGCTTAATTGACAATACTTTTACAAAGGTATTGTATTTTTAGTGAACATCACGCCCGTAATGTAATTACCAATCATAATTACGCGATAACGCGAAGAATAAGATTCTCTTGATATTTTAATTTGACTTATAAGATATATGCGTTAAAATCTTTCTTATAAATACTTTTTCAAAGGTGTTTTATTTACAGTAGAGCAATTCCATAATGCAAATACTAATCCTGAAACCGCGAAAACCCGAAAAATAAAAATTTTTCAGATATTTTAAGATATTTTAAATTGACTTGTGAGATATATGCGTAACAATCTTACTTTCCTATACTTTTACAAAGGTATTGTACTTTTAGTGAACATCACGCCCGTAATGTAATTACCAATCATAATTACGCGATAACGCGAAGAATAAGATTCTCTTGATATTTTAATTTGACCTATAAGATATATGCGTAAAAATCTTTGTTAGAAATACTTCTTCAAAAGAGTTTTATTTATAGTAGAGCAATTCCATAATGCAAATACTGATCCTGAAACCGCAAACGCCCGAAAAATAAAATTTTTAAACAATTTTTGAGATAGTTTGAATTTACATGTAAGATATATGCGTAAAAAACTTAGTCGAGAATACTTTTTCAAAAGTATTGTATTTATAGTAGAGCAATTCCATAATGCAATTACTGATCCTGAAACCGCGAAAGCCCGAAATAAAAATTTTTCAGATATTTTAAGATATTTTAAATTGACTTGTGAGATATAGGCGGAAAAGTTTAATTGACAATACTTTTACAAATGTATTGTATTTTTAGTGAACATCACGCCCGTAATGTATTTACCAATCATAATTACGCGATAACGCGAAGAATAAGATTCTCTTGATATTTTAATTTGACTTATAAGATATATGCGTAAAAATCTTTGTTAGAAATACTTTTTCAAAAGTGTTTTATTTATAGTAGAGCAATTCCATAATGCAAATACTGATCTTGAAACCGCGAAAACCCGAAAAATAAAAATTTTTAAGATTTTTTAAGAAATTTTAAATTGACATGTGAGATATATGCGTAAAAGCCTAAGTTGACAATACTTTTTCAAAAGTATTGTATTTATAGTGAACATCACTGCCGCAATGTAATTACCAATCACAATTACGCGATAACGCGAAGAATACGATTCTCTGGATATTTTAATTTGACCTACAAGATATATGCGTAAAAATCATTGTTAGAAATACTGTTTCAAAAGTATTTTATTTATAGTAGAGCAATTACATAATGCGAATACTGATCCTGAAACCGCGAAAACCCGTAAAATAAAATTTGTAAACAATTTTTAAGATATTTTAAATCGACATGTGAGATATATGCGTAAAAAACTTAATTGACAATACTTTTACAAAGGTATTATATTTTTAGTGAAAATCACGCCCGTAATGTAATTACCAATCATAATTACGCGATAACGCGAAGAATAAGATTCTTTGGATATTTTAATTTGACCTATAAGATATATGCGTAAAAATCTTTGTTAGAAATACTTTTTCAAAAGTGTTTTATTTACAGTAGAGCAATTCCATAATGCAAATACTGGTCCTGAAACCGCGAAAACCCGAAAAATAAAATTTTTAAACAATTTTTAAGATATCTTGAATCGACATGTAAGATACATGCGTAAAAAACTTAGTTGAGAATACTTTTTCAAAAGTATTGTATTTATAGTGAACATCACTCCCGTAATGTAATTACCAATCACAATTACGCGATATCGCGAAGAATAAGATTCTCTGGATATTTCAATTTGACCTATAAGATATATGCGTAAAAATCTTTGTTAGAAATACTTTTTCAAAAGTGTTTTATTTATAGTAGAGCAATTCCATAATGCAATTACTGATCCTGAAACCGCGAAAACTCGAAAAATAAAAATTTTTAAGAATTTTTAAGATATTTAAAATTGACATGTGAGATATATGCGTAAAAAGCTTAATTGACAATACTTTTACAAAGGTATTGTATTTTTAGTGAACATCACGCCCTTAATGTAATTACCAATCATAATTACGCGATAACGCGAAGAATAATATATGCGTAAAAAACTTAGTTGAGAATACTTTTTCAAAAGTATTGTATTTATAGTAGAGCAATTCCATAATGCAATTACTGATACTGAAACCGCGAAAGCCCGAAAAATAAAATTTTTAAGAATTTTTAAGATATTTTAAATTGACATGTGAGATATATGCGTAACAATCTTAATTGACAATACTTTTACAAAGGTATTGTATTTTTAGTGAACATCACGCACGTAATGTAATTACCAATCATAATTACGCGATAATGCGAAGAATAAAATTCTCTGGATATTTTAATTAGACCTGTAAGATATATGCGTAAAAATCTTTGTTAGAAATACTTTTTCAAATGTGTTTTATTTATAGTATTGCAATTCCATAATGCAAGTACCGGTCCTGAACCCGCGAAAACCAGGAAAATAAAAATTTTTAAGAATTTTTAAGATATTTTAAATTGACATGTGAGATATATGCGTAACAAGCTTAATTGACAATACTTTTACAAAGGTATTGTACTTTTAGTGAACATCACGCCCGTAATGTAATTACCAATCATAATTACGCGATAACGCGAAGAATAAGATTCTCTTGATATTTTAATTTGACCTATAAGATATATGCGTAAAAATCTTTGTTAGAAATACTTTTTCAAAAGTGTTTTATTTATAGTAGTGCAATTCCATAATGCAAATACTGATCCTGAAACCGCGAAAACCCGAAAAATAAAAATTTTTCAGAATTTTTAAGATATTTTAAATTGACTTGTGAGATATATGCGTAAAAAGTTTAATTGACTATACTTTTACAAAGGTATTGTACTTTTGGTGAACATCACGCCCGTAATGTATTTACCAATCATAATTACGCGATAACGCGAAGAATAAGATTCTCTTGATAATTTAATTTGACTTATAAGATGTATGCATAAAAATCTTTGTTAGAAATACTTTTTCAAAAGTGTTTTATTTATAGTAGAGCAATTCCATAATGAAAATACTGATCCTAAAACCGCGAAAACCCGAAAAATAAAATTTTTTAAAAAAATTTTTATGATATTTCAAATTGACATGTGAGATACATGTGTAAAAAACTTAGTTGACAATACTTTTACAAAGGTATTGTATTTTTAGTTAACATCACTGCCGCAATGTAATTACCAATCACAATTACGCGATAACGCGAAGAATACGATTCTCTGGATATTTTAATTTGACCTACAAGGTATATGCGTAAAAATCATTGTTAGAAATACTGTTTCAAAAGTATTTTATTTATAGTAGAGCAATTACATAATGCGAATACTGATCCTGAAACCGCGAAAACCCGTAAAATAAAATTTGTAAACAATTTTTAAGATATTTTAAATCGACATGTGAGATATATGCGTAAAAAACTTAATTGACAATACTTTTACAAAGGTATTATATTTTTAGTGAAAATCACGCCCGTAATGTAATTACCAATCATAATTACGCGATAACGCGAAGAATAAGATTCTTTGGATATTTTAATTTGACCTATAAGATATATGCGTAAAAATCTTTGTTAGAAATACTTTTTCAAAAGTGTTTTATTTATAGTAGTGCAATTCCATAATGCAAATACTGATCCTGAAACCGCGAAAACACGTAAAATAAAAATTTTTAAGAATTTTTAAGATATTTAAAATTGACATGTGAGATATATGCGTAACAAGCTTAATTGACAATACTTTTACAAAGGTATTGTACTTTTAGTGAACATCACGCCCGTAATGTAATTACCAATCATAATTACGCGATAACGCGAAGAATAAGATTCTCTTGATATTTTAATTTGACCTATAAGATATATGCGTAAAAATCTTTGTTAGAAATACTTCTTCAAAAGAGTTTTATTTATAGTAGAGCAATTCCATAATGCAAATACTGATCCTGAAACCGCGAAAACACGAAAAAAAAAATTTTTAAGAATTTTTAAGATATTTAAAATTGACATGTGAGATATATGCGTAAAAAGCTTAATTGACAATACTTTTACAAAGGTATTGTATTTTTAGTGAACATCACGCCCTTAATGTAATTACCAATCATAATTACGCGATAACGCGAAGAATAAGATTCTCTTGATATTTTAATTTGACCTATAAGATATATGCTTAAAAATCTTTGTTAGAAATACTTCTTCAAAAGAGTTTTATTTATAGTAGAGCAATTCCATAATGCAAATACTGATCCTGAAACCGCGAAAACTCGAAAAATAAAAATTTTTAAGAATTTTTAAGATATTTAAAATTGACATGTGAGATATATGCGCAACAAGCTTAATTGACAATACTTTTACAAAGGTATTGTATTTTTAGTGAAAATCAAGCCCGTAATGTAATTACCAATCATAATTACGCGAAAAGGCGAAGAATAAGATTCTTTGGATATTTTAATTTGACCTATAAGATATATGCGTAAAAATCTTTGTTAGAAATACTTTTTCAAAAGTGTTTTATTTATAGTAGTGCAATTCCATAATGCAAATACTGATCCTGAAACCGCGAAAACCCGAAAAATAACATTTTTAAACAATTTTAAGATATCTTGAATCGACGTGTAAGATATATGCGTAAAAAACTTAATTGATAATACTTTTACAAAGGTATTGTATTTTTAGTGAACATCACGCCCGGAATGTAATTACCAATCATAATTACGCTTTAACGCGAAGAATAAGATTCTCTGGATATTTCAATTTGACCTATAAGATATATGCGTAAAAATCATTGTTAGAAATACTTTTTCAAAAGTGTTTTATTTATAGTAGTGCAATTCCATAATGCAAATACTGATCCTGAAACCGCGAAAACCCGAAAAATAAAAATTTTTAAGAATTTTTAAGATATTTAAAATTGACATGTGAGATATATGCGTAAAAAGCTTAATTGACAATACTTTTACAAAGGTATTGTATTTTTAGTGAACATCACGCCCTTAATGTAATTACCAATCATAATTACGCGATAACGCGAAGAATAATATATGCGTAAAAAACTTAGTTGAGAATAATTTTTCAAAAGCTTTTTATTTATAGTAGAGCAATTCCATAATTCAATTACTGTTACTGAAACCGCGAAAACCAGGAAAATAAAAATTTTTAAGAATTTTTAAGATATTTTAAATTGACATGTGAGATATATGCGTAACAAGCTTAATTGACAATACTTTTACAAAGGTATTGTATTTTTAGTGAACATCACGCCCGTAATGTAATTACCAATCATAATTACGCGATAATGCGAAGAATAAAATTCTCTGGATATTTTAAATAGACCTATAAGATATATGCGTAAAAATCTTTGTTAGAAATACTTTTTCAAAAGTATTTTATTTATAGTAGAGCAATTCCATAATGCAAATACTGATACTGAACCCGCGAAAACCCGGAAAATAAAAATTTTTAAGAATTTTTAAGATATTTTAAATAGACCTATGAGATATATGCGTAAAAATCTTTGTTACAAATACTTTTTCAAAAGTATTGTATTTATAGTAGAGCAATTCCATAATGCAATTACTGGTACTGCAACCGCGAAAACCAGTAAAATAAAAATTTTTAAGAATTTTTAAGATATTTTAAATTGACATGTGAGATATATGCGTAGAAAGCTTAAATGACAATACTTTTACAAAGGTGTTGTATTTTTAGTGAAAATCACGCCCGTAATGTAATTACCAATCATAATTACGCGATAACGCGAAGAATAAGATTCTTTGGATATTTTAATTTGACCTATAAGATATATGCGTAAAAATCTTTGTTAGAAATACTTTTTCAAAAGTGTTTTATTTACAGTAGAGCAATTCCATAATGCAAATACTGGTCCTGAAACCGCGAAAACCCGAAAAATAAAATTTTTAAGAATTTTTAAGATATTTTAAATTGACATGTGAGATATATGCGTAAAAAACTTAGTTGAGAATCCTTTTACAAAGGTATTGTACTTTTAGTGAACATCACGCCCGTAATGTAATTACCAATCATAATTACGCGATAACGCGAAGAATTAGATTCTCTTGATATATCAATTTGACCTACAAGAGATATGAGTAAAAATCGTTGTTAGAACCACTTCCTCAAAAGTGTTTTATTTATAGTAGTGCAATTCCATAATGCAAATACTGGTCCTGAAACCGCGAAAACCAGAAAAATAAAAATTTTTAAGAATTTTTAAGATATTTTAAATTGACATGTGAGATATATGCGTAACAAGCTTAATTGACAATACTTTTACAAAGGTATTGTATTTTTAGTGAACATCACGCCCGTAATGTAATTACCAATCATAATTACGCGATAATGCGAAGAATAAAATTCTCTGGATATTTTAAATAGACCTATGAGATATATGCGTAAAAATCTTTGTTAGAAATACTTTTACAAAGGTATTGTATTTATAGTAGAGCAAATTCATAATGCAATTACTGATACTGAAACCGCGAAAACCCGGAAAATAAAAATTTTTCAGAATTTTTAAGATATTTTAATTTGACCTATAAGATATATGCGTAAAAATCTTTGTTAGAAATGCTTTTTCAAAAGTGTTTTATTTACAGTAGAGCAATTCCATAATGCAAATACTGGTCCTGAAACCGCGAAAACCCGAAAAATAAAAATTTTTAAGAATTTTTAAGATATTTTAAATTGACATGTGAGATATAAGCGTAACAAGCTTAATTGACAATACTTCTACAAAGATATTGTATTTTTAGTAAACATCACTCTCGTAATGTAATTACCAATCATAATTACGCGATAACGCGAAGAATAAGATTCTCTGGATATTTTAATTTGAACTATAAGTTATATGCGTAAAAATCCTTGTTAGAAATACTTTTTCAAAAGTGTTTTATTTACAGTAGAGCAATTCCATAATGCAAATACTGATCCTGAAACCGCGAAAACCCGAAAAATAAAAATTTTTCAGATATTTTAAGATATTTTAAATTGACATGTGAGATATATGCGTAACAAGCTTAATTGACAATACTTTTACAAAGGTATTGTACTTTTAGTGAACATCACGCCCGTAATGTAATTACCAATCATAATTACGCGATAACGCGAAGAATAAGATTCTCTTGATATTTTAATTTGACCTATAAGATATATGCGTAAAAATCTTTGTTAGAAATACTTCTTCAAAAGAGTTTTATTTATAGTAGAGCAATTCCATAATGCAAATACTGATCCTGAAACCGCAAAAGCCCGAAATTAAAATTTTTAAACAATTTTTGAGATATTTTGAATTGATATGTAAGATATATGCGTAAAAAACTTAGTTGAGAATACTTTTTCAAAAGTATTGTATTTATAGTAGAGCAATTCCATAATGCAATTACTGATCCTGCAACCGCGAAAACCCGAAAAATAAAAATTTTTCAGATATTTTAAGATATTTTAAATTGACTTGTGAGATATATGCGGAAAAGTTTAATTGACAATACTTTTACAAAGGTATTGTATTTTTAGTGAACATCACGCCCGTAGTGTATTTACCAATCACAATTACGCGATAACGCGAAGAATACGATTCTCTGGATATTTTAATTTGACCTACAAGATATATGCGTAAAAATCATTGTTAGAAATACTGTTTCAAAAGTATTTTATTTATAGTAGAGCAATTACATAATGCGAATACTGATCCTGAAACCGCGAAAACCCGTAAAATAAAATTTGTAAACAATTTTTAAGATATTTTAAATCGACATGTGAGATATATGCGTAAAAAACTTAATTGACAATACTTTTACAAAGGTATTATATTTTTAGTGAAAATCACGCCCGTAATGTAATTACCAATCATAATTACGCGATAACGCGAAGAATAAGATTCTTTGGATATTTTAATTTGACCTATAAGATATATGCGTAAAAATCTTTGTTAGAAATACTTTTTCAAAAGTGTTTTATTTACAGTAGAGCAATTCCATAATGCAAATACTGGTCCTGAAACCGCGAAAACCCGAAAAATAAAATTTTTAAACAATTTTTAAGATATCTTGAATCGACATGTAAGATACATGCGTAAAAAACTTAGTTGAGAATACTTTTTCAAAAGTATTGTATTTATAGTGAACATCACTCCCGTAATGTAATTACCAATCACAATTACGCGATATCGCGAAGAATAAGATTCTCTGGATATTTCAATTTGACCTATAAGATATATGCGTAAAAATCTTTGTTAGAAATACTTCTTCAAAAGAGTTTTATTTATAGTAGAGCAATTCCATATTGCAATTACTGATCCTGAAACCGCGAAAACCCGAAAAATAAAAATTTTTAAGAATTTTTAAGATATTTAAAATTGACATGTGAGATATATGCGTAAAAAGCTTAATTGACAATACTTTTACAAAGGTATTGTATTTTTAGTGAACATCACGCCCTTAATGTAATTACCAATCATAATTACGCGATAACGCGAAGAATAATATATGCGTAAAAAACTTAGTTGAGAATACTTTTTCAAAAGTATTGTATTTATAGTAGAGCAATTCCATAATGCAATTACTGATACTGAAACCGCGAAAACCAGGAAAATAAAAATTTTTAAGAATTTTTAAGATATTTTAAATTGACATGTGAGATATATGCGTAACAAGCTTAATTGACAATACATTTACAAAGGTATTGTACTTTTAGTGAACATCACGCCCGTAATGTAATTACCAATCATAATTACGCGATAACGCGAAGAATAAAATCCTCTGGATATTTTAAATAGACCTATGAGATATATGCGTAAAAATCTTTGTTAGAAATACTTCTTCAAAAGAGTTTTATTTATAGTAGAGCAATTCCATAATGCAAATACTGATCCTGAAACCGCAAAAGCCCGAAATTAAAATTTTTAATCAATTTTTGAGATATTTTGAATTGACATGTGATATATATGCGGAAAAAGTTTAATTGACAATACTTTTACAAAGGTATTGTATTTTTAGTGAACATCACGCCCGTAATGTAATTACCAATCATAATTACGCGATAACGCGAAGAATAATATATGCGTAAAAAACTTAGTTGAGAATACTTTTTCAAAAGTATTGTATTTATAGTAGAGCAATTCCATAATGCAAATACTGATCCTGAAACCGCAAAAGCCCGAAATTAAAATTTTTAATCAATTTTTGAGATATTTTAAATTGACATGTGAGATATATGCGTAACAAGCTTAATTGACATTACTTTTACAAAGGTATTGTATTTTTAGTGAACATCACGCCCGTAATGTAATTACCAATCATAATTACGCGATAACGCGAAGAATAAGATTCTCTTGATAATTTAATTTGACTTATAACATATATGCGTAAAAATCTTTGTTAGAAATACTTTTTCAAAAGTGTTTTATTTACAGTAGAGCAATTCCATAATGCAAATACTGATCCTGAAACCGCGAAAACCCGAAAAATACAAAATTTTCAGATATTTTAAGATATTTTAAATTGACTTGTGAGATATATGCGTAACAAGCTTAATTGACAATACTTTTACAAAGGTATTGTATTTATAGTGAACACCACTCCCGAAATGTAATTACCAATCACAATTACGCGATAACGCGAAGAATACGATTCTCTGGATATTTTAATTTGACCTACAAGATATATGCGTAAAAATCTTTGTTAGAAATACTTTTTCAAAAGTGTGTTATTTACAGTAGAGCAATTCCATAATGCAAATACTGATCCTGAAACCGCAAAAGCCCGAAAATAAAATTTTTAAACAATTTTTAAGATATTTTGAATTGACATGTAAGATATATGCGTAAAAAACTTAGATGAAAATACTTTTTCAAAATTATTGTATTTATAGTAGACCAATTCCATAATGCAATTACTGATCCTGAAACCGCGAAACCCTGAAAAGTAAAAATTTTTAAGAATTTTAAGATATTTTAAATTGACATGTGAGATTTATGCGTAACAAGCTTAATTGACAATACTTCTACAAAGGTATTGTATTTTTAGTGAACATCACTCCCGTAATGTAATTACCAATCATAATTACGCGATAACGCGAAGAATAAGATTCTCTGGATATGTTAATTTGACCTATAAGATATATGCGTAAAAATCATTGTTAGAAATACTTTTTCAAAAGTGTTTTATTTATAGTAGAGCAATTCCATAATGCAAATACTGATCCTGAAACCGCGAAAACCAGAAAAATAAAATTTTTTTAAAAAATTTTCAAGATATTTTAAATTGACATGTGAGATATATGCGTAAAAAACTTAGTTGACAATACTTTTTCAAAAGTAATGTATTTATAGTGAACACCACTCCCGCAATGTAATTACCAATCACAATTACGCGATAACGCGAAGAATACGATTCTCTTGATATTTTAATTTGACCTAAAAGATATATGCGTAAAAATCTTTGTTAGAAATACTTTTTCAAAAGTGTTTTGTTTACAGTAGAGCAACTCCATAATGCAAATACTGGTCCTGAAACCGCGAGAACCAGGGAAATAAAAATTTTTAAGAATTTTTATGATATTTCAAATTGACATGTGAGATATATGCGTAACAAGCTTAATTGACAATACATTTACAAAGGTATTGTATTTTTAGTGAACATCAAGCCCGTAATATAATTACCAATCATAATTACGCGATAACGCGAAGAATAAGATTCTCTGGATATTTTAATTTGACCTATAAGGTATATGCGTAAAAATCTTTGTTAGAAATACTTCTTCAAAAGAGTTTTATTTACAGTAGAGCAATTCCATAATGCAAATACTGGTCCTGAAACCGCGAAAACCCGAAAAATAAAATTTTTAAACAATTTTTAAGATATTTTGAATTGACATGTGAGATATATGCGTAAAAAGTTTAATTGATAATACTTTTACAAAGGTATTGTCTTTTTAGTGAACATCACGCCCGTAATGTAATTACCAATCATAATTACGCTTTAACGCGATGAATAAGATTCTCTGGATATTTTAATTTGACCTATAAGATATATGCGTAAAAATCTTTGTTAGAAATACTTTTTCAAAAGTGTTTTATTTACAGTAGAACAATTCCATAATGCAAATACTGATCCTGAAACCGCGAAAACCCGACAAATAAAATTTTTAAACAATTTTTAAGATATCTTGAATCGACATGTAAGATACATGCGTAAAAAACTTAGTTGAGAATACTTTTTCAAAAGTATTGTATTTATAGTGAACATCACTCCCGTAATGTAATTACCAATCACAATTACGCGATATCGCGAAGAATAAGATTCTCTGGATATTTCAATTTGACCTATAAGATATATGCGTAAAAATATTTCTTAGAAATACTATTTCATTACTGTTTTATTTATAGTAGAGCAATTCCATAATGCAATTACTGATCCTGAAACCGCGACAACTCGAAAAATAAAAATTTTTATTAATTTTTAAGATATTTTAAATTGACATGTGAGATATATGCGTAAAAAGCTTAATTGACAATACTTTAAAGGTATTGTATTTTTAGTGAACATCAAGCCCGTAATGTAATTACCAATCATAATTACGCGATAACGCGAAGAATAAGATTCTCTGGATATTTTAATTTGACCTATAAGATATATGCGTAAAAATCATTGTTAGAAATACTTTTTCAAAAGTGTTTTATTTATATTAGTGCAATTCCATAATGCAAATACTGATCCTGAAACCGCAAAACCCATACAATAAAATTTTTAAACAATTTTTAATATATTTTGAATTTACATGTAAGATATATGCGTAAAAAACTTATATGAAAATATTTCTGAAAAAGTATTTTATTTATAGTGAACATCACTCCCGTAATGTAATTACCATTCATAATTACGCGATAACGCGAAAAATAAGATACTCTGGATTTTTTAATTTGACCTATAAGATATATGCTTAAAAAACTTTTTTATAAATAATTTTTCAAATTTTTTTTATTTATAGAATAGAAAATCAATAATGAAATTAATTATCCTCAAACCGCTAAAACCCTAAAAAAAAAAATTTTTAAGAATTTTTAAGATATTTAAAAATGACATGTGAGATATATGCGTAAAAACCTAAGTTGACAATCCTTTTTCAGAAGTATTGTATTTATAGTAGAGCAATTCCATACTGCAATTACTGATCCTGAAACCGCGAAAACCCGAAAAATAAAAATTTTTAAGAATTATTAAGATATTTAAAAATGACATGTGAGATATATGCGTAAAAATCTTTGTTACAAATACGTTTTCAAAAGTATTGTATTTATAGTAGAGCAATTCCATAATGCAATTACTGATACTGCAACCTCGAAAACCAGGAAAATAAAAATTTTTAAGAATTTTAAGATATTTTAAATTGACATGTGAGATATCTGCCTAACTAGCTTATTTGTCACTACTTTTACAAAGGTATTGTATCTTTAGTGAACATCACTCCCGTAATGTAATTACCAATCATAATTACGCGAAAAGGCGAAGAGTAAGATTCTCTGGATAATTTAATTTGACCTATAAGATATATGCGTAAAAATCTTTGTTAGAAATACTTTTTCAAAAGTGTTTTATTTACAGTAGAGCAATTCCATAATGCAAATACTGATCCTGAAACCGCAAAAACCCGAAAAATAAAATTTTTAAACAATTTTTGAGATAGTTTGAATTGACATGTAAGATATATGCGTAAAAAACTTAGTTGAGAATACTTTTTCAAAAGTATTGTATTTATAGTAGAGCAATTCCATAATGCAATTACTGATCCTGAAACCGCGAACGGCCGAAAAATAAAAATTTTTCAGAATTTTTAAGATATTTTAAATTGAGTTGTGAGATATATGCGTAAAAAGTTTAATTGACAATACTTTTACAAAGCTATTGTATTTTTAGTGATACGCGATATTAGTAATTACGCGATAACGCGAAGAATAAGATTCTCTTGATAATTTAATTTGACTTATAAGATATATGCGTAATAATCTTTGTTAGAAATACTTCTTCAAAAGTGTTTTATTTACAGTAGAGCAATTCCATAATGCAAATACTGATCCTGAAACCGCGAAAACCCGAAAAATTAAAATTTTTCAGATATTTTAAGATATTTTAAATTGACTTGTGAGATATATGCGTAACAAGCTTAATTGACAATACTTTTACAAAGGTATTGTATTTATAGTGAACACCACTCCCGCAATGTAATTACCAATCACAATTACGAGATAACGCGAAGAATACGATTCTCTGGATATTTTAATGTGACCTGCAAGATATATGCGTAAAAATCTTTGTTAGAAATACTCTTTTAAAAGTGTTTTATTTACAGTAGAGCAATTCCATAATGCAAATACTGATCCTGAAACCGCAAAAGCCCGAAAATAAAATTTTTAAACAATTTTTGAGATATTTTGAATTGACGTGTAAGATATATGCGTAAAAAACTTAGATGAGAATACTTTTTCAAAAGTATTGTATTTATAGTAGAGCAATTCCATAATGCAAATACTGATCCTGAAACCCCGAAAGCCCAAAAAATAAAATTTTTTAAAAAAATTTTTATGATATTTCAAATTGACATGTGAGATATATGCGTAAAAACCTAAGTTGACAATCCTTTTTCAAAAGTATTGTATTTATAGTGAACATCACTCCCGCAATGTAATTACCAATCACAATTACGCGATAACGCGAAGAATACGATTCTCTGGATATTTTAATTTGACCTACAAGATATATGCGTAAAAATCTTTGTTAGAAATACTTTTTCAAAAGTGTTTTATTTACAGTAGAGCAATTCCATAATGCAAATACTGATCCTGAAACAGCAAAAGCCCGAAAAATAAAATTTTTAAACAATTTTTGAGATATTTTGAATTGACATGTAAGATATATGCGTAAAAAACTTAGTTGAGAATACTTTTTCAAAAGTATTGTATTTATAGTAGAGCAATTCCATAATGAAAATACTGATCCTAAAACCGCGAAAACCCGAAAAATAAAATTTTTTAAAAAAATTTTTATGATATTTCAAATTGACATGTGAGATATATGCGTAAAAACCTAAGTTGACAATCCTTTTTCAAAAGTATTGTATTTATAGTGAACATCACTCCCGCAATGTAATTACCAATCACAATTACGCGATAACGCGAAGAATACGATTCTCTGGATATTTTAATTTGACCTACAAGATATATGCGTAAAAATCTTTGTTAGAAATACTTTTTCAAAAGTGTTTTATTTACAGTAGAGCAATTCCATAATGCAAATACTGGTCCTGAAACCGCGAAAACCAGGGAAATTAAAATTTTTCAGATATTTTATGATATTTCAAATTGACATGTGAGATATATGCGTAAAAAGCTTAATTGACAATACTTTTACAAAAGTATTGTATTTATAGTGAACATCACTCCCGCAATGTAATTACCAATCACAATTACGCGATAACGCGAAGAATACGATTCTCTGGATATTTTAATTTGACCTACAAGATATATGCGTAAAAATCTTTGTTAGAAATACTTTTTCAAAAGTGTTTTATTTATAGTTGAGCAATTCCATAATGCAAATACTGATCCTGAAACCGCGAAAACCCGAAAAATAAAATTTTTTAAAAAATTTTTATGATACTTAAATTGACATGTGAGATATATGCGTAAAAATCCTAAGTTGACAATACATTTTCAAAAGTATTGTATTTATAGTGAACATCACTCCCGCAATGTAATTACCAATCACAATTACGCGATAACGCGAAGAATAAGATTCTCTGGATATTTCAATTTGACCTATAAGATATATGCGTAAAAATCTTTGTTAGAAATACTTTTTCAAAAGTGTTTTATTTATAGTAGAGCAATTCCATAATGCAAATACTGATCCTGAAACCGCGAAAACCCGAAAAATAAAATTTTTTAAAAAAATTTTTATGATATTTCAAATTGACATGTGAGATATATGCGTAAAAACCTAAGTTGACAATCCTTTTTCAAAAGTATTGTATTTATAGTGAACATCACTCCCGCAATGTAATTACCAATCACAATTACGCGATAACGCGAAGAATACGATTCTCTGGATATTTTAATTTGACCTACAAGATATATGCGTAAAAATCTTTGTTAGAAATACTTTTTCAAAAGTGTTTTATTTACAGTAGAGCAATTCCATAATGCAAATACTGGTCCTGAAACCGCGAAAACCCGAAAAATAAAAATTTTTAAGAATTTTTAAGATATTTTAAATTGACATGTGAGATATATGCGTAACAAGCTTAATTGACAATACTTTTACAAAGGTATTGTACTTTTAGTGAACATCACGCCCGTAATGTAATTACCAATCATAATTACGCGATAACGCGAAGAATAAGATTCTCTTGATATTTTAATTTGACCTATAAGATATATGCGTAAAAATCTTTGTTAGAAATACTTCTTCAAAAGAGTTTTATTTATAGTAGAGCAATTCCATAATGCAAATACTGGTCCTGAAACCGCGAAAACCCGAAAAATAAAATTTTTAAACAATTTTTAAGATATTTTGAATTGACATGTGAGATATATGCGTAAAAAGTTTAATTGATAATACTTTTACAAAGGTATTGTCTTTTTAGTGAACATCACGCCCGTAATGTAATTACCAATCATAATTACGCTTTAACGCGATGAATAAGATTCTCTGGATATTTTAATTTGACCTATAAGATATATGCGTAAAAATCTTTGTTAGAAATACTTTTTCAAAAGTGTTTTATTTACAGTAGAACAATTCCATAATGCAAATACTGATCCTGAAACCGCGAAAACCCGACAAATAAAATTTTTAAACAATTTTTAAGATATCTTGAATCGACATGTAAGATACATGCGTAAAAAACTTAGTTCAGAATACTTTTTCAAAAGTATTGTATTTATAGTGAACATCACTCCCGTAATGTAATTACCAATCACAATTACGCGATATCGCGAAGAATAAGATTCTCTGGATATTTCAATTTGACCTATAAGATATATGCGTAAAAATCTTTGTTAGAAATACTTTTTCAAAAGTGTTTTATTTATAGTAGAGCAATTCCATAATGCAATTACTGATCCTGAAACCGCAAAAACCCGAAAAATAAAAATTTTTATTAATTTTTAAGATATTTTAAATTGACATGTTAGATATATTCGTAAAAAGCTTAATTGACAATACTTTAAAGGTATTGTATTTTTAGTGAACATCAAGCCCGTAATGTAATTCCCATTCATAATTACGCGATAACCCGAAAAATAAGATACTCTGGATTTTTTAATTTGACCTATAAGATATATGCTTAAAAAACTTTGTTAGAAATAATTTTTCAAAAGTATTGTATTTATACTAGAGCAATTCCATAATGCAATTACTGATCCTGAAACCGCGAAAACTCGAAAAATAAAAATTTTTATTAATTTTTAAGATATTTTAAATTAACATGTGAGATATATGCGTAAAAAGCTTAATTGACAATACTTTAAAGGTATTGTATTTTTAGTGAACATCACTCCCGTAATGTAATTACCAATCATAATTACGCTTTAACGCGAAGAATAAGATTCTCTGGATATTTTAATTTGACCTATAAGATATATGCGTAAAAATCTTTGTTAGAAATACTTTTTCAAAAGTGTTTTATTTATAGTAGTGCAATTCCATAATGCAAATACTGATCCTGAAACCCGATAAATAAAATTTTTAAACAATTTTTAAGATATTTTGAATTGACATGTAAGATATAGGAGTAAAAAACTTAGATGAGAATAATATTTCAAAAGTATTGTATTTATAGTGAACATCACTCCCATAATGTAATTACCAATCATAATTACGCGATAACGCGAAAAATAAGATACTCTGGATTTTTTAACTTGACCTATAAGATATATGCCTAAAAATCTTTGTTAGAAATACTTTTTCAAAAGTATTGTATTTATAGTAGAGCAATTCCATAATGCAATTACTGATCCTTAAACCGCTAAAACAATAAAAATAAAAATTTTTAAGAATTTTTATGATATTTCAAATTGACATGTGAGATATATGCGTAACAAGCTTAATTGACAATACTTTTACAAAAGTATTGTATTTATAGTAGAGCAATTCCATATTGCAATTACTGATCCTGAAACCGCGAAAACCCGAAAAATAAAAATTTTTAAGAATTTTTAAGATATTTAAAATTGACATGTGAGATATATGCGTAAAAATTTTTGTTAGAAATACTTTTTCAAAAGTATTGTATTTATAGTAGAGCAATTCCATAATGCAATTACTGATACTGAAACCGCGAAAACCAGGAAAATAAAAATTTTTAAGAATTTTTAAGATATTTTAAATTGACATGTGAGATATATGCGTAACAAGCTTAATTGACAATACTTTTACAAAGGTATTGTACTTTTAGTGAACATCACGCCCGTAATGTAATTACCAATCATAATTACGCGATAACGCGAAGAATAAGATTCTCTTGATATTTTAATTTGACCTATAAGATATATGCGTAAAAATCTTTGTTAGAAATACTTTTTCAAAAGTGTTTTATTTACAGTAGAGCAATTCCATAATGCAAATACTGATCCTGAAACCGCAAAAACCCGAAAAATAAAATTTTTAAACAATTTTTGAGATAGTTTGAATTGACATGTAAGATATATGCGTAAAAAACTTAGTTGAGAATACTTTTTCAAAAGTATTGTATTTATAGTAGAGCAATTCCATAATGCAATTACTGATCCTGAAACCGCGAAAACCCGAAAAATAAAAATTTTGCAGATATTTTAAGATATTTTAAATTGAGTTGTGAGATATATGCGTAAAAAGTTTAATTGACAATACTTTTACAAAGCTATTGTATTTTTAGTGATACGCGATCTTAGTAATTACGCGATAACGCGAAGAATAAGATTCTCTGGATATTTTAATTTGACCTATAAGATATATGCGTAAAAATCTTTGTTAGAAATACTTCTTCAAAAGAGTTTTATTTATAGTAGAGCAATTCCATAATGCAAATACTGATCCTGAAACCGCGAAAACCCGAAAAATAAAATTTTTTAAAAAAACTTTTATGATATTTCAAATTGACATGTGAGATATATGCGTAAAAACCTAAGTTGACAATCCTTTTTCAAAAGTATTGTATTTATAGTGAACATCACTCCCGCAATGTAATTACCAATCACAATTACGCGATAACGCGAAGAATACGATTCTCTGGATATTTTAATTTGACCTACAAGATATATGCGTAAAAATCTTTGTTAGAAATACTTTTTCAAAAGTATTGTATTTATAGTAGAGCAATTACATAAGCAAATACTGATCCTAAAACCGCGAAAACCCGAAAAATAAAATTTTTAAACAATTTTTGAGATATTTTGAATTGACATGTAAGATATATGCGTAAAAAACTTAGTTGAGAATAATTTTTCAAAAGTATTTTATTTATAGTAGAGCAATTCCATAATGCAATTACTCATCCTGGAACCGCGAAAGCCCGAAAAATAAAAAATTTTCAGATATTTTAAGATATTTTAAATTGACTTGTGAGATATATGCGGAAAAAGTTTAATTGACAATACTTTTACAAAGGTATTGTATTTTTAGTGAACATCACGCCCGTAATGTAATTACCAATCATAATTACGCGATAACGCGAAGAATAAGATTCTCTTGATAATTTAATTTGACTTATAAGATACATGCATAAAAATCTTTGTTAGAAATACTTTTTCAAAAGTGTTTTATTTACAGTAGAGCAATTCCATAATGCAAATACTGATCCTGAAACCGCGAAAACCCGAAAAATTAAAATTTTTCAGATATTTTAAGATATTTTAAATTGACTTGTGAGATATATGCGTAACAAGCTTAATTGACAATACTTTTACAAAGGTATTGTATTTATAGTGAACACCACTCCCGCAATGTAATTACCAATCACAATTACGCGATAACGCGAAGAATACGATTCTCTGGATATTTTAATTTGACCTGCAAGATATATGCGTAAAAATCTTTGTTAGAAATACTCTTTTAAAAGTGTTTTATTCACAGTAGAGCAATTCCATAATGCAAATACTGATCCTGAAACCGCAAAAGCCCGAAAATAAAATTTTTAAACAATTTTTAAGATATTTTGATTTGACATGTAAGATATATGCGTAAAAAACTTAGTTGAGAATACTTTTCAAAAGTACTGTATTTATAGTAAACATCACTCCCGCAATGTAATTACCAATCACAATTACGCGATAACGCGAAGAATAAGATTCTCTGGATATTTCAATTTGACCTATAAGATATATGCGTAAAAATCTTTGTTAGAAATACTTTTTCAAAAGTGTTTTATTTATAGTAGAGCAATTCCATAATGCAAATACTGATCCTGAAACCGCGAAAACCCGAAAAATAAAATTTTTTAAAAAAATTTTTATGATATTTCAAATTGACATGTGAGATATATGCGTAAAAACCTAAGTTGACAATCCTTTTTCAAAAGTATTGTATTTATAGTGAACATCACTCCCGCAATGTAATTACCAATCACAATTACGCGATAACGCGAAGAATACGATTCTCTGGATATTTTAATTTGACCTACAAGATATATGCGTAAAAATCTTTGTTAGAAATACTTTTTCAAAAGTGTTTTATTTACAGTAGAGCAATTCCATAATGCAAATACTGGTCCTGAAACCGCGAAAACCAGGGAAATAAAAATTTTTAAGAATTTTTATGATATTTCAAATTGACATGTGAGATATATGCGTAACAAGCTTAATTGACAATACTTTTACAAAGGTATTGTACTTTTAGTGAACATCACGCCCGTAATGTAATTACCAATCATAATTACGCGATAACGCGAAGAATAAGATTCTCTTGATATTTTAATTTGACCTATAAGATATATGCGTAAAAATCTTTGTTAGAAATACTTCTTCAAAAGAGTTTTATTTATAGTAGAGCAATTCCATAATGCAAATACTGGTCCTGAAACCGCGAAAACCCGAAAAATAAAATTTTTAAACAATTTTTAAGATATTTTGAATTGACATGTGAGATATATGCGTAAAAAGTTTAATTGATAATACTTTTACAAAGGTATTGTCTTTTTAGTGAACATCACGCCCGTAATGTAATTACCAATCATAATTACGCTTTAACGCGATGAATAAGATTCTCTGGATATTTTAATTTGACCTATAAGATATATGCGTAAAAATCTTTGTTAGAAATACTTTTTCAAAAGTGTTTTATTTACAGTAGAACAATTCCATAATGCAAATACTGATCCTGAAACCGCGAAAACCCGACAAATAAAATTTTTAAACAATTTTTAAGATATCTTGTATCGTAATGGAAGATACATGCGTAAAAAACTTAGTTCTGAATACTTTTTCAAAAGTATTGTATTTATAGTGAACATCACTCCCGTAATGTAATTACCAATCACAATTACGCGATATCGCGAAGAATAAGATTCTCTGGATATTTCAATTTGACCTATAAGATATATGCGTAAAAATCTTTGTTAGAAATACTTTTTCAAAAGTGTTTTATTTATAGTAGAGCAATTCCATAATGCAATTACTGATCCTGAAACCGCGAAAACTCGAAAAATAAAAATTTTTATTAATTTTTAAGATATTTTAAATTGACATGTGAGATATATGCGTAAAAAGCTTAATTGACAATACTTTAAAGGTATTGTATTTTTAGTGAACATCACTCCCGTAATGTAATTACCAATCACAATTACGCGATAACGCGAAAAATAAGAGACTCTGGATTTTTTAATTTGACCTATAAGATATATGCTTAAAATTCTTTTTTATTTTTATTTTTTCAATAGTTTTGTTTTTATTTTAGAGCAATTCCATAATGCAATTACTGATCCTGAAACCGCAAAAACTCGAAAAATATAAATTTTTATTAATTTTTAAGATATTTTAACATAACATGTTTGTTTTATTAGTAAAATGCTTTATTGACAATACTTTAAATGTATTGTATTTTTAGTGAACATCACGCCCGTAATGTAATTACCAATCATAATTACGCTTTAACGCGAAGAATAAGATTCTCTGGATATTTCAATTTGACCTATAAGATATATGCGTAAAAATCTTTGTTAGAAATACTTTTTCAAAAGTGTTTTATTTATAGTAGTGCAATTCCATAATGCAAATACTGATCCTGAAACCGCAAAAACCCGATAAATAAAATTTTTAAACAATTTTTAAGATATTTTGATTTGACATGTAAGATATATGAGTAAAAAACATAGATGAAAATACTTCTTCAAAAGTATTGTATTTATAGTGAAAATCACTCCCGTAATGTTATTACCAATCATAATTACTCGATAACGCGAAAAACAAGATACTCTGTATTTTTTTATTTGACCTATAAGATATATGCTAAAAAATCTTTGTTAGAAATAATTTTTCAAAATTATTGTATTCATAGTAGAGCAATTCCATAATGCAATTACTGATCCTGAAACCGCGAAAACACTATAAATAAAAATTTTTAAGAATTTTTAAGATATTTAAAATTGACATGTGAGATATATGCGTAAAAACCTAAGTTGACAATCCTTTTGAAAAGTATTGTATTTATAGTAGAGCAATTCCATATTGCAATTACTGATCCTGAAACCGCGAAAACCCGAAAAATAAAAATTTTTAAGAATTTTTAAGATATTTAAAATTGACATGTGAGATATATGCGTAAAAATCTTTGTTACAAATACTTTTTCAAAAGTATTGTATTTATAGTAGAGCAATTCCATAATGCAATTACTGATACTGCAACCACAAAAACCAGGAAAATAAAAATTTTTAAGAATTTTTAAGATATTTTAAATTGACATGTGAGATATATGCGTAACAAGCTTAATTGACAATACTTTTACAAAGGTATTGTATTTTTAGTGAACATCACGCCCGTAATGTAATTACCAATCATAATTACGCGATAACGCGAAGAATAAGATTCTCTTGATATTTTAATTTGACCTATAAGATATATGCGTAAAAATCTTTGTTAGAAATACTTTTTCAAAAGTGTTTTATTTACAGTAGAGCAATTCCATAATGCAAATACTGATCCTGAAACCGCAAAAACCCGAAAAATAAAATTTTTAAACAATTTTTGAGATAGTTTGAATTGACATGTAAGATATATGCGTAAAAAACTTAGTTGAGAATACTTTTTCAAAAGTATTGTATTTATAGTAGAGCAATTCCATAATGCAATTACTGATCCTGCAACCGCGAAAACCCGAAAAATAAAAATTTTGCAGATATTTTAAGATATTTTAAATTGAGTTGTGAGATATATGCGTAAAAAGTTTAATTGACAATACTTTTACAAAGCTATTGTATTTTTAGTGATACGCGATCTTAGTAATTACGCGATAACGCGAAGAATAAGATTCTCTTGATATTTTAATTTGACCTATAAGATATATGCGTAAAAATCTTTGTTAGAAATACTTCTTCAAAAGAGTTTTATTTATAGTAGAGCAATTCCATAATGCAAATACTGATCCTGAAACCGCGAAAACCCGAAAAATAAAATATTTAAAAAAATATTTTAATATATTTCAAATTAAAATGAGAGATATATGCGTAAAAACCTAAGTTGACAATCCTTTTGAAAAGTATTGTATTTATAGTGAACATCACTCCCGCAATGTAATTACCAATCACAATTACGCGATAACGCGAAGAATACGATTCTCTGGATATTTTAATTTGACCTACAAGATATATGCGTAAAAATCTTTGTTAGAAATACTTTTTCAAAAGTATTGTATTTATAGTAGAGCAATTACATAATGAAAATACTGATACTTAAACAGAAAAAGCCCTAAAAATAAAATTTTTAAACAATTTTTGAGATATTTGGAATTGACATGTAAGATATATGCGTAAAAAACTTAGTTGAGAATAATTTTTCAAAAGTATTTTATTTATAGTAGAGCAATTACATGATGCAATTACTGATCCTGAAAACGCGAAAGCCCGAAAAATAAAAATTTTTCAGAATTTTTAAGATATTTTGAATTGACATGTGAGATATATGCGTAAAAAGTTTAATTGATAATACTTTTACAAAGGTATTGTCTTTTTAGTGAACATCACGCCCGTAATGTAATTACCAATCATAATTACGCGATAACGCGAAGAATAAGATTCTCTTGATATTTTAATTTGACCTATAAGATATATGCATAAAAATCTTTGTTAGAAATACTTTTTCAAAAGTGTTTTATTTACAGTAGAGCAATTCCATAATGCAAATACTGATCCTGAAACCGCGAAAACCCGAAAAATTAAAATTTTTCAGATATTTTATGATATTTCAAATTGACATGTGAGATATATGCGTAACAAGCTTAATTGACAATACTTTTGAAAAGTATTGTATTTATAGTGAACATCACTCCCGCAATGTAATTACCAATCACAATTACGCGATAACGCGAAGAATACGATTCTCTGGATATTTTAATTTGACCTACAAGATATATGCGTAAAAATCTTTGTTAGAAATACTCTTTTAAAAGTGTTTTATTTACAGTAGAGCAATTCCATAATGCAAATACTGATCCTGAAACCGCAAAAGCCCGAAAATAAAATTTTTAAACAATTTTTGAGATATTTTGAATTGACATGAAAGATATATGCGTAAAAAACTTAGTTGAGAATACTTTTTCAAAAGTATTGTATTTATAGTAGGGAAATTCCATAATGCAATTACTGTTCCTGAAACCACGAAAGCCCGAAAAATAAAAATTTTTCAGAGTTTTTAAGATATTTTAAATAGACATGTGATATATATGTGTAACAAGCTTAATTGACAATACTTTTACAAAGGTATTGTATTTTTAGTGAACATCACGCCCGTAATGTAATTACCAATCATAATTACGCGATAACGCGAAGAATAAGATTCTCTTGATATTTTAATTTGACCTATAAGATATATGCGTAAAAATCTTTGTTAGAAATACTTTTTCAAAAGTGTTTTATTTATAGTAGAGCAATTCCATAATGCAAATACTGATCCTGAAACCGCGAAAACCCGAAAAATAAAATTTTTTAAAAATTTTTAAGATATTTGAATTGACATGTGAGATATATGCGTAAAAACCTAAGTTGACAATACTTTTTCATTAGTAATGTATTTATAGTGAACACCACTCCCGCAATGTAATTACCAATCACAATTACGCGATAACGCGAAGAATACGATTCTCTGGATATTTTAATTTGACCTACAAGATATATGCGTAAAAATCTTTGTTAGAAATACTTCTTCAAAAGAGTTTTATTTATAGTAGAGCAATTCCATAATGCAAATACTGATCCTGAAACCGCAAAAGCCCGAAAAATAAAATTTTTAAACAATTTTTGAGATATTTTGAATTGACATGTAAGATATATGCGTAAAAAACTTAGTCGAGAATACTTTTTCAAAAGTATTGTATTTACAGTAGAGCAATTCCATAATGCAATTACTGATCCTGAAACCGCGAAAGCCCGAAAAATAAAAATTTTTCAGATATTTTAAGATATTTTAAATTGACTTGTGAGATATATGCGGAAAAGTTTAATTGACAATACTTTTACAAAGGTATTGTATTTTTAGTGAACATCACGCCCGTAATGTAATTACCAATCATAATTACGCGATAACGCGAAGAATAAGATTCTCTTGATATTTTAATTTGACCTATAAGATATATGCGTAAAAATCTTTGTTAGAAATACTTCTTCAAAAGAGTTTTATTTATAGTAGAGCAATTCCATAATGCAAATACTGATCCTGAAACCGCGAAAACCCGAAAAATAAAATTTTTTAAAAAAACTTTTATGATATTTTAAATTGACATGTGAGATATATGCGTAAAAACCTAAGTTGACAATCCTTTTGAAAAGTATTGTATTTATAGTGAACATCACTCCCGCAATGTAATTACCAATCACAATTACGCGATAACGCGAAGAATACGATTCTCTGGATATTTTAATTTGACCTACAAGATATATGCGTAAAAATCTTTGTTAGAAATACTTTTTCAAAAGTGTTTTATTTATACTAGAGCAATTCCATAATGCAAATACTGATCCTGAAACCGCAAAAGCCCGAAAAATAAAATTTTTAAACAATTTTTGAGATATTTGGAATTGACATGTAAGATATATGCGTAAAAAACTTAGTTGAGAATAATTTTTCAAAAGTATTTTATTTATAGTAGAGCAATTACATGATGCAATTACTGATCCTGAAACCGCGAACGGCCGAAAAATAAAAATTTTTCAGAATTTTTAAGATATTTTAAATTGACATGTGAGATATATGCGTAAAAACCTAAGTTGACAATCCTTTTGAAAAGTATTGTATTTATAGTGAACATCACTCCCGCAATGTAATTACCAATCACAATTACGCGATAACGCGAAGAATACGATTCTCTGGATATTTTAATTTGACCTACAAGATATATGCGTAAAAATCTTTGTTAGAAATACTTTTTCAAAAGTGTTTTATTTACAGTAGAGCAATTCCATAATGCAAATACTGGTCCTGAAACCGCGAAAACCCGAAAAATAAAATTTTTTAAAAAAATTTTTATGATACTTAAATTGACATGTGAGATATATGCGTAAAAACCTAAGTTGACAATACTTTTTCAAAAGTATTGTATTTATAGTGAACATCACTCCCGCAATGTAATTACCAATCACAATTACGCGATAACGCGAAGAATAAGATTCTCTGGATATTTTAATTTGACCTATAAGATATATGCGTAAAAATCTTTGTTAGAAATACTTCTTCAAAAGAGTTTTATTTATAGTAGAGCAATTCCATAATGCAAATACTGATCCTGAAACCGCGAAAACCCGAAAAATAAAATTTTTTAAAAAAATTTTTATGATATTTCAAATTGACATGTGAGATATATGCGTAAAAACCTAAGTTGACAATCCTTTTTCAAAAGTATTGTATTTATAGTGAACATCACTCCCGCAATGTAATTACCAATCACAATTACGCGATAACGCGAAGAATACGATTCTCTGGATATTTTAATTTGACCTACAAGATATATGCGTAAAAATCTTTGTTAGAAATACTTTTTCAAAAGTGTTTTATTTACAGTAGAGCAATTCCATAATGCAAATACTGGTCCTGAAACCGCGAAAACCCGAAAAATAAAATTTTTTAAAAAAACTTTTATGATATTTTAAATTGACATGTGAGATATATGCGTAAAAACCTAAGTTGACAATCCTTTTGAAAAGTATTGTATTTATAGTGAACATCACTCCCGCAATGTAATTACCAATCACAATTACGCGATAACGCGAAGAATACGATTCTCTGGATATTTTAATTTGACCTACAAGATATATGCGTAAAAATCTTTGTTAGAAATACTTTTTCAAAAGTATTGTATTTATAGTAGAGCAATTCCATAACGCAATTACTGATACTGAACCCGCGAAAACCCGCAAAATAAAAATTTTTAAGAATTTTTAAGATATTTTAAATAGACCTATGAGATATATGCGTAAAAATCTTTGTTACAAATACTTTTTCAAAAGTATTGTATTTATAGTAGAGCAATTCCATAATGCAATTACTGATACTGAAACCGCGAAAACCAGGAAAATAAAAATTTTTAAGAATTTTTAAGATATTTTAAATTGACATGTGAGATATATGCGTAACAAGCTTAATTGACAATACTTTTACAAAGATATTGTATTTTTAGTGAACATCACGCCCGTAATGTAATTACCAATCATAATTACGCGATAACGCGAAGAATAAGATTCTCTTGATAATTTAATTTGACTTATAAGTAATATGAGTAAAAATCCTTGTTAGAAATACTTTTTCAAAAGTGTTTTATTTACAGTAGAGCAATTCCATAATGCAAATACTGATCCTGAAACCGCGAAAACCCGAAAAATAAAAATTTTTCAGATATTTTAAGATATTTTAAATTGACTTGTGAGATATATGCGTAACAAGCTTAATTGACTATACTTTTACAAAAGTATTGTAGTTTTAGTGAACATCACGCCCGTAATGTAATTACCAATCATAATTACGCGATAACGCGAAGAATAAGATTCTCTTGATATTTTAATTTGACCTATAAGATATATGCGTAAAAATCTTTGTTAGAAATACTTCTTCAAAAGAGTTTTATTTATAGTAGAGCAATTCCATAATGCAAATACTGATCCTGAAACCGCAAAAGCCCGAAATTAAAATTTTTAATCAATTTTTGAGATATTTTGAATTGATATGTAAGATATATGCGTAAAAAACTTAGTTGAGAATACTTTTTCAAAAGTATTGTATTTATAGTAGAGCAATTCCATAATGCAATTACTGATCCTGCAACCGCGAAAACCCGAAAAATAAAAATTTTTCAGATATTTTAAGATATTTTAAATTGACTTGTGAGATATATGCGGAAAAGTTTAATTGACAATACTTTTACAAAGGTATTGTATTTTTAGTGAACATCACGCCCGTAATGTATTTACCAATCACAATTACGCGATAACGCGAAGAATACGATTCTCTGGATATTTTAATTTGACCTACAAGATATATGCGTAAAAATCATTGTTAGAAATACTGTTTCAAAAGTATTTTATTTATAGTAGAGCAATTACATAATGCGAATACTGATCCTGAAACCGCGAAAACCCGTAAAATAAAATTTGTAAACAATTTTTAAGATATTTTAAATCGACATGTGAGATATATGCGTAAAAAACTTAATTGACAATACTTTTACAAAGGTATTATATTTTTAGTGAAAATCACGCCCGTAATGTAATTACCAATCATAATTACGCGATAACGCGAAGAATAAGATTCTTTGGATATTTTAATTTGACCTATAAGATATATGCGTAAAAATCTTTGTTAGAAATACTTCTTCAAAAGAGTTTTATTTATAGTAGAGCAATTCCATAATGCAAATACTGATCCTGAAACCGCGAAAACCCGAAAAATAAAAATTTTTAAGAATTTTTAAGATATTTAAAATTGACATGTGAGATATATGCGTAAAAAGCTTAATTGACAATACTTTTACAAAGGTATTGTATTTTTAGTGAACATCACGCCCTTAATGTAATTACCAATCATAATTACGCGATAACGCGAAGAATAATATATGCGTAAAAAACTTAGTTGAGAATACTTTTTCAAAAGTATTGTATTTATAGTAGAGCAATTCCATAATGCAATTACTGATACTGAAACCGCGAAAACCAGGAAAATAAAAATTTTTAAGAATTTTTAAGATATTTTAAATTGACATGTGAGATATATGCGTAACAAGCTTAATTGACAATACATTTACAAAGGTATTGTACTTTTAGTGAACATCACGCCCGTAATGTAATTACCAATCATAATTACGAGATAATGCGAAGAATAAAATTCTCTGGATATTTTAAATAGACCTGTAATATATATGCGTAAAAATCTTTGTTAGAAATACTTTTTCAAAAGTATTGTATTTATAGTAGAGCAATTCCATAATGCAATTACTGATACTGAACCCGCGAAAACCCGGAAAGTAAAAATTTTTAAGAATTTTTAAGATATTTTAAATAGATCTATGAGATATATGCGTAAAAATCTTTGTTACAAATACTTTTTCAAAAGTATTGTATTTATAGTAGAGCAATTCCATAAAGCAATTACTGATACTGCAACCGCAAAAACCCGGAAAATAAAAATTTTTAGGAATTTTTAAGATATTTTAAATTGACATGTGAGATATATGCGTAACAAGCTTAATTGACAATACTTTTACAAAGGTATTGTATTTTTAGTGAACATCACGCCCGTAATGTAATTACCAATCATAATTACGCGATAACGCGAAGAATAAGATTCTCTTGATATTTTAATTTGACCTATAAGATATATGCGTAAAAATCTTTGTTAGAAATACTTTTTCAAAAGTGTTTGATTTACAGTAGAGCAATTCCATAATGCAAATACTGATCCTGAAACCGCGAAAGCCCGAAAAATAAAAAATTTTCAGAATTTTTAAGATATTTTAAATTAACTTGTGAGATATATGCGTAACAAGCTTAATTGACAATACTTTTGAAAAGTATTGTATTTATAGTGAACATCACTCCCGCAATGTAATTACCAATCACAATTACGCGATAACGCGAAGAATACGATTCTCTGGATATTTTAATTTGACCTACAAGATATATGCGTAAAAATCTTTGTTAAAAATACTTTTTTCAAAAGTGTTTTATTTACAGTAGAGCAATTCCATAATGCAAATACTGATCCTGAAACCGCAAAAGCCCGAAAAATAAAATTTTTAAACAATTTTTGAGATATTTTGAATTGACATGTAAGATATATGCGTAAAAAACTTAGTTGAGAATACTTTTTCAAAAGTATTGTATTTATAGTAGAGCAATTCCATAATGCAATTACTGATCCTGAAACCGCGAAACTCGAAAAATAAAAATTTTTAAGAAATTTTAAGATATTTTAAATTGACATGTGAGATATATGCGTAACAATCTTAATTGACAATACTTTTACAAAGGTATTGTATTTTTAGTGAACATCACGCCCGTAATGTAATTACCAATCATAATTACGCGATAACGCGAAGAATAAGATTCTCTTGATATTTTAATTTGACCTATAAGATATATGCGTAAAAATCTTTGTTAGAAATACTTTTTCAAAAGTGTTTTATTTAGAGTAGAGCAATTCCATAATGCAAATACTGATCCAGAAACCGCGAAAACCCGATAAATAAAATTTTTTGAAAAAATTTTTATGATACTTAAATTGACATGTGAGATATATGCGTAAAAACCTAAGTTGACAATACTTTTTCAAAAGTAATGTATTTATAGTGAACATCACTCCCGCAATGTAATTACCAATCACAATTACGCGATAACGCGAAGAATACGATTCTCTGGATATTTTAATTTGACCTACAAGATATATGCGTAAAAATCTTTGTTAGAAATACTTTTTCAAAAGTGTTTTATTTACAGTAGAGCAATTCCATAATGCAAATACTGGTCCTGAAACCGCGAAAACCAGGAAAATAAAAACTTTTAAGAATTTTTAAGATATTTTAAATTGACATGTGAGATATATGCGTAACAAGCTTAATTGACAATACATTTACAAAGGTATTGTACTTTTAGTGAACATCACGCCCGTAATGTAATTACCAATCATAATTACGCGATAACGCGAAGAATAAGATTCTCTGGATATTTTAATTTGACCTATAAGATATATGCGTAAAAATCTTTGTTAGAAATACTTCTTCAAAAGAGTTTTATTTATAGTAGAGCAATTCCATAATGCAAATACTGATCCTGAAACCGCGAAAACCCGAAAAATAAAATTTTTAAACAATTTTTAAGATATTTTGAATTGACATGTGAGATATATGCGTAAAAAGTTTAATTGATAATACTTTTACAAAGGTATTGTCTTTTTAGTGAACATCACGCCCGTAATGTAATTACCAATCATAATTACGCTTTAACGCGAAGAATAAGATTCTCTGGATATTTTAATTTGACCTATAAGATATATGCGTAAAAATCTTTGTTAGAAATACTTTTTCAAAAGTGTTTTATTTACAGTAGAACAATTCCATAATGCAAATACTGATCCTGAAACCGCGAAAACCCGAAAAATAAAATTTTTAAACAATTTTTAAGATATCTTGAATCGACATGTAAGATACATGCGTAAAAAACTTAGTTCAGAATACTTTTTCAAAAGTATTGTATTTATAGTGAACATCACTCCCGTAATGTAATTACCAATCACAATTACGCGATATCGCGAAGAATAAGATTCTCTGGATATTTCAATTTGACCTATAAGATATATGCGTAAAAATCTTTGTTAGAAATACTTTTTCAAAAGTGTTTTATTTATAGTAGAGCAATTCCATAATGCAATTACTGATCCTGAAACCGCAAAAACTCGAAAAATAAAAATTTTTATTAATTTTTAAGATATTTTAAATTAACATGTGATATATATTCGTAAAAATCTTTATTGACAATTCTTTAAAGGTATTGTATTTTTAGTGAACATCAAGCCCGTAATGTAATTACCAATCATAATTACGCGATAACGCGAAGAATAAGATTCTCTGGATATTTTAATTTGACCTATAAGATATATGCGTAAAAATCTTTGTTAGAAATAATTTTTCAAAAGTGTTTTATTTATAGTAGTGCAATTCCATAATGCAAATACTGATCCTGAAACCGCAAAACCCGATAAATAAAGTTTTTAAAGAATTTTTAAGATATTTTGAATTGACATGTAAGATATATGCATAAAAAACTTAGTTGAAAATTCTTCTTCAAAAGTATTGTATTTATAGTGAACATCACTCCCGTAATGTAATTACCATTCACAATTACGGGATAACGCGAAAAATAAGATACTCTGGATTTTTTAATTTGACCTATAAGATATATGTGTAAAAACCTTTGTTAGAAATACTTTTTCAAAAGTATTGTATTTATAGTAGAGCAATTCCATAATGCAATTACTGATCCTGAAACCGCGAACGGCCGAAAAATAAAAATTTTTCAGAATTTTTAAGATATTTTGAATTGACATGTGAGATATATGCGTAAAAACCTTAGTTGACAATACTTTTTCAAGAGTATTTTATTTATAGTAGAGCAATTCCATACTGCAAATACTGATCCTGAAACCGCAAAAACCCGAAAAATAAAAATTTTTAAGAATTTTTAGGATATTGTAAATTGACATGTGAGATATATGCGTAAAAATCTTTGTTAGAAATACTTTTTCAAAAGTGTTTTATTTATAGTAGAGCAATTCCATAATGCAAGTACTGGTCCTGAAACCGCGAAAACCAGAAAAATAAAAATTTTTAAGAATTTTTAAGATATTTTAAATTGACATGTGAGATTTATGCGTAACAAGCTTGATTGAAAATACTTCTACAAAGGTATTGTATTTTTAGTGAACATCACTCCCGTAATGTAATTACCAATCACAATTACGCGATAACGCGAAGAATAAGATTCTCTGGATATTTTAATTTTACCTATAAGATATATGCGTAAAAATCTTTGTTAGAAATACTTTTTCAAAAGTGTTTTATTTACAGTAGAGCAATTCCATAATGCAAATACTGATCCTGAAACCGCAAAAACCCGAAAAATAAAATTTTTAAACAATTTTTGAGATAGTTTGAATTGACATGTAAGATATATGCGTAAAAAACTTAGTTTAGAATACTTTTTCGAAAGTATTGTATTTATAGTAGAGCAATTCCATAATGCAATTACTGATCCTGGAACCGCGAAAGCCCGAAAAATAAAAATTTTGCAGATATTTTAAGATATTTTAAATTGAGTTGTGAGATATATGCGTAAAAAGTTTAATTGACAATACTTTTACAAAGCTATTGTATTTTTAGTGATACGCGATATTAGTAATTACGCGATAACGCGAAGAATAAGATTCTCTTGATAATTTAATTTGACCTATAAGATATATGCGTAAAAATCTTTGTTAGAAATACTTCTTCAAAAGAGTTTTATTTATAGTAGAGCAATTCCATAATGCGAATACTGATCCTGAAACCGCGAAAACCCGAAAAATAAAATTTTACAAAAAAACTTTTATGATATTTTAAATTGACATGTGAGATATATGCGTAAAAACCTAAGGTGACAATCCTTTTTCAAAAGTATTGTATTTATAGTGAACATCACTCCCGCAATGTAATTACCAATCACAATTACGCGATAACGCGAAGAATACGATTCTCTGGATATTTTAATTTGACCTACAAGATATATGCGTAAAAATCTTTGTTAGAAATACTGTTTCAAAAGTATATTATTTATAGTAGAGCAATTACATAAGCAAATACTGATCCTGAAACCGCAAAAGCCCGAAAAATAAAATTTTTAAACAATTTTTGAGATATTTTGAATTGACGTGTAAGATATATGCGTAAAAAACTTAGTTGAGAATACTTTTTCAAAAGTATTGTATTTATAGTAGAGCAATTCCATAATGCAATTACTCATCCTGGAACCGCGAAAGCCCGAAAAATAAAAAATTTTCAGATATTTTAAGATATTTTAAATAGACTTGTGAGATATATGCGGAAAAAGTTTAATTGACAATACTTTTACAAAGGTATTGTCTTTTTAGTGAACATCACGCCCGTAATGTAATTACCAATCATAATTACGCGATAACGCGAAGAATAAGATTCTCTTGATAATTTAATTTGACTTATAAGATATATGCATGAAAATCTTTGTTAGAAATACTTTTTCAAAAGTGTTTTATTTACAGTAGAGCAATTCCATAATGCAAATACTGATCCTGAAACCGCGAAAACCCGAAAAATAAAAATTTTTAAGAATTTTTAATATATTTTAAATTGACATGTGAGATATATGCGTAAAAAGCTTATTTGACAATACTTTTACAAAAGTATTGTATTTATAGTGAACATCACTCCCGCAATGTAATTACCAATCACAATTACGCGATAACGCGAAGAATACGATTCTCTGGATATTTTAGTTTGACCTGCAAGATATATGCGTAAAAATCTTTGTTAGAAATACTTTTTCAAAAGTGTTTTATTTACAGTAGAGCAATTCCATAATGCAAATACTGATCCTGAAACCGCAAAAGCCCGAAGAATAAAATTTTTAAACAATTTTTGAGATATTTTGAATTGACATGAAAGATATATGCGTAAAAAACTTAGTTGAGAATACTTTTTCAAAAGTATTGTATTTATAGTAGGGAAATTCCATAATGCAATTACTGTTCCTGAAACCACGAAAGCCCGAAAAATAAAAATTTTTCAGAGTTTTTAAGATATTTTAAATTGACATGTGAGATATATGCGTAACAATCTTAATTGACAATACTTTTACAAAGGTATTGTATTTTTAGTGAACGTCACGCCCGTAATGTAATTACCAATCATAATTACGCGATAACGCGAAGAATAAGAGTCTCTTGATATTTTAATTTGACCTATAAGATATATGCGTAAAAATCTTTGTTAGAAATACTTTTTCAAAAGTGTTTTATTTATAGTAGAGCAATTCCATAATGCAAATACTGATCCTGAAGCCGCGAAAACCCGAAAAATAAAATTTTTTTAAAAAAATTTTTAGGATATTTCAAATTGACATGTGAGATATATGCGTAAAAACCTAAGTTGACAATACTTTTTCATTAGTATTGTATTTATAGTGAACATCACTCCCGCAATGTAATTACCAATCATAATTACGCGATAACGCGAAGAATAAGATTCTCTGGATATTTTAATTTGACCTATAAGATATATGCGTAAAAATCTTTGTTAGAAATACTTCTTCAAAAGAGTTTTATTTATAGTAGAGCAATTCCATAATGCAAATACTGATCCTGAAACCGCAAAAGCCCGAAAAATAAAATTTTTAATCAATTTTTGAGATATTTTGAAATGACATGTAAGATATATGCGTAAAAAACTTAGTCGAGAATACTTTTTCAAAAGTATTGTATTTACAGTAGAGCAATTCCATAATGCAATTACTGATCCTGAAACCGCGAAAGCCCGAAAAATAAAAATTTTTCAGATATTTTAAGATATTTTAAATTGACTTGTGAGATATATGCGGAAAAGTTTAATTGACAATACTTTTACAAAGGTATTGCATTTTTAGTGAACATCACGCCCGTAATGTAATTACCAATCATAATTACGCGATAACGCGAAGAATAAGATTCTCTTGATATTTTAATTTGACCTATAAGATATATGCGTAAAAATCTTTGTTAGAAATACTTCTTCAAAAGAGTTTTATTTATAGTAGAGCAATTCCATAATGCAAATACTGATCCTGAAACCGCGAAAACCCGAAAAATAAAATTTTTTAAAAAAACTTTTATGATATTTTAAATTGACATGTGAGATATATGCGTAAAAACCTAAGTTGACAATCCTTTTGAAAAGTATTGTATTTATAGTGAACATCACTCCCGCAATGTAATTACCAATCACAATTACGCGATAACGCGAAGAATACGATTCTCTGGATATTTTAATTTGACCTACAAGATATATGCGTAAAAATCTTTGTTAGAAATACTTTTTCAAAAGTGTTTTATTTACAGTAGAGCAATTCCATAATGCAAATACTGATCCTGAAACCGCGAAAACCCGAAAAATAAAATTTTTAAACAATTTTTGAGATATTTGGAATTGACATGTAAGATATATGCGTAAAAAACTTAGTTGAGAATAATTTTTCAAAAGTATTTTATTTATAGTAGAGCAATTCCATAATGCAAATACTGATCCTGAAACCGCGAAAACCCGAAAAATAAAATTTTTTAAAAAAACTTTTATGATATTTCAAATTGACATGTGAGATATATGCGTAACAAGCTTAATTGACAATACTTTTGAAAAGTATTGTATTTATAGTGAACATCACTCCCGCAATGTAATTACCAATCACAATTACGCGATAACGCGAAGAATAAGATTCTCTGGATATTTCAATTTGACCTATAAGATATATGCGTAAAAATCTTTGTTAGAAATACTTTTTCAAAAGTGTTTTATTTATAGTAGAGCAATTCCATAATGCAAATACTGATCCTGAAACCGCGAAAACCCGAAAAATAAAATTTTTAAACAATTTTTATGATATTTCAAATTGACATGTGAGATATATGCGTAAAAACCTAAGTTGACAATCCTTTTTCAAAAGTATTGTATTTATAGTGAACATCACTCCCGCAATGTAATTACCAATCACAATTACGCGATAACGCGAAGAATACGATTCTCTGGATATTTTAATTTGACCTACAAGATATATGCGTAAAAATCTTTGTTAGAAATACTTTTTCAAAAGTGTTTTATTTACAGTAGAGCAATTCCATAATGCAAATACTGGTCCTGAAACCGCGAAAACCCGAAAAATAAAATTTTTTAAAAAAATTTTTATGATATTTCAAATTGACATGTGAGATATATGCGTAAAAACCTAAGTTGACAATCCTTTTTCAAAAGTATTGTATTTATAGTGAACAGCACTCCCGGAATGTAATTACCAATCACAATTACGCGATAACGCGAATAATACGATTCTCTGGATATTTTAATTTGACCTATAAGATATATGCTTAAAAATCTTTGTTAGAAATACTTTTTCAAAAGTATTGTATTTATAGTAGAGCAATTCCATAATGAAAATACTGATCCTAAAACCGCGAAAACCCGAAAAATAAAATTTTTTAAAAAAATTTTTATGATAATAAAAGTTGACAGGAGAGATATAAGCGTAAAAACCTAAGTTGACAATACTCTTTCAAAAGTATTGTATTTATAGTGAACATCACTCCCGCAATGTAATTACCAATCACAATTACGCGATAACGCGAAGAATACGATTCTCTGGATATTTTAATTTGACCTACAAGATATATGCGTAAAAATCTTTGTTAGAAATACTTTTTCAAAAGTGTTTTATTTACAGTAGAGCAATTCCATAATGCAAATACTGGTCCAGAAACAGCGAGAACCAGGGAAATAAAAATTTTTAAGAATTTTTAAGATATTTTAAATTGACATGTGAGATATATGCGTAAAAAGTTTAATTGATAATACTTTTACAAAGGTATTGTCTTTTTAGTGAACATCACGCCCGTAATGTAATTACCAATCATAATTACGCGATAACGCGAAGAATAAGATTCTCTTGATATTTTAATTTGACCTATAAGATATATGCGTAAAAATCTTTGTTAGAAATACTTCTTCAAAAGAGTTTTATTTATAGTAGAGCAATTCCATAATGCAAATACTGATCCTGAAACCGCGAAAACCCGAAAAATAAAATTTTTTAAAAAAATTTTTATGATATTTCAAATTGACATGTGAGATATATGCGTAACAAGCTTAATTGACAATACTTTTACAAAGGTATTGTACTTTTAGTGAACATCACGCCCGTAATGTAATTACCAATCATACTTCTTCAAAAGAGTTTTTTTTATAGTAGAGCAATTCCATAATGCAAATACTGACTGAAAAGTATTGTATTTACAGTAGAGCAATTCCATAATGCAATTACTGATCCTGAAACCGCAAAAACCCGAAAAATAAAAATTTTTAAGAATTTTTAAGATATTTTGAATTGACATGTAAGATATATGCGTAAAAAACTTAGTTGAGAATACTTTTTCAAAAGTATTTTATTTATAGTAGAGCAATTACATAATGCAATTACTGATCCTGAAACCGCGAACGCCCGAAAAATAAAAATTTTTCAGAATTTTTAAGATATTTTAAATTGACATGTGAGATATATGCGGAAAAAGTTTAATTGACAATACTTTTACAAAGGTATTGTATTTTTAGTGAACATCACGCCCGTAATGTAATTACCAATCATAATTACGCGATAACGCGAAGAATAAGATACTCTGGATTTTTTAATTTGACCTATAAGATATATGCTTAAAAATCTTTGTTAGAAATACTTTTTCAAAAGTATTGTATTTATAGTAGAGCAATTCCATAATGAAAATACTGATCCTAAAACCGCGAAAACCCGAAAAATAAAATTTTTAAACAATTTTTGAGATATTTTGAATTGACATGTAAGATATATGCGTAAAAAACTTAGTTGAGAATAATTTTTCAAAAGTATTTTATTTATAGTAGAGCAATTACATGATGCAATTACTGATCCTGAAACCGCGAACGGCCGAAAAATAAAAATTTTTCAGAATTTTTAAGATATTTTAAATTGACATGTGAGATATATGCGGAAAAAGTTTAATTGACAATACATTTCAAAGGTATTGTATTTTTAGTGAACATCACTCCCGTAATGTAATTACCAATCATAATTACGCGATAACGCGAAGAATAAGATTCTCTTGATATTTTAATTTGACCTATGAGATATATGCGTAAAAGTCTTTGTTAGAAATACCTTTTAAAAAGTGTTTTATTTACAGTAGAGCAATTCCGTAATGCAAATACTGGTCTCGAAACCGCGAAAACCCGAAAAATAAAATTTTTAAACAATTTTTAAGATATTTTGAATTGACATGTAAGATATATGCGTAAAAAACTTAGTTGAGAATACTTTTTCAAAAGTATTGTATTTATAGTAGAGCAATTCCATAATGCAATTACTGATACTGAAACCGCGAAAACCAGGAAAATAAAAATTTTTAAGAATTTTTAAGATATTTTAAATTGACATGTGAGATATATGCGGAAAAAGTTTAATTGACAATACATTTCAAAGGTATTGTATTTTTAGTGAACATCACTCCCGTAATGTAATTACCAATCATAATTGCGCGATAATGCGATGAATAAAATTCTCTGGATATTTTAAATAGACCTGTAAGATATATGCGTAAAAAACTTAGTTGAGAATACTTTTTCGAAAGTATTGTATTTATAGTGAACATCACTCCCGTAATGTAATTACCAATCATAATTACGCGATAACGCGAAGAATAAGATACTCTGGATTTTTTAATTTGACCTATAAGATGTATGCATAAAAATCTTTGTTAGAAATACTTTTTCAAAAGTATTGTATTTTTAGTAGAGCAATTCCATAATGCGAAAACCGCGAAAGCCCGAAAAGTAAAAATTTTTCAGAATTTTTAAGATATTTTAAATTGACATGTGAGATATATGCGTAAAAAGTTTAATTGATAATACTTTTACAAAGGTATTGTATTTTTAGTGAACATCACGCCCGGAATGTAATTACCAATCATAATTACGCTTTAACGCGAAGAATAAGATTCTCTGGATATTTTAATTTGACCTATAAGATATATGCGTAAAAATCTTTGTTAGAAAAACTTTTTCAAAAGTGTTTTATTTACAGTAGAACAATTCCATAATGCAAATACTGATCCTGAAACCGCGAAAACCCGAAAAATAAAATTTTTAAACAATTTTTAAGATATCTTGAATCGACATGTAAGATACATGCGTAAAAAACTTAGTTGAGAATACTTTTTCAAAAGTATTGTATTTATAGTGAACATCACTCCCGTAATGTAATTACCAATCACAATTACGCGATATCGCGAAGAATAAGATTCTCTGGATATTTCAATTTGACCTATAAGATATATGCGTAAAAATCTTTGTTAGAAATACTTTTTCAAAAGTGTTTTATTTATACTAGAGCAATTCCATAATGCAATGACTGATCCTGAAACCGCGAAAACTCGAAAAATAAAAATTTTTATTAATTTTTAAGATATTTTAAATTGACATGTGAGATATATGCGTAAAAAGCTTAATTGACAATACTTTAAAGGTATTGTATTTTTAGTGAACATCACTCCCGTAATGTAATTACCAATCATAATTACGCGATAACGCGAAGAATAATATATGCGTAAAAAACTTAGTTGAGAATACTTTTTCAAAAGTATTGTATTTATAGTAGAGCAATTCCATAATGCAATTACTGATACTGAAACCGCGAAAACCAGGAAAATAAAAATTTTTAAGAATTTTTAAGATATTTTAAATTGACATGTGAGATATATGCGTAACAAGCTTAATTGACAATACTTTTACAAAGGTATTGTACTTTTAGTGAACATCACGCCCGTAATGTAATTACCAATCATAATTACGCGATAACGCGAAGAATAAGATTCTCTTGATATTTTAATTTGACCTATAAGATATATGCGTAAAAATCTTTGTTAGAAATACTTTTTAATAAGTGTTTTATTTCAGTAGTGCAATTCCATAATGCAAATACTGATCCTAAAACCGCGAAAACCCGAAAAATAAAATTTTTAAACAATTTTTGAGATATTTTGAATTGACATGTAAGATATATGCGTAAAAAACTTAGTTGAGAATACTTTTTCAAAAGTATTGTATTTATAGTAGAGCAATTCCATAATGCAATTACTGATACTGAAACCGCGAAAACCAGGAAAATAAAAATTTTTAAGAATTTTTAAGATATTTTAAATTGACATGTGAGATATATGCGGAAAAAGTTTAATTGACAATACATTTCAAAGGTATTGTATTTTTAGTGAACATCACTCCCGTAATGTAATTACCAATCATAATTGCGCGATAATGCGATGAATAAAATTCTCTGGATATTTTAAATAGACCTGTAAGATATATGCGTAAAAAACTTAGTTGAGAATACTTTTTCGAAAGTATTGTATTTATAGTGAACATCACTCCCGTAATGTAATTACCAATCATAATTACGCGATAACGCGAAGAATAAGATACTCTGGATTTTTTAATTTGACCTATAAGATGTATGCATAAAAATCTTTGTTAGAAATACTTTTTCAAAAGTATTGTATTTTTAGTAGAGCAATTCCATAATGCAATTACTGATCCTGAAACCGCGAAAGCCCGAAAAGTAAAAATTTTTCAGAATTTTTAAGATATTTTAAATTGACATGTGAGATATATGCGTAAAAAGTTTAATTGATAATACTTTTACAAAGGTATTGTATTTTTAGTGAACATCACGCCCGTAATGTAATTACCAATCATAATTACGCGATAACGCGAAGAATAAGATTCTCTTGATATTTTAATTTGACCTATAAGATATATGCGTAAAAATCTTTGTTAGAAATACTTCTTCAAAAGAGTTTTATTTATAGTAGAGCAATTCCATAATGCAAATACTGATCCTGAAACCGCAAAAGCCCGAAAAATAAAATTTTTAAACAATTTTTGAGATATTTTGAATTGACATGTAAGATATATGCGTAAAAAACTTAGTTGAGAATACTTTTTCAAAAGTATTGTATTTATAGTAGAGCAATTCCATAATGCAATTACTGATACTGAAACCGCGAAAACCAGGAAAATAAAAATTTTTAAGAATTTTTAAGATATTTTAAATTGACATGTGAGATATATGCGTAACAAGCTTAATTGACAATACTTTTACAAAGGTATTGTACTTTTAGTGAACATCACGCCCGTAATGTAATTACCAATCATAATTACGCGATAACGCGAAGAATAAGATTCTCTTGATATTTTAATTTGACCTATAAGATATATGCTTAAAAATCTTTGTTAGAAATACTTTTTCAAAAGTATTGTATTTATAGTAGAGCAATTCCATAATGAAAATACTGATCCTAAAACCGCGAAAACCCGAAAAATAAAATTTTTTAAAAAAATTTTTATGATATTTCAAATTGACATGTGAGATATATGCGTAAAAAACTTAGTTGAGAATACTTTTTCAAAAGTATTGTATTTATAGTAGAGCAATTCCATAATGCAATTACTGATACTGAAACCGCGAAAACCCGGAAAATAAAAATTTTTAAGAATTTTTAAGATATTTTAAATTGACATGTGAGATATATGCGTAACAAGCTTAATTGACAATACTTTTACAAAGGTATTGTATTTTTAGTGAACATCACGCCCGTAATGTAATTACCAATCATAATACCGCGATAATGCGAAGAATAAAATTCTCTGGATATTTTAAATAGACCTGTAAGATATATGCGTAAAAATCTCTGTTGGCATTACTTTTTCAAAAGTATTTTATTTATAGTAGAACAACTCCATAATGAAATGATTGATCCTGAAAACGTGAAAACCCGAAAAATAAAATTTTTTAAAAAATTTTTAAGATATTTTGAATTGATATGTAAGATATATGCGTAAAAAACTTAATTGACAATACTTCTTCAAAAGTATTGTATTTATAGTGAACATCACTCCCGTAATGTAATTACCAATCATAATTACGCGATAACGCGAAGAATAAGATTCTCTGGATATTTTAATTTGACCTATAAGATATATGCGTTAAAATCTTTGTTAGAAATACTTTTGCAAAAGTATTGTATTTATAGTAGAGCAATTCCATAATGCAATTACTGATACTGAACCCGCGAAAACCCGGAAAGTAAAAATTTTTAAGAATTTTTAAGATATTTTAAATTGACATGTGAGATATATGCGTAACAAGCTTAATTGACAATACTTTCACAAAGGTATTGTATTTTTAGTGAACATCACGCCCGTAATGTAATTACCAATCATAATTACGCGATAATGCGAAGAATAAAATTCTCTGGATATTTTAAATAGACCTGTAAGATATATGCGTAAAAATCTCTGTTGGAATTACTTGTTCAAAAGTATTTTATTTATAGTAGAACAATCCCATAATGCCATTGCTAATCCTGAAACCGCGAGAACCCGAAAAATAAAAAAAATTTTAGAATTTTTAAGATATTTTAAATTGACATGTGAGATATATGCGTAAAAACCTAAGTTGACAATACTTTTTCAAAAGTATTGTATTTATAGTGAACATCACTCCCGTAATGTATTTACCAAACATAATTACGCGATAATGCGAAGAATAAGTTATATCAAGTCCGGTCCAAAGACACAACAACCAAAATACAAAATAAGGTTAATTCCCTCGTGAAATCATGGGAAAACAAGAGTCTTATTAACAATCTGTTAGCCAAGGACTTAAAGTCTTCTAATCCAATTCCCTCGAGATTCTATGGATTACCAAAAATCCACAAAGAAGGTAACCCTGTTAGACCCATTGTTTCCTATGTGGGTAGCCCAACCTACAATGTAGCATCCTTCTTTTGCTCTACCATATCCATAAATACCACCCCACCAAAATTAAAAATCATTAACAGTTTGGAACTAGTCAATAAATTAAAAAACGTAAGCGTCCCTGAAAACTATGTTCTCGCCTCCTTAGATGTAGTCTCCCTCTTCACGAATATACCCAAAGAAGCAGCTATTTCTGCTGTTAAAAGTAGATGGGATGAGATTCGTTGCAAAGTATCCTTACCATGGAGAGATTACGAAGAAGGGTTGCGACTGTGCTTGGACAGCACAGATTTCAATTTTGATGGTATCACTTATTTTCAAAAACAAGGATTACCAATGGGTTCTCCTTTTTCCCCCGTCCTTGCTGATATAGTGATGGATGACCTAGAAAAAGACAGACTTTCCAACCTTGATTTTGAAGTACCTGTCTATTTCCGATACGTAGACGATATTCTTATCGTGGTTCCTAACACACATGTTGACCGTATTGTACAAATCTTTAATACCAACCCCTTCAACATCAAATTCACCCTCGAAAAAGAGGTCGATGGTGCTATCAATTTCTTAGATGTTTCTATCATGAGGAAACAGAACCGTAAACTCTCTTTCAATTGGTACAGAAAACCAACTTGGTCAGGCAGATACCTTAACTTTAATTCCAATCACCCCCTCAGATATAAAAAAAGTGTAATCAACAATTTGGTTGATAGAGCACTCTTACTTTCAGACATAGAATTTCAAAAATGTAACCTTAAATTAATTACAGATACACTAGAAGAAAACGACTATCCCATTTTTTTCACACAAGAAATTATTAACCAGAGACTCCTCACTCTTGAACAAAAGACACGTTTAGGTAACAATCATATCGACATAAACGCGGAAAGCAATCCCTTTATCAGCATTCCTTATATTGAAGGCCTTTCGGAAAAAATATCAGGAATCCTACACAGCTACAACTTAAACACTGCATATAAAAATAAAAAAAACCTTAAAATGATATTCAAATCAACTAAAGATAAAATACCTAAAAAACATTCCTCTAACATCGTTTACAGTGTTCCTTGCAAAGGGAATGAGTGCAAAGCCGTCCATATAGGTCAAACAAAACGGTTCCTCAAAAACAGACTAAAAGAACACAAAAATAACATTAGAGAAAGCCCCAATAACCAAATGCACTAACGAAACATACAATTGAGAAGGACCATTTTTTTGACTTTGATAAAACCATAATTCTAGCTAATGAAGAGAACTATAAAAAAAGATTATTGTTGGAGATGTGCCATATCGTAGGTACAGATGATGCGGTGAACCTGAAAACAGACGTGGAAAACTTTTCCAAGATTTATAACCCTATACTAAAAAAAGGTTCATAATACTATAAAGAAAAAGGGGGACCTGGGTCCTAGGACCTGTGACTCCACTACTCGGGCATTAAATATCTTTTATAATTGCATTACGGAATTGATTTCTACTATGAATACAATACCTTTGAAAAAGTATTGTAAAAAATTTTTTTTTGACGCATATATCTTAAATGACAATTTAAAATGATTTAAAATTTTTTTTATTTTTCATGTTTTCGCGGTTTCAGGTTCAGTAATTGCATTATGGGATTGCTTTACTATAAATACAATATATTCGATAAAGTATTAAAGTTTTTTACGCGTACATCATACAGGTGAATTTAAAATATCCAGAGAAACTTATTGTTCGCATCATCGCGTAATTATGATTGGTAATTACATTACGGGAGTGATGTTTAAAACTTAGGTTTTTACGCATATATCTCACATGTCAATTCAAAATATCTTAAAAATTGTTTAAAAATTTTATTTTTCGGGTTTTCGCGGTTTCAGGACCAGTATTTGCATTATGGAATTGCTCTACTCTAAATAAAACACTTTTGAAAAAGTATTTCTAACAAAGATTTTCATGCATACATCTTATAGGTCAAATTAAAATATCCAGAGAATCTTATTCTTCGCGTTATCGCGTAATTATGATTGGTAATTACATTACGGGCGTGATGTTCACTAAAAATACAATACCTTTGTAAAAGTATTGTCAATTAAGCTTTTTACGCATATATCTCACATGTCAATTTTAAATATCTTAAAAATTCTTAAAAATTTTTATTTTTCGGGTTTTCGCGGTTTCAGGATCAGTATTTGCATTATGGAATTGCTCTACTATAAATACAATACTTTTGAAAAAGTATTTCTAACAAAGATTTTTACGCATATATCTTGTAGGTCAAATTAAAATATCCAGAGAATCGTATTCTTCGCGTTATCGCGTAATTGTGATTGGTAATTACATTGCGGGAGTGATGTTCACTATAAATACAATACTTTTGAAAAAGGATTGTCAACTTAGGTTTTTACGCATATATCTCACATGTCAATTTGAAATATCATAAAAATTTTTTTAAAAAATTTTATTTTTCGGGTTTTCGCGGTTTCAGGATCAGTATTTGCATTATGGAATTGCTCTACTATAAATAAAACTCTTTTGAAGAAGTATTTCTAACAAAGATTTTTACGCATATATCTTATAGGTCAAATTAAAATATCAAGAGAATCTTATTCTTCGCGTTATCGCGTAATTATGATTGGTAATTACATTACGGGCGTGATGTTCACTAAAAAGACAATACCTTTGTAAAAGTATTATCAATTAAACTTTTTACGCATATATCTCACATGTCAATTCAAAATATCTTAAAAATTGTTTAAAAATTTTATTTTTCGGGTTTTCGCGGTTTCATGATCAGTATTTGCATTATGTAATTGCACTACTATAAATAAAATACTTTTGAAAAAGTATTTCTAACAATGATTTTTACGTATATATCTTGTAGGTCAAATTAAAATATCCAGAGAATCTTATTCTTCGCGTTATCGCGTAATTGTGATTGGTAATTACATTGCGGGATTGATGTTCACTATAAATACAATACTTTTGAAAAAGTATTGTCAACTTAGGTTTTTACGCATATATCTCACATGTCAATTTGAAATATCATAAAAATTTTTTAAAAAAATTTTATTTTTCGGGTTTTCGCGGTTTCAGGATCAGTATTTGCATTATGGAATTGCTCTACTATAAATAAAACGCTTTTGAAAAAGTATTTCTAACAAAGATTTTTACGCATATATCTTATAGGTCAAATTGAAATATCAAGAGAATCTTATTCTTCGCTGTTTGAAAAATAACATCACTAAAACATTGCGTAGTATGTGAACATTTTTACTTCTCGTGATGCTAAAAACAGTTATTCGCATATTTGATATTTTTGATAATACACGATTCAATATAGCATGAAAAGATGAAACCGAACAATATAACTTCGTGCTTAACCTACGCAAATGTAAATACGATTTTTCAGTTTATTAAGCATGCACGTTTCAAGTGTCGATACTAAAAATTACTAAAACATTGCGTAGTATTTGAACATTTTTACTTCTCGTGACGCTAAAAACTGTTATTCTGGTATTTGACATCTTCGATAATACACGATTCAATATAGCATAAAAGGATGAAAGCGAACAATAAAACTTCTTGTTTAACATACGAAAATGCGAATACGATTTTTAGGTTTTTGACAAAATTCACTTTTTCAGGTTCGACACTAGACAATATGCAAACATTGCATTATATGTGAACATTTTCACTTCTCGTGACGCTAAAAACTGTTATTCTGGTATTTGACATAGAAATCTCAAGTGCTCGGGACGTTGAAAAGATTTTGAGTGTGCATACTCTTTGAGGTTGTAACTTGACTCCTCATAACAAGTTTTCTCGTATACAGAAAATTCTCAATATTTTCTAAATCAGTTTTCTCTCTGTCTTGCAGCGGAGTGGCAGTCTACCATACTGACTGTCCACTCCGTGATCGCAAAGAGGAAAAAAAAAAAAATTTTAATTTTTTCTTCCCAAATTCAAATTTATCGGTTTTCGACTCACCCTTAACTTCTCGGGTTCGTGTGTGTGTGTGTTGTGCTGTGCGTTCTCCATCGAGGGCTCACGATTGGTTTTTTGACCTGTGTTATTATGGAATTAATTGTGGTTGTCTGCCTTTGAGGTGGCGCGTTCAGCGATTCACATCTTCCACGAATCGGACACGAGAGGACTTCTGTGTGAGGACGATGCTGGAGGGTCTATTCGCATGTTCTAATTTTATTAATAAATTTATTATAAGAATAAAACAAAAAAAAAACAAAAAGAAAATAAATATTAAGTTGCATGAGTTTTGCTTGTTTAGTTTATAATTATTATTTTTAATGCAAATTAAAATTGTTGGCACTGAAGAGGGCCCCCATTTGTGGCCGAAACGTTTGCCTTTCTGATGTTTATGTTTTTTACGACATAAACAAATTGGAACTAAACTGACCCCATGCCAAATTAAATATCACAGATATTATGAGTAATAGTTTTGAATCGTAAAGGGACAGGTTTTATGAAGCAGGATACATATTTTCCTAAGAAAATAAAAGTTTATTATGCTCAATTTATTACATCCAATGCTTAGCAATATAATACCCATCTGGTAATTTATTTCTAACGCTAATAGGCGTGTTGTACGTTATGTCACGTAGATTCAGCACAGCGTACGAATAACATTGGTCATCGAAAATCTTGTAAGACTGCAAGTGTTCCTTGAAAAAACAATCATGTTGCAATTTCGTAACAATCAAAAAATTATCGTCGGAAAGTAGAATCGTTTTCACTAAATGAAATTTTGGACCATCTTCTGAGAAGATAATTATAATGCATTTGCATTTAATTTTGTGACCTAACCGAATTATGCAATTTGTCGCTTGAACTTTATCTCCCGCAGAGTATTGTAGCAAGTGACCAAAATTTTCGACGTTATTTAAGTCTTCAAAGTTTAAAAGTTTTATAGGTCCAGTTATAAAGGGAGCCAAAATTTCTGAGTCCTTGGCAAGGAACCTATAATTCAGCATCAACTGGTGTTTTATCGCGATTGTGTAACACACATTTTTGCGACAAATCGCTACGTGAGAAGTCACTTTACCCTCCCTATGCTTACTTTCATTACGCATGAAACTAATTTGAGGAAGAGGTCCAACTGCTTTCATTATCTGCGGATAATGAAGAATGAAATGATGTTTAGGCTTCATGTGGTTTGGGTAAAGTTTGGAAAGCGAAGTCAAGTATTCAGTGATTTCCGTCTGGAGTAATCTGTGGGTATTTTTATGAATAACCTTACTGAAAACAATTTCTACGACTGTCTTTAATTTTATAAATAACTCCCAGTGAGCATCTCCTGTAGGCACCAATGGACCGACGATAAGAAATAAACTTCTAAATAAGTTCATCATTTCAGCCGATGAAAGAATGATGCATCCATTTTTGAGATGTTTTTCCGTCATTGGTGGAGGTTTATTTACATTATCGTCAACTCCATATTGATACCCAGCGAGTCTCAGATTTATCTCGTCGAGTGTCAAGTACTTCGCTACAAATATCAGATGGGACAGTATAACAGCTATGTCGTAACGTAAAATACCCTCCAAAAAGTCATGCTGTATGTCCACAGTTAAATTCTTCACGACATGGAAGTTGTCAATCTTATTAAAAACGCAATGCTCTTTGATTCCGGAAATCGAGACATTTTTTTCTGATAAAAGCATGTCATAATTGGTTTCGTTGCGAAGCACACAATCACGTTCATTAAAAATAGTGTAGAGGTTTTTACGTTCAATTAGACAAAAGCGGCACAACTTATTTGCCGAAAAACTTTCAACCAAACCAAGAATAGAATGTAATCCTAGATTATCGCCCAAAAGTAGAATCAAATCAAAATAAAGCTGTTTTTTCTCACCATTCACAGTTACCGCTATTCCCTCTTGTTGTAGAAATTGTAATTCTTCAATTGCTTTCATGAAAACAATTTTATTAGAAAATTGAACTCGGTGCTTACTATTGAACAACATGAATAGAAAGATATTTTCTACTTTCGAGCGAATTTCTAGTGGTAAAATTGCAATATTGAGATAAAAGCCTCCATATTTATTAACCCCCTTGTGACTACCGAGTGGATTATTTGTCTCATAATCGTCTGAATAACCTTCGAGAGGAATTCGAATTTCACCAGGAGAATTCTTGATTTTCTCCTTCCATAGAGAACATTGTACGACATTTGATATTATTTCCGAATTTTGTTGAACCTCGTTTAAATATTCCAGTGTTCTATCCAGAACTCCTGGCAATTCAAAAAATAGTTTCAAAACATTTCAAAGAGGAATGAATTGTGCAACTATGTCTTTATGTTTTAATACTTTTTCTCCTTGTCTTTGTACTATCATTTTGACTTCTCCAAGTTTGACACTTTCGGGAAGAATAAACGTTTCACAATTCTTGAAATGAGTAAATCTTTTTGCCTCTGTGTTCAAGTATTGAAAAGGTGCTGAAAATTTATCCATTATATTATTGATTTCTGTAATTGTTAGTGATTCTCTACAAGATAATTTAACGAAACTTTGGATTTCGTTTTTAATGATCTGCGTATTCTCTTCGAATAGTTTTGAAACTTCGCTTATAATTTCATCGACCCTTTTTCTTGCTATATCGGGATATTTATACAAAGACGCAACAAACAATCGTGTTTTTTCGGTAAACTGATTTGAACTATTTCTACTGGATACGTCTGAAGCCTCGTTAAATTCAAATTCATTTTCAAACAGCTCATCTTCTTCATCTGATGAACTACTTATACTTATCGTTTCTTGCAAGTTGTTGCTATCCTGAGAATTGATAAACAACATCGGTTCAGCTTCAAATAAGTTTGAAACATAATTTGAAAGGCTTTCTTCAGGAATAATGGTAAATGTTCATTTTTTGAAGAAACAACAGACGCATGTTTTGTGAGACGATGTTTTTATAAGATTCAAATAAAACGTAATGCTTTGAGCAATCATTTTCCGAGCAGGAAAATTTATTCAAGAATTTATGACATAATTCAACGTGTCGTATGAGAAAATTATTATCGTCGAAAGTAAGACCACAGGCAACACAGCCAAACATATTTACAAACGCGCAAGTTCAAAACAAACATAAACAAAAGAGGAGCTTTTATCGACAAAAATACTAAAACTTTAAACGATTCTTATTTTTGATGTCTTTTATAGACTTCAGCAATTTGCTTTGCTATTGTCTTTACTTTTAAGGCAACACCTGTTAAAGGAAGTGGAATTTCGTAAATTCCAAATTGAATAAGAAACCAAATATTTGAACAACTAGCGGGATAATTGCAGTCAAGCGCAAAAAAGGACTTGAAGCTCAAGTCAACAGCCTTCAGAAAAGGCGTCAATTTTTTAGCAAGTAAAACGCTTTTTAAATCTTCTACTTTTGCGTTCGCTTCATTTTGAGTCTGTAATATTAAATGATAAAAATATACTGTATGCTTTGGCTTTGCGACAAAAATGTAATACAAGAAAATAATATTCTTACAGGAATCACCAGAATGTAGGAGTCTCGGTTTTCGTTATTCTTCGAGTTTTCCTAATTTTTAGGCTCACTCTGCGCTTTCGCAGCTTCTTCCACTTCTTTTTCTGATATTTGATTGTGATCGCTCTTGCGTTTCCTTTTTCTTCCTTTATTTGGGTTTGAAGAAGTTATTATGTTTGGCAATAAATAAAACACAACAGCACTCTGGCGATCTGCAAAGGTTTGATAACAAAAAAATATTAATAATAAAGTAAATATACTATAGGCAAATGGTAAAAAAATGATGCTATGTACCAGAAGTTAACGTGGGCAAGACTTCCAGATAGATTTTATCAATGTTTGAAAGAGTTGTTTCTCTCAAAAGTTTGACGAGATATTCCTGTACAATTGCCCACTTGCTGAAAAGGAAATTGCTTTTTGCACCGTGTAGCAAGTCAAAATCTATTTGTACCTGTAAGATAATATTAAAATACATATAGAATAAGAAGCTCAGCAATAGTGATGTATAATAATGAAAATAAAACACTGATACATCATGTCAATTCACACACCAAGTCACATGCTATTTGCTCTCGCAAAGGTTTAAACATGCCCATATAATCGTCAACGCTTTTCTTTTCGATAAGTAAAATGTTTTTTCGACATCTATGAGTATCTGTCCAATATTTTTTAACAATTTCAAGATCATCTGAATGAGTCTCCAGATAATCAAGCTTGACTTTATCAGTCGCTGGAAGTAAATAACTCAATAATTATAATCTTTAAAACTGCATCACATTATATTTAGTAGCCAAAGAATATCTCACCCTCTATGTGAACTTTCAGATTTTTAGAAGTATCAGACGACTTTTTATTTGATTCACTCTTCGGCACTATAATTCCATCCTCTCTCAAGTTGCCCTTGACATAAGCAAAGTGGCTTAATAATTTTCCAGCTGCCGGTATCCTCTCATTGTTTTCCACTCGAAATGGAGTATAATAAGTTTCAGGCAATTCGCATGAAAATAAACGGGCAATTGTGTTCGCAAAGTAACTGAATTCTTCTTTGTCTGGACTGTAAATTAATTTTTAAAGTAACATTTACCGTGAATTTGGATGTTATTGCAACTTAAAAGCAAAAGGAATTGTAAAATTCAAGGATGTAAAGAAAACGTTCATTTTTCACTTTCAATTCTTTCGATAAAATTATTGTTTTCTAGCGTTCTTAAGCATTTATTAGATAATGTTTAATTATATTTTGTACATAATAAAAAAAATTACGTACATCCAATCATCAAGCGGTTGTCCTTTAATAAAATTCTTCAATAATTGCGCCTTTTTCTTGAAAAGGAATGTATGCACCAAAAGTTTTCTCGTGGCTTCAGTGATTAACTTGTCATGGTGTTCATATGATGTAAACACTATTTTTGCATTAGATTCACTGCCCAAAAGACACTTCAATTCCTGAAATATTTTGTATTTCACAAAATGTATATTAATTTGTATTTTACAATTGCATTATTTCAAAACATATATTTTTATTTCATTGACAAAATTTATAATAAATAGACTTATTTTCATGTTGTAAAAAAACTATTCATAATTGATAGTGTACTCACATTAAAATTAGGATACGAGGTCCATTCTTCCGAATTAATTGACGGTGCGTTTTGAGGAGCGTTTTTAAGTACGTTGATAGAATCCTTTCTTGCTAACTCTACCGTATTCTTACTCTCTGTATTTTTATGTGTCTCTAAAGACAAATCAATCAAATTACTTGACCGATTTTGTGCCTGCCACGACGAATATTCCTCTGCTCCCTCTGGATTACTCTGGGCAGTTAGAGGATCGAAAAGCCCCGGATAATTCTGAAAGATTTTTACCTTGTCTCAAATTTTGACAAACTATTTTCATTTATCTACACACTTTCTCAGATAATATTCACTTTCCACCCTAAATATTTATTTTCCTAAGCCTTATTCTTACCCTTTTATCGAAGTTTTCCATTTTCTACCTGTAAAATACTAATAATTGGAACTTAAACTAAAAATTGATAATATCGAATTGAAATAATATTTTTGCAACTGGTTTTTCAAGCATGGAATTTTCCTCAGATAATGAAAATTGAACTTCAAAATTATAAGTGAATTAACATAAAGACTTGACTTGGTAAAAACTACTCTAAGAAAAAAATTAAATGTTCGCCTTGAAGCAATGAAAATTGAATGATTGTCTTGTCTGTCTTGTCGTTTCAGCATATAGATGAGTTATTGGGCTTTTTGCATTATTAGAATTTAATTACTTACGTATTAAGCAAATTGAATGAAATAAGTGTAAAAATGCGCTTTAACATAACAAAAAAACAGTATTTAGATTACTTTTAAAACAATTTTATGGAAATTGAACAAAAATTTTGAAGTTATATTGTGAAACTATTTTTCAAATGGCAGGGTTTTTTGCACCACATTTTCAGTTCATATAATCAAAGTATGAAAATGAAAGATAATATAAAGAATTTTTTGACATTTGCGACGTGCTCAAACATTTCACCAAATTTTTGTCACTCAATGCTCCAAAATGCAATATTTCATAACATTACTTATTCAATACAAAACAATATACTTACACGCTATTTTTTAAGCTCCTTTCGAATAATAACAGCACATTTTTTCCAATTTTACACTTAACCTTTTTATTGTAACCGTTCGTCTTCCGTTTTATTTTCTCACTAACACCACTTCACATTAACAACTGCGCAACGTGGTGCGTCAGGTCAGGCAGTTTGAGAAACTTTAGCGAACAGTCAAAGATTCTTTTGTTAACTCGTATCATATTTATTCATTTCTGTGTGAGAAGATTATTTCATTCCGGAACTTTTAAAATTTGGAAAACATTTTCTGAAAGTTAGATACTTTTTCATAATTTTATCAAGAACTATTCAATAAAAATTGGAAAACTGCTACTATTGTACTAGTTCTTGAAAAATTCTATAACTTTTTTCGATTTTTCGAGAAAGTTTGTGACTTTTTACTTAAAAGTGCTGGAAATTTAAAAAATATAGTGCCCTATCCAAAAGTGGTTGACTAGTTCAAGAAATTTTGATGAACTTATTTTTTCTGTGTAGATGTCATATGGACGTTTTGCAGGACCAAAAAATTTAATAGATAATTTAATCGAAAAAATGGGACATAAGGAAACTGTTGAATATTTAGATGAAGACGCTGAGGTAATATAGTAATAGCATATTTTTGTTACAAAGTACTGTATATTTTTACCCATCTTTCACACAAAAAATTTTTGTAGATAGTTTTAAGTAGTGCCAGAATTGTATTGGAATCAGTGGGCTCAATCAATCCTCCTAGACAGAAATATCATGATGGTTCTGATGATTATTCTCGTCATGAATCTGACAATAACGTACCAAATGCCTACTGCTCTCCGGATCCTAGAGATTGCTCTCGACAAAGTTTTCAAAATTCTTTGCCTAACAGAACTAATTTCTTGTGTCATCAATGAATCATTTCAGACTCAAAAAAAATGCAAAGTAGTCATCACCATTGCGAAGAATGAATGTCAGGATGAATATAAATATCTTGATCATAATTTTGATGAAGCTGATGACGACGAAGACGGTTTTGAGGATCGAATGAATAGTGTTGAAAATATTGAGCTGAGTAAGTAGTCTTTAACCCTTTTGTTATGTCGCTCTGTCGAAAGTTTCGGAAAGGAATTAAATCAAAGCGGAAACCATTCCGAAATCTGTTTTATAATTATTGGGCGTTCACGTTGTATTAAGTTAGTTATTTAATTTTAGTTATTTAATTTAAAAAATGTTCCGCATTTTGCAAATGCCATTTTTATCGGAAAATAAAAAATTGTTTTACGAAAAATGCAGAATGCTTTTTTTACACGCTGTAACTGGAAAAAAGATTTTAATAGTTTTAAAAGGATTATGAAAGGTCCATATAAAGTTTCAGGGGAGGTACAAAGTTTTCAACTAACACCTAATCTCAATATAAAATGCTTCACAATATAATCCACAAGAGAACAAAAGTATATTGCGTAAATTTTGAATGATTAATTCTATACATGCAGAAATGCACATTTATTAGATATAGCCTCTAGCCACAGCTTTATCTTGTCATGGAACTTTTCCAGGCCCCATAAAATAATGCATGAAATGGTTTCTAATCTCCAAAGCACATAAATTCTCCCGTAGGGACAGTCTAGAAGTTTTAAACGCGTATTTCCCAACTTCTCGACGCCATTCTCCTCGGATGAGTTCACCTCGTTCAAGCCTATCTCCAAAATTTGGTGGACAGTACGTAGTACTGGACATCCTCTGATAGATCATTTTCGTATTTCTTAACAAAATTATGAAGACAGACAGCAGCCTGAACAATCAATTTTGTCATATGCAATTCTACGACTATTTCTCCACGAAATATTCTCCACCGTGCAGCCATAATTCCGAAAGTGTTTTCAATAGTTCTGCGACTTCTGCTAAGTCTGTAATTAAACACGTTTTTAGCCACCAGAAGAGCGCCCGTTCCTGCTCCAGCAAAGGGGCGCAAACCATGTCTTCCAAGGGGGAAAGCTGCATCTGTCAAGCACACCTGAGGTACACTTGCCCCAGTAGGACACAGTGGAGATGGAGGCGGTAAATTTAGTTCTTCGTTGCCAAGTCTTTCATAAAAATTACTATTTTTAAAAACTCCACCATCACTTTATCTCCCTTTGCTACTCACATCGACCATAATGAAATTGTATCTTGCGTCGCACATTGCAACAAATACTTTTATACCCCCTACATAATTGTTCATACTATTTCATGATTTAAGGCTTTTTACATTAACCTCAGTGTGAGCATCAATTTCTCTGAAGGAGTAATCACGTCCAATCTAGTTGGTGAGCTATATAAATAAGGGACCATTTTGCACAACAGTTCTTCATACGTGCGAATTGACATCCGTGTATAATTATGAAACTTTATATGATCAAATAAAACCATTTCTCGAACTAGATTATCGTGTGCTCCTGAAACATTGACAAAAAACTAATAATTAACTACATATTATAATTTATAGTCCACTAAAATGTAAGATATGGCATATCATAATAATGAAGTAGATTGAAGCAATGTTTCATATTCCCATATTCATATAAATTTGGGAACCAGAGTTGAATTTTCGAGAGCAAGGGAATATGAAACTAAGTGGCTAATAATAGTACGAGCAAGATACCAGTATATGTGAATCACTTTTACTAATATTTTTAAAATCATATTTACCTCGAACTTTTCTCCTTATCCACAAAGGGTGCATACGAAATCTTCGATTTCTTCGTTTTTTTTGTCTCATTCGTTGTAAAAAAATTAAGGTTAGAACTTCTATATCCACGTGACCTTCGATATATTCTTCATCTAAATTATCTGACAAGTAATTGTCATCATAATCGGTTCCAAAAGATCTGTCAACTAAATCACCAGGGTAAGAATCAAGTCGAGATTCATAACTGGAATGACAGTCTTTGTTTAGAAGGGGATATTCTTCGCAATGGTGATGACCAATTTGCATTTTTTTTGAGTCTGAAATGATTCATTGATGACACAAGAAATTAGTTCTGTTAGGCAAAGAATTTCGAAAACTTTGTCGAAAGCACTCTCCAGGATCCGGAGAGCAGTCGGCATTTGGTACGTTATTGTCAGATTCATGACGAGAATAATCATCAGAACCATCATGATATTTCTGTCTAGGAGGATTGATTGGGCCTACTGATTCCAATACACTTCTGGCGCTACTTAAAACTATCTACAAAATTTTTTTGTGTGAAAGATGGGTAAAAATATACAGTACTTTGTAACAATAATATGCATAAAAGAGATGTCTTCGTTTAGTAATTACTATATTACCTCAGCGTCTTCATCTAAATATTCAACAGTTTCCTTATGTCCCATTTTTTCGATTAAATTGTCTATTAAATTTTTTGGTCCTGCAAAACGTCCGTATGATATCAAGTTCTCCACTTTATACCCAATGAAACACTCTTGCTTTAAAATATGAATTGTGAAGATGTCTTTCTTACATAATACACAAGACAAGTAGAAATCGTCCTAAAAAATATAAGAAATTATCAAACTAGAACATAATGTTGGACGTTTATAGGTTATCTTAATCAAATTTATTTCCCTAACAACACGTAGTAAATTTATAACAATCATTTCACAGTAAAATGAATCAATTAATTTATGGTTCAAGAGAAAGCTCACGGAATTTTTATCTAGTTCCATGATTGCAAGTTTTATAATAATATGCCGGTAAAAATCTCTGACGCATGTAAGAACATAAACAGCGCTTAATTATGCCTCATCTAGCACATATATAAAAACCATGCAGAATCTTTAAAACCCTTAGCCAAAACCACTAATTTCCATAAAAATTAGAAGTTTACAGCATATTCAAATTCGAAAAAAGTCATTATCAAAATTCCATTTTCCAGTTAAATTATACGAGATACGAAAAAACGTTATGATACAATATTATTTTCTACATAAAGACCTACAAATTTGAATTGTAACATTTTTTCATAAGATTCAATTCAATTTTTTAACAATAATATGTGAAATACGAAAAAAACGTAAGAATACAAAGTTGTTCGTTTCAAAAAGATCTACAAGTTTTGTCCCACACAGTTTCTGATAAAACATATATTTTTCGTTTCAGTTCCAAAAAATACGATTAAAATTCAAAAATTCCATTTTTTAGACAAAATATGTGAGATTCAAAAAAAACTTTGAGATGAAAATTGTTTGGCTAAATAAGGTCTACACATTCTTATCGATAAATTTCTCGACAGGATGTATGTTTTATGTTTTGATTTTTAATATTAAATAAATTCGATTTTTTTCACCAAAATATGTGATACGAAATAAGCGTTGTTCTGCAAAATCGTTTCCTTAAGGTAGTACGATCACGAAAATTAGACCTCAGACAAAAATAGATAATTTTGCTTTCACGAATAACAACATTATTATTGAAGGGCCAATTTGAATGAGAAAAGATTATTTTTCATGAAAAAAATTTGAAACACAAAAAAATAATGTTATTACTAAATTTTATTTTTGCCCAAACTTATTTTTTTATCGCTTCGAGTCAAATTTTTGGAAATGATGCGATTCTAATAAATTATGGTTCATTTTTTTAGAAAAAAGATTTTCTACAACTTGACGTTTCCTATTTTTGAATTTTTTCTTGAAAGCAAAATTATCTATTTTAGCCTGAGGTCTAATTTTCGTGATCGTACTACCTTAAATAAAGTCTACGATTATTTTTTCTTTTTGAGAGATTTGGAAGAAAATAAATTATTTTAATCATGTAATTTATTAAAAAGTTACTGAAATGTATACAGAAAATCGAGCGCGAAGCGCGAGTGTCATGATGAGAATGTGTTCCTTAAGGCCGATAGAGCCTTAAGTAAATTGAATTTCCTGTTTCACTTAAACTGAAAAAGAAATTTAGTGAATTTGAGAAAATGAGTAATTCACATCATCTTTAATATTATAAAATTGGTTTGAGCTTCAGTATTAAATTATAAGAAATAAACTTAAATGTATGCGAAGAGCACAAGACCGAGCGCGAAGCGCGCGACGAGAATGTGCCCGCGAAGCGGGCAGATTTTTTAATATGTATTTGTTTAGTATATTAGATGAAACTACTGTGCACCTGAATAAATTCTATGTGTCACCATGCAGGTCCTTCTGAAGGTTTCTATATAGGATGTTTCAGGAGGTTCTACTCTCTAAATTTGAATCAGTCAAAATCTACTGATCATCAGTGAAATTTAACTGATTCAAATAGCTAAAAAGAGGTTGCTGTAAATCAGTCAAATTTCACTGATTATTTCAGTAAAAATTGACTGATTTGACAGTGAAAAATATTTTTTTCACCGATGAATCAGTCAAAATTAACTGATTTAACAGTGAAAAATATTTTTTCACTGATGAATCAGTGAAAATTTGACTGATTCAGATTTAGAGAGTATATTTAAAATTTTAATGAAATACTGAAGTAAATTGTAATAGGTATCAATAAATTTATAGAATAGAGTAGAAAATGTTAATGAAAATAAAACTTTTATATAGAAATGTTTGCAAGCTGCCGTCAAAAGCCGCTAACAACGATGAAGTCGCGTCAAATAATATAAACTTTGGTGAAAGTACCGAAATGTGGCCAAACGCTAAAGAAGCTATAAAAGAAGCTGAAGAGCAAGAGATGATGGAAAGTTGTAGTACCTCGTCGAATACAGACTACACGTCTAAAACCACTGTTATAGAAAATGAAGCAATAATGGATAGTAATTTTCTGTTACCAAACTTCTACGTAGAAGAATATGTAAATGAAAATAATTAATGATGTTAAAGTAATTCCAAAATCATTTTTCTTGTGAAAAAATTTAATTTTCTGTTGTATTTTAAACTATAGAAATCAAACCAATTTCCTGACGTAAATTCTGTAAAAAACATGTCTGCTTCTTGTCATCGAAAAAAAAGTTGTCTTAGCAAGGTTAATTCTCAACATAAGTCTAGATTTTTTGACTCCGTTTCCACAAAGGAAAATGAAGAAATAAACATCGCCCTAACAGAATTTTTCGCTGGTTGCAATATAGCTCATAGTGCTGTAGAATCGGTAACTTTTAAAAGTTTCCCATAGAAACTGAGACCGGAGTATAAACCGCCAACGAGAAAAACACTTTCTATGACTTTGCTGGACAAAGTTTATGAGAAACATTCGGCATGTGGAAACGCAATTGATAAAGAATCGGTCTTACTCATTGATGGCTGGAAAAACTCTTCTGCTAAAGACATTGTTAACTTAGATATAGCAAAAGATGTGAGTACAGTTCTAGACAATTTCAAGCATCCTGACCTAGAAAAGGAAATTTTGAAAAAAGGATATGCGAACCATTATTGCTGAAGGACAATTTAAAGTGAAGCAAGAAGTGAAAATGCTTCTTTTTGATGAAGAGTTGGAAGTTCTAGTGCGATCTTGCATTAACGGTTTTGATCCAGTTTGCGTGCTCATAAATAAATGCCAGTCAACACATTTCAGTATAGCAGATGCTTCAGAAGAATGGCTTCAATTAGTTGTTCCCGAAGGGCATGAAGAATTTGAAGACTTTTTCAACTATAGGCGAAAAAAAGCTTTAGACATATACGTACTCGTTGCAAATCATCTGCATCCGAGATATCATGGACAGAAATTAAATTTCAAAGAGATGGATGATGTTGAAAATTTTTTGTTAGAAAATTTGGACGCTTCTGGTTTAAACGATGTAGAAGAGTACAAGAATAAAAAAGGATTTTTCAGAGTGCTGTTCACGAAAAACATCGAGTCTCCAGTCACATTCTGGTCATTTGCAGAAAATAAATACTCGCGCTTGTCTCAACTTGCACAGAGACTTTTAAAAATCCCCGCTTCATCAGCACAGTTAGAAAGACTGTCTTCTAATTGGTCTTGCGTACATAATTCGATTAGAAATAGATTAAATTCCGAAAGATCGAACAAATTAGTTCACATATGTTATTCTTTGAAAAAAAAAGATTCTAATCAATCTGATGAATATTAAGAACTGACAGTATTTCTTTTTTACATCTCGCGAAATGAAAGCTTTTTCAGTATTTCATAATGACTGAAAAATTAATTAGTATAATACGTTCAAAAATGATTAAAAGAAATCGAAACTTTTATTATTAATGAAAAATATTATATTTACCAGTGTTGATTATATATAGTTTCTAAGGTGTTTTGGACATGATACGTCTATTATTTTCTTACTTTAAAAGATTTAAAGATAATTATTTTAAACAGTTCCTATACTATATATCAAACTTTCAAATATTTTAAGAATATATCAATGTTAAATAAGTACTTTCATAAATGAAAATAAGTGCAGTAGTATAATATTAAATGGTGTCATTACTTCAATCTAGACTGATTTTGAAAATTAATGTTGTTACTGTAAATCTTATCGTTTAATTTCCATTAATAATATTGAAATATCATTTAAAAAATTTAATACTTGCAAATCCTACGATATATGTTGAATTTTTATTCATTCCTAGAATTAAAAATATCTCAACGCTAATATTACTTTTTCAGGTGAATATGTAGGCATAGTTCAGTACTACATACATGTTGTTTATTATATGCTGTGCTTTTAGTTCTTATTTTTAAAAAAAGGTAATATGATACCCTGGGTTATGTGAATAGGATTTCAATCTTATATGTTTGTCACTATTATATTCAGGTTAAGTCGTAAAAAGTTTTCTTTGATTTTAGTTTTTTGATATATTTTCTTTTTGTTCAGTTTTTGAAATAATTTAAAAATTATTTGATGCTATATATATAATATGTTTATACTGATAACCTAAATATTAATTGTATAGCAATTCTTTCATAAAAAGATGATCTTAAGTATTCATTTTTTTCATTTATTAACCATTTTTCGTATTTACATTTAAGAAAATACAGTCATGATTTTATTAATGAAATTTGTAGCCCTTGAATTTATACGTAATTCCTTTCGTATATATATTTTGATAACAATTTCAAGTATATGTAATGTTTTCCTCCAACTTTTTTTCCTATATCTAAATATTTTTTGGCACAATTTATTTGAAATAATCTTCTTGTAAGCGTAAAAAATACAAAAACAAAAAAAAATAGAAAAAAATGATTGCAGAAGAGTTATATATTTATAATATTTCTTTTGTGGTATGAATTTGTAGTGCGGATTCTATAACAATGTATAATGTTTATAAATCAAAAATAGTTAGTTTAAATTATTTTAAAAATATCTTAGTGTTCAATTTTTTTCATGTAAAAAATTTTCTGCATGATTTTTTCTAAGCAATTTGCGACACGTATGTTACCTGACGTATGAAATTTTAACGTATAATACGACAGTTATCGACGCGTAAAAAACCGTGTATCATACGTTACATATGTTACGGACCCAACCCTTAGTATAACCTATCGTAGCTGACACTCTCTTAGCGAACATCCCACTCTGACGCGTCACGTCATTGGTCGAGAAATTAGCGTGGTTAGGGCCGGCTCAAACACCATCTTTGGAGAGTCCGGATATTTTTGTAAAACATTTTGGAAGTTTCTTTTTTCAATGAATGTTTGAAATTAAATGATAATTCAATTAATTATTCATATGAAGTATAAATTTTAATTACAATTTAACGTCGAGAAATTGAAAAATTATATAATAATGTTCAATAAAATTATTTACATTAAAATCTGATATTTATGTACTTATAATTTGATAAATGTAATTGCAAATCATAGATTATAAAGAGATAGAACAATAGTAAACAACTATGAAGGAACAATATTACGTTTATTATGCTTTGCAAGATTCCATACAATTTGAAATACGTCAAATGTTCTTTATTGTTTTTACTTTCATTCCACTTTTTCATAAATAGTTATATTTGAACTTCTGAAGATCCTAAATATATATGCACAGTCTTTCAACATATCCTCAACTGTCATATATACATTTCCCACTAATAGCGCTAAGTATTCCTTATATTTTTTGCGACGGAATTGATCCATGAAATTATTAAGTGATCAACAAAAAGAACTGATTATTTTTAAAATTAACTTTTATTTACCTTTTTGCACTGAAGTATTTAATATTAATATGCATTTCTGTGTGAGTTACGTTAGTTTTTTCGAAAAAGTAACTTTTTAAGGTTATATTACTTTTCGGAAAAAGTATCTTTTCACACTTACAGATACTAGACACATACTAGAAATGCATAGAACTTGAGATTTCGCTGTTTTCGCAGTTGCATAAATTCGTCTAACTTGACAGAAATTTAACTTTCTGAACGCAAGCTATGAGACAAATCGTCACAAAATTTTTTCCGGCCAGCTCGAACCGTACGTGTGCCATTATTGTGCCAATTATCTGCCATAAACCCTTTGGATTGAATATGTTATAAATTTTTTTTCTCGAAGCATTTCGCATAAGTGGGATACATTATATGAGAACGCGAATTGTGAAATGTCCGTAAAGTGGAAATATTTTTAATAAAAATTTTAATTGCAAATTATATTCGGTGCTCCAATAGGAACAGCTCAGCTTACTATAATAGTAAGATTTTTTTCTCCGTGTAGTGTACATTTTTGCTTCTGCCTGTGTTACAAATACTTTTTCCATTACGTGTTTATCGAAAATCCAATTTGTGACAACGGTATAGAAACCTAAAATTTTTTATTGACAAGATTCATGCTTGCGTACTTAGGGTACGAATTCCAGTTACTTTGGTTCCTCTAAACAGGCATCGGGAGTAGAGATTTTGATACTCTGTTAAAAATGTAATTAATTTTCATACACGTTACTATACAAGTGGTAAAGGGTTGGAGCCCGAAAATCGATATAGACATTTACGAAAAGCCCAAAAATCAGAGAGTATTTCTGTACCATAAAGTTTGCAAAAAGATGTTTTTTATTCAAAGTCGTTTCTGAATGGCCATGCAAGGGTGCGATTTGGTGATGAGGGTTGAAGCCAAATAACGGATACAGATATTTTCAAAGAACTGAAAAATCAGAGAGTATTCCTAGACCATAAAGTTTGCAAAAAAATGATTTTTAGTTAAAGTCATCTCTATATGACCATGAAAGGGTACATTTTGATGTTAAGGGTCGGAGCCCGAAAATCGATATAGACATTTTCGAAGAGACCAAAAAAGCCCAAAATTCTGGTGCAGTTCATTTAAAATTTATTTGAATTTTTGTATATTGAAGGTGCTGGTTTGATTCAAATTAGCACCTCCACACGAAATTTTATTTATCGGAAAAAGTATTGGATGAGTAAAAATCGGTAATTGGGCCCAAAAAAGCCTAAAATTCTGATATAAAAAAATTGGAGGATTCCGATTGTGAAGGTGCTATCTTTAAGGACATTCTTATAGGTAATATTTTTAATTTGAATACGTTGAAATCAGTCACGAACAATGCAAAAGAAATAGTAAAGGAAATCAACGGTTCGCACGCTTTGAAAGCAACTTTTGAAATATTCAGGACGATATTATGAACCAAAATAAATCAGCAATGACAAAAAACTTTTATTAAAATTGCCAGGCAAAACAAAATAGAGTTCTGTCATTTTTAATTACGACGGAAATTTCCGCGTCGCTTGTTGGGTCTTCGGAAACTGCTGTTGTTTCTTAACCCCCGAATAAAAGATGCCAAAGCAGCACCCGCGTTTTCCACTTTCTGCCTTTAACTTTGTGTATGTTGCTATAGATTCTTTCAGCCTTTATCCCGCACCTGGTTTTCCAATCTGCGAAATATCGAAAGATGTTGTTTTTGATGGTAGGTACTGAATAATGCAATACATACGGAGTGGCCATGAGTGGGATGCAGAATAAAGCTATGAGTAGAAGTATGACAGCAATATGTTTTGGCATAATTTGTCCTTCTCCGACTCATAGCCTATTCTTCCACGCATTCGTGTCAACTTTGTATATATGGGCCATTCTCTTACAAACCGCACACCAATCTAAATTTGACATTTTAAAATCGTCTGAAATTTTGTTCACAACCTATATACATAAAATCGCTTCACACGTATTTCAGGATTTTGCTGAAAAATTTTTTTTTCGAAAACATCCACACATGAATTGTTGATAATTTTCTGGATTTTCTCCAATCTTCTCCTACTTGCAATTTATTATCTCCAGTCCTGCTAATCGGATCTACGTCGGACTTGTTTTATTTTACACTTTGTTATGTAAGCTTTCGAAGAGTATTTTAAACAAAATTTGTATTGTAAACAAATAAATAATAATAATAATTTAATTATTAAAATAGCTTTAACACGTCCTCCCCCACTTTAAATCGATTTAAAAAAATACTATTTTGTTCTTTATTCTCTTATGTACAAAATCCGTTTTACGAAAAAGTGGGTTTCCTGTTAGATTGGGAGATATTAAATATTTCCGAGCACAAGTCACGCAGCGCGCTTCGCGTGCGTCAGAGATCTCAGACGTTCGCACCTATTTTCCAGTTTTGAATTTTTGTATTTTGTATTATTTTGTATTTTGTATGTTTTTAATTGATTTTGATTATTAAATATAATAATGATTAGAACTTGTATCGACCCTTTAGTTTTAATAATATTCGATATTGTTGATGTTCTTTGGCTTTAGGGTCCAGAAAAAATGTAACTCAAGGTTTCATGTTTTCAAACGTTTCGACTCAGATTGGAGTCCTCATCAGTGAGAATCCATTTTTGCTGTCTCGTCGTATTTTGTCAAAACTATAGTCAGTCAAAAAAAGTTTATGGTGATGAAAAAAGTGGCAATTTTTTAACTTAATCGACGAAAGTTATCATAAATATCATTATACCGGATTATTTTTCTTAGATCTTTTCGGTAAAACTTTATTTTTTCTAATCAAATTGAATTTGTATTTTGATAACTAAGAGAACCATACCTATTAAGAAATTTTCTGTGAAAAAAGGAACGCTTCCACTCCGCTGGGTATCGAGCCCAGGTCCTTTCGATTGCCGGTCGAATACTCTGTCATCTGAGCTACGGAGGTTCCACAACTTTTCTCACAGAAACTTGTTAACGCCAATCATGGCTACGGATAAACCGGGAACTATTTTCTGATTTTTCTAAATCATTTTAGTCGATTATGTCGATCATTAGAAGAGTGTATCACTGTATGTGATAACGGAACTCTACTATATCGACCTTATCAACCTATGATTTAGAATCTATCAGCCTTAAGGAACACATTCTCATCATGACATTCGCGTTTCGCGCTTGATACAACAACAATAACAATACAACTAACCATTGTGAATAGAATTCTTTGGACAAAATGACAGCAAAACTAATACCTTCCTGAAAAACTAAGCAAATTGTAAATACTTAGTTCTTTAATATGAATAACTTTATTTTAAAACAAGAATAATATTTTGTGGATAAAATGAAAATGAAGTATAAAAGTATAAAAATATTCATTAACAGACATTTGCATGGTTTTAGTTTCTCAATCATTATATCGAAAGAATTCTATTCACATACTTAATTTTATTGTCATTATATGCTTTATACTACCATAAAGTTGTAGATTTTATATTGCTGTGTACTAAAAAATGTGTGCAATATGCATATTTCATGTACAATGTATAACTTCTCTCTCACCTATCCAAAAATCAAGTTACCTCTTTCAAAAAATTATTTTATACGAAAATTCAGCCGTTTCTCTTAATAATAATTTTCCATGTGTCATATAAAGCTACTATTAAGCATGTTTTTACATTTTTATCATAAATGAGAAGATATTAGTTTTATGTGAAAAATGAATTTCGAAATTTTCATCAAATTTTTACGCATTGAGACCCCCTGAGTCAGAAAAAACAGTTTTTATGAAAGTGTCTGTCTGCCTTTAGTAGTACACAGAGAAACTTTGTATAGCAATATATGTTTTATTTTATAATGATGATTTTGAAGAATATTAGGAATTTAGGGAAAATCGAGGTGCAATGGTAATTATTCCTAGCAAACTGAAAATTTACCGCAGTCAAAATACTAAATATTCAAAAAATTATATAAAACTTTAGCGTAGGTTATAGTAAAGTTTGACACAATCTATAACAAATTATAATATAATTCATTTGAAGTTTGGTATTTCGCTGCGGAGAATTCTCACTATGATACATTTATCCCTAAATTGAAACGTAGTTTAGCAAAAATTGTAAACTTTGGTTTCTCCGTGTAGGTTGTATACTCGATAACTCTCGATAGAATTATCGGATTGAATTGAACTTTGTCATACTTCATCGGAACCAAAAAAGTAAGGATAAGTTCGTTAACCAGCCACATCTGACGAAATTGTTAAATTAAGAGCGTTTTTTGTGTTTTTAAAAAAAACTTTATGAACAAATCAAAATTCCAATACTGGCGATATTGCTCATAAATCGATACTAATCATCCAGATAACACTTTTTGATTAAACTAAAATTAGGAAAGTTACAGTATGTTAAATAGGTTTCGTTGATTCCCGGGACAACGAAGGATGTCTGTTGTATCGACAGAAGTGTTAACTTCGTCATATCAACAGAAGTGCTCTGTTACTGCAACGGAAACTTTTGCTGAAGCTGCGGAATAAAATTCATTGAATACTGAAAATAATTCTGATTTATTTTGAATTTAAGAATTACATTTTGGATATTTCTTCGACGCCAAAAATTTCCGAGAATTGTCGATAAAAAACTTTAATTCTTGTCACCGCTTGCTCGCCTGTTTCTGTCATTTAAACCGAACTATTAACGATAGTAATTTCGTTGGATCAACGAAACAGTTCTGCTGTTACGAAAAATAACAGAAATGTTCCGTTGAAATAGCAGACATAGAAGTATCTGTTATTCCAACGACAGTTTTCCGTCGATACAACTGACATTTTCGGTTACTATGACAGAATTTCAATCAACAGAACTTCTTCCGTTATTCCAACAACAGCATATGTCTCTCAGTGTATGTGATTTTTGATAATATTAATTTCGAGAATCTAAAAGTTGAGATGAATTGTGCTAAGCGAGCAGAAGAAATTTACTCATTGACAATGAGTAATTCGTGGAAAATAAGAAGTTTTCTGACATTCAGGATCAGTAACAGGAGCCTGGAACCTCTTGCCTACGAAACGAGGAGAAAAGTAGACATCAGGGGAAACGCGGCTGAAAATCTGCAGCAGCAGCCCCTCAAAATGCTGGTCTGTGAGCAGCTGGCCGATCAATCATTCCACCAGCTTTTGGTAAAGCAGATGCAACAGCAAATATAGCAGACGCAGAGAATGCAAGAGCTGCATCAACTGCAGCTGCAGATGCTGTTGCAAAAACCTGGAATGATAGCGCAGGAGTTGCCGTAGGAGCCGCATCATCCATCAGTTGCAGGTAGCGAAGGTGATGCCGACAACAATTCAAACTGTAAGTATACATGTAATTGGTGTTACCAATTGTGTATAGTACATTCAGTAAGATGATTTGATTCAATGAGAGAAAACAATTCGTTTGAAAGGCTTTTTTAGATACAAACATAAGATTTATTTGAATTAAATAATTTAGGTATGTTTAACGTCCAAGTGTTGATAATTATGAAGAAGAAAACGGGTACAATTCGGACATTTATTTTCAGATCTTCAAAAATTTTTTGCCAACGTTTCGCTTCCACTTCAGAAGCATCATCAGGGCATGCAAAATTCAGCCATAAATTACATTACATGGAATTTTTTAGAATATAATGATCAAGTCAAAACATGACAGTCAATGGTGAAAATCATTAAAATAATAAAAACGTCATAATTAAATAAAAACTTTAGTTACGTCAATTTCCCACATTCACTTAGAATTTAAATTTACAAGAGGAAAATACAATTAAGTAACATTTTTATTACTCAAACAAAATATCTTTGGGTCAAATTAATATTTGTTTGAATCAAATAAACTGTTTTTTTATAGAAATAAATTACATTTTTAACAGAGTATCAAAATCTCTACTCCCGATACCAGGTTTAAAGGAACCAAAGTAACTCAAATTCTTACCCTAGGTACGAAACCATGGATCTTATGTCAATAAAAAGTTTTAGGTTTCTATACTGTCGTCGCAAATTGTATTTTCGATATACACGTAATGAAAAAAGTACACGGAGAAAAATAGTTGAAGTAATTTTACTCAACTTTCGATCAAATTTGGGACATATGGACAAGTAAGAAGTTATTTAGTATCATTGTAATTATTTGTGATATATTAAATGTTCAAAAATGAATCAAAGTTGAGTAAAATTCAAAAGTGTAGGGTGAAGTATAAAAGCGTGCATTAAAAATTTCTAAATATATATATTATTACTCGTAGTATAATTATAAAAAACCAATCTTTTATTAAGTCACAAACATAGTCAATCGCAGATAATCGGTTTTACACCACAGTTTGCTTCATCATTTATCCTCTTCATAAAATACTTAAATGGCTTCACTTATTTTATGGTTTTTTATGTGCTCATGACGAATTTGTACATTAATTGAGAATAATTACGTAAAAAACCACAAATACAACATACTGAATTTTATTAATTTCCTACTCAATTACTCCTCTAGCATAATGCGTTTTATTTCTATTGAATGCTTTAGATTACTTTTTTATTAAAACATTTCCACTTTACAAACATTTCACAATTCGCGTTCTCATATAATGTACATTCGAGATTCCCTATAACGAAATTCCCTGTAACGAAACCTCTCTGTAACAAGCGCGTCACGCCTCCCTATAACGAGCAGACGATCGACCCCTCTTCCCCCACTACTACGGAATGAAGCGCGCTCGAATTTGAAAAAGTAATCAATGAGTTTGATGGCTTTTATCACAAATTAATGAGAAAATTATTTGTCAATTATTGAAAAATTACATGATAGTGTAATTTCTTTTTTTCTGAAAATATTAAAAAATACACCTGATATAAGCATAAATATTTTTATTATTATATTATCATATTTTTAGTATTTTGAGTACATACCGTCAAATAAGTTAATTCCATCTTCAAGACTCACAGAAATCTTTTTTATACCGTTTTAACTATGTAAATATATTATTCACATAGCCTCACTGACAGACAGACTGCGCGCATTATATAATGCGCATAACAGCGCTTAGTAACAAGTAGGATATGGAGGGGATCCCTCTCGCGTTTGTTACAGAGAGGTTTCCGATGCTCGAGCTTTACGTTACAGGGAATCTCGAGTGTATACCACTTACGCGAAATACTTCGAGAAAAAAATGTATAACATATTATTCAATTCGAAGGGTTTATGGTAGATAATTTCAATTTAGAATCAAAATTACGCTGCCCGTACGGTTTATTGCCTCTATTGTCTCTATTGTCTGGATCCAATACCTGCTGTGGGCTTCGATTTCGAGCTGGCCGGAAAAAATTTTGTGACGATTCGTCATGTAGAATATTTGCATATATGCAGTCTTCGCGGACTTCGCACATGTAGGGTTGAATTATGAACAGAGTTTTTACGAACATTTTTTGTTAACCTCGAGGTCATAAAATTTTGGTCGGTCCCAAGGATTTTCTGCAGGTAAATTTCATCCCGAACTGAGGTACAGAAGTCTTTCGGTTTATAGTATTGCTGGTTGCTTCTATTGTTTTCTTTCTTTACCTGATAAAGGCATAGATTTTTGCCTCGTAATAATATATTGGGCAACTAGGGAAAAAAAAATTTATTTTGCGAGTATGAAGTTTGATGCCCGAGCAAAGTGATGGTAAAAACCACACGAGAAAATAATTGTTTTTCCCTTGTGTTATGCCTAACGGTAAGATACCCCTTCAATTAGCACTCGAGGCCTATATAATGTAGAGCGCAGGGCCCGCTCCTCAGTTCTTGTCCGACCAATAAAGTTATAACCACTGAGCTTTCTAAACAAACGACACTGAAAGAAATGGTATTGTGTTTCTACCTAACCGAGTTTGTTAGAGAATTTCTATGCAAATTAGAAAGAAAATCTTCTTACTTCAGTTATATTATTTTGTGTGTTAATAAGTATGAATAAGAAATTAACAAATACTAGTTGAGCTAATAACATGTCTTTAAATTAGCTATCAGCTCAGGAAAATTTCATAAATCTCCTTCTGATTGTATTATCCATCGACTGTTATGCTGATTTAGCAAAACAAAATGGTTTGTATCAAGGATGTATATTGGTGTGCGTTCAAACGTTTCCAGAGTGATCGTATGTGATCATGGAAACAAAACACGTATTGCTGGTATCGATTTAATTTTTTTTTTAGATTTATAAATTTTATGTATTCTGTACAACTTTGCCTCTTACTGTGTGACAATTTTGATTTGTCGATTTAGATTAGCAATTACCGCTGCAGCCATCTATCGAAAAATGGTGAAAGCAAACTTGTACATTTAATAATACAGTAATTCATATATAGATTTATGAAATTAGTTATTTGATACAGTCTTGAAATCTTAAAATCAACCACTGATATAATAGTTTACTTACCCCTAACCTCTGAAACTACTACGCATCAGTGTGCCCAGATCGGACACGCCAACCATTCGCACACAATTACAGGCTACGTGCATGAGAATAAAGTAGGAGCTGTAAGTTTGATTGCGCGCGCAACCAACTTCTCCTCTTCTGAATTCGAAAACTCGGAGATGCCCGAAAATCTTCGGGAGACTTCGGCTCTCTCCTTAATTCGTCTATATATAGCATATACGAAATAAAGTAAAAGCAATAGTTCCCTAAATTTCTGTGTTTCTGCGATTTCTTCGATTCGATGTCTCATGAATCTCGTCGTCTGCTCGCCCGGCGACTTCTGTTTACAAAATTTGACAGCTAACAAATTTTGTAAAAAATCTTAAATAATGTTGATGACGTGACATAAATTTTATGAATTTCTGGAAATGTCAAATAATTCTTTCGAGTGTGTGATCTGCAAGGACTATTTATTCGATATACTATATTTGTTTGTAGAATTTAAATGCAAAATTTGAGGTTAACTTCATAACCTGTTGTATTCAAGTAGTTTTATTTTTTAACTTTCTTTGATTTCACTCAATTGATTTTGAATATTGTAAATTCAGAATGTTAATTAATAGTATTTTTATGTAAATTTTTAAAATAATAATCATTTTTAATTAATAAATTCTGTCATTAATACCTTTCTTGTAATTCTATTTTCTGAGAATATAAAACTAAACTAAATAATTACTTACAAAAAGTAAGCTTTTAATTAATAATTTTTGAAAAGCACTTATAGCCTTAAAAGAGCCTTTGAAAATTAAAAAATTTTTTAGTTCAAACGATTTTAAAACTCTTTCATGTTTAGATCATTGTATCATTAATTTACTGATTTATATTATACTGTTGTGAAATTTTAATATCTGTAATTTAATTTTCATTTGCAAGACTGTAAGAGTATTGGATTTAAATTCTAAACTCAAAATTTCAATTTCTCATTTCGACCAAAAATATTGACAGTAACAATTTTTCCCTTTATAGATGTACTTTATTACCTAAGATATAGGTAAGAAAGAATATTAAAGAATTCTTTCCTGTAAGTAATTATTTAGTTTAGTTTTATATTCTCAGAAAATAGAATTACAAGAAAGGTATTAATGACAGAATTTATTAATTAAAAATGATTATTATTTTAAAAATTTACATAAAAATACTATTAATTAACATTCTGAATTTACAATATTCAAAATCAATTGAGTGAAATCAAAGAAAGTTAAAAAATAAAACTACTTGAATACAACAGGTTATGAACCTAACCTCAAATTCTGCATCTAAATTTTACAAACAAATATAGTATCGAATAAATAGTCCTTGCAGATCACACACTCGAAAGAATTATTTAACATTTCCTGAAATTCATAAAATTTATGTCACGTCATCATCATTATTTAAGATTTTTTACAAAATTTGTTAGCTGTCAAATTTTGTAAACAGAAGTCGCCGGGCGAGCAGACGACGAGATGCACGAGACATCGAATCGAAGAAACCGCATAAACTCAGAAAGTTAGGGAACGCTTGCTTTTACTTTATTTCGTATATCACTAATGTATATCACTAATGAGGACTCCGATTAGAGATGAAACGTTTGAAAGTATATAAATTCCTGAGTTATCATTTCTAGACCCTAAAGCCAATTATTATGAATAACAACATCGTATGAAAGTAAAAATTGTTTTCTTAAAAAAATAAAAATCTATGTTTTCCCTCATTTCAATAATAATGTATATATATATTCATCAATAAAATCAATGAATATGTATTTAATATATATACAATAAATTAATATTTATATATATATACTATATTAACTCTAAAATTATGCACTTTTTTAGTACTTTCAGCTTATAAGTGTTTCATTTCAAATATTTCATTAATTGCAATTTAAAATGATTTTCATGAATAAATTGTCTAGTTTTTTAAAGTCCGAAGACCATTTCAATTTTATCGATAAATAAATAAAATTACTTTAAATTATATAAATTTAGTTTAAAAACGCTTAAAAATGAGAAAATTTTACAATTGGAATTGTTTAAAATAAAATTTTTTGTAAAGAGAAACCATTATAATTATTTGTAGATCTTTTTAATTAAATATTCCCAACTTATTCAATTTGAAATTGGAAATATTGCTAAATGAGCAATTTTCAATACCTCATTATTTTTAATTTGTCCATACTTATAATTTTCTTGTAAGCTTTTAATTAATCACTTTTAAAAAGAAGTTATAGTCTTAAAAAAGCCTTTGAAAATTAAAAAAAATTTGAGTTCAAACGATTTTAAAACTCTTTTATTTTCAGATCATATATTGTATCATTAATTTATCTGATTGATATTGTACTTTTGTGACATCTTAATATCTGTAATTTATTACCTAAAGTATAGTATAGGTAAGGAAGAATTAAAGAGTTATATATTGTCAGAAAATAGAATTATAAGAAAGTTAATAATGACAGAATTTATTAAATAAAAATGATTATTATTTTTAAAATGTACAAAAAAATACAATTAATTAACAATCTGAATTTACAATATTCAAAATCAATTGAGTGAAATCAAAGAAAGTTAAAATATAAAACTACTTGAATACAACAGGTTATGAAGTTAACCTCAAATTTTGCATTTAAATTCTACAAACAAGTAGTATCAAATAAATAGTCCTTGCTGGTCACACACTCGAAACAATTATTTAACATTTCCTGAAATTCATAAAATTTATGTCACGTCATCAACATTATTTAAGAGTTTTAACAAAATTTGTTAGCTGTCAAATTTTGTAAACAGAAGTCGCCGGGCGAGCAGACGACGAGATGCATGAGACATCGAATCGAAGAAATCGCAGAAACTCAGAAAGTTAGGGAACGCTTGCTTTTACTTTATTTCGTATATGCTATATATAGACGAATTAAGGAGAGAGCCGAAGTCTCCCGAAGATTTTCGGGCATCTCCGAGTTTTCGAATTCAGAAGAGGAGAAGTTGGTTGCGCGCGCAATCAAACTTACAGCTCCTACTTTATTCTCATGCACGTAGCCTGTAATTGTGTGCGAATGGTTGGCGTGTCCGATCTGGGCACACTGCTACGCATCACTAGCAGACAAGCGTCTGTTTGAAGTTGAGCTGATTTTCCAAAACAGAATGGCTAAAGGAACCATAAACATGTTTCATCTGTTGCAGCCATATCAGTTTGGATGTGTGTATTGAAAATATATTACTGGTGCAGTAGTATCCCTTCAACTATAACTGTTTTTATGAAACACCCATACAGTTTAGCTGTATCTGAGACAGCCAAACTCTTTTGCTAATATAGCCAGAAAATTGTCTGTATTCACGATAAATTTCTTTCAGTGGATTCAGCAATATTCTTAAAACCTCATTTTTCGATATTACGCATAACATTTTTTGGCGATCCTTCCAGGATCCGCTAAGTTCTCTCGGTTCTCGAAATTCTACGGAATAGATTAATTAGAACTATATAGAAACGCAGACGGCACTGAGAAAAGAAACTGGATTCTACGGACCAGAAGCAAATGAGAATCTTACGAGATTCATTAAGGCAAGAACTCCGGACTTCACTACGGTAAGCCCGAAAGAAAATAAAATAAAAGTGAATTAGTATTTATCTGAATATGATTAGACGCTAAACATAGTAGGCCCTATGCTACGTAAATTCAGATTAAAGAACATTCAAATTGGAACGAGTCCCGCAAACAGGCGGGAGAGGTACGTCACATAGACGGTAAGAACCTAAGAAGGATCGGACCAGGTTGACCAACGCCCATAACCTGTATAGCAGCAAGTAACTAACGCCCTTTGAAGAAACCGGTTTCCAGCAAGCAGCAGAGTGGTTGATACGTCATCGCTTGAGAAAGTCGCAGCGGACTCCACGGAATCCAGAGACCCTGAAACTCACCTGTTAGCGGAAGCGAGAAACCGTAATAAGCATACAAAATATATATGAATCTAAGCATTGTAACTTCGCGACTCGAAGCGATCTCAGGCCATTGAGTATAAGTCCTCTTTACGTCCGTTGAACGGCGGCGGTATTACATTACAGGCGATGCTAAGTAGTGGTGAGATCGGGTCGACTATACTCCTGGTGTTCCGGAGCACTGGTCGTTCCTTAATAAAACAGATACACTACTATTAAAATCTAAGGACTTGCAATAGGCGATTGCTTCGAATTTTATAGTACTAAAAAAACTGAAGCATTTAATATTGTAACGCGACATATCCATCCGTTACGCAAAGCATTGTCAAATAGGGAAAATAAGTGAAAATAGGCACACCGGCGTTTGACAAACATCAAAACGGTACTTTGCACCGGATCGACTCGTCACTTCCTATAAACCTTCCATTCGCGACAGCTCCAATGTCTACAGTTCATTCACCCGTCCGGGCCAAGTCCCCCTCCCATACCACGGAAGAACTGTTAGGACGAATGCTCGCCCAAATGGAATTAATTACGCTGTACAGGCACACCATGTCAATCCCGTGGAGCGTTGAATAAAAATTAAGCTCGAAGAACAAGAAATGGTGAACCGATACCTCCTTAACCTTAAGAAAGAGATAGGTACACAGATACGACTACTAAAACCCAATACAATAACGGAGACGACGCAAGCCATAGAGATCGAAATGTGGTTAAAAGAATGTCAACCTGCACGAACACAATTAGTCACGAGACCTGTACTGAAATACCTACCAAGGCCGCAACCAGTGCCACGATCTAACGCCAACACTAACGGAATAAGAACACCTAATCATTCACTACCGTCTTTTATAAGACTTTATTTTAATATTTCGTCTCACAATTCGTCACAAGTTTGGGTCTGAGACGTCTCAAACTTCTATATCATGTTTTCTTGATCATTTAATTTACGTTAGACTAGTGCTTGTTAGGTTAAGGATGAAGTTCTCGATTATTGGCCTTTCTTTATCGCATAAATAAATGTTTCCTGATCAGCTAAGTTACGTTAGATGACTGCTTTGTAGGTTAGGGAAGACGTTGTCGATTTTCTGTCATTCTTTTATCTCATAAATAAAATTTCCCTTATCTGTTAAGTTACGTTAGATTAGTGCTTGTTAGGTTGAGGATGAAGTTCTCGATTATTGGCATAAGATTTAATGATTTTCGTAAAAGTAATCAGGATGTTGGTAAGGTCAATCTCTGATTATTAATATATGTTTTTGTGCATTTTAAAACTATTTTTCGGAAATTCTTTCCATCCCAGGCGGAAAAGTCGGACTTATGCCGGATCTTACGAACGGCATTGTACCGCGCCAGTTGTAAATAAGGAACAATGCCAGTACTGATGATTGGTACCGCGCCGAGCGTTGGCGCGGTACTGGTATAGTGCTGCCCCAGTATGGAGTCAAATGCTGGCTAGAAGCCGACTTAGGGATTTATGCCGAGCGTTGGCGCGGTACTGGTTCAGTACTGCCCCAGTATGGAGTCCAAATGCTGGCTAGAAGCCGACTTAGGGATTCATGCCGAGCGTTGGCGTGGTACTGGTGTAGTACTGCCCCAGTATGGAGTCAAATGCTGGCTAGAAGCCGACTTAGGGATTTATGCCGAGCGTTGGCGTGGTACTGGTGTAGTACTGCCCCAGTATGGAGTCAAATGCTGGCTAGAAGCCGACTTAGGGATTTATGCCGAGCGTTGGCGTGGTACTGGTGTAGTACTGCCCCAGTATGGAGTCAAATGCTGGCTAGAAGCCGACTTAGGGATTTATGCCGAGCGTTGGTGCGGTACTGGTTCAGTACTGCCCCAGTACAGATATAGATAAATTGATTTATCTAACAATAATTAATAGTTTAATATATTTGACTAATTAATTATAGTAATTTTATTTTTACTAATGTTTCTGTAACGTTTTCTACTAAAAATTACTTAAATTTAACTAACAATTAGTCAGTTTTGACTAATTCGGATTTAAAGAGTGTAATTTAAGAATTAAATTTATTTATTATCAAAATATTGGAAATATACAAAGTTCATCTTGAGCTGCTTCTGCGTTTTAAAACCAACGTCTTTAAGACGTTCCTTAGTTTCGACTTGATATTATTATTCTGATTTAAGTAAACGAGTGTACCCAGCCGGAAATGTCGGATCTTACGAACGGCATGGTACCGCGCCAGTTGTAAATGAGGAGCAATGCCAGTACTGATCATTAGTACCGCGCCGAGCGTTGGCGCGGTACTGGTATAGTACTGTCCCAGTATGGAGTCCATGTGTACTATTTTTTTTAATAGTACTTCATAAGTTGGAATAATTTATTGCGAACTTGAATGCATAATTTCGTTATGAGATAATTTTCTTGATTCCAAAGTTTCATCATATTTTTGGAATTGAATAAACTCAAAATTTTTAGATTCTGAACATACGTTGATTTTACTCTTGAGAACAAAAATTAAAGGAATCATAACCTGTATAAAGTATCACTAATATACAATAATCAAAGTTAATAATTCTAAAATGTATATAAATCTTTTTATTATGTAATGTTCTTTAATAAATTCAAAAATTTGATCGCTTTCCTTCAAAAATATTTTATTTTATAGAAAATCGACTTAATAATTAAAAATTTTAATCTGAATCGTAAATTGGGATAAAATCTAAAAATTCCCGATTACACGGGGCCTATACACTTCTTACACAGCCCTGCAGTAGTTGAAGGTTATAAGCGCTATTTTCTTCCTTGTATTCCAAGCGTGCGCAGCCGAGAGGCTTAGTCGTTAGGTTAGTAATGTGTTAATGACAAGGAGAGAGGGTTCGAACCCGCAGCGTTAAGAATAATTTTTAATACTACCCAAACGAGCGTTTGTGTAGTGTAGAGGGGGGAATGTGTGTTTGTAGGTAGGTTTGTATATAAAAATAGTAAATTAAAGACTGCTTGAAAGTAAATAAAGTTTTGAAATGTACTAAGAATATTCATCGATTCAACTACTGATCTTATTTGATTTACCTATGTTCCTGCAGTTCACTTAACTTCAAAAATGACACTGGGGCCTTTACAAACTACGGAATGTAAGTTAAAAAGTAGTCAAACCTACTGAGATTTTTTTTCGGTGTACGTGTAACGAAAAAGTATTGTCAATTTACTCACAAAAAATTTTCTAGTTTGAAAACAGATATTTTACTTTGAAAACAGTGAACTTAACCTACCAAGCGAATATCCCTCCGTTGCCGTTCAAAACGGTAAATATTAGTCTTAACTCAAACTTTCCCTGTATTTTTTATCTTAGTACAATACAGATTTTCGGTACATTTCCCAGTACCGCCCCAGTACTAAAAGACAACTCCTAGCCGAGTGACATTTTGTACTAATGCCAGTACCGCGCCAGTACAGTCCTTCGGTACAGGCATACTACTATTTCCAGTACAGCGCCGGTACAGATATTTGGTACAGGCATAGTACCATTTTTAGTACCGCGCCAGTACCGACAAACAACTCCCAGCCGAGTGACATTTCGGACGAATACCAGTACCCAGCCGTTTTCCACCCGGTATTATGCCAGTACAATGCCAGTACCGACATCCGCCCGGCGGTACTGGCGCGGTACCAAGCCAGTTGTAAATTTCCACCTGGGATTCTGCATGTAATCAATTTTTATGATGTGGTTAATACACCAAAATTTTCAAAACTAAAATTACAGGAAAATACGATACTGTTTTACCATAGAGTAGAGAATGGTTTTTCAAGAAAACCACTAATAAACAGAAAAAACCAAATATTAATTTTCTGGCCTCTGCCAGGTTAAGACTAAAATATTCATGGTTTTTTTAACTGAATCGAGACTTGAAATGTAATCGTTTGAAAAAAAGTTATTTTAGATGAGTGTGAATAAATAAATAAAATCATTGATACGATCGATATTGTTCAATAAAATAAATAGGCTTTGAAATAAATTTCATATTTTTTCTTCGAAAACCGATATTTGGGAAAATACATAGTTGATAAGTTAAAATTATGTTGCAAATAGGTATGTTTAGAATTTTAAAGCGTTCTGAGTCGTTCGATTTTACTATGCCAGACGTTTGAAATCGTAAGCAGAAGGGAAGAATTTAGTGTATTTAACGTGAAATCAGTAGGTTACGTTTCTATCGCTTGTACTTAGCGCTTGAGATCGTCAGATTCAGCCGAATTCATTGTGAATTTTCGCGTTTAACGCGTCAACTTTGACGCGCTGAATGCACACGATATCAAAAATTGGGAGTCAAGTGTTGAGCGTTGACGTCGTATGAAATCGTACAAAATCGTCAAAGAACGATCAACAACGTTCTTACGATTTTATTCAACTCCAGAGTGAGATACCCCCCGCTGCAACGAAAACTTTTTTGATGAAGCTACGGAATAAAATTTATTGAATACTGGAAAAAAAATTTGTTTTATTTTGAATTTAAGGATTACAATAGAAAGGCTTACGAATAAAAAAAATGTAAATGATTTATTTATTGGTAATTTACCAAAAAAATTTGTCACGTATGCCGTTAATCGAAAGGATTTCAAAGTCTTTGCGACGAAATCCATCCTCACGCGCTAATAACCTCGAAGTTTCGGAAAGCTGTAAACAAAAAAATCGTCTACTTATTCGTCGAGCACAATTTAAGCGGGTCTACGGAAAATAATAATGGTTTCACGTACCTTGGGTTCTTTTGGATATTGCTTCGACGCCAAAAATTGCCAAAAATTATCGAGAAAAAACTTTAATTCTTGTCACCGCTGCAGTACACATACACATGCACATGCTTATAAAAATAACCGGAAATTCTCAAATGGCGGCCGCTCGCTCGCCCGTTTCAGTGATTTTAACCGAATTATTAACCATAGCAATTTCGTCGCTTCAACGAAATAGTTCTGTTGTTACGAAAAATAACAGAACAGTTCCTTTGAAATAGCAGACTTAGAAGTTTCTTTTATTCCAACGACAGTTTTCCGTTGATACAATTGACATTTTCGGTTACTACAACAGAATTTTAATCAACAGAACTTCTTCCGTTATTCCAACAACAGCATATTTCTCTCAGTGTACATTGATTTTAAAAAATAATCGTCAGAAGATACACATTTAACAAATTTTACGACCTTTTTGTATTATGTTTGACCCTGGGTAGAGGCCAGGAAAGAAATCTGCAAAATTTTATTGACTTTCATGCTATCATGGGGGAAAAAAATTTCAAATTGTTATTATAAAAATTAAGACACTTTAGAAATAGCTGAAACGACAGGTAAACAAATAATTTTGACTAACAGTGTATGTGGGGAGTAACACAATTTCTTAGAATTTGGAAATTTGAGATGTTTCTCAAAGTTCTAGGAAATTGTTTTATGAAATGTTTGGACGTTATGTATTTGAATTTTAATTTATTTAGTTGAATTTGAACTCAGTTTCAAATGTATAGAAAATACAATATATTTGCTGAGTCCTGAATGTTTATGTTTTTTTTTTCTTTTTTCGTTTAGATTTATAGGTGTTTAGAAAATGTAATTAACAATGTCTTAGTCGTAATTTTAGTTTGCGGTAGTATTAGTCTACGATAGCATGCTACAAGACTTGAAATTCGACTTTTCTTAGCAAAATCAATTTTAAATGTAATTTAGCAAAGTAATGTAACATTTATTAATTGCATTCAAGTCTGCTACATTCGGTGAAGCTCAAGCGAGTATAAGCATTTTTTCCGTGTACAAAACCTTTCTTCTCATCAATTATCGATATTTAAAAAATAATAATTTAAAATTTCCCTGCATATTTTCTTGGGTAAGGTATCCAAAGTAGAACGGCTCATACCAACCTGAAAGCTATTTGGCGGTTGCTGTCTTATCCAGCCAGACGCACATCTGTCTATTTGTGGCAGGTGGTGATTTATTCGTTCTCTTTTCTCTCACCTTAACTTTCTTATGTAGCCATAACTCTGTCTCCTTTTCACACACATGTTATTGTCTTCTTTCTTTCAGCTCACGTCCTTTTTTGTCCTTTTTAACTCTCTTTCTCCCTCCCTTGCACTTCTGACCCACGCGACGGCACGGCTGGCGCGTGTCAGCCGTCGGCCTTTCCGTTTCTGGTACAAACAGGTTTAGAAGAAGAAACACGATTTCTTAATGCACCACTGAGTGCAGAGGTGTTTTGCTCACTCTTGAACTCTTAATAACAATAAGAAAACTCAAGAAACTGCACGCGTACGCAATTTTTGATTAATATCACCAAAAAAATTAGTAACTCTTCCGTCAATATGGCCAATGATCAACAAATGACTTATCGATCATTTTCAAATTAAGGGAAACTGGAGAAAGCAACTTTCATAAGACATGCATAAAATGTATCACTTTTTGCGCCTGTAGAACATGGCAAAATAGACTAATTTCAGGTGAATTCTCTACAATTTTCTACACACTCATGGTATACTTAAAAATTGAGATTATTTTGGTTAAGGGCGTGTGATATTTCTAAAATTAGCAAATTTAATGATTTTAGGTTTCTACATGTTTTTGTGCAAAGTACATGAAATTTGTATGTTAAGAAATTTAAGAAAGATATATGTGGCCTTTCCGGTGTAGTATAGATGTTTATTTTAATTCGTCGACGCTTCGACTAATGTTTTGGTCCTTATCAAGACTACAAAGGAAATTTTTTTTTACATTAGTTTATGTATGAAAAAAATGAAACAACAGATATAAACATAAATTATTTAAGAATGATATAGATGTTGACAAATAAATTTAAAAGAAAAAAGAGAGAAAAATACCGTGGATAAATATCCAAACATTATTTCCTTTCATATTCTGGACTTACATTGACCCTTAATTAATAATTGAAGATATATGTTGATGTTGGTAATTGGCTTTAGGGTCCAAGGTTGATAAAAACTCAGAGTTTTACATAATCAGACGTTTCGGCTCTGATCGGAGCCCTCATCAGTGATTTATTCAAATCTAAAAATACAGAAAAAGGTTTTGCTAACATAGGATATTTTGTATAAAAAAATTTTTTGTAAAAATTTAACAAGTAATTATCATTATGTTTTTACATGTAGGTAAATAAATTTTGATATTACTTTGAGGTAAATATTTCATTCACATAACCTAACAAACTAGATACCAGAAAGCATTTTTTGGAAGGTTGGAATTAAGTGTCTAAATATAAAAAATATTTTTAATTGACATTCGTGCATGGAATTGTAGATTGAAATTTTTGTGGTGTAGTTTTTAATACAATATATATACATACATACATAAACACACACACACACACACACACACACACACACACACACACACACACACACACACACACACACACACACACACACACACACACACACACACACACACACACACACACACACACACACACACACACACACACACACACATATATATATATATATATATATATATATATTGTCACGTACCCGTGACAATTAATAAAAATATTATACCGTTATTACAGAAATTAAGCGTAAACTGTTTTAAAAAGAAGAATAAACCATTGTATCGAAAATGTAGACAGCTGGCAAAATATAAATCATTGTTATACTGAGTAGTGGCAGACCTTATGACTAACAAAGATTGAACAAATTGTAATAAATTAACTTGACTGACAGTTCCATTATCAACTAGTTTTTTATTGAAAATGTAATTAACTTAAAAGCTTTTGGAAACTATTAGTCACATCGATAACCATTATCGCATTCGCAAAATGAGCCATGATGTGTGATTCACCACAAGGTTGCCAAGGCAACACCCAACCACCCACTGATTACGAATTTTGGAAAATGGATCAATAACTACTTATTACTGGGCTATGATGCGCGATTCACCATAAGGTTGCCAAGGCAACACCCAACCACCCATCGATTATAAATTGGCGGAATTCAATCACGGAGAGTCAGTCTGATCTTCACCACCGAACCTTACCTATAACATCGAGTCCACGCGCTGATAGTTATCAATATCCTCTAAAGTCTCAACAATCTCTGAACAAGTTAATCCTGAATCTGCATTATCAGAAATTGGATCAATTAAAAATTTATCAGTGCGGAAGTACCTGCAATCCTCTCAGACTCCGTCGGCCTGGTTTCGCAGCTGGAACCTTTACCGCTTTGGGGGAAGCTTACCAACCCAGCCACCTGCAGCGGCGCCTACCTGCATACCTGGCGGATCGTGCCACCCTCGAAATTCAAAACTAACACCATAAACAAATCAAGGAACCCGAAAGAAGAAGAAGATTCCCGCAACTTGCCAAATCGGTTTGACTAAAATCAGTGAATTATATTATTACTCTTAAAATTTCCAATCTGTTAGTTGTCAGTTTTGCTGTAATTAAAATCATATCTTTGTGCTTAATTCTTGTGTGTAAAAATATATATGTGTGTTTAACTGATTTTTCTAAATATATTAGTTTATTGAGTGACCTTTTGTTCCCGTTCCCTTAGCTTGAAACCTTGTGTTTCATAAATAAAACGGGAGAGTGGTAAATATAAATTGAATTGGGTCTGTTTAATCCTTCGGGACGTAACAAACTCCATTTAATTATTTTTGGTGCATCGGCCGGGAAACACTCAAAAGGTCATTTAAAATTTTGTATGTTATAAAAGGTTAATAAATATTTTCTTTTTATATGACAGAACACACATAAAATATATATATCTTCAATCTTGTTGAAATCTGATTGAAATTTATTTAAAGAAAATTTTTCATAAGTGAATTTATGATTTTTTGTGGCAATCAGGACTCTTCTTCAATATTCTTTTACAGTGCGAAAAAATATGCAAAATTATTCATTTATTTTTGACAAAAATCTCACCTCATGTCAGATAAAAATATAAATTTAAATTTGCAAAGAACTACGCGTAGCAAATCTAAGGTACTTGCGGAAGCCGAAAAATTATCAAAAGAAAAAGAAAAAGACGCATTCAGAACTATTTCAAAATTAGTACATAGTCCACCCTTAAAACCGGCTTCTACTGAAACATTAGGAACAAATAACCAAAATTTTTCGGAAATTTTTTACGAAACTTTGACCAATGATAATAATCAAGATCCCATTTTAAATCTTCCCAGTATAGGAAACGATTATCCGAATAAAATTAATCCAAATCAAACACCTTCAAATAAGAAAATTAATTTTCAAATTAAAGGTTCTCCTTCTTTAGAGTATCTTAAAAAATATCAAGACAACAATAGTATAATTAGTTCTAGCGTATTTAATAAAAGCAAATCTTTAACGGAAAACAGTGAAACGTGTGAACCTGTAAACTCTACGATCATTCCTGCAGACACCTCTCTGACTGCAATCGATATTCGCCCCTTATTACCCCCGGAAAAGCCTTCTGCACCTGGTTTCGACGAGTGCGGTATACATTTTGAGACGGAAAATCAATTTGAAAGTCCTAATATTTGTAATTTAAATTCTGTCAACCTTGATCCATTAATTCAATTAAATATGAATATTCCGAATAATCAGCAAGTTTCTCTTCGTGATGCATTAGAAATCGTTCCTATTTTTGATGGACGAAGTGTACCGCTAGTTCATTTTATAGAAGAGTGTGAGGAAGCGAAACAAATGTTACCACCTATTCCTGCAGTCGAACAAAATTTAGTAATTTGACATTTGAAAAAGTAGATGATTTAATAAATAGATTGAAGAAAATGTATTCCCCATCAAAAACTGTTTATCAATTGCAAGGGGAATTAGGAAGTACATACATGTGGGAAAGAGAAAGTGTCTTATCACATGCTACACGAATAAAAGAAATCGCGGATCAAATTTATGATGCACATAGAATTAATAATGGTGGACAATTAGATGAAACATTTAAAGCAGGTTTAGAAAAAGATTTAATACAGTGTTTTTTACGTGGTTTAAGGCCAGAAATAGAAATTCGAGTAGAGCAAGGTGAGGTATTTAAAGATGTGACAAATAACGCTATCGAAGTTGAACGTAGATTAAATGCAGCTGCTGATTTACGAAAGGGCAATATTTTCAAACAGAAACCTGACGGATTAGAGGAAAACACTTGGTCAAATAGACATGAGCAAAAATCAATAAGGGTAAATTATACTCAAGGGGAAGTCATAATCTGTCAATTATGTAACAAAAGAGGTCACACTGCATCTGCTTGCCGCTCTTTAGCTAATATTAATGTGTACACTAAAAACCCCCATAATAGAGTATTCAACCGGTTTCCACCCCAACAAAATATAAGACAAACAAACCAATTTTGGGGAAACCGACAGACACCATTTATGAGACCTCAATGGCAATCACAGGAATTTTCACAAGATCCTAGACGATTCCAGCAAAATAATAGAGTAATATGGGAACCACCCCCATCACAAAATAATTATTTTAAAAAAGAAAATTTTAACCCTTCGTTTGACTTTACACGAAATACGAATAATATAATTTGCAATTACTGCAAAAAACCAGGACACATGCTTAAAGATTGTCGACGTAGAGAATATAATAATAAATTTCGAGAACGACAGACTCCTCAGCAACCACAAGGAAACTCGGAAAACGGGCAAGACCTCCCCAGAACAGGTGCGATGGGGCAGGCGTCAACATCCCAGAATTAAAAGCACCTGAATTAAATGACGAAAGGCCTACAGAAACCTCGGTAACGAAATTTTATTTCAGTAAAGGAAATTCCATACCCTCAATAATAATCAATACTCATGGTCTTAAAAATCCTGTACGCATGATGATTGATACAGGTGCAGGATTGAATCTATTAAAGGAAAATATGCTTGAACCATCCACTCCTGTAAATAAATTCAAAACGGTACGATTAACTGGAATTAATGAACATCCTGTGCATACTCTAGGTCAAATTGAAATCGAAATTTTAGGTTTTTCCACAATTTTTAATATAATTCCTAAGGAAGTTCCGGTTGACGAAGATGGTGTTTTAGGATCCGAATTTTTTAGGGACAATAATGTAAAAATTAATTACGAAATAAAATGCCTGGAAATAGACGAAAAACATTATCCTTTTGCATCTCAAAATACTCTTGAAATACCGGCGAGATCAATTTCTGACTTTTATCTCATTGTTGAAAATTCAGATATAAAAACAGGATACGTTCCACAATTATCAGTAGGTCCAGGAATATTTTTAGGAAACGCAGTTGTTACAAATAATCAAGGAAAAGCTTACGTAAAAATAGCCAATACACAACCTCAGCCTGTAGAAATACAAATTCCAAGTGTAAGACTAGAAGATTATGAAGAATTAGATCAGCAACCATTTAATCTAGAGGAGAAAAATAAATTAAATTCTATGTATTCAACAGAAGAAATATTTAATAATATAGCGAATTCAGAAAATCTACCCAAAAAATTTTATAACGTCCATAATGCAACATTTGAAGAAAGAGTTAAAGAAATTAAAAATTTGCTTCGATTAGATCACTTAAATGCAGAAGAATTAATTCATGTAGAAAAACTAATCAATAATCACGCAGACAGGTTTCATATTCCTGGAGAACGCCTCAGCGCTACCAATGTTCTCCAACATAAAATTCCGACAACCAACGATCAGCCTGTGTTCGCGCGCCAGTATCGATTTCCACCCGTACATAAGGAGGAAATATTAAAACAAACTAATGAATTGTTAGAAAATGAAATTATTAAACCATCGCAATCCCCTTATAATACTCCAGTATGGATAGTACCGAAAAAATTGGATTCTCAAGGCAACAAAAAAGGCGAATGGTTCTAGATTTTCGAAAATTAAATGAAAAAACGATTAGTGACTCTTATCCCCTTCCAAATATACATGAAATTCTTGACCAATTAGGGAATGCGCAATATTTTTCTGTTTTTGACTTAGCATCAGGTTTTCATCAAATAAAAATGAGCCCTGAAGATTCCCATAAAACAGCTTTTTCTACACCGAACGGCCATTATGAATTCGACCGAATGCCATTTGGACTCTGTAATGGTCCTGCAACATTTCAACGTCTCATGAACATCACATTGTCAGGGCTTATTGGTACAGATTTATTCGTTTATTTAGATGATATCGTTATTTATGCAGATTCATTAGAGGAACACCAGCAAAAATTTGATAAATTAATGGATCGTTTACGTTCAGCAAATTTAAAATTACAGCCGGACAAATGCGAATTTTTACGACCAGAAATAACATATCTAGGACATATTATAAATAAAAATGGCATACTACCTGATCTGAAGAAAATTTCTGCAGTAAAAAATTTTCCTATCCCTAAAAATATAAAAAATATAAAACAATTTCTAGGTCTAGCTGGTTACTATCGCCGATTCATAGAAGGATTTTCAAAAAAATCAACACCTTTGACTCAGCTATTGAAAAAGGATGTACCTTTTAAATGGACAGATAGACAACAGACTGCTTTTGATATTTTAAAAGACGAACTTTGCAAGGAACCTTTATTGCAAAGACCTGATTTTGACAAACCGTTTATACTTACAACCGATGCTTCAGGTTTTGCGATAGGCGCAATTTTATCTCAGGGAGAAATCGGAAAAGACAAACCCATAGCTTATGCATCCAGATCTTTGAATACTCACGAAGTAAAATACGACACATATAATAAAGAAGCACTTGCGATTGTATATTTTGTGACATATTTCAGGCATTATTTATATGGAAGAAAATTTAAAATTGTCACAGATCATAAACCTCTAATCTGGTTTCAAAGTTCAAAAGATCCATGTTCGCGTGTAACTCGATGGAAGCTAAAATTATCAGAATATGATTTTGAAATGGTATATAAGGCGGGAAAAATGAATATTAATGCTGATGCATTGTCCAGAAATCCAGTAGATAATGAAAAAAAAATAAATGGAAAAAGCGTAAATCGAGCAATTCCAATATCAAATTCAAGAAATAATGAAAATTTAAATAACGAAATTGAATATTTTGGAAATACAAATTTCGAAGATGAAGGGAATATTTTTCAGGAAAATACTGAGGAGGAAGATATTGATTTAACATGTAACGAGGAAATAAATTATGAAACTATTGAAGGTAATAATAATACAGAAGTTAACGAAGTTAAAATAATAAGTGGTAAGTCGGAGATGTCAAGTATAATAAATATAATGATGTTAGAACTCAAAAACTTAAGCGACATCTGTAACCAAATAAAAACTGAATTATCTACAAATCATGGAAAATCTGAAAAATTTAACGTCGTGACAAGAGGAAACCTTCGAACCCAGAAAAATCAGGAAAAAATTCAAACTCAAGTAAGTAAAAAGGGTAATGAAGATCGGAAAACTGAAGATAAATTACAAGCTCAATTAAATCTGCAAGGACAAAGAAGTCAAACGAATGGAAGAATTTTACGAAGTCATAAAATTCAGAAAAATAAAAAAGGAGATGAAAATGTACAAAGTCGGGAAAAATTGTATCAGGAAGAATCAGAAGTTGAAGAAAACGAAAGAAATCAAGAAAATTATTCGAATTCTGTAGAAAATAAGTCTGAAAAAATTAATCACGAATCTCCAGTTCTAGAAAAAAGGAAGCGAGGTAGGCCAAAGAAAATTCAAATCAGTGTACAAGAGATAAAACGAAAAAGAGGAAGGCCTCGGAAAATAATCAATAATGTTGAATTAGCAAGGTCACTTACACGAGTTAAACAGAGAAGAAAGCTTAATAAAAATGAAAAATTTCAGGAAGATGAGTCGGATCCAGAATATTTAAAAGAAATATATTCAGATGAATTCAATGATGAAAATTCAATTATTTCAGACGAATCAAGGGATGAAGACTTTCAGGAAAACTTTTTTGAAAATAAAAATCATGTGTCACAAAAAAGCGAATCAGAAGAAGATTATTCAAATAATGATGAAGAATTTGATTTTCCAGTAACACAAGAAAATGCAGAAACGACAGATGATGAAATTCGGATCAATAATCACGACCAGCGTCCCCCTCGGAAGCCCCCTTTCCCTATTCCACCTGATAACTTACCCCAATCTAGTATGAATGAAAATGTAAACAAGTGGCGTAACGTAGTAGAATGTAGGGATCAAATGATTATGAGAAAGGATAACTATGTTTATTTTTTATCAAGTGATGGCACTCCAAGAGATAATGGTTCAAAAAGTTTAGAAAAACGAAATGAATTACCTCAATTTAAAAATCTTATTCTAGGAGAGGCAAAAGAAATACGCAGAGGAAATTTTTATCATATTGCATTGCCTATTGAATCAGAATCTGGTGAAGGACTTTCAGGAATATTAGAAAATATAAAAAACGTAATTCAATCTTTACATGATCTAGCAAAGCAGTTAGAATTACGTTCAATTAGTATTTCGAAAACATCTCACATCAAACATATTGATTGGCAAGAAATTTTATCTATTATAAAAAATACTTTTTCAAACGCTTTAATTAAAATAATTATTTGCAATGGAATTACTCAATTCGCAAATACAGAGCAACGAAATTCTCTCATTGAAGAGGCACATTCTTCAGCTTTAGGCGGACATAAGGGAGTTACAAAAACATACAATAGAATTCGACAAAAATACTTTTGGGAAAATATGAAATTAGATATTCAAAAATATATTCAAGTTTGCTTACAATGTCAACTGAAAAAATTAGTACGAGTAAAAACTAAGAATCCTATGGTAATTACAGATACTCCAGGTGTTGCATTCGAAAAAATATCTATGGATATCGTTGGACCATTACCAGTCACCAAGTCTGGAAATGAGTGTATATTAACAATCCAAGACAACCTTACCAAATATTCTTTAGCTATACCACTACCTAATCAACAAGCCAGTACAATAGCTGATGCTTTTGTGAAAAGATTCATATGCATTTTTGGATCACCTAAGGGAGTTCTAACTGATCAAGGGACAAATTTTTAAGCAATCTTTTGAGACGTTTAGCAAAGCGTTTTCGAATTCGTCAGTTTAAAACAACCTCTTTTCATCCTCAGTCAAATGGATCCTTAGAAAGATCACATCATGTCTTGGCCGAATATCTTAAACAATTTGTTGACAAAAATGCGTAATGGGATGATTGGTTAGAATTAGCAACATTTTCCTATAATACAAGCGTTCATGAAGGAACAAAATGCACTCCCTACGAATTAGTTTTTGGTAAGCTAGCAAGACAACCATCTAGCGAACCTCTTTTACCACATGAAAAATTGGAAACATATGATGATTATTTAATAAATTTAATTACAAAATTACACGATATTCAAAGTTTTGCAAGGAAAAATTTAATTAATGCAAAAATTAAATCCAAAACCTATTATGATCAAAAGATAAACCCACAAGATTTTAAAATCGGAGATAATGTATATCTATTGAATGGACCTAAACCAAAAAAGTTTGGAGATCAATACTCAGGACCGTATGAAGTATTAGAAATATTAGGGAAAGGAAATATAAAAATTCTCATTCAAAATAAACCAAAAATAGTTAATATCAATCGACTTAGACTATCATATATTTCTCCAAAAGAATGTACCAAGAAAAGAAAGCAATAAATTAATCCTTTATTACAGGTCACTATGGAATAAAAACATCGCCAATGCAACGATAAGTTGTGCAATTTAATCGTAAAATGTGTTAATATAAAAACACTATCGCCTTATTTGTTTATGAATAGAATATTCAATTATGATAGCTCAAATTCACCTCAAAACTCAAGACAAAATAAAATATTCAAAAATGTCTTAGATGTTGATTCTCTTCAAATAGAATCAAATAATCTCTCGCTAACCAAGCATGCACTATAACTTAAAATTTCGGAATTTCAATTTGAATGTTTAAATTTCAGTACTGATATAACCTATGTTCTTGTTACAGGTCAAGAGCTAGAAGTGATATGATCCTGAATCTGCAACTAATATTTATTCTCTTATATCCTTATATTTTTCAGCAAAGATTAAATCCTTACATACTAATACACCTTTTTCACAGGCTCCTGGACTTTTTTTTTTATGAACAACTAACGACAGCTCGACTTAAAACAGACAAATGGAATATCATGGCATACATGAATATTGATCAGATTTTACAAATTGAATCTTGCCTTATACACATTTTTGACGAACTGACAAACCAAAAACCGTGAAACCTCGACTGCAATATCAAACATCCCTTATCTAATGTTTGAACTTCCCTCCACATTTTCCTACACTACCTTCCTATTCTTTTCTATCCATTTTCTACTAACATTTTTCTTTCCCTTCCTATATTTGATAATATCTTTAATTTTTTCTCATACATTTTCTATATAATTCTTAATAATGAGTTTCAACCTATTAAAAGGGCAATCTGTAATATTTTAGGAACTCACTATATTACAAGAAGGAAATCAGGATTTTCAAAGTTAGCGATGGAAACTAAAGCATGCATTTGTCCAACCATGGAGCTAAATAATATAAGTATAGAGTATGATTTTTCTATACCGAAATACATTTTTGACAATATATACTTTCAAACTCCTAGATTTCAAGCGACATGCACAATTAAAAAAGATTCCGACATATTTGCATGTACAGGAGAGGCTGCAAGCACTAAAAAACAAGCAAAACATAATGCATCAGGAAAAATGTTATTAATTCTGAAAACAAAATATGAGTTTAGCGACGAAAAAGTTCCTGATGAAAATAATCATGAACGTATAGTGTTGTATAAATGGACAAATAGTTGCGAAAAATGTTATTCCCGGTATCATGTAGCAGAAGTTTGTAATGGACCTAAGCGTAACAAAAATTATGTCTAACTATGTAAGAAAAGACAATTAAAAAAACATAAATATACATATATAAATATATATAAATGTATATGTATACATATACATATATTTAGATAAAATAAAGATAGCCAAGTGCATAAGTGAACCTAGAAATAGATGAGTAACCGATCGAATAAGAGAGGTTGAACCTCGTTAAAAAGTTATCAATAAAATCAATACATTCATTAAATTAACTAATTAAGATATATATATATATATATATATATATATAAATATATACATATATATTACAAAAAAAAAAAGAAACTCATGCGAAAATAGTTAAGTTTTCATAGAATAAAGTAAGCTTGAGTGAATATTGAAATATCATCACCTGGAAAATGTTAAATAAAATAAAAAAAATAAAAATGTGTGTGCTGAGTGTATTTATCAACTTTATTAAGCATATTCTTGTCTTGTATGTATCGTAAAATC